>LR990651.1:26829277-28092233 GCA_905147715.2 Xestia xanthographa
TTAATTACGTGAAAAAAGAAAAAAATATATGTCCAATATTTTTTGGAAATCTATCTGACGGACCTAACTACCCTATTAGAGTTATTTGACAAGACATCATGCCTAAAGGCATCAAAGAAGCTGATTCTGGCCGGCTTGCCTTCGAGTACAAGGTAGGTACTCGACGTATTGTCTAATTGTCTTGTGTATAAGAGATTATTAATAGGCAGCAGTATCAACCATTTTGCATCCAGATAGTCAGGAAGGCGACGCTAACATAGCTGGAAAAAAACTAGGTTTGATTACGTATACGAATGAATCAACCTAAGAGAAACAACAGATTACCGACATTATATCAATGACGAGTAGAAATCATCAAAAAAGTATTTTTACTCCATCTTTTTCTGCTGAATAGTACCCTAGCATAGCTATGCTCCAGTTTCAAGGATGTGTACAGCTTGCATGGCTATTAAGACAGTTCAACTTTAAAATACCAGTTGCAGAGTAATCTCACAATTTAGAATTTCTGTCCGGAAGAACAAACGCACGCTGCCACATGTGAAATTTACTCTGAAAGTCAGGTAAGTATGATACTTAAAGGGTGTAAAACTCCTCTTAACGAAGCCGAAAGGCACTTGTTCTCCTTGTCATTGCGATCATTTTTTCGTTCTACACCATACCTGGGAACCTTCTAGTTACGGAGATATTGGGGTTCAAAGTTCCAACTTTTTGACAAGTTTTCTTTTAAATACAAGTTTTTAATGTAAGATTTTTACTTTAAACACCTCCACGACCTCCGTACTATTCAAAAAATATACAATTCAATAATCAGCACAATGTTTTGAGTGCGTTACATTGAGTTCTACCACAAAACATGATTTTTCACCCCGAAAAAAAGTATTTTCCCAGCAATAAATGATTGCTGGGAAAATACTTTTGCGTAAAGTTATTTAGTTTGATGTACAGAATGCTTGGTTGACGGCTTCGTGATGAGGTCTTTTACACCCTGTATGTCTATACTAATATTATAAAGAGGTAACATTTGTTTGTAAGTTTGTATGTAGGGGGTAATCTGCGGAAGTAATGAACCGATTTCAAAAATTCTTTCACCATTAGAAAGCTACATTCACCCTGAGTAACAGTAGGCTATATTTTATCCCCGTACTCCCATGGGAACGGAAACTACGCGGGTGAAACCGCGGGACGTCCGCTAGTATTTTATACTAAAGCGTGTCTCAAACACCAACACGTGGCTACTAAAGCTAAAAGTTGTACAAACTCGTGTGTTATATAAAGTCGTGAGTAAAACATTATTATTCTGGTTTATACGAGTACCTACATACATAGTTTGTTGTCCACAAGTACCTTCCCACGTTACAATTTACTTTAAAACTCGCATAAATAAAGCTAAGAGCTTTTAACGAACCTCCTTTTAAAGGAGGTCTGTCAATGACAGAGAGGCCTAAATGATCATCATGTATTGATTTAATAGATTATGATGATGAAGATGTGTTGTGTTACACGTTATGGACGACGGTAGTGGGCTTTACCGATACATTCTAGGCTAGTTTCCACCATCAATAAATTGCAAATCTATTTAGTCCGTCAGTTAGAGTATTGGAAAATAATGGACACGTATTTTTGTTTTTGTAAATCAATGAATATTGACAAAGGAACGCATCAAAACTCGAGAGTGGGGGCTCGTGACGTCACAACGCATTAAAAATTATAGCACGGCGTGACGTATTGAGTATTTTAAAAGCGTGGTATCTTCGTTAATGTTGGTTTACGTAACAAAAGAAAAAATACGTGTCAAATGTTTTTAGATAATCTCACTGACGGACTAATTAGATTTTTTCAGGACACAAGCCTATTATGGGACAGTTTGCTACTTTACTGTTCCACAGAATCGTATAAAACTTGTGAAAAAAAGCTTTTTATTCATTCCTAAATTAAATATTAGCTACCCCTCGTGCCTATGAGTTATGACTGATGAATCCTTTTTTTTTTTTTTTGTTGGCGTATTAAAATGATTTAGAACATTTAGTTACGTCACATAATACGTGTTATTGACAGGCTAGCAGACCGATTAATTCAAGCGAATGATGAATGATACCTTAAGCCTTGTTCAAACGCGCAAGTGAATTGATCCAGTTGTGCAATGTTCAATTGAGAAATCAACGGCTCGGTAGCTTAGTCTCTCTGTAACTATCTACACTGCTTTGGAGATTGTCGGTGTACTTATTTATTAATACAAGACCACATTTGCCGTGTTATGCTTTATTCATTTCTACACAAATTAGTTATTTTTTTAAATATGTATTAAAAAAATATAAACAACATTCAAAAATATAAAAAAAAGCATTTAATAAATATAAAAAATTGTAGCCCACCGGTATCGGGAACAGGGTCCAAGGCGTTCAGGGCTCCAAAGAGAGGAACCAAACATTACTGAACGAAATATTTCAAATCCTGCTTAGTGTTTGAGTAGATCCTACACTAAATCTGATTGGTATTTTCGAAGTCAGTTAAAAAATGTTAATGTTAAAAATGCTGCAAAGATGCTTTTTAGCCAACTGCAGCGAAGCCCAAAAGGAGGGTTATTATTTCTAGCCAGTAAATATTGCACAAGCGTAGGAACAGATGTCCATTTCACAGGTTTAGTAAACACGAAACAATATCTATGATCTAAAGGGTGTAAAACACCTCTTAACGAAGCCGAAAGGCACTTGTTCTCCCCGTCATTGCGATAATTTTTTTGTTCTACACCATACCTGGGAACCTTCTAGTTACGGAGATATTGGGGGTCAAACTTCCAACTTCTTGACAAGTTTGTTTTAAATACAAGTTTTTAACGTAAGATTTTTACTTTAAACACCTCCACGACCCCCGTACTACTCAATCTATCCATCAGCACAATGTTTTGAGTGCGTTACATTGAGTTCTACCACAAAACATGATTTTTCATCCCAAAAAAAAGTCGTTTCCCAGCAATTATTTTTGCGTAAAGTTACTCAGTTTGATGTATACCCTATATCCCTATACCCTGTATAGCTGTTGTGTCAAACGTTTGTAGCTGCCTTAGGTCACAAACTCGGAGGAGCGTGTCTTGTAAGCTACTTAGTGCCCATTACATGCCACTAACTCATAAAAAGTCGATCTTATAAAATCAATTTAAGAACGCGAAACAGATCTTCAATTAAATTGCAGTTTCAACAAAAAATGCTTTGTTAATTCTATGGAGCGTTCAGACGTTGCACAATACTGTCATAAACTACTCGCCACTTGACCGAATCACTGGCGTCATGTGAACTAGGCCGTACGCTGTGCCAATGATAATGAATTTGAACGGCCTTGGTAATGACTTACGAATCTTACGATACGATTAATTTACTTCTATTGACTGATTTGAAACGCAGTTTTTTTGGCAGTTTTTCGACTGATCATTATTGGGCATAGCGATTAAATTTTTATTTATAGACCGTTGATAGGTTTTGTTAAATGTTTGTGTAATATTGCATAATGTTAAGAATTCCGACCAAATAATAAAATAATTAAACGTGGTTTGATGGCTTTTATATTTTAATATCATAAACCTTGGCTTGTATTAATATTCATCCTTTATTAGATTCCATAATGTGTACCTACTTGGTGACATACTCAAATCTAATGAGAGCATCATGGACCATTTTAGACTCGGCAAAATAGAAAAGCATTGATATTACATTTTTTCTTGTTTTTGAGTGTTTTAAGAGTCTAGCACTCAAATACAAGAATTATTTTTATTTTGAGCGCTCCCTAGAGAAATAATCAACCTTTCTCAAGCATATATTTTTTTTAATTTTGTGGCCATATTTATATCATAATCACACGTCAAAAATCTCAGCTTAGATGTATGATTATAAGAAGCCTTCAGTCTTCATACCACCATAAACTATTCTATTTTAACAGGTTTTTACTATGAGATTTAATACAATTTTACAATTTCAAGTAGCTAGATGCTAAAATGGTAACACCAATATCTACTGTGAAGTTCCTGAGACCATCCCCTGCCTAGCCTTTTCCCAACTTTAGTGGGGTAGGCTTCCAGTCAAACCGGATGCACCTGAATACCAGTATTTCACATAGAGCAAAGTCTGCCTATCTGATCACCACAACCCAGTTAATATGGTACCCCTTGGTAAGACTGGTTGTCAGACTTCCGGGCTATAGACTACCTGTAACGACTGTCAAAGATCTACAAATGACAGCCGGGATCAATGACTTAACGTGCTTTCCGAGGCACGGAGGAAACTCGGTATTTGTAATGGATTGTCTGTCACCCATCCATAGATCGACCTTGGCAAGTTCAGCTTAACCTTAAAGATCGACCCGTGCAGCTGTTATTATTAAGCCACAGGCAAGCCTGATAAAATCTAGAAATACCTTTCCCGCTCAACAATCTCTTCATAAAACATTTACATGGACTACCAGTCCAATCAAAACTACATTCGTCTGATTGTCCTAAATATATTTATTATTCTAACGCTAGACTTGTCTGACATTTAGCTTGTAACAGTCCGAAGGCTAGGTCACTGGGACACGAGATCCATGCTGGTTCGATTCAGAAGTATTTATGTCTAGCTATCTTTTTCCCGCGGCTTCGCCCGCGTGTAAGATAATAGGCTTGTGTCCTGAAAAAATCTAATTAGTCCGTCAGCTAAATTATCAAAAAATATTTGACATGTATTTTTTTCGTTTGCTACGTAAACCAAAATTGACGAAGATCGACGCTTTTAAAATTATTCATATTCATATACATTTTATTTTGCGTTCCATAAGTTTAAAAAGATGTTACAATGGGCTTACAGCTAAGAACAATTATGGACCCTGTTGTTTATTCTAAATACGTCACGCCGTGCTATAATTTTTAGTGCGTTGTGACGTCACGAGCCCCACTCTCGAGTTTTGATGCGTTTTATCTTTGTCAATATTCATTAATTTACAAAAACAAAATATTCATGTCCATTATTTTCCAATACTCTTATCTGACGGACTAAATAGATTTGCTGTTTATTGATGGATTTTCCATACAAGAACATAAAGTATGTTCTTGTATGGATATATCTATATATCTCAGTGATATGTAGAAATTTAGGCACTTAGGTTACGATGTACATACTCGTATATTCCGATACAAGAGCAATTTTTTACCTGAAACAAAACTTATCTCAATTTGTTTTATTTTAAAGATATCTTACTATTGAACTAGGGCAGCGATATGTCCTAACTATTTGGCGAGACAAAGCACTACATCGAGCGAAGTGGTTGGATAGGAGTGACGACTTTGGACCCATGAGTGGCACAGTTCAGGATAATAAAAAAAAATCAACCCCCAGGACCCAGGGGCCTACCTGTATACCAAATTATTTAGATTCGATCGAATATTTTCGGCCGTTAAGGGCCAGAGTATCCTCAAAGGCTTATTCCCAAAGTACTCCAAAAGGAGTTCCCAAACTGCTCCATGAAAAATATAACATTTTGAATGGAATAACCCTCCTCAAATTGTGCAAATTTAATGGTTCTCGTTTTAAAATGACTGCAACATTCCCTTTGTGATTAATATATAGCAAAGTTGAGGACTGCTTCTAAGTTGTATCTGTTTCAGAACACGATTCCATGACATTTTCTCCATAAAAAAGTACGTCAAAGCTACCTCTAAAATGAATTGGATAATGGTGTCGATGCTGTTGAAAACGAGAAAGAGACGGACGTAATTTAGAGCTGTCAAATTTAGTTCGAACTAATATTTCTGTACAAATGAAGGGTGCACGTAAAAACATGTCGACTAAAAACACGGTGAAGCGCAAGGCATAAACTAGTTCGACATCTCTAACTTAGTTCATAGCTATAGCCGTCCTTTTCTCGCACTGCCTTTTAGCCTAAATTAAGTTTAGTTTGTGCACAACAGAATCGACACCAATATTCAATTAAAAACATTAAATTAGGTCATCCCACTTTGCCGGATAGTAGATCTATGGTAAAAGTAGTAGGTATTTGTTTTTTTTTTTTTTTTTTTAATCCGAAAGGGTAACAGGCATACGGACAGAGTATTATTAAAGTATAGTATAGTATGTACTAGTCATGAATAAGTAAAGGGACAACCCTATCTACCCGTGGGCCGTGGGTGTTACAAAAGAGACCGGAGAATTGGGTAAGGAAATGTCATTGTATTGAGAGATATCAAAATGATAAGAAGTTACTTCAATAGAATGGTATTGATTGAAGGCAACGGGATAGTTCTGTCCTCGAAGATATGAAATGAGCAATATTTGTATATGTTTGTAATTACATTCTCGATAACGGCTTTAACGATTTCGATGAAAGTTGCAATATTGGGGTTTACGGGGGCGAAAAATCGATCTAGCTAAGTCTCATCATCATCTGCCTAGCCTTTTCCCAACTATGTTAAGGTCGGCTTCCAGTCTAACCGGATGCAGCTGAATACCAGTATTTTACATGGAGCGACTGCTTATCTGACCTCCACAACCCAGTTAGTACTGGGTAATACGATACCTCTTGGTAAGACTGGTTGTCAGACTTTTTAGGCCACTGACTACCTATAACGACTGTACAAATGACAGCCGGGACCAACAGCTTAATGTGCTTTCCGAGGGACGGAGGAAACTCGGTATGTAATGGGTGGTCACCCATCCAGAGACCAACCTAGGCAAGCACGGCTTAACCTAAAGATCAACCCGAGCGGTTGTTATTATTTAGCTACGAGCTCCTCTAAGACCACGAGATCTAGCTAAGTCTCATAATTATCTGGGAAAATTAGTTTTTATTTTTGTTTTTGAGCTCAGTCGCTCAGGTACTAGTTTTAAATCGTGAACTCAAAAGAGATTTGGGGAATGACTTAACCGAATTATTTGATGGGATAGGCTGGATGAGAAAGACAGGGTGCTGTAGCGCATTTCTAGAGAGCGCTACGTCCAAAACTGCGTGGCTGCTACTGAGAAATTTCTGATGGAAGAACCCAATAACACTGCCCGATCAGGAAATCGAACCCAGCCCGCTTAGCATGAACGCCGCCGCGCCGTAGACACGAAAGAGAAACGACAAATCTTTTGTTCATCTGTCATTGAATCGACAAAATGACAGATGAACAAAAGATTTGTCGATTCTCTTTCGTGTCTACGGCGTTCATGCTAAGCGGACGACTTGCGGCCACTAAACCAACGAGGCAGTCCCCGTTCTTTCTAACAGTTACATTTACAAGGTTAGTTTTGAATGACCGGCCAAATTTTCAGAGATGGTTTAGAATCGATAATATTTTCGATATAATTTTTTTTTTTGAACAAATTTCATTCCTGTCTACCACTAAAAAGCGAACGTGTGGATATTGCAACAGCACAATACAGTTCTAACAATCTATAATAGACAGGTAGCAGTTAGCACACAGATAAATTTGGCGGTGCATGCATGCTCAGAAGTGTATTGGATTCCCACTAGGTTTATGATTTAGGATTTTTTAAGGACATTTTAAAATTAATATTATTTTATTTTATATTTTTCGACAATATACATATAAAATTCACTTTTGGTTTCCACTCGGTTCGTCATCCATATTTTCTACCACCGCCATGTATTCTTAAAGCAATAATTAAACAAATCGAACCAGAAAATCACAACGCAGATATTAAATAAACTTTTCCCATAAGAATCCAAGATATCATGTCTGTATCATGATCTTCATGAATGAAATGCGAGTAGTTCTGATTCTCACGATCGTTATGGCACAGTTATTTAATAATTCATTCATTCATTAATTGTTTTCTTTTGCCATGAAATATGAATTTATCAATTTTTAATACAGATAACGGCTGGCCTACGTGACTTTTGACTTGGCTCGCGTTTGGGTTCCTCAGGGCAAGCTTCGTATTATAGGACCATTTAGGCCAAGGTGTAAACAACCTCATCACGAAGCCGTCAACCAAGCATTCTGTACATCAAACTAAGTAACTCTACGCAAAAATTATTGCTGGGAAACGACTTTTGTTTTTGGGGTATTTAAATCACATTTTACGGGAAGACTCAATGTAGCGCACTCGACACATTGTGCTGATCGGTGCATTCAATAGTACAGTGGTCAAGGAGGTATAATTAAGTGAATTTATAACATTTAAAACATGTATTTAAGGCCCTTCGAACTCTAAAATTAGCAACTCTATTTGTGGTGGTTCAAACTTCGTTTGAAACTCTGTTAGAATAAAGTTCTAATCAGCTTGCACTACAAAACGGTTGTTACGTCAGTCACTGCGGCCGAATAGTGCGAAATGAATGGGTTTTTGCGATTTACAAAAAATCTATTGATTGGACTAAAAAAATAAAAGACATAAGACCTGCTTTATAGTTAGTTCAGTTAGTATGCAAAGTTTCATGATACTAGTACTAATACCAGCGGTTTATTGTTCGATTTGGAGGTAACTTTGGATTTTTTTTCCATCGAGAAAAGTTTATGGAATCGTGTTTTCGTCACACATAGAACTTATCGTTAATGCTCAACTTTACCATATATTTATTTCAAAATTAATGCTGCAGTATTTTAGGCGTAACGGAGGATCATGCTAAGCCATTTGAGGGATATATAGCCCTTAAGAAATAAGATTTAAAAAGTTGGAACTTTGACCTTCAATATCTGCGTAACTAGAAGGCTGCCAGGTCCATACCTGGCAGCCTTCTAGTTATGCAGATATCTAAATGTATGTCCAGAAAAATAGGAAATGCAATGTCGGGGAGAACAAGTGGCTCTCGGCTTCGTTACGAGATATTTTTACACCCTACAAAGGGGTCGATTTATGGATAAAAAAAATATGAGCCTAAAATTCTGTCTTTAGGCGTCTGAAAGTAAAACAAGAACTACTTATTATATACATGAACCCACATAGCATAGGACGATAGTCGACATGGTTACGTTTAGGGAGGCCTACCTACCGATGTCTCGCAGTAGACGTCTGTCTGTAGATATGAATCAAAATGGAGCGTCCAAATGCTGTTTAGTGAAGGACAGCAGTCGAAGTGGCGCGTCAGTCGCTTATATTATGTTTCACTTTTGTGCTTGTCAAGAATTTTATGTCTTTGAGAAAATAGAATGGAAGTCCGATGATTTTTCACCATTATTGGAACTTCCCTGTATCGGGAACAACGTTCAATATCGATATCGAATACCAATATAATGCTATCAGTATTCCATTCCAAGGTAGAAGTTAATTCACCCCAACGAGTATCGGAGTCGGCTCCCCCGGGATATATGTATTCATGCACTTCTCATTCGTTCCACGGCTTTGTTTTCCATAAACAGTGTATGGAAATGTATGTATTTATACATGCATTTGTTTTCACCATTCTGTATGTAGATTGATACTTGTTAGGATCTGTTTATTTGTCGCGAATTCATACAAATTCATGATGGTTCATTAATATTTGTGAAGGGTTTTAGTAAATTAGGTGGGAATTGGATTTGGATAATATTCTAATTGTCTTAGCAGTTATTAATATCAGAAGGTCAATGCCCCGAAAAGTGCAAAAACAATACAAGATCTTCTATGTCTTTTTCGTGTGATTAGTGCCTAACCAGGGCCTCAAGCCGGGACCGGAAGACGTTGCGTTGGAAGGCCTCCCACTAGGTGGACCGAAGACCTGGTGAAGGTTGCGGGAATCCGCTGGATGCGAGTCGCACGGGACCGGTCAATGTGGCGACACTTGGGGGAGGCCTATGTCCAGCAGTGGACGTCTTTCGGCTGAAATGATGATGATGATGATGATGATGATGAGGGCCTCAAGTCTGCTATAACAATAGTGTCAGAATGGTCTATCATTGATTTCATAATTGTTAAATTTGACAAGTTTGGTGATCTAGTAATACGATTGTTGATGATATGTTAGGCAAGTCAAATCAAATTATTTATTTGCAGTAAATGTGGTACAAAAGTTGGTAAAAATAATATGTAGTGCAATGACACATTTCGCCATAAAATTGGCATGCAAACATTAAATAATTAAATTCTAATTACAAATTACACTAACTAAATGTGAAACAAACATTAAATTAGAGAGGTGTATCGAACCAGTATTAGCAGAGGTGTATCTAACCGTACACCCACATTTCTCCAGTTAGAATAGGAAGCCTATTGCCATTAAACGGGCACAAATCCAGCCTCCGTGGCTACTACTAAGAAGTTCTTAATGGAAGAACCCAGTAACACTTTGCAATAACACTTTTCTTTTTCTGCAAAAGACAGTGGGCAAAAATGTATGGGAGTTGGTCCAAGCGTCCCCAAGGATGAATCATATACCAAATGAAAGGGTACAATGTACTGTTCAAACATGGAGAAGGGCATCAAAATCTGTCCGAGGGATTTCGAGAAAATATAGCTTACTAGCTGACGTCCCGTGGTTTCACCCGCGTAGTTCCCGTTCCCGTGGGAGTACGGGAATAAAATATAGCCTATAGCACTCACGAATAATGTAGCTTTCTACCAGTGAAACAATTTTTAAAATTGGTTTATTACTTCCGGAGATTACCCCTTACATATAAACTTACAAAAATAAATATTATAGATTTTTGTCTTGAATTATTGAAATTAAAAGGGTATAATCCTTTAATTTGGATATGATTCATCCTTGGCGACGCTTGGACCACATTTGTCCACTATCGTCTTTCTTTAAAGTTGTCTCTATACAATGATAACAAATGATTGTTGTACTCACCAATAAGATAATGTCCGAGCTCTCCTAGGATGTAGCCGATGGACACCAGACCCAGCACATACCACTTGTAGAAGCCAGACAGCTTTGTCCAAATGCCTCCTTTAAACATTTTGTATTAATCTGTGGACAAGAAGAAAATAACTTTAGTTTTGTTGGCATTTATCATCATCAGTCTAGCCTTTTCCCAATTAAGTTAGGGGCAGTTTTGGAGTCTTATCGGATGCAGTTGAATACCAATATTTTACGTGGATCCACAACTCAATTACTGGGTAATAAGACGGATTTTCAAACTTTTGTTGGCACTACATATACTACCTATATCTATTGTACGTACGCCCCTTATACAACCTGTTTTTTTTGATATCCCATAACTCTAGGGTTATATTCTGTAGGTAAAAATAATACTAAAACTAGGAACTATGCATTTTTGGACCTCCTAGAATAGGTGGTCCAAAAATGCATAGTTTCTGAGATATCATCATCATCATCAGCCTATTAATGTTCCCACTGCTGGGACACAGGCCTCCTCTTAATGAGAGAGAATGGGCTATAATCCACCACGCGGGCCCAGTGCGGATTGGTAGATATCACATGTCTTCGAATTTTTGGTTCTAGGACATGCCGGTTTCCTCACGATGTTTTCCTTCACCGTTTTGAGAGCAGCGGTGATGAAATAAATTACACAAAGTGATGCGCCTGCCTGGGTTCGAACTCACGACTTACTGTTCGTAAGTCGGGGCCGCCACCACTGGGCCACCGCTGCTCCGAGATATCATCAATCTAAAATATGATGTATCTAGGTTTCATTGATAAATACGAGTAATTGATTTTAATTCAAACCAATAGTTCATTTTAAAGCTAAGAAAATGCGACGTTGTCATATTTCAAGTAGGGCTGTTTTACTTTAATAATCGTGACTTTCCCGAATTATTTTGTACTCGCTGACGTCCCGCGGTTTCACCCGCGTAGTTCCCGTTCCCGTGGGAGTACGGGAATAAAATATAGTCTATAGCACTCACGAATAACGTAGCTTTCTACCAGTGAAACAATTTTTAAAATTGGTTCATTACTTCCGGAGATTACCCCCCACATATAAACATACAAACAAATGTTACCTCTTTATAATATTAGTATAGATTATTTTGTATGAAAAATGAAAAAGAAAAGGATGATCGAAACATAATTCAATTATGCCAGTTGATTCTTTGAAATGGTGTCAATCATACCCTAGAGTTATGGGATATAAAAAAAAACAGGTTGTATAATGAGCGTTGTTTACTAGTCGCTCTATAAGCTATGACTGAGGACCTCAAAGAAACATAGTACTTTAACCACGATGAACAACTAAAAAAATGAATTAAATCGACATCAGCTAACGAAAACGAAAAGCTTACGTCAATCTTTTTAAAAGTCAATGAAGATATACGAAGCGCTTTGGAACCGAAGGTCATTTGTCTAAACTAGAACTTGGAACGTGACGTAGCCAGTTACGATTACGAACAGAGCCTCTTCATTCCCAAGGGCTTTACAAATATCTACCAATGTTCTTTGATTAAAGTAACATAGATAAAATAAATTCATAAACATTTAATACCAAAAACGAATTTATTTTTGCAGTAAACCTGTGAAAAGGTCTATTACCATGATTCACTACTAACAAGATAAGGTACTTATTAATCACCATATTAGCTAAAACAAACTTGAAATACCTACACTACACGCCCAAAAGATCTCACATACTTCGGTACATGCAACACCGGATGCGATCAATAACGCGCGCACGCAGATATTTTAATCACCACCATGTGTAAATGGCCTCAAATTATAGATAATCAGGCCATATACGGCTAAAACTGTATCACGTTCGTGACATAGTTTGATTTCATTTTGAAAGAAAAACTCCAATACGCCCTGAAGCTGGTATTTATTGGGTAGACCTACGGTACCAACGTCGCATATAAAGCGTGTAGCGGAGCGTTTGAAGGGCGTTAGGGACATAAAGTGAATACTTATTGCGAACATCATCTGCCAAGCCTTTCCCCAACTATGTTGGGGTCGGCTTCCAGTCTAACCGGATGCAGCTGAATACCAGTATTTTACATGAAGCGACTGCCTATCTGACCTCTACAACCCAGTTAGTACTGGGTAATACGGTTCCCCTTGGTAAAACTGGTTGTCAGACTTTCGGGCCGCTGACTACCTGTAACGACTGTCGAAGATCTACAAATGAGAGCCGGAACCATCGGTTTAACGTACTTTCCGAGTCACGGAGGAAACTCGGTATGTAATGGGTGGCCCCATCCACGGACCAACCTAGGCAGGCGCGGCTTAACCTGAAGATCAACCCGAGTGGCTGCTATTATTTAGCGACGAGGTCCTCTGAATAGTCATTGAACGTCAAGAAAACATTTTTCTCTTCACCACCCCATAATAGGTCTCCCAGAACACACGATTCTTTCTGAGGCCAAAAACAAAGCGCCATCCTTGAATCTATCCAATCCAATTCCACTTATTTAGGCACTTAGTTCTTGGGCACTTCGCATCTACCTCTTGGCCAGTCGTCTGTCTACCTGGCGTGTGACGCTGGGTATTGAGAATAGGCCAATAGGAGCAGTTCAAGCTCCTAGGGCTCCCAAACATCACTTATTGATGTGAAACATCTATAGGTGCCGATAGCCGCGGGTAAACCAAAAAAAACAAATGAAAAATGCGTGGCGAGCGTGGCGATCGAACCTGACCCGAACAATCCCGAACATTGCCGACCTGTTGAAGCACCATAAGATCTACATATTCGCCATGGTTTACAACAAGCCAATTGGTCTCGGGGCACAGGCGCTGGGTTACAATCTCGTGACTTCGATTTCGAAGCCAGCATAAGGATTTTCTTTTTGTGAATCGAGTCATTTTGTTTTTATATTGTTTTGTTTTATGTTTGTTTTTGATATTGATTTTTTTAAGCTTTACTTATACAAAATAATTTCGATGTTTCACATCTGCCAGGTGTCCCGCGCGCTTTTTTTTTTTCACGTGAAGCCTACACAGATATATACCTACCTAAAAGCCTTCATAGTCTTGGTCCGGTTCGCTTTTAATAAGACATAAGGTTTATAATCTCATGTCAACGGAAACAACGTTTGAATTATGTGACAAGCTAAGGACCCGCAGAGGTCGCTCTAACGACAGTTAGTTACCTAATGGGTGTTCCGTTTTTAAGTATGTCTTGTGACATGCAGGGTTTATGTTAGCTTAATTATGTGCAACAAGAATCTACTGTATATAATTGAGGTTTATTTGTATATACTGGATTTTCCCAGTAAGCTGGTCCACTTCATTGTCATCTACTGCCTTTTCCCAATTATGTTGGGATCGGCTTCCAGTCTAACCCGAAAGCATAACCCAGACAGAAGCCAGGCTTAGCCAAGTCTTTGTTCTTATAAAGGGTGTAAAAAACCTCTTAACGAAGACGAAAGGCACTTGTTCTTCCCGTCATTGCGATCATTTTTTTGTTCTACACCATACCTGGAAACCTTCCAGTTAGGTACGGAGATATTGGGGGTCAAAGTTCTAACTCTTTGACAAGTATTTTTTTTAAAAGAAGTTTTTAATGTATCACAAAACATGATTTTTCACGCCAAAAAAAAGTCGTTTCCTAGCAATAATTTTTGCGTAAAGTTACTTTGTTTGATGTACAGAATGCTTGGTTGACGGCTTCGTGATGAGGTCTTTTACACCCTGTATATTCTAGTTCAACAAAAAAAGGAGAGAAAAAAAGGAAAAAGATGTTTCTATTACATAAAAAAAACTATCGCAGCACGCGAATGTTGTAATAGCACTAAAATAGTTTTAAAGAAAATTGATAATAATAGTGTTTAACTACAATCAATGATAGATTAACGTCATAATTTTATATAATGAAGCCAATTAAATCATAAAAGTGAATTGACTAAATATGGCCATCGATCATAAAGCTGACAAACGGTCCGGCGATGATTGACGTTGTTAGGACTACTCTTGGAAGTCTAGGAACGCGGATTACCTTTTGTGTTAATAGTTTTCAACATCACAAAGTAAAGACAGCAGCGGTGGCGGCCCCGACTTACGAACAGTAAGGCGTGGGTTCGAACACAGACAGGCGCATTACTTTATGTAATTTATTTCATCACCACTGCTCTCAAAACGGTGAAGGAAAACATCGTGAGGAAACCGGCATGTCCTAGAACCAAAAAATTCGAAGACATTGTGACATCTACCAACCCGCACTGGGCCCGCGTGGTGGATTATAGGCCATTCCCTCTCATAGAGAGGAGGCCTGTGTCCTAGCAGTGGGAACATTAATAGGCTGATAATGATAATGATGAAGAAAAGACAAGAAAGAAATAAACCACACTGTATGTACTATCGAGGACACTCCTGCCTGACCACCACTAAGCTAATTTTTGCTTGCACTCGCACCATAGAAACGCTCTCTAGCCCCGCCCCGTTGATTTTGTATTGAAATAATGAATGAAAAGATACCGAATCCGCCGAGCGCACTGACGACGCACGCACGCCAATCGAGAGTTACTGTTATTTTGCGCGCCAAAGTTGACGCTTTCCTAATAGGCCCAAACTTTAAGGGGGCGTGGCTCGGCGCCTCCGCATGTTGTAAGCGAAAAAATTTTAAAATGGTCAGGCGGAAAAGACCTCGATAGTACCTCATGCCAGCATAAAATGGAAACAATTACAGACTTGGTTGAATGAACGACAACAGAGAACTGACTCCAAAAACTCAAGCGCAAGATGTTTTGCAGTTTTAATTTGGGTCACGCCAGTGCTTGGTAGTACATCCACAAATTCGGGAATTATGTTGATGGATGGAGTGGGAGAGGAAGACCAAGAAACCGATGGATGGATTGTGTGAAGAATGATAGGAAAGAAAAAGATGTAAATGATAGCGTGACGGTTGATAGAGGAGAATAGGGAGAAAAAAAACGTGTTACGCCGACCACAAGTAACATGGGATAAGGACAGGAAGATGATGATGAGTGCATTCGTTGATAAAATCTGATTGAAGGCTCTGATCAGCAATTCTTCTATCAAATCCATGACCGTTTATAATTTGCCGGTTGCCTAAAATAAAACGTTGTTGTTTGAAACACTAGGGCCATGGGGTTCGGGAAATCGCCAAGCGGTTGGTCGATTCTTCACGTGACCAGATGGTGGGTCTATTTTTGGCCAAAGAATCAGCATTACCATCCAACGTGGCAATGCTGTCAGTAAGGCTTTCAATCCGGAGTTCCGGAGTTCCGTAACTCCGGAGTTCCGGAGCGATTTTAAGCATTTGTCAAATCCGGAGTTGAAATAGAACACCGGAGTTGAAACCGGTTTTCAAAAACCATGTAATTATTTTAGTTTTCAGTTCCAAAACGACGAAAAAAGAATCTCAATTCTTGAGCGTAACCCGTTAACCCGGATGCAGAGGAAAATACCTTTCAGAATCGTACCACTATCTGCTGTGTGTCTTGCCGACGAGTGTGGAGTCAGAACGAGCATTCTCAGCAGCAGGCTTTTTCTGCACAAAGCTTAGAAGTTCACTTTCTGACTCATCTTTAAATGCCTTATCGTTTCTCAAAACATATTTCCAAGAACTTCGATCTCAAAAAAAGTTGATTTTGTAGGTACCTACCTACCTATGAGTTCATGATTATTATTTTATTGTAACTTGCCAAACAAATGATTATTTTTATGATTGTTGATTGTTTTATTATTTTATAATGTGTATTAGTTGTCTATTATAACGTCTGTCTGTCAGACAGTGATTTTTTAAATAAAAACACTGATTCATTAACAAATAAAACTTCTATTGATAAAAATAAAGGGCCATTTAATTAATTTCTAAAACAGCTGTCAACTCCGGAGCCAACTCCGGAGTTCCGGATTTGATTGCTCAACATCGTAACTAGCTCCGGAGTTGATAACTATCCGAGTTTGAATGCCCTAGCTGTCAGCCTTCTGGGCACTTTTACTGTTGACAGCGATGTGGACGAATGTTTCGACGCCCTGTAACGGCTGTAACCCTTTTCGATATTTGTACATATTTTAATTTCTAATTATAGTTAGTGTGTAAATAATGTAAATGATTAGTCTGTATTTAATAAAAAGTCACAAAACTGTCAGACAGATAAAAACAACGGCGCATCTCCAGTCCTAAATATCCATCCACAAATAACAAAAGTCACATTTTAGGAGCCGCCATTAACCTGTCAGGCAGTCCTATTTTCGGATAATAAAAACATAACAATGACCTAGATGGTAACAATGACGTAATTACGTGAATTTGACTTCGCGTGTCTCTATTCGCCATTGTGATGGCGACTCGCTAAAATCTGTTAAATAACCAGCAGCTCTTGGAAACTAATTATATTTAATGCTGGGAGAAAATTTGTCTTTTAGTTCAGTTTGAGTTTGGATTGAGAGGATTAGTTCGTATTAAATTAGGAAGTTCTCCGTTTAACTGGCTAAGAAATGAAAAGGACAGTGTGTATCAAAAGGCATTCTTTGGGTGAACGTTAACCTCAATTGACATCCAGGTTATAACTACTAACTATCGGTGTGCCAAATCTCTCCAAATCCGTTAAGTAATTTTTGCGTGAAAAAGTAAAAATCATAAACTTTCATCCATCTTCCTCACAAACTTTCCTCTGTATAATAATAGTATATAGTAGTAAGATTACAAGTATTTCAATTATCACGAAAAACATAGGTAACATAATTACAAACGCACAAAACAATTGAAAATCACGACATAGCCGCTCATTCATTAATTTTTTGCACAAATTGAAAGTGCCCCCTCATAATAATCATTGACCTTCAACCTACAACCTTGCACTTGAGTTAACGTGTAGTCTTCGAAAACGTTAATTAACAAAAATAAAAATAAACTTCCGCGTTTGCATTAATTTCACGGTATTTTACGTCAATTGAGAATTTCGCAGACCGATGCATCTTGTCATTATGTTGCCATTACAGCATTTGAGGTTAAACTTATTTTAGACTGTTGAGGAAAATTTTAGATTTTTAAGAACGCTGATGTTTGTTAAGATTTGACTTCTTGAATTTGATTATTTATGATAAAAAAGCTAAAAGCTAAAAATAATAATACAAGGTGATTGGTTAAAAATGGATAATACTCTAAGGGAGTGAACAACTCATAAATATGAGTAACTTTTATAATGAGACACATTATCATTCTCAGGCCATAATCCCAATTTATTTCGGGTCGGCGCACCATCCTGCTGAGCATGACCACCGTAGACACGAAAGAGAATCGACAAATCTTTTGTTCATCTGTCATTGAATCGACAAAATGACAGATGAAAAAAAGATTTGTCGATTCTCTTTCGTTTCTACGGTCATGCTACGCGGGCATGTCTTCCTCTTCTATACTTCTCTATTACTCGTCTCTATTAGCCGTGTGGTATCCGGCAGAGTAGAATAGAACCAACCCATTACACTCACGGGTGTCGTATAAGGCGACTAATGTCTGAGGCAGAACACCTTGCGCCTCCGTAGACCAGAGAATGGGCAGCAGCGTTTTCTGTTAGTCTTTCATTACTGCGATCTCCAATCCGCCTGCCAAGCGTGGAGATTACGGCAAATTCCTCCCAGCATGGGAGAGGCTTATGTCCAGCAGTGGACATTATGGGCTGTTGTTGTTGTACTCGTCATCTCAGTAGTCACCTATTATGGGACCATAACTAAGTATCTAATACGATAAAAAGTTACGCGACCAATAACGTATGGAGCACCAGTTTTCTTTTTGCAATTTCATGGTCGGTCCCATAGTAAAAGTTGTTCATTTTCATAAGTACTACACGCCCTTTAAGTATTACCAACGTTTACCAAAACAACCAGTATTAGCACACAGGCTGGATCACTTCTCCTGACTACTTTCAGGCAGTAGATGCCTATTACCTACAAGTATTTGTATGGGACAACTTAACGAGTCTCATCAAAGGGTACTTATCAGGGAGCTATAGTTACTGGGTTTTGGAGGTCATAAAGGCAGTTCACCACACCACACCACATCAGCCGAAAGACATCCACTGCTGGACATAGGCCTCCCCCAAGGGGGATTTTTGCCATAATCGCCACGCTTGGCAGGCGGGTTGGCGATCGCAGTGCGATTGTTACAAAAGCACAGAGAACGCTGCTGCCCATTCTCTGGTAATCCCTTAGTCACCTCTTACGACACCCACGGGAAGATATGGGATGGTGCTATTTTTTGCGTCCGACACCATACAGACTAAAGCCAGTCATTCCATGTAAAATGCTGGTATTCAGCTACAGCAGGATACACTGAAATCCGGTCTCAATTTAGTTTGGAAATGAAGATGACAAGGTAAGTACTTATATCTTATCCTACCTCGTGAATTGGCTATCATGTCCCCCAGGCAATCCCTTCGGCCGAAAGGATGGAATCGCGCCACAACTTTCGTGGTACGAGTTCCAACCCACCATCAACAGACCTGCATGAAGGAGGACTTTTGGCCGAAGGGTGTCGTATATCGACGTTTCCGAGGACGGTTACGGGACACCACGCAGCGAAACACGACGCCGACAACGTTGTGACAATATTTTGTGTATTTTATCTATGGGCCTTAAGTTGCATGATGAGTATTATAATTTAAATATTTTTTTTTAATTATAATAGTACATTATGATATAAGTGCGGTGAGTTGAAAATTACAGCAGAGGCGATATTGCTAGCCCGAGCCGTAGGCGAGGGTTATAATAAAGCAGAGGCTGTAATTATCAAAGCGCACGTATGTCATACGACGTTTTATAACATATTTGCGAGGAAATAAATAAAACTCGGACTTTTTTCAACGAATAAATCTTTTACTTGTTCACAAATTAGCGATGTCCGCGCATCAGCGCATTTTTTTTAAGGCAAAGACACAAACAGCCAGTATTACTAATAAAGTAAATTAATATTTTTGTGTTTTTGTTACAGATAAATGGTTGTAATTTATTGTCAAAATTAATTACATTAAAGAATTAAATGTTTATTTATTATATTTCATCTCCCACAGTTAATTTTATTCATAAAATATTGACCACTTTTCTGACATAAAAACTCTTTGCTAAGATTTAAAAAAGTACCGTTCGTTTTAGACGGAGCATTTACATTACTGCACAAGTACGTAATGAGATACATTACGATATTGAAATGGGTGAAATAAGAGACCCTTTACGAGCAAATGTGTTATAAAATGATTATTATTTTATAACATAACATAGCATCACGCCTGTAATACCCGAAGTATTAGGCAGAGCTGTACCTTATAGTACACCCACGTTTCGCTAGGTATATTTAAGTCCCTTCAGATAATAGGGATGACGACTGACTAAAAAAAATCGGAGCAGTCTTTGGGGACTGCCGATAGAAGTGAAAACAAAAAAAACACAGGCCCCTCCCCACTCGTAGCAGTGGTTGTGCCCCGCGCAAGCCTATGTGGTGCTACGCCGTAGCGGATGCGAAGCGTGACCGCACGTTACGTTACGTGACGATGAGTTCAATGTTTTTCCTTCACCCAAAAAGTGCTCAACGCGCCTAAAGAAGTTTTCACTTCAAAAATATGATTATGTTTAGTCCGTCAGTTAGATTATCGAAAAATATTGGATACGTGTTTTTTGTTTTATCAAATTAATAAAAAAATACGAAGATAAACCGCGTCAAAGATCATGAGTAGGGCGGGCTTGTGATGTCACTTTTCGGTAAAATATGTGCTCAAACGTGACGTCACACGCGTTTTCGACGCACTGTATCGTCTTCATTTTTTGTTAATGTGAACAAAGAAAAAATACGTGTCCATTATTATTTTGAAATCTTTCTGGCGGACTAATTAGACTTTATTTTTATCGTCCACCCTATACAAGCACAATGTTATGTTATTTACTTAATGTACTGTCGCTCACTTAAAAGAGTTACCTAATGATTATCTATTACTTACATCATGACCGAGGTTATATTGTATGATTGATGTACACAAACGCACGTGATGCATGACTCAGCATAAATGTGGCGATATGCCAGTAATTTGGGAAAGTGTGTGATGGCCAGCTGTCATGTGATCTACCTTTATTATCCACCGATTAGCACTGACTGTTTACTGATACATTGGCAGTGTTAGGACCAACATCATGTCATATTAAATATTGTATAACTTCAGTTTCTTATACGATTTTTAGGAGAAACATCGGTTTTTGAAATTTTCAGGAAAGCTATTCCGTTCCGCTGCCACTGACGGTGTTAAGTTAAAAGGCTTCCTAAATAGAGTTTATAATCAGGCTTTAATCACCCCGTTATGAATTGGAACGGGTTAGAAGTTAGAAATTACTACCGGATAATAATTGATTTATTAAGTTTTTATTCCGGCCAAAAACCTGTGTTAGTCTAAATAGTGAGGGCTGGCCCGAGTAGGCCCGGGATAGGAGCATATGGAAGGAATTGGGGGAGACCTTTGCCCAGCAGTGGGGCAGCTCTTCTTAAATTCAATAAATAATTAAAATTTAATCATAAGCATTTTAATTTATTTATAAAAAATAATTTATTATTTAATATATATTATTATTTTTCAAATTTATTTTTTATTTATTAATTAATTTTTATAATTTAAATTTTTGTTTTTTAATATTTTTTTTTTATAATAATAATTTCTTCTGAAATGTAATAAATCGAAAACATTTTATCGCAAATTGGTGAAAGCAAGTCGAGTTAATTGTCCGATCCGACTACAAGATGTCGCCTTCCCCCGGTTCCATATTTAATACGTAACCTTCTGATGGCTATCTGTTTTTGCTTTCATTATCAAGAAATCATCTCATAAGACCTGAGAACATGCTCCGAGCTAGGTTTACACGACGCAGCATCCTTGTATAATGTTGAGCAAGATCATTTAGGAGGTAATAATCTTGATGATAGGTAATATTTGTAACACCGGATTGAGCTGAAGTTGAAATAGCTATTAATTTATTAAACTAACATTACAGATGCTGTAATAACATCTTAGATGGTTATAATTAAATTTTTCTTTGAATTTGAAATTTCAAATGAATTTTGATGGTGGATATAATTTATCGAAAGGTGGAATCAAATGAAGCGATTGCACACTGCATGGAGAATGTAATGAATAAATAGACTATGAACAATAACTTGAGAACTAAGTGTTAAACTAAAAGTTTTGAGCTAACAAATAGGTAGTGGTGGACTGCGATATAGAAATAAAGAAAAAGCATTTATTAGCCCGTATAAGATAATAAAAAAAAATACCATCGATATTAAATATACATGAAAAACCTATAATAAAAGCCTTCCTTGAAGCTTTCCTCGATCATTGGATACGTAGTTCATTGTTTTATTCATCATCATCATCAGCCTATTAACGTTCCCACTGCTGGGACACAGGCCTCCTCTCTGTGAGAGGGAATGGGCTATAATCCACTACGCGGGCCCAGTGCGGATTGGTAGATGTCACATGTCTTCGATTTTTTTTGGTTCTAGGACATGCCGGTTTCCTCACGATGTTTTCCTTCACCGTTTTGAGAGCAGTTGTGATGAAATAAAAGTGGGTGGTAAACCAAAATAGATAAAACGGTGTTATTTCTTTAACCAGGAATGTATATTTGATCCAATGACGACCCAGAAAAGACATCTTTGGAAAAGAATGATAAGCAGAGCAGTCCCAAGTAAAGATGGGATAAAGCCTGAAGAAGAAAAAGTTTTATTTCTTTAACCAATGATCTATGATTATACAGGGTGTAAAAGACCTCATCACGAAGCCGTCAACCAAGCATTCTGTACATCAAACTAAGTAACTTTACACAAAAAATATTGCTGGGAAACGACTTTTTTTTGGGGGTGAAAAATCATGTTTTCTGGTAGAACTTAATGTAACGCACTTAAAAACATGTGCTGATGGATAGATTGAATAGGACGGGGGTCATGGAGGTGTTTAAAGTAAAAATCCTACATTAAAAATTTGTATTACAAAACAAAACTTGTCAAAAAGTTGAAATTTGACCCCCAATATCTCCGTAACTAGAAGGTTCCCAGGTACCTATGGTGTAGAACAAAAAAATGATCGCAATGACGGGGAGAACAAGTGTCTTTCGGCTTTGTTAAGAAGTGATTTACACCCTTTATATTGAGTATCCTCTTGGCGATACACTATAAAAATAAATACTTCAATAAAATGTGCAAGTAATAAACGGCCACACCCCATAATAATTGTTCAAGTATGTCTTTATCGTTCCAATTTAACAACTATTTTAATTGATATTGAATTTTAATTCAGTTTTGTCGTAAACTTGTCTACCTCAAGGCGTAACATATGAGCGTGTTACATAGAGGACGTCATTGTGCTCATTTGATATCTTGTATCATTAATATCTGTACGGTTTAGGTAAGAATTATTATTGTAATTGGTCTAGGTAGCACGACTTGTCTTTTATAGTAGTGTTTGAGCTGGTATTCTTACTATTTAGTATGGTTTAGTTTAGTAGACCTTCACATACTTACCTCATCATCATCATCTGCCTAGCCTTTTCCCAACTATGTTGGGGTCGGCTTCCAGTCTAACCGGATGCAGCTGAATACCAGTATTTTACATGGAGCGACTGCCTATCTGACCTCCACAACCCAGTTAGTACCGGGTAATACGATACCACTTGGTAAGACTGGTTGTCAGACTTTTTGGGCCACTGACTACCTAACGACTGTCAAAGATCTACAAATGACAGCCGGGACCAACGGCTTAACGTGCTTTCCGAGGCACGGAGGAAACTCGGTATGTATTGAGTGGTCACCCATCCACAGACCAACCTAGGCAAGCACGGCTTAACCTAACGATCGACCCGAGTGGCTGTTATTATTTAGCCACGAGCTCCTCACATACACATGCGCTTCACACACTTACCTATAGGCATATAAAAGGTGTAAAACACCTCTTAACGAAGCTGAAAGGCACTCCCCGTCATTGCGATCATTTTTTTGTTCTACACTATACCTGGGAACCTTCTAGTTACAGAGATATTGGGGGTCAAAGTTCCAACTTTTTGACAAGGTTTTTTTTCAAATACAAGTTTTTAATGTAAGATTTTTACTTTAAACACCTCCACGACCCCCGTTCTATTCAATCCATCCATCAGCACAATGTTTTGAGTGCGTTACATTGAGTTCTACCACAAAACATGATTTTTCACCCAAAAAAAAAGTCGTTTCCCAGCAATAATTTTTGTGTAAAGTTACTTATTTTGATGTACAGAATGCTTGGTTGACGGTTTCTGAGCTTGTTGCATAACCAGTCTTTATCCTTCCCATGGAAGGGACATATGCTGTCGGTTATGGCTTACTTATGCTTATGTTTGATTGTATCATCACAATCGAATTTATTTTTACCTAACAATGTTCTACCATTTTCAACTCTGCTGTTCATGTGGTCTTCGAATGCCTAAAATGTAATTTAAGGATAAGTAAATTTACTCTATGCCAATTGCGTGGTGTGGACCGAACTCTACGACAATCGGGAAGGATTTCGCTAATACTTAGATTCCCAAAAATCTTCTTGCATCATGATCACTAACCTTCAATGTGCCAAGCACTTTTGAATATTGTAGCTATTTACTGGAAAACGGCCTACCATCCGATGACGAAATAGTATCAAGTGTGATGACGAAATTCATTGGAATTGCAATGCCGGCCGAATGTCATCAAAGTGATCGCAAAAATACGACGGAAGAATTCTTAATCAAAATTAGCATCTCGTGTTTTCTAAGTAAGACTTCTAGGTCAACTATTGTAAAATCTGCATTTTTCTTATATAGAAGCTAAGAAGGGTGAGGCTGCGTTACTCTTCAACTGTCGAGCTACACTGACAAATGCTTGCACTGACTGGACAGGTCCACTTAAATCTGTGTGTTCTTTCTTCAAAAAACCATCTCAGACACTAATCTGCGTATAGTCCTCATGTGAATTGAGCAAGATTATGTCTGGACTTTAAAAGAGACTATAATCTCTGAGTTTGTTTCGGTTGTTTCTTCTCAGAGTAGTCAGGTACGAAACACCGGCCCCATCTAGTTTTAAAAAATGACGTGTAAAAGTGTTTCTAAGAACCTACTTGCAAAAAAAACAACATTTATCATTCATTTATCATTTACTGGTTGAAGGTTCCACCATATTCGATGAAAGTTTAAATACGTACGTCGCAGGTCGTGATTTTTAGGGTTCCGTAAGGGTTACGAACGGAAAACTATTACTAAGCCTCCACTGTCTGTCCATCCGTCCGTCTGTCAGCAGATTGTATCTCATGATCCGTAAGATAGGTATAGAAAGTGGAAATTTTCACAAAATATTGTATTTCTGTTGCCGCTATAAGAAAAAATAAATTACAAATTTAAGGAGTATTACGATGGTACGGATCGAAATTCTTCATGCTATGATTGGACAGCTTTTTATTCTAGTCTATAATTGGTTGTTTTTTTTTTATCTTTACCAATTATACGTATTTGCTTTGCTTGGCTCCTGAAATACAAATAATCTAAGCTTAGCTCTGCAGCCAGAGTGCATCGAAGCATAACAGAATTCATAATTCCTTTTCCACCTCACTACTCACCGAAGTGTTACATATTTTTTTTTCATCTAATCTTTGACATTACCACCCACGGCATTCAGTACCATCTACTAGCATCTCCATTGTGTTTGAGCGATCAACCCAATAAATTGTTGACCTCAACGTTTTTATTAACATTGTTCTACGGTCCTACAACTGTTTTACACTCCGTCCTTCAAACAATGCATGGTCGGTTAAAGTGTATCGATGATAATATAATTTCACGGATGGATAAATGTCACGCATTCACAATTAAATGGAGTGCGAAAATTGTTGTTTAGATTTTTTAGGTCGTTGGACATTGTTTGTTGTCAAGGATTTTGTTTGTAATATGGAGCAAGCAGTAACCTTATGCTTTGAAAAATGGGCGAGGAAATCAATCATGTATGGTTGCTAATACTTTTGTTTGATTGACTATTGACCTTTTGAACGCCAGAGCCACAATTTCACCGCAAATACATACAAAAAGAATGGGATGCCAAAATAATGTAATTGCCTATTTCATATTATAGTACACAGGATTTTTTATCACATATTTATTTGTGTCGTTGGCGTACAGGGCATGCGATTACTTGTCACGTATGTTTAAGTGACAATGGGGAGGCTAACTTTGGAACTAATGGCGCTAGCACAGTTGGTACCCAAACATCGTCATTGGTTGAAAATGTGGTATATGTTATTTTATATTTCAAAATAGCTTAACCTCATTGGTCAGATTGAGACCAACTATGGTGGCGCCATCTGAGATTTACTTTGCCTTAGCCAGCTCATTGCGTTCAAAAGGTTAAGGACGAATTTCACTAATGAAAATGAACCTGATCAACACATTTAAACTGCGTTCAAGAGTGAGAATTAATGATGACACTGACAGCTCTTGACTACTCTTGAGTGTAGTTGTTCGGATTGCCAGTTCCTTTAGTGAAATTCGTTATAACACGTCCGCGTTTTTGGCCTTTTTGCGCGAATCAACTTCATTTTCCTGAGTAAAGAAAACCTTTTATTTTTCCCGTAAATTGATTAATTAAATTAACTTTGTTTAGCCGCGTATTACGGGAGCGAGTTAAGTTTTAATAAATTCTCATTTTATTTTCGAGGAAGTCAAACTTAATTAAAAAGAATAAATAAGACTTTATCGTGGTTTTGGGTAGCTTTGCTCAAACTTTAGAAGAATTCACTTAACGATGGCAACAGTCTAAGTTTAATGAAACTTTTTTTTATCTTTAGGTATCTTTATGAAGTCAGAAAGAAGCTCAAAAATCTAACACTTGTATCTAAAGCCAAGTTAAAGTAATTACTTGTGTAACCATTTCTATGCAATAGACAAGACTTTGAACGAAGTAAGAACCGGCCAACTTACACGACTCCGTTTCCACCCTGCAAAAATAATATAATTCAAAAAATTCAATTCGTGTAAGGGTCGATTTCACCAAACAAGAGTAAATCTTACTCGAGAGTATACGAGCAGTTACTCCTATTATAACATGTTTTTACGTTTCACCATATAGACTTAATCCAAGAGTAAACGTTTATGCTGGAGTAAATCTCTACTCCACCGATTTTCAAGGAACAGCGAGCTTATATTAAGGATAAGTACAATATGGCATCCATGTGTCATTATTTTTACAGCTGATTCGCTAACTGGCGCGCTGGCATAACAATATTAGTACCTACTGTAGGATTATAAAATAAAAAAACTGTAATCACTACACGAATATAAAATTTATTTAAATTAAAATTAAAGGAGAACAAAATTACAATATCTAATTAAACTATATTTTAAAAAAAAAAGAGAAACTAACAATAGAATTAAATATCTGATCATTAACTAAGAATATAATATAGATCACGATAAAAATACAAGAAAGAATCCGTTGAGAGGTATTTTTTAAAAGAAGAAATGAATCCCTTGGCTGAAGCTTCAGACAAAGAAATGAATAATATACATATTTTGAATAATATGCGTAGTATACGGTAATCGAACCCTTAATTCTTAATTTTGTACACAATCTTTTATAAACATAACTCTACTTAATTGATAATTTACACAGTATAAAGAATTTTGATTAATTAGCACACGTTACACACATTAGCGATGTAATTAGAGTTTTTTAGTAACACAATGCCTTGTATAGATGTAGAACCTTGGAAAGTCTCTGTATGATGAGCACTTCATGTATCCATAATTGGATGATTAGAAAAAGATAAAATATGCAGCAAACCTCGTTGTTGACGATTAGATAATATGTTCTCCAGAACCAGCACCAATCACTGTGTCCAGATTACATCAATGAACCAATGAAAATCGTGTGCAGTCAGGCAAATGAATGACAATAAATTGTGGATCCTGAATCCCTGGTTGTAGGAAACAAGTATTGCCTCCGAATCCTGTATATACTCAGAGGGCTAAACGCCCTCTATGCTGGGTTGATCGCACCAGATTAAAATCTTAAATGCGATGAAAAATGAAAAATGGGAATCTTCATAACCGCCATCGGGATCATTTTATTTGTAGCGAATCGATTTTATAAATGATGAAACAGAATTACGAACTCCAGACTAAGACTCACTATATATCAAGTAATTTTAATATAAAATCCACAACATCTTTTCCATTTGATACCTCTCAACCGAATCCACAGACAAAATCCTCCAGGATGTCAAAAAATTTTCAGTTCAAATCTAATTTCGAAAAATAACAGCGCCAAACAGAAAAAGAAAAATTAAACAAGGTTTAATTGATATTTAAAAAAAAGAGGTCTTATGTAGCGCAATGCTACACTACCTATTAATAGGTATTGTTTTTGTGAAAAGTGAAAATAGTTTAGATGAGCCTGTGTATTGTCTAAAAATGGTAGATAGTTTGAGAGCATTCATTGAGGATTCTGACAGTGATGACGAATATTTACCAAGGGGACCAAGATGGATACAAGAAAGAAATAATTATTTTGACGACTACGATAACATAGATTTCATTAAAAGGTTCCGTTTACCTAAGCGAGCAGCGTTATGTTTCTTTAATTTATCAAAACACAAGCAAATCTCAAAAACAAACATCACGAAATATTGATGAGGTTAGAATTTCTAGTTTTGATAGGTATAACCCTACCGAATAAAATAATACGCAATACACTTTACTTATTAGAGGAGAAACTAGCAATTGAATTTGGGTGGCTTATAAAGTCATTTTAGAACCAAAATCGAATGACGCTTCTCACGTTAATGGCATCATAGGTAATAATATGGCAGACGAAACCTTTTTTCGTACCTAAAACAGCTCATGGAAACCATGTCGTTTTTCATCAGAATATTGCTGGTGCTATTAATAAATCCGATGATATTGAAATGGCACTTAACTTACTTCGAGACAAACAATGTATGGTTGACTTTATATGCCTAACTGAAACATTTATTAAATCGGGAGATGAAGAAAACATGAGATTAAAATCTTATAAATTAGCGAGTTACTACTCCAGGAAAGATCAGAGACGTGGCGGTGTTTGCATTTTAGTAAAGCATGACATTGAATGCGAAAACATAAAATGGCTAGATAATATTACTCTTGAAAAACATTTTGAAATATGCGGTATAAGACTACAAAAATATGGGATTAACTTATTTTGTGTGTATAGAACTCCAAATTCAGACGTGAACATATTTCTTAGGAAACTACAAATAGTGCTAAATAGGATACATGACAAAGATAACAAATATAATAATATAATATGTGGTGACTTTAATATTGACATTTTAACTGACACTAAAAATAAAAATGAATTTATCAATATTCTATACAATTATAACTTGACATTCCATATAAATGAACCAACTCGACAAAAAACATGTATTGACAATATAATTAGTGATATAAAAGATGCGAAGGGGAAGGTACATGAGTTAGGACTGTCTGATCACAACACGGGGCAAACTTTGTCAATAAAAACAAAAGCAAGAAATCCTGTTAAACAACATTGGTTTGTATATAAAAGAGACCTAAGTATAGATAATTTGCAAAAGTTTAATTATTATCTAAGTAATATGTCTTTCTCAGATATATTTGATGAAAAAGACGTAAATAAAGCGTTTTCTTTGTTCCATGATGAAATTTGTCCCTTTTTTAATCTTTGTTTCCCACTGATAAAAGTCAAAATGAACCAAAACTCGACAAACCCAAAATGGATTACAAAAGGCTTGAAAAAGTCTTTTGTAACTAAGCGAAAATTACAAAACGAATATTACAAAAACAAAAATAGACAAAACAAGCTAAAATACACTACATATAGTAAAATATTAAGAAAATGTGTTGCCAATATTCAAAGCAGTAAAAATAAAAATACTATAGAAAAAGCTAAAAACAAGTGTAAAGCCACATGGAAAATAGTAAATGAACGTCTAAAGCAAAAAAATGCATCCAATGAAATCAAGGAAATTTCGGATGGAAAACGCATCTTGGACAAAGGAGATGACATTGCAACATATTTCAACAACTTTTTCATAAACATCGCGAAACCAAAACTTATCGAGCACCCAAAAAACAAACCAAAAATGGGAAGAAGGTTAGCAAACTCCATCTATCTTGAACCAGTTGATAATGTCGACGTTTATAAAATAATAATGGAGTTACGAAATACAAATTCAGCAGGGTATGATGGTATTACAACTCGAATATTAAAGGACAATATATCTGCTATCATAAAGCCATTGACCTATTTAATAAATCTGTCCTTGGAAAACGGAACCTTTCCTGATGCTCTAAAATTCTCTATCGTAAAACCACTACACAAAAAGAGTTCGAAAACAGAAGCGGGGAACTACAGACCAATTACTTTGGTACCGATTCTCTCCAAGATATTTGAAAAAGTAATGTGTGTTAGGCTTATGATTTTTTTTGAAAAAAATAAAGTAATAAATAAACAGCAAAACGGTTTTATTAAAAATAAATCCACTACATTAGCATGTTTTAAATTAATAACAGAAATTCTTAGTTCAGTAGACAAAAAAGAAATTCCAATAGCTGTGTTTTTGGATATGACCAAAGCGTTCGATATGGTATGCCATGATAAATTATTGAATAAATTAGAACAATACGGCATAAGAGGTCCTGCCTACAATTGGTTTGAAAGTTATTAAGGGGTCGAAAACAATGCACAGAGATTGTAAAAATGCATCCGGAGACTAACACTCAGGTAACCTATAGGTCCCCATACTTAACAAATAACTATGGCGTACCACAGGGGACTGTGCTAGCCCCGATATTGTTTCTAGCTTATATAAATGAATTGCCAGAATCAACGGATCAGTATACTGTATTATTCGCAGATGATACCACTGTATTGACTAAAGAAGCTACTATTGATCAGGCGATAAACGTCACAAATGTCGCTTTAAAGGCTATACATGACTGGTTAACTGTAAATAATTTAGAAATAAATACGGAGAAAACTAAATTCATGAGATTCCTGACATATAATAACAAAAGAAACAAAAAAGATACAATCGACTTGCCAATAAAATATAATAATAACACCATTGAAGAAGTAAATGAAATAAATTTTCTAGGAATAAATATTGATAATTATTGTAACTGGAAATCTCATGTAGATATTGTCTGTAAAAAAAATCACAAATTCGTCTACGCACTTCGTAAAATAAAAAAAATACTAATAAAGAAACAGCATTAATGGTCTATCACAGTCATGTATGTTCAGTATTGAGGTATGGGTTAATCATATGGGGAAACTCTACAGACGCCCAGAGAGCATTTATAGCCCAGAAAAAATGCATTAGGTCAATCTTTGGTCTCAAATGGTCTGATTCGTGCCGGCCAGTGTTCACTGATAAGCGTCTACTTACACTTCCATCCCTATATGTCTTTGAAATGTGTAAATTCGTTAGAAACCACCTTTCACTTTTTGAGCAGGATGATAAGGCCCAATTTAAAAGGAAAATAGTACAAAAACCTCTGGTAGTACCTCGAAGCAGATTAAAGTTATGTGACAGAAACTGCTACGCCATGGCGGTGAAAATTTATAATAAACTACCGGAAAAAATAAGAAAAATGAATAACTTAGAATTTAATAGAACTTTAACAAATTGGCTTTGTGACAGATGTTTTTATTCAATAGATGATTATTTAAATTTTAAACAGACATGATGTAAATAAATTAACGAAGACTTATTTAATTTTAAACTGACATTATATAGAAATTAATTAATACATTGATGAATTGTCGTAACCATGAAATATAATTTTACTCCTAATAATAGCAAATTTACTAACTACTTATTTTAATAATTGTTTTTTATAATGTAATTAATGTTCCTAACTAAAACTAATATTAATCGAAGCAAGACTGTAAATTCTATTATTATGACAATGATGTGTATATTGTGTATGACTATTGACATAAAATTATATTATTAGGCATGTACTAGAAATATTTGCATTTTACCATATCATGTAAGCACCTATATTCTAGCAAATAAATAAATTTCATTTCATTTCATTTCATTCATTTCACACATTCGGATTCACTCCCTGTCACAGAATAACAATCCGAGAGTAAATTTACTCCGGTGTAGAGTGGTGGAACGTGGACGAAGTTATCCGAGAGTAAAATATAAGAATAGATAGATTCCGTGGATAGCTATTCTCGAGTAAAGTCATGTTTGGTGAAATCGACCCTAAGTGGGTTAAGGCTGATGCTCCAGGGTAGCCCATGAAATACAAATTTTCTTACGTTTTTTGCAATTTGCAGGCCAGTGCTAGGTTGTATGTTAATTAAAATATTGTTCGCGACTGTAAGACGTAAGTTCATAAAGGTGCAGGAATGATTTTGACCTTGAAAAAGTCATTTTTCCACCTTTATGAACTTTGAGGGTTGTATTGATGATTATATATAATATGATAATGATAATAATATGATTATTATTGTTATAAGGTTAGCAGACTGTTCAGGAACCCTAAATCATCATGACGAGTAACTTAGTAGGTAATATGGGCAAGCCAGTCTTGTATGACAGTACCGCCACTGCTCTCATAGGGTCTGACCCTATACGAGATACAGCCTCCATATTTATGTCACATTATTCGTACAATCTTAAGGTCTTCATTAATTAAGAAGGCTGTCCTCCCACGACTATAAAATTATGCGTGTGCCTACAATTACCATGTCAATACGGAAATAAACACATACCAGTTTGACAGTATCTGTCATTAGTTAATTACGCAGAATGTATGTTTCTTATATGAGAAGGTTATCAATTCGTTTCGTCAGTTTTTATTTTAGGTGTGTGTTAAGGGATTTTTTCGCCAATTGTGAACCTGATCAGCATAGCTATTCACAACCCTTCGATTCGATTTTCGATTCGGAAAGTCGTATGTCTATCTCGCTCGATTTCGTAATGTCAAAAAAAGATAGACATACGACTTTCCGAATAGAAAATCGAATCGAAGGGTTGTGAATAACCTGGTGAAGGTTGCGGGAATCCGCTGGATGCGAGTCGCACGGGACCGGTCAATGTGGCGACACTTGGGGGAGGCCTATGTCCAGCAGTGGACGTCTTTCGGCTGAAATGATGATGATGATGATGTGACCCGATTTCAATGATTCTTTTTTTTTGTAAAAGTATTATTTTGTGGTGATCCCGTTTAAATTTGGTGAAGATGATGCTGATCATTGGAGATATACAAAGGAACTCTTCAATAATATACACCTATGTACACCATATGAATAAAATGGGTCTAAATGTAGAAAAAATAATAAACTGAAAAAATAATAAATAAAATAAATAAATTATAATATAATAATAAAATAATAATAACTACTGCGTAACACAATACATGACATAATATAAAATGACCCAGGTCGATTATGTAGCTTTAGCGAAGATAAATTAATAAAAAAACAACTTTTGCTCTAAGTTCGTCTTACACAAAACCTTGGGCTTCAATTAATTCATTAGTTAGTAAGCAATTAACTGATTAGTTAACGCACGTAACGTAATCCTTCATCAATTCCAACAAGGTGAGGAAATCAACATTTTTCTTTAATTATTCAGTAGATTATGTAGAAGAAATGATCGATTCACGATAAAACACAATAGACAATCAAAGGGCGCTTGATTAATATTTAAATTCGATCGAATTATGGCTCGAAACGACTAATAAAGTAGCCAGTATTATTGTCTGGGGGCTTAAGTAAGTTATTTGCAGGGTGGCAATAATTGGACTGAATTAATTCCCTCTCATAGAGAGGAGGCCTGTGTCCCAGCAGTGGGAACATTAATAGGCTGATGATGATGATGATGATGAATAATTGGACCACCTGAAGGCAATCAGAGCCGTCTCTAGCCCATGTAGCGCCCGTATGCAATCATTACCCTAGCGTCCCCTTGTAAACGCGCGGTCAAAATGAAATGGGTACAAAGTACAAGTAACAGCACATCAAGTTACCACAAACTAACAAATTTCCCCAATGGATAATATACTCTACTGTTTTGAGATTAAAATTTGAAGAATAAATTTGTCAGTTTTCGATACCATGATGTGCTGTTGTCTGAGTTTAGAATTATACAGGGTGTTCTGGTGTTTACCCTAACAAGCTTAAACGTAAATATAACAAGTCCTCCAGATGCTTTACAAAATGTATGCAAAGCGGAGCTCTTTTTACGTTGGTCATTGGTCGTGCCGTGGCCGGCCAACGCGTGCGCCGGGTGGGGCTCCGTAGCGTGCCGCCCCAGGACCGCTGCGCCCGTGTGCAATGCACATCCTGCACGCTATGTAAAGACGGCGCTGAAGGCAATGAAACTCAGGCCAGAAACATAAAGGAATCAAATTGGGTCATTGAAATAGAAAAACAGCGCTTCATTTAGTCACTAGCTTTCGCTTTCGACTTCGCTTCTGTTATGTGCGGAAATTAACCGACGGAAACATTTTAAATGTAACCTCTGACACTCGAGGATAATGTAGTTTCCCGTTGGTCAAAGATTTTTTTGGATCAGATCAGTGTTTCCAAGGATTAGGTACCCCTACACAAAATATTACAAACAAATTTTACCTCGTATAGATGACATTTTTTATTTATAGATCAATATCGCGATTATGTAAATATGTTTTTTTAGAATCATTTAAATATATGAATATTTACATAGACAAGCTCGTGTAAGGTATATATTTTTTATGCAAATACACGCGAATTACTTCCTTCATTCGACTTTGCAATTTCCGAAATGTCCGTGGCCGTGATTATACTTGTAATTTGACCTTAACCATTAATGTTAGAGTGCTGTTTATGTATTTAAATGTCTATGTACATACAATGGACGAAAATTTGCTACAAAGCTGTGACATTACAATCATAACATCACGCATGTAATCTCTGAAGAAGTAGGCAGAGGTAACCATAGTTTCGCCAGTTATATACAGGGTGTAAAAGACCTCATCACGAAGCCGTCAACCAAGCATTCTGTACATCAAACTAAGTAACTTAACGCAAAAATTATTGCTGGGAAACCACTTTTTTTTGGTGGTGTAAATTAATGTTTTTTTTTCTTCGTTTTTTATGTAGAACTCAATGTAACGCACTCAAAATATTGTGCCGATGGATAGTTTGAATAGTAGGGGGGTCGTGGAGGTGATTAAAGTAAAAATCTTAAAGGAGACAATTTTTTTTCTTTGGAGAACAGGCCACCCACATAAAATTGTAACAGACATACAGATATTAATGAAACGTATATAGATTTCTTCTTTATAATTTCTAGATTACAGTGGTAATATTAGCTAAGCCATGTCTAACCGAAATGATGAGAAATTCGAAAATGAAAACGTGAATCTAACAATAAACAATAACAATAACACGTCAAATGTCAAATGAAGTTGTCAGTCAACCACCAAAAAGACGAATTTACAACGTTCCGTGCCATGATGATTTTCTATACCATCTAAAAGATTTTAGCGGAAACCTCTAAAATAGCATTAGAAAGCTCACAGTTTAATATTATTTCTTTTTATATTATATTATATTTTAATTAAAGCAGATATTAGTACCAATGGATACCGTACTTTTTTTTGTAAACGGAAAAAACGCCCCTATTTACGTAAGTATTTTCCGTCAAATGGCATTGACCACAACAGGAATGATTTGACTCGCAAAAAAATATCATAATACAACTTATTTGTTATGATTTTAAGATTCCGGTTTCGTTTCTATGTAATCTTTCGTTTATTATTAGAATAAAATGGTTACTTTTTTTTGGTGTAAGTAATATGAATATCCGCAACATCGCAGAGGGCCTAAAAAAAACTGTCTCCTTTGTATTTAAAAAAACTTGTTTAAGTTGGAACTTTGACCCCAATATCTTTGTAACTAGAAGGTTTCCAGGTATGGTGTAGAACAAATAAAATGATCACAATGACGGGGAGAACAAGTGCCTTTCGGCTTCATCAAGAGGTGTTTTACACCATTTATTTAAGACTTTTGTATCGTATATCTATCGTATTAGAGGCCATCGATCGTATATAATCGCGTGTGACTAAAGTGATGAATATAAATGTTGATGGATAGTGAGGGAGACAAAGACCAAGGAAACGATGGATGGATTGTGTGAGGAATGATATGAGGGAAAAGGGTGTAAATGATTGTGTGACGGTTGACAGAGGAGAATGGAAGAAAAAAACCACGTAACATGGAATAAGAGCAGAAAAATGCGCCTGCCGGGGCTGTGGGACTGTTTGAATGAGATACCGTGGATGGGATTTTAGTCAGTAAAAGTCTGATACTCCCTCCTACTCCGCCCAGAGTGGGGGGAGCCATTTGATGATTTCCCAACAGATAAAAAGAACCGGCTAAGTGCAAGTCGGACTTGCGCTTGAAGGGTTCCGTACCATCGTAGTAGGGGAGCCCCCTTTAATTTTTAATTAATCTTTATTTTTATTATTTGTTGTTATAGCGGCAACAAAAATACATCATCTGTGAAAATTTCAACTGTCTAACTGTCACGGTTCATGAGACAGACAGACGGACAGACAGCGAAGTCTTAGTAATAGGGTTCCGTTTTTACCCTTTGGGTACGGAACCCTAAAAAAAAGGGCAGGAAGGTGATGACTGGCACAATTCCAACCTTTGGGTTACTATTGAGAAATTCCTAATGAAAAAAAAAGCCAATAATACTTTGCCTGATCTGGAATCGAACCCGCGAACTCAAAAGTGGTTAAATTGGCAGTACCTACAGTGTAACAAACTCCATGTAAATCTACTTAGGTACTGGTTTTCTTGGTTTAGGATTTTCACTTTTTACTTTTAATCACACTCGACTAAGTACCGCTTGCGACGACTTAACCAAAGAGGCTTCAATATTATTTATACAGGATGACTTTTATCACTTTCCAAAAAAAGTGGGTATAAAAGGTGAAGCTTTTTTGTTCAAAAACAAAAAATTAGATATTCAAATCATACGCGTATTGCGTATGATTTGAAATTAGTTTTTTTTTTTTTTTCAAATTTTCTCTTTCTTTGTTATAACATGAAAAGTTTACTTGAAATTTGTACCGTTTTTTGAAAATGGATCAATTTTTTTCTAAGCTGTGGAAAAAAAAAACTGGTATGTGATAAAAATGTCATCCGGTATTATCAGATATGACCTCAAAGAAAAAACCCTTAATTTTTACTATGCCCTCGTTAACTTCGCATTCGTCGGTTTATGCAAAAAATCGCAAGTACCCTACCCCGCAAGTCTTTGACCTTGCTCTAGAATCTAGATAGAATATCTTAGTTACCATCTTAAACGGAATGCATTCTTCCACGTTCTTACTTAGCTTTATTATATTTTCTGAGTCAGACTCAAACCACCTTGTTTTTTTGGATAGCTCAGTTATTGTTCTGGTTATAACTTCGTGGGTTAAAAAAAGAAAAACGATTTACTTGTTTAGCGCAGGACAAAACAAAATGGTTAAATTAACAATAAAAAAAATATGATAAAAGGTAAAAAAAAAGAAAAAATAAATAAGACAAAATAAATTGGTCCTTTATGAGCCCTAATTGAGCTATTAATTCTGTACTTTAAGGTTATTATTAATTGGTCTGAAATATAAATCTTTACGGCTTCATGAAAATATCAGTTTTTTAATGAAAAGTGTTTTTGCGGATTATACCTTCCCCATTTTGAGGTATCCGTAATTCCGTATGTTTCCAAGCAGTCTTATTTAAAACGGCAAAGAATACTCTCAACACTTAAGCAATTCAATGTTTTATTATAAACTGTAGAAGAGACAATGCTTCTCTGAGAAAGTACAGTCACGCAGATTAATGTTCTGTATCACAATCATCATCGGCCACGTTCCACTGTTGGGAACGGGTGATTTTGTATGTCAATGTAAAATATTCACCATTTTTGAATTTATGAAGTATATATTTTGGACACTGATAGTATTCGAAAGTCACTGTGTGATACAGAACATTTATCTGCGTGACTGTACTTTCTCATGAATTCAGATAAAATGCGAACGTGTGTCCAGTTGGCGAAAACATAAAAATCATTTAATTTAAGTTACACTATGTGGACACGCGTAAAAATATGTTAGAGTCCAGATTACGAAATAATAAGAGGTACTAATTTTGAGCTTCACCAACTGGACACACGTGTGCCCAGTTTCTTGTGTCGAGTTGGTGAATAACCCCGGAGTTAAGTCAAAGTCAAAATAATTAATTTTCGGTATATGTGGTACAAAAGGTGGTAAAAATAACAAGTATTGCCATAAAAAATAGCATGCAAATATGAATAAACACAAACATTAAATTGGGCAGGTAACTAAATACAGTAGAATATTAATTCTAAGTTTAATTAACACAAAACAAAACATTTCATGAAAAAGTCTTTCAATCGAGTTACATGAACTTGGAGGGTTGTATTGATGATTTTGATGATTATAATTCTGTAACTACAAACGTCTTTCAACCGCGAATAATATTTTGATCAACATACAACCTAGCACTGGCCTGCAAACTGCAAAATACGTAAGAACATTTTAATTTCGCGGGCTACCCTGGATCATTAGGTCGACTGATCCCTCGGGATCCACCTGTGTGTGACCAGTTTACTAATACTAAATACTCGGAGCTTCAGCCTTAAGTACTACAAACGTAATGTATGAGTATGAGTAGTATAAAATTACTTCAATTTTCCAGACTTATGTGGCACACAATTTTCTTAGATTGGCTATGCGTGTAGATATCATTTCTAATTTCTAAAATGGTCCCAACCAAAATGATAAATAATTGAATAAGCAACAGACAAAGCAAGACTATTGTTAGGCTTACCAGACGCCATGAAAGCCTCTTTATCGATTAAAGAACAACTGGTACAGATATAATAAGGCATCATACGTACGCACGACGAACAATCAAGCTATGAATAACTAGTATAAGCGGATCTCTCATTGTATGAGCAATCTATACAAAGGTCGGTCATGTGGTACTGGATTTTTACGTATACAGGGTGTAAAAGAAATCATCACGAAGCCGTCAACCAAGCATTCTGTACATCAAACTAAGTAACTTTAAGCAAAAATTATTGCTGGGAAACGACTTTTATTTTTGGGGTGAAAAATCATGTTTTGTGGTGGAACTCAATGTTACGCACTCAACACATTATGCTGATGGATGGATTGAATAGTACGGGGGTCGTGAAGGTGTTTAAAGTAAAAAGTAATTTCAAGTAAATCTTACACTAAAAAGTAGTATACTTCAATACCCGCAATTACAGACACAATTAAAATAACAATGCACCGTGCCCATTTGGGCACGGCTGGGACCCTAAAGGTTAAAAAAAAAAACTTGTCAAAAAGTTTGAACTTTGACCACCAATATCTCCGTAACTAGAAGTTTCCCAGGTATAGTGTAGAACAAAACAATGATCGCAATGACGAGGAGAACAAGTGCCTTTCGGCTTCGTTAAGAGGTGTTTTACACCCTTTATACTAGATATTATGTCGCCGTGAGTACCATTATTGTTTTTGTTTTATATTTATGTGTTGCCTTCCACTCACCCCGCATTATGGCGTCGGGTTTCAAACCGATGATACTATTGTTTAGCTGTTAAATGCGATAATGGTTGCGAGACAACATAGAAGCGAAGGGGTGGGTTCCTTTCATGATACGTTAAGTAAGTATTCGATGGTACTCGTGTTTGTTTTGATACCAGTTTAGAGTTTGTTTTTGTATAGGATACTTTTTAAGCAACGGAGATTTTTACTAGGGATGTGTGTATTTTGACGTGATCGAGATTTTATGAATTTTAGTCCGAAATTAGCCACTGCTATACAATACATTTTATTATAAGAGTATAGGAATCCCAACTTCTGCCATGTAGATATTTTGATTTTTGATATATAAGTTTAAAAAAAATTGTAGGTACTTATTTACGACATTACTGGTTACTATTGCCTGCGATATCCTACTGCTCCAAAAGATCAGTAATAGCTTTTCAGCTACATAATAAATAAGTCCAGTAGGAGGACAGTGACATATACAATATCCTGCTGGGCAATTTAACTAACATCAGTTTAATGAAGAACTGAGAAAAAATAAGCAAGTATGTTTAATACTTATTTAAATAATAACAGCCGCTCGGGTCGATCTTTAGGTTAAGCCGTGCTTGCCTAGGTTGGTCTGTGGACGGGTGACCACGCATTACCCGGAAAGCACGTTAAGCCGTTGGTCCCGGCTGTCATTTGCAGATCTTTGACAGTCGTTACAGGTAGTAAGTGATCCAAAAAGTCTGACAACCAGTCTTACCAAGGGGTATATTACCCAGTACTAAATGGGCTGTGGAAGTCAGATAGGCAGTCGTTAAATATAAAATACAGACACTGTTTTAAACTTTCACGGTTCCTAATTATACTTAAAATGCGTCGAAATATCGGAAACTCAAAAATAACCAATAATCACGGAAGATATCCCGTAAGTGACATTTTATGTAAAATACAGATATTTGGCTGCATCCGGTTAGACTGGAAGCCGACCGCAACATAGTTGGGAAAAGGCTAGGCAGATGATGTTTAATACTTATAATAAAGTACACATAATAAAAAAGTACACTATGTATGACTGCATCACAATCGCAATAATGCATGCAGATAAGTTTTTTATCGACTACATTACCCACCACATGACGACTATTAGAACTGAGTTCAAGGACTGTAGAGGACACATACCACTATGGTTCCGGCTAGAAAAACCAAGTAATTGATACCATAGGAATGCGGATTACATATAGTATTGTAATCCTAGTTGACAACATATTATAGTACTGACTACTTTAAGTGTGCAGTTCACAGGCGTTGCTTGTCAAGAAAAGATCGATATGTCAAACTTGGCACATTTTATTACCCGACTGCGCCAGAAGGAGGGCTATGTTTTTTGAGAGTATGTATGACTGTGTTAAGGGCAATTTGATAAGTCCGGGCACTATTAATAATGGCCGGCCTGTATTCATAATGCCCGACTCAATTGGGCAATGTGATTAAAACATCATGATTAATCACTTTTCCCGGCCATTATGAATAATACCCACCCTATCTTGGGCAAAGTAATAAAAAAGGTGAACTGTAGTGTTTTTTATTAAATGAAATTAAAGTTACAAAATTTTCATGAAAACTCAACAAAAAATAAACTATTTAACATTACAACAAGAACATTTTTAATAATGGCCGGTCAAAATGATAAATTAATCACTTTGCCCATCACTCTTGGGCATTATTAATAATGGCCGGTCCTTATTAATAATGCCCAGTTAATCACGTTGCCCGTAACATGTGTATGTAGATATGTATGTACCTATGTATGTATAATAACAGTCGGGACCCATATTGGATGTAATGATTTTAGTCTAGATTATTTTTAATGGGTCCCGACTGTTGCAGTCAATATGTCCTGTCTCTTGAATTTGTTTTTTTCTTTTCAGTTTTTATTTAAAGTTATAAGTTATTTTTTACGCAGTCGGGTTTTTTAATTATTTTTTTTTAGTTCTGTGTTTTCCCGCCTGCACTAATAAGTTGGTTGAAGTGTACAATAGTGATGTAACTTCGGAAAATCTCGTTCACTAATGTCATAGAACGAACAAACGAATGAATGAATGTATTCTTGTCACGTCCGCGTCCCCTGATACCAGAGAGCGACGAAATATCAAACGTGCGCACAACCGGATACAAAATATCCGGGAACCTGTAATTTACAACAATGAGATCCGAATTCTTTTGGAATATTTATAGAGGAAAAGCTTTATGTGGTGTAAAGGTACAGTGTGGAAATGGCGACAATAGCAGTGTGTTGAAGCAGATTTTCCGATGATCCGGTGAATCGGAAAACCTTTTTATATACACGCGTGTATATACCGAAGAATCAGGCAGAAGTGTACCTCCTATTATAGAATATCACAATTCGCCAATTATGTTTAAGTCTGATGTAATAAGGGGCGAGTGCCTATTGCCATCAACAATCTAGCTAGACTGCAGGCTGGTACCTAACAAATGTTAAAGAACTGCAATTAACAGCAGGGCTTTCCAACGCGGGCCTGTGGACGGTGAGCTATAGGCTAGCTCGCCGTCCGCGATAGGTCGTGTCGACGGCGCGTTCGTGTTCCACGCGCGCCTCAAAGAGAGTCAGCAAAAGGAAGGGGTCCGCAAGGGCCGATGCCTGCCGGAGCTGCGGGACTGTTCGAAAGAGATACCGTGGCTCCGGAACACAAAGGGCGATGAAGGAACATGGATGGGTTTTAGTCTGTAAAAGTCTGTCACTCCCTGCTGCTCCGCCAAGAGCGGGAGGATTCATTTGATGATTTCCCATCCGAAAAAAAAATACGGTGCTTTCCAAAGCACGGAGGAAACTCAGTATAGAATGATGGTCACCCATTCATAGACGGGCCTTGGCAAACGCAGCTTAACCTGAAGATTGATCCAAGCGGCTTGTATTATTTGGCCACTAGCAGCACTCCCCAGTAAAAGATCATACATTGACTCAAAATAAATATGAGTCACATTTAATACATTGAAACGGAAATTCCGGATATCGTGACCAGTCGGTAATACGACAACGAGAAAATCGGATCACGGTATCAGTGGATACAACTCGTCGTGGTCCGTGACTAACGTGATGTGATACTGTGATCGGTGGAGACAAACCCAATTCAGCAGCGCGAACGCAATGCCTACTAAGATTTTTTACACAAGCCAATATAATTTGCGTTTTTGCGTATTATGGCAAGAAGTGAAAGTCATCCTCTTGCTCAATTACAATCAGACCTTGGACCAGGTCGCACGTTGTCCTAATTCGTCACACTCGTCACATTCATCATCTGAAGTTATTTTTATTGCCCGTCCATGACTTAAAGTTTTCTTCAATTCTATTGTTCTTGAAAGTGGTGAGGCAATGAATTGCTTTATTTCGTGTTTGTTTTGGTATTTAAATTCTTTTTTTTAAATTGTGTGATGATTGATTTAATTTTACATTTATAATGACTAGGTATAATTCAGACGATTAAAACAAGAGAGTAGGTTTTGTTTCATAGCCAGGATTGTGTGAAAATCTTGCATTTTCCAGTTTTCATGATTTTCTTCGTAATTACATTTTTTTTTTGTTGAAACTATTGACGTCTTTCAGTTAAAAACGCTTCATTAATCAAAATAGTACATTCGCGGAAATACCTTAGTACCTAGGTACAAATTCATTACATTAATCACTTATTTACCTAGGACTTGTGTAAATCATTTCCACGGAGTGCGACCACAAATTACAAATACCTAGTACCTAATTACTGACGTAATGCTAAAAAAACCATTTACCTATAAGTACCTACTACCTAATTAACTTTATAAAGGGTGTGAAACACCTCTTAACGAAGCCGAAAGGCACTTGTTCTCCCCGTCATTGCAATTATTTTTTGTTCTACACCATACCTGGGAAGTTACGGAGATATTGCGGGTCAAAGTTCCAACTTTTTGACAAGTTTTTTTTTTTTAAATACAAGTTTTTAATGTAAGATTTTTTTTTACCTCGACGACCCCCGTACTATTCAATCCATCCATCAGCACAATGTTTTGAGTGCGTTACATTGAGTTCTACCACAAAACATGATTTATCACCCCAAAAAAAAGTCGTTTCCCATCAGCAATAATTTTTGAGTAAAGTTACTTAGTTTGATGTATGTACAGAATGCTTGGCTGGTTGCTTGGTTGGCTGCTTGGTTGGTTGGTTGTTTGGCTTTGCTTCGTGATGAGGTCTTTATCATGTTAGGTATCGTATGGTTAGCGCCAAACCTAGTGTCACAGTTTTCATGCCGCCCATGGTCCTATGACTTGGCTTTACATGCCGTCGAGAAATATTCCTCAGGCAGGCTGGTTTCCTAACGAGATTTTCCTTCACCGAAGCAAGTGATAATTATACAATACACACATGAATCCGAAAAATCACACACACACAGACACACAGATAGCATTATTATATCCTATAGTACAAAGGCAAACACGTCATAAAATACAAACAATTAATTTACATTGCTTATTCTCAATAAATAAGTTTCCATGGTCATACTGGAAAACCCCTATTTAATCCCACTCATAGTACCTAACAAGTTAATTGTCTGCATTGTATTTAATACTCAATAAAATAATAATACTAATTGCTCTTTTACATTGCCATTTATTGGCCTATTCGTTCATTTATTTATTGATATTGTGGTTTATTTAATCATTAATAGAACTGTTCATTTACTGAGTACAAATAATTCCATCATGTAATGATTGAAACATTAACAGAACAATTCAAACTATAGATATGTTCTTGCATAAAGTGCAGAATTTTATTAGTGGAAACTACGAATGGAAATATGAACTACTGACGGATTACTACTACGGATTACAAACGTCACTAGCATAAGTATAATCAGGCTATAATGTTCCCACTGCTGGGACACAGGTCACAAAGGCCTCTTCTCTATGTGAATGCGCTATTTAATCCACCACGCGGGCCCAGTGCGGGTTGGTAGATGTCACATGTCTTCGATGTCTGTTTGGTTTTAGGACATACGTCATTGATTTACCAAAATTATTTAAAACTTATATGTATTGTAATTATATGTATGTGTATTATGTGTTAGCCGTGTGGTATCCGGCAGAGTAGAATAGAACCAACCCATTACAGTGACGGGTGTCGTATAAGGCGACTAATGTCTGAGGCAGAACACCTTGCGCCTCCGTAGACCAGAGAATGGGCAGCAGCGTTTTCTGTTAGTCTTTCATCACTGCGATCTCCAATCCGCCTGCCAAGCGTGGAGATTACGGCAAATCCTCCCATCATGGGAGAGGCTTATGTCCAGCAGTGGACGTTATGGGCTGTTATAGTAGTTACAGTAGTAGTAGTAGTAGTAGTAGTAGTAGTGTATGTAGAATGTTCCAGTTGGATCTTTATCCTTTTCCACTGTTGGGTATACGCTTCTCTTTGCTTATAAGAACCTTCACGCTCCTGCGCCAACAACGATCATCCGGAATTAACCCTCCATGGCAACAATGTCGTCTACGGCTCTCGCTATCGCCCAGTTGGATAAAGCTATTCAAAAGATAAATGCAGCCAAATAAATCACTATTCGTTCCACCTACCAAAAGTCCTAAATACCCAAACCGAAGACATGCACCTCCTTAACAACTCTGTCACTTTGATTAACCAAGCCTCGTCAAGTAACCTGCACCAATTTAACAAACCTCGGTGCCTATGTCGGTCAGTAGACACACGGAATGTGGTCCAGTCATGTGGCTATCAAGTGTTGTACGATATCACACTTCAACATCTATTAATATTATGATAAACTAGAGACTCGGTCCTGATTTGCACGGTTCTTACAACTTGATAAATCATACTATTGTAAAAACTAATCTTTAGAACTTAACAGAACATATCTGCACCCCTAGCCAAATTGACAATCTACAATCGTTAACGCTAGTAGAAAACTATTCAAATGAATGGGAATGACATCATCTCAACGTTAAATCATGTGATCAATACAAACGAAAAATTCGTAGACAAGTTTACATCGTTCAAAATAATAGAATAGAATGTTATCGTTTCTACAATGTTGATCGCTAAACTCTTTGGTAGGAACGCTCACCATACACTAAAGTGTAGGTTTTTTCTACAGACATTAGAGAACGAGCGATCGACTCAGTCGTGTCAACTTGGCTACCAATTTAGCGCTGTCTACAATCGCTTACGCCGAGCCGTTTACGACAGTAAAAAGAGAATCGATACGAAACGTTTGTAACTTGGCTAGGGTTGGTTACTAATACCTATAGTTTTACACACAAAAATACGACTTAAATCCTAATTTCCAAATAATATTATAAATGCGAAAGTAAGTTTCTTTGTTACCTTTTCACGCCTAAACCTCTGACCCGATAATCCTCAAACTTTGCATATTATACGTTGTCCGGGAGACGCCCCGGGCGTCGGGGGCCACGTGGCAGCCCCCGGTCACAGTAGGCGTGGGCCTGTGGACGGAGGGCTATGGGCTAGCTCGCCGTCCATCCGTCTCATAACGACAGGCCGTGTGGACGGCGCGTTCGTGTTCCACGCGCGCCTCAAAGAGAGTCAGCAAAAGGAAGCAAGGGCCGATGCTTGCCGGGTCTGCGGGACTGTTCGAAAGAGATACCGTGGCCCCGGACCACAAATGGCGATAAATGAACATGGATAGGTTTTAGTCAGTAAAAGTCTGACAAAACCTCCTGCTCCGCCCAGAGCGGGAGGAGTCATTTGATGATTTCCCATCCGAAAAAAAGGTGTAGGTATTGAAACGGACATAGGGTACTTTTCATGCCGAAAAAAAGTACTGTTCCTGTGAAGAAAAACAACAATATTATCCTTTTTATGGTAATAGATGTCGCCAGGTGTCTTTCGAATTATGATTGAATTATATAATCACATAGGTACAAGCAATTGATTGTCAAATTGTAAATAACCGCGAGCGAAGCCGCGATAGCTAGTTTATAATATCTAAAGATTATGTAACATACATAGAAAAAATAAACATCGATACGCAAATAAAAATAGTCAAACGTATTGAGATGAAATCGATAAACATTTTTCTTTCATTGTTAGTACAGTTCCGCGTTCTAGTCACGATTTCGTGTTCAAGGATTTTTTATTTTACTTCTTTCTATTCAAAAAACTTTGTATGATTTTTCTCAAAGGAGATCTATCATATTATTATGGGTTCGTCGATGATATAAGTAACATACACATAACATCACGCCTGTAACCCCTGAAGGGATAGGCAGAGGTTACCTAATACTACACCCACGTTTTGCCAGTTATATTTGAAGTCCCATGTAATAGGGGGCGAGCCTATTGCCAACAATTGTGCACAAATCCAGACTCCGTAGCTGTTAGGTACTGAGAAATTCCTGATGGAAAAACGCAATAGCACTTTGCCCGACCAAGGAATCGAGCCCAGGACTTCATGTTCAACAGTCGTACTTGCGACCACCCGACCAACGATGTAATCCGTCGATGATAATAATATAATAATCTATACATATAATAAATCTGTAGAAAAATCGTTTTTGTACATCGAAAATATTTTGAAAAAAAATTGCCAGGGTGTTAAAGGATAACCAACAGAACCCATTGCCAGCATTTTTGGAATTTTTGTCTGTTTATCTGTTTGTCTGTTTATCTGTTTGTCTGTTTATCTGTTTGTCTGTTTCGATGATCAAGCATCACGTAAAATATACGAAACCAATATAGTTAACTTTTATACATACAAATTGTGCGTATCTTGAGGTATTATTTAGTATTTGTTTCATCGTAATCGGTTAATTCTATCAAAATATGTATGGATTTAAAGTGTTCAAGAAGAACTAATCATCAAATGTAAGATACTTACATGCAGCGACATCTGTTGAACTAAAATGGTACCAATGACTAAAAATGTGCTCACCACATAACTTTTAAATCGACTGACCGGCTTTAAAAAAATATATAGCATAATATACTTTATCTACACCCATGCTATAAATCCTCTATAAAGGTATCTGAAACAGTTAGCTTATGGCCAACATTAAAACAGCCAGTGTCTTAATAACCATTATAACACCCAAACGGGTGTTATAATGTTGTACTGAATTTCATTATGCAACTCGTTTTAAAAAAAGAACATCGAATGTGGTAGTGAATCGAACGTCTAGCACGTGCGATTCACTACCACAGCGCCGTAATTAAAAAAAAACTTATAGGTTAATTCGATTTCACGTCGTATGCCGCCATTTTTGTTCGACATTTGGATATTAGTAAGTATTGCATTATGTACTTTGTTGTTTACAAAAATGAGTGATACAAGCTTTGTGAATTTTGATAATTGAACAATCCAAAATGTAAATAATTATATTACTACCTATACACGGTTTGTTTGTAGTAAATACAAGCAATTAAACTTTCCATGAATTTACATAGACTTCTTAGAACACTGCAACACCATACCTAAGGTTTCAGAACCTTTTATGGAGGATTCATATCATGGATGTAGATAAAGTCTTGTATGCAACTGTACATAATTAGGTATTAAAACACTCATGTGATACTATTATCACACTCGGCTTCGCCTCGTGTGATAAACCCACATTCGTGTTTTAATACCCCTCATTATACAACAGTTGCATAAATAACTATTAGCAGTTTAACATTTTGGTCGATAGATGGCGTAGTTCATTTCACTCCATTTTCAGAATCGAATGACCCTTGCCCGTGTCAGTTGCCTCAAGATTGGTTTTTTAACCGACGAAATAAAAAGAAGGAAGTTCTCAATTCGACACGTATTTTTTTAGGGTTCCGTACCCAAAGGGTAAAAACGGAACCCTATTACTAAGACTTCGCTGTCTGTCCGTCTGTCCGTCTGTTCGTCTGTCCGTCTGTCCGTCTGTCTGTCACCAGGCTGTATCTCATGAACTGTGACAGCTAGACAGTTAAAATTTTCACAGATGATGTATTTCTGTTGCCGATATAACAACAAATACTAAAAACAGAATAAAATTAATATTTAAGGGGGGCTCCCATACAACAAACGTGATTTTTTTGCCGTTTTGTCTAATGTATAGATAATGGTACGGAACCCTTCGTGCGCGAGTCCGACTCGCACTTGGCCGGTTTTTTTGTGAAAAGCGTAGGTACATCTCAAAGTTGGTCCCATTTATAATTGAAAAATCTTGTTTGGGCTAATTTCTTGCACCTTTGATGAGAACTTCCGACCTAACTGGAGTATGACTGTCATCGAGTGTCTAAGGATGAAGACGTAAGGCTGTCGAGGCAAGCCCTTTTTTGGAAAAACATAAGTAGATTATTTTAGCCATTAAGGCAAATATATCGAAGAAATTAAACTGTTACCCCCTTGGATCAATATCTACTAATATTATAAAGCTAAAGAGTTTGTTTCGTTGGTTGAACGCGCTAGTTACATGAACTACTGGTTCGAATTAAAAAAAAGACTTTTAGTGTTGAGTAGTTATAGAGGACGGCTATAGATTATCTAACATCACGCTATAATTAAAATGAGCAGAGCATCAATGATAAATGTTGCAAAAACAATGAAAATGTATTTCTTTTGAGAGCTTCTTTTGCGGGCGCTGCAATAACGGTTAAAGTTTCGCAACAATCATGTATTAGAGAATTGTTCGTTTTAAAACGTTCTAAAAAAAACCGCGATAGCATTATGTCTATGCTTTAAGGTTGACTCACACTCTCTCTAACCCTCTCTCTCTCTCACTCACACACTCACTGTGACGCAGACGAAGTTGCGCGGGTCAGCTAGTAATAAATATAAAATAAATAAATATCGCTGGACATTACACACAGCGCCATCCAGTGCCATACTAAGCAACGAGGCTAAGTCGTGGACACCATATACTTGATATACTACATAAATACTTTTTGTTTGTAAATACATGCTTATTATACATATAAACATCCATGACTCGGAAACAAATGTCCATGCTCATCACACAAACATTAATTGCTTCTACCGGGATTCGAACCCGGGACCCTAAGAACGTAAGGCAGGCGCAGCGGTATTGAACCACTGCGCCATTCGGGTCGTCGAATAAATAATAGGTTAGTAATACCTAAACAAATGACTGTTTGGATTGAAATTGAAACTAATTTGGTAGTAGCTTTGACAAAAGCTCTGACATGAAACCATGAAACAGAATGTTAAGGCCCTTCTAACCCTAAAATTAGCAACTCTATTTGTCGTGGTTCAAACTTCGTTTGAAATATTGTTAGAATAATGTTTTAGTCAGCTTGCACTACAAAGCGGTTGTTACGTCAGTCACTGCGGCCGAATAGTGCGAAATGAGTGTTTTTTTGCGATTTACAAAAAATCTATTGATTGGTCTAAAAAAATAAGACACATAATACCTGCTTTAAAGGAAGTTCAGTTAGTATGCAAAGTTTCATGATCTAATTTAAAGTACTTTTCGAATACCAGCGGTTTATTGTTCAATTTGGAGGTAACTTTGGATTTTTTTTCTATCGAGAAAAGTTTATGGAATCGTGTTTTCGTCACACATAAGACTTAGCATAAATCCTCAACTTTTCCATATATTTATTTCAAAATTAATTCTGCAGTATTTTAGGCGTAACGGAATCCTCCGTTACGCCTAAAATACTGCAGAATTAAATTGCTAAGTCATTTGAGGGATATAAATAGCCCTTAAGTATTGTGCTTTATGTAGCGAATTGCGTATATTACGTGCCTGACCAGACTTAAAAGTAGATAGATATTTTATACAATATTTTCGAGAATGTAATAAAAGAGTAACACCTTATGATAGTTCGCTGAAACACAAGGAGCCGTATCTACTATGATCCTAACTAATTTTACTATTCTCGTAAATATTTACGATTCACGTAAAATAAACTGTATGAAAGCTGTGAATGGTTATCTCATAAAACTTTTAACTCCACCAGTTAACGTAGCTATCATTCTTACCAAGGAGTATCGTATGACCAGTACTAACTGGGTTGTGGAGGTCAGATAGGCAGTCGCTCCGTGTAAAATACTCGTATTCAGCTGCATCCGCTTAGACTGGAAGCCGACCCCAACATGTAGCCTTTTCCCAACTATTTTGGGGTCGGCTGATGATGATGATGAGATGATGAGTTCGCATAGCTGTTACATGGTGATTAAATTTTTTGCTTTAATCTATACTAATATTATAAAGAGGAAAGATTTGATTTTTTGATTGTTTGTTTGTTACGATTTAACTCTAAAACTACTCGATCTATTTTAAAAATTCTTTCACCATTAGAAAGCCACGTCTTTACTGAGTAACATAAGCTATATTTTATCCCTGTACTCCCACGGAAACGGGAACTACGCGGGTGAAACCGCGTCACGTCCGCTAGTTTTATATATTTTTAAATAATTTAATGCGGGCAAGTACCAATGTGTCTTTTTCAATTCACATGTACTTACTAAGTTTATCTTGGACATTACAGACATCGGTGAAGGAAAACATCGTGAGGAAACCTGGACTTATAATTAATAGGTATAGGTCTGAAATCGCCAACCCGTCTTGAGCAAGCGTGCATGGTGATCAATGCTCGTGCCTTCTCTGTTGAAAAGAGGCTTTTGCCCAGCAGTGGGACAGTAATAGGCTGGTATTATTATTATTTTTTATTGCTTTGGAACCAAGTGGAAATAAAATCCGAAATCCAATCACAAGTCCAACATCCGACATTCGACGCCAGAAAGTCACCCAAGATCTAGTTTCCGGCATTATTATATATCACGCGGTTCACTATTGTCACGACTTGCGGTCGTACAGGATGCAGATCAATCAAACAGATACTTATTACGGAACTAAGATCTAAATCTACAAACAAGTCAACTAATCCACTTGGCAATGCGACAAAAAAACAAACAAAAAAGGATTCAAGTGTGTCTACGTGTTCGCAATTTGAAAAGCTACTTGTTTTTTTCTTCTCTGGCTTAATTTCGGACTGAGAAAAACAAAATACTAGTAGATTTTTTTAGTCAGATTTTTACAAGCTTTTGTTTAACTAGCAATGTTTGTATGTTATTAGGTTATAGATCTTGCTACTGAATTTTAAAACAGTTATCACCAACTGATTGAGGAGAAATTTTGATTCTTGGTTTGGTTAACGATGTATGGTCCAAAGATGGTGGACTAGTTATTTTTTATGCATCCCCATGATGTGTATATCAAAATAAAGGCTTTTCTGAGAAGAGTATCTCCTAAAAAAATGACGTCACACCTTTATTAAAAGCTTGCTAAATATGTTTTTTGTACTATAAGCTTGTTATAAACTGTGGCAGTGTTATGTTTTGCTTTTCAGTATACGGAACTTGTTGAATAGCTGGTGTCCTTTTATTTTGGTACATAGAGTTATGACTCCAAATTGGTTCGTCATCCTATTCTAACAAGAACGTTTTCTTTTCAGCGAATCAAATAAAGCTTTCTGAAGCTTTCTTCAAAAGCTGAAAGTCCATTGTAATTTGAGGAAGCGTCGAATATTTCACAGTAGAGTTTTTTTGGCGAATAACTTCGAATGATATAGTCGTTACTACGGACTTGTTAACCTGCATTCAGCCAGCTCGTTTGTAGGAATATGAATACCTACTTACAGGTAACAATTGCATACCTTCAAGAATTAATATAAGTTAGATGCTAGAAATAAACAAGCTTGGAATTCCATCGACATTTCTCAGAATAAAAAACAAATATTCTCGTCTTAATGTCTATAATTATAAAGATAACAATGATTCATAAGAAAAAGGCCGTTATTACCACATAGTTATGACATAATTCGTAATAAAATAGTATCATTCACGTATTATCACGACTATGTCAAGGGCGATGGCTCTGATAGTGACCGTGGACCACACATACTTGATACTTGGTGCCACGGAGTAGCAACGGTCAGAAGAACAACTAGATGCAGTGAGCTTACTCATCCGTGAAGGCTAACTCTACGCTGTTTAGTGCGGGTTAGACTGATACAACTTTAGTTCATCATCTGCCTAGCCTTTTCCCAACTAGGTTGGGGTCGGCTTCCAGTCTAACCGGATGCAGCTGAATACCAGTATTTTACATGGAGCGAGTGGCTATCAGACCTCCACAGCCCAGTTAGTACCTACTGTGTAATACGATACCCCCTGGTAAGACTTGTTGTCAGACTTTTTGGGCTACTGACTACCTGTAACGACTGTCAAAGATCATCTACAAATGACAGCCGGGAACAACTGCTTAACGTGCTTTCCGAGGCACGGAGGAAACACTGTATGTAATAGGTGGTCACCCATCCACAAACCAACCTAGGCAAGCACGGCTTTACCTAAAGATTGACCCGAGTGGCAGTTATTATTTAGCCACGTGCTCCTCAACACTACTTGATACAACTATAGTTATGATTGAATTAAGCGAGCTTGGTATAAGAGGCCTAATTACTCAATGAGTATTATTACAGAGTTGTAGTCTATATGGGTAACTAGTGTTATTATCGAAACGATTTTCAAGCCTCGAGAGTTCCTGGAAAATCAGTCGTCAAATTACAAAACCGGCCAAGTGCGAGTCGGACTCGCACACGAAGGGTTCCGTACCATTGACTATATTTAGTATTTGTTGTTATAGCGGCAACAGAAATACATCATCTGTGAAAATTTCAACTGTCTAGCTGTCACGGTTCATGAGATTCAGCCTGGTGACAGACAGACGGACAGACGGACAGACAGACGGACAGACAGTGAAGTCTTAGTAATACGGTTCCGTTTTTACCCTTTGGGTACGGAACCCTAAAAATGAACACGAGATTTTGAAGCAATTCAAATCTCTCTTACTCGTATTTCTTGTTACCATTAACAGATCAAAAGAGTTAATCAGTTTTGTGATTACTGGGGAAAATCTTAGCAAGGTTACTGTACTGTATTGATGTATTCTCGGATAGAACCTCCTTTGGATTTAGTGTATTGTTTTCAGAAATGAGTTGTTGGGAAACAAAGGAACGTAATAAATTGCTTTGATTGTGTGTAATGTGATATGGATGAAAAGGCAGAATACCTACAGAAATGGTATGGAAAGAGGAGTCATGCAGAGCAAAATCTATATACTAATTTATGAAGCGATAATGTTTGTAAGTTTGAAAGTACGGAGTAATTTTAGGAACGTCTGATCCGATTCCGAAAATTCTTTCACTTAAGGGAAGCTATGTTACGCTAGTTTCAAGTATGGTTTATTTGATTTCTGAAAAAAAAAACCTGCCAAGTGCGAGTCGGACTCGCCCATGAACGGTTCCGTAGCAGCAAGTAACATAATATAAAAGTTCTTGTAGTTCGTTGTAACTTTGATCGATGTTTATGACGTATTAAAAAAAAACTACTTACCACATCTCGTTCAAACCAATTTTCGGTGGAAGTTTACATGGTAATGTACATCATATATTTTTTTTGTTTTATCATTCTCTTATTTTAGAAGTTACAGGGGGGACACATTTTACCAATTTGGAAGTGTCTCTCGCCCAAACTTAGTTCAATTTAGTTAATAAAAAACTTATATTTGAAACCTCAATATCGTTTTGAAGACCTATCGAAACATACCCCACACGTATGGGTTTGATGAAAATTTTTTTTTGAGTTTCAGTTTTATGTATGGGGAACCCCCAAAATTTATTGTTTTTTTTTTCTATTTTTGTGTGAAAATCTTAATGCGGTTCACAGGTATCTATTTAAAAAGTTTCAATAGCATAGTTCTTAAAGTTTCGGAAAAAAGTTGCTGTGACATACGGACGGACAGACAGAAGACACACAGACATGATGAATCCATAAGGGTTCCTTTTTTGCCATTTGGCTACGGAACCCTAAAAAACGCAAGCGGAGCCGCTGAGAAAAGCACTCAAATATATTGTTTAGTTTTTTTTTTCCTTCTCTCGTTGCATTCTTGCAAGTGAGCCTTCTACATATTTCTATGGTGTGTGTTGAACCTTCGCCGCAAACAATTGATGGGTTCGCAACATTATTAGGGTACATCTACTGATGACTGACACAACACATGATTGTACAGAGACATGATATTACTTACTTATTATATTTACTACTTTTTATGAACGTGATATAGCAGTTTTTGTGGGTATTAAAGTTGCTTCTATAACTTAATTTTGTGTTAGTTACCTTTCAGACTCAAACTTGAAGCATTTGTTTTAATTTACTACAACTTTATAATTGCCCAAGAGGCGGTCATTAGTCAGAAACTTGAAGCTATATAGTTTCTCGTTCCAAAAAGTAGATACTAAACTCTACAGTCTTTTAAATAAACTTGATTATTGCAAAATCCTGCTCGTCTGCAGTCTTATTGTCTACTAACTTTTGCTCGAGGCTTCGCTTTCGTTATGTATGGAAATAGGGTAGATGACAAATAAAAACCAATAAATCCGTCGGATAGATTTCTAAAAAATATTGGACACATGTTTTTTCTTTTTTCACGTAAACAAAAAATGAACACGATACAGTGCGTCGAAAACTCGTGTGACGTCACAAATTCACAATTGAATACTTTTTTTTACGGAAAAATGACGTAACTAGCCTCCACTCATGATATTTGACGCGTTTTATCTTCGTAAATTTTTATTTATTTGTTAAAACAAAAAACACGTATCCAATATTTTTCGATAAACTAACTGTCGGACTAAACAGAATCATATTTTTTTAGTCAGGAATCCTCCCTATTAACTATAGTAGATTGTATGACAAGGGAGCAAAATAGTATTTTTACGGCGAGGGCGCTATTTTGATTCCAGAGCGAAGCGAAGGATTCTAGAATAGAATCCCGAGCATAGCGAGGGATTCTAAAATAGAATCCTGAGCGTAGCGAGGGATTCAAAGTACATCGCCTGAGGGAAAAATATGTTTGCTCTCGAGTCATATACTCTACTTTCATCTCGTTCTATGAGAAAATAAATAAGAGACACTTTTAAGTAATTAATGAATAAGTTTAATTAAAAAAATGACATGAATGTAAAAAAGGTCAATTACAAATTTATATTTATATCTAATAGATATAAATATAAATGGCACTGGCAAAATTTTGAAAATTTATTGTCACTGTGTGTATTTTGTTTGGGATTGATATAGTTGTGGATTTATTTATACATTTTTTGTTTTTTAATTACTCTTTCTTTGTTCTAATATGAAAAGTTTACTTGAAATTTGTAGCGTTTTTTGATGATGGATCAATTCTTTTCTAAACTGTGGAAATAGAAAAACAAAACTAGTTATGCTTTAAGCTTCTACTCCATTCACCGAATATACCCATTTTTTTTGGAAAGTGATAAAAAAGTCATCCAGTATTTTGAGTGTTTGTAATCTCAGTATCTGGCTGGTGCTCAGGAAAAGGTTCCTTTGATGTAGAAGAGCGCGGTGAGAACGGCATGGGCGAACTATCTGCAACTTTTAATTTAATATTTTTCAATACACTTCCTCGAAAACTGGTCCATAACGCACTACGATTAGGTACAACATGCAATGTATTTCACACGCGTGCGATTTTTTCCACTTTCCCGCACGTGTGCGGGAATGAAAATTGCCACAGATAAACTATACCTATACTAAGTCCAAATTGGTTCAATGCCTATAGTCTGAAGTGAATGTTTTTTTTTTATTTCGGCAAAGCACTACGCGTCTATACGGCATAAATATTTTTTGAATATTCAAATTGTGTTTATAAATAGAATATCATAGATATACATGATTATTAAAAACTAATAGTTACTTTTATACACAAATTAACATTTATTTGTGTTCTTAATTCAAAAATATAAAATAAATCTATTTTTTATATTAGGCTGTTTAACGGCTTCATACCTTTGCCTCTCCTTCAACCTGGCGAAACCAAAGCGCGAAGAAAAAGAAAATGAAAATCATAGTTTCATAGTTCGTTACGCAGTAATATTATGTCAATGTTCGTGACAAAAATATTTTTCGTTATTTTATTTTATTTTCTTCAAAAGTGTATTGAAAAACGTCGTTTGATACACGTGGACATTTGTTATTGCAATTCTCGGCTCAAAAACACCCTCGCCTACGGCTCGTGTGTTATAATTCCGCCTCGAATGCGATAACAAACTTTCTCCACTTGTATCAAAATGAAAAAAATCTAAAAAAAAAAAATCTTGTATTCTACAATGCGCGTGCTGACCCCCGCATCGTACAACCAGCACTTGCAGCCAGTCATCTATACAATTTTCGTTCGATTTCAATGAACGATTCATGTTCCAAATTCAAATCTCATTACTGCCCGCTAAAAAGTCTAGTGGAGAAAAGAGCTACTTTGCTCCCGCTAAACGGGGAACAAAACGACACTTTTCGAATAGAAGGGATGAAATAGTAGATTTTACAACAAGTGCACAAAACGAACCATTTTTATCCGAGATTTTTAGCAGCCCGAGCCGAAGGCGAGGGCTGATAGTAATGTCGAGGATAAAAATGGTTTTGTGGACGAGTTATAAACTCTGCTTTTCACTTCGATTGCGAGGAAATAAAACAGTAGTATAAATTGAAGAAATTAATAAACACGCAAAAACACGAGCTGTTTCCCGCCGCTTTCTTTTTTTGAAATCTTACGACATTGATATTAGACTTGGGCTGCAGACCTTTAGAGCCTACTATTAAATATTTTTTTTTATAATAATTTTCTCAAATTAATTAAATAACCTACCGTAGGTACTTGAATTTAAATTTTTATGTCTTTTATGTCTTAAAAAACACACTGGAAGAGCCAGAGAATTAGCGGATGTACTCAAAAGAAGACGAATAAATGTTGCGTGTTTGCAAGAAACGAAATGGAAGGGAACAAAAGCGAGGGAAATTGGTGAGGGATACAAGTTTGTCTACTGTGGAAGTGACGGGAAAAGGAATGGCGTGGGAATAGTGTTAGATAGTAAGCTGAAAGAAAGCGTGATGGATGTAAAAAGGATTAATGATCGAGTGATAGTTGTAAAAGTTATGTTAGAAAATGTTATGCTGAATGTAATTAGTGTGTATGCACCGCAAGTTGGCTGTGATGTTAGTGTTAAAGAAAAGTTTTGGGAGGATTTTGACTCCGTTCTGATGAACATCCCGGTACATGAGGAGTTGATAGTTGGAGGAGATTTTAATGGACATGTGGGAAGAATGAAAGGGACTTATGAAAGAGTGCATGGGGGGTGGGGAATCGGGAATCAAAACAATGAGGGGGAGACTCTACTGCAATCCGCTACTGCATTCGATTTGGCAGTAGCTAATACTTGGTTCCAGAAAAATGATGAACACCTTATCACTTACAAAAGTGGTAACCATAATACACAAATAGATTACTTCCTAGTCCGACGAAATAAATTAAAGTGCATCAAAGATTGTAAAGTCTTACCGGGAGAAGACTTGGTTACACAGCACAGACTCCTAGTTTTGGAAATAGTCACAGAAATAAAAGTCCATAAAACCAAAGACCGACCTCCCCCTAAAATAAAATGGTATATGTTAGAGAAGGATGACTGTGCGAAAGAATTTAAAGAACGAGTGGTGGATAAAATGTTAGAGATGGGAGACATGAACGAACAAAGTGTAAATGAATGTTGGAATGAGATAGCTGTGTGTATTAGGAGCGTAGCAAAGCATGTTTTAGGAGAGACGAAGGGAAGGGGTACGATAGATAGGGATACATGGTGGTGGTCGACAGAAATCCAGAAAGTGTTGAAGGAAAAGAAGAGAAAATTTAAGGAATGGCAGAGTGTTGAAGTTGCAAATGTTAGTCTGAAAGCTGAAAGGAAGAGTGAGTATGATGCTATTAAGAAAAAAGCGAAGAAAGCTGTGGCCATAGCCAGAGCAAAAGCCCAGGATAAGCTTTATGACGCACTCGATAGTCCAGCAGGCCAAAAAGACCTATATCGGCTTGCGAGAGCTAGAGAAAGAAAGTCGAGAGATGTATGCCAGATAAAATGCATAAAAGATGAAGATGGAATGGTTCTGTCAGATGATGAGAAAATAAAGGATAGGTGGAAGGGGTACTTCGAAAGACTGATGAATGAAGAGAATGACTGGAATGGTGTGCTAGACAATAAACCAGTGAATGAGGGTCTAGTGAGAATGGTTAGTATGGATGAAGTGAGAATAGCAGTAAATGGAATGAAGAATGGTAAAGCATTAGGACCTGACGGTATACCAGTTGAGGTTTGGAAGTTATTACGGGTGGATGGATGGACGTGGTTAGCTTTATTCTTCAATAAGTTGCTGCTGGAAGAGGCCATACCTGACGAATGGTGCAAAAGTTCGCTGGTGCCCATCTTTAAAAACAAAGGTGATGTGCTGGAGTGCAATAACTATAGAGGAATAAAGCTAATGGCACATAGTATGAAAGTTTGGGAGAAAGTTATTGAAAGACGACTGAGAGAAGAGAGCGAAATTTCACGAAATCAATTCGGTTTTATGCCTGGTCGGGGAACGACGGACGCCATTTTTGCCATCCGCCAGCTGTGCGAGAAATACAGAAGTGTGCACAAAAACTTGCACATGGTGTTCATCGACCTCGAAAAGGCATACGACCGGGTCCCTCGTGAGGTTTTGTGGTGGGCCCTGAAAGAGAAAGGTATGCCTGGGAAGTATGTGCAGTTGATTCGAGCGATGTACAGTCGATGTAGTACCCAAGTCCGGTCTACAGTGGGCACTACCGGCAGCTTCAATGTGGCTGTTGGCTTGCACCAAGGGTCGGCTCTAAGCCCGTACCTCTTCCTGGTGATAATGGACGCACTTACGTCGGACATCCAGGAAGAGGCTCCCTGGTGTATGCTGTTTGCCGACGACATTGTGTTGGTTGCCGAGAGTGGCCAAGAGGTCCAGAGCAGATTGGAGGTGTGGTGGCAAAGACTGGAGAATGTTGGCCTGAAATTAAGTAGGTCCAAAACAGAATACTTATTTTGTGATTTCGGCGGTCTCTCCAGTCCTACGCCTATAACTCTTGCCGGAACGCCCATACCGATCTGTTCCGATTTCCGGTACCTCGGGTCGCTTGTCCAAGGGGATGGTGAAGTAGACCGTGACGTAACGCATCGGATCAACTCAGGATGGATGAAATGGCGACAGGTCACTGGAACAACTTGCGACCCACGGATGCCCCTCAAGTTAAAGGGGAAAATATACAAGTCCGTGATTAGACCTGTCGTACTGTATGGATCGGAATGCTGGGCTGTGAAGAAGATGGATGAAAAAAGATTGCATGTAGCGGAGATGAGAATGTTGAGGTGGATGTGTGGTGTGACAAGAATGGATAAAATAAGGAATGAGTATATTAGAGGAAGTTTGAAAGTTGCGCCAGTTACAGAAAAGTTGAAAGGGAATCGACTATCTTGGTATGGGCATGTGATGAGGAGGGAAGAATCGCATGTGACTAAAAGAGTGATGAATATAAATGTTGATGGATGGAGGGGGAGAGGAAGACCAAAGAAACGATGGATGGATTGTGTGAGGAATGATATGAATGAAAAAGGTGTAAATGACTGTGTGACGGTTGACAGGGGAGAATGGAAGAAAAAAACATGTTGCGCCGACCCCAAGTAACATGGGATAAGGGCAGGAAGATGATGATGTCTTAAAAAACACATAAGGCAAATAAATTAAAGTAAATATTATAAAATAACAAATTCTATCTATGAACTTCTTATTGCGTTTGGCTGTATGGCTCATTTTCTTTGCCTTAATATAGATACATTTATGAGTAGATACATTAATGCCCTTGTGCACAAAATTCGATTTTGTGCAGCCTATATCCTGCACAAACACGCACTTTCAGAGCATGAGAAGTGAAAAAATAATTATAATTATTACGGGAACGTTTTAAATGTAGCCTATGACACTCGGAAAAAATGTAGCTTGCCGTAAAAGAATTTTCGGAATCGGATCAGTACTTCGGAAGATTACTGCCTACTTACAATGTCATAAACAAATACCTCTTTATAATATTAAGTGTAGATAAGTCCCAAGAAACAAGAGGCTAGCCAATAATTGCTATTTCCCAGGCACAAATCTGGACTGGGATACTACTGGATATATCCAAATGAAAAATCCCAATAACCCACTTTGCTCAACAACCAACGAGGTCAGTGAGAAATGCTAGTTTAGAGCCAGCTTAAAACTGACAGTCACCGCACAGCCAAACCCGGTAGTTTTAGAAGCATGCAATTTTGCACAAGTTCCTTTTATAATGAACCAGAGCACCTAGGAAGATTTTTGAAAAATGTTATTCCTTATTTATATCCTGTTTTCTATTACTTACACCATTTGATTATTGTTGAAACGCCCCAATTTAGTATGATATGGCTTTGTTTGTTACGTAGAATCACTGACTCCAGGCACATACCCCTAGTTTATCTGTGCCCAAGTTAAGGAGTCTCAGAGATTGAAAATTATTGTGACCTAGCTATAAGCCTTATATATTATGCTCTTAGTTCTTGGATATTGTAATGTATTTTGGTGAAATAAGGAATTTATTGTTTATTTAATATTATTCTATAGGAATAAGTTATTTTTGCCGATGAATAATCTCATCGGGTGTACGGTTCGTACTCATCATAACTGTAGCATTGCAGACACAATATTTAAACACAACGCGTGCTGTTGCTCATTGTCTTCAAGTCTCGAGACATAAAAATGATTTGTTTAAAAATTCCATCTCCCGCCCATATCCGAGGTTCCGTCACGATTTGAACTATCTGCAGCACAATCCACCGTGACGCGGCTCCATAAACATTACCTATTTACCATACTGGGCTTGCTCAGCTGTGTAGCTCGGGGCAGGTCACGAATTTAATGTTTCCCTATTTAGTTGCATGTTGCAATTCTTGAATCGACATTGCGAGGTCTTGAACAATCCGGATTGGTTGGATTTAGAGGTTTGACGCTGTCAATCAGCGGAGAAATTGATTTTTTTTCACATTTTATTTGGTTTTAAATTTATTTCCTGACTTACGACCTAATTGAATGGAAGTAGATACAATCAGGCGGGCCATATATGCCGTAGACTGGATGAAAGATGGGGGTAGATAGTGCTGGAGTGGAGTGGAGACCACAGACGGGATGGAGGAATGTGGGAAGACAAACGACTAGGTGGACAGACAGATGATTTCAATAAAGTGGCTGGAAGAAACTGGAGAGCCATGACACAAAACCGCCAAAAGTGGAGATTTGGAAGAGAAGAGAGATACAATCTAGAAGATAAAAAACTAGAAACAATTATTAGACTGACAAACGAGAAATTGTGGTAATAGTTAACCCATTATAAACATAAGCAAAGTGGAGCAATTTTTCCTTATAAAAATTGTAGAGCTAACAATATAAGATATATCGATCACCTATAATAACAATGCAATAAATCAGAATCGATAAACTTCCGCAAAAGACAATCGATGGCGAGGTCGACACTCGGTCTTGACCGTATGATTAGTAATTGCAATTCTGTGAAGTACGGGGTCCATGGGGTGACCAACATGTCCTGATATCGCATGACGGCACAGTTTACTGAATTTGAATACAGTTCCCTGTTTTGCCAAGATTCAAGTTATGACGGTCATTGATGTGTGAAGTTTCGCATGTTCATTGTTCTACTAATTATTATGAGGTTGCTAATTAAGGTTACCTAAGAAGTTAGAGATAGGACTGTATGATAGCCCGTGGTGGGTTCACCAGCTACAATCAATCCACTCCAATCTATAAAATATAAAATACTTAATTTGAAATTTATAGGAGATATAAAATACTTAATTGGATCTAGAACAATCCAAACTGAACAACAAGGAACAGTAATAAAGCGCTCTTCCTCTTTCTATTTATACAATTTGCTGTGACCGACAGGGTCCGTAATTGTTTCTTACCACCTGTAATTGTACATCTATACTTATCTTCTTCTTCTTTTGTTATAAAGAGGTAACATTTGTTTGTAAGTTTGTATGTTTGTAAGTTTGTTTGTGGGGGGTAATCTCCGGAAGTAATGAACCGATTTCAAAAATTCTTTCACCATTAGAAAGCTACATTCATCTTGAGTAACATAGGCTATATTTTATCCCCGTACTCCCACGGGAACGGGAACTACGCGGGTGGAACCGCGGGACGTCAGCTAGTTATGGATAAAGCAATAAACGATTTGAGATTTGAGATCTAGCCAAAATAGGCTTTTCAATTATATAAATACATAGCCCATATTGTGTGAGTACTATGTACTAGAAAGCTATCATTCACTGGAAACCTACGTCTTTTCTTGACTTGAATGTGCCCTGGCGGTTTGGAGTATGTCATGCTCACTCAATTGTCTCGCTGATGGTGGCGCATGTGTCGGATCATTTAGTTCCCTTCAAAATGGTTGAGTTGAATGGTGCTGATCCATGCGTCATGTCCGTGAACGGGTGCTGTCATTTGTGAATGACACATTTGGCGCTGTTATTTTGAATTGTATTTTTTTTTTGTTTGTGTGTTTTGCTGTGGACACTTTTACCGTGCACATCTTGCTACATTGTTCTCACATCGAATGTACTTGATGAAGTTTATTTATTTGTTTTTTTTGACACCGGTCCTTTCGGACGTAGACATTTTTTGTCTACGTCGGAATGGACCGCGGTCCATTCGATTTGGTCCGTTCAGACTAAACACCCAATATACCATCTCAACGTGAATTATGTAACCAAGATTTTGTAACAATATTCTGATTTAAAAGAGTGTCCATGGAGTTTCTTGCCCGTTCTTCTCCATAGAGATCTACGCTAGGGAATGGGCAACTACAGTACTTTTACAGTTTTTATGTCTTGTGACTGGGACTGTAACTTCATTTAATTTTCATCTTTGTTTCGACAATTCAAAAGTGCCTGTAACTGACTTACTTGAAATAAATGCTTTGATTTTGATTTTGATTTTGACATCATCATCTGCTTAACCTTTTCCCAACCATGTTAGGGTCAGCTTCCAGTCTAACCGGGTGAAGCTGAATACCTACCAGTATTTTACACGGAGTGACTGTCTATCTATCTGACTTCCAGTACCCAGTTAATACCGGGTAAAACGATACCCCAAGCCACCTTGCGGCCATCCGTAACGACTGTCAACGATCTTACAATGATGCGGGACATCGACATCGACAAAGTCTGTGAGGAATATATGCAAGAATCGAATAAGCTTTAGAAAATATCGCAAGGGCTAAGCCAGCCAACTTGAGAACAAATTGAGAACAATGTTTCTGTTTTTTTTTCTTTTGTTACGTAAACCAAAATTGACGAAGATACAACGCTTTTAAAATTCTCAATACGTCACGCCGTGCTATAATTTTTAGTGCGTCCTGACGTCACGACCCCCACTCCCCGAGTTTTGATGCGTTTTATCTTTGTCAATATTCATTGATTTACAAAAACAAAAAATACGTGTCCATTATTTTCCTCAAATACTCTCAACTAGCGGACTAAATAGATTTGCAATTTATTGATAGTGGAAACTAGCCTAATTGTGTATGCCCTAGTATGCATTTGTATAAAATGCTTTGTTTGAATGGAACCGTCTCAATACACATTTTTTATGATGTAGTCAATATCGGAGGATATTCGTAAACAATTATTAAAGCTAAGAGAGAAGAAACTAAATAAACGCCAAAAATTTATGGTTACCCAATCGATACTCAAACTTAATGTCACGTTCATGAATTAACTCATAGGCATATTTGTAGGAACTAATCAAAATAATATTAGCATTGGTGTTCCAATACAAATCAAGACTATCTTTTATTCTAACAATGTTAAAAAAACACCAAGACCCATTTAGAATCACACAAAAACAAAATAGCGAGCCTATTCACTGGACAAACAATAAAATGCAACTATTCTCTGTTTACTATTCATCATGTCGGATTGAACTAGTTTACTGTTTACCTTGCGGTTACTCGTGATCAAGGACCCACGCATTTCCACCAAGTTAGTCTAATTTATGTTAAAAATATATATATTTTATGGTAATTAAGGTTCGTTTGTTGCGTCATAAGATTTGGTAGTATGTCGTTAAAATGTAGCTTCCGCATTCTGGGAACTAAATTGAATGAGAGTTGACCTACGCGATTTTATAATTTGTCATATTTCTAGGTTCGTATAAATTATACGAACCTAGAAATATGACGAAAAAGATAAAAGAATCTTCTATCTTTTTCGTGTGGTGGGTGCCTAACCTGCTGCAGAGTTTTAATGCCATCCATTGTGACATGGTGGCATGGTGGTTCGTATAATTGAAATTGTTCTTTATTTAGATACTAGCTTATGCCCGCGGTTTCGCCCACGTGGAGTTCGATAACTGAGTAACAAACATCCTCACAAACTTTCGCATTATTAATATTAGTAGGATGGAAGTTTATGACCAGTATCATCCAGTTACTGAATTGGGTTATTCAACAACTCAAAACGAGAAACCGGACACACGTGTGTCCAGTTGGTGAAACACAAAAAGAGTCAGCCCTAAAAAATTTTACGCGTGTCTACATAGTGTAACTTAAATTAAATCATTTCATGTTTTCGCCAACTGGACACACGTTCGCATTTTATCTGAATTCATGAGAAAGTACAGTCACGCAGATTAATGTTCTGTATCAAAATCATCATCGGCCACGTTCCACTGTTGGGAACGGGTGATTTTATATTTCAATGTAAAATATTCACCATTTCTGTTATAAAAAAAAAAAAAACAGAAATGGTGAATATTTTACATTGACATACAAAAACAAAAACACACAACGTAATCTCACGCATCGCAACGCAACGCTTCGCAAACATTTTTTGTCTACGTCTGAACGGACTGCGGTCCATTCGATTTGGTCCGTTTAGACTAAACACCAAAGTAGACAGATGGTTATGATTCAAAAGTCAAACTGTACTGAACAAGGTACTAAAAAGCTTCTATTCATTTAAAATTAATGGGAATCACACCTCAATCATCAAATCAAATGCACGCGAATAATGTCGTCTAAACATGCTAAAGTACGTTGTTAACAACATGTATGGCACTGACACATTTTTTATTATTATTTATATATTTTTAATCACCAACACGCGACACCTTGTAGTCGCAGATTTTCCAAATGAAGATTTATCGTTTAAATAAGCGTGTAAGACTAATAATTCGATCTGATAATATCCCATAACTGACTCTGGGTGAAAATAAATTCACCAAGAAAATTTGTACCATGTGTACCTGTTTCAAATCTAGGTTTGTATTTCGTGTGCTAGACATGGGTACTTTACCAATAATTAAAAATTCAGGACTAAAACTGAAAATTAAAACCGGATGATCCAAGGTATTCTATCTTTGTCATCATCAGCAGCTTTACTTCTATACTCATTACTTTAATATTTTTCCGGAGGAGCTCGTGGCTAAATAATAACAGCCGCTCGGGTCGATCTTTAGGTTAAGCCGTGCTTGCCTAGGTTAGTCTGTGGATGAGTGACCACCCATTACATACCGAGTTTCCTCCGTGCCTCGGAAAGCACCCTAAGCCGTTGGTCCCGGGGCTGTCATTTGTAAATTTTTGACAGTCGTTACAGGTCCCGGAAAGTCTGACAACCAGTCTCCAGTACTGAGTTGTGGAGGTCAGATAGGCAGTCGCTCCATGTAAAATACTGGTATTCAGCTGCATCCGGATAAACAAGAAGCTGACCTCAACATAGTTGGGAAAAGGCTAGGCGGATGACGATGACTTTTCTATTTTTCCATTGTGACCAATTTCTGATCACTTCTGACACGTATTATATAACATCATCTTAATTTAAATAATTCCATTATGACCAAAATCACTCTTTACATAAAAACCCAGTAATATCTGCAATACTTATGGAAATATATCTCATCAGGTCCCGGATTTGTCTTCAGGAAACGTGCTTCGATTCTAAACCCAAACACGCTTCTGCCGTAAATAACATGGAACTGATAGAGCAGTAACCTATTTTTATCGCTACAATTTTTAACCCCTTAGTAATTTATGTTTGGGGTAACATACGATTCGAGATAAATAAAGAATAAGCAATTTTGGGGGACTCGCCTCTTCGTAGCTGTATGCCTACTTGTGTTTACCGCATTGCGAATTTTTGGTACAAGGAAAACTGTATTAACCTTTTAGCTTATGATTTTATTTTTAAAAAACATTTTTAAAGAAATTGTAGATTTTGACAGTTTTTACCCATGTTTTTTTTATAATTCAGTATATTCAATATTTAGAATCTACAAATACCTAGATCTGAAATAATATAAAATACCTAATGATTATGTACAAGTATCAAAATGGGAAAAGAATCACAGGGTGTCATAAAATTCGTTCACGTCGTTGTCAATAGGAAAAGTGTCAAGAAGCATTACCACGTTGGATGGCAATGCTGATTCCTTGGCCTTGCTTGGCTTGGCTATATCTCGAAATACTAGGAGGGCACTCGGACCACATGGCTCTAGTTTTACGTTAGCATCTTTCACATCGATGCATTTTGATTTCCTACTAAAAACACTTATTCAGTAAAATAATTAAAATATTTCTTTAACTAGTACTAAAAGGCACAATGAAAGACTCGTGCGTACAATTATCTCCGCAATAAATCTACAAAGCCTAGTCTATTAACGAGCCACGTGTTCATTTATAATTAACTACCAACCAATTGATCTTAATGATCGATTTGAATAAAAACTTTGCGGAAGTTTCTGCTAAGCGCGCGTCAATTGTTACGTCATAATTGCAATATTGCAGATAGCTTGCAATAAAGAATGCTTGCAAGCAACGAACAATAAAGTTGCGTGCAACCTTAAACTTCAAACGAGCTTGCCCAATTCAGTGAAAGGGTTGGATTGCGTTATGCAAAATTGAATAAGTAAGTTTTTTAAATCATATTATGTTTTTATAAATGTGTGAAAATAGATTTTTTGGTGTTTATAAGAAGGTGGATATCATTCATGAAGAACATATACGTATCATTCATGGCATTTTTTTATGCCAGTTAAAAAAAAATCTGCTGTTCCATATATTTTGATCGCGTAGGTACCTATTGCCTAAATTGGTGTTTAGTTTTTTTTTCTTTTAATTTTAGTTCGTTTTTTTTTTAAATTAGTTTTCGTTTACGTAATGAGTCTTTTGTTTTTTCAATTTATTTCCGTCATACTAACATTGTAACGATTAGCATTGTAGCAAAGTTAGAAGTCATATTGAATAGTAACTTATTTTTAAAAAGTATTTACTTTAATATTGGAGGTTAAACTAAGATAATGTAGGCATAACATAATACATGTCATGTATTCGCGCTTTTTAGGCTAAGGGCGCAGAGACTCGGCAATTATCCCACAAACAAGGCTAAGGCTATCATCAAATACTTATTAAAACATAACTGATCGAACGCAAGTACTTATTATTTGCTGATTTTCTATCTTTTAATTGAAAATATTTCTAATTAACGATTCATCATTAGCCACAGGTTATAAAAATAACTAATCTTGAGTTCAATTGTACTTTCAGCCTAGACCCGTGAAGCAATTATTGTAATTAGTTTAAGATTTAATTATTTTTTTATTGGATTCGCTTTAGAGACAATTTAGATGCCGGTGGATTTCTTTCTACACGGAGACTTGTGAGAGCGTTGAGCTTGAGATATTTTTCCCTAAGGAGCTGAAGACAACGTTTGCTTAGTTGCTTCCATTAAAGTAGGTATTTTAATTAAGTCATTATAATTAGGCGAATTTATGTAGGTATGCAAAACGGGTAAGTTAGTTTAGGGAAGTCATTTAAGATAATGCTTATCATAGGCATTTTCTTTTTAACATAACTATTGCATAATTAATTCATAAAATTCTCATTGTCAAAGATTTTTGCAAGGGAATGCAAATCAGATTAATTCATAACTTTCAAAGCATATTTTAGAGGATGTAACTACTCGTGATTTAGACCATTTTTTATCCTGAAACCAACCAACTATCTGAATCAAATTCCAACTTACAATAAATAGAGTTTAATTGGTGTTTACCTTTATTATTTCCCCATAGTAACATTCATTATACCATCGCCAAGTCGACGACAGGACTATGGTGGATTATATTAATTAATAGTTGCAAATGACATGATCTACCAACTGATTTAGCATACAGTAATAAATAAACTGCATGAATAACACGTTTTTTATGCAAACAGATATTGTAATTGCTAATATCGTGTCTGTAAATATCGTAAGGACATTTATTGAGACATTTATTATTATTATTAATTCACTTTTAATCTTTGTATTTGAAACCAACTCATGTTTATATTTTTAATAAATTATTATTTATTTAGCCCGATTAATTGATATTTTTTTGCAGTTTTTTTTCAAACATTATTCTACTGCCCTGTGTTTTGCCGTCACCGACGAGTAATTTTGATATGCAAGGCAATGGCAGATACATGTAGTTTTGATGTCAGGTGACACCTTATTTTTGGCGAAACATCCTGATTTAATAAAGAAAATTGGCACAAGCTTAAGCTTAATCAGCTAAATAACACGACCACTGTTGAGATACAGACCTGCTCTCTGAAAGAGGGAGTTTACTACAATCAACAGACAAATTGTTTCAGGGGAGTTGGTTTCGCTCTATTTCTTCGCGGTTAAAAACACTAGGAAATGGCGCTTTGGGAGACTGTCTCTTGTAAACTTTAAGTTCAAAATGTGCTGATTATCAGCCTAATTTGAATACATAAATAAATACTATGAATAAATACTTTTAATTTGATTTTGATACGCCACACAGGCTCAGTACTAGTTGGAGGAGATCACAATACTTTGAATTTTCAGTTTTAGAACATGCCGAAACCATGCAGAAACCTGATTTTTTTACTGTTTTGAGAATATACGTACCGAATGGGCCCGCGTGGTGGATTATAACCCATTCTCTCTCAAAGACAGGAGGCCTGTTTCCCAGCAGTGGGAACATTAAAAGGCTGATGATGATGATGATGACGTACCGAGATAATTTAAACTTCTAAACTAATATATCAGTCAAATTAGCCGAGCTATCACAATTTTCCCGGACGAAGTCGCGGGCGAAGATGCTAGTCTTATTATACTTTTATTTTAAGCTAAAACAATTTACAATCAGTTATTAATTTCATTATTAAGTCATAAAAAGCAACCATAAAAGGAGCTAGTTACTGAGTTCCTGCTTCATTCTCGCATAACACCGTCCCCTCTAAACGTATTGCTACGGATATTGACCCGCTACTGGACCGGCCGGTTTGCGAGCAAGCAAGACTTTTACTATTGTATCATTTTTAAACAAAGCCATGAGTATTTGTGTCCTTGGTCTTTGAAAACTTTTTTTTATTTAGATAATCTTTATGTAATACGCACTGTATACAAAAAGTAACTAACAAATTGATGAGAAGGAATTAATGAAGAGCTTTGTTTACTTTTCATTTGAATATCTTATTTAGGTATAATTGTCTCGAATCATCCAGTAAAGGATGATATGGCAAGAAAGGTGTCTGATGAGTAAAAGAGAAGTATTTCTATACTTCTCTTTTACTCATGAGTCTTTTAGTGAAGAAGACATCCTGCGTCGACCACAAGTGAATTGTGATAAGGGCAGGTGATGATGATGTTGTTTTGAATCATCCAGAGTACTAACACATCAAAGTAATTCATTCTTAGGTAGGCACCGAAGCTGTATATAATATGTTTGTAGATTATAATACGATGATCCTTTTTTAGGGTTCCGTAGCCAAAGGGTAAAAACGGAACCCTATTACTAAGACTTCGCTGTCTGTCCGTCTGTCTGTCCGTCTGTCTGTCACCAGGCTGTATCTCATGAACCGTGACAGCTAGACAGTTGAAATTTTCACAGATGATGTATTTCTGTTGCCGCTATAACAACAAATACTAAAAACAGAATTAAATCAATATTTAAGGGGGGCTCCCATACAACAAACGTGATTTTTTTATAATAATTGGTACGGAACCCTTCGTGCGCGAGTCCGACTCACACTTGACCGGTTTTTTTAGGGTTCCGTAGCCAAATGGCAAAAAACGGAACCTTTATTACTTCAATTCCACCGAAGTATATGCTTGTCCAGCCGACCAAGACCAAAACTTAGTAAGTAGTTTTTTTTTTAATACGTTTTAAACAGTAAATCGCGATTTACCTTTCATTTAATCAACTCAAATATAAAAATAAACAACGAACTACAAGAACTTTTATATTATGTTAGGTACTTACTGCTACGGAACCCTTCATGGGCGAGTCGTTAGAACGACACTGGCGGTCAATATAATCTTTTCATTTAAATCTTGATGTGCTAGGTCGATTTAAATTTTTATTTAAAAAACTGTTCACAGACAACTTGACAAATCACTGTTTTAGACTTTCACGGTTTTTCACTTCACAAGAAAAAAAATAAAAACACGGATATTATCCCGTAAGTACTTTAAGTGTAACTTGACAATTATTGTGACAACCAACTTCGTATTTATCTTAAATACGAAACTTCGTACAACATAAACTAGAACGTAATCAGATTGTGAAGGTGTCGCGAAACATAATCCAGAGATCGCAAACAGCAAGCGATCGTGTTGCTACTGTAATTACATTGCGCTAATTAATTAATAGATAGATTGATGTCGTTTTGTATTGTTAGATAGGGTATCTGATAACCTAGAAAACACCGGGGGTGAAACGGGCCAAAGATCTAATCAAAGTGATTTTTTTTCAGCAAAACCGCTGTTTATAAAATCGTGTTCAGTATATTTCAGTAATTGGTATTTCAACAGTGTGCTGAATGCGTGAACGACCTTTGTTTACATAAGTGTGAACTAATAATTGTAAAAACATTGAATCATACTATATTCGTAGAGCGTTAGTATGCAAATTTCTGAAATTGTTTGGTTTTTTACTACTGAAAGCAAAAATGCCTTCTCATAGTCCACTATGGAATAATACAGTTAATTCCATTATAACAAACATACGAGTAAAATATAGTTAACTTTAATTATAACGTTATTTCCACTTAACACATTCATTGTTTAGTTAAACTAAAAAAATATAATAGTTATTAATAAAGATAAAACGTGTGTATTAACTGGTATTATCCATCCGTTTGATCCTTGTCTTTCCTAATCATATTTGCATACAATAACATTGCATTTTGTAATTAGATATTGTAATTTAAAACGTGCGGACGTTTATAACAGCATGAAATTTTTGCACATTTCAGAGTGTTCGTGCTTTATTTGCACAAGGAAAAAAAATCTTCTTCTAAAGAAGTTTTATTAGGGAAAATATCAATTTTCCCGCTTTGCTATAGCTATATTCTGGTCAGAAATAATGTGAACTCAGCTTACGTATACGCTGACAGTTAGTTCCGCGCGAAAATTCAAAATATTCTACACATTTGCGTCAAAATTCACAGATTTTTAGGTAAACGAAACTTTAATGTTGTCATGCCAAAGGAATGGCTCTTTTTTTAAACGATCACAAGCGTCATCGCCTTTTAACTTCCCATTAGAATATTGCACAAAAACAATAATTGCCATTCGATTATTCAATTTACGATAATGATGTAACAATCACTAAAAAAGACAGTTACAACTATTTAATAGAACAAAAAATAACAACTCACCAAAATCGGCAAAACACTTCGAAAATATCACCTCAAATTTTTCAATTTGCAACACCACGAGATCCCGCCAAAATATTGCGCGCGGAATTCGAAAAAAATTCAAACACGTTCGCTTCGACTTTTGTATATCGAACTCGACAGCTTGATTTTTTAAATGTTATTTTTTTAATTTCTTTATTTAAGATGTTCCTATACAACCTCTATGTTATCCAAATAGGTTGTAGCGGTAACATTGGCGCGTGCGCCGTGGTTTGGTGCGCGTCGACTACTAACAAGCCTGGTTTCCTTACGAACCTTGAAGGCTACTGAAAGCCCCGCCCGCCTTTGCATTCTTGGTAACAATTAAATTAGTTCGATGTTTTAGTAATATAGTCCTTCGTGACGCTTTGTTCGAGCTAGATGAAAAAAATTGGGTCGTCAATCAGAATCAGTAGTCGGCCATTACGAATCGATGTCAGACCTTGCGAGGTTGCGAAAAGGGGAAAAAATGTGGTTTTCGCAGAAGCATGTTATGTGGTAATGATCCGGTCGTGGATTCGTCAAAGGTCATTGGCTGATACATAAGTAATATGGTACTTAGTCTTACTAGACAATAGATTTTAATTAATAAGTGTTGCAGTGTGACTGCCTCATTGATCCAGTGGTTGCAAGCGTGGCTGCTAAGCACGAGGTCCTGGGTTCGATTCCCGGGTCGGGCAAAGTGTTATTGGGTTTTTCCATCAGGAATTTCTCAGTAGCAGCCACGGAGTCTAGATTTGTGCTCGGTTGATGGCAATAGGCTCGCCCCCTATTACATGGGTCTTAAACACAAGGTTAGGTACACCTCTGCCTAACGCTTCGTGGATAACAAAGCGTGATATTATGAAATAAGTGTTAAACACCTCTACTGGAAACCCGCGTGTATCTAAACTGAATTAATTAATCTAGATTATAGACAAAGGATCACGATGTAGGTAGTATAGATTTTGTGCGCCTATTGCAGTACTAAAGCACTAGAATAAATAACTTCCTGTTTTATTGATAACGCATATCGATGCATTTAATAGTGCCATAATAGCTCTCTGTCTGTAATTAATTCATTTTAGAATCGTTCCCTCTACGTCGATTCCCTTTACGTCGACTTGTGAAACAAATGACTCTCTGTTTTAAAAAGTTTACGCTTGACCACGAGGTTGGAAATTTACTAAACACCCGGAAAAATAAACATAAAAAACAAAAAGTGAAACGCTTTAAAACAATAAAAAAATAAACAAAAACATTTTTTTTTTATTTGCACATAAAGTTTGATTACACACAAACACATAAAGCACATAAAGCACATAAAGTTTGATACATTCAAGGGAGTCTACTACATAATTGAAATAAAGGACTTTAAACTGGACTGAATTTAACTGTATCTGGTGGGCTATCTTTGCCTGCAAAACGTTGGTATCTAATATTTCTTTTTGGACTAAAAGAGAGTTACATAACATAACATCACACCTGTAATCCCCGAAGCGTTAGGCAGTGATGTACCTAATAGTACACCCACATTTCGCCAGTTATGTTTCAAGTTCCATGTAATAGGGGGCGAGCCTATTGCCATCAACCGGACACAAATCCGGACTCCGTGGCTGCTACTGAGAAATTCCTGATGAAAAACCCAATAACACTTTGCCGGACCCGGGAATCGAACCCAGGTTCTCTATAGTTGGTGCCAGTTAATATGAGAATAGCGGTCATTGCCCTTTCCCTAATATCTCTTCGTACGAACCAAAACAAATAAACCACCAAAATACCGTTGACATGCATGAAAAATAAATTATAATTGATTCATTAATGATTAATAATACATTGAATTCTCATTATTTACTCGAACCTTTGTATTGTATAAATCCAGACTTATTACTAAAAATAAAAACAATATTTGTACACCAATTTCATTGGTAGGACATAGAGCGAACTAAAATGTATGAATAAGACGTTTATTACAATACCTGTGTTCACAAATAAAGATGATTTGATTTGATTTGATTTGACCATGTATCGTTTTTCATTACAAAAAATGTTGAGGATCACGATAGATGACGATTCAAGACTTGAACAGACTTATTTTTGGTTTTCAAAGTTAAGAAGTTTAATAAATGTAGGTGGGTCAATGACCGGTATTCTCATCTTAACTAGCACCAAGTATTTAATTTTGCACTAAAAGAGAGTTATCTTTAACTAAGGTACAACATCACATACATACAAGGTGATAATTAAAGATTCATTGTAATCGATTGTATTCACTATTTTCCTTGACCTAAAACCTACTTTTAAACCAGAAGGGCCGAAGTGATTAATTTCCCAGATGACTTTCACATTTCCCGAGTCATTTTTAGGGTTCCGTACCCAAAGGGTAAAAACGGAACCCTATTACTAAGACTTCGCTGTCTGTCCGTCTGTCTGTCCGTCTGTCCGTCTGTCTGTCACCAGGCTGTATCTCATGAACCGTGACAGCTAGATAGTTGAAATTTTCACAGATGATGTATTTCTGTTGCCGCTATAACAAAAAATACTAAAAACAGAATTAAATCAACATTTAAGGGGGGCTCCCATACAACAAAAGTGATTTTTTTTGCCGTTTTGTCTAATTTTTTTAAATAATGGTACGGAACCCTTCGTGCGCGAGTCCGACTCGCACTTGGCCGGTTTTTATAATGCTTCACTATCGTGAATGCATTCATTTTGAGTCGATTTATCAAATCGAACAATCGGGCTTCATTTTTATTATATTCTTTAAACACAAAATAACATATTAGACATGCATGATATGATGATATTTTACATTTGTATACTTAGGGATTTTTCTGCGAATTCAGAACAAAAGCCGCCATTTAAAAAAAAATAGATCTCTTGACATTACGTATCATCACGCCCGTAATCTCCGAAGGCAGAGGTCAACCACAGAACAATATCACAAATGTTCACCAATACCCCACAACACCCATCTGAAGGTCATTGAGCCCCCAAAAGAAGCTAGTATCGAAAATCCTTCGATAATCTTACAATGTTTTATTTCCATTTTTGTTGAAATACCATTAAAAAGTTGACTGCACAGTGGGAACATTGCAAAAAGTTTTTAATCCAAAAAACTTAATCGGATATTTTACGACGGTGCTAGCTGAATCGCGGCACGTACGTCAACGTGAAGTATCCAGTATCCAACAAAATCTTGACAATATAATTACTAGGAAAAGACCTAAGATCCGTAAAATGAAAAAAGATAACGTAGGAAGGTAGCTGTCACGACAGCTTTCAAGTGGAAAAACGATACAAAAACTTCTTAAATTGAAAAAACAAATCAACGTGATATTTTTTGAGAAAGAAAAACTTTAGGTGCAATACTTTTTACGAAACACAAAAACGCATGTATAATAATATTAAGATACTAGCCAGCTACGTCCCACTTCAAGGCCCCTTACCACAAAGTCATAATTTATTGAAATCAGAAAATGATTTCATCGAGGAAAAAAAAAACAATAACAAAAAGGTTTCATTCTTTTTTTTTACCACAACAGACGCATTTGAATGAGTAGGTAGGTATACACTCACCGTTCAAATCGTTTAAATGACTTTTTTTGAAAACAAGGAAACTGCAGCCAGTGGCACTATAAAATAAATGTAGAAATAAATAATGGCTGGACTGATGCATATATAAGTAAAGGATAATTGAAGGCACTATGTTAACTTATTAACGTAACTATGTTGTATACAAATAGATGCATAGTGTTAACATCGATAGCCGTCTGTCTGTCTAAATTAAATTTTAGTTTTTTTTTTTCTTTTTTTATTATTTACTAGCGGACGTCCCGCGGTTTCACCCGCGTAGTTCCCGTTCCCATGAGAGTACGGGGATAAAATATAGCCTATACGGATTCGGAAGAATCCCTCTAAGTAATGGTAAAAGAAATTTTGAAATCGGTCCAGTAGTTTTTGAGCCTATTCAATATAAACATACAAAAATACAAAAATACAAAGGTTTCCTCTTTATAATATTAGTATAGATTAAATATGTATACATTCATGCCTTTTTACCATGGAGGTAGGCAGAAACTATAACCCTCCACCAGCTATATATATATCCCTATATAGGTACCCCTTTTGCTTCGTCCACGTTCATAAATATATTTATTTGAGAAAACATGTCCGACATAACATACAAATCCAAGCTATTGCACAGTTAGAAGAAACATATTTACAATAAGAAATAATAAAAACATTAAATAAACTTAAAGCTAGTGGGACTGGGCTGGCCATATCTGCCGTATGCCTGAAGAGTTGTGGACCAAAATAACCACGATGTGGTTGACCCTGACACAGCCAGAAGGCGACGGGATAGACCTCGCAGGAGTTGGCGAGATGAGCGAACGACCAGTGATCCATATTGGCCTTTGATCGAAGAATATGGAAGTCATGGGCAGAGGCATTTGCCCAGCAGTGGGATGACAAGCTAACAGTAACACAAAACTTCTTAAAAATATCAATAAAAAACATCAACGACATACGTCTACCCATCTCGAGTCAAAATAAATCACACTCTGGTCTAAATACCTACCCCTGCCTACCTTCCATTTTATAAAAAAAAACTGTGGTGTTCAGTTTCTTGGATAGTTTGAACGTCGTAATTTAATTTAAACTACAACCAATTGTTAATTTAGTTAAGTTTTTCTATAAGTGAACTGTAATTTGTTCTTTGAGAAATAAATGTCTTTAAACCGAATATCAGTTCAGCATTGCCAGTGCGTGAACCCAGGCAGAGTTCGAATGAGAAACTGTGCATGCAGACGGAACATCCAACAATCTGTTTCCACGTGGTCTCAGTTGATATTCTGGCACCGGAGGAACAAAAAGGTCAGTGGATACGAAACGGGGCACTATTTTTTAAATGCGACCAATTTCGAGGTAGCGCTCGCCGGTCGCTCCCGCGGCACCGCTCACTTCGCTCGCTCGGCTCGCGCGTAGTTCTAACCTAACCTATGTCATCGAAGGGAACGGAATCCCTTCGACATCGTTTTTACGACAAACGGTGTCGGAGAAAAAGAAACACCAAGACTCTTTTAACCTTATATTTAGGTGTTTTATACGATAAATTCGAGAAAATAAACGATTTGCGAAAATAACACATTTTTGTCAAAAAATTTTGGTCTTGTTTTCTCAGTGCACATACACTCTAACCAAAAAAGTTTCACAAACTGAGCTACTAGATCCGTCCAATTTGACTCACCACGAAGCACACGACAAGCAAACATCAGTAAAAAAGTAATTATGCCTGACTTTGAGAGAGTTATGATAAATGATAAATGATGTTTATTTTGCAAGTAGGTTTTTACAAACACTTTTACACGTCATTTTTTAAAACTAGATGGGGCCGGTGTTTCGTACCTGACTACTCTGAGAAGAAACAGCCGAAACAAACTCAGAGGTCATAGTCTCTTTTAAAGTCCAGACAATCTTGCTCAATTCACATGAGGACTATGCAGATTAGTGTCTGATATGGTCTTTTGAAGAAAGAACCATACAGTTTTGAGTGGACCTGTCCAGTCAGTGCAAGCATTTGTCAGTTAACGTGTAGCTCGACTTATAACATAGTGTATTATCTATGCTTATAACTCAAGGAGCTCAACGAAACGACGAACAATACCAAAGAAAGGACATTTGGGTAGGTCGCTTAGAGTACTCAAACTGTCAGACAGTTGTGGGAAAAAATAAACAAAAAATATAAATGTGACCCACATGGTCCCCACATTCACAATAATCATATAAAATTCATAACAAGTTCTATTCAAAAGAATGTAAATAAAAATCACAAAAATCATTAAAAGGCACAATGATGATAAAAAAAAGTAAAATACTTAACAAAATAAGTATTCATGTCAAATCAGTAAATGTCAAATAAAATAATAAAGTAAAAAATAATAAAAGTTGATTTTTAACATTCCAAGTAACTAAAAATTTTACATGTGGTCACACAACAAGGAAAATATGACAAAAACCCTCGCCTTCACACAACCCACCACCCATTAAAAATGCCGAAAAGGCTATACGGATTAGGATAACGTTTACTTTACAGATCGAGGAAAAACTCAAAAGTGGCACTTGAGAGCAACGCAAAAAAATATACCAAGTCATTTTACGGTTCTCTCCAGCAAAGGCACCTCCAAACAGCCGTGTCAACGGCGCGTTCGTGTTCCACGCGCGCCTCAAGAGATTCAGCAAAAGGAAGGGGTTCGCAAGGACTGATGCCTGCCGGGGCTGCGGGACTGTTCGAAAGAGATACCGCAGCCCTGGAACACAAAGGGCGATGAAGGAACTTGGATGGGTTTTAGTCAGTAAAAGTCTCCCTCCTGCTCCGCCCAGAGCGGGAGGAGTTTTTTGATGATTTCCCGTGCGAAAAAAAAGCACCTCTAAACTCACTCCATTTAATTCGACGAGACTACTTCAAGCAGTGGCAATCAGCCACCTGGCAGAGATCGTTGCTCCACTTTACCAAGAGAGGTAAGCTTTCCGAATTGCGGTATCCACTCAAGAACACCCCAATAGCAATTGGTTCTGCAGGAAATATGGTTGGAGTGCTAATGAAATACCAAATTTCACCTATGGCTGCGCTCGCGTGGTGGTAACCGCACGAGAACTTATTACCCTGATGAGAAGTATCCTGGTAACCTTATCTAACTCAATGTATATCAATCTTCTTCGAGATCTGATCAGCAGTTTTAATGCTTGAAAAAGTAACTAACAGAGTTTATGTATTCATCCATACTAATATTATAAAGAGGTAAAAGTTTCCAATTTCGTGTGTAGGGAGTAATCTCCGGAATTACTGATCAGATTCCGAAAATTCTTTCTAATAACGCAAGCAAAGCCGCGGGAAGAAGTTAGTTTTGAATATTGGTAGGGATGATAGTATATAGTGTTATGTCTTAATAAATTAAGCCAGGTGGTGAATTATACAATCACGCTAAAGCCTAGGCAATCCACTTAGAGATATCTTAGCAGCCTTGATCACTGTTCAAACAGGTATTATCAGTAACAGCCTAATCAAAATCACACACATGATCATTTAAAATTAAATTAAAATAGCCTCAACAACGCCGGGGGCGTGTCACAGTTAAGAATAAATAAATAAATATAAAAAGCTTGTACACCTTTTTTATTTTTTATTTTTTTCTCGGATGGGAAATCATCAAATAACTCCTCCCGCTCTGGGCGGAGCAGGAGGGAGTGTCAGACTTTTACTGACTAAAACCCATCCATGTTCCTTCATCGCCCTTTGTGTTTCGGGGCCACGGTATCTCTTTCGAACAGTCCCGCAACCCCGGCAGGCATCGATCCTTACGGACCCCTTCCCTTTTGCTGACTCTCTTTGAGGCGCGCGTGGAACACGAACGCGCCGTCGACACGGCCTGTCGTCATGAGACGGACGGACGGCGAGCTAGCCCATAGCCCACCGTCCACAGGCCCGCGCCTACGGTGGCCGGGGGCCACTTGGGGGTGGCCCCCGACGCCCGGGGCGTCTCCCGCGGCGGAAAACTTGTACACCTGACAACAATATTTCTACAATACTTGCATATAGAATTATTACGTCATATCTTCTGTGTGATGTGATATTTTATTATAATGATTTTGCATACATGGATACTGGATACATTATATGGATATTAAATGTTTCCAATCTCAGAAAAAGATTAAGTAACTCCTTCTTAATCCGTTCATTTTGAAAAGGATACCAAGGGTACTTTTGATTGTGTCATTTATTTCATCATAAACGCTCTCAATAATGTTGATGAAAAACAACGTGAGGACACTTGGCATGGCCTGTGGACGGTGGGCTATGGGCTAGCTCGCCGTCCGTCCGTCTCATGACGACAGGCCGTGTCGACTGCGCGTTCGTGTTCCACGCGCGCCTCAAAGAGAGTCAGCAATAGGAAGGGGTCCGCAAGGACCGATGCCTGCCGGGGTTGCGGGGCTGTTCGAAAGAGATACCGTGGCCCCGGAACACAAAGGGCGATGAAGGAACATGGATGGGTTGTAGTCAGTAAAAGTCTGACACTTCCTCCTGCTCCGCCCAGAGCGTGAGGAGTCATTTGATGATTTCCCATACGAAAAAAAAGGACACTGGCATGTCCTAGAATCGCGCTGCCGATGATTCGAGCTTATAGTTATTCGAGATTTTGATGCATCAAGGTAGTGAACTGTCGAGCTCATAATTTATCGATTTCAAGTACTATCGAGTTAACGTTTTCGACTAGTGTTATTCGATCTAACGTCATTCGATTTCAAGTAGGGAACCCGTTTTTTAAGCCCCATGAGTACCCCATAGGAGGCGAGCCTATTCCCGTCAACCGAGCACAACTGACGTGGCTGCTAATGTGAAATTCCTGATGGAAAAACCCAAAAACACTATGACCGACTTGGGAATCGAACTTCATGCTTAGCAGTCGTGCTTCCGACCACCCGACCAATTAAGCAGTCGGTCGGCAGGTACACCTCTGCCTACCTTCGGGGATTACATGCGTGATGTTATGTTATTAAATTGTACTATTGCCTTATTTGGGTATCAAAACTTTTGCCTCATTACATTAATATGATTATGACGAATCAGAAAATCTATTCGGCAGTATTACATGACCCCCTATCACTTTTGACACTCACACTCACACACACACACACGCACACACACACCCTAGACACATTTACCCACACTTTCCTCAGAACGCGATGAGTGGTACTTAATTTAATTTATAAAATTGCATACCCACATAATTATTATCACATTTTGTTTTTTTACTCATTTTTATGTTTGTAAACACTCTTAATGCATGCCAAATCTTATAATAATGTATCAATCATTTGTCAATAAAGATTTATTATTATTATATTAATATGATCACCTTGTCCGCAAGATGAAAACGGTTCGTACAATAATCTTTTATTAGATCATTCATTCAAGAGCAATGTTCGACTAAGTGTATCCAGCAAACACCATTGTATAAAAGCGTCATTAGCCACGTTGGCCCACGTTTCTTCGCAGTTGATGAGGGTAAAAAGTGACGTATTATGTCCCGCTTATCTCGCCAGCGAGCCATCAAGGTTTAATGAGAAAGAAGAATCATTACATATTTTATCCCATCGCTTTTATTCTGCGTAAAATATTAGTAGGTCGGGAAAGCGTGCAATTTTGTGGCTTCAGGAAATAGAAGTTGCTCGGATTTCAATATTAGGTAACTTTTTCTGTATGTTTACCGTCTACTAATAAGGCATCAGAGAAAATCGTGTTTTTGCAATAGTGCAAAACGTTATGTTGTGGTGGTAACACATACATATTTTATATACCTGACCGGACACAATAGGGTATATGCATGATTTTTTTTATCACTCTAAACATAGCGTATTAAAATCTGAAATAGCAAAGTGATTTTTTTTTTAATATCTATAAAAATACTAAGTTATAAGCATTTGAAACTGCTGATTAGACAGAGAGATCCGATACAGCGAATGACGTCATTCGCTGCATCGACGTACAAACTCCATACTAAATTCCATTTATCTAGAAAGAGATAGAAACCAAAGTTTAAATGGTTTTAACTTTTGTGTGGTTTGACCGATTTATGTCGTGTTTTCGCTTTTTGTAATTTTTTTATAGTACTTTAACATTCCGTATCGAAAAAAAAAATATGCATATTCCCTATTACAATCACCTTGAAACTTGCTTCAAATGAATTCAGTAAACGGTTTTAGAAAAAAAAAATCTCTTAAATATTCACTGTTTTAGACTTTCACGGTTTTTCACTACACTTAAAGTACTTACGGGATAATATCCGTGATTTTCTTTTGATTTTATGAGCTCCCTATATTCACGAAATAGTATCGCTATTGCGATTAGCGTCGAAATATCGGGAGCTCATAAAATCAAAAGAAAATCACGGATATTATCCCGTAAGTACTTTAACTCTTACATATTATATTCGTAGCAAGTTTTTAGAATCTTTTAGCACTGACCAAAATGCGTTCACATTAAAATTATTCTACATTCCGTATCGAAAAAAAAAAAAATGCATATACAAACACCTTGAAACTTGCTTCAAATGAATTCAGTAAACGGTTTAAGAAAATTAAAAAAAAAAATCTCTTAAATATTCACTGTTTTAGACTTTCACGGTTTTTCACTACACTTAAAGTACTTACGGGATAATATCCGTGATTTTCTTTTGATTTTATGAGCTCCCTATATTCACGAAATAGTATCGCTATTGCGATTAGCGTCGAAATATCGGGAGCTCATAAAATCAAAAGAAAATCACGGATATTATCCCGTAAGTACTTTAACTCTTACATATTATATTCGTAGCAAGTTTTTAGAATCTTTTAGCACTGACCAAAATGCGTTCACATTAAAATTATTCTACATTCCGTATCGAAAAAAAAAAAAAATATGCATATACAAACACCTTGAAACTTGCTTCAAATGAATTCAGTAAACGGTTTAAGAAAATTAAAAAAAAAATCTCTTAAATATTCACTGTTTTAGACTTTCACGGTTTTTCACTACACTTAAAGTACGGGATAATATCCGTGATTTTCTTTTGATTTTATGAGCTCCCGATATTCACGAAATAGCGATAGCGATTAGCGTCGAAATATCGGGAGCTCATAAAATCAAAAGAAAATCACGGATATTATCCCGTAAGTACTTTAACTCTTAAATATTATATTCGTAGCAAGTTTTTAGGGTCTTTTAGCACTGACCAAAATGCGTTTACTTTAAAATTATTCTTAAAAAAATACTTTTCATACTTTTATTAACATAAAAGACTGCAATGACGTTTCTAAAACCGGAACGAACCCGTGCCGATTGTTTGGAAATGTGTCAACCGGTTATACGGACTTACGGAGTGACAAACATTACTTATGCGGCATTGGGAAACCCAGGGCCGCTGCCTTGGGTGTAGGAACTATATACATACATAACTTAAAGCCGTATACTTGTAGTAAAAGTCTTAGAGCCGTCTTTAGTTTACCCTATAATTTACTCTTATGTGAGCAAAAAATATATTAACCTTAATAATGACATTCTCACTGTTACAGTTTGCGATTTTAATAGACGATAGAGGACATAGTTTTTTATGAAGATACTAGGAGTGTAAGAATTGGAGGAGGTCTGTGGCTCTCTGTTACCTCCAAATCCAACAATAAACCGCTGGTATTCAAAAAGTATTAGATCATGAAACTTTGCATACTAACTGAACTAACTATAAAACAGGTCTTATGTTTATTATTTTTTCCAAAAGACGAAAATTTGATTTTATAAAGAATAAATAAAAACCACTCATTTCGCACTGTTCAGCCGCACGTAACAACCGCTTTGTAGTGCAAGCTGATTAGAACGTTATTCTAACAGTATTACAAACGAAGTTTGAACCACCACAAATAGAGTTGCTAATCTGAGGTAGTGTAGGCTCTTAACTATTAATATCAAACTTCCTTAATTTATCTTAAACTAAAGTCACATTCGTTTCATTTCCGTGTGTAAAATACATTCAATTAATTCGATTGTGATTTAATTAAATGCTAAAAGAAACCGCAAAAATCCCAGACCAAAATATTTACCGATCATTTGGAATTATTCCGTCGGGTTAATCGGTTGCTACCTACATAGGCTTTGCTTGTGTGACTTAGGGAAACCCAGTGGCTTCACCTTGCGTGTCAGAATCAATCATCGACAGACCGACAGACTTACATTCTCAGAATCATAGCGGTTGTCAACACAATACCGGAATAGACAACGCCCTGTGGCACATAAAAATCTATAGAGAAGAATTGGTGACAGAATAAGCAAAATCTGCGTTAAACGTGAGGAAGGAAAAAAAACTAACCTAATTTTAATAAAATTATTGCCTGCCAATTGTTATATAACAACAACAACAATAGCCCATAACGTCCACTGCTGGACATAAGCCTCTCCCATGATGGGAGGAATTTGCCATAATCTCCAAGCTTGGCAGGAGGTTTGTAGATCGCAGTGATGAAAGACTAACAGAAAACGCTGCTGTCCATTCTCTGGTCTACGGCGGCGCAAGGTGTTCTGCCTCAGACATTAGTCGCCTTATACGACATCCGTGAGTGTAATGGGTTGGTTCTATTCTACTCTACTAACCTAACCTAACCTGGTGTCAGAGTTCTTATGCCCGCCCCCATGGGCTTTACACGTCGTCAAGAAATATCTCTTAGACATGCTGGTTTCCTCACGATGTTTTCCTTTACCAAAGCAAGTGTAAATTGAAAACGTGTAATAAATCGAAAACGGAGGTTTAGTAACAGACTTAAAAATGTTGAATTGTAATTTCCCGAAAACAATTATTTTATAATAGTTTAGTAGTTAATAGTAGTTTGTTATATTTTTTCAATTTTAACTAGTATATTCGTTGACGAAGCCGAAGTTCGCCTCTCTTGTGAAAAAATCCACGTGATAAGAATTATCTTGGTGGACAATCTGTGGTCTAATTTATGTTTATTCTGGGGATAATTGTATAATTCGAGTCCATAGTTTTTTATGTATTATCCAAATTATCCAAATTAGTAAGTTCCGGTTCAAAAACTTCACAGACCATAGTACCTATGTTTTATAAATTATTTATATAGTTTTTATAGAAACACCATGGATTGTACTTATATATTTTTTCCGATGGTATTTTTTATTACGTGTGCGTAAGTCTGTAAGAAACAAATTATATTTAACACATTAACACCTTTGGTCAACTTTATAATATTTTATTACGTGTTTTGTGTCATTACACAATCCAGGCTATTTATAATCAAAATAATTTCCAGCGTTTCCCACTGTTGGACATAGAAATTCCCACTCTCCAGTTCTTAGGCATAGCTGGCGGGATGAGCTAGACTCCTTAGTTAATGATGTTTCCAGGTAGTTCTAATATGAAGTTTAAATAACCAATCAATAAGAATAATATAGTTTTATTTAAAACACAATAATGGACACGAAATACAAATAATCTAAAGAATAGAAAACAAAAAAAAGCTTTATAGACTACTCCACGCATTCTCTATTCCAGTGCCTACAAGTCCTATACCCTTAATAGTAACAATGGAATAACTGATCTAATAAGTTATTAATTGTCCGATTAAGAACATAATGTATTACAATACCATTGCATATAGGGAACTAGACCTTTTTACTAAACCAACGGATACAGGAAATATATCTAATCATTGTTAGTTCCGATAAGAATCACAATAAAACACCTGTTTGTCTTTTTAGTCTGTTTGAAACTCGGAACTGTAGAACCAATTTTGATGAAAGGCAGATAAATGTATCAGCTAATTCGAACTATTGGTTTGGTTTTTTTGGGCTCCTGGTACTTTGTAAGACTTTACTATCCTTGATTCTCATATCCTACTAGTCCTTACCAATTTCCTACTACGTTATCTCCGAGTGGAATTTCGCAGTGACCTGAAGCTATTCGTGACAATACAGGGTGTAAAAGACCTCATCACGAAGCCGTCAACCAAGCATTCTGCACATCAAACTAAGTACCTTTACGCAAAAATTATTGCTGGGAAACGACTTTTTTTCATTTGGTGAAAAATCATGTTTTGTGGTAGAACAAATAGAATAGTACGGGGGTTGTGGAGGTGTTTAAAGTAAAAATCTTACATTAAACTTGTCAAAAAGTTGGAACTTTGACCCCCAATATTTCCGTAACTAGAAGGTTCCCAATTATGGTGTAGAACAAAAAAATGACCGCAATGACGAGGAGAACGTGCCTTTCGGCTTCGTTAAGAGGTGTTTTACACCCTTTATACTACTAGAAAATCCAAAGCGGGATAAATTCGCATTAGTGCGAGTTTTGCGAGTGTGAATAAATGACCTATGTTAAAACGTAGTACTAGTGAGAATAAAAAACCCATTTTTTAAATATAAGAACAAATGGGAGTTTTTGGTTCCACTATTTGTACGATTTTGTACCACCTTAAATCGTAGGACTAGTGGGAAAAAATATGCTCCCATAAATTATACCGTAGAACTGTTTAGTAGAACTAGTGGAAACGAACCGAGGTTTTTATTTCGGATCGTCAAGGGCTAAGGTACCAAGCACCTAAAAACATAAAATATTTAGATTATAATTCGAATTAGAATCAAAAAGAAGCCACTGACTAATCTAAGTTCTCGGTAAGATCATGAATCAGTCGAGGTCGGCGACTAAGTAGAGTTTATTGCCTAAAACTATTTTAGATAAATTATGAGGTTTACAACTTCCACTAGCACTGTATTTATGGTAATTGATGGAGTGTTTAGTTTAAGGTATGACTTAATAACATAACATCACTAGTATGTCGTCAGACACGCAAGTGGTCAAATACGCATTTCGTCATAAGGAGAAAGAGAATTATTTCGTTATCTTATCTTATCCTACACCCAAATTTTGTCAGTTATAAACTTATATTGTCACTTACGGGATATCTTCCGTGATTGGTAATTGTTTTGAGCTCCCGATATTTCGACGAAGAAAGAGGGTAGACAGATTTGTCTGCTCTTAACAATTTATTTTCCATCCACCCGCATTCTCCAGTCAACCCGCGATCATGGCGCTTGCAACAGCGTCGAAATATCGGGAGCTCAAAACTATTACCAATCACGGAAGATATCCCGTAAGTGACAATATAAGTTTAGTTTTAAACCGTGAAAGCTTAAAACAGTGTTTGGCAGTTATGTTTAAGTTCCATAAGGGAGCGAGCCTATTACCATAAACTTGGCACAAATCAGAACTTCTTTGCTGCCACTGAGACATATTTGATGGAACAACTCAATAACTCGTTGCCCAACCTGGGAATTGAACCCGGGACCTCATACTCAGCAGTCGGGATTTCTACCACTAGATCAACCAGGCAGTGACTTATTGCAACCTATAATTTGGATGGGAACATCAGATTTGGCCGAAGAAAAACTCTTGATCGTTGAACACTCGCAAATGAATAGGAGTCACAAATGTTGCTGAGTTAGTCCTCCTTGTAAAACCAAAGAGAAATATTCGAACTTGAAGGTCAACCTTCATTTATTGAATTGGAAAGGCGCCAAAACAAAAGACAAATATTGTGCTGTGACGTCCAAGTCAGTCGTATAGGTACCCTTAACGTGTTTTAGGAGGTAAACCACAGGAATATAAGGTTGATATGTTTAAAACCGACCTACTCAAATATTCTTTTGTTTGGTATTGTTGGTCGTGTCGTTGAGCTCTTTGAGTTATAAGTCGAGCTACACGATAACTGACATATGCTTGCACTGACCGGACAGGTACACTCAAACCTGTGTAGTGCTTTCTTCAAAAGACCATCTCAGACACTAATCTGCATAGTACGGTCGAAAAACTATATTTACGTTTTACAATGTAATTTGTGGGTTAAACTGTAAACCAAATAGTTTGTTCGCCCGTACTCATGTGAATAGGCTTGTGTACTGAAAAAATTTAAGTAGTCCGTTAGTTAGATTATCAAAAAATATTTGACACGAATTTTTTCTATTGATAAACCAAAATTGACGAAAATACGACAATTTTAAAATTCTCAATACGTCACGCCGTGCTATAATTTTTGTTGTAACGTCACGAGCCCCCACTCCCTAGTTTTGATGCGTTTTATCTTTGTCAATATTCATTAATTTACAAAAACAAAAAATACGTGTCCATTATTTTCCAATAATCTAAATGACGGACTAAATATATTTGCTATTTATTGATGATAGAAACTAGCCTATTGACCAAGATTATGTCCGGACCTTAAGACCGCAGACCGCGCGCCGTCCGCGAGGTGCAAGCTCGCAGACCGGACGTCAGCCGCAAGGCGCAACGACGTTGTTTCGCGGGCAACCGCGGGAAACCTGGTGTCGGCGCGCAGCAAGCACGCCGTCCGCGCGCTACAAGCAAGCCGTCCGCTGCAAGCGAGCGGACAGCGTACTTACAGCGCGACCGCGAGTCAAGTTGTATAATAGCGGCAAGCGCGCTGACATGCCCGCCGTAAACTTTTTCATATAGGCATTATAAAATATATTATAGGACGCACGATTTAATACTCTAATTTGAATGGCAAGTTAATATTGTTGGGTTGGAGAGTAAAAAGTATCCTACGTGTTAATCCAGGTTATAGACTATCTGTGTGCCCAATTTTATCCAAATTCGCGCCGTAGTTTTTGGGAGAAATAGTAACAAACATCAGACATCCATACAGTGATACCTACACCCTCACAAAGTTTCGCATTTATAATATTAGCAGGATTATTTTGTTACATCAACGTAAAATAAAAGTAAAGTACACCTGTATGCCTTTAAACGGTAATTCAGAAACGTACCATAGAGCTTATAACGATCAACTGAACACAAATTCAGCCTCCAGGGCCCTGTTGTATGAAGCTGACAATCCGATATATAATATTATGTCAAAAAATGACAAAATTGTAGAATTGTCGAGCTTAGGATGTTTTATGAACGTGACATATATGTCAAAAAGCAGCAGGTGAAATCTTGACACACTTGTCATCTAACAACGCGTTTTATGAAACTCGACTTAAGTCAAAAAATCACAGTCGAATTATTTCACGACAGAGGGCAACGCGCCTGTCAGACTTGATGACATTTGTGTGTTTTATAAAGCAGATTTGACAAGTTTTTGACGACAAATTTTCACCTGTCACCTGTCGCTAATAAAGTTTCATAAAACAGACGTATGTCGGATTGTCGCGACAATTCGACATATTTGTGAATTTTCCACCATGACAATTATGTCACCTGTCAGCTTCATAAAACAGAAAAAAAATACAATTGTCAGTTTTTGACACATGTCGACTTGTCGGATTGTCAGCTTCATAAAACAGGGCCCTGGCTGTTACTGACCGTTATTCATCGAGATATTTTCTTACAACGAGCTCAATTACTCCTAACATACTTCTAACTACATATTAAACCAGCCATATCAATTAAAATTACTACATGATATCATAAATCCATGTACCCAGTGGTCATGTAAGTCACGTCTGACGCCGGAAACAAGCGAATATGTCCCATATTGGCAATGATATTGTGTATTTATTAGCTTGTGATTGTTATCTGATTGTGTCAGTCGTGTAACTTACCCTGACCTCTACTAGACATGTGTGATAAGGCAAGGGGAGGTCATGATTGTGAAGTTACGACTATGTATCTTTTTATGAAACTTATTTTTGTAAGCGAACAGCGTTGCTTTATTCCGGTAAAAAAGCTTAAGGCCCTGTCTAACCCTAAAATTAGCAACTCTATTTGTGGTGGTAGGTACTGACTTCGTTTGAAATACTGTTAGAATAAAGTTCTAATCAGCTTGCACTACAAAGTGGTTGTTACGTCAGTAACAGCGGGCCGAATAGTGCGAAATAGTGGTTTTTTGCGATTTCCAAAAAATCTATTGATTGGACTAAAAAAATAAATAACATAAGACCTGCTTTATAGTTAGTTCAGTTAGTATGCAAAGTTTCATGATCTAATTTGAAGTACTTTTTGAATACCAGCGGTTTATTGTTCGATTTGGAGGTAACTTTGGATTTTTTTCTATCGAGAAAAGTTTATGGAATCGTGTTTTCGTCACACATAGGACTTAGCATTAATCCTCAACTTTACCATATATTTATTTCAAAATTAATGCTGTAGTATTTTAGGTTTAATGGAGGATCATGCTAAGCCATTTGAGGGATATATGGCTAAGCGTTGGTGCTCATACATGCGAACGAAGCGTTTGATGTTAACAGATGTTCAGACGTAGCGGACATTAAGAATAAATCCCGCAAGGAATTGGACTAAATAATGTGCAGCATCACGTTCAGAGTAGCGGTGGCCCAGTGGTGGCGGCCTTGACTTACGAACAGTAAGTCGTGGGTTCGAACCCAGACAGGCGCATTACTTTGTGTAATTTATTTTCATCACCACTGCTTTCGAAACGGTGAAGGAAAACATTGTGAGGAAACCGGCATGTCCTAGAATAAAAAAAATCGAAGACATGTGACATTTACCAATCCGCACTGGGCCCGCGTGGTGGCTAATAGCCCATTCCCTCTCATTGAGAGGAGGCCGTGTCCCAGCAGTGGGAACATTATAGGCTGATGATGATGATGATAATGATCACGTTCAAAAGGGTCAAATTCCCGTCACAGCTAAACCATGCTCTTCATAATCTTTGACGGTTTAATATAAATCTTTAAGCCGTTGACTCATGAAATCGTCTTACTATCTTATCCTGATTGCCATCCAATATAAAAAAAGAAGAAACAAATCTGTAGTGGACGCATCACATACGAAACAGTCTCTTAAGGTTCATGTAAGTTACGATTTGCTTCACGTATCGGTCGCTGACTCACGCTTAAGTGCTGCTAGATGCTTGAATATCCAACCACGATATAAATTTTGTTGCTAGTAATGTTAGGGTAGATGGTCGAGATTCGTCTGGATTCTCCCGACATTTTAAGTTTTCTCAAGACTCCCGACAAAACTTAATATCGCCAGACAAACAGCTTATGGAAAAGTTCTTAACAAAATAATTTAAAATTATGTCAAAAGGCCGTGTTAGCCATGTGGTATCCGACAGAGTAGAATAGAACCAACCCATTACACTCACGGGTGTCGTACAAGGCGACTAATGTCTGAGGCACCTCACCTCTGGTCACCTTGCGCCTCCGTAGACCAAAGAACGGGCAGCAGCGTTTTCTGTTAGTCTTTCATCACTGCGATCTCCAATCCGCCTGCCAAGCGTGGAGATTTACGGCAAATTCCTCCCATCATGGGAGAGGCTATTGTCCAGCAGTGGACGTTGTGGGCTGTTGTTATGTCAAACGGAACGGAGATGGCCGTGGATCGCTGACAGAAGATAACTATTTAAACCAGGGCAGCAAGCGAAATTTTCTTACGTTTTTTGTAATTTGCAGGTCAGTGTCAGCCTGAATATTGACGAAAATATTAATTGCGCAAGTAACACGTATCTACGAGTAGTTACAGAATTGTGATAATTAAAATCATCAATACAACCCTCTTAGGGCCCAGTGTACATTAAATTAGTTATGAGTCAAAAATGTAAAGTATAATATTTAAGTATTTAATTTTTATAATATTTAAGTATAAATATTTGTTTTTTTTTTATTACATTTTATTTTTAATATTTCTCCCGACAACAATCTCAAAATCCCGACATTTCCAAATTTTCTCCAGATATTTTGGTCTTCCGATCTGGCAATCCTGTGAGGTGAATCTTATCATATATGTTTTGACAAACCAAAATCTTTACAACTAGTAGTATAAAGTAAGATACAGAAGTATCTACAAGATACATATTTGGGACAAATTGAATTACAAATTGTCAACAACCAAGTTCTACTTCGCAATCAAACTTGGGCATCGTGCTTAAATACGAGTGTCTATTAGTTACTGTTACAAGCTGATTGGAACTTGCATTTTGATATTAACTCATAAACAAACAAGTATTCTAATCGGTAACTAAAATGGTAATCGGAATTGGTTCCTTGTATCCAAAATACGAACGAAATCAATTTATGGACATGATCTAGGCTGTATCTATCAAATTATTGAAGGTATATAGTAATTGAAAATACGGTAACTAACGCTAATATGGTGTGATCTTAATAACAGGGTAATTAAATTGTTTACTGTTTGTATAATAATTGAGTAGATATAAATATTATTTTCAATTTTGCATGCTGTAAGGTAGTTGTAGTGCGTTAATTATGTAAGCTGGAGCCGGAGGATGCAGAGAAAGCCAATTTGCTTAAAATAATTTAATTATAAAATAATTACAAATTATGGACTACATTCTAAAGAGGTGATAATTGGTCGATGTATGTACCAAGAATGAATATTTCTATGAGATGATTAACTACGCGGATACATGAAAACTATTGCGAAATTAGGGTGGCATGATTTAGTGACGCATTTGCTGAGTCGCGGTTCATGTCGGCGAAGGTTGCGGTGCGCGGAATGGGGGTCAGTTGCAGTCAGCGTTTCTGGTAATTTCTTCTATTACACCGATGCGTAATAATCGATCACCCTGTTACACCAATATGTAACACGTTGGAACTGCTTTTACAATGTTTACATCTTATTCTGTACTCACATTCATGGCAAATAAATGACTTCTGATTCTGATTCTTCTGATTCTGATTCTAAATAAGAAATTCTCCATATTTTTTTCAATTTCATCTACCACAGTTTGTCTCTACATATCTGTAAGGTTTACTGGTAAAAAATGCCTAAGGCATTAAATTCACCTCTATGCATTTGTGTACTTAACAATAAATAAAGAAACAGAGTTTATTCTACCAAACAAATAGTCTCACCAAGGGGGGGGGGGGGGGGTATTACCCAGTGCTGACTGGGTTGTAAAGGTCGGATAGGCAATCGCTCTATGTTCATTACTGGTATTCACGTGCATCCGAAGCTGACCCCAACATAGTTGGGAAAAGGCTAGGCGGATGATGAATATGAGTGTACTCCAAAAAATTGGTAACCCAGGCGGTCTCAGTACCAGTAATATGTACCGAGAAGTCGGCGCCGACCTACCAGCGCTTGCAGCCAGCGTTGTACGTCTACCAGACCATTGGCCGATTTTTAATAACATAAATCAGTAAATAAGACAATTTGATTTATTTTCCAAGCCAAAACTGTCATACCTCAACATTTATCCCTCAGATACAGGTTTTTGGGCAGATTTTTTAGTATTTAGAAGCAGCTACATGTAAAGGTGAACGCAGACCTAGCCGGACCGCAGTCGCCGCATTCGAATCTTCGTATAAAGTTCTATGCAATCTGTGTCTGTGTGCATTCTGTGTCTATGTTTGTGTGCGAGATTGCATAGACAAATTCGAATGCGGCGACTGCGGCGACTGCGGCGACTGCGGTGCGGCCAGGTCTGCGTTCACCTTAAAACTGCCGTCTTGCTGATAATCAAAAAGGTAAGTACGGATGACACCTTAGTAAAAGAAGACGGGCAAGTATTCATTCCACCATTCATTAATTAAACATTTTTTTGGGAATCTCTCTTCCGTTAAAATTATTTCTTTAAAGAATTAACACTATTAGGCTATATGGAAACGCTAGCCGAAAGCATGACATAGCTATAGTTGGTGCCAGTTAAAATGAGAATAGCGGTCATTGCCCTTTCCCTAATATCTCTTCGTACGAACCTAAATAAACCGAGGAGCTCGTGGCTAAATAATAACAGCCGCTCGGGTCGATCGTTAGGTTAAGCCGTGCTTGCCTAGGTTGGTCTGTGGATGGGTGACCGCCCATTACAGACCGAGTTTCCTCCGTGCCTCGGAAAGCACGTTAAGCCGTTGGTCCCGGCTGTCATTTGTAGATCTTTGACAGTCATTAGGTAGTCAGAGGCCCAAAAAGTCTGACAACCAGTCTGACCAAGGGGTATCGTATTACCCGGTACTAACTGGGTTGTGGAGGTCAGATAGGCAGTCGCTCCATGTAAAATACTGGTATTCAGCTGCATCCGGTTAGACTGGAAGCAGACCTCAACTAAGTTGGGAAAAGGCTAGGCAGATGATGACGAACCTAAATAAACCATGTGTCGTTTTTAAATAAACCTAAATAAACCATGTGTCGTTTTTCATTAGAAGAAATCACGATAGATGACGATTCGAGACTTGAACAGGTTTATTTTTGGTTTTCAAAGTTAAGAAGTTTAATAAATGTAGGTGGGTCAATGACCACTATTCTCATCTTAACTGGCACCAACTGATAATAATATTTTAGCTATGAAGCTAAAATGCCAACATAAGATTGATAAGAACAATTTACTAAAATGGTGTTGGTTTATTACTCGTTGCGATACATTTAGAACGCCGCAGTCCGCCCGCGCGTGACTAGGACACCTGAATGTCGCCCACTTTTACAAAGGAACTTACTTACGAACGGCATAAGAATAGGATGACCTTTCGCCATATTGTGCACCACAAACAAAATAGACAAAGATTTAAGACTACCACAAGGCGGAAGGGTCATAGACGCATGAAGGGGTTACCACGTATTTAGGGATCATCCCTACTAATTATATTACACAGTTCTATGGTAGAACTAGTATGATTTTTTTCCCCAATAGTTCTACGATTTTGTACCACCTTAAATTGTAGGACTAGTGGGAACAAAAAGTCCCATTAGTTCTACTGCAATTTACGGTAAAACTAATGGGAATTTTCGTTCCCACTAGTCCTACTATAACGTGGTACAAAAACGAAGAACTAGTGGGACCAATGAATTCTCATTGAGTGGAACCAACATATCCCATTAGTTCTACCGGTTCTATCGAACAGTTTACCAGAATAGTAATTCTGGAACATATCTAAACGTAGGACTAGTGAGAATAAAAATTCCCTCACTCACTAGTTCTATATACTGAACTAGTGAGTGTAACTTTGGTTCCAAGTAGTTCTAAGCAATCAAATGTGTTACCATAAATGGTAGTTCTACACAATCAAAAATATATTATGCTTGTTTAGTCTTTAGATTGATCGGTAACAATAAATAGTTATTATTATTTTTAATATTTTATTCAGTACATTAATCCGAATTGTGCGGGGGACACAGAAATTCTACTTCGGTAATTTTATTTTTAAATTTGCTCCTACAAAAGTGTAATAATACCTGATGATAAATTTATATGTGTGGTTCGGAAAGATTTAATGAATACGTGGTAATGGCGTAATGGTAACCGTTTGTGCTTCGTTGTCGGAATTCCAGCCTGTAGGTAGAGACACTTTTTTCTTAGCCTGTCATGTGTCCCACTGCTGGGCAAAGGCCTCCCCTTTCTCCTTCCAAACCTCTCTGTCCTGTGCGATATCAGGCCATGTTTGCTCCGCAAACGAGATCAGATCATCACACCACCTTCGTCGCGGTCTGCCGCGACGGCGATTTCCTCCGACAGGCGTCCAGTGAGTGACGATCTTTGCCCAAATCTCCGGGTGTATTCGCGCTACGTGGACTGCCCATTTTAGCTTGGTTGTTTTTACTCCAACATCTGTAACTTAGGTAATGGAGCGCAAGGTAGTGTTTCTTACGCGATCTGTAGGCCTCACACCTTTTATGCTGCGTTCCGTTGCTCGCTGGCAAATCTTGAGTTTGGATTTTTGTTGTCCAGCAAGTGACCAACTTTGTGCACCGTAGGTTAGGGCGGGCAGGATGCACAAATGTCGATAAAACTTATCGACATTTGTGCATCCTGCAGCATCCTTTTCAGAGTCACTATCAGAAAAAAAGCGAAGCAAAAAAGCAGTCAGCTTTTACAAGTAAATTATGATTTGATTCGCGTTGGTCTAGCCACTACTAGTGGTGGCAAGTGCGTCTGCTGAGCATCAGGTTCTGAGTTCGATTCCCGCGTTGGGCAAAGTGTTATTGGGTTTTTCCACCAGGAATTTTTCAGTAGCAACCACGGAGACTGGATTTGTGCCCAGCTGATGTTAATAGGCTCGCCCCCTATTACATGGGACTTAAACATAACTGCTGAAATATGGAGGTACAGTTAGATTTTTTTTATTGATTTTATCAAGATTCTTATTAACATTACAATTGACAAAATATGCGTTCCAGAAAGTAAAGCTCTGCCTAACTAACCAAATGTTACGTTATGTATTATTATGCCTCGCTGCTCGCTGTCCTATCTATGGCAATTATACTTATTTGTATTGCTTTGAGTGGGCGTGAACATTACGTTTTTCTTTTTTTTTCGCCTTCGAACTTGGCTATCGCACGTCAGCAATGACGCGGCCAAAGAAGATACACGCTTGGTTTATGTGACATGTAGACTTCCGAGTTACCACTTGTTAAATTAGGTAATAATATAGAATTCGCTGACGCAATCAAAGTGATCTGGTTGGGAGGTGGGTACGGTAAGGTCAAGGTTTTTTCAAATCCTATTTTGACGCTAATATTACAGTTAAAAAAAAATGTATTAGGTAATATTTTTTTTTATTTTTCTCTAAGGAGGGTGATGTAGTGTGTAATGTAGAAGTTAGTACTTAGATTAAGCATACTCAGGCCTGTAGGAACAGTCGTTCAATACACATCGTACAGAAAGGACGCTTTTTATTTCCATACCACCTCGTAACTTTCAAACTGTAGAGGGTACAGTTCGAAAGTAACGTTGGAAATAAGATTTGGACTAAAACACAGGTTTTTTTATGAGTGCTTACCTATGCATTGTGTGGTGAACAATTTATGTAACTAGGAATAAAGTAAAATTTTAACAAAATCTTATTACCATGGCTTATTATACCCCCTGTCAATATATGGAAACGAAGGTTGCTAAAACCAAATTAAGTACAAACCTACATCAACAACAGGAAAAAATATATGTTTCTTATCTTTGTTACTTTGAAAGCTTGACTGACAAATAACAAGCAATTTACTCAGTCAATTAAAGGTTGCTATGGAGCCAAATGTCACGAGAGAACTTATAAAATATCTAGTTGATATTTTATTCCAGATTCCCTTTTACCCGCAACCCGTAACATGGGATGGGAATAATATGGCGCTCGATAAGTAGCGACGTGACCCGACTATGTATCGACACTCGACCTCTGCGGCAACGCTACAAATAACAACATCTTCCAGCGAATTGCGGTGAAAATAACGTTGTTGTTTTAAAGAACGAGAATTTTCTACTTGGATGTTTTTTTTTTCATAATGTTTGCTTAGATTTTTTGTACTAACAGGGACTGTTCCATTGAAATCGTTCGCTTCAATGTCTATGATTGAAATCTATGTATTTTTTGACACTGACAGAGGGCTCAGGCGCAAAACGTCGCTTTCGCAAAATGACTCCTCAAAAGGCAATGTCAAAAGGTCGCTTTCTCACAATGCCTCTTTCGCAGAATATCTCTTTCGCAAAATGGCGCGTTAGTAACTTAGAAAAAAAAGCCATTCTCGCAGGGAACAGTGTACAACTAGTTGTCCAAGTGTACAAGCCGGTAACATTATCTCTGGACCTGGCGTCGATGACTTTTACAACAATAAAAGTCCATAAATGTTAAAAAATAAAGCAGTGATAGCTCGAAAATATCACGACATGTATCGGCAATGAAAGTGCTTGTTCTTGAACATTTCATTGTTACGTTTGGACTTTAATTGTCATAAAAATCATCGACGCTAGGTCCAGAGATAATGTAAACTCAAACTCAAAGCATTTATTTCAAATAACTAGACCATTAAGGCACTTTTGCATGTGAAAAATACAAGAAAAAAAAACAAAGCTACAGTCCCAGTCACAAGGCATAATAACTTGAGAAAGTACTGTAGTTGCCCATTCCCTAGCGTAGATCTCTATGGAGAAGAACGGGCAAGAAACTCCATGGACACTCTTTTCCTAATTTGTCAATTCGGTTGATCTTTGCGTAAACAATGAATGAAAAGGTATTCAGTTTTAGACACAGTTTGAAAAGTCTTGCTTATCTCGGATTTGTATCCACCCTTAACAATACCAAAACCTCTCCTTATGTAAGTATGTACCTACACCGGAAGTCCAGACCAGAAACTGGGTGGTGGAGGGCAGACTGACATTTGCTTACCTATACGACTAGCATTTATCAGCATCCGGTAAGACTGGAAGCTGATATCAACACAGTTGGGTAAAGCTTAAGCAGATGATGATGAGTTGGTATAATCCACTATGCAACTAAAACACAGCTCAATAAAACCACACTGAGAAAAAAAAACACTATCTTTGGAACAATAGCGTTCATACAGGATTAAAAATAATTAACCACAGTATCTACGACCAGTAGCAACAATCAATTGTAATGTTCCTACAGTTTGAAGGTCACAATGTAACGAACTTTCACGAGGCATAGATACTTCCTGATGTTTTTGTTTCTACTATCATTAAGTTAAATAACATTCAATTAAGAAGAAAAAATCTTACGCACGGAAGAAAAAATGTGTGGTATTTCAAGGTTGCAAGGACGGCGAAAGATATTTTGATTGTTTTCGCATTAGTTATAACCTTGAACCCTGGTAGGAATTGATAAATGATGTTTCAATGACTTTTTCGCTGTTTTTTTTACGAGTTCGTAGTTTCACATGGCTGTCAAACTGAGAGCCTAGACGAAATAGCAGTCGCTTTCAAAGCGTTTTGTATTTCTACAACGACTTTCCATGCAACTAACTAAAAGCTTTAGCGATAGATAGCGCTAGCTAATGTCAATCATTTATCATTAACACTGAAACAGGATATTTAGGTACCATGTTTACTGTTTGTTTTGAGTACCCGATATTTCAACGATACTACACACACATTACCCGATATTTACAACTTCAGTTTATACGTAATCATGGTGCTTGCAACAGCGCCGATGATAGTGACCATGTCAGCTTAAAACCTTATGTCAGCCCCCAAAATATTTAACTTTTTCATCATTGTTCCCACTGATGAAAATCACTTTATCTACGAGTAAGCCCTTTTGTTTGGGTGCGTTTTCATCATCATCAGCCTATTAACGTTCCCACTGCTGGGACACAGACTCCTCTCTATGAGAGGGATAATCCACCACGCGGAGCCAGTGCGGATTGGTAGATGTCACATGTCTTCAAATTTTTTGGTTCTAGCACATGCCGGTTTCCTCACGATGTTTTCCTTCACCGTTTTGAGAGCAGTGGTGATGAAATAAATTACACAAAGTAATGCGCCTGTCTGGGTTCAAACCCGCGACTTATTGTTCGTAAGTCGGGGCCCCCATGTTATCTGACAATAGTGTTCTTTTGACTTTGAATTTCCAACTATGTTTGAAAAGAGTTAGGTATGTTTTTGAATCACAGATGGCTTTGTATCATTCCGTCATAATGCTAAATCGCAGAGATCAGATTCTCCGGAAAATAACGACATTTGAACGGAAGATAGAATTAATTTGTATTTTTTTTTAATTACAATATGGGCCTGCTCTTGACCTCGATCTCACCTGATGGAAAGCGATGTCTTGCTCTGAAGTTACTTTAATTTCGACGTATTGGGAGACAGTTCTTTCGGAGTTTTGATCAGAAATTCCTCAGTAGCAGTCCAGTCTATATCCTTGCCCGACTATTGGAAAGTCCCGATAGTATGCGATTCTAGAAACTCCACATTTCCGTGACTTGTACCAACCCCTTCGGTGAAAGAGGCGTCATGTTCAACTACGCTCAAGGTCCGTTCCAACGTAGAGGAAACCCGTGTTACCGTGTACGAGTCTTGCATAATAATATCCTTCCGATCAAATTTCGGTTACAGCGGCCAATCTCAACGCAGATTATTCAAGTAGGTTGGTACGCAGGAGATATTATTATAGTATGTTAGTACAAGAGCTCTTTAAATAAAACGTAGAAGGGACACCGACGCTAAAATTGTTACTACTTATTCATTACGATCACGATATCATTCTGAAGATCCCTCATAGAAATGTTTCATCGGTAATTTAAAAAAGAAACAGCTGTTCCATACATGTTGAAATGTGCCAGTATTGTCATACATGCCCACTCAAATGTCTCGCTGATGGTGGCGCGTGTGTCGGATCATTTAGTTCCCTTTAAAATGGTTGAGCTGAATGTTGCTGATCCATGCGTCATGTTCGTGAACGGGCGCTGTCAGTTGTGACTGGTCATCTCTTAGTTGCCATGGCTTATTTGAATGAATTATTTTATTTTTGAATTGTATTTTTTTTTTGTTTTTGCTATGGACACTTTTAACGTGCCCAGCTTGCTACATTGTCCTCACATAATATACCATCTCAACATGAATGATGTACCCAAGGTTTTGTAAAAATATTATGATTTAGTAGAGTCCATGGAGTTTCTTGCCTGTTCTTCTCCATATTTCCGTGACTTGTTGCAACCCCTTCGACGAAAGTTCCAACATACGCTAGAGAATGGGCAACTACAGTACTTTCACAGCTTTTATTTCTTGTGACTGGGACTATAGCTACATTTAATTTTCATATTTGTTTCGACAATTCAAAAGTTTCTGTAAGTGGCTTACTTGAAATAAATGCTTTGATTTTGATGGGGGGGGGGGGGGGGTTGAGAATGATGTACCTGCTGAATACGTGGTAGTAGTTTTAGCGTCGGTGTTTCCACCCTGTATATTAATTTTCCTACACAATCCGATTTGACACGACCGGAAAGAGATAAGCGTATAGGATCAACGGGTTGGCGTGCTTTCCAAGGTACGAGGGAATCACACTACCAGCTTCCAAACTCCGGGTCCCTACCAAGAAATTCCTAATAACTTTGCACGATCGGGAAATCGAAACCAAAACGCCACATTCAGTAGCCGCGTAAGCATTGAAGTAAAATACAACCAGAGTATGGACAGAAGGAAGCTTGGCGGAAGCGCCAAGATAGCCTGCGAAATTAAAATTTTCTGCTCTTTTGTTTTTTTGCTATATACCAGCCAGTGTCAGGCTGTATGTGACTGTGAATGTCTGTTTCATGAAAAAGTCATTCCTTGATGGGATTGCATAAACTTATAGGGTTGTATTGATGGTTTTAATTATTGTAATTTTAAACATAAAATCTCACTGACCTGCAAATTGCAAAAAAAACAAAAAAAAAAGAATTTAGCGATCTACGTTGGCGCTTCCCCGTCGGACTAACTTCGTACCGGTTTGACCAAACCTTTACTGTTTCCCAAGAAAATTTATGGGTTTCTCAAGAGGAAAATAATACATATCAATTTCGGGGGTAATCATATTGCTGGCGATGGTATTATGATTACAGCTGAAATTGATATTATTGAGTTTGCCGCTACCCACTGCCATGTTATGCTTCGGTACTTGTTATTATTTTTTACTGGGTATTTAAGGCTTCGGTACCTTTATCAACTTTCACTGGGTATTTATTTGTTTATTTATTCTTTATGTACCTACAAGAGTGGTCTGCCAAGTACAATAAGGGTCTGCCAACGAGCTATGCTGTTAATTTTACCATTTTAATTTGTGTGTTTTGTCCTGTGCGGGCTAATCATTGCTTTTTCTTACTTTCTTTCTTTCTTTCTATGGAGTGAAGTATACTGGGTGTCAAACTTACGGACCGCGTCAGAAACTCCATACTACAACAGCCCATAACGTCCACTGCTGGACATAAGCCTCTCCCATGATGGGAGGATTTGCCGTAATCTCCACGCTTGGCAGGCGGATTGGAGATCGCAGTGAGGAAAGACTAACTGAAAACGCTGCTGTCCATTCTCTGGTCTACGGAGGCGCAAGGTGTTCTGCCTCAGACATTAGTCGCCTTATACGACACCCGTGAAAGTAATGGGTTGGTTCTATTCTACTCTGCCGGATACCACACGGCAAAAAACTCCATACTTCGCTCCAAAACCCAAATAACTGATGTTGACCTTACAGCTGCTAGGTTGAAGTGGAACTGGGCTGGTCACATCTGCCGCATGTCGGAGGAGCAATGGGCAAAAATTACCACTCAGTGGATACCAAATAGCAGGAAACGACAACGCGGCAGACCCAGAAGGAGATGGCGGGATGAGCTAGACTCTTTCGCAAAGGATTGGCCTACAATCGCACTAGATCGCGAAATGTGGAAGGAGGAAGGGGGGCCTTTGCCCTGCAGTGGGACAATATACACTTAAAACAACACACACACACACACACACACACACTTTATATATACTTAATATGTACTAACAAAAATATGTAGTCGGAAATATACTGTAATTTATCTTATTAGTAATATTAGTGCAGTGTATAAGTATAAGTGTCTAGAGACTCACCGACCCCACAGTCAAACTATTACAACGGTTTTGTGGGGCTTAGTTTATAAGTCTACTTACCATGTTTGATTAATAAATAAATAAATAATAATAATGGGCTTATAATATAAATACAAGAGTGTTACATAGGTGGACTTAATGCCACAAGGCATTCTCTACCAGTCAACTTTTGGGTTAAATAGTTTCTCTCTAGTCGTTTCCCAGCAATATGTTTTGCGTAGAGTTACTAAAGGCCGTTTTCTCTTACTTACGTATAACTGTCAGTTAATATGCCTACGTCTCGTAGCTATAGGTGTTTATATAAACAAATTTAGCTTAAAATATCCTATCCGCGTCACTTGGTTCATAGTAAAATCAAAAAGCTTTTCTGTGACGTTTTGTTTATAACAGTCCGTAAGCTAAACGTCAAACAGACAGAGATAGCAACCTACCGATACCTGTGAGTAAGTTATTGAAATGGCCGTTAGTTATATATACAGAATGCTTAGTTGATTGATGGCTTCGTGAAGTCTGTTTACGCCTTGTATACTACCATCCGTTTCCCAGTTATTGTCAGATCGTTGTAACGTTTAATCACTTCGACCTCAACCAATCAGCGTCAAATGTAGACCCATCATAATTATTAACGTCACCAAAAGTGTTAACACACGAGACCAATGTGTAAAGAATCTGTTGCGTGTCAACACGAGCCTAAGCCATAACTTACTCCGACCGTGCCGGCTCCGGGGCATTAATCTTTGTGTAACGGGAATAAACCGCGGTTACCTGTGATAGATATGCTACATGCTGTCATGAACCTGCCCTCAACAATATTTAGGGATGGATGGAGCTTAAATATGATTCTAGGATGGTTTCGGCTTATGTGGGCTTTATAAGCTTATTTTACACCGTTGGCATCATCTGTTACTTAATATCAGTGTACACCTTTTATTTTTATTTTATTTTCATATGGGAAATCATCAAATGACTCCTCCGGCTCTGGGCGGAGCAGGAGGGAGTGTCAGACTTTTACTGACTAAAACCCATTCATGTTCCTTCATCGCCTTTTGTGTTCCGGGGCCACGGTATCTCTTTCGAACAGTCCCGCTACCCCGGACATTGTGTACACCTCAGACCAAATAAAAAACCAAGACATAGCACTGCGAACTATAAAGTGAAGCCAGCACAAATTCCGTCTCGCTCTGTTCATGCACGCTCACACGCACACATTTATATCAAACTACAATTAAACTATGTCTCAATAAATGCACAACATGTTTACGAAATGTTATGTTTATGTTTGCCCTCACTTCTCTGTTCGCAGAGTTCCGTATTAACTTTTTTTTTGGTCTGAGTGTATATCATCATCATCATCATCTCAGCCAAAAGACGTCCACTGCTGGACATAGGCCTCCCCCGAGGGGAGGTTTTGCCATAATCGCCACGCTTGGCAGGCGGGTTGGCGATCGCAGTATGGTTGTTACAAAAGCACAGAGAACGCTGCTATCAGCCGAAAGACTTCCACTGCTGGACATAGGCCTCCCCCAAGGGGAGATTTTGCCATAATCGCCACGCTTGGCAGGCGGGTTGGCGACTGCAGTACGGTTGTTACAAAAGCACAGAGAACGCTGCTATCAGCCGAAAGACGTCCACTGCCGGACATAGGCCTCCCCCAAGGGGAGATTTTGCTATAATCGCCACGCTTGGCAGGCGGGTTGGCGATCGCAGTACGGTTGTTACAAAAGCACAGAGAACGCTGCTGCCCATTCTCTGGTAAGTCCCTGAGTCACCTCTTACGACACCCACGGGAAGATAGAACACCTTGCGCCTCCGTAGACCAGAGAATGGGCAGCAGCGTTTTCTGTTGGTCTTTCATCACTGCGATCTCCAATCCGCCTGCCAAGCGTGGAGATTACGGCAAATTCCTCCCATCATGGGAGAGGCTTATGTCCAGCAGTGGATGTTATGGGCTGTTGTTGTTGTATATGGCGAGACATTGTGTGTATATGGCGAGACGTAATTTGACGGCCTCACTTTGCTGTTCGCCGAGTTCTGTCTTTTCATTTACCTTTTTATTTGGTCTGAGATGTACACTACAACCAACTTCTTCTCTGCAGGTCTTCGATCAACAATTAGCAACAATTGTTGATCGAAAGTGCAGGCGGGAAAACACTAATGTATACAAATAAATTAAATTCAAAGTGTCTGTTTGTAATTTCCAAATACATAACAGCTTTTTACTAAAATGCATATCGGGTCAGGTCATGAGTACGGACGGGCGAATGTATCGAAAGCGCGCCAGTGGTGACATCACGCGACCTACTTACCAGTCTACCCCACCATGGCGGCTTCTACAGACTCATGATGTTAACAACACGCGGCGAGACGGACATTCTATGTCTGATCGCAGCGGAGTTAAGGAGTCTTGAAACTGTACCCGAATCATTGTGCCCAGTGTTAATGTGTCAAAGTGTAATGTCAAGTAATTTGTTAGACTTAGTGTATCTGTTTGAAAAGAGTAAACATGGAGTTTCTTGCCGGTTCTTCTCCATGGAAACTACCATGCCGAACCGTGCAATCTATACTAATATTATAAAGAGGAAACCTTTGTATTTTTGTATTTTTGTATGTTTGTATTGAATAGGCTCAAAAACTACTGGACCGATTTCAAAATTTCTTTTACCATTACTTAGAGGGATTCTTCCGAATCCGTATAGGCTATATTTTATCACCGTACTCCTACGGGAACGGGAACTACGCGGGTGAAACCGCGTGACGTCCGCTAGTGTGAAATAAAATAGTGTATCGCATTCAGTGTGTTTTCATAGCACGAAACCCGTCTTCTGCCCACATAAGCTCGAGCCTAGCGAAATAAATTCCCGACAAACTCCGACATGCATATCAAAGTAAAAAAAACATTTGTTTTTATTTTTGTCTGTGTGTCTGTCTGTCTGTCGATGCCCGGCTAGCTCAGTCGGTAGAGCATGAAACTCTTAATCTCAGGGTCCTGGGTTCAGGCCCCACGTTGGGCGCCAATGTGACGGAAAGGGTGTCCGTGGGGATAAAGGAAACCACGGACCCAGGTCAACATAAAAATATATTAATAAAATAAACGGGTCTGGGTAGGTTTATGTTTACAAAGTAACGGTAGAAACTTTCCTGAGTTTCTACAACGTTACACTGTCTGTCTGTTTGTTCCGGGTTATCTCCGAAAAGGCTGGACCGATTTTTACTGGTACATACGAGGTAGCTGATATTATAAGGAGTAACGGAGGCTACTTTCATTTTAGAAAAAGGCCTAGCATTCCGTGCAAAAAAAAAAGAAAACCCAGTTAACAAAATCCGATTTAACTTAGGAAAGTAATACTTTAATAATAATTTTGACAACCCGAATGGCGCAGCGGTGGTGAGGCTGCCTTACGTTCTTAGGGTCCTGGGTTCGAATCCCGGTTGAAGCAAATGTTTGTGTGATGAGCATGGACATTTGTTTCCAAGTCATGGATGTTTATATGTATAATAAGTATGTATTTACAAAGAAAAAAGTATCTATATAGTATATCAACTATCTGGTGTCCACGACACAAGCCTCGTTGCTTATAGTGTGGCGCTAGATGGCGCTGTGTGTTAATGTCCAGCGATATTTATTTATTTATTTAATTTCACGCGGACTAAAGTCGCTGGGCACAGCTATAGTCTCCGCCAGATAAGTAAGAATTAAAAGTCATTAACCCGCATACATTTATTCAAATACATAATTCCGAAAACAGAAATAATGACCTTTATCGTGATCCTTAACTTTTTCTAGTAATAAAAAAAGATTCATTAGTATTGTGAAAAGTGTAGTCATGGTCTTTGGGGCCAGAGGTAAATACCCAGAAGCAGTACCTTCAGTGAAGCTAAGCGGTATACCCCTTGTAAGGGTAGACCAATTTAAATATCTGGGTCACTTATTGACCACTGGCCTCAAAGATGATGAGGATATTGATAGGGAGCGGAGGGCGCTGTGTGTGAGAGCAAACATGATTGCCTGCAGATTCAGGCGTGCCTCTAAAGAGGTCAAGCGCACTATATTTAGTGCTTACTGCACGTCATTCTACACTTGCAGTCTGTGGGGTCATTATACTCAAAAATCATACAGCGCCCTTCGCGTCCAATACAATAACGCATTCAGGGTGTTGATGGGGTTGCCTCGATACTGCAGCGCATCAGGGATGTTTGCTGAAGCTCACGTAGACTGTTTCTACACGGTGATGCGGAAACGGTGCGCATCCCTGGTCCGTAGGGTGCGGGGCAGCGCCAACAGCATCCTGTCTATGATTGCGAGTAGGCATGATTGTGTGTTTGTGAACCACTGTTGTAAGGTTTCAGCTGCGCCTGTCACCTTGCAGCAATGATGTCACAATCTGTGTTCTGTTTTATTTTGTTTGTAAATGTATTACTAACATAGTTTGTAAGTATATTGTTACTAACACTATGAGTCTTGTTGCTCGAAATAAATAAATTATTATTATTATTGTCGGGGTACCTACGCAGAGAAATTAAGGAAAGAGCAGTGACCTTTAATTCTTACTTATCTGGCGGAGAATATAGTGTTACATAAAACTCCATTCAAAGTGCTTATTATTGCTTCTTTGTTTCAAAACTGTTTGCATTTTATCCAGTTTGGTATTCACAACTAGGGACTCAGAAAAAGCGTGGAGTATTTTTGCTCGAGGCAGAAATGAGAGTAAACAATAAACAACTAAGTAACGCCTGCTAACTGTTCTGAAAGCATTTATCATGCCGGAGAAGTTTGCGCCTAGAAAAAATGGCGAAGTACTTTCACACCTGGAACATTCCCAGATGGGATAGGCAGTGTTATTAGCACATTTCTCTACACTCCATAGTAATGGGGTCCATTGCCATTAAATCGGTAGATACAAAAGATAAAAACCTATTGGCAAAAAAACCGAGTCCAAAATACTCTAAAAAAAATTAACTTTCGGAAGTCGGTGACTTTGTTTTTTTTCATTGACTTTATTGCTTTCTTTTTGGAAGTCGTTTTTTTTATTTGCAAAAAGTTTTATTTTATTTTACCCGTTTTAGTTGTTCTAACGAGACGTTAAAATATGAACCATCATGTGAACATAGCCAAGAAGAAATAAAAAAACAAAGTACAAAACCGATTTTGAGGAAATTTGTATGGGTCCAATCTGAAAAAAACCATACTACTAAACCGATTTTGATGAAATTTGGATGGGTCCAATCGAAAAGTACCTATATCTTTTCACATAAAAAAAGGTTTTTTCAAATCGGTTCATAAATGACAGTTATGAGGTAACAAACATAAAAAAATACAACCGAATTTAGAGCCTCCTACTTTTTTGAAGTCGGTTAAAAACACGGGGCTGCAACTGAAATTAGAAAAACCACTTTTACACTGTGACCTGGGGTTCAAACACCACCTAGCAGTCGAACCAAGGTCTCTACGAGGCTAAACCATCTCAACAATGTGATATAATTAACCATTGATATAATATTAATTTCAACCACGATTGGCCAGACATATTTCACTTCTGACATTGACATTGACGTGATTGATATATATTAGACGCAAGTTTTGCTGAGCCATACTGTGTCTGGGCAAGCCGTCACGTTTGTACACACATAATAGTACAGGTACAGAAGCCCAGCTTCTTACAATCAACGGAAACAGACGCACGCACACAAATGCGTACGTATGGCGATTCAAACAAATGACCCTCGCGGTTTGTGCTTGCACTTGGTGAACGAAAAGCGTGTCTATGTAGAACATAATCATCATTATCATCATCATTTTAGCCGAAAGACGTCCACTGCTGGACATAGGCCTCACCCAAGTGTCGCTACATTGACCGGTCCTGTGCGACTCGCATCCAGCGGATTCCCGCAACCTTTACCAGGTCATCGGGCCATCTAGTAGGAGGTCATAATATATGTCTGTAATTCTTGAAGGGTAAGGCAGAGGTGTAGCCATGGCTGTACACCCACTGTTTGCCAATTTTGTTTAACTCTCATGTAAAAGGGGGTGATCCTATGCAGAATTTTACCCAAGACCTCGAGTTCAGCAATAGCGTTTACGTCCACTACACAAACGGTGCAGGTCTTCCAACCTTATGGACAAGACAATGTGATATTCCATCAGCCATGTAGATAATGAGCTATCGAAAAACTTACGTTGAAATACGTCAAAGTGTTTGTAGAAAAACCAAACGTTTTTTCAAAACTATTTCCATGGGCTAGGCCTTCTGCCCTTAGCTATTCTGTGACAATTATATCAGACTAGATTGAATCTGACCTTGGTAGAGAAATGAGACCGTCTCTTGTTCATGTATGTGTCACTTACGAGACTCTGTGACCTAGGCCTCCAGGGCTCCGTGAATATAAACTACATTTTTATGAGACGCCCGGAGCATTGTAGATTGGTATCGTAAAATTAGAATACATTATTAATGTATGTAGTTGACAGGCTATAGACTGTTCGTGGGTAATTGCATCAATGGTTGGATGAAGTGTAATGCTTTTTGATCTTGACACGATAAAGCCAGGTGTGAATGTTTTGTTAAGCTTAACTATCTTGGCGTAGTGTCTGAGCGATTGACTGCGAAGAAGTTTTGGTTTAGAAATATAACTTCTGGTAATCTGTGTGACTGGTAATCTGTGTGATCCTGGTAATCTATGTGACTGGTAATCTGTGTGATCTGGTAATCTGTGTGACTGGTAATCTGTGTGACTGGTAATCTGTGTGACTGGTAATCTGTGTGACTGGTAATCTGTGTGACTGGTAATCTGTGTGACTGGTAATCTGTGTGACAGGGTTTTCATATTGCAGATACCAGTCTCCCCACAAAGGATTTATCTGATGTAGTAGTAGATACATATTTTTAAGGCGCCTTTGTGGAAGAGTAATAAAATGTTTATTTATTATTATTATTATAACCATAGATAAGAAGAAAGCGGTTTTGAATTTGGTCGTGAATTCTAAAGGAAATCAGTTGAATAAAAAATTAAAGTCTCAAGTCATCATTTTATTCTAGGCTGGTAGCTTGTCCTCTTCTCCTATACCTCTCTATTACTCACCATCCCAGCAGCCACATGCAAAGCAAAAAAGCCTAGAAACAAAATAATGCCTAATTACGCTGGTCAATTACTGATGATGATTGAGCACCACACCCAGCCAGGAGCAAGCCTGACCCGGACAAGCCGGATACACCAAGGGGCACGATTTTGTAAGGAAAGACATGCTCTGGGATGGGAGAGGAAGCCCGACCAACCGCAGCCAGTCGGGCACAATCAGCGTGTGTCATACAATGTTTTTCAACACATTTGCGAGAAAAGAGTGCACATATTGTACTGTTTTCTCGCAAATGTGTGGTAATGAAACAAACAGCGACCCCAAAAACCACGAAAACGACAACCATGAAGAAAAACCCGAAAATTTTTGTCGGCGCCATCTTGGATTTTCATTTTGACCTAATTAAAAAAAAACCGTAAAGAATACGTACGGTGCTATACAACGGGGATTGCGGTAAAATAGGTAGGTACTTAGGTGAGAGTACCTATTTTACCGCACGTTCCGTTGTATGGTGCGTAATTTTTAACTTTCGAACAATATATACAGGCTCCGTAAATGCATTTTTTGAGCAAATGTGTTGAAAATAACTATATTTAAATCAGGTCCATCAGTTTAATACAATTACCTCTTAGTGCATGACCTTATACTACTCTAGTACTTTGAGGAACCTTTTAAAAGTTTCCTTTAGTAGCAGAGATAGCCAACCTGGGGCTAATAACATGTAGTCTGTGGCGAAGGGTTTAGAGGTGCCAGGGGTACCGTTGATGTTTATGTAGCGAACACTGACCTTAGTAACATAAAGTTTATGAAAAGGAAAATGGTATCTAATAAAGACGACGACATCGTATGCAAGATTCTTGGGTTAAACGTATATTTTTATGATCAACAACTGTACTACATATTGGTATTTGAGGATCTCGTGTTGCTTCATGCTATTTGTTCATCACCACTGCTCTCAAAACAGAAACCAGCGATCAGCATATCAGGTATACAGGGTGAAATACCTCATCACGAAGCCATCAACCAAGCATTATGTATGTCAAACTATGTAACTTTACGCAAAAATTATTGCTGGGAAACGACTTTTTTTGGGGTGAAAAATCATGTTTTGTGTTAGAACTCAATGTAACGCACTCAAAACATTGTGCTGATGGATGGATTGAATAGTACGGAGGTCGTGGAGGTGTTTAAAGTAAAAATCTTACATTAAAAACTTGTCAAAAAGTTGGAACTTTGACCCCCAATATCTCCGTAACTAGAAGGCTCCCAGGTATGGTGTAGAACAAGAAATAATCGAAATGACGGGGAGAACAAGTGCCTGTCGGCTTCGTTAAGAGGTGTTTTACACCCTTTATGTATCTTAGAACAAAAAATTAAAAAAACATTTGACATCCATCAACTTGCTCTGGGTCAGAACCTGAGAGAGGAGGCCTGTGTCCAAAGCAGGCAACATTGTAGGATTACGTTTATGTTACGTTATCTTACCTATCTGCAAAGAGACTTAAGGTATACATTGGTGTCGATTCTGTTGTGCACAAACTAAACAGTAATTATATATATAATTATAGTAATTTAGGCTGTTGCTATCTTTTTCTCTTTAATAAAGAAAGAGACGGACGTAATTTAGAGATGTCAAATTTAGTTGGAACTAATATTTCTTTACAAATGAAGGGTGCACGTAAAAACGTCAAATAAAAACACGGTGAAGCGCAAGGCATAAACTAGTTTGACATCTCTAACTTAATTCATAGCTATAGTCGTCCTTTTCTCGCACTGCCTTTTAGTAAAAGATAGCAATAGCCTAAATTAAGTTTAGTTTGTGCACAACAGAATCGACACCATTATGAGCATAACTTAGACACCAAAGAAACTACTTAAATAATTAAACTCATAATGACAATTCAGCTTTTTCCGGTAAGACTGGAAGCCGACCCCAACATAGTTGGGAAAAGGCTAGGCAGATGATGACCAGTTCAGCTTTTGAACAGAACTTTTTTCATTTTTGGGCACTGTCTTTGGTATTGTAGATCTCCATAGGCTGCAGTGATTACATACTTACCAGTAGGTGACTTACCTGCTTGTAAACCATAAATGATACCTCTACAATAGCGATAAATTAATCATAGATAAAAATAGTCATTGTATTATCTAGACTACACCAATAAAGGAGCATATCCTTTCCGTTGACTTTAATATCAATAATACTTGTTTGTTATAATAGAAGGCCCATGAAGGAAGTATTTTATCGAGTAATTTATGTATCCGGACCTAATATAATTGAATGAAAATATATCCGCAACTACTCGACGTTTTAAGAAGAATTGTGTTAGGTATAAATATTAACTATAAAATATGTGTGGAATTTATTTTATGAATTAGTATTGTATGGTTAAAATCTAGATTAATTACTAATACAGATGTTTATCAGTCAGTATCAGATTACTATCTAGTTTTATATAATCAAGAAGATTAATCAATTAGCTCCATTCATAAAATTCTCAATATATCTTTAAATCTGTTTGGCGATACATCTTTTATTATTTTAAGATAAGATAAGATAATTTATCCGAATTATAATTATACAAACACACAAACGCACAACACACACACATTGACATGCCGAGCAGGTTCTCAACAAGAATATTTGTTCAGCATGAAAACATCATCGTCATCGTTCCCACTGCTGGGCATGGCCTCCTCTCTATGAGAGAGAATGGGCTATAATCCACCACACGGGCCCAGTGCGGATTGGTAGATGTCACATGTCTTCGAATTTTTTGGTTCTAGGATATGCCGGTTTCCTCACGATGTTTTCCTTCACCGTTTTGAGAGCAGCGGTGATGAAATAAATTACACAAAATAAAGCGCCACCACTGGGCCACCACTGCTCTTCTCTTTGCTACACAATCCTTCCTTGTGTCTACTCCCTTTTGGAGTAGAATACGGAATCTCGTCGCACAAAATATCGATAAAGGCTTAAACGACGCTACAAAATTGCGACGCACGTTACTGCGAAAGACCGTTTCTGCGAAGCCACTACACTGCGATGCACGTTACTGCGAAAGACAATAGTGCAGGCCTTTGGGTAGGAGTCAAGCTTGTCTCGCCACATTTGCTCTATCTGACGCAAAGTGGACTTAACTTAAGTAATACCTACCCTCTTTGTGATGCAGCTGATACCTCCGGCCCAATCAGTCAGTCCAATGTTGTTCCTTTCACGATCCAAACGAAAAAATCCCCAATATTACTACCCTCCAAGGTAGTAGATGTTAAATTACAAAACTGCGCTCCATAATAAATAAAGGGTGTACGAAGCCGAGTGGCACTTGTTTTTCCCCGTCATTGCGATCATTTTTAGGGTTCCGTACCCAAAGGGTAAAAACGGAACCACGGTCTGTCCGTCTGTCCGTCTGTCAGTCTGTCCGTCTGTCCGTCTGTCCGTCTGTCCGTCTGTCCGTCTGTCCGTCTGTCCGTCTGTCCGTCTGTCTGTCACCAGGCTGTATCTCATGAACCGTGACAGCTAGACAGTTGAAATTTTCACAGATGATGTATTTCTGTTGCCGCTATAACAACAAATACTAAAAACAGAATAAAATTAATATTTAAGGGGGGCTCCCGTACAACAAACGTGATTTTTAGGGTTCCGTACCCAAAGGGTAAAAACGGAACCCTATTACTAAGACTTTGCTGTCTGTCCGTCTGTCCGTCTGTCCGTCTGTCTGTCACCAGGCTGTATCTCATGAACTGTGACAGCTAGACAGTTGAAATTTTCACAGATGATGTATTTCTGTTGCCGCTATAACAACAAATACTAAAAACAGAATAAAATTAATATTTAAGGGGGGCTCCCATACAACAAACGTGATTTTTTTGCCGTTTTGTCTAATGTATAGATAATGGTACGGAACCCTTCGTGCGCGAGTCCGACTCGCACTTGGCCGGTTTTTTTATAATAATTGGTACGGAACCCTTCGTGCGCGAGTCCGACTCGCACTTGGCCGGTTTTTTTGTTCCACACCATACCTGTGAACCTTCTAGTTACGAGATATTGGGATATATTTAACGAGATATTGGGGGTCGATGTTTCAACTTTTTGACAAGTTTTTTTTTTTTTTTAATACAAGTTTTAATGTATGATTTTTACTTTAAATACTTCCACGACCCCCGTACTATTCAATCCATCCATCAGCACAATGTTTTGAGTGCGTTACATTGAGTCCTACCGAAAAGTATTTTTCAATAAACTTCCTCGAAAACTGGTCCCTATCGCACTACGATTAGGTACAACATGCAATGTAATTCACACGCGTGCGATTTTTTCCACTTTCCCGCACGTGTGCGGGAATGAAAATTGCCACAGATAACTATACCTATACTAAGTCCAAATTGGTTCAATGCCTATAGTCTAAGGTGAATGTTTTTTTTTAAATTTCGGTAAAGCCATACGCGTCTTTACGGCATAAATATTTTTTGAATATTCAAATTGTGTTTATAAATAGAATATTATAGATGAAACATGATTATTAAAAACTAATAGTTACTTTTATACACAAATTAACATTTATTTGTGTTCTTAATTCAAAAATATAAAATAAATCTATTTTTATATTAGGCTGTTTAACGGCTTCGGTTTCGCCAGGTTGAAGGAGAGGCAAAGGTATGAAACCTTTGCCTCTCCTTCAACCTGGCGAAACCAAAGCGCGAAAAAAAAAGAAAATGAAAATCATAGTTCGTGACAAAAATATTTTTCGTTATTTTATTTTATTTCTTCAAAAGTGTATTGAAAAACGTCGTTTGATACACGTGGACATTTGTTATTGCAATTCTCGGCTCAAAAACACCTCGAATCGACCCACGCCTCGAATGCAATAACAAGCTTTCTCCACTTGTATCAAAATGTACTATTTCACCTCAAAAAAAATAATTTCCCAGCAAAAAGTCTGACAACCAGTCTTATCAAGGGGTTTCGGATTACCCAGTACTAACTGGATTGTGGAGGTCAGATAGGCAGTCGCTCCATGTAAAATACAGGTATTCAGCTGCATCCGATTAGACTGGAAGCCGACCCCAACATAGTTGGGAAAAGGCTAGGCAGATGATGATGATTTTTAGGGTTCCGTACCCAAAGGGTAAAAACAGAACCCTATTACTAAGACTTCGCTGTCTGTCCGTCTGTCTGTCACCAGGCTGTATCTCATGAACCGTGACAGCTAGACAGTTGAAATTTTCACAGATGATGTATTTCTGTTGCCGCTATAACAACAAATACTAAAAACAGAATAAAATTAATATTTAAGGGGGGCTCCCATACAACAAACGTGTTTTTAGGGTTCCGTACCCAAAGGGTAAAAACGGAACCCTATTATTAAGACTTCGCTGTCTGTCCGTCTGTCCGTCTGTCCGTCTGTCCGTCTGTCTGTCACCAGGCTGTATCTCATGAACCGTGACAGCTAGACAGTTGAAATTTTCACAGATGATGTATTTCTGTTGCCGCTATAACAACAAATACTAAAAACAGAATAAAATTAATTTTTAAGGGGGGCTCCCATACAACAAACGTGATTTTTTTATAATAATTGGTACGGAACCTTTCGTGCGCGAGTCCGACTCGCACTTGGCCGGTTTTTTTTTTAATAATAATTGGTACGGAACCCTTCGTGCGCGAGTCCGACTCGCACTTGGCCGGTTTTTTTTTAAATATTTTTTGTCTTAATTTGTAATGAACTTCTGTTTCATAAAGAATGATAAAATAGATACCAGAAAATTAACAAAAAGTATGAAATAACATCATTACCAGAAAAAAAGTGAATGAAAACAAAAACAAACCAAGATTCTGTTTTCAAAATAAACGATAGAGATAGTATCTTAATTAATTTTGAAGGTTTAATTAAAATCCTTGCCCCTCATTTGCAATTCTTTAACACCTACTACTAAACCGGTTATAAAGTAGCCTAATTCTATGTACCAACGTAGTTATGTTAATGGTGTCATTTACATTTAAAATTGATGATTAAACGTCATGTTTGAAGCTGATTATTTAATGTGTGTTTAGACAAGCTTCTGTGATTGTATGTATTTGTTAATGAACAGTTATGCAGCATCATAGCCTTGGCAATATTAATGATTCAATTTATTCTACATGCACTTTATTGGCTTGATCGGTTATAAATCGATGAGCAGGTATTGCATAATATTTGTTTGCATATTTTGAAAGGGCACAAAGAACAAGCCTCATTGGACTAGTCGACTTGGCTGCATTTGGTGTATGTTGTAAATGATAAATGATGTTTATTTTGCAAGTAGGTTTTTACAAACACTTTTACACGTAATTTTTTAAAACTAGATGGGGCCGGTGTTTCGTACCTGACTACTCTGAGAAGAAACAGCCGAAACAAACTCAGAGGTCATAGTCTCTTTTAAAGTCCAGACAATCTTGCTCAATTCACATGAGGACTATGCAGATTAGTGTCTGAGATGGTCTTTTGAAGAAAGAACCATACAGATTTGAGTGGACCTGTCCACTCAGTGCAAGCATGTGTCAGTTAACGTGTAGCTCGACTTATAACTCAAGGAGCTCAACGAAACGACGAACAATACCAAAGAAAGGACATTTGGGAAGGTCGCTTATAGTACTCAAACTGCCAGACAGTTGTGGGAAAAATGTAAAAAAGGAAAAATGTGACCCACATGGTCCCCACATTCACAATAATCAAATAAAATTAATAACAAATTCTTTTCAAATGAATGTAAGTAAAAAAAAAAACACAAAAATCATTAAATGTCGCAATGATAATAAAATAAAAAAGTAAAATACTTAAAAAAATAAGTATTCATGTCAAATCAGTAAATGTCACATAAAACAATAAAAAATAAAAAAATAAAAGTAAAATAATAAAACACGTATACGTATGTGGACGTATTTAAGCTGATTATTATGATGTTGATTGTTATTTACTAGCCTAAAGTTCCTCCCATCATGGGAGAGGCTTATGTCCAGCAGTGGACGTTATGGGCTGTTGTAGTGTAGTGTAGTGTAGCCTAAAGTTGATCATCATGCCTAGTTGTTTCCCATGTGAGTTGGGGTCGGCTTCCAGTCTAACCGGATGCTGCTGATCATGATATTAGGGTTTCTAAACAGTCTGCTTGCCATTAGGGTTTGCCGTATTTCTGGCCCTTAGGCACGCAACTAAAACCGTAATTAAATTTACTTTTTTTTTGTATAGGTATCAGGGTCGGCTTTGAGAGCAAACAGTCTGTTTTCAAGAATATTGGAATTTCCAAGTTTTTTGCGTGAAAGAGTAACAAACGTCCATCCATCCATCCATCCATCCATCCATCCATCCATCCATCCTTCCATCCATCCATCCATCCATCCCCTAACGAACTTTCGCATTTGTTTTGTCTGTTTTGTTAGCCTGTACTGTCCGACTGCTAGGCAAAGGTTTCCTCCAATTCCCCCCATGTGCTCGTTTCTCGTGCCTCTTCGAACCAACCCTCGCGGTACGCGTCCAAATCGTCCCACCACCTCTTTGTGGGTTTTCTCGTAATAACTTTCTCTCTTTTAACATTTAACTCTTTTAACTTTTGCATTTATAATTTATTTATTAGTAGGAAGTTACTAAATGCGCTAAGTAAGCGATAATAAATATTACTGAGTAATCGAAAAATACGTAGATTTTGATTTTAAAACCTGCTTCAAATAGGGTGTTTTTAGTATTTTTGTGTACAGAAAATGTCATCTGATGGCCATCTGCAATTTTGGAATTTTTGTGACGTCCACAAAGCGATGCATTATTCAGTAAGTCTCTAGTCCTTGCTTGTATGATTTACTATTAATCAAATTATTTACGCATTTGCTAGTTTCCATATTACAAAATAAAATACAGACTCAAAATCAGAATCCGAGGATATTGGAATCTCCAAGTTTCAGTTCAAAAGTAGAACACAGGAAATCACAAGTATCCACACAAAACTAAATTGATAATAGAAAGTTCGAAGCAATTACTTAAAGCTATGCAAAAGTTTACAACCTCTTCTAACAAGGTCAACGTGAACTACCTCTGTTGAGAGGAAATAAGGATAATGAGATGTTTCCTGAAACGATCCTACGTTGACATTGTAACAAGGAGCTGGGGGCCTAAAATGGTCAATTTATCGGAATTATATCAGGTTAATATGAATTACGTTACACTTTGTAAAATGGTCACAAAATAAAATGGTTACAGGCGCAGTTAATATTATGAATTCATAATATTAACTGCGCCTGTAACCACTTTATTAAGAATTTGAACGTGTATCAATGTACTGTGTACAATGTACAAAAAAAACATTTTTTTTGCACTCACCCTATGTCTAAATTTCTTTACGTACATGTTTTAGTAAGTGTAAAAACATTGTAAGTCAGTCACAAGTGAACTGCAGGTCATAAAATGGTGTATATGTTACGGCTAATACCCGAAGTGCGGCTACACCTAGTTTTAGCCGGCTAAAACTAGGTGCAGCCGGCCATATGTGGTTAAACCTAGGTGTATCCTCTTATCTTCGGTTAGAACTAGGTTTAGCCTTCATCATAGCGGCTAGAACTAGGTGCAGCTACACAACGGTGCTTAAACTTAGGTGTGTCTTATTTATCATCGGCTAGAACTAGGTAACCGCATATGGCCGGCTGCACCTAGTTCTAGCCGGCTTAAACTAGGTGTAGCCGCACTTCGGCTATTAGCCGTAAAGGTCATGGCACACTAGACAAGCACAGCACCGGCACCGCTCCGACCCAGCATTTAACTTGCCATTCAAATTAGAGCATTAAATCGTATATCATTAAATATATTTTACAATGTCTGTAGGAAAAAGCTTACGGCGGGCGGTCACCCCGCTTACCGCTACCATACGACTCGACTCCCGGGCGCCTCTCAGAGTCGGCGCGCGGCCCGCGCGCGGACTTCGGGTGGTCAGCGCGCCGCCGTCGCGCGGACAGCGTGCTTACGGCGCGCGGACCACCTGCTTACGGCGTGCCAACTCCGAGTTGCCCGCGGTTGCCCGCGAAACAATGTCGTAAACAAATGAAGCAAGCTCCTAGTCCAGGAGAGAGCGTTGCAAACAAAAAAGTCATGAAACTTTTTTCATAAATAGTTTACATCATACTGGGCTTAAAAAAATCGTCAGCTGCATGGTAGAGGGGGATTATGCGTCAGCCGCTTGCATAAACTTGTAAAAGAAACACGTAAAATAAAGTTACAGTACGCCGAATGAAAAACAAAGTGATTGTTTAAATTATCAAAAGTACGAAAACAACAATCAGCTGCGTGGGTAGCGGTGGAAAGACCGCCAGCTGACGCAGTAAAAGTTAAAAATATTGTAGCATTGCTACTACGCTTGTAACAAATCTACTTGATCCTATTAAAATAAAAGGATAAGCAGACTTGTTCAATTACAATTTTAATTTAGGAAAAATAATACAGCTAGTTATATAAAAAACTACACTCGCACGCACTCTATAGTTTTATAGTTCACAGTTAGGAATCACGGGAGCAGGCGTCAGGGTAGCAGGTCGATACCGGAGCAACCTTGAAGTTCAGCTCTGAAGCAGTAGAAACGGCGGCAGAGAGTTCACCAGGACAGCTCAGCAGCAAGGCAGTGCAGAACTCAGGGCCAGACGTAGGACAGCCCTGCGAGACCAGTAGACAGACAGGCACGTAGTTAGCCTCCGAACATTGGGAGTAGAAGTCCCAGGAGAATCTTTAGTTGGATCCCCTGGGCAGTTTTAGAATCTCACAGCCAAAACCAAGCTGCTCTCTGGTACTCATCAAATCAGATCCAATAGTCCACTTTTTTTCGCCGTCCGTCATCTCGTTTCTCCAAAGTAGTCTTCTTCTTTCAAATCTTAGTTTTCTTAGTGTGGCCATCATCTCAACTGACAAGTGTAGTCGGCCAGGACATATCCATGAGTGCGTAAAGAATTTTATAATATAATTTAATATTAAGTTATTTAGTAAACAATCGTAATAATCTACAAAATATAATGGCTAAGCATATTGATAAAAATAATTTCATCATCATCATCATCATCAGCCTATTAATGTTCCCACTGCTGGGACACAGGCCTCCTCTCTATGAGAGGGAATGGGCTATAATCCACCACGCGGGCCCAGTGCGGATTGGTAGATGTCACATGTCTTCGAATTTTTTGGTTCTAGGACATGCCGGTTTCCTCACGATGTTTTCCTTCACCGTTTTGAGAGCAGCGGTGATGAAATAAATTACACAAAGTAATGCGCCTGACTGGGTTCGAACCCACGACTTACTGTTCGTAAGTCGGGGCTGCCACCACTGCCACTGGGCCACCGCTGCTCACCAAAAATAATTTAAATTAAACAAACCAAAGAGAGAAATCATAGAGCCAGACCATAGACTGAGCAGAAACTGAGAGTTTGACAATTTGACGCTTGACGTAAGTGTCACAACATGAAAATTTTGATAATAGCTTATTTCAGCTATTTCCAAGTCAAAGAATCGTATTTAAATCGATTTTGATTGACTGAGTGTAGATAAATAAACAAATAAAATGCATGATAAATAGTATTATGAATGGTGAATATGAAGCGTAAGTATAGCATAATACTATACGCTGTCTCCTTTTAAACTGTAATGGAAAACATGTTAGTGGGGTAGGTGAATTAATCCACGAATCTACTTCATAAAAATAAAATTACTAGACATAATAGGAGGTAGGTAGGTCTAATAGTCACCTTTTTTTTCACCACTTCCCTAACTTCCCAATCCTCCAGCCACCGCGGGTGCGTCAGCTGACGCTGGGTTCACTTATTATTGTCGTTCGAGATCGACGAACAAGATGGCAAACGATCAGCGTAAAAACACTACATAAACTGCAACGCTTGCTCCAGGACTATCCCGGCCAGTGCGCGGACTGCGAGCTTACGCCTCGCGGACGGCGCGCGGGCCACGGGTGGACGCCGCGCGGACCGCGGGTGGACGCCGCGCGGACCGCGGAAGGACGCCGCGCGGACCGCGGGTGGACGTCGCGCCGTAGCCTAGATTCGAGGCAACGCCGGGCAACAGCTGTGCTGGTGCTGTGCTGGAGCGGTGCTTGTGTAATGTGCCACGACCTTAACATATACACCATCATTATCATGGTTTATGCGAGCTAAATGCATGTAATTACATTTTTATGAATTATATCTCAGACGTACAATTTTTTCATTATAAGAAATACATACTTTTTGCGATTGTAATGCCTGTGTTTGCAATGAAATTTTATATAGATGTTGTGGTATGTCATTCTGAACTCATAAAAAGTCCATGAATATACATTTATATAATAATGTGATCATATAAAAGTGTAGCTATTCCCTCGTTGCTTAAAATTTTCAAGGTTGGTTGGTGTTAAGACTTAACCGAAACTTGAGAGATTTTTTAAATCTTTGACACGCTCTCCCGAAAAGTTACTAAAAATGAGTTACAATGTTATTCCTTGCAGTTGTTATTATCCTATCCTATTATGATTCTGCGAATGCGGCCATTTTAGGCCCCCAGGAAACTTGTTACGAAGTTCCGCTACACGCTCCTTTGGAAATACTTCACGAAGAAATAAAATTGTAACGTTGAGTTTTTTTTACCAAGTGTAGTGTTTTAAAGTAAAAAAAAAATCTAATAAGGAATAAAGAATAGACAGAAATAGAAGAATTTAGTCAAATTAAAAATATTGGTCGAGTTGCTTCAATTCTGGAAAACATAATGAGTGCATACTTATTATGCACGGTTGTTGTAATTACCTGTACGCATAAGTAGACGCATCATTGGGCTATAAAGATCGGGGGATGCTGGGGATCAGAAAGTGGGCAGTAATCACACGGGCACGCATGCAATAGCATACAGGTTTCTTCACGTTTGTCTTTTTCCACTATTTTTGAAATTGGTGAAACAAAAACAACATGAACTGAACTGCTGTATCATGTCTACCTGCTTAAGGCGACTACAGGAGCTAAATTAGCAACTCTATTTATGGTGGTTCAAACTTCGTTTGAAAACTGTTAGAATAAAGTTCTAATTAGCTTGCACTACAAAGTGGTTGTTACGTCAGTCACTGCGGCCCAAATAGTGAGAAATGATTTTTGAATGATGAAAATTTTTGCGATTTACAAAAAAATCTATTAATTGGACTAAAAAAAATAAGACACAATCATGTTAAATTATGTTGCTTGTGGAATTATTTGCCAAAAAAATAGAATGATCGCATGTGCATCTAATTTTGCTTGATAAAAAAAAACACGAACTTATCTATAAAAATTTCTTTAAAAGAAATTTTTAGAACTTGTGAAGTTCGTGATTTTTTTTTATCGAGCAAAATTAGATGTATTATGTTTTCAAAAAACTATCATACTAGCATATATCCTGAAGAATATCATATAATATTTTTTCTGGTTTTGTTTATTGCAATCATTGTGAATCATTATGCTTTTTTGCATTATAACACTCGCGTTTAGCTCCTGTAGTCCCCTTGAAGATTTAAATCTAAACCCATATGTAAAAGAAACGGAATCCATATATGAAGGAATTTACTCCCGGAATTAAACACCCTAGCTAAACCTGAGGTGTTAACAATCGATTTCGTCAATCGAACCAACAATAAAACCATTTGTTTCTGGTGTTGAAAATCTTAATGAATAATATGAATATTTCATAAAAAAGACATAAGTACTCCTTTAAAAATCATATGCTGCTGGGCAAATAATCATTTCATCTTTCTTTCTTAGGGTGTCATATCATGACATCGCAGTTACTTTTTGTAGAACAACGTTTCCTAGTGTCACTGAGCAACATCCGATAGCAAAAAGTTATTTATTGTTAGTATATTGTTGCCGTGGAGGAGCTTTTTTAATTGATTATTTGTTGTTATAAAACGACGAGCTTGTGGCTAAATAAAACAGCCGCTCGGGTCGATCTTTAGGTTAAGCCGTGCTTGCCTAGGTTGGTCTGTAGATGGGTGACCACCCATTACATACCGAGTTTCCTCCGTGCCTCTAAAATTACGTTAAGCAGTTGGTCCCGGTTGTCATTTGTATATCTTTGACAGTCGTTACAGGTAGTCAGTGACCAGAAAGTCTGACAACCAGTCTGACCAAGGGGTACCGTATCAGATAGGTAGGCGCTCCATGTAAAATACAGATATTCAGCTGCATCCGGTTAGACTGGAAGCCAACCCCAACATAGTCGGGAAAAGGCTAGGCAGACGATGATAATGTTGCCGTGTTAGAATATGTTAATAATGTAGCCTAACTTTTGAAAACAGTCAACATGTGGTAACAATTGAAAATATTGTTAGAGAATGTTACTATAACATAGAACAAATGCTGTACAACTCTGTTGTTGCTGAAAGTTACTCTTTGTAAATTTATGTTGTTGGCGGTATGGTCGCGATGAGTACCTAACATTCAACAAATAGTAACAAGTAGCCACAAAATTTACAGATATTTATCTAATGTTACCGCGTAGCACAGTGTTGCTTCAAAAAATTTTACTGCGGTTTGGATGCACCTTTAGGAACTAAAAATGTCATGATTCATTTAACAAAAAAAAAACATAGGAAACCAAAACATAGGAAGTAATTAAATCAAATCGGCCCGCGTCACCGATCCCTTCAAATGTAAAAAAATCTTAATCATAGTCAAATGTAAAATTTCCACACGAAATAATTAAATCCCACACACTAATAAATTGTCAAATTGATATCATCGGCTCCATATTGACGTAGCTCGTATAATATCACTATATCTTTATATTTGAACTTGTTTACGTATTTTAAGGTATTTTTGGTAGTAGTTAAGCATACGATTTTTATTTTTTTATCGCATCCTTAAAGCGCATTTAGTAACTTATAAAAAAAAATTGTGTTTTATTGCAGGCAAAAATACCCATATACAAGAAAAATACAACTGAAACAGATAAAATAAAATAAAATAGTAAAGAAGTCATGTCATGTCATGTCTTAAGGCTTCGTAATTGTCCCACGGGATCTTACTACTGGGATAAAAAATATCCTATGTGTTAATTCAGGTTATAAACTATCTGTGCGCCAAATTACATCTAAATCGGTTCAGTAGTTTTTGCGTAAAACAGTAACAAACATTCATCCATCCCCACAAACTTTTGCATTTATAATATTTAGGAAGTTATTAAATGAATATAAAAAATATATTATTGAGTAATCGCAAAATACGTAGGTTTTGGTATTTTTGTGAGCAGAAATTGTCATCTGATGGCCTGAAATCTGAGGATCTGAAATATTGGAATTTTTGTGACGTCCATAAAGCTATGTATTATTCAGTATTCTAGTCCTTGCTTGTATGATTTACTATTAATCAAATTATTTACTCATTGGGTAGTCTTGCTGGTACAAAATAAAATAAAGACTCAAAATGTGGATGCGGCCGACGAATCAAGAAGACGTTGATTGCAATATATTGTGATAGATAAATAAATGCAGATAATTAATAATTTGACAGTAAAAAAAAATATTTTGTAACGATAGTGATAATTAATAAACAAACTGCAATTTTTAGACTGAAAATCAGATTCCTATTAATAATTATCCTAATAAAAACTAAATAAAAATGGACAAGTTAGTATTTGTTGTTATGTGTCAAAATAAAATCGGTTCTTAAAATTTAACTATTTTTAGACATGTAAAATTTTATCAAATCAAATATGAATATTGTGATGTGATGATATGATTATGTCAAAGCCAAGGATTTATTTTATTGCTCTACATTTTTCCTTGCATATTTATTAAGAAAGAATTATAAATATTGTGAAATATCTTGCAATGACAGTAATTAATTTATTACCTGCCTAAATAGATTATTCATCTTATTTAAATTAAATTGCATTTTCCTTGATACCTCATGAATGTTTTATTGAATTCCTTACGATTTACCTGCAAGAGATGTAATCTGTATTTTTGGAGGTTACCGATCTGCTTTTATTATGTTTTTTGGGGGTTTTGTTGCCTGTACTATCTTCTAAGTCTTTTTCCAACTATGTTGGGATCGGCTTCCAGTCTAACCGGATTCGGCTGAATACCAGTATTTTACATGAAGCGACTGCCTATCTGACCTCCACAACACAGTTAGTATTTGGTAATACGATATCCGTCGGTAAGAGTGGTTGTCAGACTTTCAAGTCACTGACTACCGTCAAAGATCTACAAATGACAGCCGGAACCAGCGGCTTTTTTTTTTTTTTTTACAAGGTCTGTGTAGTAAATAACTCCGGATGTAACCTGTACACTATCCAACATAATAATATTGCGTTCATTCTGCCAAAGACTGCACTCCCATAAAATATGATGTGCTGATTGTTCATATTCGCAGTCATATGTGGAACATTGACAAAGAGGCGAGTCAACAATCTTGAAGGAAAATAATTTACTCTTAAAGTTACCATGACCGGTGAGAAATTGAGCAACACAGTGATCAACCTCCAGCCATGTCCTGGCCAGCCGTTCACGAACGGATGGAAAGAACTGGTGGAGGTGTCGGCCCTTGATGGAATTATCCCACCTACATTGCCATTCAGACAAAAGTTCCTCCCAGACGTCGGTCTGTGGTTTGAATAATCTAGAAATCTTATCACGGTCACGTAGGGTTAAAAAGTCTGCGTCCGTGGTCTCACGCGCGTTATAGTACATTGCAGCCCGTCGCTGCACTTCAAGATCGACTGGAAGTACACCTGCAAGTACCGGTAAGGCTTCAGTACTAACCGTCCTATACGCTTTGCATAAGAATATCAAAGCCAAACGCTGGCTTTGAAGCAATTTACGTCGTACCGCTCCTATGGTGGCCCTATCGGCCCAAACAGGTGCCCCGTAGCACATACACCCCAAATAGGTAGCCCCATAAATGGTCTTTAAAGTTAGAAATGACAGACCCCACGTAGATTTGGATATTCTAGTTAAGGCATAAAAGTTCTTTTTAGCTTTTTCACCGACAGTTTTTATATGATCTATGAATGAAAAATTCTTCTCTAAGACCAAACCAAGGTAGCACACGGACTGCTTTCTTTTCACGAGAACGTTATTAAATTTAATACTAGGCCACGATTTAAGATTACCTTTTAAAATTAGTTGATAAGTTTTTTGCGGTGCAAAGGTCAGACGGTTTCGATCGCCCCACTGAGATATTAATCGTAGGCAAGTGTCAGCTAAATTCTCGAGTCCAGCTCGAGTACTCGACTGAATGAGCAGCAGGCCGTCGTCCGCGTAACCAGTTAATGAACAGCCGGGTGGGAGAGGAATCGCGAGAAAATCATCGAAACCTAAATTCCACAGATACGGAGCGATTACCGAGCCCTGAGGACATCCCATGGTACCTAAGGGACTTTGACATAGAATGATGTCCGAGTTTGAGTTTAACCAGCGGCTTAACGTGCTTTCCGAGGCGCAAAGGAAACTCGGTATATAATGGGTCCAACCCATCCACGAACCAACCTAGGCAAGCGCAGCTTAGCCTAAAAATCAGCTGCTATTATTTAGCCCCTAAGACGCCCACTGACCCAGACAGGATATTCACTCACACCCACACTCACTCACACACTCACTCATTCATGATACCTACACATACCACACGTAAGTACATGCGCGATCTGGCCTTTTTCTGCAAAACGCTCATTTATTTGTAGAGCTGTTTGTATAATTTTTAAGTTACCCTTTAGTTTATTTTTTATTTTTTTTTATTTTGTACTCTTGCATGTTTACATTGTCTACATTTCAATTGCATAAAAATGGAAAGTGGAAGTGCGGAGTCTCCTAATACAAGCAAGTCCTTAGGGGCTATATATCCCTCAAATAGCTTAGCATGATGTGTTGACGTTTTTATGTGTGACGAAAACACGATTCCATAAACTTTTTTCGATAGAAAAAAAATCCAAAGTTACCTCCAAATCGAACAATAAACCGCTGGTATTCAAAAAGTACTTCAAATTAGATTATGAAACTTTGCATACTAACTGAACTAACTATAAAGCAGGTCTTACGTGTTTTATTTTTTTAGTCCAATCAATACTTAGATTTTTTGTAAATCGCAAAAAACCACTCATTTCGCACTATTCGGCCGCAGTGACTGACGTAACAACCGCTTTGTAGTGCAAGCTGATTAGAACTTTATTCTAACAGTATTTCAAACGAAGTTTGAACCACCACAAATAGAGTTGCTAATTTTAGGGTTAGAAGGGCCTTAAAAGGTGATCTCTAATAATATTCGAAATGCCTATTGTAATTGAAATTTAAGCATTTTATTTTTGACACAGAGAGGAGGAATGACCTTGATCACCATCACGCTTGCTCAATGCGGGTTGGTGATTTCAGATCGAAGTCCAAGGTCTTCTCATGATGTTTTTCATCACCTCTAGTCAGTAAAGTAGTTAGTTTATAATAGGATAATCATTATTAATACGATTCTGATTTAGAGTCTGTATTTTATTTTGAACTAGCAAAACTACCCAATGCGTAAATAATTTGATTAATAGTAAATCATACAAGCAAGGATACTGAATAATGCATCGCTTTATGGACGTCACAAAAAGTCCAAAACTGCAGATGGCCATCACATACATTTTCTGCACACAAAAATACTAAAAACACCCCATTTGACGTAGGTTTTCAGAACAAAATCAAGGAATTCTGCGATTACTCAATATTTTTTTTATCGCTTTCTTAAAGTGCATTTGCTGCCTAAGTTTAGAGACTACTTTTAGGTTTCTATGCCCAAAGGGTAATACGGAACCCTAAAAACGGGACCCTTGCTATTAATAAGACTCCAAATGACCAGGCTGTATCTCATGAGCCGTGATAGCTACGACGACGGTTGAAATTTTCACAGATGATGTATTTCTGTTGCCGCTATAACAACAAATGGTAAAATTAAAAATTAAAGGGGGCTCCCCTACTATGATGGTACGGAACCCTTCATGCGCGAGTCCGACTCGCATTTGGCCGATTTTTTAAATTACCGATGAACATTTTCTATGTGGGTTAAGAATGATGTCATGGCATACGTGGAAACTGTTCGGGCGTCGGTGTTCCTTAAACCCCGCATACAGTCACGAAAAGCTACTGCAGTTATAGATTTGTGATTAGATAGAAATACTTGAAATATGCACACTAAAATAAGTCTACTACTTTGGCTTATTCTTCAACTGGCGACTGTGAAACTCGCGAGTTGGCACCTTCCGATTTTTTTTTGTCGTCAACTCGCTTGAAATTCTGATGTTCAATACGTCAGATATACAGTCAGCTAAAAAACTTCTTATAAAATGACCCACTTTAAATGTCTACGATATTCTATACAACTTGACTTTAAAATAAATAAAAGTTTTTTTTTTTACCTTACATTATTATATGTGCGAGATGACGACAAAAAAAATCGGAAGGTGCCAACTCGCCACTTGAAGAATAAGCCATAATTCTATTAACTTTGAATTAAGTGTACCTACCCGCCCACATTGCTATGGACACTAGTTGTACAACATATTTGAGGTCAGCTCTGTTTTGTGTTCCGATCTTGGAAACGGAAGTGATTAGCAACAAGAACTAGGCATGGCAGCTACACGATTTTACACGACAAAATAATTGTAGGTTTACCATTCAAGATCATAGTGTTGACTACTTTAGTCAATGATATATAAACTATAGATACGTTGTCCGCACTCTAAAATGACAACATGAAATGAAGCCAATTGGCCACATTGCGCTTAGTTACGCACCAACCTGTCGCGCGACGCTACGTTTGTTTATAATTTAATAAATCCTGTGACGTGACTGAAGATGTATATTTATCTCCCTCTCGCAACAGGCATCCCGCCGTTCGGTGTCATATTTTCTTTCTCTTTCTTCACGCTTATAAGTAGTTCTAGTATTTTCGCCGTTTTTAAGCGCCGCGATGTTGGTTCATGACGTGTCTATATATAATACGTCATTGACTTTAGTATTTAAAGTTCGTAACCACTATTTAAGTCAGAATAAATAGCTCTCAAATCGAAGTCTAGTCATAATAATTATTATTAGTTTTCTCACAATTTAATTTTTAATTTTTGGTATTTGATAGAATATCTATTAGTTTATTTTATGTGTATATGTGTATTAGTATCAATATAAGTATATACATTCTCGATAACAAGAAGTTAGTTTTTTAGACATTATTTTGTACCCTATCACTATGTTTTCCTATTTAACCCAAAGGTTGAATGGTAGAAAATGCCTTGTGGCATTAAGTCCGCCTATGTACCTACCACTCTTGTACATGAAGTTTAAATAAATAAATATTTATTTTGTAAAAAGACAATTTTTGTAACAAATTTGTTTTAGGTGCTGTGACGAGCAATAATGCGTTTATTTTTACCATAAATCTTATTTATTTCCGTAAATTGGTTAGAAAAAACACTTTAACATGTTACATCATGTTATGTTTTAAAACTAGATGGGGCCGGTGTTTCGTACCTGACTACTCTGAGAAGAAACAGCCGAAACAAACTCCAAGGTTACAGTCTCTTTTAAAGTCCATAAATTGGTCAAATCATATGAGGACATTGCAGATTAGTGTTTGAGATGCTTGGATGAAAAAAGAACCACAGGTTTGAGTGGACCGGTCCATTCAGTGCAAGCATTTGTCAGTAATCGTGTAGCTCGACTGATAACCCAAGGCATGATGTACAAAACAAAAATAAAACATTTTGGTTATCAAAATTCAAAAGCGATTTTGTTTAGGCGCAGAATGTCCAATTCGCAAAATCTCCATTTCGCAAAATGTCCATTTCGCACAATGTCCAATTGGCGAGACAACAAAAACAATTTAATTAGTCCGTCAGATAGATTTCCAAAAAATATTGCATCCAATTTTTTTCCTTTTTACGTAAACCTAAATTGACGAAGATATGACAAAATATATATATGTAAACAATATAATATGCAATACAATATAATAATATGTAATAATAATAATAATATGTAATATATATGTGTAATATATGTGATATTCACAAAATGTCTAATGCCTGGATGCAGGATGTAACGTCCTCCCACCCGCAAAAATATCCACATGCAGGAAAAGCAATAATAATTAGCATGCCATGTACCCGAGCCTATTCTCAATTAATGTTAATTGTTGTTACCTTAAATAATGTTAATTCAATTGGTACAATGGGGGTCTTATTGCTGATAGCGATGACTACGCGTTTTTAGAAAGTGTTTACAATGGAATACCAAGCCGCACATTAAGGGGGTGGTACCTGCTAATGAGAGGTTTTCTCCATGTAACTCCTCTTTGATGAGTGAATATAAATGTCCAAAAAAAATATATGTTGCTTAATAGACTCTAAACTTTAATTGGTACAATTGAAATAATTCTAGCTTTATTATTACTATATAAAAAAAATCTTCAAAGTGAAGCATATTTTCTTTGAAATTTCGTAACTACTCCTAAACGGCATTAAGTTTTAATAAATTTTTTTCACACAAATATTTGTCACGTTTTTCTTCACAAAGCGTACAATTGGAATTTTGATCTAATGATTTATTAGGCTACAATTAAATAAAAACCACTCATTTCGCATTAATAGGCCCGCAGTGACGGACGTAACAACCGCTTTGTAGTGCAAGCTGATTAGAACTTTATTCTAACAGTATTTCAAACGAAGTTTGAACCACCGCAAACAGAGTTGCTAATTTAGCAGATACCCCAGCCTTAAATACTACGCCGTAGCACAGTGCGGTCTACGTCGTAGCCTGCTGCGTACTACGCCGTAGCACAGAGCGGTCTACGTCGTAGCCTGCTGCGTACTACGCCGTAGCCCGAAACGAAACGTTGATAAACGTCCCCAACTTTGTGGGATATAATCGTGATAGTATTAGTTTGTAGAATGTTTAAAATAAATTTTGATGTTTTCATGCATAAAATATAGATTATAAGGTTCAGTATAAACCAAACCACATAGCATGTAATAAAAATTTACTGATAAAGTTTGCCAGCCCGGCCTAACCTGAGTAATTCATCAACTGGTCCCACATGCCTACGGCCCATTTGCATTTGTGACGAGTGTTGCCAACCCACCTGGATATCTTACTTCTTACTATCTTACTAACTTTTATTGCTAACTGTGGAGGCTTGTAATGGCTTTTCGTTGATTGCATCACTATAATTGTTTGTATTGTTAGCTGTAAGCCACACAAATAAAATAAAATAAAAAATAAAATAAAAATTATAAATGCAAAAGTTTGTGAGGATGGATGTTTATTACTCTTTCACGCAATATCTACTAAACGGATTTGGATGAAATTTAGCACACAGATAGTTTATAACTTGGACAAACATAGGATATTTATCCCGGTCGTATGATCCCGTGGGACAATAGGCTTGTGTCCTGAAAAAAACTAATTAGTCCGTCAGTTAGATTATTAAAAAATATTTGACTCGTATTTTTTCTTTTGTTACGTAAACCAAAATTGACGAAAATACGACGCTTTTAAAATTCTCAATACGTCACGCCGGGCCATAATTTTTAGTGCGTTGTGACGTCACCAGCCCCCACTTTCGAGTTTCTATGCTTTTTATCTTTGTCAATATTCATTGATTTACTAGAACAAAAAATACGTGTCCATTATTTTCCAATACTGTAACTGACGGACTAAATAGATTGCAATTTATTGATGGTGGAAACTAGCCTATTATCGAACTCTATGTTGGCTCCATCGAACGGCATGAGCTGTATTCAAATAAAAATACATTAATTCTACCATCAAATACCTTCTGTACACAAGATACTACGTCGTACACAACACTCGAAACATCTGTGTAGGGCACATAAGTACGTATGTATCAAAGGACCCTTTTAAGTAAGTACTTGTGCAAACAAAGTTGACGATCCCTGCTAAGCCGCTCGTGATTTATTGTCCACTGGCTTTGTCATTTTGGTTTGCTTGGAACCTTTTGATTTTGAACTACAATATCGATAATTTGAGTTTTAGTATCTGTTCGACGAATCTTACAACTTACAAAGAACCAGACTATTTAAAATACACCTGTTCGACCCACTCTGACAGTCATTCTAACTCATTTTTGCTTGCCTTTTTACCCGAAAATAAATTTTTATTTGTAGCTATTCTCAAAGAGTAACTGTCAACGAGATCGTTTTACTATCATTAGAGCTTTAATCGACTCACTTTCCCATTTTAAAAAGGAGGCCAATAAAAGTCACAAAAAGAATTAAACATCTAAAACATTTTTCAGAAACAACCCACGAAATCACGTAAACATCTCTTCAAGATTTTCTTGATAAATCTTCAGTCCTGTAGAAAGTGTTTGTGCGAAACGTTAATAAATTTGTTTTAGCCTTTTTTCTCGGATGGGAAATCATCAATTGACTCCTCCCGCTCTGGGCGGAGCAGGAGAGAGTGTCAGACTTTTACTGACTAAAACCCATCCATATTCCTTCATCGCCCTTTGTGTTCCGGGGCCACGGTATCTCTTTCGAACAGTTCCGCAACCCCATTTGTTTTCTATGAACATAACATCACGCCTATAATCCCCGAAGGGATAGGCAGAGGTGTATCTAATAGTACTGACTGAGAAATTCCTGAAGGAAAAACCCAATAACACTTTGCCCGACTCGGGAATCGAACCCTCATGCTCAGCAGTTGTCCTTTCAACCTCTAGACCAACAAAGCAGTTCTCTGAAGTTCGGTCAAAAAGCGAGTTTCAGAACAAGCAATTAATTAATAGAGTAATAGACCTGTCCACAGCTAACCTATATAAACACGCAAATAGCCATGCGGCGGGCGCAGTCGGTCGGAAGGATGGCTACTGAGCCATGCCGCCCCAGCGCCAACGCCGGCGGGGCAATTATGTCCACTCACCTTCCATTCAGCTGGGCGTAAATCATGTTGAAGCTTTATTTGATTCTTCGACAAGCTGATGAGACATTGATAGCCTAGTGTTGTGTCCGTCGAACTGCCAAGTAACCTATTACTTGGCAGTTCGACGGGTTTGAAGCCAAAACACGTATCTCTGACGCACTCATTTCTTTCGGATTCATGTGCGTATTGTATAATTATCGCTTGTATTGGTGAAGGAAAACATCGTGAGGAATGGTTTCCTCAAGCCTGATAGCTATTTCTTGACGGCATATAAAGCCACTAGCTGACCCACGCAACTTCGTCTGCGTCACATAAGAGAGAAAAAGCAAACAAAAGGAATACATTTTCCCCGTTTTTGCAACATCTTTCATTTATGCTCCGCTCCTTTTGGTCGTAGCGTGATGTTATATAGCCTATAACCTTCCTCAATAAATGGGCTATCCAACACAAAAAGAATTTTTCAATTCCAACCAGTAGGTCCTGAGATTAGCGCGTTCAAACAAACAAACAAACTCTTCAGCTTTATAATATTAGTATAGACTAGCTTCTGCCCGCGACTTCGTACGCGGATCCTGTTGCTTATGCCAGCGACAACGGGGTCGTCAAAGTCGAAGACCTGAAACGTCTGATGTCGAATTTTAAGAGCCCGGGGACGGGAATACAACGGGATGCGCGAGACGATTCGAGACGTTCCAGATCTTTCATTTTTGTAAGTCAACAGGAAATGCCCATCAGACTAAACATTTTTATAAGTCAACAGGAAATGCCCATCAGACTAAACATTTTTATAAGTCAACAGGAAATGCCCATCAGACCAAACAACACTTGCTGAGACGTCATTCCTATGTGTTATGGTGTAGCTGGACTCTTGGAGTTCCACAACAGGTGTTCCAGATCTTCGATTTTTATAAGTCAACAGAGAGTGCTCATCAAATTGAACAACTTTTGCTAAAACTTCATTCCTATATATATGTTATAGTGTAGCTGGGCTCTTGGAGTTCCACAACAGGTGTTCCAGATCTTCGATTTTTATAAGTCAACAGAGAGTGCTCATCAGATTGAACAACTTTTGCTAAAACTTCATTCCTATAAGTATGTTAAAGTGTAGCTGGGCTCTAAAAGTTCCACATCAGTTGTTCCAGATCTTCAACAGAAAATGCTCATCACGTGGAACAATTTTTGCTATGGTACCATTTTTGTATCTCTTATAGTTCAGCTGGTCTGTTGCGGTTCTGCAGCAGGTGTTTGTTTTCAAGATAAAAGCCAACAGGAAATGCCTATCAGACCAAACAACACTTGCTAAGACGTCATTCCTATGTGTTATGGTGTAGCTGGGCTCTTGGAGTTCCACAACAGGTGTTCCAGATCTTCGAACAGAGAGTGCTCATCACATTGAACAACTTTTGCTAAAACTTTATTCCTATAAGTATGTTATAGTGTAGCTGGGCTCTTAAAGTTCCACATCAGGTGTTCCAGATCTTCAACAGAAAATGCTCATCACGTGGAACAATTTTTGCTATGGTACCATTTTTGTATCTCTTATAGTTCAGCTGGTCTGTTGCGGTTCTGCATCAGGGGTTTTTTTCCAAGATAAAAGTCAACAGGAAATGCCCATCAGACCGAACAACTTTTGCTAAGACGTCATTCCTATATGTGTTATGGCATAGCTGGGCTTTTGGAGTTCCACAACAGGAGTTCCAGATCTTCGATTTTTATAAGTCAATTGGGAGTGCTCATCAGATTGAACAACTTTTGCTAAAACTTCATTCCTATACCTATATATATTATAGTGTAGCTGGGCTCTTGAAGTTCCACATCAGGTGTTCCAGATCTTCGATTTTTATAAATCAACAGAGATTGCTCATCAGATTGAACAACTTTTGCTAAAACTTCATTCCTATACCTATATATATTATAGTGTAGCTGGGCTCTTGGAGTTCCACATCAGGTGTTCCAGATCTTCGATTTTTATAAGTCAACAGAGAGTGCTCATCAGATTGAACAACTTTTGCTAAAACGTCATTCCTATATGTGTTATGGTGTAGCTGGGCTCTCGGAGTTCCACATCCGGTGTTCCAGATCTTCGATTTTTATAAGTCAACAGAGAGTGCTCATCAGATTGAACAACTTTTGCTAAAACGTCATTCCTATATATATGTAAGTGTAGCTGGGCTCTTGGAGTTCCACATTAGGTGTTCCAGATCTTTAAATTTATTCTCTCAGCAGAAAATGCCCATCACGTGGAACAATTTTTGCTATGGTACCATTTTTGTATCCCTTATAGTTCAGCTGGTCTGTTGTGGTTCTGCATCAGGTGTTCAAGTTTCCTAGATAAATTATAGCCTATATCTTGCCCAGACTTAATACGTATACAACAATAAAAAAATCATTCAAATCCGTCCAGTAGTTCCGAAGATTAGCGTGTACAAACAAACAGACAAACAGACAAACAGACAAACAGACAGATTTTTTTTTTTGGATTCGTGCTCTTTTACTGTTTCTAAACCCCCCTCAATTATTTTTTTTTTAATATATTCAATGTACAGACAAAGTTTTTCTACTGTTTTATTATATGTATATATATAGAATTCCTATAAGTATGTTATAGTGTAGCTGGGCTCTTAAAGTTCCACATCAGGTGTTCCAGATCTTCAACAGAAAATGCTCATCACGTGGAACAATTTTTGCTATGGTTCCATTTTTGTATCTCTTATAGTTCAGCTGGGCTGTTGCGGTTCTGCATCAGGGGTTTTTTTCCAAGATAAAAGTCAACAGGAAATGCCCATCAGACCGAACAACTTTTGCTAAGACGTCATTCCTATATGTGTTATGGCATAGCTGGGCTTTTGGAGTTCCACAACAGGAGTTCCAGATCTTCGATTTTTATAAGTCAATTGGGAGTGCTCATCAGATTGAACAACTTTTGCTAAAACTTCATTCCTATACCTATATATATTATAGTGTAGCTGGGCTCTTGAAGTTCCACATCAGGTGTTCCAGATCTTCTACAGAAAATGCTCATCACGTGGAACAATTTTTGCTATGGTACCATTTTTGTATCTCTTATAGTTCAGCTGGTCTGTTGCGGTTCTGCATCAGGTGTTTGTTTCCAAGATAAAAGTCAACAGGAAATGCCCATCAGACCAAACAACACTTGCTAAGACGTCGCTACTATGTGTTATGGTGTAGCTGGGCTCTTGGACTTCCACATCAGGTGTTCCAGATCTTCGATTTTTATAAATCAACAGAGATTGCTCATCAGATTGAACAACTTTTGCTAAGACGTCATTCCTATATGTGTTATGGTGTAGCTGGGCTCTCGGAGTTCCACATCAGGTGTTCCAGATCTTCGATTTTTATAAGTCAACAGAGAGTGCTCATCAGATTGAACAACTTTTGCTAAAACGTCATTCCTATATATATGTAAGTGTAGCTGGGCTCTTGGAGTTCCACATTAGGTGTTCCAGATCTTCAAATTTATTCTCTCAGCAGAAAATGCCCATCACGTGGAACAATTTTTGCTATGGTACCATTTTTGTATCCCTTATAGTTCAGCTGGTCTGTTGTGGTTCTGCATCAGGTGTTCAAGTTTCCTAGATAAATTATAGCCTATATCTTGCCCAGACTTAATACCTATACAACAATAAAAAAATCATTCAAATCCGTCCAGTAGTTCCGAAGATTAGCGTGTACAAACAAACAGACAAACAGACAGATTTTTTTTTTTGGATTCGTGCTCTTTTACTGTTTCTAAACCCCCCTCAATTATTTTTTTTTTAATATATTCAATGTACAGACAAAGTTTTTCTACTGTTTTATTATATGTATATAGATAAGGGAAAAATAGCCTAAATAACTACCCATATTACATAACATCATAACACCTGTAACTCCCGAAGTGTTGTGTTGTTAGTACACCAACACTTCGCCTGTTATGTAATGGGGGGAGCCTACTCCCATCAACCGGTCATTAATCCACTCCGTGGCTGCTACCGAGAAATACCTGATAGTAAAACCCAATGACACTTTGCCCGACCTGGGAATCGACTCCAGGACCTCATGCTGAGCAGTCGAGCTTGAGACCACTAGACCTACGAGGCAGTCCTTACTATATTATGTGCTTTTTCGAGGCAGTACCGGAGAATGGCAAGATTGCATGTTATTCGGGACCCAGTGCAATGGTTAGCGTACATTGTGGAAACTTATGAACAGTTAAAGAACGACTTACGAGTCCTATTACATTTTTTTTGCAAATCTTAGATTTTTACTTCCTGGATCAAATTATTTCCATCGACGTTCACGAGTCAATAATAATAGCAATCTCCGGACGATTGTCGACTGTTATTAATCAAAATTAGAGACGAGACTGACATGAGACTGAGGAGCAAGCTGAATTGACACAGAATTATAGTACTTCAATTTTATTTATTGTAATTTTGTCTTATTATATTGACAAATGAAAACGAATGAAACGTATTCATTGTAGATCGAAGTTTTATATCATATTAATTTATTTGATAAAATTGAGTTTATTTGGAATATAAAGGACGCTGAATCAAGACATTTATGGCTTAAATTACGCTTTCTTGACGATTTTTGCCGTGAAAACTCAAGGAATTTAAAGAAATTCTAGAACTCCAATAAACAAGTAAAACATTCAACTTATCTTTTAGTAATTTTAGCTTTTATAAGAATTGAATCTAACAATGAAAATTTGAGCGTCAAAGTTCCATTGCCGACGGTTTTTCTTGCAAACTGAGTTCGTAAAATACTTATAGTACATTACACGAAAAGAAAAATGAAAATGTGTAACTCCAACTTACAAGAAAGAGAATGGCACTATCGTAATTCTTAAGCAAATAATTAAAATATCTTACTGCTGCTGAAAACTACTGCGTCAAAAGTCATGAATTTGCGTAAAAAATGTAATAGGACTCTTAAGACTAACAAAAAAACCGGCCAAGTGCGAGTCGGACTCGCGCACGAAGGGTTCCGTACCAATTATTATAAAAAAATCACGTTTGTTGTATGAGCCCCCCTTAAATATTAATTTTATTCTGTTTTTGGTATTTGTTGTTAGAGCGGCAACAGAAATACATCATCTGTGAAAATTTCAACTGTCTAGCTGTCACGGTTCATGAGATACAGCCTGGTGACAGACAGACGGACAGATAGCGAAGTCTTAGTAATAGGGTTCCGTTTTTACCCTTTGGGTACGGAACCCTAAAAACAAATGAAAATTAGGTTATAGAAGGTGGGAGAAAAAAGATATGAAAGCTAGAAGATTATAACCTAACTTAAGGCACGGACTCATTGGTTATTATTTAGTAGTAGAATGGCATAAAATAGGTACCATTTATCCGTATTCCACGTAGCCGTTGAACACAAACAAACAATGGAATGATCCACACACTATGTCCACAGATGAATTTGACACTGACGTTCCATTTCTCAGTTGTAAGAAGGTAAATGTCAAACGTTGCGTTCGGAAACTGCACAATGACTTAATCTATACTAATATTATAAAGAGGTAACATTTGTTTGTATGTTTGTAAGTTTGTATGTAGGGGGTAATCTCTGGAAGTAATGAACCGATTTCAAAAATTCTTTCACCATTAGAAAGCTACATTCACCCTGAGTAACATAGGCTATATTTTATCCCTGTACTCCCACGGGAACGGGAACTACGCGGGTGAAACCGCGTGACGTCCGCTAGTTTTAAATAAATTAAAATCATTCGGAATTTTTAATTCCCATCGGCTAGTAACTTAATATTTTTTATATAGAACTTTGATAAACCCTTTAAGAGTCCCATTACATTTTTTACGCAAATTCATGATTTTTGACGCAGTAATTTTCAGCATCAGTTAGATATTTTAATTATTTGCTTATGAATAACAATAGTGCCATTCTCTTTCTTGTAAGTTGGAGTTACACATTTTCATTTTTCTTTTCGTGTAATTTACTATAAATATTTTACGAACTCAGTTTTCAAGAAAAACCGTCGGTGATGGAACTTTGACGCTCAAATTCACATTGTTATATGCAATTCTTATAAAAGCTAAAATTACTGAAAAATAAGCTGAATGTTTTACTTGGTTATTGGAGTTCTAGAATTTCTTTAAATTCCTTGAATTTTCACGGAAAAAATCGAAAAGAAAGCGTAATTTAAGCCATAAATGTCTCTTGATTCAGCGTCCATTATATTCCAAATAAACTAATTTTTTTATCAAATAAATTAATATGATATAAAACTTCAATCTACAATAAATAAGTTTCATTAGTTCTCGTTTGTTAATTGAATAAGACAAAATTACAATAAATAAAATTGAAGTACTATAATTCTGCGTCAATTCAGGTCGCTCCTCAGTCTGATGTCAGTCTCGTCTCTAATTTTCGTCAATAACAATCGGCAATCATCCGGAGATCACTATTATTATCGACTCGTGTAGGCCGATCGAAAAAATTTGATCCAGGGAGTAAAAAAAAAAATAGCGAAAAAAATGTAATAGGACTCTTAATGTAATTAATTTAAACTAGACCGTGAACGGCGCTCCGTTGATTGTCCAACGTCACCATTCTCCTTTCCTTATCAATTACATAGAAACTTTGCAGAAGCCAAAAACATTTAATTAAGAACAAGAATCTTTTACGTTCATAACTCAAAACTTAATTACGAAAAAAAGCGACGGAAAAATTTCGTGATTCGTCAAGTTTATCTCTAAAACGCTAATCAACTTGAAGGGTATCTTGATGAGAGCATTTTCGAGCAAACAAGGTTTTTTGAAGCCCTTCCTTTAGATAATTAAGTTTCTTCTTTATTAAATCAGTGTAGGAGTTATTTTGATATATTTCTGTAATTAAGGGCGAATTTCATAAATTATACTGAACGCAATTGTCATCACAATCTAAACTGAGTTCAAGAGCTAAGTGTTAATATTTCGTAACAATTTTGAAATTTCATCATCATCATCTATTAATGTTCCCACTGCTGGGACACAGGCCATCTCTCTATGAGAGAGAATGGGCTATAATCCACCACGCGGGCCCAGTGCGGATTGGTAGATGTCACATGTCTTCGAATGTTTGGATCTAGGATATGCCGGTTTCCTCACGATGTTTTCCTTCAACGTTTTGAGAGCAGTGGTGATGAAATAAATTAAATGCCTGGGTTCGAACCCACGACTTACTGTTCGTAAGTCGGGGCCACCACCACTGGGCTACCGCTGCTCTCATAAATGATGCTGAACGCAATTATCATCATAATCTAAACAAATTAAATTTAAAATTTACTGCTCTTGAATTCGGTGAAGATTTACTTTTGATCACGCACAAATGACGTGGGGGTTTACATAGCCTTTTTTTTGTTTTATCAAATGTATTAAAACAAACAAGATGCAACAGAGGACTATATTTCGGAGGAGCTCGTAGGCGAAATAACAGCCGCTCGCGTCGATCTTCAAGTTAAGCCGCACTTTCCAAGGTTGGTCCGTGGATGGGTTACCACCCATTACATACAGAGTTTCCTCCGTGCCTTAGAAAGCAAGTTAAGGCCCTTCTAACCCTAAAATTAGCAACTCTATTTGTGGTGGTTCTAACTTCGTTTGAAATACTGTTAGAATAAAGTTCTAATCAGCTTGCACTACAAAGCGGTTGTTACGTCAGTCACTGCGGCCGAATAGTGCGAAATGAGTGTTTGTTTGAGATTTACAAAAAATCTATTGATTGGACTAAAAAAATAAAACACATAAGTAAGACCTGCTTTATAGTTAGTTCAGTTAGTATGCAAAGTTTCATGTTCTAATTTGAAGTACTTTCTGAATACCAGCGGTTTATTGTTCGATTATGAGGTAACTTTGGAATTTTTTTCTATCGAGAAAAGTTTATGGAATCGTGTTTTCGTCACACACAGGACTTAGCATTAACCCTCAACTTTACAATATATTTATTTCAAAATTAATGTGCTGCAGTATTTTAGATGTAACGGAGGGTTATGCTAAGCCATTTGAGGGATAAATGGCCCTTAAGCCCGGCTGTCAATAAATATATATCACGGCAGGGAAAGCTTAGAGGAACACTCTGCCCAAATATTCGCGCAATCCGCCGCCATTGTCTTTCAGTCTCTACTCCTCTATCCATCACATCGCCGTGCGATACCTACGATTCTTCATTGTTGGTAGATAGGTAGGTGGGTATTTGAAATCACACACAGCACTTGACTCAAACTCCAAACGTTTATTTCTATTAAACCATTTATGTACATAAACTTATTAACTTTCTAGAGTTGAGTCGATCATTCGCAAAGTATTATGGTTGAGAAGAAGAATGGACGAAGAAACTCCTCACACTATTTTAAATCGTATTACAGTTCTCATTTTCACAACTTAATATCGTTCACTTCAATAAACACTTATAATTACTTAGTATTTCAATTGTTTTTCTAATCTTAGACTAACGTGACTGCTCGTTGCTCACGCGTCTATCTTGCCGATTCTTGCCTGAGTGAGCGGAAGTACCACAATATCCGTTCAGCAACTTATTACAGTAGTAAAATCAATCAGCCTCACAAATAATACTGAAACACTTTACAATAATTGTGTTACTATTAAATAATGACAGAATTCACCAATTTGAACACGTCTTTAATCATTAATAATAAACTAGTTGTCTCATTACTTTTCAGTCTTTAATCTGTGCTATCATGGAACATTTCCGGTGATGTAAACTGTTATGTTAAACAAAAGCTTTTTACTAGTATGAATGAATATTAGTGATAATGATGGAGGAGTTGGTTTCGATTTTAGCTACGCGTAAAAGATGCATTAAAGATATGCTGATGACGACGCGTTGCGTTTAAATGTACTGTTTTACTTCCACATTCACAAAGCTATTCAGCATTTTTCTGCAATTTTCCGTATTTCTCATTACCGCGAGTTGCCAACGGCGTTTTTTGTTCGCTATTCTTTATTTGGGACTTTTGTAAATATTCGGACTGCATGGATAATGTTGGGGTGGAGAATGAAGTGAATGTATCTCTGAATGTGAAAAGCTCAAATGCAATGTAAACTTTGTGATAAAAAAGGGAAGGCGTCCGCAAGGGCCGATGCTTGCCGGGGCTGCGGGACTGTTCGAAAGAGATACCGTGGCCCCGGAACACAAAGGCCGATGAAGGAACATGGATGGGTTTTAGTCAGTAAAAGTCTGACACTCCGTCCTGCTCCGCCCAGAGCGGGGGGAGTCATTTGAGGATTTCCCATCCGGAAAAAAAAGCTTTGTGATAAATGCCTAGTTGTTTACGTATAGCAAACATACGTTTGTTTTATTACAAAAGATTGTTTTCCTGCAGGCTTAGAAGACGGCTGTCTTCTTGATGGGCCCTATGCGTTAAATAATAAAGTTTAGTGTTTAGTTTTATTTTCAATAAAACAAAATTCCACATTCAGGTATGCCCTACGTCGTTTTCTACTTAGGTAGGTTCAGTCACTTTTAACTATTTTCATGTAAAAAATATATGTCCTATTCTTTTCAAATTTAAACTTAAAAGGAAATTTCTTGCATAAAAACTGTTAATTACGTAGATGTAACATAAAACCCTGCATCAGACCGATAAGGCAAAGATTTCATTTTCAAAAAAAATATCTCAACCTCGTCTTAACGGAAACATTTGCAGCAACATTTTCTCAAGGTGCTCCATTAAAACAGCAAGTTACACAAAATCTCTCTCGTAACACAAAAATTATAACCGTGAACGCTGGTCAAACAAAGTATACATATTTATGAGTATTATCATTACTCTATAATCACTAAATACTTCCTATTAACTATAGGGAATTTATAACATAATAGCGCCTGCAAAGGTACCTACTATGTTAACACGAAAGCGGGCTATTTGCGCCATGATCATGGATGCACGCACGCTCCTTGCTTCAAGTTTCGTGATCATAATGCTGCATGCAACAGCGCCGAAATATCGGGAACTTATAACAAATGGAAAACATGATAAAAATCACGTTTCTTTTGTATTAATATATATCCTATTCTTTTAAAATTTAAACTTAAAAGGAAATTTCTTGCATAAAAACTGTTAATTACGTAGATGCAACATAAAACCCTACATCAGACCGAAAAGGCAAAGATTTCATCTTCAAGAAATTTATCAGCAACATTTTCTCAAGGTGCTCCATTAAAATGGCAAGTTACACAAAATCTCTCTCGTATCACAAAAATTATAACCGTGAACGCTGGTCAAACAAAGTATACATATTTATGAGTTTTATCATTACTCTATAATCACTAAATACTTCCTATTAACTATAGGAATTTATAACTAGCGCCTGCAAAGGTACCTACTATGTTAACACGAAAAAGGGCTATTAACTATGTGCGCCATGATCACGGATGCACGCACGCACCTTGCTTCACGTTTCGTGATCATGATGCTGCATGCAACAGCGCCGAAATATCGGGAACTTATAACAAATGGAAAACATGATAAAAATCACGTTTCTTTTGTATTAATATATATCCTATTCTTTTAAAATTTAAACTTAAAAGGAAATTTCTTGCATAAAAACTGTTAATTACGTAGATGCAACATAAAACCCTACATCAGACCGAAAAGGCAAAGATTTCATCTTCAAGAAATTTATCAGCAACATTTTCTCAAGGTGCTCCATTAAAATGGCAAGTTACACAAAATCTCTCTCGTATCACAAAAATTATAACCGTGAACGCTGGTCAAACAAAGTATACATATTTATGAGTTTTATCATTACTCTATAATCACTAAATACTTCCTATTAACTATAGGAATTTATAACTAGCGCCTGCAAAGGTACCTACTATGTTAACACGAAAAAGGGCTATTAACTATGTGCGCCATGATCACGGATGCACGCACGCACCTTGCTTCACGTTTCGTGATCATGATGCTGCATGCAACAGCGCCGAAATATCGGGAACTTCTAACAAAAGGAAAACATGATAAAAATCACGTTTCTTTTGTATTAATGATAGTGTGTAACTTAAATGGCAGTGAGCACATTGCTCGCAGAACAGGTAGCCGATGGGGCCGAAAAGTTCTGGAGTGGCGACCGCGAACCGGAAGACGTTGCGTTGGAAGGCCTCCCACTAGGTGGACCGATGACCTGGTGAAGGTTGCGGGAATCCGCTGGATGCGAGTCGCACGGGAACAGTCAATGTGGCGACACTTGGGGGAGGCCTATGTCCAGCAGTGGACGTCTTTCGGCTGAAATTATGATGAATGATGAATGATAGTGTAAGTGACCATGTCAGCTTAAAAACTTAAGTCAAAGGTGTTAATAATAGGACACCCGCAACTCGCCAGTTATGTTAAAGTCCCATGTAGACACAATCGATAACTGCTACCTAATCAGAAATTCCTGATGGAAAAACTTACGCCTTCGTTATATTTCACAAAAAAAGGCCTAGTTGGATTTCTGGTTCTAATTTCTACTGTGACACTAACGGTCGTGACCCAATTCCAGAGAAAACGACCTATATCTATGACACACTGACATTTACGGGTGCTTTTAAAATCAATCGCGTTTGACGGACGAGTGCGCGAGGGTTGAATGCATTAATAACCTTAATTGTTTGGGTTATGAGTGTTTTTTGTTTGTTTCAGGTATTAAATATAACATTCATGACGTGAAGAATAGCACCATCCCATATCTTCCCGTGGGTGTCATAAGAGGCGACTAAGGGACTTACCAGAGAATGGGCAGCAGCGTTCTCTGTGCTTTTGTAACAACCGAACTGCGATCGCCAACCCGCCTGCCAAGCGTGGCGATTATGGCTAAAGCCCACCTTTGGGGGAGGCCTATGTCCAGCAGTGGACGTCTTTTGGCTGAAATGATGATGATGATAACATTCATCAAAAGAATCCCGAATAGATTTTAATAGACTGCATAAACATTTTTATTGTTATTTTCTTAATTTCGCACACTTTTCTTAATTTCGCAACTCACCTTTGACGATGTTTTTCACATTAATAGCTTGCTATTTTAGTCAAAAGCTGTGTTATTCAGAATTATCACCATCAGCCTATAGCCACAGTAAAAAGTTAATTCATTGCATGCCATTCAATTTGATTCTCGGCAACTCTCATCTCTCACCGCTCTGTAAAGATCGTCGCTGCTTACCTAGCCAGCAAACGCCTGTAAAGAAGGTACGAGTATTCGTCTAAAGTCTAACTAAACAATTGCATATTGCGTCTTGGTGAGTTCAGGCATCATAAGAGTACTATGAAAGAATCTACACTAAAATTATAAGCTAATACAAAAGTAACTGTCGATCAACAGATTTTCATGAAATTTAGCACACATTTAGATCATGGCCTGAGTTAAGATATTTATGACCCTTTCAATCACAGTAGTAGGTACGTTCCCATGGAACAATTTCCAACATTCGCGAAGCTACGAGCATTTAGTACTTTATTTGCCCATTCCCTAGCGTGGATCTCTATAGAGAAGAACGGGCAAGAAACTCCATGGACACTCTTTTAAATCAAAATATTGTTACAATATCTTGGTTACATGATGTAACCATGATGTGTTGAGATGGTATATTATGTGAGAACAATGCAGCAAGGTGTGCACGTTAAAAGGGTCCTTAATACAAACAAAAAATTCAATTCAAAAATAAACATTCAAATAAGTCATGGCAACTAAGAGATGACCAGTCACAACTGACATTCAAAACTTTTCTCACAACATTTATTTTCCTCAATCTTTTTTCAGTTTTTCAGTCAGACTATTTCCATATACTCACATTCCCTCTAGATATTTAACATTTCCCCGTGTGAACACGGGAAATGGGAAACTTACGAAGTGTTCAGGTGTGTTTCTAGTTCAAGATAACTTAGAAACTTGTGACAATATTTATCTTTAAGTGGGGATAGTTTGAGAGCGGTTTCAAAATAGCATGGTCTTGGTTAGAGCGTTCTGTTAGATTAGTTTTACTTTAAAAAGTGTGACTGCAATGTGTTTGGTTTGCAAATATTGCTATTATATTTTTGAGGTTTGATCAGGCTGTAACCAAGGAGTTAGGACTTATTAGTGACACGACTGTGCCTTTGTTACAAGCCGTTATTTAAATCTAGAGGGATTGTGGCCTTAACAACTTATTCAATTTAACACCTAACAAAAAAATACTTATTTTATTTAATAAAAATGTTCCACAAGTTTTGACCGTGCAGGTATTGCAGTTGATGATTGCAGTCTTGAGTTTATTCACAGATAGATGGGAGTCTCCAATGCTGTGACATTGGATGAAACTCCACACATAATAAAACTTGTATACTTTGTCTACTAACACTAGTATTTAAGACCATTGTCACGAACTCACGATGGCTCGAAATAAATGCTTATAATGCTCGTTGCGGTAACCCGAAATAAATGTATAATAATAATAATTGCACTTTTGTAGAAAATAGCTGATTAGTCATTAGTTATTTATTCATGAACAACAAATTGTATCTGAAATTACATGGTATAAAATTGTTTTTACGATTAATACAAAATTATTTTTAATCTGTTGATTTTTAAATTCCCTAATTTCATTACTCGAGTTAATCCAAATTTACAAAAAAATAATCGATTGGAATAATCGCTTTCACACATCAAAAAGATTTTAAAAAATGGTCGACATGTGATGTCGTCAACGTCAATATCGAATACAAATTGTGTAGTGGTATTGAATATCAGCATATTGAGCGAGCGCAGTATGTTAAATATAAAAAAAAAAAACATAAAATTAGACATACAAAAATACGAAACATCACAAAAGCAACAGACGGCCTGGCACAAGCACTTGCACTAAAATGGAAGTGGGCTGGGCACGTAGCACGTCTTCAAGACCAGAGGTGGACAAAAAGTGTGACAGCATGGAAGGGACCAGTAGGCAAAAGAAAAAAAGGGAGACCCCGCAATAGATGGGAAGATGAAATAAAACACACAGCGGGTCCAAACTGGATGCAAAAAGCAAAATCCAGAGAAGAGTGGAACACCTTGGAGGAGGCCTTTACCTGCGGAGGGGTTCTTGCGGAATAATAATGATATGAAAAAAAAAACTAACACTAAAAACAAATTAAACTATAGGCTACTCTACTAACAAAATATTTTGTAAACCTTCATAATTCTGTAAGAAATAAAAGGCTTTTTTATTTTTATTTTATTTATTATTTTTGAATATCACGCGTTATTGGTCATGTGTTAGTAAATTACGCTAAGATCTGGGTATTTTCATGTTGTAATATACAATACTAGCTGTTGCCCGCGGCTTCGCCCGCGTGAAGTTTGGTAACTGCCCATGGGAATCACGAGATCATACTAAAGGGGTAAATAGTATCCTACATGTTAATCAAGGTTATAACTATCTATGTTAACTCGTATCTGGGTGAATTTCAACAGGTCCTATAAAATCTTCATTTCCGTGTCTTTTTTTCATCTTAAGTTAAAAAAAAAAAAAAAAAAACGCTTTTATTAAAGTTTTTGATAATGTATATATTCTTGCTGTCTAGCAGATAACTTAAAAAACTAACGATATTATCAAGATTAAAAATTTCGTGCCACGGCGATGAAACATGCGTGCACGGCAATGAAACAAACGTCCACGGCAATGAAAGAACTGTGCCATGGTAATGAAAGAATCAATCCACGAAAATTAAAAAATATTTTATTTAATGAGATAGACAGATAGATAGAATAAAAATTACTGTTTATAAGAGGTCTTGATTCCAACACTTGTATGGGAGTAAAACTTGGGTAAAGAGATATGACAAAAAAAGAATGAGAGTACAATAAGTAAACAAAGACTGTTGAATTACACTCGCAACACTACTTAGAGACTTTAATACTACAGTCTTTCTTTTCTTATACATACTCCCATTCTTCCTTTTGTAATATCTATCCAAATCTTACTCCCATACACAATCTGTCTAGGTTTGCCTTTCCCTCTCGGAGACAGGCATGATCAGATATATTTTTGCACTTGACAAAACAAAATAGCTTCTTCAGAAAACGTATATTGTGATCTCTAGCAAGTAAGATGCATTTTGAAAATAACAAGTACTAAATTTTTCTCCTAATCATACCACGGCAATGAAAACACAAGTCACGGAAATGAAATACCTGGCCACGGTAATGAAACTAAGTTGTTTTACAAGGCATGGCAATGAAATTTTTTTCATTGCCGTGTCTTTTTTTTCATTGCCATAGCAAATTTCGGCCACGAAAACCACGGCAATGAAAGCACGGCGATGAAAATCAAGGCAAAAAATATAAATAACAAAAAATCTATTAACTATTCGAAGAAATAAACACTTCACAAATTAACATATGAGAAATGGTGTTCTATCGAATGCTTACTCATGAAGACAAACTTATTCAAATATATAGTTATACTTATCCACGGCGATGAAAGAAAAAATGTCCAGTAACATAAAAATTGAATACTTATATTTATGGCGCGAAAATGCAGGCACGTGTGTACGTCCTTCCACGTTGAGCACTTAGGCAGCACTAATGTGCAACGTTTAGCATACCGGGAGGGGGGACGCAAGTCGTAGGTAAAACAATATCCTTGAACATGATTAGGACACGGCGATGAACGGTAGTTCTGGGACAAATGATTTTTAATTATCATTCGTTGTATTGTTTAAATATTTGAATAAATGTATTCCGTAACAATACTTAAACTATTCATGTATCAAATAAAACTGGGTTAAATAACCAATAGAGTTTTATTAATGAGGAATAATACACAACAAGGTGAAGTGTGGACAAACACGGCAATGAGAGATTTCGAGGTTTAATTATTTTTTTTGGAGTATCCATTAATTCAATTAAATAAAATATTTAGTGCTACACATAGATCACTATTTCACCTAACCGGAAAAAAATGTGAGAACATTATAACTATGTTTTTTAGTACCGATTTCATTGATGCCACGCAATTTTCGGTCCCGGGAAATTCACTCATCTATGTTACTTCTTAACTATCTATGTGTAAAATTTCATAATCATCACAATCACTATCACAATCACCATCATCATCATCAACACGATCCCAATCACTATCACAATCACCATCACAATCACTATCACAATCACCATCATCGTGATCACAATCATCATCATCGTTTTCACAATCAACACATTAAATCAACAGTAACCCTGTATAGAAGTCGACCATCTTCTGACCATCTTCTGGATGTCAAAATGAATGCCATATTCGTAATCAGCACCCCTGATAATCTCGGTATCGACACCCATATTGATTTTTAGATATTTCAACCCTATCGCACCCCAACAGGGAATTATAGTATTTCAGGTCCACTCCACCACATTAAATCTTAAAATCGTTGTTTTTGTAATACACCCGACCCGATACACCATACAAACAATACCTATGTTGATTTTTAGACTTTGTCACCCTATTTCTCCATATTAGGTGTTGAATTCTGAAAAAACCTAGACAACAACTGTTTACTCATTTATCAATAAGAGTACTCCTGTTAAGATTTGATTAAAATATTCTAACTAATCTTATTTCCCTATGTAATCTTTGGACCCCCGTTTCAACCCCTTAAGGGGTGAGTATTGAAAAATATTTTCTTAGTGCACCCCTGGACCACAAGGAACCTTTGTGCCAAATTTGGAATCTCTAGACTCAGCGGTTTGGGCTGTGCATTGATTTTTAGACTTTGTCACCCCATTTCCCCTTCTTAGGGGTTGAATTCTGAAAAAACCTGAAACCCGTTTCTACTCATTTATCAAAAGGAGCACTACTGTTAAGTTTCGAATAAAATTGTCTAACTAATCTTGTTTCCCCATACAAACTTTGGAGCCCCGGTTAACCCCGTTAGGGGGTGAATTTTGAAAAATCCTTTTCTAGTGCACCCCTAGACCACATAAGAAACCTACTTGCCAAATTTGGAATCTGTAGACCCAGCGGTTTGGGCTGTGCGTTGATATGTGAGTCAGTCAGTCAGTCAGTTTCTTCTTATATTTAGATAGATTTGGAATGATATTTGTAATATTTGTTATAAAAATGTAAACACGCAAGATTGCCGCGAAACGCGAAACTTCGACTTTAGATTTCAAAATGGCATGTATTTAACGCGGCGACAAACTAATCTGATTTAGGGTTTAAAAAACAATTAAAATGGGTAGCAAAGAAAAATGCAGCCTTACAGAACAAATTTCGGAGCTAAAACAGACGATAAAGGTAACCGGTGGTAAGGGTGGTGCTGTGGTAACCGTTTCATTTTCCAATATGGTGAAGAAGGGATCCAGTGATTTCGTTCGTCCAAACAATTTAAGTTCCGTAGCAGGTTATCCAAACGATATATTGAAGTCGAGTGACGAGATAAAAAACCTTGTGCAAAACACCATACGCCCTGACGAAATGAAGCTCCATGTACGTGGTGTGCGGAAAACCAAAAATGGAGTTGTCATTATCAGCACCGAGACCAAACAGGGTGCTGATAAACTCAAGCACGCAGTCCAGTTGTCTACATCAGGACTCACCGCCGACGAGCCCATCAACCGCAAACCACGGATCACGGTTGTAGGAGTGCCGATTTTTTTGGGTAAGTAAAATATATTATAATTACAAAATCTCTAATATTTACAAGACATAACAACTGAATCTTTAATGTTATTCGATATAACGATCACTTAATATAATAAACGATTGATATAATTTTAAAGTTACTAATTTGTATAAGCATAACCTACATTGAATATAAAATCGTTTGATATACCACTCAAAAGACATAAAACTTATTTAGTCTAATATTATAAAACGAGTGGTTTTTATTTCCCTGTAAAAACATGCAAACAAGCGTACACCATGCATGCAGCAGGCATGCAAACAAGCATATACCATACATGCAGCATGCAAGCAAGCATGCAGCATGCAAGCAAGCATGCAGCAAGCATGCGACATGCAGCAAGCATGGTTTCTGTCACGGCTGCGGCACTGCGGGGCTCCGGCGGTCCCATGCGACCTTTCCACCGCGGCTTCAGCTTGCCTCAGCCGTGGCGGCGAGTATTAAAACCACCTGCTCCTCAGCTCACGGGCCGCCTCGCCCCTCCGCGCCTCCGCGATTTTAAATATCTCTCTAGGGGTAGGGCAGACAAGACTACGTGGAGTCGGTTTTGCAGCGATTCGTTTCTGTCATGCTTTTCGATTAAATAAACGTTATATAAATATTATATGTTTTAAACGATAGACCTAGTGATTTTCGATTAAATAAACGTTATATCCAAAAACGATATACGAAAAAAGTTATAAATGGTATATAAATGTTGTATCTAAAGAAATTATATCAACAGTTGGTATATATCACGTTTATTATATCTTGTGAACGTTATTGAAATGAAAATAATACCAAATAACTTTATATGTTATGAGACGCACCCGATTTCCTTGGCTGATGCTGATGTCTTCAGGTTCATGTACGAGCAAAACATCGCCGATAAGTTTCCAGGGGCATCACTGGAGACCTTTTTGGCCAAACTTAAATTTAGCTACAAATCTGGGAAGAAAGATGCATCGAACTTATAACTTTGTTAAGAAGTCCAACTAATAAATTAGTTTTTCCACAATTTGACGGTCCGCAAATGATGCATCGTATGGATTTAGGTAATAATTCTCCATGACGAAAACCAGTTTCCTGAGACTGAACGCAGAGTTTGTTTACATGTAACGATTGTGGTTGTTTTAAATCAAATTTCATGGTGACTCATTGAAACGGTTTTATTATCAACTAGCTGACCCGCGCAACTTCGTCTGCGTCACATGAGAGAGAGAGAGAGGTTTAGAGAGAGTGTGAGTTAACCTTAAAAGATAGACATATCGCTATCGCGGATTTTTAACCGACTTCCAAAAAGGAGGAGGTTCTCAATTCGATTGTATGTTAAACTTTTTAAGAGGAACAATTCCCTAATACATGATTGTTGCGTAACTTTACCGTTTATGCAGCGCTCGCAACGTAAGTTCTCAAAAGAAATATTTTTTTCCCGTTTTTGCAAAATTTATCATTGATGCTTTGCTCCTATTAGTTGCTAAATTTACATCATCACGCTACTGCGTGAGTTGTCGCTAAAGCTCGGTAGTAAAACTACCTCGTATACAATGGGTCATTTTAGGCCCCGACTTACGAACAGTAAGTCGTGGGTTCGAACCCAGGCAGGCTACATGGAGACATGGAGAGAGCGACTGTCGCAACCCCGTGCAGGGCACGCCACAATAGTGGTGCTAAGTCCCCTCTTAGAGGAGTGGCTGAGAAGGAGGTGGCGGAACGGGAGAGAGAGAGAACCTCTCAGCGTCCCGGCCGCCGCGGGAGACAACCCGGGCGTCGGGGGCTACCACGTGGCCCCCGGCCACCGTAGGCGTGGGCCTGTGGACGGTGGGCTATGGGCTAGCTCGCCGTCCGTCCGTCTCATGACGACAGGCCGTTTCGACGGCGCGTTCGTGTTCCACGCGCGCCCCAAATAGAGTCAGCAATAGGAAGGGGTGCGCAAGGGCCGATGCCTGCCGGGGTTGCGGGACTGTTCGAATGAGATACCGTGGCCCCGGAACACAAAGGGCGATGAAGGAACATGGATGGGTTTTAGTCAGTAAAAGTCTGACACTCCCTCCTGCTCCGCCCAGAGCGGGAGGAGTCATTTGATGATTTCCCATCCAAAAAAAGAAAAAAAAAGAAAAAAACTTTGTGTAATTTATTTCAATTACCGCTGCTCTCAAAATGGTGAAGGAAAACATCAATCCGCACTGGGCCCGCGTGGTGGATTATAGCCCATTCCTTCTCTCAGAGAGGAGGCCTGTGTCCCAGCAGGGAACATTAATAGGCTGATTTAATGATGATGACTATAAAGCTGGTCAGTCAATTTAAAAGTTATCTGGTGAGCACATTTTTAGTCATTAGTACCATTCTAGCACAATAGATGTCACTGCATCTTACATTTAAAGATTATTTCTTTTTGAACACTTTAAATTCGTATATCTTCTGATAGAATTAACCGATTACGATGAAACAAAAACTAAATAATACCTCAAAATACGCACAATTTTTATGTATAAAAGTTATTTGTATTAGTTTCGTATATTTTACGTGATGCTTGATCATCGAAACAGACAAACAGATAAACATACAAACAGACAAAAATTCCAAAAATGCTGGAAATGAGTTCTGTTTGTTATCCTTTATCACCCTGGCAAGTTTTTTTCGAAATATTTTCGATGTACAAAAACTATTTTTCTACAGATTTATTATATGTATAGATTATACGTCGTTATGACTTTTGTGAACCCTCTGAACAGCCAAATGCGAGTGGTGAGATAATATTTAATCAAGGTGACACGGTAACAATCCATGAAACGAATTGCACCAAAAAAAAAATCCTCGGTGAGTGTACACTACAAAAAGTACTACAACACCATCTAAGATACATCGGATGAACTAACAACATCAAATTCTAAATCGCGCAAGCAAAGTTTTCCACGTCTTAGGACTATAAAAAAACCGTCGTCATCAAAAAATGTGTTTAAGATCGAGACACACACACATACATGATGTCTGGTCCTGAAGAGGAAGTAGTAACGCTTGATAACGAATAGAATAGTATGATATGAGCGGTGAAAAGATCCTGCAGGCTAGTTAGATGGTAATGTGCTTACGAATTATGATTATCTATAAGATTTCAATTTGTAATTTTTTTTCCCACTACTGACACAAAGGTTTCCTCTCACAGAGAACAGTGGTGATGAAATAATTTACACAATGTAAAGCGCTAGCCTAGGTTCGAACCCCCGACCTACAACTTGTAAGTCGCAACCGTTACCACTGAACCACCACTGCTCTCCTCTCTTACTCCCAAATATGTTATCCTTTGTTATTTTATATTTTTACATTGACATTTAAATAACTCATTGTCGCTAACTCGAACAAATGTACGTGTCTCACCATGGCTGTCCTTCAATATAAGATAGCGATTGTTTGATTTTAGCCAATAAAGCATCTGTTGGTAGAACAAATCTTCTGTTTGGGCTGTATACCTGTCCTGATGTTTTGATGAACCTTAATCTGTATTTTTTTGATAAATCTTGAATAAATATAACCTCGCCGCTAGAATTCCTCATAATAAGTTTACAAATTTCTTTTACATCAGATTTCTCTAAGTCATGCATTGTAGTTAACTAAGTTATATGTATTTAGTTTTGTGATACGAAATACAACCTTCTTACTACAATAGCTAGAATCGAATGTAGCGTTCAATTACTGCGAAGATTTTTTTATACCTTTAGTTACATAACGGTTTGCAGGAATCAACCTAAACGGATCCAAATGAGATTTTAGTGGATTAGGCACCGAACCAGTATTTTACAGCATAATGCAGGAGTTCATACTCCATCGGGTGGAATAGCAGCTGAACGAGTATTTAGGATTTTTGAGTGTTAGAACTAAAACAGTGGAATAGGCACCGGCATTTTATTTATATATAGAATGCCCAATAATATCCTACTATTGCTGCAATCGCGGTTAAATTGCTGTCATTTTTTGATATGAAATAAGAAAAGGGTATACCCCGAAGTTGGTCCCATTTAAGGACCAACTTCGGGGTATACCCTTTCTAAAATAAAATAATCATCAAAATCGGTTCATAAATGACGAAGTTATCCCACGATCAAATTGAGAAACCTCCTCCTTTTTTTAAGTCGGTTAAAAGACTATAATAATATTTACACTACGTTCTATGAATAAATCGTTCTATAAATCGGCGGGACAGCCCTGCGCCAGCAAAAGGGACATAGGACCTACCTCGTCAAGGCCTGGCGGGCGACTGAATCCACCTACGCAAGCCGCTTTATTAAATAATCATGTATTATTAAAAGGATTAAACTCTTTTGGAAAATTTAACCACAAATTATTGTTCTTTATGTTATTTACTTTTGCTTCGATATTTTTTTTTGAAGTAAAACTTTCATATTCTTCAAGGAAATAAGGAAAACGTAAAAAAAATCGAATTAGCTCCTGTTCGGAATTTTTTTATCGAGTGGAGTTTTCGATATCATGTTTTGAACCACAAATGATCATTCTATCTATTTTTGTTGGCTTTAAAAAAACACTACTTGTTTGTTTACTATTGGATCAAAGTTATGTAAAATTGGGAAAATTGGGACTACCTGCCCTTAAGGTGAATGCTTCAGGGTAGTCCGCGAAATTCTAAATTTCTTACGTTTTTTACAATTTGCAGGCCAGTGCTAGGTTGTATGTTGATTAAAATATTATTCGCGGTTGTAAGAAGTATGTAGTTACAGAATTATAATCATCAATACAACCCTCCAAGTTCATAAAGGTGCAAGAATGATTTTGACCTTGGAAAAGTAATTTTTCAACCTTTATGAACTTTGAGGGTTGTATTGATGATTTTCATGATTATAATTCTGTAACTACATACATCTTACAGTCGCGAACAATATTTTAATCAACATACAACCTAGCACTGGCCTGCAAATTTCAAAAAACGTAAGAAATTTTTAATTTCGCGGGCTACCCTGGAGCATCAGCCTTAATTGAATATCTTTAGTATGATTTTCTTGCTAACGACGCAGTTATCTTTTAAATGTGTAATGAAGACCTCGGGGAGTAGCTAATACGTAACGCAGTAAATACAAATATATTATAAAAACCCAATGTCTCCATAAGAAGACAAAAATACCCAATGAAGTGTTTGAAGTAAACCATATCTTATACAGGGTGGTTTAGCGGGGAACTACCTTAACCGTTGCAGCTACACGAAAATAGTCTTAAAAGCCTATCCATCACTTTTCGTGAAATTTTTAACCCTTTTCACAAATAAAAAAAAAAGTACAGTCAGCAAGAAAATAGCCATTTTACACAAAACATTTTATTGATGCTAATCGATCTTGTTTCTAATACTGATCCAAAACTTCTATGAAATCCAATCCAGGGTGGAGTACTGAAAAAGTCAGAAATCGCAAATATCTTTTTCCATACATTAATAAACGAAACCGAACGAAACGAACGACGAACGAACGAATCTATACTAATATTATAAAGAGGAAAACTTTGTTTGTTTGTTTGTAATGAATAGGCTCAAAAACTACTGGACCGATTTAAAAAATTCTTTCACCATTCGAAAGCTACATTATCCACGAGTAACATAGGCTATATTTTATCCCCGTACTCCCACGGGAACGGGAACTACGCGGGTGAAACCGCGGGACGTCCGCTAGTACCATATATATTGAACAGTCTGCCAGCCATAAGGAGTAAAACAAATAAAAATAGATTTAGAAGTAAATTCAAAAAATATTATTTAGATATGTGCTAGTGTGTTTCCGTTTCCGGCGTTAGAACTGTCAACACCATAGTGACAACCACTGAAGAAAATAAGTGAATAATAATAGTTAAAGTGAGCTTTTAGTATAAACTTCGCCACAAAACACAGGCAAAACATATGTGAAGTGTCCATAGAAATTAGATTAGTGTGATTGTTGGTGATCGCTGATAAATTAGAATAACAATATCATTACTGATTTGAGGTTATATACACGATAGAAATTATTCATCGACATCTGACATACAACGTCAACAAGACTGACGTTTGTGACACTGACAGTACAACCAGTGTTGCCAACCACCAAAACAAAATTTACTATTACGTTCCAACATACGCTAATACAACTTCATAACTATATAATGGAAGGTCAATTCCAAATATTATTTGACAAAATGAAAATTGAGATGCAAAGCCAAACGGCTGAATTGAAGGATTCTATCACAAACTCTATTATGGACAAAATTGATGAAAAGTTAATCCCTTTGATGGAAGAAAACAAAAACCTGAAAACAAAAGTAGAAAAATTAGAAAAAGAAATTGAGTTTATGAAAAGAGTGGAGAAGAAAAATAATATCATAGTGTTTGGCCTGGAAGAAAAAGAAACATCAACTCACGAATTACTACAGGAATTTAAAGAACATCTGAAACAAGATCTAAATATTAGTATAGAAGATTATGAAATCAACAAAATGTATCGCATAAGTACTAAAAATAGAGAAACTAATAAACCAAGACCGGTACTATGTTCGTTTATAAACAATTGGAAAAAGAACGAAATTATTAAAAACAAAAAGAACCTGAGCAAAATTAATATCAGTGAAGATTACTCAAAGGAAGTGTTGGAAAAGCGAAAAACGCTACAAGCCAAACTAGCTGAAGAAAAGGAAAAAGGCAATAAAGCGTATTTGAAATACGACAAACTAATAGTTATACAGGATAAAAAGAACCAAGAAAAACGAAAAAGAGAAATATCCACCTCACCAACTGCTTATCACCCCTTATCTCCCATTAACCAACCCAAAAAACAACAGATTGTAGCTTCAATCAAAGCAAACAGAACAAATGCTTTCGATATGATGCGGGGTAGGTCTAATTCTCTTTCAAATATATCTACTTCAGAAAAACAATAACAATTAATAATCGGCAAACGGAAACCAAAACCAACCGAAGAAACTGACAACAAGGAAAAATAATACATCAACCTCCCCCAAGACGACTGGTCCTCGTGGGGGAAAGAGACCACAACCCTCCAACAATAAGTGACAACAATAACAGCAAAAATCTAAAATCTTTATCGCAGCACTCGAAGTTCTTACCCTGAAAAGTGAAGAAACATTACATATTTTACCACTAGCTTCTGCCCGCGACTTCGTACGCGGATCCTGTTGCTTATGCCAGCGACAACGGGGTCGTCAAAATCGAAGATCTGAAACGTCTGATGTCGAATTTTAAGAGCCCGGGGACGGGAATACAACGGGATGCGCGAGACGATTCGAGACGTTCCAGATTTCATTTTTGTAAGTCAACAGGAAATGCCCATCAGACTAAACATTTTTATAAGTCAACAGGAAATGCCCATCAGACCAAACAACACTTATAAGACGTCATTCCTATGTGTTATGGTGTAGCTGGGCTCTTGGAGTTCCACAACAGGTGTTTGAGATCTTCGATTTTTATTAGTCAACAGAGAGTGCTCATCAGATTCAACAACTTTTGCTAAAACGTCATTCCTATATATATGTTAGTGTAGCTGGGCTCTTGAAGTTCCACATCAGGTGTTCCAGATCTACAACAGAAAATGCTCATCACGTGGAACAATTTTTGCTATGATACCATTTTTGTATCTCTTATAGTTCAGCTGGTATGTTGCGGTTCTGCATCAGGTGTTTGTTTCCAAGATAAAAGTCAACAGGAAATGCCCATCATACCAAACAACACTTGCTAAGACGTCATTCCTATGTGTTATGGTGTAGCTGGGCTCTTGGAGTTCCACATCAGGTGTTCGAGATCTTCGATTTTTATTAGTCAACAGAGAGTGCTCATCAGATTCAACAACTTTTGCTAAAACGTCATTCCTATATATATGTTAGTGTAGCTGGGCTCTTGGAGTTCCACATCAGATGTTCCAGATCTTCGATTTTTATAAGTCAACAGAGAGTGCTCATCAGATTGAACAACTTTTGCTAAGACGTCATTCCTATATGTGTTATGGTGTAGCTGGGCTCTCGGAGTTCCACAACAGGTGTTTCAGATCTTCGATTTTTATAAATCAACAAAGAGTGCTCATCAGATCGAACATTTTTTGCTTAAACGTCATTCTTATATATATGTTAGTGTAGCTGGGCTCTTGGAGTTCCACATCAGGTGTTCCAGATCTTCGATTTTTATAAGTCATCAGAGAGTGCTCATCAGATTGAACAACTTTTGCTAAAACGTCATTCCTATATATTATGTAAGTGTAGCTGGGCTCTTGGAGTTCCACATCAGGTGTTCCAGATCTTCAAATTTATTCTCTCAGCAGAAAATGCCCATCACGTGGAACAATTTTTGCTATGGTACCATTTTTGTATCTCTTATAGTTCAGCTGGTCTGTTGTGGTTCTGCATCAGGTGTTCAAGTTTCCAAGATAAATTATAGCCTATATCTTGCACAGACTTAATACCTGTACAACAAAATAAAAATCATTCAAATCCGTTCAGAAGTTCCGAAGATTAGCGTGTACAAACAAACAGACAAACAGACAAACAGACAAACAGACAGATTTTTTTTTTTGGATTCGTGCTCTTTTACTGTTTCTAAACCCCCCTCAATTATTATTTTTTAAATATGTTCAATGTACAGACACAGTTTTTCTACTGATTTATTATATGTATAGATATAAGAGACCCCGGGACTGCACACAACAAGACAAAAATAAGAATAAAATAAAAACTTAAAACTTAAAACTACACAATAAAAAAATAAACAAAACTACACAGAAAAAAAAAAATATATATTGTGTGTTAACAAAAGAATTACGAACAAAGGACAGAAAAGAAAACAGAATGGAAATCATAGAAAAATATATATGAGTAAAACGGGTGGAGTCAAAAAAAAAAAAAGCATACAGAGAGTTAAGAGAAGTGTAAGGAGTGATGTGAAAAATCAGAATGGAAAAGGTTGGAGGAGGCCTTTGCCGATAGGCAAACAGATCGCAACAAATAAAAAAAAACAGCAAATATTAGAATACATTTTAATAAGTTATAAGTTTGCTTTTGAATATTGTTATTAGGTTAAGTTGATCTGAATAAAGGCTATTATTATTATTATTATTATTATTATGTGCTAGTGTAAGTTATATATATATGGTTATATTAACAATACTAACTTAGTACCTAAGCACCATTGTTACTAATACTGAATACTCACAAAAATATGTAGTCGGAAATTTATTCCATGTTATTAGTGTAGTGTTTATGTATGAGTGTCAAGAGACTCACCGACCCCACAGTCAAACCATTACAACGGTTTTGTGGGGCTTAGTTTATAAGTTTATGTACAATTTTGACGTGACAACGTCTTATAAATTGGTTTGCCGGGTGACACTTCAAGAAACTGCGTTACGCTCCGCTCACGTTATGCGCTCACAATGAGAGCGAGTGAGAGGCACGCGTCCCTTCCACTCGGGCATGGTTAGCCCGCCTAAGAGCGAGAGAGTGTGTTGAATATTCACATTAAAATTATTTTACCACTCAAAGTCGTTGTCACGTAAAACTTTCGCCCGTAATAATAATAATCGTAATCACGTCTTGATAGGTCAGCCCCGACTAATGAGTAAACTGTTACCTGTAGCATGTTTATACTTTTTTTTTTGCACACAAAATAAAGAATATACACACAAGTTGCAAAAATATAGCTTATGTACTATCGAGTACACTCCCGCCTGACCACCACTAAGCTCATTTTTGCTTGCACTCACAACATAAAAACGCTCTCTAGCCCCGCCCCGTTGACTTTGTGTAGAAAAAATGAATGAAAAGATACCGAATCGGCCGAGCGCATTGACGACGCACGCCAAACGAGAGTTATTGTTATTTTGCGCGCCAGAGTTGACGCTTTCCTAATAGGCCCCAACTTTAAGGGGGCGTGGCTCCGGCGCCTCCGCATGATTTAAGCGAAAAAAATGTAAAATGGTCAGGCGGAAAAGACCCCGATAGTACAAAGGCGAGCTCAACCCAGAATTGGGTTTTCTTACAGCAAACCTCATTTCGATACTGAGATTTGCAGTAGAGGATATACCTATGTGTTCGTAGTTAAACGCTTTGCATGACGATTTCGACAATTTATTCCTACTTAGAATACTGTAGTCTACTGTACTCATAACTGTCAGCGTTGAAATAAAGGAACGTGGTGATTTAGTAAAATGCAGTGGACATTATAATTTGTTATCTCAATACTACTTATAATAATTCCAGTCACTTCGGGTGCTAATAACTTTGAGTGTTGAGGACATTTAAGTAGTCTATCTCTAAACTATTCTGTTTATGCTATTTTCTATTTATTAGTTATTAACGTTTTCCAAGATACTCACTCCATGCAGTCGACAGCAATACGTTTGAAAACATGAACGCTCTTTTATTTCTTGTGTTTTTATTGACAAAAATATTTTATTTGTTATATTTAATATCTAAAAGGAAGTTCGGTTATTGGAAAAAGAAGAATGTGCCTTACATTGAACCAGTGGCCTTTCTGGGCAACTACGGAAGATATATTTTGCAACGAGAATATCCTGGTCACGTGATACAAAAACTTTGTCAAAAGTTCATCGATCAACCTTACTTCGGAGCTTTCTACGGCACGGAGCCTGTTCTCGTGGTGCTCAGCCCCGAGATCATCAAACATGTGTTAACTAAAGATTCTTACTACGTCAACGGCAGGGAATCATCCAAATACTCCGAATATGAAATGGTCACACAAACTCTGTTCTTCAGCTCTGGTGACAGATGGAAAGTAGTCCGACAAAATCTGTCACCCCTCTTCTCTTCCGCAAAGATGAAGAACATGTTCCATTTGATAGAAAAGTGTAGCATCGTCTTCGAAGATATGCTGGACTGTGAAATTGGTATGTCTGATGTCATCGAAATAAAACACATCAGTGCGAGGTACACCATAGACTGCATATGCTCCGCTGCCTTTGGAGTGGAGTCCAACACAATGACACAAGAAGAAAATAACCCGTTCAATTTCATGGGAAATGAAATATTCGAGGCTTCAAACTATCGTGGTTTCAAAATTATTTGCAGGGCTATTTGGCCTGCAATCTTCTATCGATTGGGCCTTCGAGTTTTTCCACCAACGATACATGACTTTTTCTTAAAATTGTTGAGAAGAGTCTTAAAAAGCCGAAACTACAAGCCATCACAGAGGAACGATTTCGTGGACCTGGTTCTGACTTTAAAAAATGAGGATTATATAACTGGGGACAGTATAAGCAATGCAAAGACTGGAGCTGAGAACAAGGTACATTTAAAAGTGGATGATGAATTATTAGTGGCGCAGTGCGTTCAGTTCTTCGCAGCGGGTTTTGAGATGTCTGCGTCTACCATGGGCTTCATTCTGTTTGAGCTGGCGAAGCATCCAGAAGCACAGCAACGGGCGGCCGAGGAGGTGGACGAGTACCTGCGTCGCCAAGGGAACAAACTGAACTACGAGTGTGTTCATGAGATGCTTTACTTAGAAGCCTGTATGACCGAGACCCTTCGGAAGTACCCCCTTCTAGGCAACCTTGCTCGTGAAGTCATGGATGACTACATCCTCCCTACGGGCTTGAAGCTGGACGTAGGTGTCCGCATCCATCTACCAGTCTACCACATGCACCACAATCCTGATTACTTCCCGGAGCCAGAGAGGTACAAACCGGAACGTTTCCTTCCTGAAAATAAAGACGATATTGAACCTTACACATTCTTCCCGTTCGGAACGGGTCCCAGGCTGTGCATTGGTAATTATAATTTCTTACATAATCTAAGTAAACAGTTGTGACCCAGTGGTATGGGACATGTCTCAGAGTCAAAAATTCGAAGACATGTGATATCCACCAACCCGCACTGGGCCCACATGATGGATTATAGCCCATTTCCTCTCACAGAGAGGAATCCTGTGTCCCAGCAGTGGGAACATTATAGGCTGATATGCTACATAATCTTAAGGGTCATCGTGTAAAGTGTAAACTATGACTAATGTGTTAGTGAGTTAGTAGGCGTCTCCCGCCACCACATGTTCCGTGTTCTCCTGTTATACCACAAGTATCCGTATTATAACTATAAGTCTTACTAACGAGATCTATTTCTTTTTCAGGAATGCGTTTCGCAAAGATGCAAGTAATATCGGGTCTCATCACTATCCTGAAGAATTACAGAGTGGAACTGGCTGATGGCATGCCGGAGACCCTGACCTTGGACTCCAGAACCTTTCTGACGCAACCTAAAGACCAGGGCATCATGTTGAAGATGATTAGGCGGGAAGGTAGCGATGGGAGAAAATTCGTCCGAGAGCAAAAAAAAGAGGTATAAGCAAGCATGAACCGTTAACGTCCTGAGGTCGTATTAAAAATAGTTGTAATCTTCACGTTTTGTTTTGTACAGCCTTATTTCTCTCTTGAACAAAGTTGGCTCTACGGGTCACACTTATAAGCCCGCTGAAAACTAAGTTAATGATATCGATGAAAAATTTGTATTTATCACCATCATCATGTCACCATCTCAATACCGGATGTTAAAAATTTGTTTTAAATGTGTCGACACACCTTTAGCTGTATTTTTAGTGGCATTTGGCGATGAAAACTCAGGCTAAAGTTAGTTAAGTTATAATATTATACACCTAAGCAAATAACTATGTTATTGTTATGAATTCATTTCGCTAATTTTAAAGAAGGTCCTTGCAACTACAGTACCTTTTCAAGTTATTATGCTATGTGACTGGGGCTGTAGATTTTCTTAAGGCATTCAAATTATTCTATGACCTGTTTAAGTTGCAATATGATTTATGTTTTCCAAATATAAAAATACGGATATCGACTAAAGAAAAAGCAAAATGGATTAGTCGTGGCATTAGGATTTGCAGTAAGAAACTTTAAAAAGCTTTCAAATCAGCTGAAGAAAGTTATAAACCTCAAACAGAGAGCCCATAATAATCGTTATATACGTTCAGCTCAGAACCTATGTAAAGCAACATGGAAAGTAATAAAGAAAAATAATAATAAACATAATTTGCCAGGCGAAACCATAACAAAAATCAAATCAAATGACAAAATCATAACTAATCCTCTTGAAATAGCACAAGCTTTTAACGATTACTTTGTAGATCAAGTGAAACCAGTTACCAATTTAGACAATATTAAAACATAAAATAAACAGTAGCATTACTTCCATGTTTATGTCACCTACACTACCACAAGAAATTCACCAAATGATTATGTCACTAAAAATACGTCTAGCACTGGGTATGACGATATATTAAAGTACAAACATTGTTAAACGAGTATCCACAATAATTGCTCCTGTGTTGAGTCATCTTATCAATATATGCATATACCATGGCTACTTTCCAAAGCTTTTCTAGCCACTATGATGAAGGCTAAACCTAGTTCTAACCGAAAATAAGAGGATACACCTAGTTTTAACCGCATATAGCCAGCTGCACCTAGTTCTAGCCGGCTAAAACTAGGTGTAGCCGCACTTCGGCTATTAGCCATAACATATATATTACGATGACTGTGCTTTCTCAGTTTATTTATGAAAATCTACAATATTATTCGGTTTTCAAAAATACAGTAATAAAAATATTCGAGATAATGGAAAGATAATAAATAAATATAATAAGTTTAAGAATTCACATGGGAAAATCACGAATCTACACGGGAGTCCCACAGAACTGCTTGTCATCCAAGGAACACTGCGGTATCCTTCGGTGTCAACTCTTCATCCATCATACTAGTTTTCGCTTGCAAGTGTAGCATGAGGTATCGTTAACTTTAATACACTAGATTTAAATCACCAAAGGAACGTACCTAATGACGATGACGTTTACTAAACAAGTCGCTGTAAAGTGCATTTGTCTAAATAAACGCATCATATACTTATAATAATAATTATGAAATTTGTTAGAAACAACGTAGGTACTTTTTTAAATAGTGATTAAGTTCGTAATTATCATTTGTATTATCTACTCGTACTAATAGTCATAAATGCATTTCGTTTGTTATTTATTTTTTAATGAAACTTTATGTGTTGTACTGTGGAAACTTTTGCAAAGATTCGCATGATTAAATTGAAATACTCGCAAAATACTTCAATAGCGAACATTCCCGCATTTCAATATACCAGTAGCCATTTATACGTTCAGCGAATAATAAGACAATTGAGTGTATTTTTGCCATAAAAGAGGAGGTGGCGTGATGTGGCAAAACAATAACAGCTGCAGGGTCCGTGGATGGATAAGCCGTTGGTCCCGACTGTCATTTGTTGATCATTGTCATCGCGTTCACTTCAGGCGGGTTGCAACCAAAACAAGCCTACTTCGTGTAAAAGAAGTAGTAGCCCAAATGTCCGACAATAAGGATGAGGACTGGCTAAAAAAAATATGATTATATTTAGTCCGTCAGTTAGATTATCGAAAAATATTGAATGCGTGTTTTTTGTTTTATCAAATTAATAAAAAATTACGAAGATAAAACGCATCAAAGATCATGAGTGGGGTCTTTTGACGTCACTTTATGGTAAAATATGTACCGAAATGTGACGTCACAAGAGTTTTCGACGCACTGTACCGTCTTCAATTTTTGTTTACGTGAAAAAATAAAAAATATGTGTCCAATATTTTCTGGAAATATAACTGACGGACTAATTAGTTTTATTTTTTGTCGTATTGCCTATTAGTCATATCAAGGGGTATCGCACTACCCAGTGCTAACTGGGTTGTGGAGGTCAGATAGTCAATCGCTCCATGAACTGGTAGGTAGTCAGCAGACTGGCAGCTTACCCCAACAGAGTTGAGAAAAGGCTTAGAGGCATGTGGTGCATCGTCATCAACGACTTGAATGTAGGTCAACAATCCAATAGCAAAATAAATCATTATTCATTTTTAGTTATGTACTAGCGCTCGCCGAAATCAGTTGTTTTATTTACATGACTCACAACACCTAATAAACACGTACGCAGTAAGAACCCTTACATCTGGTGACCCCGATATCGAACAGTAGTGACACGCGCCGCGATTTAATATTGATTTCTGGTGAGTTTTCCCACGTCGTGGTAACTGCACTGCACAACCTTATCAGCCTTCCACAAGCGGATCTCCCTGGTTTGGTTTTCAAGAGGCACATAGTTACCGAAGACATGAACTCAGGCGGAAGTTGTGGAAGTGGAACGCCAACATGCGGAGCGACAGACATCAGTAAAGCCGAAATTGCAGCACTAGGAATTTCCTCGAAGATACCGGATTTTTGGATCGAGATGCCCAGAGTGTGGTTCGCTCAGTTCGAAACAATGATGGCCCCCCAAAAGCAGGGCGACGAAGCAAAATACGGCGTAGTAGTTTCCAAGCTCGGCAAAGATGCAGTAAGTCAGGTAGCCGACATAATAATTTCACCGCCTGACACCAATAAATATGGTGCCATTAAAGAAAGGCTCCTAGCCGTGTACGAAGAGTCAGAGGAGCGACAATTCCAGAAACTGGTCAGTGAAGTGGAATTAGGTGACCAAAAACCGTCGCAACTATTGAGACGAATGAGGGAATTGGCACGTAAGAGTCAGGTGGCCGAAAAAACCCTTCATAGTTTGTGGATGTCAAGACTCCCTGATCACGTTCGAGCAGTGTTAATGGTCAGTCAAGACCAAAAACTCGACAACCTCGCCGCCATAGCGGACAAGATTTTGGAAGGAAGATCAGGTGAAGTGTCAGAAATATCAAACGGTCAAACACAGCTTATGGTGGAGTTAGTAAATCAAATGAGTAAGCTAACTATGGAAATAGCCGCATTGAAATCAAACTCAGACAGAGGACGTCGAAATTATAGACGTAATCGAAGCCAGTCGCGTGCAAGATCCCACTCGAGAACGAGGATTTCACCCGACAGCCCCAATTGGTTATGCAAGTATCATCTTCGGTACCGAAATCGAGCCCGGACCTGCGAAAAACCATGCAATTGGAAGACACCGTCGGAAAACTAAGTTCAGCGTTGACAGAGGCGGTCGTCAGCGCTATCATACCATCAAACCGCCTGTGCGTAACCGACCGAAAAAGTGGGTTTCGTTTTTTGGTAGATACTGGCGCTAATATTTCAGCAATACCAAGAAGAGGAAATTTAAAATCTGACGATACATATAAAATATACGCCGCAAACGGAACGCGAATTAAAACATATGGCGACAAAACGCTGACGTTAAATCTGAATTTGAGACGGCCGTACCATTGGACTTTCATCGTTGCTGACATTACGCAACCAATACTGGGTGCTGATTTTCTAGAAAAAAATAACATCTTGGTGGATATTAGGAATAAACGCTTAATAGATGGTACAACTGGTCTTCAGAGTAACGCAAAGTTAATGAAGTCCAGCACACCAACACTTCGGACCGTAAATTTAACCGAAGATTATGCAGACATTTTAGCAGACTATCCAAACATTCTGAGACCTATAGACGCACAGTCACAACCGCAGCACAACGTAGTTCATCAAATCATCACCAACGGACACCCTGTTCACTCCAAGTCAAGACCTTTGCCAGCAGACAAGTACCTTAGAGTGAAAAAAGAAATAGAACATATGTTAGAGACAGGGTTATGCAGACCTTCCAAGAGCCCGTGGGCAAGCCCTTTGCACGTGACAACAAAGAAAAACGGCGAATTACGGTTATGTGGTGATTACAGGAGACTGAATGCGATCACTGTACCGGATAGATACCCGATTCCGAGAGTACTCGACTTCACATACCTATTACCCGGAACCAGTATATACTCAACGATTGATTTAAAAAGGGCCTACAATCAGATTCCAGTACAAGAGGTAGAAAAGACTGCAGTAATCACCCCGTTCGGTCTATTCGAATTTCCAAGAATGCCGTTCGGACTAAGAAACGCAGGTCAAACCTTTGTCAGATTCCTCAACACAGTCTTAGCGGGACTCGACTTTATTTTCGTGTATATAGATGATATATTAGTGGCGTCATCATCAATCAGCGAACACCGGCGTCATTTACATGAAGTGTTCAAACGACTAGACGAGTATGGCATTGCAATAAATCAAGCCAAATGCGTACTAGGCAAAACGCAAATAGAATTCCTCGGATATCAGATCACAAAAGACGGTATCAAACCATTACCAGACAAGGTCGAAGCAATCACCAAATACCCATTACCAAAAACTGTGCAAGAGTTACGAAGATTTTTAGGCATGATTAACTTTTACCGGAACAACATACCACAAGCAGCCCAACATCAAGCTCGGTTGAACAAATACCTCATTGGATCGAAGAAAAATGACAAAACTGAAATACAATGGACTCCAGAGGCGCTAGATTCATTCGATCAATGTAAAGCAAGTCTAAGCGACGCTGTTACATTGACCTCACCAACAACGCATTCCCCGCTATCACTCATGACAGATGCGTCTCAAACGTGCGTTGGCGCCGTTTTACAACAGTATGAAAACGGAAACTGGAAGCCGCTTTCCTTTTTCTCAAAGGGACTGAGTGAAACGCAATCAAGATACAGCACATATGATCGAGAATTGCTGGCAGTTTACATGGCAGTAACGCATTTTCAACCTTATGTCGAGGGACGAGAGTTGATAGTATACACCGATCATAAGCCATTATGTCACGCCTTCACTACTAAACAAAACTCCACAAGTAAATTGATAGCCCCAAGGCGACTACGTCACCTCGAGTTCATCGCACAATTCACGACAGACATACGTCACCTGTCCGGTAACATGAACCCGGTGGCCGATGCATTGTCGCGAGTCGAACAGATAGACTGCCCGACACCCGTGGATTGGAATGAGTTGGCAGAAATGCAAGACGCGGACATTGAACTCACTCAGCTGTTAAACAAAAACAACCTTAGCTGGAAAAAAATACAGCTAACAGGAACGAGACAACTACTCTGCGAAAACTCAAAATTAAAATTACGACCGTATGTGCCGAAGTCACTTCGAAAACAAGTATTCGACACTATGCACAATATAACACATCCTGGTATAAGAGCATCGAAGAAAATGATCACCGAACACTATTTTTGGCCACGCATTAATACTGACGTTGGAATATGGGCGAGAACATGTGAGGCATGCCAGAAAAGCAAGACACACAGGCACAACTCGGCACCAATCGGAACGTTCCCACCTACAGCACGTTTAGATCATGTGCACATAGACATTGTCGGCCCATTACCAGAATCCAACAGCAACAAATACATTGTGACAATGATCGACAGAGAAACAAGATGGCCGGAAGCTGTACCAATAGCAGAGATAACAGCAAAAGTTGTAGCGGAAGTCCTCATAAATACCTGGATAACAAGATTCGGATGCCCAAACACCATAACCACGGACCAGGGACGACAGTTCGAGTCAAACTTATTTATTGCTCTGACTAAGTCACTTGGTATTAAGAAAACCAGGACCACCAGTTATCATCCGCAATCAAATGGCTTAGTTGAACGCTGGCATAGATCAATGAAAACCGCGCTAATCGCGCGCGGCAACACAACAAATTGGTCGAACGAATTACCTATAGTTTTACTAGGACTACGAGCAGCACTTCGACTGAAAGAAAATATAAGCCCAGCACAAATGTTATACGGAACAAACATACGTCTGCCTGGAATGTTTATTGAGCCGAAAAAGCAAGAAACATCACCAGAAACTTATGCACAGACTCTCCAAAAGACAATGGCAAAACTAAGCCCATTTAATAGGAATCACCACGCTACAAGTCACAAACCATATATTCACCCGGACATGAAAGACTGTGAATACGTATACGTCAGAACAGATGCTGTGAAGAAACCACTGACCCCGTCTTACGAAGGCCCATATAAAGTTTTGGAGAAACATGACAAACATTTCAAAATCCAAATGCCAAAGAAAACATCAATAGTAACAGTGGACAGATTAAAACCAGCTTATATTTTAACCGATGAAAAGGTAAACGAACCTTTAGCACACATGAAAAGTAGCAGTAGCCAAGTAAACGACCACAAGAACGTTGAGACAGCGGAAAATAATAAGACCGCGCCGAACACAACACGTTCAGGTCGCGTCATACGTCCGGTGGTACGATTTTGCAATACAGTCACAGCAGCAAAAGACAAAGACTCGTTCAACACAAACTAGCAAATCACCGCAGGAATAACACACCTTTTTATAAAACGAATTATCAAAAAATTGCAATCTTTGCAAATATGGGAAACTGGGGCTCAAAGGAAGAGATCGTGGTGGCCCAAACAGCCGCCGGCGCCGGGTCTGGAGGATCCAGCGTTTCTATCACTGAAATGACTACGGGTGGCATCTTCATCATCGCCGTCACAGCATTGGTGGTCTACATGTACAAAAAGTGTAGGAAAAGATTTTACAAGAATGTGACACGCCATATAGACAGCAGACAAGGCCAGCAGCCGCCGGTCCCAACGGTCTCCATGCGTTGCAACCATCACGCAAACGGAGCACAAGGAGCACAAAACGTATGAAGAACTTCCCAGAACGCGGTTTCTCCATCGTTTATCTTAAAGAATAACAGTAGAATAGTCAACGACGAAGAGTACTCAATTAAGTTTTTTTGTTTTTTTTTTTATTTTGTTTTACAACGTCAGTTTACTGGACCATTATATTGCTAAGTGTATAGTATGATTTTAGGGAATATTTAACAACTGTGTATTTTTTTGTTTTTTTATTTTTATGTAAGTGTATTTACAAAGTTTTTTTAAAAAAAGGGGGAAATAATGTGGTGCATCGTCATCAACGACTTGAATGTAGGTCAACAATCCAATAGCAAAATAAATCATTATTCATTTTTAGTTATGTACTAGCGCTCGCCGAAATCAGTTGTTTTATTTACATGACTCACAACACCTAATAAACACGTACGCAGTAGGTACACTTACATAACGAGTGTCTTTATGTCGGTAAATGCGGTTTGGTATGGCGATGGCCCAGTGGTACCGAACCCAGATAGGCACATTACTTTGTGTAATTTATTTCATCACCACTGCTCTTAAAACGGTGAAGGAAAACATCATGAGGAAACCGACATGTCTTAGAACCAAAAATTCGAAGAGATGTGACATCTACCAATCCGCATTGGGCCCACGTGGTGGATTATAGCCCATTCCCTCTCATCATGAGAGACCGTGTCCCAGTAGTGGGAACATTATAGGTTGATGATGATGTAGCAAAAATAATCAAACTGATAAAAATAACGTTAGTGACATCAATGACGCAAATTAAAAACTAAAAATTCTACATCGCGCAATTAGTTAGATTTATCATCAGCTTTATCCCCGAGATAAGGATATACCCCACATCAACCGTCAGGCAGTAGATCACCAAACACAACACACGGGGATGAGGAACTTAACACCCTGTTCCCCTAAAGATATTACCGATATCTAAAAATTGATATTTTCATTGAATACCTACACATGTAATAATATGATATCTTTATAATCTGCATTCCTGTCAGTTCGGTAGGTATTACACAGAAATCCTTTGATTGGGAGTAGCTAGTGACTGGTCGCATTGACTTTTATCACATTTTTATCGACATGATACAAGAGATGCCAGGTGCCTGCCCACAGGTGTCAGTAACACGGTTGCAAACATGAACGCTCTTCTCGTTCTCGCGTCCTTGTTTACAATAATCTTTTATTTATTATATTTAATATCAAAGAAAAAGTTCGGGTATTGAAAAATCACGAATGTGCCTTAAATTGAACCTGTGCCCCTACTGGGCAACTACGGAAGATACATTTTGCAACGTGAGTACCCTGGACAGGTGATACAAAAATTTTGCCAAAAGTTCATGGACCAACCTTACTTTGGAGCCTTCTACGGCACGGAGTCTGTTCTTATTGTCCAGAGCCCCGAGATCATCAAACATGTATTAACTAAAGATTTCTATTACGTCAACGGTCGAGAATCAACTAATTACTCCGAGAGTCAACCCGCCTGCCAAGCGTGGCGATTATGGCAAATACCCCACTTTGGGGGAGGCCTATATCCAGCAGTGGACGTCTTTCGGCTGAAATGATGATGATAACTCTGAGAGTGAGCTGGTCACCCAAACTCTATTTTCAGTGGTGGCGACAGATGGAAAATAGTTCGCCAAAATTTGACAGCACTCTTTTCTTCCGCAAAGATGAAGAACATGTACCATTTGACAGACAAGTGTAGCATCGTCTTCGAAGATATGCTCGACTACGAAATTAGCATGAATGATGTCATCGAAATAAGGCAGATTTGTATGAGTTACACCATGGACTGCATATGCTCCGCTGCCTTTGTAGTGGAGTCCAACACTATGGGAAAAGAGGAAAATAACGCCTTTAGATTCATGGGAACCGAAATATTCGAAGCTTCAAACTACCGTGGTTTTAAAATAGTTTTCAGGGCTGTATGGCCTGCAATTTTCTATCGACTGGGACTTCAAGTTTTTTCTCCAACGATAGATGATTTTTTCTCAAAACTGTTGAAAGGAGTTTTCCAGAGCCGAGACTACAAGTCATCACTGAGAAACGACTTTGTGGACCTGGTTCTGACTTTAAATGATGATTATATAACTGGAGACAACATAAGCAACGCAAAGACTGGCGGTGACAAGAAGGTAGAATTGAAGGCAAATGATGAATTGTTAGTGGCGCAGTGCGTTCAGTTCTTCGGGGCAGGTTTTGAGACATCAGCTTCTACCAGGCGAAGAACCCGGAGGTGCAGCAACGAGCGGCTGATGAGATGGCCGAGTTCCTGAGACGTCACGAAAACAAACTGAACTACGATTGTGTGCATGAGATGCCATACTTAGACGCTTAAATGCATGAAACCCTACGAAAATACCCTGTGATAGGAACCTAACATGCGAGGTCATGGACGACTACGTCCTACGGGCCTGAAACTAGACATAGGGGTTCGCAAGTTCGCATCCATGTCCCAGTTTACCACATGCATTACAATCCCAAGTATTTCCCGGAGCCGCAGAAGTACAAGCCAGAACGTTTCCTTTGGTTACACAAAATTAAATTTAATTAATTAATTTAAACCTTACACGTTCTTCCCGTTCGGATCGGGTCCCAGGCTCTGCTTAGGTAATTTGAATTACTTACACTTTTATCAATATTCAAATCTAAAGTTTGATCATTCAGCCTGTTAAGGATCTAGCACAGGATATGACCTTTTACATACAACCGCTCTTTCTTGGATAATTTTATTATTTCATTTTTTTTCGTTTCGGAGAGGTGCAAGTGATGTCAGGTCACATCACGATCCTGAAGAAGTACAGAGCGGAACTGGCTGATAGCATGCCGGAGACCCTGACCTTAGACCTTAGGACATTACTGACGCACCCTAAGGACTAGAGTATCATCTTGAAGATGATCAAGCGAGAAGGCTGGGAGGAGAGGAAATTCGTGCGATCGGACATTAAGTATTAAGGTAGTAATGCAAGGGCTGGCCTTTATTTTGGCCAGAGACTAAGCATTGCCACAAAAAATGACAAACCACAGTCTATTGGTCACGTTACCAGTCAACAGCGGCTAATCGATGCCTAATTTTAGTTTGTTTTCAACCGACTTCCAAAAAGAGGAGGTTCTCAATTCGACTGTATATTTTTTTTTTTTTGTGTTTGTTACCTCAGAACTTTCGACTTTTCGACTTTCGTGAACCGATTTTGATGTTTCTTTTTTTATTTGAAAGCTAGTGCTTCCCGTGTGGTCCCATTTAAATTTTGTGAATATCTGATGCTGATCTTCGGAGTTATACAATGGAACTCTTCAAAAATAGATGGCAAATGTGCCCTGAATGGTGCAATCGCTTGGATGTTTATTGTTTATACAACATCATGACGTAACATCACGTCTGTATGCTCTGAGGGGGTACGCAGATGTGTACAATACACCCAGATTTCTAAAGTTAGGTATGTTAAGTTGGCGCGATCGTGTTCCGCGTGCGCCTCAAATGACGTAACATCACGCCTGTATGCTCTGAGGGGGTACGTAGATGTGTACAATACACCCAGATTTCGACAGTTCTTTCGTGTTCCGCGCGCGCCTCAAAGAGATGTCAGCAAAAGGGGCGGTTCTAAAAAGATACTGCGAATCTGAAATACAAAGGGCTAAGAAGGAACATGGATGGGTTTTAGTCAGTAAATGTCTGACACTCCCTCCCGCTCCGCGTTCCATATATTAGGGATACGCTTATTCATCATCAGCCTATTAATGTTCCCACTGCTGGGACACAGGCCTCCTCTCTATGAGAGGGAATGGGCTATATATATACCATAATATGTTTTGGTACTAGGACATGCCGGTTTCCTCACGATGTTTTCCTACACCATTTTGAGAGCAGTGGTGATGAAATAAATTACACAAATCAATACGCCTGCCGGGGTTCGAACCCACCAGTTACTGTTCGTAAGTCGGGGCCGCCACCACTGGGCCACCGCTGCTCACGCCTATTACCATGACATGTATTGGTAACAATCTTTATCTTTACTAATCTATATAATATATGTTTAATATATATGAGAGAATACAGAATTCGCGGAACACACACATGCACATTACACGTCTGTATCTGTATTAGTTTATTGTCCCTCTTCGACGTTTTGGGATGGGTCTCTGGTGGCAATGTCACATCTCAAAAGCCTTGTATTCAATGGCGGAAGCGGAAATACGCCACGTGCCTGCGTTGTTGGGCGATGCTAGCGCCACTGACAGATGGAAAAAAGGCATGGCGGAGCGGAGATTTTGATTTAAAAGGAACAAGACCATATCAACGCGGAACCATTACAAAAGGCTATATTGCAGTAAAATTAGGAGTTGTGGAAGCCGGGGGTGAGTTTAGAAAATAAGTTAATTTGTGTATTATATATGTTATATACTGTGTTACATCCTAGCCGGCGAACAGAATCACAGAAAGCTTCGGAGCCAGCGGTGCGGTAGGTAGGTAATTGGTCTCCTAGAGCAAACATTGGTCCTTACTCGAGCGCGGATTTGTTTAATTCCGAAGCCCTGTGATTTTGTCGTCATCCCGTGCTAGCACACAAAACACGCGGTCGGTTCCGTGGTCCAAGTGCTCTGGCGGTCTATGAGTAACTTGGGCACGGAATCTTTCAAACCCAACTCCTATTTATCGGAACGCGGCGGCTGAAAATACTTTGCGGTTTATAGTATTTTCAGTCAAATTTTCTTGGTGACGTTACCGAGCGGTAAGGTGCCTACCAAGTTACACTGCACAGAGAAACTCACACTTTATCGACGGTATTGCAGTAGGGCTACACATAGTTTATAAGTAGTGTCCCCTAAAATATAAAAATAGTGTATACCAACAGCCTATAGTATATAGGTTTACATAACACAAACATTTACACTTGAAGTCATTTATTGGTATTCTAAAGTTTGTAGATTCTTAAATCTTTCTGGGTAGGTATTCAAGGTTAGTTGACTTACTATCTAGCAGCTCTGGATAGGTAAGCAGGTGCTATTTAAGAGTGTAAACAGTGTTTTACTCGGGGTATATTGTGTGAAACATTGCGCACATTTCAATCACTTTGTTTGTATTTTGTTGTACATCATTGGAATGGATTCGTGGTATCGGGCCTACGAAAGCGGTATACCCACCTAGTAGTCAGCACGTTATCCAGCAATCTAAGCGGTCAAGATCTGGTATCCAAGTTGCATTCTGGTTTAGTTCCCATCGGGGGAAATTGATTTTTGTTTACAAATTGTTTATGTTGTTGTGTGTTTATTTTTTAAGTGTTTAGACTGAAAGAGCGTTCAATCTGTCAAAATGCCTCCTAAAACTCAGGCTAATAAGTTCCTCAAGGTGCGGTATGATATGGCCATTGTGAATTTAGATCTGCTGCATGAAATTTCGCAGTCAGGTTTGACCTCTGAAGCCGAAAGGAATGAGTTCAAGCTAAGGTATAAGGATGTGGAAACCATTTATTCAGAGTTCACATCAACACATCTTGAATTGCTGGCTGGTCTTGAGGGAGATGAGGAGCCTGATAATTTTAAAACAAAATATTTAGGTTATAATAAAAAATACTATGATATTAAGCGTAGGTATTTAGAATTGTTTCCTGAGGCCAGTAGCCATTCTTTTGAAGATGGTACTGCATATTCCACGGATGGAACAAGTAAAAGCAAGCGGGTGATTTGACCACGGGTACAGTTACCTACTTTCTCAGGTAAAATAGAAGAGTTTGTGTCCTTCATGGACCTATTTGAGGCACTGGTGGGACAGGACACTGCACTGACCAATACAGAAAAGTTGTATTACCTTGTAGGGTCATTGACCGGAGAGCCTAAAGTACTCATCCAACATTTGTCAGTCACCGGGGACAACTACTCAATTGCTTTAGAGCTATTGAAAAATAGGTACAAAAATAAACGGTTACTTGCGGATAAGTTATTACATAACTTGCTGGGCACATCCCATGTTAATAAGAATTTGAGCTCACTAAAGCCATTTCTGAACACATTGTTGGAGAACACCAAGGCTCTAGAAAATATGAAATTTCCAGTAGCGGACTGGTCATACCTTCTTTTCTTCATCAACTTTCAAAAGTTGGAGGCAAGTTTGAAGAAGCAGTTTGAGGACAAGACTTCTGAAAAAGAATTGCCTAGCTTTGTGGACCTCATCAAGTTTTTGGAAAATGAGGTGAGAATTTTGGAATCAAGCGGGGAAACCCACAGTGGTAAAAGTGGTGCTTCCACATCTAGGGCACACCATGGTGCTTCTCAGGGCGCCACAAATGGGTGCAAGTTATGTAAACAGGGTAACCATAATTTAGCAAAATGTGAACAATTTTTGTCACTGAAGCCGCGCCAGCGAAAGGAGCGCGTCAAAGAGTTCAGGCTCTGCTTCAGGTGTTTAGGAGAACATAACTTCGCTCAGTGTAAATCGGGCTGGTCGTGCTACAAATGCAAATCGACAAAACATCACAACCTCATCCATTTTGATTTGCCACAGGCGGCAGCGGCAAGTGCGGGGGAGGGAGGGCCACCAGCGGGGAGTGGACCTTGTAGTCCTTCTGCCAACACAGGTCGGTCAAGTATACCCGGATCGGAAAGGGTAAATGTTCCGAACGGGGTAGGCGGTCCCAGTCGTGAACCGAATAGGGGAAGTTCGGCAACTTCGGACCAAGGGGCGGTTTTGACGTCACATAATAAGGCGGCGGTTCGGAATCCTTGTCAACGGACAACAGTGCTACTGGCGACGGCCGTAGTGCGTGTTATGGATAGTTGCGGTGAATATCAGGAAGTGCGCGCGCTACTGGACGGGGGGAGTCAGAGCACTTTTGTTACCGAGGCTTGTGCTAGTAGGCTAGGTTTGAGGCGGTTTAGGTCGGAAATCATTACGCTCACAGGATTAGGGGGGTTACCAGTTAGTGATTGCAGGGGGGGAGTTAATTTAACGATTAGCCCCAGGTATGCGGATCACCCTCGGCTTGTTACTACGGCCACGATCTTGGGTAACATTACTCATAATTTACCTAGCACAAACTTATCGCCGAATATAGCGGCTTGGTATAGGGGAATCTACCTGGCAGATGAACAGTTTTATTCTAGCCGACCAATAGATATTCTGATAGGGGCAGATTTGATGGGTGATATTATGATAGGTGGTATAATAAAAGTAAATAACTACTTACCATGTGCGATGAACACGGTTTTCGGGCATGTACTTATGGGTCCGGTGACCTATGCGGTTCCACAAAGTGAATATAATGCGGTTCAATACACACATTCGGTTTTTGCGGCGCATGTCACTACCGATCAGATCCTGGAGAGGTTCTGGGAGGTAGAGGACATTCCGGACACGGTTATTGTTAACCCTAAAGATGCTGAATGCGAAACATTTTTTAGGGACACTCATCAGCGGGATGAGTCGGGTAGGTACATCGTTAGGTTACCTTTTTTGGATGATAAACCGGAGTTAGGTGACTCGGTTTTGTTAGCCAAAAGACGGTTTTTAGCTATGGAAAGGCGGCTTTCCTTTAATGAAGCACTACGTGAAAAATATATTAAGTTCATGCGGGAATATGAGCAAATGGGGCATATGTCGGTCTGTGACCGGGACCCGGCCGACTATGCCAGCGGAAAGGGGTACGTCATACCCCATCACGGTATTTTCAAAGCGGACTCCGAGAAAATTCGTGTGGTATTTGATGCCAGTTGCGGGACTACCACGGGGTTGTCATTAAACGATACTTTACATGCGGGGCCAAAGTTGCAGCGGGACGTTATGGAGATCATTTGTCGGTTTCGAATGTCGGCATTCGTGTTCACAACCGACATTAAGATGATGTTTCGTCAAATTATTATCCACGAAAAAGACAGGCGGTATCAGCTCATCTTCTGGAGGGAGGCTGCGGATCAGCCTTTGCGTCTATATTCGCTAAACACTGTGACTTACGGTTTGAAGTCCAGTCCATACCTTGCGATTAGGACGTTGCGGCAGCTCGCTGATGATGGTGCTGCTGAGTATCCAGCTGCGGCAGATCTCTTAAGATCCGCAGTATTTATGGATGACATTTTGGGGGGTGCCGACTCTGAGGAGGAAGCTAAAAAATTGAAATCGGACCTAACAAACTTGCTTCGCTCTGGCGGTTTTAAGTTGAGCAAGTGGGTCTCGAACAGTGAACGGTTGCTAGATGATGTTCCTGCGGAGGACCTAGAGAAACCACGGACCTTTGACAAGGTAGACGGGCCTGGTTTTTTCAAGATCCTGGGGGTAGAATGGGATCCCAATAGGGATGCCTTTTCTTATCATTGCAAAATAAAGGACAGCAAAGGTTGTACCAAGCGGACTATTTTGTCAACTTTGGCTAGAACCTTCGATCCACTAGGTTGGGTAGCACCGGTGCTTTTCCAGGGCAAGGTTCTCATGCAACGACTTTGGAGGTTAAATTTGTCGTGGGATGAGACTCCACCACCGGATGTAGTAGCGGAATGGGGTGAAATAATTGCGGATTTACCTCAAATTGAAAATATTTATATGGGGCGTTTTGCTCTAGGCGGTAACACCAACACTTGCACCTTGCATGGATTCTCAGATGCGTCTGAAAGCGGTTACAGCGCAGTGGTATATCTGAGAACCATAGCCAGAGGGGGTGAAGTGACAGTGTCTCTTATGATGGGAAAGTCACGAGTGGCGCCATCTAAGATAAAGGTCACAATTCCTAAAATGGAATTATTAGGCGCGGCTTTATTGGTACGGCTCGTTAAATACGTCGCTGAATCTATCAAGGGGAAAGTGGGGATAGAGAAGATAGTCTGTTGGTCGGATAGCACTATTGTTCTCTCATGGTTGCGGATACCTCCTCACACATTACAAACATTTGAGGGGAACCGGGTCTCCCAAATTGTTAATTGCGGGTTAGATTTAAAATGGCGGCACGTACCATCTGAGCTGAACCCTGCGGACGTCGCGAGTCGAGGTTGTCGAGCTTCGGAACTGCTCGGACATACCTTATGGTGGGACCCACGATGGCTTCACGCTGAAGCAGCGTTTTGGCCAGCGGATAGAGTTAGGCAGGACAAAGACCTACCAGGATTGCGGAAGTCCTCCCTACAGGTTCAAGTCCATATGGGTACGACGGAACCAGATCCCATTTTCAATCGGTTTAGCTCATTAGAAATGCTACAGTCGGTCGTAGCTTATTGCATTCGGTTTGCGCATAATGCTAGGAATCAATCCAACAAAAGGTTAGGTGTTTTGACGGTTCAAGAACGCAAGTCTGCCATGGATCGGCTTGTCAGTCTAGTCCAGCAAACGGAATTTGCTGCGGATTTAGACTCATTAAAGCGGGACAAGCAGTGTTCCACGCGGTTGCGGCGGTTGTTTCCCTTCATAGACAATGACGGTCTTTTGCGGGTAGGGGGACGCCTAGAACATTCAAGCTTGCCATTTCAGGTGAAACATCCGGTTGTTTTACCCAAGAACCACCCTCTGACTAATATGGTTATTGACAATGCACATCGGGTTCATTGTCATGTTGGCCCAACAGCCCTACAAGCAATTTTACAATCAAATTTTTGGATTTTATCGGCTCGGCAAGCCATTAGAAGTCGCGTTTTTAAATGCATTGCGTGCTTTAGAACTAAGGCGAGGCCTGTCGAACCCATGATGTCTGCGCTACCAAGCGATAGAGTTAACGCGACTGGGGTTTTTCATACGGTGCAAACGGATTTTGCAGGGCCATTCTCTATTAAAGCATCGCGCCTTCGTAACGCGAAGGTTTTAAAGGCATATCTATGCGTGTTTATATGTTCGTCGTCAAAAGCGGTTCATTTGGAGATCGTAAGTGACCTAACGACGGAGGCCTTTACAGCGGCCTTGTCGCGTTTCACAGCTCGGCGCGGTCTCCCGAGTGTTATAAGGTCCGATAATGGTACCAATTATGTAGGGACGAACAAGCACTTAAACGAGGTTGATAAATATTTACATAGCAAGGACGTTGAGAAAACTCTGGAGGACGTTGCAGCCAAGAGCGGTATAACTTGGTTGTTTAACGTACCAGGGGCTCCTCATTTCGGTGGTCTTTTTGAAGCGGCTGTCAAATCTGCAAAAACTCTTTTAAAACGGATGATAGGAGAGCAGGTTTTGACATATGAAGAACTGTCCACGGTATTTGCCAGAGTTGAAGCGGTACTCAACTCTCGGCCACTTTGTCCATTATCACAGGATCCTCAAGACCTGGAAGTGTTGACGCCAGCACATTTTCTAATCGGTAAGGCCTTACTTTCGGTACCAGAGTACAATCTGGTGGATGTACCCGACACACGGTTTGGTCGGTTTAAATTAGTACAGGCGATTTCACAACGGTTCTGGATGCAATGGAGTGACCGGTACCTGCATTGTCTTCAGAACAGGAATAAGTGGACAACACCTACGGATCCACCTAAAATAGGTGACCTCGTGTTGATTAAGGAAGAAAACGTTCCTTGTCTCAAGTGGAGGGTACTCCCTTATATCTCCTAAAAATTTTTGTCCGAAAATCATTATCCATAAAACGTTTGCTATAAACTTCAGTTACCATAATGTTCAAAATCCCGAAATTTTGTTTTACATAATTATCTTTACTTCTAAAACTGTTCTGTCATAATATCAAATACTATAATAATTGAATCTTCTAATTTTATATGCCATAAAGTCAATTATCCTAAGTATTATATTATATTATGTGTATTATTCCTAATGTCCATAAAAGTGTAATAAAATTTTTGATCCTAATACATTTGCTAAAAATTAGGTTTTAGTGACAGAAACGAATCGCTGTAAATCCGACCCCACGCAGTCTTGTCTGCCCTACCCCTAGAGTGTAATTTAAAATCGCGTAGGCGCGGAGGGGCGAGGCGGCCCGCGAGTTGAGGAGCAGGTGGTTGTAACACTCGCCGCCGCTGCTGAGGCTGGCCGGCGAAGCCGGCCAGCAAGCCGAAGCTGCGGTGGTGAGCGTTAAACACATCTGCGACGATAAGCTCGCGTGGGACCGCCGGAGCTCCGCAGCGCCGGAGCCGTGACAGAAACCATGCCTGCTGCATGTTGCTTGCTCGCTTGCATGCTGGCTGCTTGCTTGCATACTGTATGCGTGCTTGCATGGGTGTTGCAAGCTTGTTGCATGCTTGCTGCATGCTGCTTGCTCGCTTGCATGGTTGCTTGCATACTGTATGCGTGCTTGCATGGTTGCTGCAAGCTTGTTGCATGCTTGCTGCATGCTTGCTGAATACTTGCTGCATGCTTGCTGCCTGCTTGCTGCATGCTTGCTGCATGTATGTTTGCATGTTTGAATACTTATTACAGGGAAAAATAAAATCCACATAATTATGTTCACACTCAACTGTTTTATAATGATTGACGGTTTGATTGATTGATTTTCTGCCTTTTAGTGACTAATTATATGAAATGTATGCCAAAACAAAAGAAGATTCTAACTATGAACTTTCTGCGATATGATGGTTCTAATTTTTAATTCTTACAAATTTCATAAGAGCAATCTAAATATATAAAAGAAGAAACTGACTGACTGACTCATCTATCAACGCACAGCCCAAACCGCTGGGTCTACAGATTCCAAATTTGGCACATAAGTTTTTTATGGGGTCTAGGGGTGCACTAAGAAAGGATTTTTCAAAATTCATCCCCTAAGGGGGTTAAACAGGGCTCCAAAGTTTGTATGGGGAAACATGATTAGTTAGACTATTTTATACGAAACTTCACAGGAGTGCTCCTATTGATAAATGAGTAGAAATGGGTTTCAGGTTTTTTCAGAATTCAACCCCTAAGAGGGGGAAATGGGGTGGCAAAGTATAAAAATCAATGCACAGCCCAAACCACCGAGTCTAGAGATTCCAAATTTGGCACATAGGTTCTTTATGGGGTTTAGAGGTGCGTTAAGAAATGATTTTTCAAAATTAACCCCCTAAGGGGTTGAAACGGGGGTCCAAAGATTACATTGGGAAATAAGATTAGTTAGACTACTTTATTCAAAACTTAACAGGAGTAGTACTCCTATCGATAAATGAGTTAACATTTGTGTTTCAGGTTTTTTCAGAAATCAACCCCTAAAGGGGGAAATGGGGTAACAAAGCCTGAAATGCAACATAGGTATTGTTTGTATGGTGAATTGGGCCGGGTGTATTACAAAAACAACGATTTTAAGATTTAATGTGGCGGACCTGAATTACCATCATTCCCTGTTGGGGTGTGATGGCGTTGAAATGTCTAAAAATCAATATGGGTGTCGAAACCGAGATTGTTAGGGGTGCTGATGTCGAAAATGACATTTATTTTGTGGTTTCAACTTCTATACAGGGTTATTTTTGATTTATTGTGATGATTGTGATAACGATGATGATGATTGGTATAATGATGATGATGATTGTGATTACGATGTATGATTGTGATTACGATGATGATTGTGATGATGATTATGATTAAGATGATAATTATTGTGATTACGATGATAATGATTGTGATAGGTAACGATGATGGTGATTGTGATAGTGATTATGATGGTGATTGTGATTGTGATAATGATGAAGGTGATTATGATTACGATGATAATGATTGTGATAGTGATTGTGATTGTGGTGGTGATTGTAATGGTGATGGTAAACCTGATTGTGATGGTTATTGTGATTGTAATAGTGATAGGGATAGTGTTAGTGATAGTCGTAGTGATAGTGATAGTGATAGTGATTGTGATAGTGATAGTGCTAGTGATGGTGATTATGATAATGATTGTGGTTGTGATAGTGATGGCGATTGTGATCATGATGTTTGTGATTATGAAAATGATTGAGATTACGATGATAATGATTGTGATGACGAGGATGGAGATTGTGATGATGATGATTGTGATTACGATGATAAAGATTGTTAAAATGATGATAGTGATTGTGATTGTGATTGTGATTGTGATAGTGATAGGGATAGTGTTAGTGATTGTGATCGAGATTGTGATGGTGATTGTGATGGTGATTGTGATGGTGATTGTGATGGTGATTGTGATGGTGATGGTGATAGTGATGGAGATTGTGATTGTGAAAACGATGATATTGATTGTGATAACGATGATAATGATTGTGTTTACGATGATGATGATTGTGATTACGATGATGATGATTGTGATAACGATGATTGTGATAGTGATTGTGATTGTGACAGTGATGGTGATAATTATGAAGGTGATTATGATTACGATGATAATGATTGTGATAGTGATTGTGATTGTGGTGGTGATTGTAATGGTGATGGTAAGCCTGATTGTGATGGTTATTGTGATTGTGATAGTGATAGTGATAGTGATAGTGGTAGTGATAGTGATAGGGATAGTGATAGTGATGGTGATTGTGATTGTGATTGTGATAGTGATAGTGATGGTGATTATGATAATGATTGAGGTTGTGATAGTGATGGCGATTGTGATCATGATGTTTGTGTTTATGAAAATGTGATTGTGTTGGTGATTTTGATGGTAATTGTGATGGTGATGGTGATTTTGATAGTGACGGTGATTGTGATGGTGATAGCGATGGTGTTGGGGATTGTGATGGTGATGATGATTGTGATGATGATTGTGGTAATGATTGAAATAATGATGGTGGTTGTGATTGTGATGGTGATTGTGATAATTTTGGTGATTGTGATAATGATGGTGGTTTTGATAGTGATGGTGATTGTGATAATGATGGTGGTTGTGATAGTGATGGTGGTTGTGATAGTGATTGTGATGATAATAATAAATTGTGATGATTATGAAATTTGGCACATAGATAGTTTATAACCTGGATTAACATGTAGGACACTATTTATCCCTTTAGTAAAATTCAGTGAGACAGTTACCGAACTGCACGCGGGCGAAGCCGCGGGCAACAGCTAGTATTGTATAAAAATGTGTTGTGTTGAGAGAAGTTCATAGCATAGCAAAAGCTAAGTAATACTTACTTTACTGTAGGTACCCGTAATTACAGACACAATTAAAATAACAATGTTCTGTTCCCTTTTGGGAACGTCTGGGAACATACCGGTTTGTTTTAAAAATATTATTAAGATCTGAACATTTTTTTTATTATTTAGGATTTATAACTATTATTGAAAACGATTTTAAGTGTTTTGTATATTATTGATTGTAATATTTATGACAAACGGGTTTAGAGCATATTGTATTTAGGGATTTCAATTTTATGGCATGTGATATTATGTGATATTAAGTTCGGATAAGTTATCATTCGGACAAATGATGATTAGGACAAAAAATGTTATGGCACTTTAAATTATGAATAAAAAAGTTAGGTAATACAATAGAGAACCCAAGTGGAGACGCGGTAGAGTGATAGAGCTTTTGCCTGGGAAGGACGGGGTAGTCCGTGCCGTTAGGTTGAAGACTCTTTCAGGCTCGTTTATGAGGCCAGTGGTAAAAATTTGTAGGTTACCGCTGGACTAGGTTCGGTTACTACGAACCTATTCTATTTTAGTTTTAGTTGTAGTTGTTGTAGTTTTAATCTTGCGGTTTTATATTTTGCGGTTTATCTTGATAAAGGCTTTTCAGCCTTTCTCGGGCGGGGGGATGTTTAATATATATGAGAGAATACAGAATTCGCGGAACACACACATGCACATTACACGTCTGTATCTGTATTAGTTTATTGTCCCTCTTCGACGTTTTGGGATGGGTCTCTGGTGGCAATGTCACATCTCAAAAGCCTTGTATTCAATGGCGGAAGCGGAAATACGCCACGTGCCTGCGTTGTTGGGCGATGCTAGCGCCACTGACAGATGGAAAAAAGGCATGGCGGAGCGGAGATTTTGATTTAAAAGGAACAAGACCATATCAACGCGGAACCATTACAAAAGGCTATATTGCAGTAAAATTAGGAGTTGTGGAAGCCGGGGGTGAGTTTAGAAAATAAGTTAATTTGTGTATTATATATGTTATATACTGTGTTACATCCTAGCCGGCGAACAGAATCACAGAAAGCTTCGGAGCCAGCGGTGCGGTAGGTAGGTAATTGGTCTCCTAGAGCAAACAATATATATAATAATAATAATAATAATAAATCTGTGGCTTGGACGTCAAAGTGACGTGACGAAAATATTTCACCCAACCGATTTAATTAATTATTTTCATAAGTTTACTCCATATTTACCAAGAAATCGAAACCAAACAGCTAAATAATGAATAAAAATACGATACATTGATTTATTACATAAGGATTGCGACAAAAATTAAAATTTTCTGAAAACAAACTGTCAAAATGTCACCAAGTCACTCATCATAAGTCACCAATGATCACTAGAAGCCGAGCAAAACTGCATCAGGAGGCACACCCACCATCTCCGGGCTCGTCGCTCAGCTCCGCCTCGCAGCCGCCGGGACGCGCCACACCCGTGAGCATCGTGTCACCGGTCGCTGCAGTTGCGTCGAGCTCGAGCGACGAGTTTTTCTCCCCGCCGTCGACACCATCACCATCACCACGACGAGGAAGTCGACGAGGAAGAGGACGGCCACCAGCGGGCTTGGGACCTCGAGGCCAACAGGCTCCGAGTAGGGTCCCCGCTGCCGGTGGAAATGTGTCGCGCATTCGTTGGACACAGTCAATGAACGAAAATGTGATGCGCGCATATTATGGGGCTACAGAGGGAGGGATTAACTTGACTGCGTATCGTGGTCGGATGCTCTCTCTGTTTCAGGTGCTTGAGCCAGGTGTCAGCGCGTCGGCACAACGGCTGTCGGATCAGGTGCGGGTCATCCAACGTAACCATATGTTGGATGACACCGTACTTGATCGACTACGCTCCGAATCACGGAGTAACCTTGTTACACCTGCTTCGCCAATGATCGCAGTGCAGCAGCAAAATATTCCCAGTGCGCCGCCGCGATCCGACTACGATGGTGAAGAGGATCGTGATGAAGTTATTTCCGTGAGTACCCAGTGCAACGCCCAATTGAGGAGCGCTTTGGAAGGTGCGTTCCGGGAGTATCGTTCCACACCGCCAGAACTTAGGCCACGTTTGCCTCGTTTGCCTATGCACAATAAAAACAAGGCGCTGATGTGTGCTCTAGATTCGCAGCTGTCAAATTGCTTTGACAGCAGCAAAGACCTCGCCGATACCCACTCATTATTGTACTGCGGAGCTGTAGCGGCATGTCGTGTAGCTCACGTCAAATTCCCCAACAACGACAGAGCTACACGACCAAAATTAGCTGTTCCAGCTTGGCAGTGCAGGATTGAGCGGCGTATCGGTGAGGCTAGGGCACTCATCGGCAAGTTAATCTGCTTCAGGGAGGGCAATACTCGCCCTAGAGTGATGCGCTTTGTGAGGCGGGCGTTCTCGGGAACCAATATAAGTTTCCGAGATTACTTGGCCCGCGTCACAGAGCGTATCGACTCCCTGAAGCAGAAAATCTGTGCATGGGCAAGCCGTATTCGTCGGTACAAGCGGCGAGTGGAACGGTACACTCAGAATCGCACATTCAAAAGCGATGAAAGGTGGGTATATAGGGCTTGGGAGCGACCGGACCAAGGTGTGACCGACACGCGTCTGCCGGATGATAGCGTCATGTATTCATTCTGGCGCAACATCTGGTCGGTGCCTGTCAGTCACACTGAGGGCGATTGGACCCGGGAGGTTGAACAAGCGTGTGATCCTATACCACAAATGGGGGCAATCATCATCAGCCCCCAAGACGTAGCTCGTGCGGTCCGTCCGTTGCCTAACTGGAAATCTCCAGGGCCGGACGGACTGCACAACTTTTGGATCAAGTGGTTCCAAAGATCACACGCTCGTTTGGCGTCCCAGTTTCAATCAGCCTTAGAGTCAGGGTCGCTGCCCCAGTTCCTGACGACAGGAATTACCCACCTGCTCCATAAATCAGGTAGTGCTGCGGAGCCCAAAAATTATAGGCCAATCACTTGTTTACCAACGGTCTATAAAGTTCTTACATCCATTTTGAGAGCTAAAATCAACCAACATATTGATAGTAATTCTATTATGTCTGCCTCTCAGAATGGATGTAGGAACGGGTCCCGCGGCACTAAGGAGCTGCTCCTCATTGATATGGCCATTAGCCAACAGGTTCGCCGTTCCCGAAAGAATCTGTCTACATGTTGGATAGATTATAAGAAGGCCTATGACTCAGTGCCTCATACATGGCTAATGAGGGTGCTGGAGTTGTATAAAATAGATGCAACTCTACGTACCTTCCTGATGTCATGTATGGGACACTGGAGAACGGTTCTTCGCTATCCAGGATGTCGACAGATCCAGGGGAACAGCGAATCAATAAGGATCGAGCGTGGTATATTCCAGGGTGATAGTCTGAGTCCATTGTGGTTTTGTCTAGCCTTGAACCCTCTCAGCACACTGCTGGAGCGTTCAGGTCTAGGCTATCTGTTGAGGAGAGATGGTCAGGTCATATCTCACCTTCTTTACATGGATGATCTGAAACTCTTTGCCCCCAACAATTTGCAACTGATGAAGCTACTGAAGGTAACAGAAACTTTCAGTAGCGCCATCAGGATGGAATTTGGTGTGGACAAATGTGCAGTCATGCATGTGAAGCGAGGGGAGATTATGGAATCCGAGGGAACTCAACTCTCGGATTCCATACACCTTAGATCCCTCTCCTCAACAGAAACTTACAAGTATTTGGGTATGTCGGAGGCATTAGGTATCAATACTGCCGACATGAAACAATCGTTGAGGGAGCGCTTCTTTGACCGCCTGAATAAAGTACTAGGCAGTCTTTTGTCAGGCGGAAACAAGGTGCGCGCCTTCAACGGTTGGGTCATGCCGGTTTTGATGTATTCCTTCGGCATACTCAAATGGACTCAGACGGAACTTGATGCCCTGGATAGGAGGGTCCGCACACTGCTGACCGCAAATCGAATGCATCACCCACGGTCGTCGGTGATGAGACTGTATATCCCACGGAAGTGCGGGGGTCGTGGCTTCTTAAATGCTAAGACCCTACACAACCGTGAGGTGTACAGTCTCAGAGAATACTTCCTAGAAGCCGAAGGGGAGATGCACCGAGATGTGGTCTCAGTGGACAAAGGCCTCACCCCGCTCTCCCTGGCTAACGAGAACTGGCGCAAACCTAAAGTATTAGACACTAATGACCGCAGGGTGGAATGGCAGGGCAAGGAGCTTCACGGACGCTTTTACCGGGCCTTACATGGCCCCGATGTAGACTTCTTAGCGTCCGTATCCTGGCTGCGCTTTGGTGACCTCTTCGGGGAAACAGAAGGTTTTATCTGTGCAATAATGGACGAAGTTATGATGACGAATAACTACCGGAAATACATTGTGAAAGATGGCACGGTTGACATATGTCGGGCATGCCACCGTCCGGGAGAATCGATCCGACACATTATTTCTGGGTGTTCTAGTCTGGCTAACGGAGAGTATTTGCATAGACACAACCTTGTTGCCAGGATTATCCACCAGCAACTTGCTTTGAAATACAACCTTGTGGAATCAGAAGTGCCATACTATAAGTATGTGCCCGACCCAGTTCTCGACAATGGTCATATCACGTTGTATTGGGATCGACCTATCACCACTGACAGGACTGTTGTTGCCAATAGGCCTGACATTGTGGTGATAGATCGATTGGAGCGTCGCGCAATGATTGTTGATATAACGATCCCGCATGACGAGAACCTCGTGAAAGCAGAGAAAGATAAACAATTCAAATATCTGGATCTGGCTCGCGAGGTTGTCGACATGTGGGACGTGAATACAGCAGTCATTGTGCCGATAGTCGTATCGGCCAATGGCCTAATAGCCAAGAGCCTCGACCAACATCTTAGGAGGCTCTCGCTTGGCAGCTGGATCAAGGGCTTGATTCAGAAAGCAGTACTTCTGGACACGGCACGTATCGTTAGGAGGTTCCTCTCTCAAGAGCCCTGACCACCGGCAGCTCGGACCCTGTTCCCAGCGCTGGTGGGCTACTGTTTTTTATATTTTTAAATGTTTTTTTTTATATTGTTTTATTAAGAAATATTTAAAAATGTTAAAAATATGTATGTAGAAGAATAAATGAAAATAATAATAATATTATAAAGAGGAAAACTTTGTTTGTTTGTAATGAATAGGCTCAAAAACTACTGGACCGATTTCAAAAATTCTTTCACCATTAGAAAGCTACATTCACCCTGCGTAACATAGGCTATATTTTATCCCCGTACTCCCACGGGAACGGGAAATACGCGAGTGAAACCGCGGGACGTCAGCTAGTGTCAAATAAATTCATGGCAAATATTTGTTTGGGAACAACTAAAAATGGATAAATAAAAAACGTTTTTGCAAAAAATAAAACCGACTTCAAAAAACACGAAAAAGTGAAAAATAACTTTAGCTTCAGAAGTCGGTGACAAAAAAAAAACAATCAAACAAAAGTCACCGACTTCTAAGATATTTTTCACTTTTTCGTGTTTTTTGAAGTCGGTTTTATTTTTTGCAAAAAAGTTTTTAAGTTTTGTTTAGAGGGAACTAAAAGCAAAATTGCCAAGTTGGGGGTGTGATATCCCACAGATAGCCAAAACTTTTTGGCCATCTGTGGGATGACTCGGCTAGAGAAAACAGAAACACATTGCATCGGGTTTCAAAAAGAACAATTAACGATAAGATAAAACTAGAAATGTAAAAGTTATTCATAAGATATTTTTATTATGTTTCGAAATTATTGTGCAGATATAAACTGTATAGATTATTTTATATATATATATATGTGTCGGAGTTGGTTGTGGGTATTCAACAAATTTTGTTAAGAGTCGATTTTATTGTTAATAATTCAAGTGATTTTAGTATCAATTACTGTCTAGTGCCTAATGTTTATTTGACTTCATCATTGTGTAGTATAGGTGTTCCTGCTCTAACCCCTTTTACTTCGGGTATAAACTGGCGATGAGATGAAGCGGATGATAAGAAAGATGAATGTCATGCATTACAGATAAGTTTCTACTATAATAACTAGCTTAACCCCTAGGCTTTGCTCGCGTGGAGTTCGGTAATTAACCCCTAGGCTTTGCTCGCGTGGAGTTCGGTTATTAACCCCTAGGCTTTGCTCGCCTGGAGTTCGGTAATTAACCCCTAGGCTTTGCTCGCGTGGAGTTCGGTTATTAACCCCTAGGCTTTGCTCGCGTGGAGTTCAGTTATTAACCCCTAGGCTTTGCTCGCGTGGAGTTCGGTAATTAACCCCTAGGCTTTGCTCGCGTGGAGTTCGGTAATTAACCCCTAGGCTTTGCTCGCGTGGAGTTCGGTAATTAACCCCTAGGCTTTGCTCGCGTGTAGTTCGGTAATTAACCCCTAGACTTTGCTCGCGTGGAGTTCGGTTATTAACCCCTAGGCTTTGCTCGCGTGGAGTTCGGTTACTAACCCCTAGGCTTTGCTCGCGTGGAGTTCGGTAATTAACCCCTAGGCTTTGCTCGCGTGGAGTTCGGTAATTAACCCCTAGGCTTTGCTCGCGTGGAGTTCGGTAATTAACCCCTAGGCTTTGCTCGCGTGGAGTTCGGTAATTAACCCCTAGGCTTTGCTCGCGTGGAGTTCGGTAATTAACCCCTAGGCTTTGCTCGCGTGGAGTTCGGTAATTAACCCCTAGGCTTTGCTCGCGTGGAGTTCGGTAATTAACCCCTAGGCTTTGCTCGCGTGGAGTTCGGTAATTAACCCCTAGGCTTTGCTCGCGTGGAGTTCGGTAATTAACCCCTAGGCTTTGCTCGCGTGGAGTTCGGTCATTAACCCCTAGGCTTTGCTCGCGTGGAGTTCGGTAATTAACCCCTAGGCTTTGCTCGCGTGGAGTTCGGTAATTAACCCCTAGGCTTTGCTCACGTGGAGTTCGGTAATTAACCCCTAGGCTTTGCTCACGTGGAGTTCGGTAATTAACCCACGGGATCGTAATACCGGGATAAAAAGTATCCTTTGTGTTATTTCAAAATAATATCAACTTACTATCTGTGTGTCAAACATTCAAAATCATTGTAAAAACACTAAAGAAATATGCTTGCTCGTAGATTTGCGCGTTGTTCGGTAGAAGTGAAAATCATTATGTTTAAGGCATACTGCCAATCCTTCTACTCGATCAGCCTATGGGTGAGTCATACCCGGCGGGACGCCAGTGTCATTAGAGTACAGTACAAGAACATATTCAGGATGCTGTTAAGGCTGCCTCGTTACTGCAGTGCATCTGCAATGTTTGCGGAGGCGCGCACAGACGGTTTTCATGCGATTATCCGCAAGAAAGTTGCGACTATTTTTAAGCGCGTGAGAGACAGCAGTAACAGTATCTTGAAGATGAGAAGAGATGGATGAATATCATGCTGGGATGTTAGATGTCGGCAAACTAACGCAGGAGTTTATTGGTGTCTGGCGGTGACCTCATAAAGATGAAGGTGACGGTCTGGCTCGCCGATTGATTGTTTTTTTTATTTTTATTGTTGATTGATTGTTTTTATTTATATTATTTTATTATGAAATTTTGTTATGTGAATGTATTGTTATTTATTTTGTAATTTGATTAGTCGTGTATAATTTATGAATTAGATAATTAATTAATGATAATATTATTGTAATTTACTTTTAAGCTATTGTAATTTGTTTTCATGGAATTGTAATTGTATTGTGTTTTTATTTGATTAATTATGTAACTTTTTACTTTTATTTTTATATGGATGATTATAATCTGAAATAAACGTTTATTAATAATATTTTTTACTATTATTTTTTGTTCTTTCATTTTCTTCTCTTGTAAGAGAGTACAAAGTACCCACGGGCCGGAGCCAAGTTTGTAGGGGGAAGTTTAAATGAAGAATATTGAGGATAATGTAGAAAAAGTTAAGAATTTCCGGGTGATGCGACATGTGTTTAGAATTGTGGCTTTTTGGAGCAGATGAAGTGTGTGGGGCGAAATGTGTAAAGTGTTTAAGCTTTGCATAAGATATTTCGGTACGAGACCAGTGGAAGAGAGCACTATAGGGACGATGTGGACGGTTTGTGCTTCATAATTTTGTTTCTATGGCGAGGTCTTGATATTTACTAAGCTTTTCAGATATTGTAGTTTGAATGTTGTGTGAGTTTGGGATAGCATATCTATTAGGTAATTAAACTGTTTTGTTGGTTTTGTCGTGAAGGGTTATATCTGGTCTATTGGGTCTATCTGGTTATTATAGTCCTATCGCAATAGATTTTCTGCTTCTTATTTTCTAGTGTTGTTTCGAGTCTATATTTATAGTATGGTTTCATCTCACTTATGAGTTTATTCTCACTTATGAGTTTATTTATTATTATTGTTATTGTTATTATTCTGTTTGTCAAATACTATGAATGTGCGTTAATTAAGAGAGTTGGATAAAAGGATCATATGTCAACGCCATTAAAAGTTATATGTTTAGCGCGCAAGATTCATAATTTACCCTAATAAAATCTAAGTGCGTAAATACGTACACCTATATACGTATAACTTGATAGCGATGAAATATTTTTAGCACAATTATTATCTGTTATTATTAATTATATAGCAAAGGCAAGGATCTATAAAAACTAAATAATGGCTGTTACTTTATGATGGTAAATATATTAAACAGGGCAAATAATAGGTGAGGTATTAAAAATAACGACTGGGCGGCTAATATTTCAAAACCACTAACATCTATCACCTAAAATACCAATTGATCACCAAATTTAGTAAATGAGCACCAAATTTTAATGAGGTGGTTGATGACAAACTAGTTTTGCTTATAAGCAAAACTAGTTTGTCATCAACCCACCCCGGGCACCCCGACATATTATTTTTGTAAAAACCAATCAGAAGTAGGAGCCCCGCAAAGCGGAGCTCCGTCGACCGGGTCTTCCTCGACTCGGATGCAAGAGCATAACAGTTCAATTTCTGGTGGTCATTAACTAAAACTAAATCTCAGTAAATAAATAAACAGTAAACATAGAAACCTTTGTGGTAACTATTTTTTCGAGCTGTTTGGGGTTGAAACTCTAGGGCCGTGGGGTCCGAGTGCCTATAGCCTGTTCAAAGAACTTTCAAAACGCCTAGTTGACGCTTCCCGTGACCCAAGAGCTGGCTTTTACCTTGGTCAGAGGCTAAGTGTTGCCATACAACGTGGCAACGCTGCCAGTCTCTTGGGCACATTACCAGCTGACAGCGTTGAGGAGGAGTTTTTCGATGCCCTTTTATAGTTTATTGTTAGTTTATTTATTTTAGTTTATTTAATACTTAGTTTTTAATTCACTATGTAAAAATCTCAGTTAATTTTATAAACCACCTCATTGTATAATTTATGAAAGCCTATTTTCTACTTTTTATCCGCCGTCAAGTTGTCGCCTAATAATAACAATAAATAAATCTTTATTCTTCTGAATAAAGATTTATTTATTGTTATTATTAGGTGTGTTTCTACACAGAAGGTAAAATACAATATGAATCTAAAAAAGAACTATGTAAGTATAAAAATGTATGATGCCTGTACTAGGATAATCTTGTATCACAGGCTGCAGAAGCTCTAACAAAATGCTACATGTAGGGCAGTAGTAATTTTTTTGTTTAATATTTAACATGTGACAAAATTATTTTGATTAACTTAAAATCTAATAACTTAGAACAAAACACATAATGTTACACGAAAATTTGCGTCAGCAGAATTTATTATAGGTTGCTTAAAATAAATAAAATCGATGATAAGTATGTCAGCGCAATGTTCTGTTATTGCTTTGTTGTTTCAGCAATATGCGTTTTTTTTTTTTTTTTCTGATGGAAAATCATCAAATTACTCCTCCCGCTCTGGGCGGAGCAGGAGGGAGTGTCAGACTTTTACTGACTAAAACCCATCCATATTCCTTCATCGCCCTTTGTGTTCCGGGGCCACGGTATCTCTTTCGAACAGTCCCACAACCCCCGGCAGGCATCGGCCTTTGCGGACCCCTTCCTATTGCTGACATTCTTTGAGGCGCGCGTGGAACACGAACGCGCCGTCGACACGGCCTGTCGTCATGAGACGGACGGACGGCGAGCTAGCCCATAGCCCACCGTCCACAGGCCCGCGCCTACGGTGGCCGGGGGCCACGTGGTGGCCCCCGACGCCCGGGGCGTCTCCCTCGGTAGCCGGGTCGCTGTGAGGTTCTCTCCCTCTCCCGTTCCGCCACCTCCTTCTCTAGCATTACTGCTTCGCAGAAGGAGGTGACGGTGCCCCATTCCGTCTCGCTCCGGACCATGGCTTGCACCAGGGCCGGACGCGAGAGGTCGCCGCCGCCAATTGCCGCTTCGAGGACACGGCGGTGCTCCGCTCACGCGGGGCACACCTCCACCGTGTCCTCCGGTCGATCCTTGCAGTGAAAACACCCGGAGCAATATGCGTCAAACAAAGAAGTCAGACCTATAATATGACGCTCTACGTGCCCTCGTAGTCGATGGAGTTGATGTACAGTGTCGACCAAAAGTCCAGAGGCAATCTCACAAAGCAATAGCTTGACGTTTAGTTTGACTTACGACCTTCTACTTTCAAGAAAATAGACATTGTCGTCTACAAGTAATTGTAGTTCAAAATTTCAATATGGAAACATAAGTCAAGATAGCCTAGCGGTTAGGCGCGTGCAGATCTATGAATGAATCAGTAAGCCGTGTGTTCAAATCTCACATTGTTACTTTTAGACTGTATGTAAGTTTTTACTCAATTGGAAGTAATGGAACAGAAATATTATATTCTTTATCTTGTTCGCTTTGTTCACACATTCCGTGAAGTTGAAAGGTAGATCATAGAAAAATAAGTAAGGCGTTTAGATTTATGTGAGGTAGACATGAGATTTATGAATATTTAACTTGACCGGAATTAATGTTTTCGTTTGGTTGAAGTTGTTGGTTAGTGACGTGTGGTTTAATAGATAGCGGTATTGTTGTTGCAAAATGCAGGCAAATATTAATATTGAGGCGAGGGCGACTATTATCGCGCTGCATAAAAGTGGTCATAATAGAACACAAATATCTGAAGAAACAGGACTTCGTTAGTACTTTATATAATAATAATTGTAACTTGAACTTTTATTAGAAATTAAAATATAATATTATTGTTAATTTATTTGGTGACATAAGGATTGATTAATTGTTTTTTATTGTAATCACTTTTATTAGAAATTTAAACCTAATATTATTGTTAATATCTTTGGTGACATATGGACTAATTAATTGTTTTTTAAATCCATCATGAGGCCTAAAAGATAAATAATAAATAATAATAATAATTGGCCTATAAGGGTCAATCACTGTCGGGTATCCATGCCGCTAATGCTTTTGCTGATTTCTTTTCCAGTGTTTTCTTACCTGAAACACCTGATTTGAATGTCTCCCAAATATGTGCTCTTGAAACATATAGCAATAGTAACTGCGTCAGTTTAGTTAATTTTTCAACTAACGATGTAGAACGTGGTATCAGTAAATTAAAACTCAGTAGTTCTGCTGGACCGGATAACATTCCAGCTAATATCCTTAAACTGTCTAAAACTTCCATAGCCATCCCTCTATGTCATATATTCAACTTATCATTAACCACTGGAAAATACCGAACTCAATGGAAACTCTCTAGGGTTACTCCTATACCGAAGACAAGGTTGAAATTATCAGTTGAAGACTACAGGCCTATTGCTATATTGTCTGCCCCTGCTAAAGTATTTGAACACATTTTATATAAGGAAATTCAAAGACAAGTCGATGTTTATTTGTGCAATGAACAACATGGTTTTCGCAACAAAAAGTCAGTTGACACCAATTTGCTAACATTAGTTGATTTTATTTCTTTTCAAATGGACCGCGGACAGCAAGTAGATGTGCTGTATTTCGATTTTCGTAAGGCCTTTGATAGAATTAATAACGACATCTTGTTACGTTGTATTTCGATTTTCGTAAGGCCTTTGATAGAATTAATAACGACATCTTGTTACGCAAGTTAAGTGCCATAGGATTTACACCCAGTCTTCTTCTTCTGTTTTCTGACTATCTCCGGGACCGTCAGCAATTTGTTCGTCTTGGCTCATACAATTCACATGCGTATCATACACGATCAGGCGTGAGTCAGGGTTCCATTTTAGGTCCCTTGCTTTTTTTGATTATGGTAAACGATCTGCCACAAATAATAAAACACTCGAAATGTCTACTTTACGCCGACGGCCTGAAAATATATGCAACAGTAAACTCCGTGTCTGACTGTATAGCTCTCCAGCGTGATATCGATGCCTTGAGTGAATGGGCTACCACTAATAAAATGGAATTTAACACCTCTAAATGTCAATTTATGAGCTTTGGCCGTATGCGGAACCCATTACAGTACGACTACAGCGTGAACAACGAGTTTATAACCAGAGTGTCGACAGTGAAAGACCTCGGTGTACTGTTTGATAGCAAGCTGACCTTTCATACACACATTATAAGCTTGGCTAAAGAATCATTCAGACGCTTAGGTTTTGTTTTACGTAACTGTCAAGGTTTTAATAACCAGGCAGTTATCAAGCTCTTGTTCAACGCCTTAGTTCGGTGCAAGCTCGAAACTAGCGCTTCTGTATGGAATCCTCATGAGGTAACCTATACACTCATGCTGGAAAAAGTGCAAAAAGCTTTTCTCAGGTACCTCTACAAACATGTATTTGGATATTATCCATATATGTATCCTACTAAATTTCTTTTAGGATGTTTGAATTTTAATTCCCTTAGTTGTTTGAATTTTAAGTCAGGCGTGCTGTTGGCCAACTTACAATTGCGTATAAAATTATACATGGTTATACCAACGCCTCGGAATTACATGCTGAGCTGTGTCAATTATTTGTTCCAAATAATTATATTCGCTCTAGGAAACATAAATTGTTTAATGTTCCATTTAGTCGCACTGTAGCTCGATCCACTTCGCCTGTACCACGTATGCTTACGAACCTCAACGCTCTCGTGGAGACCAACCCTGGATTGGACTTGTTTGCTGATGAATGGAAGAGGATATTGTTGGAATGTTTGTGGTTCTGCGAGAAGACCGAGTAAAAGGATTAGGTATTTAATTTAGTGTTAATGGTTTTAAATACTGTACTAAATAAAATAAATAAATAATTAGTGATTATTATTGGATTTATAAATGCAGAGTGAATGATCACTTTAGTATTTTGTTCTACAGGTGCCTAACATTACTTTTTTTTTGTTCTAGAGGAATATTGTAAGTCGTTGGATAAAAAGGTATGAGGAAGAGTAGCCTTGCTAGTCGACAGCGAAGTGGAAGGCCGTCGCTTATTAGCGAAGCGCAGCGGCGCCATATGGTAGGCGAGTATGAAACAAATGGTTTCACGCCTACGAGACACTTTGCGGAATTATTTGAATTATTAACAACGCATTGCATGGAGGTGTGGGAAAATTTAAGAGGAACCGGAATATGTCAAAATATTGTGGGGTCCAGGCGCAAACATCTAGTTGACTGCATCGAAAATAATGGGAGTTATACAAAATATTAATCCTAGTGTTTTAATTTGAATTAGACGTGTAACAAAATATTATTTAGTTGTTAATGTTTAGTTGTTTACTTATCCGTAATTCAGCCTGGCCATTACTTATTATTATTAAAACAAATTGTCCGTAAGCCATTGAGAGATCGAGCTTAGTGAACTGCTGCCCCCCGTGCAGCTTGGCAAACAACTCCTGTACTGTTGGCAAGGGGTACTTATCAACAATCAGCTGTTTGTTTATTGATACTGAGTAATCGGCGCAAAGCCTAACTCCTCCATCTTTTTTTAGCACCGGAACCACAGGTGAAGCGTATTCCGAGTGTTCCACCGGTTTTAACACTCCCAGGTCTAACAGACGATCAATCTCTTTATGTACCTTATCTTTCAGGGCAAATGCAACCGGGCGGGGCTTGAAAAATACTGGCTTTGAACCGGGTTTGAGATGAAGTTTAATCGCGTATTTATTGAAACAGCCTAAATTGCCAGAAAACAACTTAGGAAATTTGTTATACAAACTTTGCGTAAATGAGTCGTCTATCTCAGTGTAAAGGTACTGCATTGCAGGCGCCGAACTCGTGAATGAAGTCGCGGCCCAGCAGCGGCGGCCCGTCGCCCGCCACCACGAATACGTCCAACTCGCGCGCGCGACCCTCGTACGCCACACTCAGTCGCGCCAGTCCGTGGCTGGCTATTTTATACCACTCGTATAATTAAGCAGCTGCCTGTTTGTCGCTGATAATGGTACATTACTAAAATAAGCGTCATAAGTTTTGCTCGAAATCACACTAACAGCCGCGCCGCTGTCTATTTCGAATTCCAAAAACTGACCGTTAACCAATACCCGCGCTGTCATCGGCCTACCCCTCGCACAACGAATATTGTACAACGACTCACCGTCATCTCCTTCATCCACAGACTTCTCATCTACGTACTGTACTTTATCTGATGTGCACTACGACGCAAATGACCGTTTTTGCCGCACTTTTTGCACTTATAACTTTTGAAACGACACTTGTCGGCTTTATGATTATTATAACCGCACACACTGCACTTTTCGCCGTTGGTGATGCTGAATACCGGCGCGCCACCTGCGCGGGCCGCCGCCCAGCGAAGCCGCTGCCGCCGCCTCGCGCGCGCACCACACGTTCTCCGCCAGCTCCACCGCGCCACTGAGGGTTAAATCCTTCAAGCTTTGTGCGAAAAGCTTGTCCTTCTCGTGGCCCGCTACCATACCTATGACGAACCTGTCCAGTACGGCCTCCTCGAAACTTTAAAAGCTGCAGTGTGCTGCCAATCCTTTGACTCTGGCCGCCCACATGGAGTGACTCTCACCTGGCCTTTGTACCGCTGAATAAAAATGGAACCTCTCCGCAAACCCGCACTTTTTAGGAGTAAAATGCTAATATCGTCGAATTCCACTTCTTCTAATTGCTTGCTAACTTGTACGTCGCTTCCGAAAAGCCGCTGAGCAGTATTGCCCTTCGCTTGACCTTGCTCTTGTCCTTAACGTCGTCCACGTTATTTGCGATGAACCGCTGGTCCAAACGGGATTTATAACTATTCCACTCTTGTGTTGAGTGGTGAAAACCCGAAAAAAGTCCGAAAGATACGGCTGCAGACATTATTTGCGAGAGTTCGTCGTCGCCACGTGTTATATCGCAATTGAGATGTGAGGACGGGGCGCACGTACTAATTACACGGTAGCTAAACTTATATTGTCACTTACGGGATATCTTCCGTGATAAGAAATTGTTTTGAGCTCCCGATATTTCGACGCTGTTGCAAGCGCCATGATCGCGGGTTGACTGGAGAATGCGGGTGGATGGAAAATAAATTACACACACGTTGTGCACGTTAAAGTAGCAGCCGGCATCATGATAAGGACTCCAAAAAACCTGGTGATACTGTGAGTGTGTTTTGTCGTGACTTAGTGGCGAGTTCCAATAGTGCGCGTAGCAAAAGACAAAGAAAGAGGGTAGACAGATTTGTCTGCTCTTAACAATTTATTTTACATCCACCCGCATTCTCCAGTCAACCCGCGATCATGGCGCTTGCAACAGCGTCGAAATATCGGGAGCTCAAAACAATTTCTTTTCACGGAAGATATCCCGTAAGTGACAATATAAGTTTAATTTTAAACCGTGAAAGCTTAAAACAGTGTACATGGTAGCTAGTTACATACTGCCTTTATTCAACGTTCAACGCGCGCCGGCGCAGCGGCGCATATAGTTAACTACTTGTACATACATAACAGTAACCGTGAGAACAATGTAGCAAGATGTGCACGTTAAAAGTGTCCATAGTAAAAACAAAAAAATCAATTCAAAAATAAACATTCAAATAGGCCATGGCAACTAAGAGATGAGCAGTCACAACTGACATTCAAAACTTTCCTCACGACATTTTTCTCATTCCCATACCAAGCTAACCGATTACCACACAACTTTTCAGTCAGACTAGTTCCTTATTCCCAGATTCCCTCTAGTTATTTAATCCCCCGTGTGAACACGGGAAGTGGGAAACTTACGAAGTGTTCAGGTGTTTCTAGTTCAAGATAACTTACAAAATTGTGACAATATTTATCTTTTAGTAAGGATAGTTTGAGAGCGGTTTTAAAATAGGGTGGTCTTGGTTAGAGCGTTCTGTAAGAGTAGTTTTACTTTTAAAAGTGTGACTGCAATAAGTGTGGTTTGCAAATATTGCTATTATTTTTTTTTGAGGTTAGATCATTTTTTCAGCTGTACCTAACCAAGGAGTTTTTTTTTTCCTTTTTTGGCCAACCAACAATTGTTTACACTGTAAATATTTCGAGTAATTATCTACCATTATCTGAGGTTAGTGTAACAATTTCTTACAGGTTAGCACCGCATGCCCCATAAACATATTAGATGTGCCACAAGCACTGTGCACTGTACAATAAAATTAGTGTCTAATTAACTAAAATTAACAAGTTTAAATTAACATTATGTGCAAGAATATAAAACTAATATTAACAGTAAAGTAAAATTCAATAGAATAGAACAAACAGAGACACAACAAAACAGAAAAAAAAATGAAATAAAATAATATTACAATTAAAATCACAATCAAAGCAAAATAAAATCAAAATTAATATCAATGTCCAAAAAACAAAAACAAAATTAAATTCGAAATAAAATTAAGATCACATTCAAGATCCAAATCTAAATTACAGTAAAAATCATAATCAAAATTAGAATCAAACCGAAATTACAATTAAAATCAAAACTAAAAGTTAGAGTTAGGACTTATTAGTGACATGACTGTGCCTTTTTTTCCACTGCTGGGACACAGGCCTCCTCTCTATGAGAGGATAATCCACCACGCGGGCCCAGTGCGGGTTGGTAGATGTCACACATGTCTTTGAATTTTTTGGTTCTAGGACATGCCGGTTTCGTCACGATGCCTTTATTACAAGCCATTATTTAAATCTAGTGGGATCGTGGTCTTTACAACTTATGCAATTTAATAACAAAAAAAAATCGGGGCAGTCTTTGGGGACTGCAAAGTGCAAGTGAAAACAAAAAGTACACAGGCCGCTCCCCAGTCGTAGCACTGGTTATGCCCCGCGCATGCCTATGTGGTGCTACGCCGTAGCGGATCGCCTGTGAGTGCGACTGCGAAGCGTGACCACATGAGTAAGAAAACGGAACAGAGTATAAGCTTCATAAGAACGTGCAAAATTGTTACCTATTTTGGTAGGGTTGTCACAATAAGTGAAGACAAACTAAACAAAACATTTGTGAAATTTATCCAAAGACAGACCGACTCGTAGCGACAAATAAGAACGATGTAAGTATTAATGCTAAAAAACTTATTTATTTTAATTTTCTGAAATGTACTTCTAAACGAATAATTCAAAATGACATTTTGTGGGTTTGACAATTTCTATATTAGGTAAACGTCGTATCTACAACTTGTCATAACTGTCACGCTAAACGTTAAACATTTATTTATTTTTATAGTGTGCATTTAAATACTATAAATGTGGAAAACATATTACTTTATTATATTCAGGGGTTAGTTTCCCAGGTTTCCTATAAAGTACAGGTTATGTTCGGAGGCCCATACAAAAATAAAATGTTTCGTTTCCTTTCAGCTCAATCAGACATCGGATTGGTTCAAATGTTCAAATCTTACTTTCAATATTTGAACGTAACACACATACCTAATACCTATTAAATACCAACCTGCCCACATATCTACAAATGTTTAGTAAAAGCTTGTAATAATAATAAAAAGCTAAAAACACACCGTGTAGTTCCCTCTTCTTACTAAAAAAAGAATCATATAATAAAATGAAGATCCTTACTTGGAAAAGTAATAATCAAATATTTACATACCTATTGTACTCCTTGGGATAGTTAAAGTATGATATATTTTATTTTTTCTAGTATTATTCATACACACAGTACAATAAACAACCATTATGAATAAATACCACGTTTTTATATTAAAATATTCAAACTTGTCACAAAACAAACAACGTGTGTTGCCCTGACAACCCTGAGGTTCTCAACTGGCTGTGACAGCTTAAACCGGTTTTTTCCAGTCTCGCCGCGTACGCGACAAGCGGCCAGTGGTAACGCACACATGCCCCGCGTGCTTGTAGTAGTGCAACCAATTCGCGCGGTTGTATGAAGCTTATACTCTGTTCCGTTTTCTTACTCATGTGGCGTGACCGCACGTTACGTCAAGTGACGATGAGTTCCATGTTTTTCCGTCACCCAAAAAGTGCTCAACGCGCCTAAAGCAGTTTTCACTTAAAAAAAACTTAAATTACCGATGAAAGCTATGTTCAGAATGATGTACTAAATACGAGGTAACCGTTTCCGTCACACGAACTACCATTATACAACGAAAGCTCATGTAGCTTGTTACTATGGCTCAGGCGCAAAATGACGCTTTCGCAAAATATCAGTCTATCAGAAATGTTACTTGTAAATGTGATCCAGAATGTACTGCACTGTACCTACATTCTACTGAACTTTCTTCACTCATAGCTCTTTTGTGCACGCTCCTAGTTGCAATAAAAACTTGTAGTCTTAATTTTTCTCTCGTAAATAAAGTTTTGACCTCGTTCTGCAGATATAAAAGATATCAAAGGTTGAAGATAAAATAAAACCTAGTAAAGGCTACTTATTATACCATCAAAAAGTAATAATACTTATCAAAAAGTAATAAGTTTCTCCTTTCATCTGATAGAAACCTTCGTGTGTGGAATACTTATCAAGCTGTGATAACCTCCACAACTTTACAACTTTAGGGTTTGGTTAAAGTTCCCAATGTTAGCAACCCCTGTTTGCCTACAAACTTTTACACGTTTGAGTTTTCACAGTACTTTCTGATGTTTCTCCGAGATTACTTTGTTGTTATAATGTTATCTTGTTGTGCTCCCATATACCTGCGTACCTACCTACTTATAAAGTTATTGGTATTTTTTTGTTTTAAATTAAAAACAAAATCTATTTAGTGTTTTACAGTGGAGTACAGTGACAGAATATTTTTTTTTCCAACATCTTTATGTAGGACAAAAAATATTAGTGAAAATAAAATAAAAAAACGCTGGACATTACATACAGCGCCATCTAGTGCCACACTAAGCAACGAGGCTTGTGTCGTGGACACCAGATAGTTGATATACTCTTCTTCTTCTTCTCAGCACATTTGCGTCCACTGCTGGACATATTTTATGGCTCCATCTGTTGTCGTCTCTTCGACAAATGTGACCGGCCCACTGCCACTTCAGCTGCGCAACTCTCTTACCGATGTCGGTGACACGGGTGCGTTTCCGAATGTCCTCCCGCAGAGAGATACCGAGCATTGCTCTCTCCATCGCTCTCTGCGTTACCTTGAGACGATGCCCGACAGTAAACGTCCATGTTTCGCTAGCGTAGGTCATCACGGATAGAACACATTGATTGAAGACCCTTGTTTTTAGAGATTGTGGGATTCTCGATTTAAGCACCCTAAGAACGTAAAGCAGCCTCACTACCGCTGCGCCGTTTGGGTCAAAATTGTATTAAAAGTAAACAAAACATCCATAATTATGCAACTGTATGTGTGTACGTGTGTACCTACAACCATTCGTTAGAGTACCTAGCTATACCTAATAGTTTAAAACGAGACAAGAACGACGATGACGATATATGTACAAACATTGTTAAACGGGTATCCACAATAATTGCTCCATGTGTTGAGTCATCTTATCAATATGTGCATATACCATGGCTACTTTCCAGAAGAATTAAAAATAACAATTATAAAACCTCGCTTCAAGAAGGACAACAGAGAAGATATGTCCTGCTACAGACCTGTAGCGTTAGTACCGATTTTCAACCGACTTCCAAAAAGAGGAGGTTCTCAATTCGCCTGTATTTCCTTTTTTTTTTTTTGTGTTTGTTACCTCAGAACTTCCGACTGGGTGAACCGATTTTGATAACTCTTTTTTTGTTTGAAAGCTGGTGCTTCCCGTGTGGTCCCATTTAAATTTTGTAAACATCTGATGCTGATCTTCGGAGATATACAATGGAACTCTTCAAAAATAGACGGCAAATCTGCCGAGAATGTTGCAATCGCTTGGATGTTATTGTTTATACAACATCATGACGTATCATCACGCCTGTATGCTCTGAGGGGGTACACAGATGTGTACAATACAACCAGATTTCGACAGTTAGGTATGTTAAGTTAGCGCGATCGTGTTCCGCGCGCGCCTCAAATAACATAACATCACGCCTGTATGCACTGAGGGGGTACGCAGATGTATACAATACACCCAGATTTCAACAGTTAGGTATGTTAAGTTAGCGCGTTCGTGTTCCGCGCGCGCCTCAAAGAGATGTCAGCAAAAGGGACTGTTCTAAAGAGATACTGCGGCCCTGGAACACAAAGGGCTAAGAAGGAACATGGATGGGTTTTAGTCAGTAAAAGTCTGACACTCCCTTCTGCTCCGCCCAGAGCGGGAGAGTCATCATCATCATCAGCCTATTAATGTTCCCACTGCTGGGACATAGGTCTCCTCTCTATGAGAGGGAGGGGTAATTTGATGATTTCCCATCCGAAAAAAAAACAAGGTATGTTAAGTTCCATATATTGGGGATACGCCTATTACCATGACATGTATTGTTAACAATGTCAAATAAATTCATGGCAAATATTTGTTTGGGAACAACTAAAAATAGAAAAAACAAAACTTTTTTGCAAAAAAATTAAACCACTTTTTTTTGTGTTTTTTTGAAGTCGGTTTAATTTTTTTGCAAAAAAGTTTTTTTTTTCAAAAATATTCGAGAAAGCAATATATTATCAACTTAATTCATACTTTGAAAAAAATTGCCTTTTCGTTGAAAACCAGAAAAGTTTTAGGAAAAACAGATCTATTGACATGGCCATCTACGATTTCTTACATATGGTTACCAGTAGAGTGGATAAGAGGCTACCAACTCTAGCGCTTTATATGGACATGTCAAAAGCTTTTGATTGCGTAGACCATACATTACTAATAAATAAACTTAATGCATACGGAATAAGAGGAAATATATCAAATTTAATAGAATCTTATCTGTCTGATGGGCAACAAATAACATCCATTAGTAGAATTTCTAAAAAAAACGAAATAACGTATAAATCCAGTCAGAGAGCGGTAAATTATGGAGTACCACAAGGTAGTGCACTCGGACCCCCTTATTTATTGTTTATATTAATGACTTTCCGACAGCAACATCATATCCTATGACAATGTTTGCAGATGAAAGCACTTTACTTTTCAATAGTGACGAGATAAGTACATTGGAGGATGAGATGAACTCTACTTTACTATCAGTTGTGAATTGGCTGCATAATAATAATTTGATTATAAATCTTGATAAAACAGTATTAATGAAATTTCAACAAAAAATACATTAATTTATTGAATTACATAAATGAATTACAATCCGGACTTAAATATTAAACACAATGATAAAACTATTACACACTAAACTACACTAAACATAGAAAACACTTTAAAATGGAACTCCCATATTGACAAAGTATGCAGTAAGCTAAACCAACATTCCTATGCTTTACACATGTTACGTAAAACGGCCAATCGAGCAACAGTCTTAACGGCGTATCGTGGTCTAGTAGCTTCAACATTGAGATACGGAATTATATTTTGGAGCAATGCCACGGGTAAACATATGGTATTTAAGTGCAAAAAAGGTGCTTATGAGCTATTTATAATTTGCAGACAACTGACAGCTGCAAACCGTTTTTTAAAAATACAAACATATTAACTAGCCGTCGTTGTACGTATACATCTATGAAACGTCTATGTTCGTAAAAAACAATTTACATAAATTTTCTCGAGTAACTAGTCAGCGCCGTTGTGATCGGTTACAAACAGTCGGATCCAGTACTGCACTATACAGAAACAGTATTTTTGTAATGGCTCTAAGGGTCTATAATAAATTACCAAAATGTATATGGAGCGAAGCTAACGTCCGTAAATTCAAAAGTAAATTGCATTCATTTATAATAGATATGACGTATTACTCTATCTAAGAATTTTTAAATGATAAAATATGACATTACCAGCTCTTTATTATAATTTATTTTTAATTTATTAACTAGTATTGGCATAATTTACAATATTACAAAATTTGACATTAATAGCCTTTTATAAATTTACCGTTGACATGCATTAAAAATAAATTATAATTGATTTATTAATGATTAATTAACATTGAATTCTCATTATTTACACGAACCTGATTTTGTATTGTATAAATCCAGACTTACTACAAAAAAAAACAATATTTGTACACCAATTTCATTGGTAGGACATAGAGCTCAACTAAATTGTATGAATAAGAATAAGAATTTATTTCAATACCTGTGTTCACAAATAAAGATGATTTGATTTGATTTCTTTTTTTGTATTTTTGACATTCAAAAGTGCCGTATTGGTCTAATTGAAATAAATGCTTTGAGTTTGAGTTTGAGTTCTGCAGTTTTTTTTATTAATTATTGATTTTGATAGTAATAAAACACTCAAATGATAAACATTGTAACGTTGTTAGTTCATAATTGATAAAACGTAAACAAATAAAACAGAAGTCATTTTAATATCGTTTACCAGCCGACCAAATCACCTGATCGCGCCTGTACTTTTGTCTCACTCGCTCGCGTTCCTAAAACCAGTTTTTTTCCCACTCCATCATTCTCCGCGCGCCGCGAGCGTCGACCACGCTCGCATGCCTGCAGAGGCCAGTGGGCATTTTACGCGCGGTCAGTCTACACACATATTAGACGACATATGCGCAGCCTCGCGAATTATACTTTGATTGGACTACTGAATTTCCAAAACTTTTTTAATAATTTTACTTTTTAAAAAGTTCTATTAAGGAACCATAACTTCAGTGTGTAATTCCCCATATCGGGTAAGTGGCTAAGTGTTGACAAATTCACGCAGTGCTTGTTTCTAAATGTCATGTCAAGGTCAATGATGTGCAAAATTATTTCATCATCTTTTTCATAGACATCATTTTAGCTACTATTTCAACTATTGTACTCAAACCTTTATTGCTACATCAATGTTTTATGTAGGTATGTGTAAATATTAATTTAAAAGTGCTTCACACCTTTTTATTCACTTTTCTTTTTTCTCTGTAAACTCCGCTTCTGAAGGTGACCTCTACACACATACGCCCTAAGCGCAATAGTACCCATCCCTACGCTTGCGCTTACGCTGCTGTGGTCACCGTCAGGAAAGGATAAGCAGAGAACCCTACGCTTACCACTGGACATAAATTCCAGGGACCAAAGTTCGGGATTTTCTTCCTCCGGGGTTAACCCGTGTGTGCCGTTGCTGCGTCACCTGGTGCCGACACTCGCAACTGACGAGTCGGTTCCACCGGCATCCGGCATCCAACGACGGCGACGCCTCTACGGGCATCCGGCACCGCTACCACCTACCCTGCGGGTCCTGCATCCTGCTCCTCGGCTCCAGCGTCCATACAGCTACGCGCAAGCCAGGGCAGTACTTGACGCGCCTACCTCCATATGTCGGAAAAAACTTATGACGGGCCTTAGAAATCCGCGACCTATATTTAATAAATTATTTTTTATGAAAGTGTTGGTGAATTTTGTTCAAACCTATTAGGGTTCCATATTCCCACGCTTCATTGGCGCCCATATCGTGGTTTTTTCATGGTCATACGTTTTTTTTTTCTGTTTTATGGAGGTAGTGGTGTTTTTCGGTGTTTTGTGTGTTTTGTGTTTCGTTGTTTTTTGTAATAACGCTTTGTTCTTTTTTTTTATTTCGTGTGCAGCAACTGGTGTGAAGAGTTAAGTTTAGTTTTGTTTTTAATTTGCCTGATATACAGGGTGTTTTTTATATACTGGGTGCGGACTTAGTTTTTTTTATTTTTTTTTCTTGAATACCGTGTATTCAACATTTTGTAGTAGTAGAGCTTATAGTAACGGCTCGCCCCGGGGAAGTACTACCCTCATTCCTTTTTTTCTTCCGGTAAGCAGTTTTTGCTGTGTGCTGGTTGAAGGGTTTGAGTGCCGGGTGTAAGTACTGGCTAACTTATAGACATTATCATCTTTGTCTTATGTCGACACTTAAATTACTGTTAAGTGTCTACATTTTTTTTTTTGGTTTTGTATACAGGGTGATTAAATTTAGTTTTGTATTATTTTAATCTTTGTGAATTTTTTACTGTTAGACGCCTAAATTAGGATCGTTAGATCAATTTTCAATCTTTTTGTAATTTACTTGTACCCTCACACCAGTTGCAAAACATTTATTTTTTATTTTTTACGCTTTTCTTGTTTTTTTGTTGCATCGTAACTAAAGTGTACGTTACAGAAATTTATTAAGTTTCGGAGTGCTTAATAAGTACAGTCATGCTCAAAAACTTGTAACTGTCTTGTTGTACAGTCAGCGCACGATATAAGTTGCAATTTTTTTTTACATTACATTAAATTTTGAACTCAATAACTTTTAACCGTTACTTATTGACGTTGCTAATTCTTAGGTACGGTCAGAAAAAAAAGTTTTCTTTTTAACAAAGTTTTTTTTTTTCTCACTCTAGCTAGTTTTATTTAATTCTGCGTACACATTAGTTGCAAATTTTATTATTTTGCATTTTTTTATTTTTTATTTTTAGTTACCAAATTTCTTAGTTTTTTTTTGCTAGCTTTACATACGTGGAAAAAACAACAATACGTTACTTAAATTTAACTTAAAATTGTAACAGACGGAGTATTTAGTACTTATTTGTTTATTTCACTATACGGAATTGTTCAACACTTACCCACACTTCTAAAAAAAAAAAAAAAAAAATTTTTTTTTCCTCTCTTTGCTATTAATTTAAATTATTGTTAAAATGGCTTATCCCGTGAAGTTCACGTCACTTCAAAAGTCTGAGCTTGAGTATGAAGTTGCTATTAAGGGTGAATCACCAGCTGCCACAGTGCAGGAGTTGCGCAAACTAGTAACTAAGTGTGGACTATTATTTCCTACAGGGGATATTCACACTAGTCTCTTGAACTAACGCACGACCTGAATGGTGTGCTGGATGTTCTTGAGAAGGTTAACGTCATTTTAGAATCGACGTCATTACTTCAATACATTGCTGCGTACTCAAAATTTCCTTAATCATTTATATCTCCGGCTTAGCCGCATTCCATGTGATGATAAATTTAAGGAAGACTATGGGCAATGTGTTACCCTTTTCAGGAAGGCCACAATAAGGCTTACGTACACAAGTCTAGTCTAATAGTAACTTACATAAATTGCTTACTCTAAATATAACAATAACTTTTAAAATTAAAAACTACCCTAACCTAGTACCTTATTATCAAAAATAAAATCAAATAGCATTTTTTTTTCTCTCCTCTATATTTTGATATATATTATTTTGAATTTTTCACATTTAGTTTTGATTTTACGAATCAAGATTTGCATTCCCTCTCGCATATATTCCACCTTCTATTGGAACACTTATTGGTAAGGTATCTAGTTAGAGAAAAACAAGATACCTATATTTTTGTGTTATAGTGCGTCAGTTATGTTGGTATCGTTAAAATACAATAACTGCTGCTAGTTTATGTTAGCGAGAAGTATGAAAGATGACTTATAAAAGGTAAACTTATAGTAACTCAAGTTCTTGATGCGGATTTTTATTCATTTTAAGAGATGACAAAAATCCTTGATTGCGCGCGGGGGTATTGTAACGTTGTTAGTTCATAATTGATAAAACGTAAACAAATAAAACAGAAGTCATTTTAATATCGTTTACCAGCCGACCAAATCACCTGATCGCGCCTGTACTTTTGTCTCACTCGCTCGCGTTCCTAAAACCAGTTTTTTTCCCACTCCATCATTCTCCGCGCGCCGCGAGCGTCGACCACGCTCGCATGCCTGCAGAGGCCAGTGGGCATTTTACGCGCGGTCAGTCTACACACATATTAGACGACATATGCGCAGCCTCGCGAATTATACTTTGATTGGACTACTGAATTTCCAAAACTTTTTTAATAATTTTACTTTTTAAAAAGTTCTATTAAGGAACCATAACTTCAGTGTGTAATTCCCCATATCGGGTAAGTGGCTAAGTGTTGACAAATTCACGCAGTGCTTGTTTCTAAATGTCATGTCAAGGTCAATGATGTGCAAAATTATTTCATCATCTTTTTCATAGACATCATTTTAGCTACTATTTCAACTATTGTACTCAAACCTTTATTGCTACATCAATGTTTTATGTAGGTATGTGTAAATATTAATTTAAAAGTGCTTCACACCTTTTTATTCACTTTTCTTTTTTCTCTGTAAACTCCGCTTCTGAAGGTGACCTCTACACACATACGCCCTAAGCGCAATAGTACCCATCCCTACGCTTGCGCTTACGCTGCTGTGGTCACCGTCAGGAAAGGATAAGCAGAGAACCCTACGCTTACCACTGGACATACATTCCAGGGACCAAAGTTCGGGATTTTCTTCCTCCGGGGTTAACCCGTGTGTGCCGTTGCTGCGTCACCTGGTGCCGACACTCGCAACTGACGAGTCGGTTCCACCGGCATCCGGCATCCAACGACGGCGACGCCTCTACGGGCATCCGGCACCGCTACCACCTACCCTGCGGGTCCTGCATCCTGCTCCTCGGCTCCAGCGTCCATACAGCTACGCGCAAGCCAGGGCAGTACTTGACGCGCCTACCTCCATATGTCGGAAAAAACTTATGACGGGCCTTAGAAATCCGCGACCTATATTTAATAAATTATTTTTTATGAAAGTGTTGGTGAATTTTGTTCAAACCTATTAGGGTTCCATATTCCCACGCTTCAACATTTCATTACGTAATACAACTTATAATCTTTCCATTATCTCGAATATTTTTATTACTGTATTTTGACAACCGAATAATATTGTAATTATAATATGATTGTAGATTTTCATAAATAATCTGAGAAAGCACAGTCATCATAATATATACAAATTGCTCTGAGGAAGTATTTGGAACTTTAAACTAGATAATGGTGTCTATTCTGTTGTGCACAAACTAAACTTAATTTAGGCTATTGCTATCTTTTTCTCTCTAATAAACCGAGAAAGAGACGGACGCAATAGCCTATTTCAGTTTAGTTTGTGCACAACAGAATCGACACCATAGTCTCTAAATTAAATCAGTTAAATCACGAATTCACATGGGAAAATCACGAATCTGCACGGGAGACCCACAAAACTGCTTGTCATCCAAAGAACACTGCAGTATCCTTCGGTGTCAACTCTTCATCCATCATACTAGTTTTCGCTTGCAAGTGTAGCATGAGGTATCGTTAACTTTAATACACTAGATTTAAATCACCAAAGGAACGTACCTAATGACGATGACGTTTACTAAACAAGTCGCTGTAAAGTGCATTTGTCTAAATAAACGCATCATATACCTTTAATAATAATTATGAAATTTGTTAGAAACAACGTAGGTACTTTTTTAAATAGTGATTAAGTTCGTAATTATCATTTGTATTATCTACTCGTACTAATAGTCATAAATGCATTTCGTTTGTTATTTATTTTTTAATGAAACTTTATGTGTTGTACTGTGGAAACTTTTGCAAAGATTCGCATGATTAAATTGAAATACTCGCAAAATACTTCAATAGCGAACATTCCCGCATTTCAATATACCAGTAGCCATTTATACGTTCAGCGAATAATAAGACAATTGAGTGTATTTTTGCCATAAAAGAGGATGAGGAGGTCGTGGCAAAACAATAACAGCTGCAGGGTCCGTGGATGGATAAGCCGTTGGTCCCGACTGTCATTTGTTGATCATTGTCATCGCGTTCACTTCAGGCGGGTTGCGACCAAAACAAGCCTACTTCGTGTAAAAGAAGTAGTAGCCCGAATGTCCGACAATAAGGATAAGGACTGACTAAAAAAAATATGATTATGTTTAGTCCGTCAGTTAGATTATCGAAAAATATGGAATGCGTGTTTTTTGTTTTATCAAATTAATAAAAAATGACGAAAATAAAACGCATCAAAGATCATGAGTGGGGTCTTTTGACGTCACTTTATGGTAAAATATGTACCGAAATGTGACGTCACAAGAGTTTTCGACGCACTGTATCGTCTTCAATTTTTGTTTACGTGAAAAAGGAAAAAATATGTGTCCAATAGTTTTTGGAAATATAACTGACGGACTAATTTAATTTCAAAACGACAAAAAAAAAACGAAAAAGAAACGAACGTCAAAACTTTTGAATGTCAAAAATACAAAAAAGAAATCAAATCAAATCATCTTTATTTGTGAACACAGATATTGAAATAAAGGTCTTTTTCATACAATTTTATTGAGATCTAAAGTTAAATTACTAATTCACTGGAGTAAACTGACAGATGCTAATGTCACTTTGTAAAATAATGTTGCCACATTTATCGTAATAGTGAAGTGATGCGTTCCGTTCGTTGTGATTCAGCTCATTCACACAAAGTCAATAGGAACATTTTTATTATAAAAAGTAATTAATTGTAATCATAAATTCTATCAGAGACGATGTACACGAATTATTGGGCTGGACATTATTGGGTCGGGCATTATTGCCTCCCTACGTGACGGACGCGGGACGCCACCCGCGCGGCCATCTTGTTTTGCTTGTCTTTCATTCGGCTTCTAACCTCTGGTCTGAGTGCACGAATGTTTCTTTTGCCCACGCGCTGTTCATTGCTGGGAAATTTCTTATTAAAATAAATAAAATAATGTGATTTGATTTAGAACGTAAAGAATGAATGAGCGAGTGATTGATGTCAATCTTCTTGTCACCACACTATTTTCTTTTCATAAAAAAATGGTAACACCGTAAACGTCAGATTACTCCAGTGAATTAATAAGTAGACTGTATGTCCTACCAATGAAATTGGTGTACAAATATTGTTTTTTTAGTAGTAAGTCTGGATTTATACAATAAAAAATCAGGTTCGTGTAAATAATGAGAATTCAATGTTAATTAATCATTAATAAATCAATTATAATTTATTTTTAATGCATGTCAACGGTAAATTTAATATAAAAGGCTATCAATGTCAAATTTTGTAATATTGTAAATTATGTCAATACTAGTTAATAAATTAAAAATAAATTATAATAAAGGGTTAAAAATTCTTCGACAGAGTAATACGTCTTATCTCTTAGTGAATGCAATTTACTTTTGAGTTTGCGGACATTAGCTTCGCTCCTTAGACATTTTGGTAATTTATTTTAGACCCTTGGCGCCATTACAAAAATACTGTTTCTGTATAGTGCAGTTCTGGATCCAACTGTTTGTAACCGATCACAACGGCGCTGACTAGTTACTCGAGCAAATTTATGTAAATTGTTTTTTACGAACATAGACGTTTCATAGATGTATACGTACAACGACGGCATAGTTAATATTTTTGTATTTTTAAAAAACGGTTTGCAGATGTCCGTTGCCTGCAAATTATAAATAGCTCATAAGCACCTTTTTTTCAAGCATAGAAAGCATAGGAATGTTGGTTTAGCTTACTGCATACTTTGTCAATATGGGAGTTCCATTTTAAAGTGTTTTCTATGTTTAGTCCAAGGAATTTAGTCACTTTTGCTCCATTAATAGTTTTATCATTGTATTATTTTAATATTTAAGTCCGGATTGTAATTCATATATGTAATTCAATAAATTAATGTATTCTTACCCGCCTGCCAAGCATGGCGATTATGGTGAAAACCCCCCTTTGGGGTAGGCCTATGTCCAGCAGTGGTCGTCTTTCGGCTGTAATGATGATGATGATGAATGTATTATTTGTTGAAATTTCATGAATACTGTTTTATCAAGATTTATAATCAAATTATTATTATGCAGCCAATTCACAACTGATAGTAAAGTAGAGTTCATCTCATCCTCCAATGTACTTATCTCGTCACTATTGAAAAGTAAAGTGCTTTCATCTGCAAACATTGTCATAGGATATGATGTTGCTGTCGGAAAGTCATTATTATAAACAATAAATAAGGGGATCCGAGTACACCACCTTGTGGTACTCCATAATTTACCGCTCTCTGACTGGATTTATATGTTATTTCGTTTTTTTTAGAAATTCTACTAATGGATGTTATTTGTTGCCTATTAGACAGATAAGATTCTATTAAATTTGATATATTTCCTCATATTCCGTATGCGTTAAGTTTATTTTATTAGTAATTTATGGTCTACGCGATCAAAAGCTTTTGACATGTCCATATAAAGCGCTAGAGTTGGTAGCCTCTACTGGTAACCATATGTAAGAAATCGTAGATGGCCATGTCAATAGATCTGTTTTTCTAAAACCTTTCTGGTTATCAACGAAAAGGCAATTTTTCTCAAAGTATGAAGTAAGTTGATAATATATTGCTTTCACGAATATTTTTTAAAAATCGGTACTAACGCTACAGGTCTGTAGCAGGACATATCTTCTCTGTTGTCCTTCTTGAAGAGAGGTTTTATAATTGTTATTTTTAATTCTTCTGGAAAGTAGCCATGGTATATGCACATATTGATAAGATGACTCAACACAGGAGCAATTATTGTGGATACTCGTTTAACAATGTTTGTACATATATCGTCATACCCAGTGCTAGACGTATTTTAGACGTATTTTTGTGACAATAATTTGATGAATTTCCTGTGGTAGTGTAGGTGACATAAACATGAAAGTAATGCTACTGCTTATTTTATGTTTATTATTATTGTCTAAATAGGTAACTGGTTTCACTTGATCTACAAAGTAATCATTAAAAGCTTGTGCTATTTCAAGAGGATTAGTTATGATTTTGTCATTTGATTTGATTGTTGTTATGGTTTCGCCTGGCAAATTATGTTTATTATTATTTTTAACCGACTTCCAAAAGGAGGAGGTTCTCAATTCGACTGGTTTTTTTTTTTTTTTTTGTGTATGTACACTGATAACGCTGACATTTATGATTTGATGACGATTTACGTGATTCTTCTTTAGTTTGATGCGGTATAGTTGCCATTTGGTCCCATAAAAATTCAACATGGTTTGGCCCAGTAGTTTTCATTTTATGAACATTTTACTTCAGTTGTGTGGTATAATTTAATGTATGTTCACCGATTTCTCCTCCATTTGTGGAGCGATTCTCAAAATTCTTTTTTTATTTGAAAGAGTATACTCCTGAGATGGTGGCCTTTAAATTTGATGAAGATCTGATGCTGATCTTCGGAGTATCCTTATCTCGGGGATAAAGCTGATGATAAATCTAACTAATTGCGCGATGTAGAATTTTTAGTTTTTAATTTGCGTCATTGATGTCACAAGCGTTCTTTTTATCAGTTTGTAGTGTGTAGGCCCAATGTGGATTGGTAGATGTCACATCTCTTTGAATTTTTGGTTCTAAGACATGTCGGTTTCCTCATGATGTTTTCCTTCACCGTTTTAAGAGCAGTGGTGATGAAATAAATTACACAAAGTAATGTGCCTGTCTGGGTTCGAGCCCACGACTTACTGTTCGTAAGTCAGGGCCGCCACCACTGGGCCATCGCCATACAAAACCGCATTTACCGACATAAAGACACTCGTCATCTGCCTCTAAGCCTTTTCTCAACTCTGTTGGGGTAAGCTGCCAGTCTAACGGAATGCAGCTGAATACCAGTTCATGGAGCGATTGCCTATCTGACCTCCACTACCCAGTGCTAACTGGGTTATTGCCTATCTGACCTCCACTACCCAGTGCAAATTAAAAACTAAAAATTCTACATCGCGCAATTAGTTAGATTTATCATCAGCTTTATCCCCGAGATAAGGATATACCCCACATCAACCGTCAGGCAGTAGATCACCAAACACAACACACGGGGATGAGGAACTTAACACCCTGTTCCCCTAAAGATATTTCCGATATCTAAAAATTGATATTTTCATTGAATACCTACACATGTAATAATATGATATCTTTATAATCTGCATTCCTGTCAGTTCGGTAGGTATTACACAGAAATCCTTTGTTTGGGAGTAGCTAGTGACTGGTCGCATTGACTTTTATCACATTTTTATCGACATGATACAAGAGATGCCAGGTGCCTGCCCACAGGTGTCAGTAACACGGTTGCAAACATGAACGCTCTTCTCGTTCTCGCGTCCTTGTTTACAATAATCTTTTATTTATTATATTTAATATCAAAGAGAAAGTTCGGGTATTGAATAATCAAGAATGTGCCTTACGTTGAACCTGTGCCCCTACTGGGCAACTACGGAAGATACATTTTGCAACGAGAGTATCCTGGACAGGTGATACAAAAACTTTGCCAAAAGTTCATGGACCAACCTTACTTTGGAGCCTTTTACGGCAAGGAGTCTGTTCATACTGTCAAGAGCCCCGAGATCATCAAACATGTTTTAACTAAAGATTACTATTACGTCAACGGTCGAGAATCAACTAATTACTCCGAGAGTCAACCCGCCTGCCAAGCGTGGCGATTCTGGCAAAAACCCCACTTTGGGGGAGGCCTATATCCAGCAGTGGACGTCTTTCGGCTGAAATGATGATGATAACTCTGAGAGTGAGCTGGTCACCCAAACTCTATTTTCGGTGGTGGCGACAGATGGAAAATAGTTCGCCAAAATCTGACACCACTCTTTTCTACCGCAAAGATGAAGAACATGTACCATTTGATAGACAAGTGTAGCATCGTCTTGAAAGATACGCTCGACTACGAAATTAGCATGTCTGATGTCATCGAAATAAGGCAGATTTGTATGAGGTACACCATGGACTCCATATGCTCCGCTGCTTTTGGAGTGGAGTCCAACACTATGGGAAAAGAGGAAAATAACCTCTTTAGATTCATGGAAACCGAAATATTTGAAGTTTCAAACTACCGTGATTTTAAAACACTTTCAGGGCTGTATGGCCTGCAATTTTCTATCGACTTGGACTTCAAGTTTTTCCTCCAACCATAGATGATTTTTTCTCGTAACTGTTGAAAGGGGTGTTCCAGAGCAGAGACTACAAGCCATCACTGAGGAACGACTTCGTGGACCTGGTCCTGACTTTAAAAAATTATGATTATATTACTGGAGATAGTATAAGCAACGCAAAGACTGGCGGTGACAAGAAGGTACAGTTGAAGGTAGATGATGAATTGTTAGTGGCGCAGTGCGTTCAGTTCTTCGGGGCAGGTTTTGAGACATCAGCTTCTACCAGGCGAAGAACCCGGAGGTGCAGCAACGAGTGGCTGATGAGATGGCCGAGTTCCTGAGACGTCACGAAAACAAACTGAACTACGATTGTGTGCATGAGATGCCATACTTAGACGCTTAAATGCACGAAACCCTACGAAAATACCCTGTGATAGGAAACCTAACACGCGAGGTCATGGACGACTACGTCCTCCCTACGGTCCTGAAACTAGACATAGGAGTTCGCAAGTTCGCATCCATGTCCCAGTTTACCACATGCATTACAATCCCAAGTATTTTCCGGAGTCGCAGAAGTACAAGCCAGAACGTTTCCTTTGGTTACACAAAATTAAATTAAATTAATTAATTTAAACCTTACACGTTCTTCCCGTTCGGATCGGGTCCCAGGCTCTGCATAGGTAATTTGAATTACTTACATTTTTATCAATATTCAAATCCAAAGTTTGATCATTCAGCCTGTTAAGGATCTAGCACAGGATATGACCTTTTACATACAACCGCTCTTTCTTGGATATTTTTATTTATTTTTTTGTTTTTCCGGAATGCGTTTCGCAAAGGTGCAAGTGATGTCAGGTCTCATCACGATCCTGAAGAAGTAGAGAGTGGAACTGGCTGATGGCATGCCGGAGACCCTGACCTTAGACCTTAGGACATTACTGACGCACCCTAAAGACCAGGGTATCATCTTGAAGATGATCAAGCGAGAAGGCTGGGAGGAGAAGAAATTCGTGCGATCGGACATTAAGTATTAAGGTAGTAACGCAAGGGCTGGCCTTTATTTTGGCCAGAGACTAAGCATTGCCACAAAAAATGACAAACCAGTCTATTGGGCACATTACTAGTCAACAGCGGCTAATCGATGCCTAATTTTAGTTTGTTTTTAAGTTTTGTTTAGAGGGAACTAAAAGCAAAATTGCCAAGTTGGGGGTGTGATATCCCACAGATAACTTAAACTTTTTGGCCATCTGTGGGATGACTCGGCTAGAGAAAATAGAAACACATTGCATCGGGTTCCAAAAAGAACAATTAACGATAAGATAAAACTAGAAATGTAAAAGTTATTGATAAGATATTTTTTTTGTTTCGAAATTATTGTGCAGATATAAACTGTTCATATATATACCTACGTATAAAATAATCTAGAACGTATTATTATTGCCTAATATTTATTTGACTCCATCATTGTGTAGTATAGGTGTTCCTGCTCTAACCCCTTTTACTTCGGGTATAAACAGGCGTCATCATCATCATTATATATCAGCCGAAAGACGTCCACTGCTGGAAATCAGCCTCCCCCAAGGGGGGGTTTTGCCATAATCGCCATGCTTGGCAGGCGGGTTGGCGATCGCAGTACGGTTGTTACAAAAACAGAGAACGCTGCTGCCCATTCTCTAGTAAGTCCCTTAGTCGCCTCTTACGACACCCAAAACACACTACACACTAAACTAACTAAACAGGCGTAATGGTAAGAAATTATGAGATGAAGCGGATGATAAGAAAGATGAATGTCATGCATTACAGATAAGTTTCTACTATATTAACTAGCTTAACCCCTAGGCTTTGCTCGCGTGGAGTTCGGTAATTAACCCACGGGATCGTACTACGGGAAAGTATTCTTTGTGTTATTTCAAAATAATATCAACTTACTATCTGTGTGCCAAACATTCAAAATCATTGTAAAAACACTTAAGAACATCTATCCATACATTCATCTAGATCATACGATTTTCATAGAGTAACGCGTTGCTATCCTATCACGGAGCTCTCAATACACAATTAATGTTATTTTCAAATAGCCATTTTTTTTATTATATCAATGCCGATTAATGAATAATATAGCAGCTATCTCCGACTCTAATAACTTGTTGTTATAGTGGATTGTCATTAAAGTTCACGTATGTTACTCGTGCTTGTTTTGTAATGTTGGTGGAGTTAACCACTAAATAAATGAGTTCAGAAAGACTGAATTTCACCAAAGTTTACGCACACATAAATACGCGTAGGTACGCGTTCAGTGACTGCAACATGTTACAGATTTTCAAAGAAATGTATACGCTTCGGGAAACATCGTCTTTTGGAGTCAATTTTTTTTGTTTGGAGAACAGGCCACCCCATAAATTGTAGCAGATATTAATGAAACGTATATAGATTTCTTCCTTATAGTTTCTAGATTACAGTGGTAATATTAGCTAAGCCATGTCTAACCGGAATTATGAGAAATTCGAAAATGAAAACGTGTATCTAACAATAACCTTACAAGTTGCTGCACGTCTGTAGCAGTCAGAAAGTAATTGTATTCGCACATTGCCTTGAAATCTTACTGCACAATTGACACAACGACCAGCAGATGCCATTTTCATAAAATAGTTTTGCATTATATGCGAATAAATCCCAGAAACACTTTCAAAAAATCTAAATAAACTGAGTAATAATAGCTGCGTTCCGAATTAGGCTGTAATCGATTTGAGCGTCCATAAACCCGTTCCGAATTACCGTGAGCGCAATAACGATGTCCCTTGAATCGTCATAGATGACGTCATGACATGCGTCATCTTGCGATTACACCGAACATGCTCCAAATAAATATCACCGTGAGCGCTGTCAAAAATGACAGTTGTGTTGACAGGTTGTGTTGTTTTGTTATGAACTTATGACTCGCATCTAACTATACATTATATTTAATTATCGTTGCATCTATGTTATTTGTAATTCGTGGTATTTTTTTAAGTGGTAAATCTTTGCCGGGTGCAAAATACGCTAATATAAACACTTTCGTCACCCTTTTCATCACTGGACGAATCGTCATTCTCTATCTCAAAATCTGAGTTATCAGAGTCGATAGGTCAACCAACTTATCTTCCATTTTCAAAAATAGGTCTTGTGATTGGGGTTATGATCACTGGCAACGCGTTCACGAGCGTTCCGAATGATGACAGTTCTTAGCTGTCATAATCGTGATATCTAAATCGGATCGCAAAATATTGATGTGAGTGCTGTGAGCGATTATTTTGTAATACGGAATGCAACCAATGTCAAATGAAGTTGTAAATGTCAAAAAGAGTAAATATCAAATGAAGTTGTCTGTCAACCACCAAAAAGACGGATTTACAACGTTCCGTGCCATGATGATTTTCTATACCATATAAAAGATTTTAGCGGAAACCTTTAAAAATAGCATTAAAAAGCTCACAGTTTAATATTATTTATTTTTATGTTATATTATATTTCTATTATAATTAAGTAGATATTATTACCAATGGATACCGTACTTTTTTTTTTTTTGTAAACGGAAAGAAACGCCCCTATTTACGTAAGTATTTTCTGTCAAATAACATTGATCACAACAGGAATGATTTGACTCGCAAAAAAATATCATAATATAACTTATTTATTATGATTTTAAGATTCCGGTTTCGTTTCTGTGTAATCTTTCGTTTATTACTGTAATAAAATGGTTACTTTTTTTTGGTGTAATATGAATAATATTTATGCAACACCGAAGAGGGCCTAAAAAAAACTGTCTCCTTTGGTAATACGAATGCTAGATAATGACATCTAATATAGTGATGTTACAAATCCCTGCTTGCTCTAATGATTAGAGATCTTTTGATAAGATTCGACTCTCATCTTATCAGACAAAACTGTTAATTAACAACACAATGTGTTTCCAAATACTTTTTAAACTTAAATCACGAACCTTAATTAGTTAGAAGTTGCCCTCTGTGGTACGTTCGTGCTAATTTGGAGACCCGAACATTTCCGAAGGAAAACTTTCTCTTGTTTACTGTAGTTTGATATCGTCATCGAAGCATGTGGTATCCGGCAGAGTAGAATAGAACTAACCCATTACACTCACGGGTGTCGTATAAGGCGACTAATGTCTGAGGCAGAACACCTTGCGCCTCCGTAGACCAGAGAATGGGCGGCAGCGTTTTCTGTTAGTCTTTCATCACTGCGATCTCCAATCCGCCTGCCAAGCGTCGAGATTACGGCAAATTCCTCCCATCATGGGAGAGGCTTATGTCCAGCAGTGGACGTTATGGGCTGTTGTTGTTGTTGATATCGTCATATTGTATGTACTTGTTTTCCCTTTTCCTATTCAGCTGGTCTTCTGTAGTTATCTAGTTTTTGTTTCAACCACGACTTATTCTTGCGAGCTCACGGTCCAAACCTCCTCGACTCTCGACTAAATACGGCAAGGTTAAGAAGTTAGGTTAGTATAGTCAGGTAGGGGTGTTGCAGCAACGTGCCATAAGACAACATAATATCATCATGTCTCTAAACCGCGAAGAGTTTGGCAGAGATGTATACCTCATCTAATAGTATACCCACTCTTCGCCAGTATGTTTAAGTCCCATGAAATAGAGAGCCAACCTATTGCCATCAGCCGGGACAAATAAAGACTGTGGCTGCTACTGAGCCACCCACTACCCATGAAAAACCCGAATAACAATTTGCCCGACCTGTGTATCGAACCCGAAACCTCATGCTCTGCATAAGTCGCGCCAGCTACATCTAGATCAATGAGTCACAAATATTGAAAAACAGAAAGTTGAATGTAATAGAGTTGGACATTATGTTTATAGAAAGAGATACATACTTTCACACTGTTTTGAGTGTAGCTTCGTTAACGTCACATTGAACTGTCATAATTATAGCTATGTTATTGATACGATTATAATTGATTAGCAATAATAATTGTTTTTATGTCGGTACGTAATCGATTAGAATGCCTCTCACCTAACGATTAGGTCACATTGTCGCATGATGACCAGATTCTCCTCTTACGATAAAGCTGAGAAAGTTAAATAATTCAAGATCCTATCTAACGTGGAAATCGATCAGCTATCGAAATCTTTATAGATACGAACTAGTTAACTTGTATTTTTTCGCACACCGTTTGCTTACAATATTAGCCAGCTTTGTTGTGTGAACCTAGCCTATAGGAGTGACTTTCCGCCATCTCCTAATAGAAAATTTGATCCCGATTAACCAATCTTATCAAATCTTTGAAGTCAATTTTAATCAGCTTCTAATTGAGTATTATACTAGATTCTTTTGTCATAAATGAAAAGATCATAAGTAAGTTAATAATATAAATTTTATAACAAACAATTTTTAGTTTTTGTTTTTTTCGCTCTAATTAGAGAGATATATTAAATTAATAATAATTCTTTGAACCCAGTACCGAAAACACACCAACAGTTCCCGAACAAAAACGAGCGCGTGTTTGACGTCACAATGTTAATGATTACTCATCGTAACATACATCTACAGTGTTCTGACATCTCATCGATTAATTCTTGTTATTATGGATTTTTCAAAAGCTTATGACACAGTTCGTTATGTCAAGCTGTGGAGCAAATTAGCTAAGGCGGGTGTACCGGCGGAGATGACAGCCTTACTGAAAACCTGGTAAGGTTGTCAGAAAAATCAGGTGAGATGGGCGGGAGTCCTGTCGGGCGCGTATGGCATGGAGTGTGGTGTGCGGCAGGGGGGACTGACCTCTCCTCTGTTGTTTAACCTGTACGTGAATGACCTAATCGGCGAGCTCAACATTCAAATTCAAATTCAAATAGTTTATTGTGGATCATAGGTGTATTAAGGCGTACAGCCGTCATCGTCGCTTCCTGCTGTATGAACAGATGAAGCGGTGGGAGCCCCAGCATGGCTTCGAGAGCTGCGGTCGGGGTAGTCCTCATGCAGCCTGTGATCGCCATGCAGGCAAGCCTTTGCATGCGTTGCAGTTTGATGGAGGCTGTAGTTAGTTTGGTACGGGGCCACCAGACCACTGCCCCATAAGTGATCATAGGTCGGATAACCGCGCAGTATAACCAAAGTATAATTTTAGGGGATAGGCCCCACTTCTTACCTATCATCCTCCTGCATTGCCAAAAGGTGATGCAGGCCCTGTTTATTTTATTATCTAAGTGACTACTCCAATTTAACTTACTGTCCAGGATGACTCCCAGATATTTGACCTCGTCGGCTAACTGGAGTTCCGTATCGAAAAGTTTGGGTAGGCGGTAAGGGCCTAGTGTTCGTTTTTGGGTAAACATGACTAGTTCAGTTTTCGTGGGGTTCACTGAGAGATCGAACTCTCTGCACCACCGCTCAACGATGCGTAGTGCTTGTTGAGTGAGGTTGCAGATTGTCCCTGTCACTTTACCTGAAATGAGGATAGCGAGGTCGTCAGCATACCCTATTGTGTAGAAATGTTTCGCGTTGAGTTTTGTGATGAGGTCATTTATCACCAGATTCCAGAGGAGCGGGGATAGTACTCCACCTTGGGGGCAGCCTCTGGCTATCAAGGCCATCTGCTGTTCCCCTTCAAGTCGAACCACTCGTTTGCTTAACATATTGGTGATCCAGTCTGTCAGTACCTGTTCTACTCCGTGACGGGAGAGCGCGGTGTTGATGCTGGCGAAGTTTGTTTTATCGAAGGCTCCTTCGATGTCTATGAAGGTGCCCAGGCAGATGCCCTTCTGGTGAATCTCCTCTTCTATCCGGCCGACCACTAGATGGAGGGCGGATTCAGTGGACTTGCCCGAGCTGTATGCGTGTTGGTTAGTGTGGAGTGGGATAGTTTTCAAAACGCCGTCCCTCAGCTCTCTCTCGCAAATTCTCTCCAAAGTTTTAAGGAGAAAGGAGGTCAGGCTGATTGGTCGGTGGTGTTTGGCGTTGGTATAGTCACTCTTACCTGGCTTAGGAATGAATATGACTTTCACTTCCCTCCATCCTTTTGGAACGTATCTGAAGGCCAGGCACGCTCTCATTATGGGTACCAGTATGTTGGCGACAGAGGTCCCACCCCACTGCAGTAAGGCAGGAAAGACCCCGTCTGGACCGGCCGCCTTGAAAGGATGGAAGCACCGAATCGCCCACTGGAGTTTTTCCAGCGTGACGACTTTGTGTGCATAGCGCCAGTCGTTTTCTGACGGTGTTTGATTTACCTCTGTCCAGTCGATAGCCTGTGTAAAAGCGCAGCCTGGGAAGTGAGTTTCAATAAGGACGCGCGTCGCCTCTTCTGGTGAGGTGGTAAGTGTGTTGTCAGGTTTACGGAGGACAGCAGGCCCAGTCGGGTTCTGCTGTGGCAATATTTTCCTTACCCTGTTTGCTTGTTGGCAGGATTCGATGTTGCCACAGTATTTGCGCCATCCAGTGGAGCTCCTGAATCTGATGCATTTTTTATATGATTTTTTGGCCGCGTAGTACGCGTCCCAATCCTCATCAGCACAGGTGTTCATGGCTCTGTTTAGGGCTGACCTTACCTTCCCGCGCTTACGTTCCAGATCCGCACCCCACCATGGTTGCTTCCCTGGTGTTGTGGGCGGAGTGGTCTCCGGGCAGGATGAATGGTAGCTGTCTAGCATTGATTTTGTGAGATGACTTACACGCTCGTCGATCTGCTGCGTGTCCTCGTAGGTCATTCCGTAGTTTACTGACGCAAGTTTGGTTTCGAGGATGCGTGTATAAGCAGCACGGTCAGTGTTTCGCGGGTTTCGCCGTGGCAGTGTTGGTGTCACACAGACCTCAATATCGAAGCGGATCCACCTGTGGTCCGAGCAGGAGGCCTCCTTGGAGACCTGCCAGCCGGTGGTGATGGCCGCAGCACCCTCCGATGCCAGAGTGAGGTCTATGATTGTTTGGCTACGTCTGTTTACGAAGGTTGGTTCGGAACCTGTATTTAGTAGGGTTAGGTTAGTTGTAAATAAGTAATCTACTAGCGCCTTACCCCTTGCGTTTTGTGTGTCCATGCCCCACAGAGGGTGATGAGCGTTCGCATCGGCGCCTATGACAAGCTCCAGCCCAGTGCTTTCGCAGTAAGTCACGAGGCGGGCGAGGTCATGCGGCGGCGGCTCTTCTGCCTCGGGCATGCAAGCGGAGGCGAAGACCACAGTTGCTACTGTGTCCCCCCGCTGTATCAGTAGCCTAGCTGCAGAGACATCCCTGCAACAGAAATCTGTTAGTGGCTGTGTTTTTATGTTACGTGTCACATAGATGCATGATCTTGGTTTATCATGATCTGTACTTACTAAGAGCTTACCACCAAGATTGGAGAGTCCTTGTATTTGGCCCGCCCTAATCCACGGCTCTTGGATCAAGGCAATGGCCGTATGTTGTACCTCCAGCCACTTCCGCAGCTGAGCCGTTGCGGTCTGACTGTGGTGGAGGTTGGCCTGCAGGACCTTACAGGTCGACGAAGGGGACGCCATCACTGGACGTTCCTTCCTCGTCTCCTGCCAGCCGCAGCCCAGCAAACAGGTCGCCCGCGTCGAAGCCGTCCCCCTCCAGGTCAGAGGCCGAGGACAGGATGATGTCCTCGAGCTCCTCCCCCGAGAGGACGGCGCCCACGCTAGCGGTGGTAGGGGCGGCTGGCGCTGCTACTGCAGGCTCAACCGCGGGTGTTTCCGCGGTGTTTGTTGGGGGGGGAGTTGCCTCCTCCACATGTGTCCCAGCGCTGGCGGCGCCCGGATATCCCTGAGGGACGTCGACAAATCTGCCGTTCGGACCCTGGAACTTAACGTACACCGTCCCTGCACCAAATGAGAGACGGCGTTCGGCTTCCATCAGGGTCGGAATTTGGTCCTCAGGGACCCCGACCATCACGTACCACGCTTCGGCCTGTTTGTTGGCGCCCAGCAACACCCACTCCTTGATGCCAACCCAAGAGTTCTGGTAGCACAGAGCACGCCCGATGTCGGACGGCTCCGCGAAGATCCCCTGCTCATCAGGAATGAGGATGCCGCATCTTACCCGGCGCTTGATGTCCGCCTGCCTCCTGACCACTAGCAGGGTGCTAGGGGGGGGAGGCAACTCGGAGATCAGTTTCCTTAGCCATGCTAAGGTGTGGTCGTTCCCGCACCACAGTCTGAGGACCCCGCTGCTGAACACCGGCCTCGCATTGAAGGTCGGTGCAGGTGAGTCTTGTGTAGGAGAAGAGGCCTCGACGAGTATCTTCTTCTGGATAGCCGCGAGAACCAGGGTTGACACCTCCTTGCTGATGTGCCCCGTACGGCCGCAGGTGACTGCGACATCAAGGTCGGAGCTCACAGCTTGGGCGTAGCTACGCTTAGCATCCCGTTTGGATTTATCAAGACGCGGCCGCTTGCGCTCTCCTCGAGGTGTTAAAGTCTCGTTGAGGGCTCGCTTGGCCGCGGCCTGATCCATCCGAACGGGTTGCGGTGGCGTTTGCGTGGCTGGTCCACTCGCGCCGCTGGCTGCTGGTTGGCTGGGTCCCGGTCGGCTGCTGCCGGCCGCGGCCTGCGACCGCTTGCCTGCGGAGAAATTGACATTGCCATGGGTCGGTTTAACCCGGCCCGTGGCGTTAGCCTGTATAGATTGAGGGGACTTACCCGTCCTCAGTGTCTGCCGCTGCCTCAGGGACGGCCTGTTCTTCCTTCTCGGTTTACCCGTCGAAGGGACCGGGGCAGCCTGCACTGAGGGTTCAGCGCAGTGGCGTTGTTTGCCGGAATCCTCCTTCCTGCCTTTGCGCCTGCTCCTCTGCACCTGCCAAGTGAGCGCGAACGCGTCACCTGTGGTGCTGGTCTCCGCCGGTTGACCAGTGACGGCCACCGGGGGGGGAGCAGTAGGCGGAGGAAGATGTATGAGGGGAGCCCGGCCAGAGGAATTAACCGTCGTGGCGGGCTCCGCGCCTGAAAAAGAGGGAGGTGCGGTACTGGTCCCGAGCAGCGCCGCGGTCCTCCGTTTATTACGGGACCTGGTTTTGGTCCTGGCAGCGGTTCTCGCCACTGCCGGACCTGTACCCGCACTGGAGCTACGTTAGCAGCGGAGCATCCGGGGGCTAGAGAGGTGCTGCAAGCACCCCTCTTGGGAGAATCCTTGGCTTTTGCCTCCTCTCCGGTGTGTGTTTGTGCAGTATGTGCGTGCGAATGTGTGTGAGGTTTGTGAGTTTGTGTGGTTGTTGTGTGTGTGTGTGTGTGTGGTGTCGTATGGTCTTTGAGTATCCATAGTATAGTATAAAAAAATTCATCTCTCCGGCTTCCCACCCTCCATGGAGCCCGCACCTGGGAACGTCTCGCTACAAACTAGCTCAACCGTTAGGACTACCTTCGAGATATAGGGGCGTGAGGCTGGTTTACAGTGCGACATCGGGCGCTTGATCGGGTTGACGACTAATCAAACCTTCACTTACACCTTCAGCATGACCTTCACCAACCGCTTCGGCCATCCGAGGACGACCTCCGCGGACCTCCCACCCCTCGCCGTGGCCCTCTGACGGGACACTGTAGCCATTTCCCTACCCTTGGCTATTGGGTAGGGCCACCGTTTCGCTTGAAATCCAGACCAAAGAGGGCGTGTTGCCTCACGGACGCATAACCACCAGCGCCGATCGGCTCAACCCTCCAGGACTCCTTCATCCCCGCTTACGGCGCTCAACTGCGCAGGTCCTAGCGCAGGTGACCAGATTACCTACTCGACGCCAGCTGGGTTTAGTGGCGGCCGAGCCCACGCCCACTCGGTCACGGAGGGTCGTGGTTAGGTTAAAATGCGCCTGGTGATTTTCGTTGCGTCTATTTCTTAGGGAAATAGACCAAAAGCAGGGCGGCAACCACGTAAAGGAGAACACACCAGACTTGCCTTGAGGATCTACACGACTGTAGCGCTCCCCCTCAAGACCCCGCCACCTTACCACCTCTGAGGGAGGCAGTAAGGTAGGCCTGCATCTATACTACCAAGCAAAGCTCAAGCAAAGCATGTCGTTGTGCAACCGCGAAAGCATAAATACAAGCCCGCCCCGCACGCATCATATGGAGTGTCACATTGATGACGTATGTATCAACAATATAAGCTACGCGGATGATATAGTATTGCTGGGGCCGTCGGTAGGTGCGATCAGAAAGTTAGTGGCTATAAGTGAGGCATATGCAGCGGACCATGAACTGAAATATATTCCTTTAAGTGCGAAGTTCTGATTTTTAAATGTACTAACGCACCGGTCCATGTTCCGCCTATTATGGTAAACGGAGTGACTCTCAAGGTGGGGGATAGCTTCAAATACTTGGGACGACACATTTTCACTGAAGACTTGACAGATGACGCCGATTTGGAACGGGAACGAAGGGCTAATGCCCCTGCGGTGCGTGGAAATATGCTTGCTCGTAGATTTGCGCGTTGTTCGGTAGAAGTGAAAATCATTATGTTTAAGGCATACTGCCAATCCTTCTACTCGATCAGCCTATGGGTGAGTCATACCCGGCGGGGCGCCAGTGTCATTAGAGTATAGTACAAGAATATTTTCAGGATGCTGTTAAGGCTGCCTCGTTACTGCAGTGCATCTGCAATGTTTGCGGAGGCGCGCACAGACGGTTTTCATGCGATTATCCGCAAGAAAGTCGCGACTATTTTTAAGCGCGTGAGAGACAGCAGTAACAGATTAATCAGTAACTAATTGCCCAATCCAACAGAGATGGATGAATATTATGCTGGGACGTTAGATGTCGGCAAACTAAAGCAGGAGTTTATTGGTGTCTGGCGGTTACCTAACAAAGATGAAGGTGACGGTCTGGCTCGCCGATTGATTGGTTTATTTTTATTTTTATTGTTCATTGATTGTTTTTATTTATATTATTTTATTATGAAATTTTGTTATGTGAATGTCTTGTTATTTATTTTGTAATTTGATTAGTCGTGTATAATTAATTATGAATAAGATAATTAATTAATGATAATATTGTAATTTACTTTTAAGCTATTGTAATTTGTTTTCATGGAATTGTAATTGTATTGTGTTTTTATTTGATTAATTAAGTAACTTTTTACTTTTATTTTTATATGGATGATTATAATCAGAAATAAACGTTTATTAATAATAATTTTAACTATTATTTTTTGTTCTTTCATTTTCTTCTCTTGTAAGAGAGTACAAAAACCCTACCCACGGGCCGGAGCCAAGTTTGTAGGGGGATGTTTAAATGAAGAATAATGAGAAAAGAAAAAGAAACAAAAAAAAAAGGAAAAAAGTAAAAGAAAAAAAAAGAAAGAAAGAAAGAAAGAATGAAAAAAGAAAAGAAAGAAAGAAAGAATGAAAGAAAGTGAGAAAGAAAGAAAGAAAGAGTGAGTGAAAGAAAGAAAAGAAAAGTGAAAAGTGAAGAAAGAGAGAGGAGAGAGATGAAAGATGAAAGATGAAGAAGAAAAAGATGAAGAAGAAGAAGAAGATGGAGATGATGGTGATGATGATGAAAGTTAGAATTTCCGGGTCATGCGACACGTGTATAGAATTGTGGCTTTTTGGAGCAGATGAAGTGTGTGGGGCGAAATGTGTAAAGTGTTTAAGCTTTGCATAAGATATTTCGGTACGAGACCAGTGGAAGAGAGCACTATAGGGACGATGTGGACGGTTTGTGCTTCCCACTTTTGTTTCTATGGCGAGGTTTTGATATTTACTAAGCTTTTCAGATATTTTAGTTTGAACGTTGTGTGAGTTTGGGATAGCATATCTATTAGGTATTTCAGCTTACTGTACTCTAACTTTTTTTTTCTAGTAGTCCCAAAATACCACTCAAAAATATTTAAGGGGAATCCGGGACCGCGGTCCTGGTCATATCTGGTCTATTGGGTCTATCTGGTTATTATAGTCCTATCGCAATAGATTTTCTGCTTCTTATTTTCTAGTGTTGTTTCGAGTTTATATTTATAGTATGGTTTCATCTCACTTATGAGTTTATTCTCACTTATGAGTTTATTTATTATTATTGTTATTGTTATTATTCTGTTTGTCAAATACTATGAATGTGCGTTAATTAAGAGAGTTGGATAAAAGGATCATACGTCAACGCCATTAAAAGTTATATGTTTAGCGCGCAAGATTCATAATTTACCCTAATAAAATCTAAGTGCGTAAATACGTACACCTATATACGTATAACTTGATAGCGATGAAATATTTTTAGCACAATTATTATCTGTTATTATTAATTATATAGCAAAGGCAAGGATCTATAAAAACTAAATAATGGCTGTTACTTTATGATGGTAAATATATTAAACAGGGCAAATAATAGGTGAGGTATTAAAATAACGACTGGGCGGCTAATATTTCAAAACCACTAACATCTATCACCTAAAATACCAATTGATCACCAAATTTAGTAAATGAGCACCAAATTTTAATGAGGTGGTTGATGACAAACTAGTTTTGCTTATCGGCATAAGCAAAACTAGTTTGTCATCAACCCACCCCGGGCACCCCGACATATTATTTTTGTAAAAACCAATCAGAAGTAGGAGCCCCGCAAAGCGGAGCTCCGTCGACCGGGTCTTCCTCGACTCGGATGCAAGAGCATAACAGTTCAATTTCTGGTGGTCATTAACTAAAACTAAATCTCAGTAAATAAATAAACAGTAAACATAGAAACCTTTGTGGTAACTATTTTTTCGAGCTGTTTGGGGTTGAAACTCTAGGGCCGTGGGGTCCGAGTGCCCATAGCCTGTTCAAAGAACTTTCAAAACGCCTAGTTGACGCTTCCCGTGACCCAAGAGCTGGCTTTTACCTTGGTCAGAGGCTAAGTGTTGCCATACAACGTGGCAACGCTGCCAGTCTCTTGGGCACATTACCAGCTGACAGCGTTGAGGAGGAGTTTTTCGATGCCCTTTTATAGTTTATTGTTAGTTTATTTATTTTAGTTTATTTAATACTTAGTTTTTAATTCATTATGTAAAAATCTCAGTTAATTTTATAAACCACCTCATTGTATAATTTATGAAAGCCTATTTTCTACTTTTTATCCGCCGTCAAGTTGTCGCCTAATAATAACAATAAATAAATCTTTATTCTTCTGAATAAAGATTTATTTATTGTTATTATTAGGTGTGTTTCTACACAGAAGGTAAAATACAATATGAATCTAAAAAATAACTATGTAAGTATAAAAATGTATGATGCCTGTACTAGGATAATCTTGTATCACAGGCTGCAGAAGCTCTAACAAAATGCTAAAATTATTTTGATTAACTTAAAATCTAATAACTTAGAACAAAACACATAATGTTACACGAAAATTTGCGTCAGCAGAATTTATTATAGGTTGCTTAAAATAAATAAAATCGATGATAAGTATGTCAGCGCAGTGATCTGTTATTGCTTTGTTGTTTCAGCAATATGCGTTTTTTTTTTTTTTTCTGATGGAAAATCATCAAATTACTCCTCCCGCTCTGGGCGGAGCAGGAGGGAGTGTCAGACTTTTACTGACTAAAACCCATCCATATTCCTTCATCGCCCTTTGTGTTCCGGGGCCACGGTATCTCTTTCGAACAGTCCCACAACCCCCGGCAGGCATCGGCCTTTGCGGACCCCTTCCTATTGCTGACATTCTTTGAGGCGCGCGTGGAACACGAACGCGCCGTCGACACGGCCTGTCGTCATGAGACGGACGGACGGCGAGCTAGCCCATAGCCCACCGTCCACAGGCCCGCGCCTACGGTGGCCGGGGGCCACGTGGTGGCCCCCGACGCCCGGGGCGTCTCCCTCGGTAGCCGGGTCGCTGTGAGGTTCTCTCCCTCTCCCGTTCCGCCACCTCCTTCTCTAGCATTACTGCTTCGCAGAAGGAGGTGACGGTGTCCCATTCCGTCTCGCTCCGGACCATGGCTTGCACCAGGGCCGGACGCGAGAGGTCGCCGCCGCCAATTGCCGCTTCGAGGACACGGCGGTGCTCCGCTCACGCGGGGCACACCTCCACCGTGTCCTCCGGTCGATCCTTGCAGTGAAAACACCCGGAGCAATATGCGTCAAACAAAGAAGTCAGACCTATAATATGACGCTCTACGTGCCCTCGTAGTCGATGGAGTTGATGTACAGTGTCGACCAAAAGTCCAGAGGCAATCTCACAAAGCAATAGCTTGACGTTTAGTTTGACTTACGACCTTCTACTTTCAAGAAAATACACATTGTCGTCTACAAGTAATTGTAGTTCAAAATTTCAATATGGAAACATAAGTCAAGATAGCCTAGCGGTTAGGCGCGTGCAGATCTATGAATGAATCAGTAAGCCGTGTGTTCAAATCTCACATTGTTACTTTTAGACTGTATGTAAGTTTTTACTCAATTGGAAGTAATGGAACAGAAATATTATATTCTTTATCTTGTTCGCTTTGTTCACACATTCCGTGAAGTTGAAAGGTAGATCATAGAAAAATAAGTAAGGCGTTTAGATTTATGTGAGGTAGACATGAGATTTATGAATATTTAACTTGACCGGAATTAATGTTTTCGTTTGGTTGAAGTTGTTGGTTAGTGACGTGTGGTTTAATAGATAGCGGTATTGTTGTTGCAAAATGCAGGCAAAATTAATATTGAGGCGAGGGCGACTATTATCGCGCTGCATAAAAGTGGTCATAATAGAACACAAATATCTGAAGAAACAGGACTTCGTTAGTACTTTATATAATAATAATTGTAACTTGAACTTTTATTAGAAATTAAAATATAATATTATTGTTAATTTATTTGGTGACATAAGGATTGATTAATTGTTTTTTATTGTAATCACTTTTATTAGAAATTTAAACCTAATATTATTGTTAATATCTTTGGTGACATATGGATTAATTAATTGTTTTTTAAATCCATCATGAGGCCTAAAAGATAAATAATAAATAATAATAATAATTGGCCTATAAGGGTCAATCACTGTCGGGTATCCATGCCGCTAATGCTTTTGCTGATTTCTTTTCCAGTGTTTTCTTACCTGAAACACCTGATTTGAATGTCTCCCAAATATGTGCTCTTGAAACATATAGCAATAGTAACTGCGTCAGTTTAGTTAATTTTTCAACTAACGATGTAGAACGTGGTATCAGTAAATTAAAACTCAGTAGTTCTGCTGGACCGGATAACATTCCAGCTAATATCCTTAAACTGTCTAAAACTTCCATAGCCATCCCTCTATGTCATATATTCAACTTATCATTAACCACTGGAAAATACCCAACTCAATGGAAACTCTCTAGGGTTACTCCTATACCGAAGACAAGGTTGAAATTATCAGTTGAAGACTACAGGCCTATTGCTATATTGTCTGCCCCTGCTAAAGTATTTGAACACATTTTATATAAGGAAATTCAAAGACAAGTCGATGTTTATTTGTGCAATGAACAACATGGTTTTCGCAACAAAAAGTCAGTTGACACCAATTTGCTAACATTAGTTGATTTTATTTCTTTTCAAATGGACCGCGGACAGCAAGTAGATGTGCTGTATTTCGATTTTCGTAAGGCCTTTGATAGAATTAATAACGACATCTTGTTACGCAAGTTAAGTGCCATAGGATTTACACCCAGTCTTCTTCTTCTGTTTTCTGACTATCTCCGGGACCGTCAGCAATTTGTTCGTCTTGGCTCATACAATTCACATGCGTATCATACACGATCAGGCGTGAGTCAGGGTTCCATTTTAGGTCCCTTGCTTTTTTTGATTATGGTAAACGATCTGCCACAAATAATAAAACACTCGAAATGTCTACTTTACGCCGACGACCTGAAAATATATGCAACAGTAAACTCCGTGTCTGACTGTATAGCTCTCCAGCGTGATATCGATGCCTTGAGTGAATGGGCTACCACTAATAAAATGGAATTTAACACCTCTAAATGTCAATTTATGAGCTTTGGCCGTATGCGGAACCCATTACAGTACGACTACAGCGTGAACAACGAGTTTATAACCAGAGTGTCGACAGTGAAAGACCTCGGTGTACTGTTTGATAGCAAGCTGACCTTTCATACACACATTATAAGCTTGGCTAAAGAATCATTCAGACGCTTAGGTTTTGTTTTACGTAACTGTCAAGGTTTTAATAACCAGGCAGTTATCAAGCTCTTGTTCAACGCCTTAGTTCGGTGCAAGCTCGAAACTAGCGCTTGTGTATGGAATCCTCATGAGGTAACCTATACACTCATGCTGGAAAAAGTGCAAAAAGCTTTTCTCAGGTACCTCTACAAACATGTATTTGGATATTATCCATATATGTATCCTACTAAATTTCTTTTAGGATGTTTGAATTTTAATTCCCTTAAAGTCAGGCGTGCTGTTGGCCAACTTACAATTGCGTATAAAATTATACATGGTTATACCAACGCCTCGGAATTACATGCTGAGCTGTGTCAATTATTTGTTCCAAATAATTATATTCGCTCTAGGAAACATAAATTGTTTAATGTTCCATTTAGTCGCACTGTAGCTCGATCCACTTCGCCTGTACCACGTATGCTTACGAACCTCAACGCTCTCGTGGAGACCAACCCTGGATTGGACTTGTTTGCTGATGAATGGAAGACGATATTGTTGGAATGTTTGTGGTTCTGCGAGAAGACCGAGTAAAAGGATTAGGTATTTAATTTAGTGTTAATGGTTTTAAATACTGTACTAAATAAAATAAATAAATAATTAGTGATTATTATTGGATTTATAAATGCAGAGTGAATGATCACTTTAGTATTTTGTTCTACAGGTGCCTAACATTACTTTTTTTTTGTTCTAGAGGAATATTGTAAGTCGTTGGATAAAAAGGTATGAGGAAGAGTAGCCTTGCTAGTCGACAGCGAAGTGGAAGGCCGTCGCTTATTAGCGAAGCGCAGCGGCGCCATATGGTAGGCGAGTATGAAACAAATGGTTTCACGCCTACGAGACACTTTGCGGAATTATTTGAATTATTAACAACGCATTGCATGGAGGTGTGGGAAAATTTAAGAGGCACCGGAATATGTCAAAATATTGTGGGGTCCAGGCGCAAACATCTAGTTGACTGCATCGAAAATAATGGGAGTTATACAAAATATTAATCCTAGTGTTTTAATTTGAATTAGACGTGTAACAAAATATTATTTAGTTGTTAATGTTTAGTTGTTTACTTATCCGTAATTCAGCCTGGCCATTACTTATTATTATTAAAACAAATTGTCCGTAAGCCATTGAGAGATCGAGCTTAGTGAACTGCTGCCCCCCGTGCAGCTTGGCAAACAACTCCTGTACTGTTGGCAAGGGGTACTTATCAACAATCAGCTGTTTGTTTATTGATACTGAGTAATCGGCGCAAAGCCTAACTCCTCCATCTTTTTTTAGCACCGGAACCACAGGTGAAGCGTATTCCGAGTGTTCCACCGGTTTTAACACTCCCAGTTCTAACAGACGATCAAACTCTTTATGTACCTTATCTTTCAGGGCAAATGCAACCGGGCGGGGCTTGAAAAATACTGGCTTTGAACCGGGTTTGAGATGAAGTTTAATCGCGTATTTATTGAAACAGCCTAAATTGCCAGAAAACAACTTAGGAAATTTGTTATACAAACTTTGCGTAAATGAGTCGTCTATCTCAGTGTAAAGGTACTGCATTGCAGGCGCCGAACTCGTGAATGAAGTCGCGGCCCAGCAGCGGCGGCCCGTCGCCCGCCACCACGAATACGTCCAACTCGCGCGCGCGACCCTCGTACGCCACACTCAGTCGCGCCAGTCCGTGGCTGGCTATTTTACCACTCGTATAATTAAGCAGCTGCCTGTTTGTCGCTGATAATGGTACATTACTAAAATAAGCGTCATAAGTTTTGCTCGAAATCACACTAACAGCCGCGCCGCTGTCTATTTCGAATTCCAAAAACTGACCGTTAACCAATACCCGCGCTGTCATCGGCCTACCCCTCGCACAACGAATATTGTACAACGACTCACCGTCATCTCCTTCATCCACAGACTTCTCATCTACGTACTGTACTTTATCTGATGTGCACTACGACGCAAATGACCGTTTTTGCCGCACTTTTTGCACTTATAACTTTTGAAACGACACTTGTCGGCTTTATGATTATTATAACCGCACACACTGCACATTTCGCCGTTGGTGATGCTGAATACCGGCGCGCCACCTGCGCGGGCCGCCGCCGCCCAGCGAAGCCGCTGCCGCCGCCTCGCGCGCGCACCACACGTTCTCCGCCAGCTCCACCGCGCCACTGAGGGTTAAATCCTTCAAGCTTTGTGCGAAAAGCTTGTCCTTCTCGTGGCCCGCTACCATACCTATGACGAACCTGTCCAGTACGGCCTCCTCGAAACTTTAAAAGCTGCAGTGTGCTGCCAATCCCTTGACTCTGGCCGCCCACATGGAGTGACTCTCACCTGGCCTTTGTACCGCTGAATAAAAATGGAACCTCTCCGCAAACCCGCACTTTTTAGGAGTAAAATGCTAATATCGTCGAATTCCACTTCTTCTAATTGCTTGCTAACTTGTACGTCGCTTCCGAAAAGCCGCTGAGCAGTATTGCCCTTCGCTTGACCTTGCTCTTGTCCTTAACGTCGTCCACGTTATTTGCGATGAACCGCTGGTCCAAACGGGATTTATAACTATTCCACTCTTGTGTTGAGTGGTGAAAACCCGAAAAAAGTCCGAAAGATACGGCTGCAGACATTATTTGCGAGAGTTCGTCGTCGCCACGTGTTATATCGCAAGGGAGATGTGAGGACGGGGCGCACGTACTAATTACACGGTAGCTAAACTTATATTGTCACTTACGGGATATCTTCCGTGATAAGAAATTGTTTTGAGCTCCCGATATTTCGACGCTGTTGCAAGCGCCATGATCGCGGGTTGACTGGAGAATGCGGGTGGATGGAAAATAAATTACACACACGTTGTGCACGTTAAAGTAGCAGCCGGCATCATGATAAGGACTCCAAAAAACCTGGTGATACTGTGAGTGTGTTTTGTCGTGACTTAGTGGCGAGTTCCAATAGTGCGCGTAGCAAAAGACAAAGAAAGAGGGTAGACAGATTTGTCTGCTCTTAACAATTTATTTTACATCCACCCGCATTCTCCAGTCAACCCGCGATCATGGCGCTTGCAACAGCGTCGAAATATCGGGAGCTCAAAACAATTTCTTTTCACGGAAGATATCCCGTAAGTGACAATATAAGTTTAGTTTTAAACCGTGAAAGCTTAAAACAGTGTACATGGTAGCTAGTTACATACTGCCTTTATTCAACGTTCAACGCGCGCCGGCGCAGCGGCGCATATAGTTAACTACTTGTACATACATAACAGTAACCGTGAGAACAATGTAGCAAGATGTGCACGTTAAAAGTGTCCATAGTAAAAACAAAAAAATCAATTCAAAAATAAACATTCAAATAGGCCATGGCAACTAAGAGATGAGCAGTCACAACTGACATTCAAAACTTTCCTCACGACATTTTTCTCATTCCCATACCAAGCTAACCGATTACCACACAACTTTTCAGTCAGACTAGTTCCTTATTCCCAGATTCCCTCTAGTTATTTAATCCCCCGTGTGAACACGGGAAGTGGGAAACTTACGAAGTGTTCAGGTGTTTCTAGTTCAAGATAACTTACAAAATTGTGACAATATTTATCTTTTAGCGAGGATAGTTTGAGAGCGGTTTTAAAATAGGGTGGTCTTGGTTAGAGCGTTCTGTAAGAGTAGTTTTACTTTTAAAAGTGTGACTGCAATATGTGTGGTTTGCAAATATTGCTATTATTTTTTTGAGGTTAGATCATTTTTTCAGCTGTAACCAAGGATTTTTTTTTTTCCTTTTTTGACCAACCAACAATTGTTTACACTGTAAATATTTCGAGTAATTATCTACCATTATCTGAGGTTATTGTAACAATTTCTTACAGGTTAGCACCGCATGCCCCATAAACATATTAGATGTGCCACAAGCACTGTGCACTGTACAATAAAATTAGTGTCTAATTAACTAAAATTAACAAGTTTAAATTAACATTATGTGCAAGAATATAAAACTAATATTAACAGTAAAGTAAAATTCAATAGAATAGAACAAACAGACACAACAAAACAGAAAAAAAATTGAAATAAAATAAAATTACAATTAAAATCACAATCAAAGCAAAATAAAATCAAAATTAATATCAATGTCCAAAAAACAAAAACAAAATTAAATTCGAAATAAAATTAAGATCACATTCAAGATCCAAATCTAAATTACAGTAAAAATCATAATCAAAATTAGAATCAAACCGAAATTACAATTAAAATCAAAACTAAAAGTTAGAGTTAGGACTTATTAGTGACATGACTGTGCCTTTTTTTCCACTGCTGGGACACAGGTCCCTCTCGAGAGGATAATCCACCACGCGGGCCCAGTGCGGGTTGGTAGATGTCACACATGTCTTTGAATTTTTTGGTTCTAGGACATGCCGGTTTCGTCACGATGCCTTTATTACAAGCCATTATTTAAATCTAGTGGGATCGTGGTCTCTACAACTTATACAATTTAATAACAAAAAAAAATCGGGGCAGTCTTTGGGGACTGCAAAGTGCAAGTGAAAACAAAAAGTACACAGGCCGCTCCCCAGTCGTAGCACTGGTTATGCCCCGCGCATGCCTATGTGGTGCTACGCCGTAGCGGATCGCCTGTGAGTGCGAGTGCGAAGCGTGACCACATGAGTAAGAAAACGGAACAGAGTATAAGCTTCATAAGAACGTGCAAAATTGTTACCTATTTTGGTAGGGTTGTCACAATAAGTGAAGACAAACTAAACAAAACATTTGTGAAATTTATCCAAAGACAGACCGACTCGTAGCGACAAATAAGAACGATGTAAGTATTAATGCTAAAAAACTTATTTATTTTAATTTTCTGAAATGTACTTCTAAACGAATAATTCAAAATGACATTTTGTGGGTTTGACAATTTCTATATTAGGTAAACGTCGTATCTACAACTTGTCATAACTGTCACGCTAAACGTTAAACATTTATTTATTTTTATAGTGTGCATTTAAATACTATAAATGTGGAAAACATATTACTTTATTATATTCAGGGGTTAGTTTCCCAGGTTTCCTATAAAGTACAGGTTATGTTCGGAGGCCCATACAAAAATAAAATGTTTCGTTTCCTTTCAGCTCAATCAGACATCGGATTGGTTCAAATGTTCAAATCTTACTTTCAATATTTGAACGTAACACACATACCTAATACCTATTAAATACCAACCTGCCCACATATCTACAAATGTTTAGTAAAAGCTTGTAATAATAATAAAAAGCTAAAAACACACCGTGTAGTTCCCTCTTCTTACTAAAAAAAGAATCATATAATAAAATGAAGATCCTTACTTGGAAAAGTAATAATCAAATATTTACATACCTATTGTACTCCTTGGGATAGTTAAAGTATGATATATTTTATTTTTTCTAGTATTATTCATACACACAGTACAATAAACAACCATTATGAATAAATACCACGTTTTTATATTAAAATATTCAAACTTGTCACAAAACAAACAACGTGTGTTGCCCTGACAACCCTGAGGTTCTCAACTGGCTGTGACAGCTTAAACCGGTTTTTTCCAGTCTCGCCGCGTACGCGACAAGCGGCCAGTGGTAACGCACACATGCCCCGCGTGCTTGTAGTAGTGCAACCAATTCGCGCGGTTGTATGAAGCTTATACTCTGTTCCGTTTTCTTACTCATGTGGCGTGACCGCACGTTACGTCAAGTGACGATGAGTTCAATGTTTTTCCGTCACCCAAAAAGTGCTCAACGCGCCTAAAGCAGTTTTCACTTAAAAAAAACTTAAATTACCGATGAAAGCTATGTTCAGAATGATGTACTAAATACGAGGTAACCGTTTCCGTCACACGAACTACCATTATACAACGAAAGCTCATGTTGCTCGTTACTATGGCTCAGGCGCAAAATGACGCTTTCGCAAAATATCAGTCTATCAGAAATGTTACTTGTAAATGTGATCCAGAATGTACTGCACTGTACCTACATTCTACTGAACTTTCTTCACTTATAGCTCTTTTGTGCACGCTCCTAGTTGCAATAAAAACTTGTAGTCTTAATTTTTCTCTCGTAAATAAAGTTTTGACCTCGTTCTGCAGATATAAAAGATATCAAAGGTTGAAGATAAAATAAAACCTAGTAAAGGCTACTTATTATACCATCAAAAAGTAATAATACTTATCAAAAAGTAATAAGTTTCTCCTTTCATCTGATAGAAACCTTCGTGTGTGGAATACTTATCAAGCTGTGATAACCTCCACAACTTTACAACTTTAGGGTTTGGTTAAAGTTCCCAATGTTAGCAACCCCTGTTTGCCTACAAACTTTTACACGTTTGAGTTTTCACAGTACTTTCTGATGTTTCTCCGAGATTACTTTGTTGTTATAATGTTATCTTGTTGTGCTCCCATATACCTGCGTACCTACCTACTTATAAAGTTATTGGTATTTTTTTGTTTTAAATTAAAAACAAAATCTATTTAGTGTTTTACAGTGGAGTACAGTGACAGAATATTTTTTTTTCCAACATCTTTATGTAGGACAAAAAATATTAGTGAAAATAAAATAAAAAAACGCTGGACATTACATACAGCGCCATCTAGTGCCACACTAAGCAACGAGGCTTGTGTCGTGGACACCAGATAGTTGATATACTCTTTGGTGGCGCCTTACACCTATTACTTGGGCGGAAATATAAAATTGTTGGCGGTTATCCCAGACGCTGGGAGCTGGTTTTATTTAAATAGTGGACTGTATTAATGCGGGGGTTGTAAAAGTACGTGGGTAGGTCTGACCTTGCAAATGCGACACGAATTAGGACGACGAACCTGTAAATATGGACAGAGGAATATGGCAGGAAACATGCAGCACCACTGACCTGTAGATTCACCGTCTTCTATCCTCCGTGTCGGTCGGCAGAGGGTTCGAGTCCTTGCTGGATTCAAGGCAGCGCACGAGGGGGCGCGCAGACGCCGTTCACCACATAACACGCACTTTCCGTAGTGTTTTTGACAATAGTTCGTAAATGCACTCGCGGCAATTCGCAAACCGTAAATTACAAATAAATTAATAAGGGAGCATGTTCTTAGTAACGCTACTCTCGTTCAAGTGGCCGAGGGTCTTCACACAGTCACCGTCGGTGGTGACAAGGACAGCGATAGTCCAGGTGTGCATGTGGGAAAAGGATGGGAGATGATAGGATAGTGACGCATTTTGCAAGTCATTTCTACTTCTACCCTACAATGAAAATTATGAATAAATACGAAATCCAACATCCCCCCAGCCTTGAAGAAACCCTTCAAAAAAGGTTAGAAAAGCAATAAAATCGCTATATTCAGCAACTTCAAGTAGCGTGTATTTGGTAGAGCGGATAACTATAATGAAATTTCTAAACTAAACTTATCTAACGTAAGCTAATTAATACTTATTAAGAGCTAAAATATGTATATAAAATATATTGACTATTGAGTCGGAAGCGGGCATAACCGCACTACTGGTCGTTTAAAAGTACCGCGGGCTTATTACGTATGAAATAGCGATCAGCAAAAATTGCGCAGCTATCGCGCAATCATCGCGCGATCAATCGCTTATTGCGGTATTATATATAAACCGATTGCTAATCGCTCGCCGTTTGCTAGTATGCATTTATCGCAACGATACTAGCGCTACAAACCATTTAGTAGCAATCACTGGTACTAATCAAATGTCAAACAGATGTGACAAAAGTTTTGTTTACACGTTGAAAAAACTTATTATCCACTTGAAATTTACCAAAAATAGCTTGGCGTCGGTTTTAAGATGGTTTCAAGTGCACGAAATCAGTGTTTATTTGGATTCCAAGCAATATTCGGCTGTTCTCATCTCAACAACTAGTAAGTTTAAATGTTTTATACTTATTGCATACAAGTAAAAGTTTTGCAGTAGCAGTGCCTAATTAAACATTCTCTTTCAGTATAAAATGGCAAATAGAGTGTCCAATGAACAAATGGATGAACTCCTCGAGTTTCTGGCTGGGCATACTGCTTTAGCCAAAGGTATTGGCCTTGGAGCAAGATCAAAAGAAACAGTTGACAAGCAGTGGAACGATCTTGCCTTGAGGCTCAATTCCTTTGGCTCTGGTTCAACGAAGACGGGAGAACGGTGGAAAAAGGTAAATAGGGTGTTTAATTTTTATGTTTTTAAACGGTTTCCAATTACTGCATGCTCATAAAAGCTCTAATTGATAGATGTACTAAATGTATTTTATTTTTATTTTATAGTACTGGTCAGATTTAAAATTTAAATCCAAGACCAGACTAACTAGACGAAGGCAGGATGCTCTAGCTACTGGTGGTGGTCCAAGTACACAAGAGGATCTGTCTGAGATTGACAAAAAAATCTTGGACATCATCCGGGAACGAGCGGTGTATGGTGACCATGAACATAGAGTTCCTGTATTTGTAAGTCACTTAATAAAATGTAAAAATATTTATAAACTGAATGAATATGCACCTTCTAACAACAATTTTTGGTTTTTAGAACATTCAACCTGAAGTGGCTGTTAGTGCTCCAGTGCCACCAGAGGACATTGTGGTGTCAGAAGAAGTTATTATATCAGGTAAGTCTTTAATCTATTTTATCATTTAAATGCATAATTTCATTTTATGCACTAGTTATAATACACAATTAGCACTTCTAATAATATACTTGTGTACAAGGTGTACATAGATTAGATTAATATGTTTAACCATACCCATACCATACTTATCGTTACTTCTTACATACTTACAGACACTGCAGAACTTCCTGTGCCTGTTGACAGCCCAGAAGCACCAGAAGTAGAAGTACAACAAGTGCCTGAGAGAAATCAGGGTAATAATAGCTAGAATACCTATATGAATAAGTGAACATTCTATTAGATTTATTGTAGGGAAGATTTTTACTAACCAAATCATATTTTTCAGGAGTAGTGGCTCAAGATCAGCCTGCCAGACACCTGCCAGATCGTCCTCGCCGACAAAATAGACCCAGTCTAACAAATAGTATGTATATCAACATTATGGATTCTATTTGATGTCTATAAACAATGATCTACAAATCAATCAGTTTTCAATGTAATAATGAATTATGTTTAATGCCTCATTGGTCTTCTATATCAATCAATCTCAAGAGGTCCTAGGTTGGACAGAATGTTATTGGGATATTTAGCTGGGGAATTTAAGTTGTAGTCCAGTTATGACCAGTAAATGGTAATAAGTTCACCCTTTATTGTATGGGAACAATGAACATAACTATACAAGTGTTATACAAGTGTACAACTCTGCTATCTATTTGATATTGTGATGATGTTATGATAATACTTATTACAGGATCACAAACCAGAATCGACCCAGATTGGGTCATGGAATTAGAGAGGAATAGAGTGCAGGCAGAAAATAAGATGGCAGATGCTGCTCTCATAATCGCAGAGGCTGCTAGGAAGATTGCTGAGGCGTCTCTTTTAAATGCTGAGACGTCTCGAAGGCAGTTAGAGGTGCTTAATACCATGGTGGAGGTTGTGCGTCAGCTGAGCAGTGCACTGGCAGCTCGGCCAGATTGAAACTAAAATAAAATTCAATAAAAAAATAATTCATAATTTCCGTTGCTTTTATTGTTGTTACAACCTTCATTTTAGAACATCAATAAAACACCATATCAACAAAACATTTCTACACTGTACTCATTACTTATTTGCTAACTTATTGTCTATCACTTCACTTACACACACAGAGTCAAGCACATATAATAATTGTTTTTGACACACCCAACATAACAAATAAATCAATATTAAAGCCTCCTAGCTAACCACAATCTTTGGACAATGCGATCTCTTTGTTGTCGGCCTCTAGCTAGAAGCTGTTGCTCAACAACAGCACCTACATCCTGCTGTGGTTGCGGTATGACTTGGTTGTTGAGATCTCCTTCAGCATCCACATTTGGCAACTGTGGTACTGGCAGCCGATGTTTGTTGCAGATGTTATGCAATACAGCACAGGCATTTATGATCATAGCCACCATATGATGATCATAATGCAAAACTCTATGTGCCAGTAAACATCGCCAACGTGCTTTTAAAACCCCTATGCAGCGTTCTACAGTATTTCTGGTGCTACAGTGGACATTTGTATAATGCTCATTTGCACTACCAGGTTCAGCGTGAACAATTGGAGTTAAAAGCCATGGTCTCAGCGGATATCCAGAATCACCTGAAATATTAAAATTGCACTGTTAATTGAATGTACTACATATAAAATTAACTTAGTTTGTATTATTTATAGATCTGTATTTAAAGACAACATTGAATAAAAACTGTGCTTAAATTCTTGTGAATACTTAAAATAAAAATTGCAAATACGCTACATAAATATTGAACAAGTAAAAAAATAACTTTATGATAGGTTACCTAGCAGCCAGATAGTCTCTCCTCTATTTTGAAGCTGTTGGAGATGCTCCTGTATCTCACAATTTCTCCGAATATAGGCATCATGTGTAGCTCCACCAAATGATGCATCAATATTGATTATATTTAAATCACTATCACATATCTAAAAATATAAACATTATGGCATAATTAAGTTGCACTGTGACTGGATATTACTTTTCAAATAAGTAATAATTATTTATTATACTGGGATTTCAGAATCTTTGTTGGACTTACTATTTGTACATTCCTGGAATGGTAATGTTTTCTATTAAAAAACCTTTCTGCATGTTCTGTTGGTTGAATTAAAGCTACATGAGTACAATCAATACAGCCGATGCAACCAGGAAATCCAAATTTGTTTGAAAACCTAAAAAGAATAAGTAAATATTAAAATACAAACAATCGCATAAACATACACTTAACATGACCTTCGATTATAATGTAATCAAAGTCACTTACATAATTAATACTTTCTACTTTTATTTATACAGGTGGCCTCTTACCCATTTATGATTGTGTTTCTTTCTTGTTGTGTTTGAGGGAACCTTATATACTTTGTTAAAATATTAAGTGTATTCAGAGCAATTGTCACCTCTTTTACAGCTATGGATACACCGGTTGGCTGAGCCCATGCATATAGCTCATGCCCACAGGTTTTTGATAAGACCCCGTAGCATAGAATGAGAGTGCTGTTAAAACCTGTAATATCACAACATTATTAAAATACCTACGTTAATAGGTAAGGTACAGCGGTACCCTACAGTAAAACAATGTTTGTTTAATACTTACTTTACATTCTACACTAACTTTTGTTCTCCTCCTCGTTTGCGCCATTAATGGTCTAATCTCATTGCACAAACCCTGAAACAGCTCTTTCGTGAGTCGGTAGTGAGCTTTGAACTCAACATCAGATAAGTTCAAAGCATTGGCTTCATCTCGAAGGCTTCGCCGCAAGTGCTGTGTTACGGCTTTCAATTCTTCTGGCTTCAGCCTCAAGTGCTTCAAGCAAGAGAACAGCACGAGCCATCCTTATTCAATTCAATCTTCACGATCACAATGAAAACACACTAGTTATTGTAAATTAACACACGCGATACGGCGGAGATACTAGATTTTAATAAATGTTTGATTTATAATACTAATATAATGGACTAATGTATAAAAATAAATGTCTGAAACAATCAGAGAGCGTTAAGCAATCGATCAACATCTAGGGAAAAGGTAATTGCTATCTGACAGTCAAATTTGTCTGCCGATCGCTATCGCTTTGCTGTCAAAAACCATACGTAATACGAAATAACCGTTAATCAGCAACAATCCATGCACTTTTAGTTTACATATTGCTCCACAGAGGCAGCACCATCGCTGGTTTGCTATCGTTTTGTTATTGCTGGTACATAATACCGTTTGCGATCAGAGAGCAATTATTGCGCAATTTTTGCTATCGCTACGCTTCTGCAAGATACATAATAAGCCCGCGGGGTCTTAGTTTTTACTTCCGCTACGCGAACAACACCATCTTTACCAGGGAATACATTGGTAACAATTCCTAATGGCCACTGCAAGGATGGAGCGTTATCTACATTTAACAACACTACGGTACCTACTGTGATAGGGTTACTCGGAGTATTCCATTTCTCGCGTTGTTGCAAATTATGTAAATATTCCGACTTAAATCGTTTCCAATATGATTGAACTATCGAATCCATTAAGGAAAAACGAGACAACAGATCTGTTCGTTGTTCGGATAAGTCGGCTGCGGGTAAACATTCTAGCGGAGAAGTAGATAGAAAATGCGCGGGAGTAAGTGCTAATGGCTCTGATGATGGACGGCTATTAAGCACTGCCTCAATTTGAATAAGAATGGTCGACATCTCCTCAAAGGTGAGAATTTGATTGCCGATTGTACGAAATAAAAGCGACTTGGTGCTCTTAACGTTCGCTTCCCATATCCCTCCGAAGTGACTTGCTGTAGGAGGGTTCATTCTCCACGTGATACGGTTCTTCGCGAGTTCATGACTAAAACTTTGATAGTAATCAGCGGTTTGTAAAAACTCATGAAGTTCACTAAAATATTTTTTAGAAGCGACAAAATTAGTCCCGTTATCGCTATATAAGAAATTACAAGGACCTCTTCGCGATATGAATCGTTTAAATGCGTCGATAAAGGAAGTAGAAGTTAAGTTAGATACTAACTCGATATGCACCGCTTTTGTTACGAGACAAATAAATATACAAATATAAGCTTTTACACTTCGTACGCCCCGTTTGCGGTAAGGAGTAATATAAAGCGGCCCTGCGTAATCGACGCCCGTATGTAAAAACGCTTTGCATTGCTCTAATCTGCATTTAGGCAAATCGGCCATAGGCGGAAACGTAGGCTTAGGGTTAACTCGGAAACAATCATTGCATTTGTGTATGTACTGTCGAACCACACGTCTAGCGGAAATAATCCAATATTTGGATCTTAATATCGAAATTAATAACTGCGGCCCGGCGTGACAATTGTCGCGGTGATAAAATTCAATTAATAATTTAACAATATGTCCTTGCCCGGGAAGTAAAGCGACCTCCGACACGTAAAAATCCGTTACATAAAAATGGAAACAATTTCCGTAACTTGGCCGAACACGGTTGACCTTTAGAAATATTCTTAATATCTTCGGAAAAGTATTTAGACTGGATCGCGCGAATTATTTCCAATTCAGCTGTATTTAAATCTTCAGCGGTGATTGTATCGTTTTGCGGCAATTTTTTTATAAATCGAAGCGAAAAAACAGTAGCTTCCAACAGCTTTTCCCAAGTGGAACACTCTGAAGCTAATTTTAAAAGCGGGTTATCATTATCTGTGACTTTAGTCACGTGCGAAACGGTTTTTTCTTCCGGTAATGAAGACCGGTTGGGTAAAAATCGCTGTATAGGCCAGTCTTGTCTAGGCAAGGAAAGCCAGGATGGACCCTTAAACCATAGCTCATGTTGAATGAGCTGTGAAGGCGAGAGCCCACGAGATACACAGTCTGCGGGGTTATGTAGACCAGCGATATGATATAAGTTTTCAGGTGGCATATTTTCCTGAATTTGAGAAATGCGGTTGGCAATATAAGTGTTAAATCTGTGTGGCGAAGCAACAGACCAACAGAGTGCTACTTCAGAATCCGAGAAAGCATAAATATTTTCGATTTTATGTCGCTTAGATAAGTGTCATAAACAGTTTTAAGAAGTCGCGACATTAAAAGTATTCCGTTTAATTCCAAGCGTGCGAGAGTGATTTTAGGTTTAGCGGATGCAACACGCGATTTGGAGCACACGAGTGAGGTAATAGGCGATTGATCGCCATTTACGACGTGCAAATAAATCACACAGCCGTAAGCGGATTCGCTCGCATCTGAAAATGCGACTAAGGAAACCATAGAACCGGTTTCTATACCTAGATGGCGTGGAAATGATAAATTAGATATGTGCGGTAATTCTATTAAGTATTGTTGCCATATTTTAACAATGCGAGAAGGGGGTGTATCGTCCCAATCGAGATTTAAAAGCCAGAGTTCTTTAATAATTAATTTAGCGAAAATAATTATAGGGCCGACGAGTCCTAAGACGTCGTACAACCGAGCGGTAGCGGATAAAATGGCGCGTTTAGTACAAACAGGTGGGGGACTTGATATTTCGAAAATAAAGGTATCCTGAGCGGGTAACCAACGCAAACCTAATATCTTAAATGTACTTCCATCGTCGAAAGAAATGCATTCAGATTGACGGTGCGACTCGGGAATATGTTCGAGCAATTCCAGCGAGTTGGATGTCCATTTAACTAAATCGAACCCGCCAGTTTTGAAGATCTGGATCAGATCGGTAGCTGTCTTGACTGCTTCCTCGAGAGAAGAAGTAGATGAAGCTACGTCATCCATATAAATGTCCCTTTCTAATACGGCTGCCGCAGTTGGCCAGTTATGCCGTTCATCGCTAGCGAGTTGACGTAGCGTGCGGAGCGCCAAAAATGGTGAAGACCGAAGCCCAAATGTGACTCGAGTGAACTCAAAAACCTCGAGCGGGTCGGTTTCTGAAAATCTGTATAAGATTCGTTGATATTTGCGGTGCGGAGCATTCGTATAAATGCATAAATACATTTGTTTCACATCTGCACAAAAGGCAATGTAATAAACACGAACATTTAAAAGTATATGAAATATATCAGCCTGTAGATTGCAACCCGTATATAGGACATCATTTAGTGATAAGCCTGTATCGGTCTTGGCGCTGCCATCTAGCACAGGACGAACCTTGGTTGTCGCCTTGTCGTTGCGAACTACAGGATGGTGCGGTAGATAAAAGCCTGGTTCGGCTAATGCTTCAGGTGCGGTGCGGGATAGTATACCTTTATTTAGGTATGTTATGTACACGTCAATAAAAGGCAGAGATCTGGTAACGACTGCTTTATTAAAAACTTGAATCAACCCACATACGTTTATTATCGAAGTACCGACATAACACTTTCCTCCTATATTTTAAATAGTCTAACATAAACAAACAAGAAAGAAATCGCTACATTTTTAACAACATACCAATGTGTAAGAGAACATAATTAAACCCACTAATCATGGTTATTGATGCAGTAACTAGCTTAAACATCGATCATGTTAAATACATGAACGAGATGCTAACATACAGTAGATAAGCTTATATTTATAATATCTATCTATATTACATATTGATAGTAGTAACCTGTGTTTTATTCCTACGTAAGTAACTGTGCAATGATAAGTGTGATTATGAAATAAACAACGAAATATCATTACAACTTTTTTAATTTGTCAATGCAGCGTAAAGCAGCCTTCCTATAAGCACGATTCCTCGGTGTTGTCAGTGGATCATCGCGACTTTCAGACATAGTTCTCGAGGGAGGCGACTCCTCTGCCAGTTGCCATTCCTCTGCAACCTGATCGTCCTGATCAGCGTCAGGGGTCGCCATTGATTCTGCATCCGTTTTGTCATACTCTCCCTCCTCAACCTTTGACAATGAATATCTAGACTTTCGATGTTTAGTTGTTAAGATTTGATCAATGTGTCTTTTATGTACCTGACCATTTTGAGATTTTACAGTATAAGAAACTGGACTTTCTCGACGTACCACCGTCCCTTCAGTCCACTTCCCCCGGTTTTTAGAATAGTCCCGTATTAGCACAGGATCTTCGGGCTCGGCCACCCGCAGGGTGGTGTCCCGTCGCCGCTCACTATTCTCCTGTCGCTGTCGCACCAAGTCTCGCGTGTCGGGCCGCAGCAGGTCCAACCGACCACGCAACCGTCGTCCGAACATAAGCATTGCGGGCTCGCGACCAGTGGTACTATGTTCTGTGTTTCTATACGAGAACAAAAATTTACTGAGTGCCGTATTTACATTTTCATTATCGACTTGGGCCTTTTTTAATGCCCTCTTAACCAGTTTCACGGCATTTTCCGCCGCCCCATTGCTCGATGGGTGATATGGTGCAACTAAGGTATGGCGAATACCGTTAATGTCTAAATACTTTTTAAATTCTGCCGAGGAAAAAGGCGGTCCATTGTCGCTAATAATTCTTTTGGGTAAGCCAAAACGCGCAAAACTTTTTCGTAAACAATTTATTACCACCGCAGCGGACGTACAAGAAACATGGTCAACCTCGATCCATTTTGTATGGGCATCGACAATAACTAAATAATACTTATTATTAAATGGCCCTAAAAAATCTAAATTCAATCGAGCCCATGGTTCCTCCGGCCACGGCCAGGAATGCAGGGGAGCCGGGGCGGGAGCTGAGCGCTGCGACTGACATGCGACGCACTCCTGTACTGTTCGCTCGATATCAACGTCCAATGTCTCCCACCAGACATAGTTTCGCGCTATTTGCTTCATTTTTACGATGCCTGGGTGGCCGTCGTGAATTTCTTTCAAAATTGACATTCGTAAAGTTTTTGGAATTATTACCCTGTAACCCCAAATCAAGCAACCTTGATCCACACAAATATTTTCCTTACGATTAAAATATGCTTTTTCCGTTTCGATATTACTTGTTTTTGGCCACCCGAACATTACGTAACCATATATTTTATTCAACAAAGAATCTTTTGCCGTCTCAATTTTTATGTCTTTAAAACTAAGAGGAAAATTTTCCTGCACAAAATTAAGGTAACTACAGTCGCTGTCCTCACATTTGATTCTACTTCTAGTGGAATTCAAAGGAAGTCGAGAAAGTGCATCGGCGTGACAATTTTGTACTGATTTAATAAATTCGATTTTGAAATTATAAGCAGACAACTGGACTGCATAACGCTGTAGTCTACTTGCGGCTGTCACGGGTATTCCTTTATTTGACCCAAAGATATAACTCAATGGACGATGATCACTGCGCAAAATGAACTGTCGCCCGTATAAGTACTGGTGATGCTTGCGAACACCGAACACTATTGCGAGTGCCTCCTTGTCCAGCTGCGAGTAATTTTGTTCGGCGGCGTTAAGTGTGCGCGACGCGCAACACACGGGTCGCTCACTGCCATCTGCGTACCGCTGTGCGAGTACGGCACCCAGTCCGTATGCGCTGCTGTCCACTGATAACACCAACGGCAAAGTAGGATCGTAGTGTGCTAACACTGGTGCGCTGCTTAATACTTTTTTCATTCGACAAAAAGCACCCTCACACTCATCATTCCATTGCCATTTTACATTTTTTTTTAATAAGTTGTACAGTGGTCTCATTATATCACTTATATTTGAACAAAACTTTGAGTAAAAATTTACAAGGCCCATAAAACTCTTTAATTGAGTTACATTTGTTGGAGATGGGGCTGCCTTAATGGCTTCAATTTTGTTGGAATCCGTGTGCAAGCCATCCTTATCAATTTTATAACCTAGATACGTTACACAATCCTTAAAAAATTGACATTTTCTGAAATTGATTCTCAATCCATTTTGTTTTAACCTTTCCAACACTGCCCTCAAATTTGCTAAATGGGTAGTCTTATCCTTCCCAGTTACACATATGTCATCTGCAAATACAGCCGTTGAAGGCAAGCCACTCAATGTTTCCTCCATTATCTTTTGAAAGTTTTCTGGAATACATTTTATTCCAAAAGGCACCCTTTTGTAAATGAACGTCCCGACATGAGTGGTAATTGCTGTCAGCGGCTGTGATTTTTTATCTAATAAACATTGTTGGAATGCATTTGATAAATCAAGTTTTGTGTACTGTTCACCACCCCCCAAGGTTGCAAAAAGTTCTTCAATCCGCGGTAAAGGATAATGAAAATCTTTTAGAATCGGATTAATCGTTATTTTATAATCTCCACATATTCTGATTGAGCCATTCGATTTTATAACTGGTACAATAGGCGTACCGTATTCTGACCTTTCGACTTTGTAAACAACCCCTTCTTGTTCTAACCGTTTGAGTTCACTTTCGACACGCGGGCGCAGCGCCAGTGGCAACGGCCGTGCCTTCACAAACACGGGGGTTTCAACCTTGAGGTGTAGCGATACAGGTGACTTGAATGTACCTAGCCCGTCTGCAAACACTTCTGGGAATTCGTTTCTCAAAGCTTTTGCTACCGATTCCGAGTCGCTAATATTATGACATTCTACTATTTCTATTTTCAATTGCTTAATCCACGTGCGGCCCATTAGAGGTGGACCGCCGTTTTCAATAATAAATAACTTAAGCATCACTGACTTGGTGCCACAGACAACCGTTACCATAATATATCCGATGGTCTCAATAACGTCGCCTGTATAAGATCTCAGACATAACAACTTTGTTTGAATAGGTACATGTTTAAAATATTTATCATAAAAATGTTTTGAAATAGCCGATATTTTACTGCCCGTGTCAATTTCAAATTTACACGGCACCTTTTCTACTACTAAATTCGCATAGTACGGTCCGTCACCGTCATTACTAGTAACTAAGTTAAAAAAATTACAATCGTCATCATCTGAGTCCGAATCATTTAAAAAGTACTGACCTTTGTTCTCCTTAGCACTCTTAACTTCACTTTTACCTTGGCACATTATTTTTAAATGGCCCTTCTGGCCGCACGCATCACATGTATAATTTTTAAAACGACACTTGCCGGCCACATGACCGGTCTTACCGCAACGCGCACAAAGTCGACGCTGTGACGTCGTCGTCGGCACGGAAGCCGCGCCGGACCGCGCGCGCGCTCCGCCGCTGCCGACCCGATGCAGGCCGTCGTCGCCGGCCGCCGCTGTGCCAGCCCCGCCAGCGCTCGTGCCGCCCGATGCGCATGCCGTGCTCGCATGCCGTTCAGCTGCCTCGAGCGCCGTGGCCAACTCCACAGCCCTTTTGTAGTTAATACTCTTTTCGGCAAACAATCTTGACCGCATCTCTTCGCTGAATAAACCCGACACAAACTGATCGCGAAGGTTTTCTTCCAGAGAACTACCGAAGTTGCAGGTTTTAGCCAAGTGTTTTAAACCATGTAGGTAGACACGAATGCTTTCTCCCTGCTGTTGCGCCCGCTGCCGAAAAATATGTCGCTCCGCTATTTCAGATCTCTCCGGCTCCAAATGATTTTTGACGAGTGTAACTAATTCTTCGAACTTCTTCGTCTCCGGTTCCGTGGGTGAACACAAATCACAAATAAGATTATAGCACTCGGAACCCACTAACGTTAGAAGCGTAGCTACTTTTAGATTGTCATCGATACTATTTAACAATATAAATTGTTTTACGCGACGAATGTAGCTGTCCCAATTTCCGCCTTCGATATTAAAAGGTTCTATTTTCCCAATCGGCATGATGGCAAACAGAACTCCACGTAAGTACCGAACTTTCTAGACCGGCTGCGCCAATGTTATGTACACGTCAATAAAAGGCAGAGATCTGGTAACGACTGCTTTATTAAAAACTTGAATCAACCCACATACGTTTATTATCGAAGTACCGACATAACAAGGTAATCACGAATAACATCGTCATATTTTAATTTTAAACTTGGATCCTTAGAAAATTTCTTTTCTAAAAGTAGAAAGCGTTTTTTAGCCGTAGTATAAGAATTGCCTAGATTATTTGGGTCTTCTTTAAAAGGAAGGTCAACTGAATAACTGCCGTCGGAGTTACGAACAGTGGTTGAAGCATAAATATTTTCACACTGCTGATCGTCGGGACTTAAAAATGACTGCGAAGGTAATTCTTCGACTGCCCAAAATCTTTCGACAATCTGGTGCAGCGAGTCAGAAGTAAAAGCACACAATGTGCGGGTAGCGGGTTGCGGAGAAATAATAGGAGCGTCACCTAAAATTAGGTAACCTAAGGTCGTTTCAAGGGCAGAGGGCATACCATCATGTGAGCTTTTAATTTGACCAGAAAGTAAAATTTCACAATAAAGTTGAACACCTAAAAGTATATCTATAGTTCCCGGTTGCGAAAACTCGTCATCAGCGAGCGGTAAGTTACGAATAAATTCAATAGACGCGGTATCAACACAGGTGTCCGGCAACTGTGACGTGATCTGTCCTACTACCATCGGCTTTATAGAATATTCGCACTTATTATTAAAGCGAGACGTGAATTTAATTGAAGTAACACCGAGAATTTTTTGTGAAGCTCCTCCAATGCCTTGAACTTTCCGAATAGCGGGTTTGAGTATAAATAGGAAGCGATAGTCGCTTACAACAAGATGCGGAAATATAATCACTTTGAGAGCCAGGATCCACAAGACATCTCAAAAAGTGAGTGCGGTTTAAAGAATCAACAAACTTAACTTTTGCGGTTCCTAACAACGTAGTCGTTTGATAACGAGCTGCTCGATCATACGAAACTGTACAGACCGATGCGTTGTTTACAATAGTTGTAGGGTCATTAGAAGCGGCGAGCGAATGAGTCATAGCGGACTCTGCATGACTGCTGGCCGGAGTAGGGCGCGGCACGTCATGAGCGGTAGCGGGAATAGGATTAGCGGTGTTGGACACCACGGAGCCAACGTTACAATTTGTTTTATCATTTTGAGTTGGATTAAAATGTAATAAAGTGTGGTGTCGCTTTGAACAATGAGAACAAGTATGTTTCGAAGTACAAGAAAAAGTCTTGTTACAGAAATTATTAAGTTTTATAAAATTATATCTTTCTCGCGGGGTTAATTTAATAAACGATGAACAAGAATATAAATGTTCATGTTGTTTGTCATTACATAAAGCGCATTTATCGCTTGCACTTGAACCACATCCTATGTCTGTATTCACAAAAGACTTGGACGGTTTAGGGATGTGCTTAGTTTGACGGTGCTGTTTAGACTGAGAATGATTATTATCTATCGATTTATTAAGGTTCGTAGAACGAGACAAAACTTTACTTTGTTCCTTTATGAATTCAATTAAATTATGGTAAGAAGGTATTTTATCTTTACGATAGGTAATTTCAAATAATTTAATTGTGTCTGCGTCTAACTTTTGCAGAGCCAAATGCAAGAAAATAAATTCGGTTAAATCATTAAGCTTTAATTGCTTAAGAGCTGCTACAGATGAATCAAAATTATTTATAAATGAATCTAGCCCATCAGAACTAGCCATGGATAGCGGTTTAAACTGTAACAATTGGTTTAAATAAGCGGATGCGAGTGAGCGAGGATCGTCATACTTTTGCACGAGTGCCTCCCAAATAATAATATAATTATCTGCGGTTGGAGCCAACCCTGCGCAAACGCACGACGCCTGCCCAGTTAATTTACCCACTAAGTAAAATACTTTTTCACTATTAGTGAGCGATGCGTTATCGTGTATCATGCTTTTAAATTGTTGATAAAACAATGGCCAATTCTTGACATTACCGTCAAATGACATCAAATCAATGGGCGGAAGGCGAGTATTAGATTTTTGTAATGAAGGCTGAGCTTCAGGTTCAGGACACTCGGGTTTGTTATTGAGTAAAACCTGTTTTATAAAACAAAACATTTCTTCAAACGATAACCAGGAATCATATTCGACCTCGGAATCGGGGTTCAACTGTAAATTTAATATATTATAGGAATCTAAAGCTTGTTGATAATCATTACGCAATGTATCAATATTTGAAGCACTAGAACAAAACGACTTAAAATATTGTCGATCATTAATTGTTTTTTGTGCAAGTTCGAAAATATTTTCTACGCGTTTGTAAATAACATCACGTTTGACTACGTATAATGATAACTGGTTTCTATTAGTACTCGTAGTGTCGACGAACAGATCCGCATCACTACTCTTCCTCTTAGACTTAACCATTGTGAATAACTGTAAATACTAAAGCGGCGATAAGTACGTAACACGAATATGTAAACAAAGTATCTATAAGCGGTTATTATCGTAAAAACAATTAATTTTAGTAGCGGAAATAAAATAAAATTATTGCGGGTGAGTGAAAATTATCAAACGAACTGGTATGCGAACGAGCGCTAATGAAGCGAGCCGAAGTTTACCGAACAATTACGAACAAGTCATCTTATCGGAAACGATACAAAATGGCGGACCACAAAAATGGAATGAATTTGGAAAGAAATAACTTTTACGTTGTGTTGTACTATGCAATGCGGGTGCGGAAATAAAAGGAAATAGTTGTCGGTGCGGGAAAATACAAAGAATAAAACGACAATCTATTTAATTACGTAGTACAGTGAATGTTAAGTTATAACTGACCATGCGGTTTGAATTTAGAATGAAAATGACCAAAAATAATTCGGTTCGAAGTGACCATAAAATAATGGTGGCGCCTTACACCTATTACTTGGGCGGAAATATAAAATTGTTGGCGGTTATCCTAGACGCTGGGAGCTGGTTTTATTTAAATAGTGGACTGTATTAATGCGGGGGTTGTAAAAGTACGTGGGTAGGTCTGACCTTGCAAATGCGACACGAATTAGGACGACGAACCTGTAAATATGGACAGAGGAATATGGCAGGAAACATGCAGCACCACTGACCTGTAGATTCACCGTCTTCTATCCTCCGTGTCGGTCGGCAGAGGGTTCGAGTCCTTGCTGGATTCAAGGCAGCGCACGAGGGGGCGCGCAGACGCCGTTCACCACATAACACGCACTTTCCGTAGTGTTTTTGACAATAGTTCGTAAATGCACTCGCGGCAATTCGCAAACCGTAAATTACAAATAAATTAATAAGGGAGCATGTTCTTAGTAACGCTACTCTCGTTCAAGTGGCCGAGGGTCTTCACACAGTCACCGTCGGTGGTGACAAGGACAGCGATAGTCCAGGTGTGCATGTGGGAAAAGGATGGGAGATGATAGGATAGTGACGCATTTTGCAAGTCATTTCTACTTCTACCCTACAATGAAAATTATGAATAAATACGAAATCCAACATTTCTTCACTTCTTCTTTTCAGCACATTTGCGTCCACTGCTGGACATATTTTATGGCTCCATCTGTTGTCGTCTCTTCGACAAATGTGACCGGCCCACTGCCACTTCAGCTGCGCAACTCTCTTACCGATGTCGGTGACACGGGTGCGTTTCCGAATGTCCTCCCGCAGAGAGATACCGAGCATTGCTCTCTCCATCGCTCTCTGCGTTACCTTGAGACGATGCCCGACAGTAAACGTCCATGTTTCGCTAGCGTAGGTCATCACGGATAGAACACATTGATTGAAGACCCTTGTTTTTAGAGATTGTGGGATTCTCGATTTAAGCACCCTAAGAACGTAAGGCAGCCTCACTACCGCTGCGCCGTTTGGGTCAAAATTGTATTAAAAGTAAACAAAACATCCATAATTATGCAACTGTATGTGTGTACGTGTGTACCTACAACCATTCGTTAGAGTACCTAGCTATACCTAATAGTTTAAAACGAGACAAGAACGACGATGACGATATATGTACAAACATTGTTAAACGGGTATCCACAATAATTGCTCCATGTGTTGAGTCATCTTATCAATATGTGCATATACCATGGCTACTTTCCAGAAGAATTAAAAATAACAATTAGAAACAACAGAGAAGATATGTCCTGCTACCGATTTTCAACCGACTTCCAAAAAGAGGAGGTTCTCAATTCGCCTGTATTTCCTTTTTTTTTTTTTGTGTTTGTTACCTCAGAACTTCCGACTGGGTGAACCGATTTTGATAACTCTTTTTTTGTTTGAAAGCTGGTGCTTCCCGTGTGGTCCCATTTAAATTTTGTAAACATCTGATGCTGATCTTCGGAGATATACAATGGAACTCTTCAAAAATAGACGGCAAATCTGCCGAGAATGTTGCAATCGCTTGGATGTTATTGTTTATACAACATCATGACGTATCATCACGCCTGTATGCTCTGAGGGGGTACACAGATGTGTACAATACAACCAGATTTCGACAGTTAGGTATGTTAAGTTAGCGCGATCGTGTTCCGCGCGCGCCTCAAATAACGTAACATCACGCCTGTATGCTCTGAGGGGGTACGCAGATGTATACAATACACCCAGATTTCGACAGTTAGGTATGTTAAGTTAGCGCGTTCGTGTTCCGCGTGCGCCTCAAAGAGATGTCAGCAAAAGGGACTGTTCTAAAGAGATACTGCGGCCCTGGAACACAAAGGGCTAAGAAGGAACATGGATGGGTTTCGTTTATTCCCATCCACCACCCCCAATTCTACCACCCGGGGTGGTGGATGGGAATAACTTCAAGCGTTAACGCGTTTAACATTTATTCCCATCTACCACCCCTGGTAAAAGTGATTTTATGGACTATTTGACTTAATTTTTTTTTGTTTTTTTATTTCTTGGACTATTGGACTTATTTTTTTTTTGTTTTTTTTTCTTGAACTATTGGACTTATTTTTTTTTTTGTTTCTTGGACTGACTTTTTTTTTTGCTTTTGTTTTTTGGACTATTTGACTTATATCTTTTTTTTTATTAATCATTTTGTTTTGTTTTTCGGAATAGTTGACTTATTTTTTTTGTTCTAGGACTCTTTTTTTTATTTTGTTTTTTTTTTTTTGTGAATACTATACTTTTTTTTTTTCTTTTGTTTTTTGGAATAGTTGACTTATTTTTTTTTTGTTTTTGTTTTTTGGACTGACTTTATTTTTTTGGAATACTACTTATTTTTTTTGTTCTAGGACTCTTTTTTTTATTTTGTTTTTTTTTGTGAATACTATACTTTTTTTTTTCTTTTGTTTTTTGGAATAGTTGACTTATTTTTTTTTGTTTTTGTTTTTTGGACTGACTTTATTTTTTTGGAATACTACTTATTTTTTTTTACTTTTGTTTTTTGGACTATTTGACTTATATCTTTTTATTATTAATTATTTTGTTTATTTTGTTTTGTTTTTTGGAATACTTGACTTATTTTTTGTGTTTTTGTTTTTTTGGATTATGAATTTTTTTTTTCCTTAACACGGCTTAAATAAGGTCAAAATAAAAATCCAAGATGGAGCTGATGAAAATGTTCGGATTTTTCTTCATGGGTGTCGTTTTCGTGGTTTTTGAGGTCGCTGATAATGAAAATGAGGTCAAAATGAAAATCCAAGATGGTGGAAAAATAAAAACAAAAAAAAAGTCAAGTATTCCAAAAAACAAAATAAAAAAAATAATTTAAAAAAGGTACGTCAAATAGTCCTAAAAACAAAAGCAAAAAAAAAGTCTAGTGTTCCAAAAAACAAAACAAAATAATTCATAAAAAAAGGATAAATAGACCAAAAAACAAAAGCAAAAAAAATATAAGTCTAGTATTCCAATAACAAAAGTCAGTCCAAAAAACAAAAACAAAAAAAAAAGTCAACTATTCCAAAAAACAAGAGCAAAAAAAATCTAGTATTCCAAAAAAAAAACAAAATAAAAAATAGTCAGTCCAAAAAAACAAAACAAAAAAAAGAACAGTAAAAGAGATATAAGTCAAATAGTCCAAAAAACAAAAGCAAAAAAAAATAAGTCTAGTATTCCAAAAAAAAAAACAAAATAAAAAAGTCAGTCCAAAACACAAAAAAAAAGTAGTATTCCAACAAAAAAAAAAAAACAAAAAAAAGTCAGACCAAAAAGCAAAAAAAAAAAACAAGAAGTCCAATAGTCCAAGAAAACAAAAAAAAATTAAGTCAAATAGTCCTTAAAATCACTTTTACCAGGGGTGGTAGATGGGAATAAATGTTTAACGCGTTAACGCTTCTAGTTATTCCCATCCACCACCCCGGGTGGTAGAATTGGGGGTGGTGGATGGGAATAAACGATGGGTTTTAGTCAGTAAAAGTCTGACACTCCCTTCTGCTCCGCCCAGAGCGGGAGAGTCATCATCATCATCAGCCTATTAATGTTCCCACTGCTGGGGCATAGGTCTCCTCTCTATGAGAGGGAGGGGTAATTTGATGATTTCCCATCCGAAAAAAAAACAAGGTATGTTAAGTTCCATATATTGGGGATACGCCTATTACCATGACATGTATTGTTAACAATGTCAAATAAATTCATGGCAAATATTTGTTTGGGAACAACTAAAAATAGAAAAAACAAAACTTAAACCAAAAAAAAAAAATTAAACCACTTTTTTTGTGTTTTTTTGAAGTCGGTTTAATTTTTTTGCAAAAAAGTTTTTTTTTTCAAAAATATTCGAGAAAGCAATATATTATCAACTTAATTCATACTTTGAAAAAAATTGCCTTTTCGTTGAAAACCAGAAAAGTTTTAGGAAAAACAGATCTATTGACATGGCCATCTACGATTTCTTACATATGGTTACCAGTAGAGTGGATAAGAGGCTACCAACTCTAGCGCTTTATATGGACATGTCAAAAGCTTTTGATTGCGTAGACCATACATTACTAATAAATAAACTTAATGCATACGGAATAAGAGGAAATATATCAAATTTAATAGAATCTTATCTGTGTGATAGGCAACAAATAACTTCCATTAGTAGAATTTCTTTAAATAACGAAATAACATATAAATCCAGTCAGAGAACGGTAAATTATGGAGTACCACAAGGTAGTGTACTCGGACCCCCCTTATTTATTGTTTATATTAATGACTTTCCGACAGCATCACCGTATCCTGTGACAATGTTTGCAGATGACAGCACTTTACTGTTCAATAGTGACGAGGTAAGTACACTGGAAACTGAGATTAACTCTAATTTACTATCAGTTGTGAATTGGCTGCATAATAATAATTTGATTATAAATCTTGATAAAACAGTATTCATGAAATTTCAACAAAGAATAAATTACAATTTGGACTTAAATATTAAATGCAATGACAAAACTATTAATGAAGCGAAAGTGACTAAATTCCTTGGACTAAATATAGAAAACACTTTAAAATGGAATTCCCATATTGACAAAGTATGCAGTAAGCTAAACCAACATTCCTATGCTTTACACATGTTAAGTAAAACGGCCAATCGAGCAACAGTCCTAACAGCGTATCATGGTCTAGTAGCTTCAACATTGAGATACGGAATTATATTTTGGGGCAATGCCACGGGTAAAGATATGGTATTTAAGTGCCAAAAAAGGTGTTTAAGAGCTATTTATAATTTGCAGACAACAGACAGTTGCAAACCGTTTTTAAAAAATACAAAAATATTAACTATGCCGTCGTTGTACATCTATGAAACGTCTATGTTCGTAAAAAATAATTTACATTTTGCTCGAGTAACTAGTCAGCGCCGTTGTGATCGGTTACAAACAGTCGGATCTAGTACTGCACTGTACAGAAACAGTATTTTTGTAATGGCTCCAAAGGTCTATAATAAATTACCAAAATGTATAAGGAGTGAAGCTAATGTCCGCAAATTCAAAAGTAAATTGCATTCATTTCTAATAGAAAAGACGTATTACTCTATCGAAGAATTTTTAAATGATAAAATATAACATTACCAGCCCTTATTATAATTTATTTCTAATTGATTTATTAGTAATAGGTACATCTAATTGACATTATTTTCAATTTCACAAAATTTGACATTAATAGCTTTCTAAATAACAATTATCATGCGACCGTAGCGCATTTTGAAAAATGACAATTATTTGCTGGTCTGATTTTATTTTTCTACATCTGGGCAACTTTCTTCATTATATCGAACAATGCTCGTATACCGTTGACATGCATGAAAAATAAATTATAATTGATTCATTAATGATTGATAATACATTGAATTCTCAATATATACTCGAACTTGACTTTGTATTGTATAAATCCAGATTTATTACTAAAAATAAAAACAATATTTGTACACCAATTTCATTGGTAGGACATAGAGCGAACTAAAATGTATGAATAAGACCTTTATTACAATACCTGTGTTCCCAAACAAAGATGATTTGATTTGAAGAATTTATTAAACTTTTACGAAACTTAGCTTTTAGAACATTTCCAATTCAGGTACCTGCTCATCAGAACTCCAATCTGCATCTCTTTTCCCTCCTCCATTGTTTTCCATTTGTACTACTAATCACTACCGACCCTCGGAAACTAAATACATTGTTTGTTTACAAATGCTAAGTATTCCCCGACCCCTTGTTTCTGCTTAATTACTGGCGTTTGTTCAAAATGCGAATATAAGCGATACCTTTGAACTTGCCTCCGCGCGCCTGATTGAATTTTTAGAGCACATTCCGTCTGAGTGACGCTTTGGAAATTGGGCAATCATTAGGCGCTTTAAAAATTGTTAGACTGAAGTTTACTTTGAAAAGTTTATTAATTGAGTTCATTCAATTATTTTGAAATTATTACACAGTTCAGTGGTTTGTTATGTGATAATCGGGAAGGCTGTTACTGTAGTCCTTCATTCCTAAGAGTATAGCAAGCAAGTAACATAGTCTTTTTCCATCTCCTATCCTGCTCCCCTGCCCACAAATCACATGTAGTAAAAGTGACCTCTGCGCTGCCACCGACAACGCCGTGGAAGTGGCGGAGTTTTGGACCAAGAAATAAGTACCTATGTTGTGTGAAATTCAAAAGTCTTAAGTTTTTTTTTTATTAATTTAGTTCTGTATTTTCCCGCCAGCACTGATAAGTTGGCTGAAGTACACGTGTTTAATTTGCAAGAATTAGAATTAGAATTAGAATTAGAATTTGGAATTAGAATTAGAATTAGAATTAGAATTAGAATTTATTTATTTGTAAGAATGTAGTTTTACATAGTATGATGTTAAATTTTTTATAAGTTCTATACACTCTACCACAGTATGTGGTGTACAAATATTAAATAATTAAATAATAAAATGTTATTCATAAAACTAAGTACATTAAATGTCAAGATTTGTGATACAATATGTCCAGGATGAATTAGTATTATTATAATTATAGATTTAAAACCAATGTCAAAATTAAGTACATGTCATCTTGGTTTGTTACAATATTCCATATATTCGCCAATGTCATAAAAACAATTATCTAATAACCAATTTGTCAACTTTTTTAGGGTTCCGTACCCAAAGGGTAAAAACGGAACCCTATTACTAAGACTTCGCTGTCTGTCCGTCTGTCCGTCTGTCCATCTGTCCGTCTGTCTGTCACCAGGCTGTATCTCATGAACCGTGACAGCTAGACAGTTGAAATTTTCACAGATGATGTATTTCTGTTGCCGCTATAACAACAAATACTAAAAACAGAATAAAATTAATATTTAAGGGGGGCTCCCATACAACAAACGTGATTTTTTTGCCCTTTTTTTGATAATAATGGTACGGAACCCTTCGTGCGCGAGTCCGACTCGCACTTGGCCGGTTTTTCTTGAACATGGGGACAGGAAGTTCCTTAAATGAGTTAGGTAACTTGTTATACACCTGAATGGCATTTACGTACACATTTCTCCTAAAAATTTGCCATCTACATTGAGGTACATTTAGTTCATATTTGTACTTATTTCTAGCAGAAGCCTTTTTGTGGCTCACTTCTGATTGCATGCGAAAATAATGAGGGTTTTGCTTTACTAGCATACATAGCTCTTTGATGTACATGCAGGGTAAAGGTAAAATGTGAAGCTTTTTAAATAAGGGTTTACAGCTGTCCAAAAACCAGGCGCCAGATATTGCCCTAACACACTTTTTTTGTACCCGAAATGCCACCAAAACTTCAACTGAATTGCCCCATAGTATTAGGCCATAAGACAACACAGACGATACATATCCGTGATATGCAGTGACGGCCGCGGCTACGGACACTGTTGACCGAAGACGTTTTATTGCGTATACGAATTTGTCTAGCTTATCGCATACGTAATTGATGTGTGATTTCCAACTGCAGTTTTGGTCCACTATTATGCCCAAGAATTTTGTGTTTACTACCTGCTCTAGGATACTGTCTTCATATTTTACACTAAGATTCTGAAAGTTTGATTTATAAGTTTGAAATTGAATTAGTTTTGTTTTATTTAAATTGATTTTTAAATTGTTGTTATTAAGCCAATTTACTATATCTTTGATTGCTTCATTAATTTCTTGTTCCAATTTAATTTTGTCATTACATTTTATTATTAGTGTCGTATCGTCAGCAAATAATATCGTTTCGTGTCGTGTTGCATTGGGAAGGTCATTAATATACATCAGAAATAAAAACGATCCCATGACGCCACCTTGAGGCACTCCAACTGCGTTGATTTTGTAACTAGATTTATATTCTACTTTGTTTCCATCAATTACTTTTGAAATTTGCACACATTGACGCCTATTAATTATGTATGATTTAATCCAATCATTCGCTTGGCCCCGTATGCCATATTTATCCAATTTCCTTAGTAACAACTTATGATCCACGAAGTCGAAGGCTTTACTCATGTCTAGAAAAATTGCTACTACAGGTATGTTGTCATTCATCGCCTCAGTTATTATTTTTATTAGATTAAAACAAGCTAAAGACGTGGTGCATTTTTTTCTGAATCCAAATTGCTCCCGCCTTAGCAAATTAAACTTATCCACATAGTCGTCTAGCCGTTTTAACATTGTCTTCTCAAATATTTTTGATATTATAGGAATTAAGGAAACAGGTCTATAGTTTGGCATGTCAGTTTTATCACCATTCTTAAATATTGGTTTGACTATAGAGTATTTTAATGCGTTTGGAAATATGCCTTCTAGGAATGACTTGTTAATTAGGTAGCTCAGCGGTTTGCATAGGTGATTGGCACAAGCTTTTATAATTTTGGTACTTATTTCGTCAAAACCGACTGACGCAGTATTTTTTAGGTTTTGGATTACCCTGAACACTTCGAATGGATCAGTAGGCTTTAGAAATATTGTATTATTCTGGTTAATGTCCATTGTTCTATTTATAGCGTCAATATTATATGTAAATTCATTATTATTTGTCAATTGGATATAGTATTCGTTAAACATGTCACAAATTTTTTGAGGGTCAGTAATGTTGTCGGTTTTTAATCCAATTTGTTTTATGTCATTACTTTTTTGTGTGTCACCAATTTTTCTATTTATAATATCCCAGGTCGCCTTGCACTTGTTTTTCATATTCTGTATGTATCTTTTGTTGTGAATTTGTTGAGATTTATTAATACAACATTTAAGTATGGCACTATATTTTGTATACTTTTTCGTTAATCTATTTTTGTTTGTTTTATTATGAATGCTTTTTAAATGTAAATAACGTTTCCGTATACATGACTTTTTTAAACCTTTCGTCAACCACAGAGCTTATTTTTTCCATTCGACCTTTTTATCTTTTGTTTGGGAAAACATAGTTCATAAAACAGTTGTAATGTCTCATGAAAAACTTGAAATGCATCTTCTAAATTATCCATAAAATACATGTCTGAGAATGAAAGTGCCGAAATACAGTCGCAAAATTTTTGTATATTTTCTTCATGATAGTCCCTTTTGTACTCAAACCAACTTAGCATACCTTTAGGGTTACTAGTCGGCACTGTTAGGGTTTGCCCTGTCTCATGATCCGATAGAGCAAGGTGATGAACTTCACCTTTAGCTTGCTTGATATTGCTTGCAAATAGATCTAAACATGACTGTTTTCGAGTTGGTGTTTTTATTTGCAATTCAATATTGAAATTTTTCAACAACCCTACTAGTTCCTGGCAACTTTTATTTGGTTTAATTGTATCTAAATTCCAATCACCACAAATAATTACCTTCTTTGATTTCTTTGTTATTCTAATTAGTAATAATTCCAATTTTTCTAAAAAAACTTTTGGATTGCTATTTGGTGTCCTATAAATACAAATAATGATGATTTGATTAAATGTTAATTCTATTCCTGTACATTCAAAATTAAAATTACATGCAATGTCATTTGTTAATCTATCTAATCTAATACAAGTCATCTCATTCTTAATGAGAATACATGTACCACCTCGTTTAGTATCTCGACAGTATGACGACGACGAGTTTGTAACCAGGAATTTTAAGAAGTGATTCTGATTTGCTTTTAATAAATGATTCACTCAAACAAATTACGTCGATTTCCTTAGAATTCAAAGAGAATTCATTAAGTGCCACCGTTATTTCATCTATCTTATTAAGAATACCTGCAATGTTTTGATGAAATAGTATCAGACTGGGTTTATTGTGAGATACGAAAAAATGGTGCGTTTGATGTAAGGGAAGGTTCTTTTATATTTGACTGCCTAGCAACGTCCATTTTATTGAATAAAAAAGGGATAGTTCCTTTCTTATATGGTATTTTTGGTTTGTTATCATGTTGCGTTTGGTTTTTAGGTTTGAAATAGTATGGAATGGTACCCTTCTTATTTTTCTTTGGTATTTGGGATGTGGACAGCTTATTTTCAATGCTAACACCTGGCTTTAATGGATGTTTCGTTTTATTAGAAAAAGTCAAGAATTTTTCATTGTAGGGCATAGAGTCTATTTCTAAATTAATATTAGAACTAAGCATACTCGTAAAGTCATTCATTTTATTCATACAAACATTTCTATTATATAGGCGAATCAATTTACAGTTAATATAATTTCTTACAATCAGATGCAACTGTCTGTTAAGCATGTATTCATTGAGATATGGGTTGTGTTGTACATTTGTTATAAAAACCTTTTGCTTTCGAAATATGTATAATATATTACTTAAATTCGACACATATTTGCATACATTCTTTTCACATGTTCCAAAACAGAGTATTACAATGTCTTTTTTTGTGACATTTTGTGACATATTTTCACACGTTCTTAATATTTCGCAGCTTGTGGCTGATGCTTTTACCATTCCGAAGATGCCATAATCGTCATTCCATTTACCTTGCCTATTCTCAATCATACTTGTAGCAAGATTTTGTGCTTGTTCGTCGCCAACGATGTAAATCATTCTTCTTTTGTTCTCGTTATTATTTTCATTATTTTTGTTTACCTCTTCGGTTACGGAACTAGGCTTCATTGCTTTTTGGTCACAGTCACTGTTAACTATAGTAGGCAGGGTCCAGGTTGAGAGGCTAGGTAGATTATTAATCAGATGTTCAGTTTTGTCGCAGTTATTTGTTAGTATGTCTGCTCTGATTTGATCCGACATTTGTCTGACTAACCGTTGTGGAATGCTGTTTGTATGAGTTTTAGGTGTTTCGGTCTGGGTTATTCTACCCGATTGTTTGATTTGGCCACGAGATAGGCGTATCTTAACGTTTGTCAGTTTGTTTAGCAGCGGTGTTAAAACCTTGTTTTGTGGTGTGAATGGTGTGCACGCTGGGCTCATTGACAAAGATTCACTTGACACTTTTTTAAGGAGATGTATTTGTTTGTTGTTGTCCTCTAATTTCTGTTTAAGAGTGTTGCATTCGTAGTTAAGGTTTGCGATTTCTTCATGCGCGGCAGTAAGTTCCAAACGAAGATCTATAATCTGTTGGTTTAAATGCCGAACGTCATCCCGGCTATGGCCTGCACTTGTAGGCATACTTTTCGTCGACAGATCCAGTGTCTCCGTATCAGATACTTCAGCTAAACTTGAGCTGAGCAGTGTGCGATCCATGGTTATTGTAGATAGATCGCATTCAGATTTATTTCTTCTGATCGTGTTTTGTCTTCTAAAAGTAATGTTTTCCATGACAAATGAACTTCGTGTTATTGTTTTTCAAGCCACAGATGAGTAATGGTCACAGATTATAAAAATGTCAAGATGTTTCGCTGTAATCCAACTGAGATTTATTACTGGCAACAATTGGTTAATTGCTTCGTCGGTAAAACAGATTAACTTTTAAGTATCTGCTATTGATCACAGATGGCGTTTCCGTGTTTTTGCTAGCTTCTGTTAACGGATTCGTAACAACAATATTTGATAGCAGTTCGTATTTAGCTACCTATTTCAGTTAAGAGAAACACAAATCATCGGGAAATGAATCTGTGTTTGATTGCCCTAGCCTTTATAGCTTGGTTAACTCACAGTTTTAGGTCCACACTCGATAACAGTAATTTCCAACGTTTTGTATTGCACTAAAGGGAAAAGCAGTTTATTTGAAATCCACCAAGTTTTTGTTGAAGATAACAACCACAGTACTGTATTGTCTCCTTATGCACTGTTATTTTGGATCTTTGTCCACGATTAATGACTTAATAATTTTATTTTACTTACTACATACTACAAGTTATTTTTACGTGTTATTTTACTTACTACAAGTTACTATACGTATATTCATTTTACTTACAAAGAATTTCTGCACTTTACCTCCAAGTGATCTATAGTTAGGCTAAATTCAACAGCTTTTTGGACATCTAAAATTACATGTGACAGTTCTCCAAAACGGCCGGGCTTCATCATACGAAGAAGAAAAAAAATCCTTTTCCAACCTATATTCATAAATTTCACATTTCCTAAGTATTCTATCTCCTTCATAATAGACGACAAAAGATAAGCGATCGTCTATACCTATGTAGATTCTTCACTAAACATTGTTAGGAGGGGGACACACGAGACATAACTATGAAAGAGACTGTCGCCCGCTTCCGTAGTCGCTACAGGAAACCGGCGACTCTCTGGGAAATAGACCGTACAACGACGTAGTACAGGCAATGTCGGCACGTGTGAGTGTTGCTTTATAGTTCAGTATGGGTATGTGGTTTATGAACGTACCTATCTCTTTTATGTTGTTTTGTACTGTCGGTACAGTGCGGCATGGATCTTTTTGACGACATTGTCAATAGAGCGCTGTTAGGAAACATTTGTATGATTAGGTAGTAAAATAATAAATATGTAGTTGAAAAAAAACATGCTTTATCACGCACTAAAAAAGTGAAAATTCCATGTGCACAGTTAAATCGAATCATTTGACCCGAAACTCCTTGGGTTTGCTAGTAGACACTGAAGAGTTCCGCTATCCACCTCCTGGCTCCATCATCAGATCAGAACGAAAATATCAAATAATAGTGTTGTCAATCAAACTACATGTACATACAAAGTTTCATTTCGCTAAGACAATTAGAAGCTGATTAAAATTGGCTTCAAAGATTTGATAACATTGGTTAATCGGGATCAAATTTTCTACTAAGAGATGGTGGCATTGGCCGAAAATCACTCTTGTAGGCTAGGTTCACACAACAAAGCTAGCTAAGTTTGTAAGCAAACGGTGAGCGAAAAAATACAAGTTAACTTGTTCGTATCTATAAAGATTTCGATAGGTGATCAATTTCCACGTTCGGTCTCTAGATAGGATCTTGAATTCTTTATCTATCTCAGGTTTATCGTCAGAGAAGGATCTTGTCACCATGCGATTTGTTGTGTGACATAATCGTTAGGTAAGAGGCATTTTAATCGATTACCGATATAAAAAACGATTATTATAGCTAATCAATAATAATCGTATCAGCAAGATAGCTATAATTATGACAGTCCAATGTGACATTAACGAAGCTCACTCAAAACAGTGTGAAAGTAGGTAGGTAACCCTTTCTATACACTTAATTTCCAACTATACAGGGTGTAAAAGTCCTGATCACGAAGCCGTCAATCAAGCATTCTGTAAGTACATCAAACTAAGTAACTTTACGCAAAAATTATTGCTGGGAAACGACTTTTTTTTGGGGTGAAAATCATGTTTTGTGGTAGAACTCAATGCAACGAACTTAAAACATTGTGCTGATGGATGGATTGAATAGTACGGTGCTCGTGGAGGTCATCATCATCATCAGCCTATTAATGTTCCCACTGCTGGGACACAGGCCTCCTCTCTATGAGAGGGAATGGGATATAATCCACCACGCGAGCCCAGTGCGGGTTGGTAGATGTTACATGTCTTCGAATTTTTGGTTCTAGGACATGCCGGTTTCCTCACGATGTTTTCCTTCACCGTTTTAAGAGCAGCGGTGATGAAATAAATTACACAAAGTAATGCGCCTGCCTGGGTTCGAACCCACGACTTACTGACGACTACTGGCGACTTTAAACACGAGTGACGTGGAGGTGTTTAAAGTAAAAATATTACATTAAAAATTTGTATTAAAAAAAAGAACTTGTCAAAAAGTTGGAACTTTGACCCCCAATATCTCCGTAATTAGAAGGTTCCCAGGTATGGTGTAGAACAAAAAAATAATCGCAATGAAGGGGAGAACAATTGCCTTTCGGCTTCGTTAAGAGGTGTTTTACACCCTTTATTGCATTCAACATTCTGTTTTTAAATATTTGTGACTCGTTGATCTAGATATAGCTAGCGCGACTCATGCTGAGCATGCGGTTTTGGGTTCGATACCCAGGTCGGGCAAATTGTTATTCGGGTTTTTCATGGGTATTACTCAGTAGCAGCCACGGAGTTATAGGTTGGCTCCCTATTTCATGGTACTTAAACATGACTGGCGATGAGTGGGTATACTATTAGGTATACATCTCTGCCAAACTCTTCGGGGTTTAGAGACGTGAAGATATTATGTTGTCGTATGGCACGTTGCTGCAAGTCATCCCAATGAACCGATCTAACCGACATGTCAATATAAATACTTCATTAAACTTAAGTAGTTCTTATTTACTTGACTAATTATATGCGCACTTAAATTACATAGGTATAATAAATACTTGATCTACCTATGTCTGTTATTATGGTCGGTATTTTTCCGACACTTATGAGCACACTTGCTGACCCACGCAACTTCGTCTGCGTCATAAGAAAAAATAAGCTCACAAAATGAATAAATTTTCCTCGTTTTTGCAACATTTTTTATTTATACTCCGCTCCTATTTGTAGCGTGATATTATAATAACCTTCCTCGATAAATGGACTAACAAAAATATATATTTTTTTTTCAATTCAAACCAGTAGTTCCTGAGATTAGCGCGTTCAACCAAAAAAAACAAACTCTTTAGTTTTATATGTATTAGTAGGTATAGATATTTCATGGATAAAAGATTTATGATTGCACAATCTATACAGGCAAGCAGGCATTGGCGCCTCGTGTCACATGTGTCGACCCATTATCTAAAATTTTCAAAATATGTCAAATAAAATTTAAACTAACATATTTTTTAAGTGGTTTTGCTAACACTATAGTTTTTTGGCTAAAATAAACTACTTATTGCCAATATAATTTACTTATGAAGAAAAGAAGAAAGAAAGTAGAAAAAGAAAGAAATAAAAAAGAAAAGAAAGAAGATAAGTAAATTAAATTGGCAAGTGGTGGTAGTTGTGTTGTAGTGTTGTTGTTGTAAGTTGTTGTTGTTGTAGTTTGTGTTTTTTTGTTTTTTGTAGTAAGTAGTTTAGTTACATTTTGAATTTTGTTTTTTATACGATTAGATACTGTTAGCCTGCATCATGCCAAAGCTCCATGCTAATATGGATCCCATCAAAAACATAAATGTGAAATGAGAGCCAAGTTTAATATTATGATATATGCCTTGGTTGTTGACTTCAACGACAAAAGAAGTGAAATCTAAATGGGTGCCAAGTTCAATGGTCAGACCTGAAATTTATCTATAACAACATAAAATATCATTTTTTCTTATAACTTAGGAGAATATATTGTAGACTAAGGTCTGACTTGGCTAGTTCTCATATACGAATTATTATGTTCGGTGGTTAGTTTTTATCAGCAAGCCAAATTTTCGGAATAATAAAATAAGAACCGACTGTAAGTAGAAGTAACAGGTTGAACTTGCGAAGGCTATAATATAATTCGTATTTGAAAACTAGCCAAGTCAGACCTTAGTCTACAATATATTCTCCTAAGTTATAAGAAAAAATGATATTTTATGTTGTTATAGATAAATTTCAGGACTGACCATTGAACTTGGCACCCATTTAGATTTCACTTCTTTTGTCGTTGAAGTCAACAACCAAGGCATATATCATAATATTAAACTTGGCTCTCATTTCACATTTATGTATTTGATGGGATATCATTACTTTTTGTAAATACGCCATCTAGTGTCACTTTTAAATACATCAATGGAGGCGGCATGGTGTAGTGAGTGAGTTTCTGAGAATGATAATAGGTGGCGCTAGTGGTTGTAAAATACGGTTAGTTACGCGTAATAAATACGAAAATCGACTATATACTTATTTATAAGTACAAAAACGAAAATATTTGGATTAAAGAAAATTAAGGGTGGTATTCAACTCGTTATAATTCACGTAAAGATCATAAAATCCACATATAGAGATTTACAAACACTAATTAATAAGTTAAGTAAAAATTATAATAAAATGATAATAAATTACCAGTTTCTGATTTTTTCCTTTGTATTCACCTAATTACCTATCTGCATGCCAAATTTGAACTTTCTAGGTCATCTGGAACTGGGTTATAGTTTTGATCTATAGGTCAGTCATAAAAATGACGATTTTTGGACGTTAATATCTAAATAACCGTTAGAGATATGTTTATAAAATTCGGAACACATATACATCTCGCTAGTCTCAATATATGAGCCAAATTTGACAAGTTTAGGTGCAATAGTTTTTGAGTTTTGAGGGGCTCAAAAGTGGCTCCAAATGGTTCGTGTAATATTACATATACTGTGAGCTGCGCGCCAGAACTTGGCTTGACACGCTCCCGCGTGTCTAGATTACTGGCCAGGTCATTCCGTGATCTTCTTCGAGATCTGCCTTTTTGCTTGTGTCAGGGCTGCACATAGTAAAGTCCGCATTTCTTTAGTGATAGTCCGATAAAAATCTGTCGGAGTGTCGGGTCAAGTCGGGTCCTTGAACATGATTCTTTTGAACATGTCTTGTAAAAATTATCTATGTCAACGTATGCATCAAGAAGCGAGTTCGTTTGTAGAACAGCTGCTAACGACACGAGGGTCTCACTACTATCAATCACCTGTCATGGCGGCCCACATTTCTGCCCGTCGAGTGACACCGTTTATTCCCGATGTCCCCGTACGCCACGTCCCCGTTCCACGGGGACAGCGGTACTTTAATTAAATATTTAAAAATACTTGCCGTTGTCCCCGTACACTGTCCCCGTTAATATAGTTGAATAAATTATTGCCCACAGTCCCCGTTTTTTCTTTTTTAACCGTCAACATACAAAGTGTATGGAATATTCGGAAGTTAGTCTTGGTACCCGGTAGATTAATATAAAGGATTTAGACCTTGTTTTCAAGTAGGTTTTTTTTATATAATGAATTTGATCGTAATATTAGATTATTGTGAACGATAAAGCCCTCTATTTTTCCTAAAAAAAATGGTAAGTACACAATCTTAAACTAAATTAATTACATGTTTCTTGTTTCAAATTCCATGTTAAGTTTTCTAGTAACTATGATAAACGGAGTGGCCTTGAAAAGGATGCGCCGGGGCGTCGCGCGCGCCCTTGCAGCTGCGGAACAAAAGCGCTGATAACATTGTTTTTGTCGAGCTCTCATTGGCTCATGCAAAATCCCACTCCAGAATTCTACAAAGGGTTATTTATTGTTTTTACTTGTGAACATGTTGACGACTGGTGATGTTAGTGAAAGTGCAATTTTTTGTAATTACATATAGCTATTTACTATGATTATTATTTGTAAGCAAATGATTGTGATATCTTTTGTAATTACATATATAGCTATTTACTATGATTATTATTTTTAGGCAAGTGATTGTAATATTTTTGTTGATTTTATACTACTACTATATTTATAATGCTCAAGTTATTTGTGTAAATTTTATAACTATTTGTTTTTTTTTTACCTCAAATTAAAATTCGAATACAAATAAATAAATTTTGTTTTATTCCCCTTTTCTTTTTCCTATGCTAAAAACTAAGCTTACAACAGAATGCAGATTTAAGAGGACAATGACTCGTGAAAAGTTTACTTCCCGTTGTCCCCGATAGCCGAAAGTACGTTATGGGGACAACGGAACATACATTTTATCACGTGCCGCTATCCCCGTAACGGGGATATGGCATACGGGGACAACGGGAACTAACCAGTGACACGGGACACCCATACAAACTTCGTAACCTTGCTGTATTTAGTCAAGGAGGTTCGGAGCACGACCTCGCAAGAATAAACCGTGGTTGAAACACAAACTAGATAGTTACAGAAAGTCCGAACCAGTAAAAACCAGTACATACAGTACATACTTAAGGACATCTCATCATCTTCTTCAACCCTTGACCATCCAATGCTGAGTGTAGGTCTCTTCCAAATCTCTCCACTTTTGGCGGGTTTGTGTCATGACATCTCAAACTACAGTAAACCACCAACCAGAAAATAACCAGAAAATGTTTGCGCTTCGGCAATGTTCGGGTTTCCAAATTAACATGAGCATACCACAAAGGGCAGCTATTAAGTTTTAAAAAGTATTTGGAATCACATTGAGTTGTTAATTTATCATTTGATTGATTTTTTTTTGTTTGATTTGTTTTTTCATTTGTTTTTTTTCTTTTTTTTATCTTTTGAGATTAGAGTTTATCTAATCAAAAGATCTCTAATCATAAGAGCTAGCAGGGATTTGTAACAACACTATTTAGATCTCATCATCAAGCGTTTGTATTAGCTAAGATAGACGATAATTTCCAAAGCACATAGTTTTCCTTGAAAGTCTGTAACTTAATGAATGCATGTTGCAATCACTGATCGCGCACGCGTATTTATGTGTGCGTAAACTTTGCCGAAATTCAGACCTTCTGAACTCATTTATTTAGTGGTTAAAGTCACCAACTTCGCGATACGTGAACTTGAAATGACACTCCACCACATCAACAAGTTATTTTAAGATTCGGAGCTATTCTTAGCTGCTAAATAAATATTATTGTTTGATCGGCATTCATAATATATTAAAAAATCTGGCTATGACAATAACATTGTGTATCCAGGGCTCCATGATAGGATGGCAACGCGTTACTTTAAGAAAATTTTATGATAGGGATCGTCCTTTACCGAAGTCCTTATCTGGATGCATGGAGGGATGTCTTGTCCATGGAGATTCTTGGCCGTTCGTCTCCATTGAGATCTACGCTAGGGAATGGGCAACTATAGTACTTTCTCGAGTTATTATGTCTCGTGACTGGGACTGTAGGTTTGTTTTTTTTTTTTTTGTATTTTTGACATTCAAAGTGCCATAATGGTCAAATTGAAATAAATGTTTAGAGTTTTTGAATTTGAGTTTGATAGATTTTCTTTAAAGTTTCACACACTGATTTGGATGTTTAGCACACAGATAGTCGATAAGTAGCCTTTTTTTTCGGATGAGAAATCATCAAATGACTCCTCTCGCTCTGGGGGGCAGGAGGGGGTCAGACTTTTACTGACTAAAACCCATCCATGTTCCTTCATCGCCCTTTGTTTTCCGGGGCCACGGTATCTCTTTCGAACAGTCCCGCAGTCCCTCGGTAGGTATCGGCCCTTGCGGACCCCTTCCTTTTGCTGACTCTCTTTGAGGCGCGCGTGGAACACGAACGCGCCGTTGACACGGCCTGTCGTTATGAGCGAGCTAGCCCATAACTGTCCGTCCACAGGCCCGCGCCTACGGTGGCCGGGGTCACGTGGTGGCCCCCGACGCCCGGGGCGTCTCCCGCCGGCAGCCGGGACGTGAGGTTCTCTCCTTCTCACGTTCCGCCACCTCCTTCTCTAGCATGACTACTTCGCAGAAATAGTTAATAGCCTGGATTAACACATATCAAACTTTTTATCCCGGTATTACGATCCCGTGGAATATTTAGCGATCCACACGCGAGCGAAGCCACGGGGTTAAACTAGTTAATATAGTAGAAACTTATCTGTAATGCATGACATTAATTTTTCTTATCATCTTGCCTGTTTACCCGTAGTAAAAGTGGTTGGAGCAGGAACACCTATACTACACAATGATGGAGTCAAATAAACATTAGGCAATAATAATACGTCCTAGATTATTTTATTTAAGTACAGTTTTTATCTGCACAATAATCTAGAAACATAATAAAAATATCTTATCAATAAATTTTACATTTCTAGTTTTATCTTATTGTTAATTGTTATTTTTTCGAATCCGATGCAATGTGTTGAATGTGTTTCTGTTTTCTCTAGCCGAGTCATCCCACAGATGGCCAAAAATAACATAAGGGTTCCATTTAATTTTTGGCAATCTGTGGGATAGCACACACTCTAAACTAAACCTAATAACAAACTAAAATTAGGCATTGATTAGCCGCTGTTGACTGGTAATGTGCCCAAAAGACTCTGGTTTGTCATTTTTTGTGGCAATGCTTAGTCTCTGGCCAAAGTAAAAGCCAGCCCTTGCGTTACTACCTTATTACTTGATGTCCAATCGCACGAATTTTCTCTCCTCCCAGCCTTCTCGCTTGATCATCTTTAAGATGATACCCTGGTCCTTAGGTTGCGTTAGTAATGTCCTGGGGTCTAAGGTCAGGGTCTCCGGCATGCCATCAGCCAGTTCTACTCTGTACTTCTTCAGGATCGTGATGAGACCTGACATCACTTGCATCTTTGCGAAACGCATTCCTGAAATAAGATTAAAATTATAAAATGATAAAATAATCCAAAAAAGAGCGTTTGTATGTAAAAGGTCCTATTCTGTGCTAGATCTTTGTTGCAGTACGTGATGCTGATGCATCGCAAAAGGCGGCCCGCCTAGCAGCTTAACAGGCTGAATGACCAAACTTTGGGTATGAATATTGATAAAAATGTAAGTAATTCAAATTACCTATGCAGAGCCTGGGACCCGATCCGAACGGGAAGAACGTGTAAGGTTCAACATCGTCTTTATTTTCTGTAAGGAAACGTTCTGGCTTGTACTTCTGCGGCTCCGGGAAATACTTGGGATTGTAATGCATGTGGTACACTGGAACATGGATGCGGACTCCGACGTCTAGTTTCAGGCCCGTAGGGAGAACGTAGTCGTCCATGACCTCGCGGGTGAGGTTTCCTATCACAGGGTATTTTCGCAGGGTCTCGTGCATACACGCGTCTAAGTATGGCATCTCATGCACACAATCGTAGTTCAGTTTGTTCTCGTGACGTTTCAAGAACTCGTCCACCTCATCAGCCGCTCGTTGCTGCACCTCCGGGTTCTTCGCCAGCTCGAACAGAGTGAAACTCATGGTTGATGCCGATGTCTCAAAACCTGCACCGAAGAACTGAACGCACTGCGCCACTAACAATTCATCATCTACCTTCAATTGTACCTTCTTGTCACCGCCAGTCTTTGCGTTGCTTATACTGTCTCCAGTAATATAATCATCCTTTTTTAAAGTCAGGACCAGGTCCACGAAGTCGTTCCTCGGTGATGGCTTGTAGTCTCGGCTCTGGAACACTCCTTTCAACAGTTTCGAGAAAAAATCATCTATGGTTGGAGGAAAAACTTGAAGTCCCAGTCGATAGAAAATTGCAGGCCATACAGCCCTGAAAATTATTTTAAAACCACGGTAGTTTGAAGCTTCGAATATTTCGGTTCCCATGAATCTAAAGGGGTTATTTTCTTCTTTTCCCATAGTGTCGGACTCCACTCCAAAAGCAGCGGAGCATATGCAGTCCATGGTGTACCTCATACAAATCTGCCTTATTTCGATGACATCAGACATGCTAATTTCGTAGTCGAGCATATCTTCGAAGACGATGCTACACTTGTCTATCAAATGGTACATGTTCTTCATCTTTGCGGAAGAAAAGAGTGGAGTTAGATTTTGGCGAACTATTTTCCATCTGTCGCCACCACTGAAAAATAAAGTTTGGGTCACCAGCTCACTCTCAGAGTAATTAGTTGATTCTCGACCGTTGACGTAGTAGAAATCTTTAGTCAACACGTGTTTGATGATTTCGGGGCTCTGGACAACGAGAACTGGCTCCGTGCCGTAGAAGGCTCCAAAGTAAGGTTGGTCCATGAACTTTTGGCAAAGTTTTTGTATCACCTGTCCAGGGTACTCTCGTTGCAAAATGTATCTTCCATAGTTGCCGAGTAAGGGCACAGGTTCAACGTAAGGCACATTCTTGATTTTCCAATACCCGAACTTTCTCTTTGATATTAAATATAATAAATAAAAGATAATTGTCACCAAGGACGCGAGAACAAGAAGAGCGTTCATGTTGGCAACCGTACCACAGACAACTGTGAGCAGCCCCGGATCTCTTGTATCATGTTGATAAAATTATGATAAAAAACGTCCAGTCTCTATCTGGCCACTGCCAATCAAAGAATTATCTGTGTAATCGTTTCCACCGAACTGACAAGACCGCAGATTATAAAGATATCATGCGCGATGTGCATTTTGTTACGAAATCAGTGAATCTTTACATTTTACGGCTTATTTATTATATAAGAGTTTTATCTTCATCTGCCTGGCCCTTCCCTAATATGTTGGGATCGGCTTCCAATCTAAACAAGTTTTTCTTAATCACGTGAATTAGGACTGTGAAAAGAAATGGCTCGCAAACACCCACGTTCGTTCCTTTGGTTACTAGTACTACAGTCGGTTGACTGCATGTTAGTGATAATAAATCCTTACTCGTCATCTGCCTAGCCTTTTCTCCACACTGTTGGGGTCAGCTTTCAGTCTAACGGGATGTAGCTGAATACAAGTAGATGGACCGATTGCCTATCTGACCTCCACAACTTAATGAAACCCCTTGGTAAGACTATAAATAATTTATTAAGGTTCATGAAGTTTTGTAGTACATGAGGGATTTACAAAGTATGCATTACTAATTACATGTAGGTACAACAAATTGCTGTGTGAATCACTGATCTCCTAGCTAGATAGCTGAGCAATCTGTATTTAGGAGATACACTTTCGACTCCCCATTTGAGTATCACAATAATCATGTATTATACTTTCGGCGCTTATTAGTTATTTATGCAACTGTTGTTAAAACACGAATGTGTGTTTATCACACGAGGTGAAGCCGAGTGTGATAATAGTATCACATGAGTGTTTAATACCTAATTATGTACAGTTGCATACAAGACTTTATCTACATCCATGATATGAATCCTCCATATAAAAGTTTCTGAAACCATAGGGTGTTGTAGTGTTGTAAGAAGTCTATGTAAATTAATAGAAAGTTTAATTGCTGAGTATTTAATACATACAAACCATGTATAGGTAATAATTTAATTATTTACATTTTGGATTGTACAATTATAAAATGCACAAAGCTTGTATCACTCATTTTTGTAAACAACAAAATACATAATGCAATACTATTTGAAACAAAAATGGCGGGATACGTCGTGAATTCGAATTAAGAGTCCTATTACATTTTTTTTCGCAATTTATTGATTTTTACTCCCTGGATCAAATTTTTTCGATCGGCGTACACGAGTCGATAATAATAGCGATCTCCGGATAATTGTCGATTGTTATTGACGAAAATTAGAGACGAGACTGACATGAGACTGAGGAGCGACTTGAATTGACGCAGAATTATAGTACTTCAATTTTATTTATTGTAATTTTGTCTTAATATATTGACAAACGAACACTAATGAAACGTATTCATTGTAGATCGAAGTTTTATATCATATTAATTTATTTGATAAAATTTAGTTTATTTGGAATATAACGGACGCTGAATCAAGACATTTATGGCTTAAATTACGCTTTCTTTACGATTTTATCCGTGAAAACTCAAGGAATTTAAAGAAATTCTAGAACTCCAGTAAACAAGTAAAACATTCAACTTATCTTTCAGTAATTTTAGCTTTTATAAGAATTGAATCTAACAATGTGAATTTGAGCGTCAAAATTTCATCGCCGACGGTTTTTCTTGCAATCTGAGTTCGTAAAATATTTATAGTAAATTACACGAAAAGAAAAATGAAAATGTGTAACTCCAACTTACAAGAAAGAGAATGGCACTATCGTTATTCTTAAGCAAATAATTAAAATATCTTACTGTTGCTGAGAATTACTGCGTCAAAAATCATGAATTTGCGTAAAAAAAGTAATAGGACTCTTAACCTATAAGTTCTTTTTTTATTACGGCGCTGTGGTAGGGAATCGCACGTGCTAGACAATGTTCTTTTTTTAAAACGAGTTGCATAATGAAATTCAGTACAACATTATAACACCCGTTTGGGTGTTTTAATGGCTATTATGACACTGTCTGTTTTAATGTTGGCAATAAGCTAACTGTTTCAGGTACTTTTATAAAGGATTTATAGCATGGGTGTAGATAAAATATTAAACAAAACACAAAACAAAAAAACTAAATCTTAAAATTAAATACAACAAATTAGGACGATGAGTGCTGGTGTGGGGTTATTGTACATTCGTCACAAAGTTAATTGGTAGGTCGAGTGAGTGTGTATGGGTGTGAATGTGTGTGTGTGGATTTGAATAATAAGGAATTGGGTTACTTTCATGTGAGTGTCACTAAGTACTTTTCAGTCTTGTCGTAGGTTTTATTCAGGAGGAATTTACGGAGGACAAGTTTGCATTTGCTGTATGGTAAATTATAGATGTATAAGGACGCGTTAGTTTTATTGTACAAGCAAGGGCCAAGATAGTAGAAAAATCTCTTTGTGTATTTAAATTGAGTTTGTGGAACAGTACAAATCATATCTTTCCTTCGTTTGGTAATATTGATAAGAGGGGATTTTAAATGTTGCAGAAGAATAGTTTGCAGAATGAAATGTTGCCTTATGTTGAGGACCCCAAATTTTTTGTAAAATTCTGATGTAGGAAAAAATATAGGTCGAAATGTTGCAACCTTCAGTATAGCCCTGTGAGACACTTCCAAAAGTTTAAGGGCAGTTTTTGAGGCGCCACCCCAGCAACTAATACAATAAGTGATTATTGATTGGCATAAGGCGTAATATACATTGCGAATAACAGACTGTTTGGCGACGTGTCGAAGGGTTTTAAAAATATATATAAGTTTTCTGACCCTGGCTGTTACCAAATTAATATGAGCTTTATAATTCAGGTATCTACCTAAAGTTATACCTAGGTACTTAATATTTTCAACAGTGGTAATGGATGAACATTGGCATAGGTGTAAATGTGTACTGTTACAGGAGTGAACCTTTATAAGGATATCAGGTTGTGAAGTCGGTGAGATAGAGAACGTCATCAATTTTGTCTTGGATGTGTTAAGCGTTAGAGCGTGGGATTGAAGGCAGTCAAAGGCAGAATTAAAACCTTTTTGTGCAATAATCTGAAGTTCTGACCACGAGCCAGCGAAAAAACTAAAAGCTGTATCATCAGCAAAAGACACAATTTTAGCATTTGAGATGTTGAGATTGCAGAGGTCATTTAAAAATATGAGAAACAGCGTAGGTCCAATTATACTACCCTGCGGCACACCGCAACAAATCGGGAGCTCGCTGCTAAAGTGGTCACAAATTTACACCATTTGCAATCTATTTGTCAGATAGCTTTTAAACAGTTCAAGCTGTTGTCCTCTGACGCCTGGTCTCTCAAGTTTAAGTAAAAGGATAGGGATTGGAACGGTGTCGAATGCTTTAGCGAGATCGAGAAATACTGTAAGCACCTTTTTGCGACTCGACTGTTGATTTTCTCTACTATAAAGTTCGTTAGTTCATGAACTGCATCACAGTTTGAGTTGTTTTTCCGGAACCCAAATTGCTGAGAAGAAAACACATTATTATTTTCGAAAAAATCTACCAATCTCTTATTAATTAGCCATCCAGTGGCTGCAGAGGATCTAAGGGACTCAATTACAGAGAGAGACTGATTGTCAGACTTTCGGGTTACTGATTGTTTTTACACGAAATAGGCTTGCGTTTGGCCACAGCCTGATGTGAAGTGATGACAAAGATCCACAAATTAAGTAGGGACCAACGGCTTAGCGTGCTTTCCGAGCCACGGAGTGGTTAAAATACAAAATGTTTTTTTTTTTTTTTTTTTTTTTTCTCTTTATTTATTTGGGGACATTTAACCGCATTGCGTATGCCAGTCCCATCGTACCCTAAATACATATTAATCATATCTGGGCCATGAACCTGAACAGACTCTTCGCATCATCACTATTTGGTTGAGCCAAAATTTTATTGAATGTGCCTACTTCAAGTCTATTCAACTTCAAGACCCTAAACAAATCATTTCTCTCAGACTCATACCGCACACAGTCCATCAATAAGTGGAGTAAGTCCTCAACAACTCCACATTCCACACAGTTGGGAGAATTCGTTTTTTTCATCATGAAAGCAAACTTATTGCATGGAATGTGTCCAGATCTGAGTCTATGAGCTGTAACAACTAATTTTCGGCTTAAATTACTATTTACAAACCATGGCACACGAAAAGGCTGACCCTGCATGGTTTTATACCAGATTCCTTTATCTAAAGAACAAAATGTTTTATTTCATTATTACACGTTATACATTATACAGTTGGTGGCATCCCCTTTTAAGGATATTGATGCCTGTGCCAGGAGGCGCCGCTCCTTTATATCGTACTATTAGTGTAAAATGTTATTAAACAAAGTTAAAAGTTTATGAATTTAGTATTTTATTTAGTCTGTTGGTGTAGGTGCAGGTTGCATAATTTGTTTATCCACTTAATCAGCAACGATTTGCATTCTTTGTATCGTCCGTGTGGTGTCGCGTCCGTGTGGTGTCGGACGTAAAGAATAACACCATCCCATATCTTCCCGTGGGTGTCGTAAGAGGCGACTAAGGGACTTACCAGAGAATGGGCAGCAGCGCTCTCTGTGTCTTATGTAAGAACTGCACTCACTGCGATCGCCAACCCGCTTGCCAAGCGTGGCGATTATGGCAAAACCCCCCCATGAATAGCGCAACAAAGAAATGGCCCCTAGTGCCCGGCAGCCCGTCTACCCTCGACTACGGCAGCGGTCGAGGCTACGGCGTGGCAAGGGGTGCGAAGAATCTCCGGAAGGGATCCGGCTGCCAATACCAACGACTGGACCTGGCAACATATAACACGCGCACACTCCGGACCGACGAGAAGATAGCGGAACTAGAAGAGGAATTGAGCAGGCTGCGATGGAGTATTGTGGGATTATCTGAAGTCCGAAGAGAGGGGGAGGACACGATAATCCTGAAATCCGGTAACCTGCTCTATTTCCAAGAGGGTGACCGGCAGTCCCAGGGTGGTGTTGGGTTTATCGTCCACAAGTCCCTTGTGAACAACGTGGTGAAGATCGAGAGTGTGTCGACCAGGGTGGCGTACCTTATACTCAGAATATCCTCAAGATATTCGCTGAAGGTCATACAGGTCTACGCCCCGACCTCGGCACACCCCGACGACGAAGTGGAGACCATGTATGAGGATATATCTAAAGCCATGCATGGTTCCAAAACTCACTTCACAGTTGTCATGGGGGACTTCAACGCGAAACTGGGCAAACGAGACGGGGATGAGCTGCAGGTGGGGCAATTTGGAGTTGGACATCGGAATCGCCGGGGTCACCAACTGGCTAGTTTTATGGAGAAGGAGGGCCTCTATATGATGAACTCCTTCTTCAGAAAGCGTGAGCACAGGAAGTGGACCTGGCAGAGCCCCGATGGTGCAACTAGAAATGAGATCGACTTCATCATGTCAACCAAGAAGCAAATGTTCAATGATGTCTCTGTGATCAATTCGGTGAAAACCGGGAGCGATCACCGCATGGTAAGAGGCACATTGAACATCAATATCAAGCTTGAAAGGTATCGACTGATGAAGTCTACGCTCCGTCCAGCACAGATCCAAATCCAAAACCCCGAGAGCTTTCAGCTTGAACTCCAGAACCGTTTCGAGTGCCTAGGAAGCTCAGTGGACGAATACAACGATGGGTTCGTGGAAACTGTCCATACGACCGGGTCTAAGTTCTTCAAGGCGCGTCGTACAGATCAGAACAAGAGGCTCTCCGATCACACTCTCAAGCTCATGAAGGAGCGGCGTGAGATGATCCTGCAGTCTTCAGACGAGGCGTGTAAATACCGGCAGCTCAATAGACGGATCTCTAAATCCTTGAAGAGCGACCTCCGCCGCTTTAATACCGAGCGTATTAAAGACGCGATTGAGCGGAATAAAGGCTCCAAGGTATTTGCAAGGGATCTGGCTATTGGGCAGAGCCAGCTCACGAAACTGAAGACCGACGATGGTAGGATCTTATCCGCCAAACCGGAGCTTCTGAGGGAGATCGAGAGCTTCTATGGACAGTTGTACACGTCAACCAGTAAACCCGTCGTAGATCTAGCAAACGACCCAAGAGCTAGACTGACCCGACACTATACCGAAGACATCCCGGACGTCAGCCTGTACGAGATTAGGATGGCTCTGAAGCAGCTCAAAAACAACAAGGCACCGGGTGATGACGGAATTACGGCCGAACTCCTGAAGGCGGGTGGAAAACCGGTACTTAAGGCCCTTCAGAAGCTGTTTAATTCCGTCATACTTGAGGGAAAAACGCCACAGGCATGGTGCAGGGGTGTGGTGGTGCTCTTCTTCAAAAAGGGTGACAATGCCCGGCTGAAGAATTATAGGCCCATCTCACTTCTAAGCCATGTCTACAAGTTGTTTTCTAGAGTCATCACGAATCGTCTCGCGCGCAGGTTTGACGATTTCCAGCCACTCGAACAAGCCGGTTTCCGAAAAGGCTTTAGCACCGTGGACCACATACAAACGCTGCGGCAAGTTATACAGAAGACAGAAGAGTATAACCTGCCTCTCTGTTTAGCGTTTGTGGACTACGAGAAAGCCTTCGATTCGATCGAGACCTGGGCTGTACTGCAGTCTCTCCAACGGTGCCAAATCGATTATCGGTACATCGAGGTGTTAAAGTGTTTGTACAAAAACGCCACCATGTCAGTCCGACTTCAGGACCAAGCCTCGAAACCTATCCTTCTGCAGCGAGGTGTGAGACAGGGAGACGTCATATCTCCGAAACTGTTCACCGCTGCACTGGAGGATGTCTTCAAGGTTCTGGACTGGAGAGGACTAGGCATCAACGTCAATGGCGAGTACATCACTCACCTTCGGTTTGCCGATGATATAGTGGTAATGGCTGAGACCATGGAGGACCTCAGTACAATGCTCGATGACCTCAGTAGAGCTTCCGGAAGAGTGGGTCTAAAAATGAACATGGACAAGACTAAGGTCATGTTGAATGCCCATGTCACACCCACTCCTATCAAGATCGGAGACTCTACTCTCGAAGTTGTAGACGATTATGTGTACCTGGGACAAACGGTCCAGTTAGGTAGGTCTAACTTCGAGAAAGAGGTCAATCGTCGAATCAGACTCGGTTGGGCAGCGTTCGGGAAATTGCGCGGTATCTTCTCGTCCAACCTACCGCAGTGTCTCAAGACGAAAGTCTATGACCAGTGTGTGTTGCCAGTGATTACATACGGGACCGAAACGTGGTCGCTCACAATGGGCCTCATCAGAAAGCTTAAGGTCACCCAAAGGGCAATGGAGAGGGCTATGCTCGGAGTTTCCTTGCGCGATCGAATCAGAAATGAAGACATCCGCAAGAGAACAAAGGTTACCGACGTAGCCCGAAGAATTGCCAAACTTAAGTGGCAGTGGGCAGGGCACATTGCTCGCAGAACGGATGGCCGATGGGGCCGAAAAGTTCTGGAGTGGCGACCGCGAACCGGAAGACGTTGCGTTGGAAGGCCTCCCACTAGGTGGACCGATGACCTGGTGAAGGTTGCAGGAATCCGCTGGATGCGAGTCGCACGGGACCGGTCAATGTGGCGACACTTGGGGGAGGCCTATGTCCAGCAGTGGACGTCTTTCGGCTGAAATGATGATGATGATGATATGGTTTAGTATGTTTATTTATTTATTTTATTATATAAGAAAGACGAGCTTTTGTCGTACTGAATATTTGCAAATTGTGTTCATACAAAAGGGGTGGAAGCAATGTTATGTTTCCTTCTCCTAGCTAATACATTAGGATCTAAGGGTAGGGTTTTATATTTTGTTAATACTATGTGTATAATAGGTAATTTTCGAACTGATAATAGATTTGTTGTTTGGTATAGCTCATAGGAGTGAAATGTTGAAGTACCTACATTAGGTACGTACGTAATTCAAAAATGCCTGTAACTGGCCTACTTGAAATAAATGCTTTGATTTTGATTGATTTTGATTTTGTACTTTTATTAATGTCCGTTGCGCTCTTTCAATATCAAGGAAACGTGTTTTACGCGCGCCTCCCCAAATTGAGATACAATACATTATTACAGATTGAACTAGTGAGAATCTGATATACACTTCATTTAGAAGAATTTTTGCCAAGCCCCTCTTGAGGACTATGTGTCGCAAACTCGCAATGTTTTAAAAATCCAAATAAATTTTCTTATTCTCGCAGAAATTTGTTCAATTTGAGGATACCAGGACAGGCTTTGGTCCAAAATTATACCTAAGTACTAGACGTGGTTAACTTTACTGATGGTTGGACAATTGCAGTCGTAATGAACCGTCTGCCTACACTCATGTATTTTAGTGTTGAAATTTGGTTCTGGTTGGACTTTTGTTTATATATTGAGAAGCAATCATAATTCGTTTTGCTCGTGTTTAACGTAAGGAGATTTGTTCTTATTCTTTTACATAATGTACGTGTATTAGCAATTTAATCACTAGCACTTCCACTAAAAGATCACGGTTAAAAAAAAAATACCATCAAAACCAATAGTACCTACCTAATGCAATTACTGCCCTTAAATGACTAATTAACGACTGCTAGAATCAAATTATTAATTATGTCATTCATATTTATCTCAATGAATGTAATTATTTTTATCTTGAGTTTCATGATATAGGGTTGCATTGACACATTTGTAAGAGATATAAACGTTCGATAAAAATATACGTACACAAACGGACATAAATACAAAAACAAAATTCGTCATGATTCATAATCATAGTTTCATATTAGCCGTCGAGCCACTGTTCAAGAAAAAAATACCTAGATAGTGATATCTGCAAAAGATTGTATGAGTCGCACCTATGGGGTACTACGTGGGTGCTCTGCGCACACGCGGGAGTTTGGAGCGCGCGGTATAATGAGTATGTCTTATTTTGTTTGTGAAACGAATCTCCTCGATTCCCAACCTTCGCGAAAGACCATCTTCAACATAATACCCTGGTCCCTAGGTTGTGTTAGTAAGGTCCTGGGGTCTAGAGTCAGGGTCTCCGGCGTGCCATCAGCCAGTTCCACTCTGTACTTCTTCAGGATCGTTATGAGACCTGATATTACTTGCATCTTTGCGAAACGCATTCCTGAAAAGAGAAAAGCTTTTTGTTAAAGTAAGATATGTCTCCAGTACGGATTCTGGGGGAATACAGAACATGGTGAAGATACTACTACTAACTAGATACTTCGTACCAACTTAGCCAACACGTCGACGAACCTCTACATAATAATTTATGATTTGCACTACGCAGATTAGATTAAACTATACGTACTGTCTGATTAGAAATGCCCAAGTACGAGATATCCCTTAGAATTTTGAAATTATAATTACCCATGCACAGCCTTGGACCTGTTCCAAACGGAAAGAAAGTGTAAGGTTCAACATCGTCTTTATTTTCTGTAAGAAATCGTTCTGGCTTGTACTTCTGTGGCTCCGGGAAATACTTGGGATTGTAATGCATGTGGTACACTGGGACATGGATGCGGACTCCGACGTCTAGCTTCAGGCCCGTAGGAAGGACGTAGTCGTCCATGACCTCGCGTGTGAGGTTTCCCAGTACAGGGTATTTGCGTAAGGTCTCGTACATACAGGCCTCTAAGTAAGGCATCTCATACGCACACTCGCAGTTCAGTCTGTTCCCTTGACGTCGCAGGAACTCGTCCACCTCCTCGGCCGCTCGTTGCTGCACCTCCGGGTGCTTCGCCAGCTCAAACAGAGTGAAGCTCATGGTTGTAGCTGACGTTTCGAAACCTGCCGCGAAGAACATGACGCACTGGGCCACTAGCAAGTGATCATCTACCTTCAATTGTACCTTCTTGACACCGCCAGTCTTTGCATTGCTTATACTGTCCCCAGTTAAATAATCCTCATTTTTTAGAGTCAGGACCAAGTCGACAAAGTCATTCCTTGGTGATGGCTTGTAGTTTCGGCTTTCAAACACTTCTTTTAGCAACTTTGAGAAGAACTGATTTATCGTTGGAGGGAACAGATGGAGTCCCACACGGTAGAAAATAGCAGGCCATATGGCCCTGAAAACGCGTTTAAAACCACGATAGTTTGAAGCTTCAAATATTTCATTTCCCATGAATCTAAAGGGGTTAGTTTCTTTTTTTCCCATAGTGTCGGACTCCACTCCAAAGGCAGCGGAACATATGCAGTCCATGGTGTACCTCATACAAATCTGCCTTATTTCAATAACATCAGACATGCTAATTTCGTAGTCGAGCATATCTTCGAAGACGATGCTACACTTTTCTATCAAATGATACATGTTCTTCATTTTAGCAGAAGAAAATAGTGGAGTTAGATTTTGTCGAACTATTTTCCACCTCTCGCCACCCGTGAAAAATAAAGTTTGGGTGACCATTTCACTTTCAGCATATTTTGATACTTCCCTACCGTTGACGTAGTAGAAATCTTTAGTTAACACTTGTTTGATTATATCGGGGCTGTGCACCACGAGAACAGGCTCCGTGCCGTAGAAAGCTCCGAAGTAAGGTTGATCGATGAATTGTTGACAAAGTTTTTGTGCTACCTGTCCAGGGTATTCTTTTTGCAAAATATATCTTCCGTAATTGCCCAGTAGGGGCAAAGGTTCAACGTAAGGCACATTCTTAATTTTCCAGTATCCGAACTTTCTCTTTGATATTAAATATAATAAATAAAAGATAATTGTCACTAAGGACGCGAGAACGAGAAGAGCGTTCATGTTGGCAACAGTACCATGGACAACTGTGGGCAGCTGGCATCTTTTGTAATCATGTCGATGAAAATATGATAAACCAACGCGACTAGTCTCTAGCCACACCCATTCAAAGGATTTATCTATGTAATCATACTTACCGAACTGACAAGAACGCAGAATATAAAGATATCATATTACTACAAGTGTTATAATTGGTGGGTAATGTCATATACGAAAATATCTGTTTTTAGACATCGGATCCCGTATAGGCAGATGTTGTCTGGTGGGCTACTGCCCAACGGTTGATGTGGAGTATAACCTATCTCGGGGATAAAGCTGATGATATATAATCTGATTGCGCGATGCAGAATTTTGATGTGAAACATCTAGGCGCGGATAAACCTAAAAAAACCGGCCAAGAGCGAGTCAGACTCGCGCACCGAGGGTTCCGTACAAAACATTGTAAAGGACAAACTTAACTTTGCTGTTCGATCCCATAAAACGGCTATTGCACCAACCGCAAATAATAGTTTGTACTGTAAGACATTGCTTCTCGCCAAAGGAGAATGGCGAGATTGCATATAATTCGGGACCCAGTGATATGGGTAGCGTACATTGTAGAAACATATGAATAGTGAAAGAACGATTTAAGACTAACAAAAAATCAAATGGAAAGTAGGTTATAGAAGTTGGGAGAAAAAAGATATGAAAGGTAGAAGATTATAACCTAACTTAAGGCATGGACTTACTGGTTATTATTTAGTAGTAGAATTGCATAAAATAACTTTTATCTGTATTCCACGTAGCCGTTGAACACAAACAAACAATAGAATGATCCACAGACTATGTCCAGAGATGAATTTGACACTTTTCTCAGCGGTGAAAGGTAAATGTTAAACATTGCCTTTGGAAACTGCACAATGACTTATTTTTGTATAATAATAATAATAATAGTACTTCTGGACACGGTACGTATTGTTAGGAGGTTCCTCTCTCAAGAGCCCTGACCACCGTCAGCTCGGACCCTGTTCCCAGCGCCGCTGGTGGGCTACTGTTTTTTTTTATATTTTTAAATGTTTTTCTATGTAGTTTTATTAAGAAATATTTAAAAATGTTAAAAATATGTGTTTAGATGAATAAATAGAATAATAATAATAATCTTTATTTATATAAAAAAAACAGATTGTAGTAAATTTAAAAGATGTTACAAAGTGGGTAGTATTAAATCACTGGCAATCAAGTGGGTGACGTGCTGTTCTCCTTGCTAGGCTATGAAATAGCCTGTATTAAGAAGTAACAGTGCCGATCCCCCCAAATTGTATTACTACAATTTTATTTTTACAGCAACTAAAATAAGTTTAAGTTTGACTTTTTACAATACTACAGATATTGGTGCGCGAGCGCGTTTGTGTATGAGTGTGCATGAGTGCGTGTGTGATGTGTGTGCGTGTGAGTGTGCGTGTGGGTTTGTCTGTTTAAGTGAGTGTAGGTCCGCGAGCTTGTGGCTGTGTAAGCGTGCGTAAGTAAGTGGATTTGGTTAGATTGTGGGTCTATGTTTTGGGTGAGTGGTACAAGATACAAACTTGTCATACTTAATTAAATTAAATATTTTTCTGTTTCGTCGTAGGTTTTATTTTGAAGAAATGTGCGGACAGTCTTTTTACAATTCAATCTATATATTGGACATTTTTTGTTTATCGCATTGTAAAGGGACGGACCTAAATAATAAAAGAATCTTTTAGTAAACGATAGGCGGGTTTTTGGAGGAGTACATATTATATCTTTTCGGCGTTTCGTAATTTCAATGTAGGGGGTTATGCGGTGTTGCAACAGAATTGATTGTAAAATAAAGTGTTGCCGCACGTTGAGGACATTGCAATTTTCGTATAACTGATTAGTTGGATAAAGTATATAGTATTATGCTATACTTACGCTTCATATTCACCATTCATAATACTATTCATCATCCTTTTTATTTGTTTATTTCTACACTCAGCAAATCGATCTAAATACGATTCATTTACTTAAAAATAGCTGAAATAAAAATAATATTAACTTGTCATTTTCATGTTGTGACACTTACGTCAAGCGTCAAATTGTCAAACTCTCAGTTTCTGCTTAGTCTATGATATTTACTTTTTGGTTTGTAAAATTTAAATTATTTTTATCAATATGTGTTTAGCCATTATATTTTGTAGATTATTACGATTGTTTACTAAATAACTTAATATTAAATTATATTATAAAATTCTTAACGCACTCGTGGATATTTCCTGGCCGACGACACTTGTCAGATGAGATGATGGCCACACTAAGAAAACTAATATTTAAAAAAATTAAAAGAAGAAGACTACTTTGGAGAAACGAGCTGACGGACGGAAAAAGAAAAGAGGTGGACTATTGGATCTGATTTGATGAGTATCAGAGAGCAGCTTGGTTTTCGCTGTGAGATTCTTAAACTGCCCAGGGGATCCAACTAAAGATTCTCCTGGGACTTCTACTCCCGATGTTCGGAGGCTAACTACGTGCCTGTCCGTCTACTGGTCTCGCAGGGCTGTCCTACGTCTGGCCCTGAGTTCTGCACTGTCTTGCTGCTGAGCTGTCCTGGTGAACTCTGAGATCTGCGCTGCCGCCGTTTCTACTGCTTCAGAGCTCAACTTCAAGGTTACTCCGGCATCGACCTGCTACCCTGACGCCTGTTCCCGTTCTTACAGTGTGGTAAACTCATTATTGTCCATCTAAGTGCATAAACTTTAAAACTGAGTGCGTGCTAGGTAGTTTTTTATAACTAGCTGTATTTTTTATCTTTCCCCTCTAATAAGTTTAATTGAACAAGTCTGCTTATCCATTTATTTTAAATAGGAGCAAGTAGATCTGTTACAAGTAGTGGGCGGAAGGTAGCCACTTTCAAAATGGCGCACTGTGCAATTTCCAGCGGTTTAAGGATAGTTTTTGCAGCACCACCCCAACAGGGAATACAATAGGTAATAATAGACAGGCATAAGGCAAAGTAGACATTACGTATAATTATAGGATTAGTAATATTTCTTAAGGTTTTAAAGATATATATAAGTTTGCGAACTCTGCCAGTAATATGAGACATTAATATGAGATTTAAATTTAAGATTCTTATCTATGATTATACCTAGGTATTTGATTTCATCCGTAGAAGATATGGGTGCACAGTGGCATGACACTTGAGTTTGCAAATTGCATGTGTGAGCTTTAAGTACTAATCGTGGGTTTGGTTGGGTAGCAGAACTGACCGAGTAGGTAATGAACTTGGTTTTAGAGTTATTTAATGTAAGCGTGTTGAGATAGAGCCAGTTCAGCGCTACATTAAAACCATGTTGTGCTTTGTCCTCAAGTTCAGACCATGTGTTGGCGACGAAAGTAATAGCAGTGTCATCCGCAAATGATGTCATCTTGGCATTAGGGATATTTAAATTGCATAGGTCGTTAATAAAGACTAGAAATAAAGTGGGACCTAATATACTCCCTTGTATAAATTACAATCATTCGTATCTTTTAATTCCCATCATCTAGTAACTCAATATTTTTATATAGCACTGTGATAAACTCTTTACTATAAATAATATAAACTGAAACCGTGAACGGCGCTCCGTTGATTTTTAAATTACGTGGGTCCAACCTCGCCATTCTTTTTTTGTGATTCTACTTCCGGTTGACCTAGAATTATCAATTTTGGTAAAAAGCAAGGTCTTACAGCACAATTAAGGTGAAAACTCCGAAAAATAAAAAAGGTGAAAATTAAGGTAAATTTTGGTACTTACAAGTTTTTGCGAAAATCTAAATTTACCGATATTTTTTTACCGTGTTGACTCAGGACCTTGATTTTACACCTAATAAGGAAAATAGATCTCAGTAAACTTGCAAACAGTGGCGGAATAAGCCCGTCAGAGGCCCGGGGCGGCAAAGCTGAATGAGGCCCCCAGCTTTAAAAAAAAATGTAGTTTTACAAGCATTTTATTCAGTTCACATTTGTATGTATAAAAAGAAGAAAGAAAAAAGAATAGTCCATTTTGATACAAGTGGAGAAAGTTTGGTATTGCATCCGAGGCGGAATTAACTCCCGAGCCGCAGGCGAGGGTGTTTTTGAGCCGAGAACTGTAATAACAAATATCCACGTGTATCAAACGACGTTTTTCAATACACTTTTGAAGAAATAAATTATAAGAACGAAAAATATTTTTGTCATGAATTATTATTATAGCTATGAAATAATGATTTTAATTTTCTTTTTTTCTGCGCTTTGCTTTTGCCAGGTTGAAGGAGAAGCAAAGGTATGAAGCCGCTAAACAGCCTAATAAAAAATAAAGTTTTTTTTATATTTTTTAATTTGGGACACAAATAAAAGTTAATTTGTTTTTAAAAGTAACTATTTGTTTTAAATAATCATGTTTATCTATGAAATATGTGTGGGGGCGCGTGTCGGGAAACTCTTCAATGACTAAGTCCTTTTAGGTTACGAAATATATTTCGAAGATACACAAATTACAGATAAAAATTATAAAATTGATTTCTTATGAATTAGGTTTAACATAATGTGTCCGTTCCCACCGAAGTTAGGTAAAGGAAAGGCGATGACAATAGTCGGTGACGTGTGAAGCGCGGTGTCGTAATACGAACGGTCGCTTTGTCCGTACGATGTGCTGAGCTTGCAGGTTGGCATCGTAACACCTCCCCTGCCAGATGAGCAACTATTTGGTGACCTTGACGCCAAAAGTTGCGGCTCTTCTTTCATCTTCTGTCAGCTCGGTGTTAGCTGTTTCAGTTGTAATATTTACTTTCGCAGCTCAACTCAACGGCGGCGGCAACGAATGAAATACCAAATGCTCAGTGCGCCTGCACCGAATAGTATGTGTGAATAAAATGGAATTGTGATATGGTACATTCCAATCATATCTAATGATTGATATTTCGTCTTGCATGGTAATTTGGTTCTGTATTTTGCGAAGACTACTTAGATCTGTAAATGGAAACTGCGTGTCTTTGCCAATATCTCATAGTGCGGTAGAGCCATGAGTTCTAATGGTTGCCCAACTAATTTGTTATCCAAATTGATTGTACTGATCTCTGGGGTTTTTATCTTGCAACCTTGAGGAACGGTGACCAAAAAGCTTCCTCGTAACATCTGATAGGTATAGTTTTTTTTCACAGGATAGTTTTACTTTTGTACTGTTGGGGAAAGCAATTATGTAGTGGTAGCTGCCTAGATCAATCAGAGCTTCCTTGATCAGAGAGATAGGCGTGGTTTTGCACGTTACATCTATCTCCTGAAATTGTATGAGTTTTTGAATATAGTCTGTTCTTGACATAATCTGGTGGACGATCCTCTGCTCGCATAGGTGCCAAGAGTTGACCTTCGGGCATTCAGCCTCTATATACACAAATTCCTGAGAATTAGATGCTATATAGGGTGCAAGTGGTACTATAATAACGCTATTGTTATTTGGAACGGGACACAGTTCATATAACTGATACTCAGTAGTAAATGTAATAGGAAACTTTATGACTTCTACAACTGTGGACTCGGTAAAAAAATGAAACTAAGTTCAATGTACTAACTAAGTTCGATGTCAATGATTTCATTGGAATTCTAAATTTGGTTTAGTTGGCTTATCGCATTTTTAAGATCTTTGACAGAAAGTATGGAATGATGAAGTGATTTATCTCGACTAAAGGTTAATATATTTTCTGTTCTATTAATTTCACTCAGTAGTTCTTGTACATTTTCGGTCAAAATCACGAAATGTTGCACAAGATGAGCGTAATGAATTATTCGCTCATTATCATTATTAGTCATATTCATGACATAAGAAAGAGCTTTTTCCAATTTTCTCTGATTAATTGAAAGATTGCGGAGTATCTGGTTTTGCTGAATTGTCATTTCTTTATATAAAGTAATATGCTTGTAAAATGATTGTGACATAGTTTGATCGTTTTTATTTAATATACGTAATGCTTTTTTAAATTTCAGAGTGTCATCGTAGTCTAAATTTCCAGAAATACTTTTGATGATTGTGCCTATTGTATTTGATCAGTCCTCTCTTAACTCTGGTTGGCCTAAATGTGTCTAAATGCACCGAAACTCTTTCTAACTTTGTGTGTAAATGTTTAGTCTGATAGTTGAAGAGAGCGCTGTAACAAATGAACATTGTCATTTCTTTGGTGGTCTTTTTAACCGTGATTTAGCGACCGGGCCACGACTTTTTGAGGTGTAAATGTGTACAGGTAAGTTCTTAAGTACTTTATCCTGAAGAAATCGAGGTGCCAATTTTTGTCTACTGGCCATTGGATTTCGTAAATGTATGACTTGATCTTGTTCATAATCTAAAACAGGTTCCCTATCAGCATTACGCCGCGTCATTATATTTATACGATCGGATAGTGCAGAGTCATGAATAATTTTATACACCGTTTCCATTCTACTACGATGTTCTTGGATATAAGTTTGAAGATATCGGTCCGTCATATTTAAATCAATAGGATTTCGAGGATCAAAATGTCCAGAAATGACATCAAATGGTCTACACTTGGTTAAACTGTGGATAGAACTATTGTAGGCGATTAACGCGTACGGTATAAGACTTCGGGTGGGCTCGTTTTTATGCTGAATTTTAAATAACCGTAAGTGTTCCAAAAGCGTACTGTGGAAACGTTCTATGATACCGTTTTCATTTGGTGCATATGCACTAGTCATATGGTGTTCTATTTTATGCAAACGGAGAAATTCTGACACTACTTGATTACTAAATTCGGTACCTTGATCCGTAATTAAATTTAAAGGAAACCCATAATGAGTACTGTAAGTTAAAAGGGCTTTTAATATATTAGGTGCAGTACAATCGGGTAAAAGATACGCCTGCGCGTATTTAGAAAATGAGTCTATGATAGTCAAGTATTTTTCATGGTCAATAGTCAGAACGTCTGCGTGTGCTAATTCAAACGGTTGAGTTGATGGAGGTACAACTCTGAACTGCTGACGTATTGGATTACGGTCATATTTCGCACATCTGCATACATTACATTCGTTTATAAATTTAGTGATATCAGTTTTAATTTTTGGCCAAAAATAACGTTGTGACAACGAAAGGTAGGTTTCGTTGATTCCGCGATGATTGGTCTTGCCTTCGTGGTATTTCTTTATTATTTCAAGTTGGTTTGACTGATCATTAACGTTTAGTACCTCATATTTGACTAAAACTAAGTTCATCGATGAATTTTCGAAAGTTTCCTGTAAAATCGGTATTATATTCAGCATTCTTTCGATAGGATTTACAAGAATCGCTGTCCGGAGTTTTGGATCAACGTGAGACTTTACAGCGTTAATAAGACTGCCTTCAATGCTATGTTCGTTAATGTCTACAGTAGTTTTCTGAAAGGATTGAAAAGGTTGAGTTGTGGTTGGTCTACTTTTAGGGTTATCATTTATTATATTTATGAGTAACTGCCTCCTAAATTTATTTAAAGGTTCGTCCGATATTGGAATTTCCAGAACAGGGTTTTCTAAACTAGTGTGTATGGTTTCAATATGTGGGGATGCTGTACTTTCTTGATACTGCGAGTCATTTGATCCTCCATCAAAAACTGAATGAGCCGTGAGGGTTGATGACGAATGTATCGGGCTGTTTCCTTCAGCAGTTAATGTAGAAGATGTATCCAAGTGTGCCGTTTCAGAATGATTAACGCACAAGGACATAGTTTCATTTTGGTTCATTAAATTGGCTGTCTCTTCTGCATTTAAATGTTCTATGCGCAGGTGCGATAATACTTGCTGAGTTCGCATCTCGGTATTCACGGTCGTATCTACTCGAGTTACTGGCATTGTTTGTTCGTTATAAATATGTGCAAAGATAGGTTTTGTTATAGAAATTACAATATCATTATCCGTGGGATTTGAAATTTGTACATTAGTATGATTATTTTCGGCGGATGTTAAGCATTCGCTGATGAAGCACGCAGAAATCGATTGTTCTTCAATGTAAATGTCTCCTTGCGCAATATTAGTAGGCACCTTGATTAACTGAGTAGTTTGTGCAGGTATGGTGATTTGATAAGAATTTAAGCATTCAGGATTATATAAAACTATTGGAATTTGAGTAAATTTAGTTTCTAAAGTATGCGTAGCAAGGTCGATTTTTGCATTCCATTTTTTTAATTGTTCGCAACCTATCAACCCATCGAAGAAATTATGAAATCTATATAGGTATAATTTTACAGGCATAGTATCTTTAAATTCATCGAAACAGGGCACAGTTAGAGAGTAATAATTTTGGGTAGTCACGTGGGTATTTGAGACCAAAAAGGGGTCATAAACAAGAGGGATATGCGGGTAAAATTTTTCGTACGCTTCCGGGCTTATAAAGGACTCATTTGCGCCTGTATCGATTAAAAGTTTTATTGGTGGATTATTTATTTGAATATAAGGTAAATGGCGTTGACCGTGCAAATTTAATTGGGCATTGTCCTCCGAGGTTGGGTAAAAATTTGAACTTTGAAGGTTCTGTCCATCTTCTAAAATACGATTATCAACGTCAAGGTCGGTCAAAAAAATGTTAGGATTACTTGTATCTGTATTAGGAACGTCAGTGGTCTGGATATTATAATCATAGTAGCAATAATTTTCGTTAAACGATTCGTTGAAGTTCGGTTCACATTCAGCGCCAAAACTGTGTCTGCCATTATAGTTCGTGGGTGGCAGAGTACGCGCAACGGGGTAACTGATGCCACTCATAGGGTTTGGATAATTATTCTGAGGTGCTTGGCGTAGTGGGCTTCGAAAGCCAGATGACATGTTGGTAGGGGGGGCTCCGAACATTTGTTGAGTCTTTGTAGGTCTCGGGTAGGGTTGTCTGATCTGATCTGGTCGTGCAGGTTGCGGGTAATATTGTGGTGGATATTGATTTGCTGGCGTAACCGAACGGAAATTAGAGTGTGACCAAGAATTATAAGGATAAATCTGCTCATTTTGTGGTTTTTCCTTTGCTGGTACTGATTTATTTCGTTTTTGGAGATATAATATATTTAATTCGTCTTGAGCGTATTCAAGAGCGCTTTCAAGGGTTGAAGGTCTCATGCATCTTACCCTTGATCCTAATGGTTCTTCTAAACCTTTCAAAAAGCTCCGTAAAGCTAGTTTTTTATAGAGAGTTCGTTTGGATTCTATGGTCGTTTTTATAGATTCATGTAATTCGACGTACGTCATAATTGTGCATAACAAGTGTTGAACTTTTTCATAAAAAACTTGTATCGAATCGGTTCCTTGAACTAAGAGAGAGAGATCAGTATACAATGACGATTCATCTCTGTGATCCGAAAATGTATTAATTAAGGTTGATCTTATACCATTCCAATCACTTGGAATTCCGTTAGTTGCCAAAGTACGTGCAGCATTACCAGTAATCTTGTTTAAAATTCCATTGATCAAAGATAAGTTCGAAAGCTGACGTCCAGGTTCTGGACTGACATAAGTGAGCACTAATTGATCGCACAAGTTCAAAAACCTAGTTAAAACATTTGGATTTCCGTCAAATTCCGGAACTAGTCTAAGTGATCTATAAATCTTATCTGATAAATCTATTTGATTCATGTCGAGTGTAGAACTACTACTCGATTCCGTCATGGTTTCTAAATTTTCTATTAAATCTTCTAAATTACGAAAGGCGTTACTTCGCGCGGTGCGGAGTTGATTGCGCCTACTAAAACTAAGGTCCCTATTACTACGTGGGTGAAAATTTTTGGAAAATTATAGTACCACCCTGTGTTAGAAATATAGCAACCAATAATAGGACTTATGTACTTACATGAGTAGCATTGCTTGCGAGCGTTGTTTCATCGATTTTTGGATGTCCCAATCTGCGTAGCAACAGCTTCCTTGACAGGCCTCCAATAGGTTCTTCGTCCAGACAGTTGATGCGGCGTTTTCCTGATTTTTAGGTTTTTCACATCACCAAACCATAAGTCTGTAACGAGCACCGGCTGCGCCAAATATGTGTGGGGGCGCGTGTCGGGAAACTCTTCAATGACTAAGTCCTTTTAGGTTACGAAATATATTTCGAAGATACACAAATTACAGATAAAAATTATAAAATTGATTTCTTATGAATTAGGTTTAACATAATGTGTCCGTTCCCACCGAAGTTAGGTAAAGGAAAGGCGATGACAATAGTCGGTGACGTGTGAAGCGCGGTGTCGTAATACGAACGGTCGCTTTGTCCGTACGATGTGCTGAGCTTGCAGGTTGGCATCGTAACATATGATATTCTATTTATAAACACAATAATTTGAACATTCAAAAAATATTTACGCCGTAAAGACGCTTAGTGCTTTGCCGAAATTAAAAAAAAAACACTCACCTCAGACTATAGGCATTGAACCAATTTGGACTAAGTATAGGTGTTACAGTTAAAACCCGTTTTTTGTGAAAACGCGTTTTCCCTAGTTAAAACTAGTTTTTACTAACTGCCTTAGTTAGAACTAGTATTAACTGATGTGAATATCAGTGAAAACTAGTTTTAATTAGGGAAAACCCGTTTTGTCGAAGTTATTCAAGCTTTCAACCGATATCAAAGTTCATTGTGTGTTGGGAGATGATTGAAACGAACGGATACTGTTAAACAAACAATCTAGAGCAGTGTTCCGCAAACTTTTTGAGTTCAAGGTACATCTAGGAAATCAGAAAATTTAGGAGGTACACCATAAATAAAAAATCAATTTTTACATAATATTAATCAGCATTTATTATTAAAGTTTTGCGGCTGTTTAAGTAGGTATTTTTCTTCCGTCTGTCTATTTAGCTTTAAGAAGATAACCTTATTTTTCCGAGGCACACCAAATAACGACCACGGTACACCAGTGTGCCGCGGCACACCTTTTGCGGAACACTGATCTAGAGGACGGACAAATGAATGAAAGCCAGCCTAAGAACCAATAATAGCATGTGGTATATCACTGGAAAGGTTTTTTTATTTACTTCAACAGACTATTGTTAAGGCGGGAAGTTCCAAATTGCTGTGTGGATGAAGTTATGGCGCAATAAAGCTAGACTTCACTCACAGAAGTGCCATTTCCCACTAATTGTAGACCAGGTGTTTTATGGCACATCAAAATACCATATCTATTGTTTTAATTAGCGTTTGAATATGTTACAGTTAAAACCAATTTTTACGCGTTTTCCCTAGTTAAACCTAGTTAACTACCTTTGTTAAAAACAACCTTTAACAACCTTTGTTGAAAACTTGTGTGACGTCACATTTCGGTACTTATTTTACCATAAAGTGTCGTCACAAGCCCCCCACGTCTTGATTTTCGATGCATTTTATCTTCGTATTCTTTTATTAATTTGATATAGCAAAAAACACATATCCAATTTTATTCGATAATCTAAATGACGGACTAAACAGAATCATATTTTTTTAGTCAGTCACTTTCGAGTTACTACTTTTGTTACATGAAACAGGCTTGTGTTTGGTTGCAACCCTCCTGAAGTGAAGCTATGACAAAGATCCACAAATGACATTCGGGACCAACGGCTTATGTAATGGCTACGGAGGGTCCGTGGATGGATAAGCTGTTATTGTTATGCCACGAGCTCCTCCTCCTCTTTTATGGCAAAAATACACTCATCTACAACAGCCCATAACGTCCACTGCTGGATATAAGCCTCTCCCATGATGGGAGGAATTTGCCTTAATCTCCACGCTTGGCAGGTGGATTGGAGACCGCAGTGATGAAAGACTAACAGAAAACGCTGCTGCCCATTCTCTGGTCTACGGAGGCGCAAGGTGTTCTGCCTCAGACATTAGTCGCCTTATACGACACCCGTGAGTGTAATGGGTTGGTTCTATTCTACTCTGCCGGATACCACACGGCTGAAATACACTCAACTGTCTTATTATTTCGCTGAACGTATAAATGGCTACCTATACTGGTATATTGAAATGCGGGAATGTTCGCCATTGACGCATTTGATGACATATTTCAATTGAATAACGCAGATATTTACAAAAGTTTCCACAGTCCATTAAATAAGGTTTTAACAAAAAAATACAAAACAAACGATATACATTTTTAATAACAAATCACGAACTTAATCACTATTTAAGTATGGGACTTACGTTGTTACTTATAATAACATCATATACTTTTAAACATGATGCGTTTATGTAGACAAATGCACTACAGCGACTTGTTTAGTAAACGTCATCGTTGTTGTATATTCCTCTGGTATTTTTTTTATTGTTCACTTTTCTTATTAAGAAAAAACCTGAATGCATGAAGTCTACGACAACTCATGTTACACAAGCAAAGACTCGTGTGTTGGATAAAGAGTTGACACCGAACGATTAGAGTGTTCTGTCTTAGGCATAACTTAGATGCCAAACCTTAATGGAACCCCCATGTAGATCCTGTTAGGAAAATTCGTGATTTAACTGATTTAGAGTTTACTTTAAATATAGGTATGTCACAGTCAAAACTACTTTTGATCAGTGAAAACTACTCAAAACTACTTTTGACCGGTGAAAACTATATTAACAATAACTAACATTTACTCAGAAACTTATAAAAAAATCGGAGACCAGGTGTTTTATGGCACATCAAAATACCATATCTATTATTTTAATTAGCGTTTGAATATGTTACAGTTAAAACCAATTTTTACGCGTTTTCCCTAATTAAACCTAGGTTTTACTAACTAACAAAAAACAACCTTTAACAACCTTTGTTGAAAACTTGTGTGACGTCACATTTCGGTACTTATTTTACCATAAAGTGACGTCACAAGCCCCCCACGTCTTGATTTTCGATGCATTTTATCTTCGTATTTTTTTATTAATTTGATAAAGCAAAAAACACATATTCAATTTTATTCGATAATCTAAATGACGGACTAAACAGAATCAAATGGTCGGAGCAAATGTTTGTGTGATGAGCACGGCCATTTGTTTCCGAGTCATGGATGTTTATATGTATAATAAGTATGTATTTACAAACAAAAAGTATCTATGTAGTATTTCAACTATCTGGTGTCCACGACACAAGCCTCGTTGCTTAGTGTGGCACTAGGTGGCGCTGTGTGTAATGTCCAGCAATATTATTATTATTATTATTATTATTACTTACCTAGGTTTTTTTTGTGACCCTTTAAAAACATCATGTAATTCTAGGACTAAGTAATTACAACTGAGGCGTTTTAAAACAACATATTTTTAATGCAGAACACGCATTTTAACTTCATAAGGATTTTGACTGTGTGACACCAGTCACCAGTCAGTTTTGACTGTAACATATATACGTATATATACGTACTTTATTTTCACAGTATGATGTCGTGTATGTGTGGCCGATGAGGCCAAAAAGTTCTGGAGTGGCGACCGCGAACCGGAAGACGTTGCGTTGGAAGACCTCCCACTAGGTGGACCGATGACCTGGTGAAGGTTGCGGGAATCCGCTGGATGCGAGTCGCACGGGACCGGTCAATGTGGCGACACTTGGGGGAGGCCTATGTGCAGCAGTGGACGTCTTTCGGCTGAAATGATGATGATGATGATGTCGTACATTATTCTCTTGTGGAGTAATGCCGCCGATATTCAGTCAATATCTGTATTGCAAAAACGAGTAGGTAATTCGTTCAATTTATAAAGTTTCAATTTGTAAATGATGACTGTGCTTTCTCAATTTATCTATAAAAATCTATTTATGATAATATAGTACATTATGATATAAGTGCGGTAAGTTGAAAATTACAGCCGAGGCGATATTGCTAGCCCGAGCCGCGAGCGAGGGCTACAAGAAAGCAGAGGCTGTAATTATCAAAGCGCACGTATATCATACGACGTTTCATAACATATTTGCGAGGAAATAAATAAAACTCGGACTTTCTTAAACGAATAAATCTTTTACTTGTTCACAAATTAGCGATGCGCGCCCATCAGCGCTTTTTTTAAAGGCAACAAGACACAAAAAACAGCCAGTATTATTATTAAAGTAAATTAATATTTTTATTTTTGTTACAGCCATTTGGTTGTAATTTATTGTCAAAATTAATTAAATTAAAGAATTAAATGTTTATTTATATATTACAACAACGCACAAGCACGTAATGAGATACAATACGATATTTAAATTGGTGAAATAAGAGACCCTTTACGAGCAAATGTGTTATTAGTTATTTATGCAACTGTTGTATAATGAGGGGTATTAAAACACGAATGTGGGTTTATCACACGAGGCGAAGCCGAGTGTGATAATAGTATCACATGAGTGTTTTAATACCTAATTATGTACAGTTGCATACAAGACTTTATCTACATCCATGATATGAATCCTCCATAAAAGGTTCTGAAACCATAGGGTGTTGCAGTGCTGTAAGAAGTCTATGTAAATTCATGGAAAGTTTAATTGCTGAGTATTGAATACAAACAAACCATGTATAGGTTATAATATAATTATTAACATTTTGGATTGTACAATTATTAAAATGCACAAAGCTTGTATCACTAATTTTTATAAACAACAAAGTACTTAGTGCAATACTAATATCCAAATATCGAACAAAGATGGCGGGATACGACGTGAATTCGAATTAACCTATAAGTTTTTTTTTTAATTACGTCGCTGTGGTAGTGAATCGCACGTGCTAGACAATGTTCTTTTTTTAAAACGAGTTGCATAATGAAATTCAGTACAACATTATAACACCCGTTTGGATGTTCTAATGGTTATTATGACACTGGCTGTTTTAATGTTGGCCATAAGCTAACTGTTTCAGATACTTTTATAGAGGATTTATAGCATGGGTGTAGATAATAGTAGATTGTATGACAAGGGAGCAAAATAGTATTTTTACGGCGAGGGCGCTATTTTGATTCCAGAGCGAAGCGAAGGATTCTAGAATAGAATCCCGAGCATAGCGAGGGATTCTAAAATAGAATCCTGAGCGTAGCGAGGGATTCAAAGTACATCGCCTGAGGGAAAAATATGTTTGCTCTCGAGTCATATACTCTACTTTTCATCTCGTTATATGAGAAAATAAATAAGAGACACTTTTAAGTAATTATTGAATAAGTTTCATTAAAAAAATGGCATGAATGTAAAAAAGGTCAATTACAAATTTATATTTATATCTAATACACTGGCGAAATTTTTTGAGGATTTTTTTTTTGAGGAGCTCGTGGCTAAATAATAACAGCCGCTCGGGTCGATCGTTAGGTTAAGCCGTGCTTGCCTAGGTTGGTCTGTGGATGGGTGACCGCCCATTACATACCGAGTTTCCTCCGTGCCTCGGAAAGCACGTTAAGCCGTTGGTCCCGGCTGTCATTTGTAGATCTTTGACAGTCGTTAGGTAGTCAGAGGCCCAAAAAGTCTGACAACCAGTCTGACCAAGGGGTATCGTATTACCCGGTACTAACTGGGTTGTGGAGGTCAGATAGGCAGTCGCTCCATGTAAAATACTGGTATTCAGCTGCATCCGGTTAGACTGGAAGCCGACCCCAACAAAGTTGGGAAAAGGCTAGGCAGATGATGATGACACTGGCGAAATTTTGAAAATTTTTGTCACTGTGTGTGTTTTGTTTGGGATTGACATAGTTGTGGATTTATTTATACAGGTGACATTTTTATCACTTTCAAAATAAAATGGGTATTAGGTGAACGGAGTAGAAGCAAATGCCACACTTAGTTTTTTTTTCCAAATTCAAAAAAAAAAAAAAAAATATTTTCTTTGGTTTGAAATTCGATATTTTACATTTTTTGTTTTTTTTTTTAATATCTCTTTCTTTGTTCTAATACGAAAAGTTTACTTGAAATTTGTAGCGTTTTTTGATGATGGATCAATTATTTTCTAAACTGTGGAAAAAAGAAAAACAAAACTAGGTATGCCATAAGCTTCTACTCCATTCACCGAATATACCCATTTTTACGAATAGAAGGGATGAAAAAATATTTTCATCCCTTCTATACGAAAAGTGTCGTTTTGTTCCCCTTTTAGCGGGAGCAAAGTAGCTCTTTTCTCCACTAGACTTTTTAGCGGGCAGTAATGAGATTTGAATTTGGAACATGAATCGTTCATTGAAATCGAACGAAAGTTGTATAGATGACTGGCTGTAAGTGTTTGTTGTACGGTGCGGGGGTCAGCACCCGCATTGTAGAAAATATCAAATTAAGAGTTGCAGATAGTTCGCCCATGCCGTTGTCACCGCGCTCTTTTACATCAAAGGAACCTTTTCCTGAGCACCAGCCAGATATTGAGATTACAAACACTCAAAATACTGGATGACTTTTTTATCACTTTCCAAAAAAATGGGTATATTCGGTGAATGGAGTAGAAGCTTTAGGCATACCTAGTTTTGTTTTTCTTTTTTCTACAGTTTAGAAAAGAATTGATCCATAATCAAAAGCGCTACAAATTTCAAGTAAACTTTTCATATTAGAACAAAGAAAGAGAAAATAAAAAACAAAAAATGTAAAATATCGAATTTCACATCAAACGAAAAAATATCTTTTTTTTTTATTTCGAAAAAAAAAAACTAAGTGTGGCATTTGCTTCTACTCCGTTCACCTATTATACCCATTTTATTTTGAAAGTGATAAAAATGTCATTCTGTATAAATAAATCCACAACTATATCAATCCCAAACAAAACACACACAGTGACAATAAATTTTCAAAATTTCGCCAGAGATATAAATATAAATTTGTAATTGACCTTTTTTACATTCATGTCATTTTTTTAATTAAACTTATTCATTAATTACTTAAAAGTGTCTCTTATTTATTTTCTCATAGAACGAGATGAAAAGTAGAGTATACGACTCGAGAACAAACATATTTTTCCCTCAGGCGATGTACTTTGAATCCCTCGCTACGCTCAGGATTCTATTTTAGAATCCCTCGCTATGCTCGGGATTCTATTCTAGAATCCTTCGCTTCGCTCTGGAATCAAAATAGCGCCCTCGCCGTAAAAATACTATTTTGCTCCCTTGTCATACAATCTACTATTATTATTCGGTTATCAAAACACAGTGATAAAAATATTTGAGATAATGAAAAGTTACGCAATGAAATGTTTATCATTTGATTGTTTTATTATTTTTAAAATCATTAATTCATAATGGAACTGCAGTAGTTGCAATCTTCTTCCTTAAAATTAGAGAAATTAATTCATAATTAATGTCATTGTTATTTGCTTAGTGTATTTAACTTAAACTTAACTAACTCTAACCCGAGTTTTCATCGCCATATCATGTCATTAGAAATACAACAAAAGGTGTGTCGACATATTTGAAACGAATTTTGACGTTCAGTATTGAGATGGCGGCCTTAATAAATACAAATTCTTCATAGATATCATTTACTTGGTTTTCAGCTGGTTTATAAATAAATAAAATTCATTTAATTCTGGCAAGACACCCATACTGAAGATACATTTTTCATTCACAAATTTGCAAAAGTAAAAAAAAATTAAGAAAAACAAATTAAATATGAATGAAGTAAAGTAAATTTAAATTATCGTATCCATTAATTTTATAAAAAATAAGTTTAGTTAAGTTAAGTCAAACATATTTAAAATTTAATCATTACAATTGCAATTAAAATTATGACTAAATAAAATATATAAGTGTGCAAAATTATAAGTGTGCAAAATTGTTTAAAGAGAGATAAGGCTATACAAAACAAACGTGAAGATAACAACACATTTAGGGTTCCGTGCAAAAAAATAATCGAATCTACTCTACCTAATCAGGTAAAATTTGTAACGATTGTGTTATCCTATGACTCAAACACAGATGTGCAAAGCAATTTTTTTTTTTTTTAAATAAGGGTCATTTTCGGGGGATAAATTAGGAAAAAAAAAATTGCAAGCCTTACTGTGTCATATATCAAATGAAAGACTTGTTATGAGGATCTCAAATATATTTTTGTTGTTTTTGTAAAATAAATTGTTTTGATTTTATTCATAAAAGAAGACGAAAATTAACCATTCCCCCCCCCCTGATCTCCGAAACTACTGAGCCTAACATTAAAAAAAAAACCAATTTATAGTTTATTGTTTGTAGATTACAGGAAAACCTACAAGAATTCTATCAATTTAAAATAAGGGTAATTTTCGGGGGACAAATTGAATTCTATCAATTGAAAGTAAAATGGTAAACTCAACATAATACGTTCACTTACGGTAAATTTGACTTTAGTATTGTACGGAACCCTTTCCATGCGAGTTTAACTCGCACTTGCCCGGTTTTTAATATGATCTCAGGACTTTAACTGTTATCATGCTTGCTTATGTCTTATTTTGCTCTCGGACGAATCTTCTCCCATCGCTACCTTCCCTCCTAATCATCTTCAACATGATGCCCTGGTCTTTAGGTTGCGTCAGAAAGGTTCTGGGGTCGAAGGTCAGGGTCTCCGGCATGCCATCAGCCAGTTCCACTCTGTAATTCTTCAGGATAGTGATGATACCCGATATTACTTGCATCTTTGCGAAACGCATTCCTGAAAAAGAAATAGATCTCGTTAGTATGACTTATAATAGGGATACTTGCGGTATATTAAGAGAACAGGGAACATGTGGTGGCGGGAGACACCTACTAACTTACTAACACATTAGTCATAGTTAACACGATGACCCTTATGATTAGGCAGCATATCAGCCTATAATGTTCCCACTCTTGGAACACAGGCCTCCTTTCTGTGAGAGAATGGACTATAATCCATCATGTGAGCCCAGTGCGGGTTGGTTGATGTCACATGTCTTCGAATTTTTGGTTCTAAGACATGTCGGTTTCCTGTTCTTCCTTCACCATTTTAAGAGCTGCAGCAGTGGTGATGGAATAAATGCGCCTACCGGGGTTCAAGAACCCACAACTGCCCATAAGTCGGGGCTGCCACCACTGGGCCACAACTGTTCACTGAGATTATATAAGAAATTATAATTACCTATGCACAGCCTGGGACCCGTTCCGAACGGGAAGAAAGTGTAAGGTTCAATATTGTCTTTATTTTCAGGAAGGAAACGTTCCGGTTTGTACTTCTCTGGCTCCGGGAAGTAATCAGGATTGTGGTGCATGTGGTAGACTGGTAGATGGATGCGGACACCTACGTCCAGCTTCAAGCCCGTAGGGAGGATGTAGTCATCCATGACTTCTCGGGTAAGGTTCCCCAGAACAGGGCACTTTCGAAGGGCCTCCGTCATACAGGCTTCCAAGTAGGGCAGCTCATGCACACACTCGTAGTTCAGTTTGTTCCCGTGACGTCGCAGGAACTCGTCCACCTCCTCGGCCGCTCGTTGCTGCGCCTCCGGGTGCTTCGCCAGCTCAAACAGAGTGAAGCCCATGGTAGACGCAGACGTCTCGAAACCCGCTGCGAAGAACTGAATGCACTGCGCCACTAATAATTCATCATCCACTTTTAAATGTACCTTGTTCTCAGCTCCAGTCTTTGCATTGCTTATACTGTCCCCAGTTATATAATCCTCATTTTTTAAAGTCAGAACCAGGTCCACAAAATCGTTCCTCGGTGATGGCTTGTAGTTTCGGCTTTGGAACACTCCTTTCAACAATTTTAAGAAAAAATCATCTATCGTTGGAGGTAAAACTCGAAGGCCCAATCGATAGAACATTGCAGGCCAAATAGCCCTGCAAATAATTTTGAAACCACGATAGTTTGAAGCCTCGAATATTTCATTTCCCATGAAATTGAACGGGTTCTTTTCTTCTTGTGTCATTGTGTTGGACTCCACTCCAAAGGCAGCGGAGCATATGCAGTCCATGGTGTACCTCGCACTGATATGTCTTATTTCCATGACGTCAGATACACCAATTTCATAGTCCAGCATATCTTCGAAGACTATGCTACACTTCTCTATCAAATGAAACATATTCTTCATCTTTGCGGAAGAGAAGAGGGGTGTCAGATTTTGTCGGATTATTTTCCATCTGTCACCAGAGCTGAAGAATAGAGTTTTTGTGATCATTTCACATTCGGAGTATTTAGATGATTCCCTGCCGTTGACGTAGTACGAATCTTTAGTTAACACATGTTTGATGATCTCGGGGCTCAGCACCACGAGAACAGGCTCCGTGCCGTAGAAAGCTCCGAAGTAAGGTTGATCGATGAACTTTTGACAAAGTTTTTGTATCACGTGACCAGGATATTCTCGTTGCAAAATATATCTTCCGTAGTTGCCTAGAAAGGCCACTGGTTCAATGTAAGGCACATTCTTCTTTTTCCAATAACCGAACTTCCTTTTAGATATTAAATATAACAAATAAAATATTATTGCCACTAAAGACACGAGAACAAAAAGAGCGTTCATGATTTCAAACGTGTTTTTGTCGACTGCACGGAGTGATAACTTATAATGACAAAAAGGCATAAAACATAATAATATAGTATAGTACTTCAATGTCCACAACTCTCAAAGTAATGTTATTAACACTAGCACCCGAACTGACTGGAATACTGATTATGTAAGTAGTATTGGGATAATAATATATAATATCGAGTGCACTTTACCAAAACATCACGTTCCTTTGATTATTTTACGTTTTACAACGCTGTGATCATTATGAGTACAGTAGACTACTGTATTTCAAGTAGGAACAAATTGTCGAAATCGTCATGGAAAGCGTTTAACTACGAATTCTAAGCAGCAACATTAGTATATCCTCTGCTTTTATATATAAATCTCGCTATCGAAATAAGGCTTGCTGTAAGAAAACCCAATTCTGGGTTGAGCTCGTCATTTTAGGTACTTACGTAAGCCATATTATTACAATTTGTATGCATATTCTTTATGTTGTGTGCAATAAAAATAAGAATAAACATGCGTCAGGTAACAAATTATTCGTGAGGTGGTCGGGCCTGTCGCATCGAGACGTGATGTTTAATGTATGGGAAAAGATTATTGCAATTTCTGACTTTTTGAGTACTTACTCCAACCTGGGTTGGGCCCATAGAAAGTTTGGATCACTATTAGAATCGATTGGCATCAATAAAATGATTTGTGTAAAATAAATATATACACATAAATTGCTACCAACTTAGTTTTAAGTAATTTGATTTGCAACTAACAAACTATTTGTGTCTACTGCGTTAACTATTAGATGCTTCCCGAAGTCTTCATTACACATTTAAAAGATAACAGTGTCGTTAGCAAGAAAATCATACGAAAGTTATTCAATTAAATACTTATATCGTTATCTAGACTTTTTTTAATGGTTTGTTGCCCGATGACCATTCTTCACTAACCACGATCGAAGTTTCATCATGTTCAGATTATAATCCTAGCGGGGCTTGGAGTAAACGTTGCGATGAAGTTGTTGTATCCATTTCTGTCATTCGTTTGTAATCCATCGTTCACACGAAATGTTTATGTCTCTTTTGTTTTCTTTTTTTTAGGTATGGCACCCAAAATCGAAAAAAATAAAATAAAAAAAGTAAATTGCCTAAAGAAATTATAGATATCTATACTATAATATTATAAAGCTGAAGAGTTTGTTTGTTTGTTTGTTTGAACGCGCTAATCTCTGGAACTACTGGTCCGATTTGAATGATTCTTTCAGTTTTGGGTAGTCCATTTATCGAGGAAGGCTATAGGCTTTATAACATCACGCTGCGACCAAAAGGAGTGAAGCATAAATGAAAAATATTTCAAAAACGGGGAAAAATGTATTCCTTTTGTGAGCTGTTTCTCTTTTATGTGACGCAGACGAAGTTGCGTGGGTCAGCTAGTTACCAATAAAGATCTATTCAAAAAATGCTTAAACGAATTTCTAGTCGAAAAATGTTATTATACAATTAATGATTATTTAACTGAAAGATACTGACCTGCTACATCCGATTTATTATATCAGTAAAACCTTGACTGAAATTAAAATTATATTATTTATTAAAATTAAATTGTAATACCCATTTATTTATGTGACATGTAATCCTCTTATTTTTATATTTGATTCCATTTTATGTTTATATTATTCTGACGTTGTGTACTCTTTTGTTATTATAGTGAATTTTCATTTAAATTGATAATTGATTTTAAGTATGGATTTAATTTGTATGCTTCAACGCAAGGCATAGATGAACTCGCTATTAATATTTATTTGGAACACCCCTGTACAACCTATGTCTACAAATAAAGATTTCATTTTCATTTTGTTTATAAGATTTACTGCCGTTATAAATGTTCCCCAGCCCTTCACACATCGTTACATATTTTTTTATTAAGATCCTTGATATCTGAATATTTAGTCAACTCAAACTCAAAGCATTTATTTCAAGTAGACCATTACGGCACTTTTGAATGTCAAAAATACAAAAAAAAAACAAAGCTACAGTCTCAGTCACAAGACATAATAACTTGAGAAAGTACTGTAGTTGCCCATTCCCTAGCGTAGATCTCGATTGAGAAGAACGGGCAAAAAACTCCATGGACACTCTTTTAAATCAAAATATTGTTACAAAATCTTGGTTACATCATTCATGTTGAGATTATACATATATGTGAGAACGATGTAAAAAGACGTGCACATTAAGAGCGTCCAGAGCAAAATATTAAATCAAAAATGTATAAATAAAGTAGGTAATTAAAATGAACCGTGGCAGTTAAGAGATGACCAGTCCCAACTGACAGCGCCCGTACACGAACATGACACATGTATCGGCGCCATTCAACTCAACCAGATTGAAGGGAACTAAATGACCCGACACACCCGCCACCATCAGCGAGACATTTGAGTGACTGTTTGGGACTGGTCTCTTCAATTAAACTATAGTGGACTGTATAAGCTAGTATATTATGAGGTTCTACATCGGTCAGCAACAACATTGACTTAATAAAAAATAAATGATCCACTCGCTTGCGAGATCTAACTGCTTGTGTCGGGCGGGCGATGGCGCGAGCCCGCGCCGCGTCCCGTCCCGCGCGCCTCACCCTCCCCGCTGTCGTCTGCCGCGGTTCGGACGCGTTCGCGCGTGAACAGTGACCATGACATTCTCTCAGACACCAAGGCATATTCAAGTCAATGAAAGATAACTAAATGCAAATGCTTTACAGTACATGGTACTCACACATGAGCTATGCAATTATACAATACTAAGAGATGGAGTCTATACAAAGCAAGGATATTTTTACAATCTTTTGCAGCTACCACAATAATTTGCCCAATTCGTTTTCCCCAGTGGTTGTGGAGCAGGACCAGCATTGAGCCAAGCATTATCCCCTAACTTATAATATGCTTGACTACATAGTGTGCGTTTTATACAAGATTTAAATTTCGTCTCATTTAGTTGTAGAATGTGGGGAGGTATTTTATTGTAACATTTTAAACAGTACCCCATGAAAAATGAATCTACCTTGGCAAGCCTGAAACCTGGCTGAACTAGTTTGTCCCTATTTCTAGTATTATAGTGGTGTCTATCACCTCTTTTACCGAATAAATGCAGATTTTTCCTAACGTACATGATAGGAAAAATCTGCATTTATTCAGTAAAAGAGATGATAGCAACAAATTAGTAATTTTAGTAACTACGAGTGGATGTAATGGATTGGCTCCCAGAACATAAGATAAGCACGTAAACAGTCATGCGCAAAACACTTTATGGACAAACTAACAAATCAAACACAAAGGTAGAATGTGAAGATTGTCTCCAAAGATTTTTTTTTTTTATGCTATACTATTATTATTGTCTAGCTTTCCGAACGTCCTCCCTTCCCAGTCTTCACGTCCATTAAGCATGATACCCTGGTCCTTAGTTTGTATCAGTATGGTTCTTACGTCAAACGTAATGAATTCTGGCTTGCCATCAGCCAGTTCAACTCTGTACTTCTTCAGGAACGGGATGAGACCTGACATTATTTGCATCTTGGCGAAACGCATTCCCAGAAATACGAACAGAATGTGATATCAATATAAAAGACCGCATAGACGCTTAACATAACATAATGATGGCATTGCTGGAACACAATCCAAAACCATGCTTCACAGATACATAGATAAAACTAATTGATTCCTATGACATAGAGTTTACCTATGCACAGCCTAGGACCCCCTCCAAAAGCTAGATACGTATAAGGTTTGATATCGTCTTTATTTTCAGGCAAAAACCGTTCTGGCTTGTACTGCCATGGATCTGGGAAGTACTCTGGATTGTGGTGAATATGGTATACTGGGATATGGACACGGACACCTACATCCAGTTTCAAGCCCGTAGGGAGGATGTTGTCATCCATGACTTCTCAGGTAAGGTTCCCCAGAATAAGGTACTTTCGAAGGGTCTCGTACATACAGGCCTCCAAGTAAGGCACCTCGTGCACAGGCTAGTAGTTCAGCTTGTTCCCGTGACGTCACAGGAACTCGTTTACCTTTTCGGCCGCTTTTTGCTGAATCTCTGGATGCTTCGCAAGTTCATACAATGTAAAGCTCATGGTGGTTGCTGATGTTTCAAAACCCGTCGCGAAGAAGTCGACGCACAGTCCCACTACCAACTCATCATCCACCTTTAACTGTATCTTCTGATCTCCACCAGTCTTCGCGTTGCTAATGATGTCCCCAGTTATATAATCTTCTTTATTTAAATTCAAGACCAAGTCAACAAGTCATTCCTCGAAGATGGCTTGTATCCTCGACTTTCGAACACTCCCTTAAGCAATTTTGTGGAAAAATTGGTCAACCGTAAGAGGAAACAGTTGTAAACCCATGTGATAGAAAATTGCAGGCCACAGGGTTCTAAAAATGATTTTAAAACCCCGCAGGTGTGAGGCCTCCAATATTTCACTGGCTATAAATCTGAAGGGATTGTTTTTTTCTGGTGTCATGGTGTTGGTCTCCACTCCAAAAACACACGAGCATATGCAGTCCATGGTAAACCTCTCAAAAGTGCGTCTTACATCGATGATGTCAGATATGCTTATTTCATAGTCTAACATGTCTTTCAAGGAGAAACTACACTTCTCGATCAAATGGTACATACTCTTCATCTTTGCGGAAGAAAAGAGTGGAGTTACATTTTGTCGGACTATTTTCCATCCCTCGCCGCCACTGAAGAACAGATTCTACGTGGCCGCTTCGCTTGCAGCATAGTTAATCGATTCCCTGCCGTTGACGTAGTAGAAATCTTTGCTTAACACATGTTTGATGATCTCGGGGCTTTGCACCACGAGAACAGGCTCCGTGCCATAGAAAGCTCCAAAGTAAGGTTAGTCCATGAACTTTCGACAAAGTTTTTGTATCACCTGACCAGGATACTCTCGTTGCAAAATGTATCTTCCGTAATTGCCCAGAAGGGGTATTGGTGTAACTTAGGGCACTTTCTTCTTCAGTAATCGGACTTTTTGGTAGATATTGTCTGTACATTGAATATATCTTCTATATCTATTATTATTATCTTCTTTTTTGATTTGATTTTTTGATTGGTTTATTTTATTCTCTTAAAAAATTCTTAACGCTAGTTACATTGCCCCACAAAACTGCTTACGCAGTTTAACTGTGAGATCGTTGAGTCTCTGTACAGTAAATCAGGTACATCTATAACCTATATGTATATATACTTACAGGTACACTTATATAGAATCTAGCAAATATTTTTTAAGTTTACGTGCGAACTTTACTTTATTAACTTCTTGTCTGATGTCAGCAGGCAAAGTGTTTAATAAGTAGGGAACGCGTTTTTTTAAAGTTCTGTCGCCATAGTAATTGCTAACTCTGGGTACATCATATTTACCTGCTGTCATCGACCTGGTAGTATACTTGTTATAAACTAGTGAGTCACTATCCCGACTGCCATGGTTATTAACTAATAGCAGGTATTTATGTTTAAGGCTAACTGGTAGAATTTTACATATTTTAAAAAACTTAGTATAGTCTCCTTTACAACTGTTTTTAGTTTTCTTATTTACTAATAATTTTAAAAATCTAATTTGAATTGATTCTTCTAAATATATAAAAGAAGAAACTGACTGACTGACTGACTGACTGACTGACTGACTGACTGACTGACTGACTGACTCATCTATCAACGCACAGCCCAAACCGCTGGGTCTACAGATTCCAAATTTGGCAAGTAGGTTCCTTATGTGGTCGAGGGGTGCACTAAGAAAGGATTTTTCAAAATTCACCCCTTAAGGGGGTTAAACAGGGCTCCAAAGTTTGTATGGGGAAACAAGATTAGTTAGACTATTTTATTCGAAACTTCACAGGAGTGCTCCTATTGATAAATGAGTAGAAACCGGTTTCAGGGTTTTTCAGAATTCAACCCCTAAGAGGGGGAAATGGGGTGGCAAAGTATAAAAATCAATAAACAGCCCAAACCGCTGAGTCTAGAGATTCCAAATTTGGCACATTGGTTCCTTATGTGGTCTAGGGGTGTACTAAGAAAGAATTTTTCAAAATTCACCCCCTAAGGGGGTTAAACGGGGTTCCAAAGTTTGTATGGGGAAACAAAATGAGTTAAGACTATTTTATTCGAAACTTCACAGGAGTGCTCCTATTGATAAGTGAGTAGAAACGGGTTTCAGGTTTTTTCAGAATTCAACCCCTAAGAGGTAGAAATGGGGTGGCAAAGTATAAAAATCAATGTGTATATTTTGCTTATACACTGGGGCTAATTTAAAGTCCAATTTACATAAAAATGGTTTAATGAAAATGATGCGTACAGTAACAAGGTTGGTAGTGGAGTGGCTTAGCCACTATGTGTGGAGAGGGAACAGCGGAGTTCGGTTACGCCTGGTAGAATATTGCTAGCAACTAGCTGTCGATCGCTGTGATGTGGAGTTTGATGACGGTGAGGCGATAGGCCGCAACATATTCCCGGCCGTTGAAAGGTTCCTTTCAAGCATTCAGTTCCTCAGCGGTAGGCAGCGGGCATAGTCGGGTGAACGGCCGTCGAACGCAGCCTCGAGGAGTCTTGATTTCGGCGACTCGCGCCACTCCATCTGGTCCAGGGAACAGCCGCAGAACTCGGCCAAGGCGCCAGCTTAGTGGCGCATTGTCTTCCGCCAACAGTACCATATCGCCAACGTTGAGCTGAGCGTTTCCTTTGCGCCACTTTGTCCGCTGCTGCAGCTCCGACAAATACTCTTTCTGCCACCTCTGCCAGAAATGCTGCCTTATTGTTTCAAGGCGTTTGTATCTATTTAGTTGTTTGCCATCTTTCTCTGCCAGGGCTGGTAAGGGCAGCGCAGTTAGCGGCCGACCTATGATGAAGTGCCCTGGGGATAAGGAGAGGAGGTCGTTAGGACTGGATGACAAAGGACACAAGGGACGGCTATTAAGAATCGCCTCCACTTGTGCAAACAACGTTATTATTTCCTCAAATGTCAGATTACTATTGCCAATCGTCCCTCAAGTCTTTGGTAACCGGTTCGTCCCAATCAAATTTTTGTTGCCACATTTTTTGTAATATGATTTTAGGCTGAATTATAACCGGACTTAGAATTCCTAAAGGGTCGAAAATTTTAAAAGAATTTGACATAACAAACCGTTTTGTGATCGTTGCTTGTTTATCAAGCGTAAAGCTTTTAATTGGAAAAAATAACGTGTCACTGGATGGCGTCCATCCGAGACCAAGAGTACTTGATGACTCACTAATACTTAAGTTGTCTTGATTTAAGTTTAGATTTTCAAAGATTAATGGGTTATTACTTTTATATTTTCTTAAATTGAAACAGCCTTTTTTTAAAGTTTCGGAAACGCTCTTTTGAATATAACGTAAATCCTGTGCGTTATCAGCACCCGTTATTAGGTCATCCACGTAAAAATCCTTTTGGATGATGCATTTAATTGTTTCATCATCTTGTTCCTCACCCAGTTGCCATAGACAACGTGTGCTTAGGTAACTGGCGCTTGCGGTGCCATAGGTGAGTGTATTTAAGTCGTAAGCTCTAATAGGTTGCGACTCGTTCTCCCGCCATAGAATACGCTGTAGACAACGGTCTTTTTCAGCTACGAGAACCTGCCGATACATTTTTTCAATGTCCCCAGTTAAGAGGAACTTGTATTGTCTAGCACGGATTAATATAGCGAAGAGAAATTCTTGAAGGGTCGGGCCTACCATTAAGATATCGTTTAGAGCATAACCAGACGTGGACGCTGCTGACCCGTCAAAAACAACACGCAACTTAGTCGACTCACTCTCTTGTTTTAATACCGCGTGATGACATAAATAATACGATGGGCCTTGTATTTCTTTAGCTAAGGAAAGATGCCCTAATTCGGCGTATTCGTTAATAAATGCTGCGTATTCTATTTTTAATTGAGGATTTTTTCTAAACCGCTTTTCTAAATGAAGCAACCGCCTTTTTGCTAAGCTATAAGTATCGCCCAGGCAGTCTGGAGTGTCCTTTAGTGGTAGGTTTACACAAAATCTGCCCGTGATTTCTCTACGAGTGTGAGCGATAAAATGTTTTTCGCAAATCTTTTCATTTTCGCTCATTATCCGTTTTGTGGGAACTTCTTCTAATTCCCAGAATTTGCTTAGTGATTTTTCAAAATTATTTTGATTTGACACTACGGCTTTATTGCAATAAATGTTTTTACTAGCAAAATATGTATTTATAGGTCCGGATATTATCCAGCCTAGCTGTGTATTTATCAGCTTTGGATTTTATGGGCCAAGGGAACGCTGCTCGTCACCTAGGATATCCCAAAATAAATCAACGCCGATCAAGACGTCTATAGGTGCAGGCTGACCGAATGTAGGATCAGCCAGTACAATGTTTTTAGGCAAATTCAATGAATTAATATTGACCGGGTACTTTGGTATTAAACCGGTTAATTCTTTTAAAATAAGACAATAACATTTGGCACTGTATTTATGATCTAGAGATTTAATTTGCACATTGCAACTTTCGGCAATGTGAGAAGAAACTGTGTTTCCAATTCCTACGACCTTTAGCGAGTCAATAGGTATAGATTTTACTGAAAGCCTATCCTTTAATGCTTTAGAAATAAAGGATGATTGGCTGCCGCAGTCTAGCAGCGCTCTAACCTTCTCCCTTTGCTGGGTCAATGGATTAGAGACTTCAATCATAGCCGTTGACAAAAGTGTTTGACTTGAATTTCGTCTTGAAAAACTAGCAATCGTTTCATCATTACTATAGTTTCGCTCATCTATCGCTACAAGATTATTAACATCAGGGCATGCCGTAGGGCGGTGCAGCAAACTATGGTGCCTTGTATTGCACTCACGGCACGGTCCCATGCGACATCCTCCTACATGATGTCCCTGCCTAAGGCAATTAACACACAATTTATATTTATTGACCTCTTGCATTCTTTCATCTATCCCTTTTGCCATAAAAATGGGACAATCAAAAATTCTGTGATTATCGTTACAAATAACACATAAATAGGCGTTAGAACTATTATTATTAGTATTTTTAGCTTTATTCAATTTAGTATTAGAAGCAACAAATGACTTCGTATGGGTATTTTGACCGGGTCGTTTTTGACTGTTTACAGTAATAGAACTACTGCGCGCACCGGATATGTAGCACTTGGGCAGACTGCTATCTTGTTTATTACGATTTAATGACTCCAAAACCTCCGCGCGGTCAGTCATGAACTTATAGAACTGTTCTAACGTTGGGTTATCTTCGTCTATGTGCTTAGTATACTCCTCCCATTTGACAACAGTATTAGTATCTAACTTTTCCGACAAAATAAAAAGAAGTAGACCATCCCATTGGTCCGTGGGTTGTCCCAAACTGGCCAAAGCACGCAAGTTTTTCTTGACGTGGTCAACTAGAAATCTCAAGGACCTCTCTGATTCACGTGTAAGCTGTTTAACGTTAACAAGTGAATTAAAGTGGTGATTGACTAAAACCCTTTTATTGTTATAACGATTACAAAGTAATTTCCATGCTTCTGAATAATTTGCGGTTGATACCTCAAGGTTTGTAATAATTCTTGCGGCATCACCTTCTAAATACGACATGAGATAATGAAACTTCTGAATTGATGTTATATGTTCATTTTTGTGTATCAAACTCTCAAAAGTGTCACGGAACTCCAACCATCGAAAATAAGAACCGTCAAACTTAGCTATTTGGATTTGAGGTAATTTTACGCCAGCTGATTGATTATCCGAACAACAAGAATTATCATGAACGGAACCACGTCTGTGTTCACATTCGATTCTAGAAAATTTATCCACTAATGTTTTCGCAGTGGCAATGTTGATCATAAGGTCGCACTCGATACTTTCGCGTTCATTAAGTTCAGCTTCCAAATTGTCTGAATTTAAGACCTCGATCTCATTTTGCAAGTCATCAGTTCTAACTGACAATGCCTCGAATTTTGCAAGTCTTAACCTTAACTCAGTTATTTGTATAGTATTCAGCTCAGTAAGATTTGAAATGCTACCTAAATAATTCTTAAACTTTGTGATCTGACCTTTGGCAGACGATCTTTTAACAATTAAATCTTTCAAACGATATTTATCTGCAGATTCGTTAGGCATTGTGAGCGCGCACGTACAAAAGTACTAAGTTCAATAATTATCAAAACAACTTTTAACGTTAAACAAAAGAAAAGAATGGCTCACGCTCCTCAACTCGACGACACCTGGCGACCGCAAACCGGTTACGCTCGCACAGCTGATCGCAGACGGCGAGGTAGGGCACTCGGCGTAGATAACAATCTGAAATTATCGGCGTTAACAAATAAGCATTTATCACCGAACCATGAAAAAACGCTAGCGACCTGGACCTGCAGATTACTTTTCTTTTAATGTGTAAGCAGGTAGGAATAATTTATTGCTTGGAATCCTACTACTTACACGATTTAGTTTAAGAATAACAAGGAATATATTTAAGTATAAAAATAAATAAACGTTCGTAATAACGACTTGTAACGAATGAAGCTAATTATTTAACAAAGAAAATATTTTTTCAACTTGTGGGTGTATTGACAAAAGTATAAAATGATGATGCAATTTTCATTAAATCTAATTAAATCACTGATTTGCACAAATGAATTCAACTTCCAATAACTAGGAACAATATTTATATTAAAGGTATATAGGATGTGCGAAGATTAGGAAAATAGGAAGGAAAGGGCACTCATCTGATTTCGCAGAAGTCCAATGCGCGATGTGATTCTTTCGCTGAATCACTGCTCGCTTCAGCCTGAACTCGTAGATGATTCTGGCTGCACCCGGCGGCACCTTCGATCTTGAACCCTTCTTCAATCTTCAATCACGCCAAAGAAGCCAGAAGCCAGCACATCAGTTGGCGGCAACGTGGTTTCGAGGTTTCTAATCCGGTTTCTTGCTACTTTTTCTTCGTAATTTGGTTTCTTGATTTGTATTTCTTCGTATTTTAGTTTGTATTTCCCCTCATGGGCCACCAATATGTATATTTTGCTTATACACTGGGGCTAATTTAAAGTCCAATTTACATAAAAATGGTTTAATGAAAATGATGCGTACAGTAACAAGGTTGGTAGTGGAGTGGCTTAGCCACTATGTGTGGAGAGGGAACAGCGGAGTTCGGTTACGCCTGGTAGAATATTGCTAGCAACTAGCTGTCGATCGCTGTGATGTGGAGTTTGATGACGGTGAGGCGATAGGCCGCAACACAATGCACAGTCCAAACCGCTGAGTCTAGAGATTCCAAATTTGGCACAAAGGTTCTTTATAAGGTTTAGGGGTGCATTAAGAAAGGATTTTTCAAAATGAACCCCCTTAGGGGTTGGAACAGGAGTCCAAAGATTACATGGGGAAATAAGATTAGTTAGACTATTCAAAACTTAACAGGAGTACTCCTATCGATAAATGAGTTAACGTTTGTGTTTCAGGTTTTTTCAGAATTCAACCCCTAAAGGGGGAAATGGGGTAACAAAGCCTGAAATTCAACATAGGTATTGTTTGTATGGTGAATTGGGTTGGGTGTGTTACAAAAACAACGATTTTAAAACAGCTGATGGTGATTGTGATAGTGATTTTGATGGTGATTGTGATGGTGATTGTGATGGTGATAGTGATGGTGATAGTGATTGTGATAGTGATTTTGATGGTGATTGTGATGGTGATTGTGATGGTGATAGTGATGGTGATAGTGATTGTGATCATGATGATTGTGATTAAGATGACACGATTGTGATTGCGATAATGATGTAAGTGATTGTGATAGTGATTGTGATCGTGATTGTGATGGTGATGATGATTGTGATGGTGATTGTGATGGTGGTTCTGATTGTGATAATGATAGGTGATTGTGACGATATTGGTGATTGTGATAATGATGGTGATAGTGATAATGATGGTGATTGTGATTACAATGATAATGATTGCGATTGCGATGATTAATATTGTGATAAAGAAGTTGGTGATTGTGATAGTGATTGTGATAGTGATAGTGATAGTGATTGTGATAGTGTGATAGTGATTGTAATAGTGATTGTGGTAGTGATTGTGATAGTGATTGTGATAGTGATTGTGATAGTGATTGTGATAGTGATTGTGATAGTGATTGTGATAGTGATTGTGATAGTGATTGTGATAGTGATTGTGATAGTGATTGTGATAGTGATTGTGATAGTGATTGTGATAGTGATTGTGATAGTGATTGTGATAGTGATTGTGATAGTGATTGTGATAGTGATTGTGATAGTGATTGTGATAGTGATTGTGATAGTGATTGTGATAGTGATTGTGATAGTGATTGTGATAGTGATTGTGATAGTGATTGTGATAGTGATTGTGATAGTGATTGTGATAGTGATTGTGATAGTGATTGTGATAGTGATTGTGATAGTGATTGTGATAGTGATTGTGATAGTGATTGTGATAGTGATTGTGATAGTGATTGTGATAGTGATTGTGATAGTGATTGTGATAGTGATTGTGATAGTGATTGTGATAGTGATTGTGATAGTGATTGTGATAGTGATTGTGATAGTGATTGTGATAGTGATTGTGATAGTGATTGTGATAGTGATTGTGATAGTGATTGTGATAGTGATTGTGATAGTGATTGTGATAGTGATTGTGATAGTGATTGTGATAGTGATTGTGATAGTGATTGTGATAGTGATTGTGATAGTGATTGTGATAGTGATTGTGATAGTGATTGTGATAGTGATTGTGATAGTGATTGTGATAGTGATTGTGATAGTGATTGTGATAGTGATTGTGATAGTGATTGTGATAGTGATTGTGATAGTGATTGTGATAGTGATTGTGATAGTGATTGTGATAGTGATTGTGATAGTGATTGTGATAGTGATTGTGATAGTGATTGTGATAGTGATTGTGATAGTGATTGTGATAGTGATTGTGATAGTGATTGTGATAGTGATTGTGATAGTGATTGTGATAGTGATTGTGATAGTGATTGTGATAGTGATTGTGATAGTGATTGTGATAGTGATTGTGATAGTGATTGTGATAGTGATTGTGATAGTGATTGTGATAGTGATTGTGATAGTGATTGTGATAGTGATTGTGATAGTGATTGTGATAGTGCAAGTGATTTTGATAGTGATAGTGATAGTGATAGTGATCGTGATAGTGATTGTGATAGTGATAGTGATAGTGATTGTGATCGTGATTGTGATTGTGATAGTGATTGTGATAGTGATTGTGATTGTGATTGTGATCGTGATAGTGATTGTGATACTGATAGTGATGGTGGTTGTGGTAGTGATGGTGATAGTGATTGTGATAGTGATTGTGATAGTGATTGTGATAGTGATAGTGATAGTGATAACATTCCAGCTAATATCCTTAAACTGTCTAAAACTTCCATAGCCATCCCTCTATGTCATATATTCAACTTATCATTAACCACTGGAAAATACCCAACTCAATGGAAACTCTCTAGGGTTACTCCTATACCGAAGACAACGTTGAAATCATCAGTTGAAGACTACAGGCCTATTGCTATATTGTCCGCCCCTGCTAAAGTATTTGAACACATTTTATCTAAGGAAATTCAAAGACAAGTCGATATTTATTTGTGCAATGAACAACATGGTTTTCGCAACAAAAAGTCAGTTGACACCAATTTGCTAACATTAGTTGATTTTATTTCTTTTCAAATGGACCGCGGACAGCAAGTAGATGTGCTGTATTTCGATGTTCGTAAGGCCTTTGATAGAATTAATAACGACATCTTGTTACGCAAGTTAAGTGCCATAGGATTTACACCCAGTCTTCTTCTTCTGTTTTCTGACTATCTCCGGGACCGTCAGCAATTTGTTCGTCTTGGCTCATACAATTCACATGCGTATCATACACGATCAGGCGTGAGTCAGGGTTTCATTTTAGGTCCCTTGCTTTTTTTGATTATGGTAAACGATCTGCCACAAATAATAAAACACTCGAAATGTCTACTTTATGCCGACGACCTGAAAATATATGCAACAGTAAACTCTGTGTCTGACTGTATAGTTCTCCAGCGTGATATCGATGCCTTGAGTGAATGGGCTGCCACTAATAAAATGGAATTTAACACCTCTAAATGTCAATTTATGAGCTTTGGCCGTATGCGGAACCCAATACAGTACGACTACAGCGTGAACAACGAGTTTATAACCAGAGTGTCGACAGTGAAAGACCTCGGTGTACTGTTTGATAGCAAACTGACCTTTCATACACACATTATAAGCTTGGCTAAAGAATCATTCAGACGCTTAGGTTTTGTTTTACGTAACTGTCAAGGTTTTAATAACCAGGCAGTTATCAAGCTCTTGTTCAACGCCTTAGTTCGGTGCAAGCTCGAAACTAGCGCTTGTGTATGGAATCCTCATGAGGTAACCTATACACTCATGCTGGAAAAAGTGCAAAAAGCTTTTCTTAGGTACCTCTACAAACATGTATTTGGATATTATTCATATATGTATCCTACTAAATTTCTTTTAGGATGTTTGAATTTTAATTCCCTTAAAGTCAGGCGTGCTGTTGGCCAACTTACAATCGCGTATAAAATTATACATGGTTATACCAACGCCTCGGAATTACATGCTGAGCTGTGTCAATTATTTGTTCCAAATAATTATATTCGCTCTAGGAAACATAAATTGTTTAATGTTCCATTTAGTCGCACTGTAGCTCGATCCACTTCGCCTGTAACACGTATGCTTACGAACCTCAACGCTCTCGTGGAGACCAACCCTGGATTGGACTTGTTTGCTGATGAATGAAAGACGATATTGTTGGAATGTTTGTGGTTCTGCGAGAAGACCGAGTAAAAGGATTAGGTATTTAATTTAGTGTTAATGGTTTTAAATACTGTACTAAATAAATAAATAATAGTGATTGTGATTGTGATAGTGATTGTGATTGTGATAGTGATTGTGATAGTGATTGTGATTGTGATTGTGATCGTGATAGTGATTGTGATAGTGATTGTGATAGTAAAAATAATAGTGATAGTGATTGTGATAGTGATTGTGATAGTGATTGTGATAGTGACTGTGATTGTGATACTGATAGTGATGGTGGTTGTGGTAGTGATGGTGGTTGTGGTAGTGATGGTGGTTGTGGTAGTGTTGGTGGTTGTGATAGTGTTAGTTATTTGTGTTTGTTTTGTGTTTTTGTTTTTTTTTTGTATGACGGCGCGTTTGATTATTTAAGAGTGAATGTCAACCGGATATGCCTACCGCCATCTATCGAAGAAATCGGTTGTCATTCACTCTGACGCAACACCAACAGCTAGCGTGGGGAGGACGAACGGTGCGATGGGCCAATTCGAATCGGAGAGGCGACCCGTTCGCATCACGAATACGCGCTACGTTTTTGGTGGAGTGTCTAGTGATTTATTTAGTGTTTTTAAGAATTGATCCTTGTAATAAGATCCTGATTATATTTTGTGTAACATACATCGTTTGATTCTTCTCGCCCGAATACCCACGTCCTGGTAAAATCGACCATGGATCCAAATGATATTGTGGACCGTCCTGACGTCCCCTTATCAGAAGTGGGATGCGAAGGGCATTTCCAAGGAGAAGATATCAATGCGCACGGGGCATCGTCGCAAAATTTACTGCGCAATATGGAAGCCTTATTATCTCGCCTCTTGAGGACTCCGCCACCCAGCGAAGATTCAAACCGCATGACAATACAACTAGTGCGGTTTGACTCAGATGAAAAAGATGCGGACATAGAAGGTTGGTGCAGGATAACGGAAATAGTAGTGAATAGCAGGAAACTAGATGGTGCAGAACTTTTGCTAGCGCTTACACACGCTCTGAGAGGACGGGCAGCCACGTGTTTGACCAGATTGCAAACTTCACAGTTAACATGGATGCAAATAAAGGAATTACTCCTGGCTAAATTTGGCAAACCAATGCTACCGCAAGATCACTTTGACGAGATATTAAGATTCCAACTTGGTACGAAAGAAACCGCAAGTGAAGCTGCAACACGCGTCTGGAGCATAATAGAGCGCATTCCTCGCACCAATATGTCAGAAGATGTCATCACGGGGTTTGTAGCTTCTGTGCTATGCCAAAAAGATGGTACTATACGACGAGAGCTGCAGTCTTGTAATGTATCTACCAGAGCTCAGTTGCTAAGAGTTCTCAACGGTGTTCCGTCGAAGCGAAAATACGAAGGACAAGAAAGTAACGAGACCGAAGTCAAAAGAAGCCGCTACTACAACGAACCATGCTTTATTGGATCGTGTCATCGGTGTGGTGTATCAGGCCACCGAGCCGTGGATTGTCGCAGACGCCGCGAAGAGCCTGTTGCTAAAGCAACTACGAAGACAGCCGAGCAGCCTATGAAGACGCAAGTCCATCCGCGCCCTGTCACTTGTTACGTTTGTGGTCAACAAGGGCACGTGGCATCGGCGTGTCCAGACCGCAAAGGGAGCAACGAGAAACCGGCTGTCAGGGAGGTTCACCTGTGCGAGCGAAGACCGGCAACCGGCACCTTTACTACGTCCGCGGGTGAGCTCGTTTCTTTTCTTTTTGATAGTGGTTCCGCCTGTTCATTGGTGACTTCCGACATGGCTAGCAGGCTACCGGGTACATTATGTAAAGAACTTGTTCATCTCACAGGTATTGGAGATAATAATGTAGTGAAGTGCGACTTGCAGATACTTAGCCCCATCAAGGTTGAAGGCATTCAATTAGACGTATTGTTTCATGTAGTTCCCAACGCTGCTATTAGCGAACCAGTTATTTTAGGCAGGGATATTTTAGACAAGTGTGTTAATGTCGAAATTAGTAATGAGCGCATTCATTTCTCGTTACGTAGGGAGGTTAGCCTTGTAGAGAAATCGAGTCAGTATGATTTTACAAACATTGATACAGATTTGCAAGGTGAGCATAGGGTAGCCCTCATCAGATTATTACAAAAATACCGCGCGTTCTTCATAGAAGGCATACCGACACATCGCGTCTCTACAGGTTTCATGCGAATAGAGTTAATTGACCCAAATAAAACTGTACAGCGGCGTCCTTATAGGTTGTCACCAGCAGAAAAAGAGATAGTTAGGGATAAAATAAGACATCTTTTAGAAGCGGGAGTTATTCGCGAGAGCACGTCACCCTTTGCCAGTCCGATACTACTCGTTAAAAAGAAAGACAATTCTGATAGAATGTGTGTAGACTATCGCGAGCTTAACGCTAATACCCGGCCAGAACATTACCCGTTACCGATAATTGATGAGCAAATAGATCGTCTTCACGGTGCTTGTTATTTTTCGTCATTGGACATGGCATCAGGCTACCATCAAATTTTGATAGACCCCGAGGGCGACAGCATAGCTCGTACATCTTTCGTGACCCCGGAGGGGCAATATGAGTTCCTTGCCATGCCCTTTGGCTTACGAAAGGTCTATCAAAGGTGTATTAACAAAGCTCTAGGTACACTTAAGGATACGGAGGCATTGGCTTATATGGATGACGTCCTCTGTTATTCTGATGACGTCGCACGTGGCCTTGAGCGTTTAGACCTTACACTTAAAGCTCTATCTGAAGCGGGTTTTTCGCTAAATGTTCATAAATGTAAATTCATGAAAAATGAAGTAGATTTCCTCGGTTATGTCATAAAATCAGGTCAAGTAACTCCCAATCCTAGGAAGGTCCAAGCACTAACTGATGCACCTACTCCACGAACAGCCAGTCAAGTTCGTCAATTTTTAGGTCTTGCATCTTATTTTCGGCGTTTGATTCCAAATTATACCCGCTTAGTAGGTCCTTTATACCCCCTAACAAAACTAAAAGGTCCGATAACTTGGACGAGTCAACATAGTGAGATCCACAAAACCATAGTTAGCATATTGACATCAGAGCCGGTCTTGACGATCTTTAACCCTAAATCCCCAGTAGAGCTTCATACAGATGCGAGCTCAGAAGGGTATGGTGCAATTCTTATTCAGCGACGTAATAATCTACCACATGTGATATCCTATTTTAGTCGTCGGACAGCTGAAACTGAATCTCGTTACCATTCCTACGAACTTGAAACCTTGGCGGTGGTCCGAGCAGTCGAGCATTTTAGACATTATCTGTATGGACAGCACTTCACAATTTTCACGGACTGTAATTCTCTTAAGGCGTCAAAATCTAAAACCGATCTTACACCCCGAGTCCATCGGTGGTGGGCCTTTCTCCAGGCTTATGACTTTGACATTGTCCACAAGCAAGGGAGTAGCATGGAACATGCCGATTTCCTCTCCAGAAATCCACTCGACGAAGCTACTGCAAACCAGCCCGATACTAATCTGTCCAAGAGATACAAGTCTGTCCAATTCGTTGAACTTCATCAGGGTTGGCTGACAGTTGAACAAAAGAGAGATAGTGAAATACAGGACCTAATTATCAAGCACAACAACAAAGAACTCCCTGAAGCCGTTGCCCATACCTACGATGTTCGAAAAGGGATACTTTATAGAAAAATTGAGCGTAACAAAAGTAGCTATTGGCTCCCCGTTGTACCGCGCTCCCTCACTTGGACTTTAATCAACCACGTCCATACAGAGATTAAGCACCTCGGCGCGGAAAAGACGCTAGACAAACTATACGAGCAGTATTGGTTCCCACAAATGTCAAAGTTAGTGCGCAAATTTGTAGATTCTTGTATAGTGTGCAAAGCTTCAAAGGGTCCGTCGGGTGCTACCCAGATAAGACTTCATCCGATTCCTAAAGTTTCTACTCCTTGGCATACCATACACATTGATATCACGGGTAAACTCAGTGGAAAAAGCGATCGCAAAGAATATTCATCGGTAATTATCGATTCCTTTACCAAATATGTTCTCCTTGAATATACCCCCTCGTTAGATTCAGCAAGTGCTATTAAAGCTTTAAAAAAGGCGGTTTGCCTTTTTGGAGCACCTAAACGTGTTATAGCTGACCAAGGGAGATGCTATATAAGCGTCGAGTTTAGAGAATTTTGTAGTGACCATTCCATAGACCTTCATCTCATCGCAACAGGATCTAGTAGAGCAAACGGACAGGTAAAACGCGTAATGCGCACCCTGAAAAGCATTCTCACTATAATTGAGAACGACCCGAACAAAACTTGGCGAGATGAACTTCTAGATGTGCAGTTAGCTTTAAATAGTACGCGATCTAGGGTAACTGGATTTTCACCCACAGAACTAATGTTTGGAATAAAAGCTCAATCGTTAGGTATGTCAAAAATTGGACTTGGTTCCGAACCCCAACCCCGATCAGACTTAGACACCATTAGACGTAACGCCTTTAATAACATTGCGAAAGCAGCTTCAGCAGAAGTAGCACGGTTCAATCGAGGCAAGGCAATCGTGAAGCCATTCTCTATAGGCGAGTATGTTTTTATAAGAAACAACGAGCGCAATCAGACAAAACTTCACGAAAAATTCAAAGGTCCATTTTTAATTACCAAGGTGTTAGAAAATGATAGGTATGAGCTGAAAAACATTGATGGGTCTAATCGGACTTACAAATATGCGCACGAAAATCTGCGTTTAGTACCCGGGGGCCATGACGGTCTGATAGAGATAGCTACCTCATTGATTAATAATGATGAGGAGGAGGCCGAGACGGCGGAGCAGGGCCAGATCGATAGGACACTAACATTAGACGATGATAGTGACACACTATCGGTGTCTAGCGGTCATACTGAAACTGCAAGCTCAGCAACCCTCTCAGCATCAGAGCGTGAGGAACTTCAAGGTTAGTAATGTCAGTTTTATGAGAATTAATTACTGCTATAGAATATCTAAGAAGCCGTCATAGGAGATGACAGGTAAAGAGCCAGTTGTCGGACCATGTTGTCATTTGAGATGATGACTGGTCGAAGGATCGCTGTCACTCTTTGGGCTGGGTGTGGTCATATGAGGTGACAGGTAGAGAGTCAGTTGTTCGGTCCACGTTGTCATATGAGATGATGACTGGTCGAAGGGACGCTGACACTCTAAGCTAGGTGTCATCATATGAGATGATGATTAGTCCAGGGCTAGGTTGTCCGGTCCACGTCATCATAGGAGATGATGGCTGGTCGAAGGGACGCCTTGGCCAGTGTTGGGTTGCATGAGGTCAAGCCTTGCATATAATATGTGAACTTGTGTGTGGGTCCTTAAATGTCCAAAGACAGCAACAGTGTACCTATCATGTCAGGATAGGCCGAGCAAAATGAAAGTGGTAATCCCAGCGGGTTTTATTTTCCTATTGTTACAGAGTAAATCAACGCTGAAAGAAACGGAGCAGCACGAGGACGTGCTAATGTCAGTCTGGCCGTGACGGCGCGTTTGATTATTTAAGAGTGAATGTCAACCGGATATGCCTTCCGCCATCTATCGAAGAAATCGGTTGTCATTCACTCTGACGCAACACCAACAGCTAGCGTGGGGAGGACGAACGGTGCGATGGGCCAGTTCGAATCGGAGAGGCGACCCGTTCGCATCACGAATACGCGCTACGTTTTTGGTGGAGTGTCTAGTGATTTATTTAGTGTTTTTAAGAATTGATCCTTGTAATAAGATCCTGATTATATTTTGTGTAACATACATCGTTTGATTCTTCTCGCCCGAATACCCACGTCCTGGTAAAATCGACCATGGATCCAAATGATATTGTGGACCGTCCTGACGTCCCCTTATGTATGATAAGTATGTATTTACAAACAAAAAGTATCTATGTAGTATATCAACTATCTGGTGTCCACGACACAAGCCTCGTTGCTTAGTGTGGCACTAGATGGCGCTGTGTGTAATGTCCAGCAATATTTATTTTATTTTATTTATTTATTTTGATGATAATAATAAATTGTGATGATTATGAAATTTGGCACATATATAGTTTGTAACCTGGATTAACATGTAGGATACTATTTATCCCTTTACTAGCTGTTGCCCGCGGCTTCGCCCGCGTGCAGTTCGGTAACTGTCCGACCACAACACTAACCACCATCACAACCGCCATCATTATCACAATCCCAACACTATCACAACCACCATCATTATCACAATCATTATCACCATCACAATCACCATCACAATCACCATCACCATCGCTATCACCATAACAATCACCGTCACTATCACTATCACAATCACCATCATCGTTATCACAATGGTTATCATCGTAATCACAATCACCATCACTATCACAATCACCATCACAATCTCGATCACAATCACTATCACCATTTTAATAATCATTATCATCGTAATCACAATCATCATCATCACAATCTCCATCCTCGTCATCACAATCATTATCATCGTAATCTCAATCATTTTCATCTTAATCACAATCATCATGATCATTATCACAATCATCATCATCGTTATCACAATCATCACAATAAATTAACAATAACCCTGTATAGAAGTCGAATCCGCCATCTTCTGGATTTCAAAATAAATGCCATTTTCGAAATCAGCACCCCTGATAATCTCGGTTTCGACACCCATATTGATTTTTAGACATTTCAACCCCATCGCACCCCAACAGGGAATGATGGTAATTCAGGTCGGCCACATTAAATCTTAAAATCGTTGTTTTTGTAATACACCTGACCCAATTCACCATACAAACAATACCTATGTTGAATTTCAGGCTTTGTTACCCCATTTCTCCCTTTAGGGGTTGAATTCTGAAAAAACCTGAAACACACATGTTAACTCATTTATCGATAGGAGTACTCCTGTTAAGTTTCGGATAAAGTAGTCTTACTAATCTTGTTTCCCCATGTAATCTTTGGACCCCCGTTTCAACCCCTTAGGGGGTTAATTTTGAAAAATCCTTTCTTAGTGCACCCCTAGACTACATAAGGAACCTACTTGCCAAATTTGGAATCTCTAGACTCAGCGGTTTGGGCTGTGCATTGATTTTTATACTTTGCTACCCCATTTCCCCCTCTTAGGGGTTGAATTCTGAAAAAACCTGAAACCCGTTTCTACTCATTTATCAATAGGAGCACTCCTGTGAAGTTTCGAATAAAATAGTCTAACTAATCTTGTTTTCCCATACAAACTTTGGAGCCCCGTTTAACCCCTTTAGGGGATGAATTTTGAAAATCCTTTCTTAGTGCACGCCTAGACCACATAAGGAACCTACTTGCCAAATTTGGAATCTGTAGACCCAGCGGTTTGGGCTGTGCGTTGATAGATGAGTCAGTCAGTCAGTCAGTCAATCAATCAGTCAGTCAGTTTCTTCTTTTATATATTTAGACTAGCTGTTGCCCGCGGCTTCGCCCGCGTGCATTTCGGTAACTGGCCCGCTGAATCATACTAAAGGGATATACAGGGTGGAATTTTGTAATGCCACCTGGAGGGAAAGTACTCTTAATACTGCAGATAGAAAATTTTACTCAAAGGAAACATTCCTTTATTTAGAAAAAGAAATTAATCTGCATTCAATGATTTTGAAAATTCGCGTGCCACACTCGGGAATCGAACCGGCTAAATAGAAAAAAAATAACACCCTGTACTTTTATGGCACCAATCGATAGGGTCAATCATAAAGATCAAATCCCTCTAACAAACATGATAAATTAAATGAAAGGAAAACCATGAAATCTTAACTTATAAATTCAATGGGACAACATAAAGCACTTTTACTCAAAGGTCCGATCCAATTACTTATGTTAGAACCTAATAAACAATTATCTTTTGACTACATTTATTGATTAAAATGAGAAGAACTATTTAGATAGGAAGACAACAATTTGCACAAACAAACACGTGCAAATTGAAATCTTTTTTCTTCAATTGTAAAGGTCCATCCTTTGAATAAAATTGCTTTATCGTAATAAATTTATCCCATTGAATTTATCACTTTAGATTTCATGGTTTTCCTTTCATTTAATTTATAGTGTTTGTTAGAGAGATTTAATCCTTATGATTGACCCTATCGATTGGTGGCATAAAAGTACAGGATATATTTTTTTGGAATTTAGCCGGTTCGATTCCCGAGTGTAGCACGCGAATTTTCAAAATCTTTGAATGCAGATTAATTTATTTAAAAAAATAAAGGAATGTTTCCTTTGAGTAAAATTTTCTATCTGCAGTATCAAGAGTACTTTCCCTCCAGGTGGCATTACAAAATTCCACCCTGTATAGTGTCCTACATGTTAATTTAGGTTATAAACTATCTATGTGCCAAATTTCATAATCATCACAATCACCATCACTATCACAATCATTATCACAATCACCATCACTATCACAACCACCATCATTATCACAATCATTATCACAATCACCATCACTATCACAGTCACCATCATTATCACAATCACTATCACTATCACAACCACCATCATTATCACAATCATCATCGCAATCACCATCACAATCATCATCACAATCACAATCACCACATCAATCCCCATCACCATCGCTATCACCATCACAATCACCGTCACTATCACAATCACCATCACCATCACAATAACCATTAAAATCACTATCACAATCACCATCATCGTTATCACAATCATTATCATCGTAATCACAATCACCATCACTATCACAATGACCATCACCATCACAATCACCATCAAAATCACAATCACAATCTCGATCACAATCACTATCATCATTTTAACAATAATTATCATAGTAATCACAATCATCATCATCACAATCCCCATCCTCGTCATCACAATCATTATCATCGTAATCTCAATCATTTTCATCTTAATCACAATCATCACGATCACAATCGCCATCAATATCACAACCACAATCATTATCACAATCACCATCACTATCAGTATCACTATCAAAATCACCATCACTATCACAATGACTATCACAATCACAATCACCATCACAATCATCGTCACATCACCATTACAATCACCATCACAATCACTATCACAATCATTATCATCGTAATCACAATCACCTTCAGTATTATCACCATCACTGTCACAAACACAATCACCATCACCATCGCTATCACCATTACAATCACTGCTACTATCACAATCACCATCACCATCACAATCACCGTCACTATCACAATCACCATCACCATCACAATAACCATTAAAATCACTATCACAATCACTATCATCGTTATCACAATCATTATCATCGTAATCACAATCACCATCACTATAACAATCACCATCACAATCACCATCAAAATCACAATCTCGATCACAATCACTATCACAATCAGTGTCATCATATTAACAATCATTATCATCGTAATCTCAATCATTTTCATCTTAATCACAATCATCACTATCACAATCACCATCACTATCACAATCACAATCACCATCACCATCACAATCACCGTCGCATCACCATTACATATATGTACATATATTTGTGAAATAAATATTACTTATTATTATTATTACAATCACCATCACTATCACAATCATTATCATCGTTATCACCATCACTGACACTATCACAATCACCATCACCATCGCTATCACAATCACCATCTTCGTTATCAAAATCATCATCATCGTAATCACAATCATCATCATCGTAATCACAATCATTATCATCGTTATCACAATCATTATCATCGTTATTACAATCACAATCCCCATCACTATCGCAATCACAATCACCATCACAATCACTATCACCATCACAATCATCATCACAATCACCATCACAATCACCATTACAATCACCATCACAATCATCATCACAATCACTATCATCATTTTAACAATCATTATCATCGTAATCACAACCACTATCACCGTAATCACAATCATCATCATCACAATCTCCATCCTTGTCATCACAATCATTATAATCGTAATCACAATAATTATTATCGTAATCTCAATCATTTTCATCTTAATCACAATCATCATGATCACAATCGCCATGACTATCACAACCACAATCATTATCACAATCACCATTACTATCACTATCACAATCACCATCACTATCACAATCACCATTACTATCACTGTCACAATCACCATCACCATGGCTATCACCATCACAATCACCGTCACTATCACAATCACAATCACCATCACCATCACCATCACAATCAAATCATATCACAATCACCATCATCGTTAACACAATCATTATCATCGTAATCACAATCATTATCATCTTGATCATAATCATCATCATCACAATCTCCATCCTCGTTATCACAACCATCGCTATCACCATCACAATCACCGTCACTATCACAATTGCCATCACTATCACAATCACCATCATCGTTATCGAAACTCATTATCATCGTAATCAAAATCATCATTACAATCATCATGATCATTATCACAATCATCATCGTAATCACAATCATTATCATCGTAATCACAATCATCATCATCACAATCAACATCATCATTATAACAATCATCGTCATCGTTATCACAATCATCACAATAAATCAACAATAACCCTGTATAGAAGTAGAATCCGCTATCTTCTGGATCTCAAAATAAATGCCATTTTCGACATCAGCACCCCTGATAATCTCGGTTTCGACACCCATATTGATTTTTAGACATTTCAACCCCATCCGCACCCCAACAGGGAATTATGGTAATTCAGGTCCGCCACATTAAATCTTAAAATCGTTGTTTTTGTAATACACCCGACCCAATTCCCCATACAAACAATACCTATGTTGAATTTCAGGCTTTGTTACCCCATTTCCCCCTTTAGGGGTTGAATTCTGAAAAAACCTGAAACATAAATGTTAACTCATTTATGGATAGGAGTACTCCTGTTAAGTTTCGAATAAAGTAGTCTAACTGATCTTATTTCCCCATGTAATCTTTGGAACCCCGTTTCAACCCCTTAGGTGTTTAATTTTGGAAAATCCTTTCTTTATGCACCCCTAAACGCCATAAAGAACATATGTGACAAATTTGGAATGTCCAGACTCAGTGGTTTGGGTTGTGCATTGATTTTTATACTTTGCCACCCCATTTTCCCCTCTTAGGGGTTGAATTCTGAAAAATCCTGAAACCCGTTTCTACTCATTTATCAATAGGAGCACTCCTGTAAAGTTTCGAATAAAATAGACTAACTAATCTTGTTTCCCCATACAAACTTTGAAGCCCCGTTTAACCCCCTTAGGGGGTGAATTTTGAAAAATCCTTTCTTCAAAATTCAGTGGTTTGGGCTGTGCGTTGATAGATGAGTCAGTCAGTCAGTCAGGCAGTCAGTCAGTTTCTTCTTTTATATATTTAGATTATGATTCAGTGTGACAATTGCCGAACTTTACGCGGGCGAAGCCGCGGGCAACAGCTAGTTACATATAATAAAACAGTAAAAAAACTGTGTCTGTACATTGAATATATTAAAAAAGAAATAATTGAGGGGGGTTTAGAAACAGTAATAGAACACGAATCCAAAAAAAAAAATCTGTCTGTTTGTCTGTGTGTCTGTTTGTATGTACACGCTAATCTTCGGAAATACTGGACGGATTTGAATGATTTTTTTTTGTTGTATAGGTATTAAGTCTGGGCAACATATAGGTAGGCTATAATTTATCTTGGAAACTTGAACACCTGATGCAGAACCGCAACAGACCAGCTAAACTATACGAGATACAAAAATGGTACCATAGCAAAAATTGTTCCACGTGATAAGAATTTTCTGCTGAAAGAATAAATTTGAAGATCTGGAACACCTGATGTGGAACTCCAAGAGCCCAGCTACACTAACGTAGGTATATATAGGAATGACGTTTTAGCAAAAGTTGTTCAATCTGATGAGCACTCCCTGTTGACATATACAAATCGAAGATCTGGAACAACTGTTGTGGAACTCCAAGAGCCCAGCTACACCATAACACATATAGGAATGACGTCTTAGCAAAAGTTGTTCGGTCTGATGGGCATTTCCTGTTGACTTATAAAAATCGAAGATCAGAAACATCTGATGTGGAAATCAAAGCTATCACTAATTTCAATGTATAATTATAAAATAACATAAGCTGGGAGTAACTCCACGCGGTGAAGGTGGTAACAGTTTAGGACTGATTTTCGATGACGATGGTATATCATTGAAAATTTGACTCTACTGGCCCAAACTCCCTTTTTTATCGAATAAATATGCTTTCCGGCTTTTGTTATTTTAGTGTTTAATTTCCTTTTCCATTTATCTTGGTGACACGGTAGCCTACCCAGTAACACAGCGGAGCAGTCACTTAGATATTAATAAAACTATAACCATGCCTAGAAAGAGGTCAAATCTTTCTCAATGTTCCAAAAGAGCAAAATATTGAGGATCATAAGATCCCAAGAATCTACCGAAGAGCGTCAGGAGAGACTTGATGCTGTTTGAGAACATCAGGCTTCAACTCGCTCCGTGGAAACCTCTTCGGATCGCGAAGCATGTCTGCGTTCTCAGCGTATTTACGCATCTACATCCAGGTCTCTAGAGACCAGTGAAGAATATGATGCGCTACTGACCGCTGATCGTGAACGTCTGCATTGTCTCGCGAGTTGGAGACGTTCACGGAAAGAGAATTACGCTTGAGTTCTCAGCGTATCTACACATCGACTTCTAGGTATCTAGAGACAAGTGTGGAACGTGATGCGCGACTGACTGCTGATCGTGAACGTCACGCATTGTCTCGCGAGTCGGAGACGTTCACGGATAGAGAATTGCGCTTCGACATCAGACGTATCAGATCTTCAATTTTGACGACCCCGTTGTCGCTGGCATAGGCAACAGGTTCCGCGTACGAAATCGCGGGCAGAAGCTAGTTAAAAAAAAAATAATTGAGGGGGGTTTAGAAACAGTAATAGAGCACGAATTAGGGAACATATTTCTGCAGCAAATGAGTTGGTATTGGGTCAATGTAGTTGCCAGACAGTTACCAACCATGATACTATCCAGCCTAAGGTAATGGAGGACCCATACCAGGTTGAGAATTTGTCTCAGGACAGCATATTGAACCAACAATCAACTAATTTAACACTAGATTATTCACACGTGGTACACGTACGTGCCTGAGTTGTTTGATAGTCTGCCTGAGACTAATTTTGTTCCTCCTAGTAGTCAGGATTGTGTTCATTCAGTTATGTTCTCTGACAGTATAGGTAGGGGGCTAGGTAAATTAATTAGTAATAACCTGAGTTACTGTACCCAAAACAATTGTATGCCAGGGTCAACCTACAAACAGATTATGGCATCAGTAACAAAGACTGTTTGTGATCATAATACCACCATTAGTATATGTGATGGTAATAGTTCAAAGATTAAAAAGGAAGACATTACTGACTGTGTTTCAGAGTTGTTGAAGTTAAAGTGTAGTAAAATAATATTGTGTTCTTTTCCATTTTTTGAAAGTTTATGTACCAGGTAAAACAATTATATTCACATGTTAAATAAACATTTATATTTTTTAGCAGGTCATTATAGTGACAAACTTGTATATCTTGATATCAACACTTTTGTTGATAAACTTAGATCGACTCGGGGTAAAGTGTATCTACCTATTAGTTGTAGACACAAAATAGCTCGGCTATTAGCATATAATATTCACACAGACATAATTAATATGTCTAAGTTTAGTTATATTATTAACACTGCGACTATTAGTAATAATACTAATATACAGGTGACTTTAAATGAAGATAGCATTAGTGCTATAGATGTTTACAAACATTCTGAGGAGGATCCATGCGTCACCGTGGAAAATCCTCAATTAGGCTCTATTAGTGATAGGGTCTTGTTGTCTGAGGATGGCACGGGAGTCTCCTGCCTCACTACAAATATTAATATTAATTTAAACTAGGAAGTGAGACAACAGAAGGTACCATTAACAATATTGTTAATCCTTCCAACAGCAAGGTAGGCGGACAAACTGTAACTTTTAGGTGTAATACACCATTGCAAAAAGTCCAGATTAAATTTAGACCTATAACTTCTAGCAAATTAAATAGATATAAACAAGTTAGATGTTATGAGCCATGACGATATTAATGTAAATCAATTGTATGATCGTTTCTTTTCAATAGTTCACACGGAATTCAACAAAACTTTTGAACAGAAAACAAAAAGTATTTGCCCCAAATTTATATTTAGTGATTGGGCAACTAGAGGTATCAGAAAAAGTAGGGAAAAACTATTTGAGCTATATGGCCTTAAGCCTTTTATAAACACTGAAACTTTTAACAAGTATGTTGCTAAGTATTCAAAAATCTTTAGAAATACATGCAAGGTTGCTAAAGCCCTGCACATTAGCAACAAGATCAAAACAGCAGAAAACAAAATAAAGACAGTTTGGAAAGTCATAAATAATGAAACTAACAGGAAGAAAATACGTAACACTAGATACACGTTAGATTCAGCATGTGGTCCTAAAAGCTCTAATCTGGAAGTAGCTCAAGAATTTGTAAATTTCTTTACCGATATACCATTAAAAACTACGGAGGCTCTTAATTCCTCACCTGAAGTCTCAATTGGATTATTAAAGGTGAATGTATCTGGCTGCACGGCTGAATTTAAATTTAAACACATAAACCCAATGATAGTTATTAAAGCTTTCCGGCAAATAAAAATCAAACTAACCGAAGATCTATGGGGAATGTCTATCAAAGTGTGTACATCCATACTTGAGACTATAGCCCCATACTTAGCTTTAATTTTTAATTTGTGTGTAGACCAAGGAATTTTCCCTGATCTAATGAAAAACAGTAAAGTGATACCTCTTTTCAAATCCGGGGACAGTAAAGATACTAATAATTATAGACCTGTATCCGTGTTGCCAGTTTTTAGCAAGGTGTTTCAAAAAGTAATGCTTAATCAAATGCTCAATCATTTTAACACCAACAAAATTTTACACGATCAACAGTATGGTTTCACCAAGGGACGTTGTACGACTGACGCCGGTGTTACCTTATTAAAGCACATATTTACTGCGTGGGAAGAGTCTCAAGACGCCATAGGAATATTTTGTGACCTTTCCAAAGCATTTGATTGCGTAAATCACGACACATTACTTTTGAAACTTGAGCATTACGGACTAGGTCAACTTGCACTTAGTTTGGTGAAATCATATTTGAGTGATAGACATCAACTTGTTCAAATAAATGGTGTTAATTCAAAGGGTTTAAAAGTAAAAATGGGGGTTCCGCAAGGCTCAGTATTGGGTCCTTTCCTCTTTCTCGTGTATATAAATGATCTACCCTATTTATTGAAAAACCAACCTCAAAATATGGTGTTGTTTGCTGATGACACTTCCCTAATTTTTAAGATAAATAGACGGGCCCAAAATCTAGATGACCTGAATAATGCCCTACTTCAGGTCCATAATTGGTTCACAGCAAACAATTTGGTATTAAATGAAAAAAAAACTAAATGCATAAAATTTGCTTTACCCAATGTTAAGAGTAGTGATTGTGAAATAATATTGAATAAAGAGAAACTTGAATTCGTAGATAAAACGGTTTTCCTGGGGATTACGCTTGATTCAAGGCTACAATGGGGTTCACATTTAACATCCCTTGCGGGGCGGCTAAGTTCAGCAGCATACGCTATTAGAAAAATCCGTCAATTTTCTGATGTGGATACCGCTAGACTGGTGTATTTTAGTTACTTTCATAGTATAATGTCTTATGGCATTTTGCTATGGGGACGGGCTGCAGATATTGAGTCTATATTTATTCTGCAAAAAAGAGCCATCAGAGCCATATATAATCTTCGTAGGCGCGATTCTCTAAGGGAACTGTTTAAAGATATTGGCATCATGACGGTACATTGTCAGTATATCTACGAAAACATAATGTACGTCAGAAAAAATGCAGATATTTTTGGTAAAAGAGGTGACAGACATAATTACAGTACTAGAAATAGGGACCAACTAGTTCAGCCAGGCTTCACACTCGCTAAAGTAGACTCATCTTTCATGGGGTACTGTTTGAGATGCTATAATAAAATTCCACAAAGTATTCTTGAACTGAATGAGACGAAATTTAAAACATGCATCAAACGCACACTATGTAAGCAAGCTTATTACAAGTTGGGCGATTATATCGCTGATAAAAATGCGTGGCTCAATGCTGGTCCTGCTCCACATGGACAGGGGCGCATAAATTAGATAGCATTACATTATAATTGTTGGAGCTGCTGAAGATTGTACAACTATCTTTGCATTGTATAGATTCAATCTCTAGTATTATATAATCGCATAGCCCATATTGTGTGAGTACTATGTAAAGCTATCATTCACTGGAATCCTACGTCTTTTTTTGACTTGAATGTGCCCAGGCAGTTGAGAGTATGTCATGCTCACTCTAATGTCTCGCTGATGGTGGCGCGTGTGTCCGATCATTTGGTTCCCTACAAAATGGTTGAGTTAAATGGTGCTGATCCATGCGTCATGTTCGTGAACGGGCGCTGTCAGTTGTGACTGGTCATCTCTTAGTTGCCGTGGCTTATTTTAATGTTATTTTTTAATTGTATGTTTTGTTTTTACTATGGACACTTTTAACGTGCACATCTTGCTACATTGTTCTCACATAATATACCATCTCAACACGAATGATGTAACCAAGATTTTGTAACAATTTTATGATTTAAAAGAGTGTCCATGGAGTTTCTTGCCCGTTCTTCTCCATAGAGATCTACGCTAGGGAATGGGCAACTACAGTACTTTCACAGTTTTTATGTCTTGTAACTGGGACTGTAGCTACATTTAATTTTCATCTTTGTTTCGACAATTCAAAAGTGCCTGCATCTGGCCTACTTGAAATAAATGATTTGATTTTGATTTTGATTTTGAATCAAAAAAATAAATCTATATGTTTGTCTGTGTGTCTGTTTATCTATGTGTCTGTTTGTCTGTGTGTCTGTTTGTCTTTGTGTCTGTTTGTTTGTACACGCTAATCTTCGGAACTACTGGACGGATTTGCATGTTTTTTTTTTTGTTGTATAGGTATTAAGTCTGGGCAACATAAAGGCTATAATTTATCTTGGAAACTTAAACACCTGATGCAGAACCGTAACAGACCAGCTAAACTATAGGAGATACAAAAATGGTACCATGGCAAAAATTGTTCCACGTGATGAGAATTTTCTGCTGAGAGAATAAATTTGAAGATCTGGAACACCTGATGTGGAAATCCAAAAGCCCAGCTACACTAACATATATTAAGAATGACGTTTTAGCAAAAGTTGTTCAATCTGATAAGCACTCTCTGTTGACTTATAAAAATCGAAGATCTGGATCACCTGTTGTGGAACTCCAAGAGCCCAGCTACACCATAACACATATAGGAATGACGTCTTAGCAAAAGTTGTTCGGTCTGATGGGCATTTCCTGTTGTCTCATAAAAATCGAAGATCAGAAACATCTGATGTGGAAATCAAAGCTATCACTAATTTCAATGTATAATTAGGGAGTACCTTCACGCGGTGAAGGTGGTAACAGTTTAGGACTGATTTTCGATGACGATGGTTTATCATTGAAAATTTGACTCTACTGGCCAAAACTCCCTTTTATTTTTTTACTTTATCGAATAAATATGCCTTCCGGCTTATGTTATTTTAGTGTTTCATTTCCTTTTCCATTTATCTTCGTGGCACGGTAGCCTACCCGGTAACGCAGCGGAGCAGTCACTTAGATTTTAATAAAACTATAACCATGCCTAGAAAGAGGTCAAATCTTTCCCAATGTTCCAAAGGAGCTAAAAAATTGAGGATCATAAGATCCTAAGAATCTACCGAAGAGCGTCAGGAGAGACTTGATGCTGTTCGAGAACATCAGGCTTTAACTCGCTCCGTGGAAACTTCTTCGGATCGCGAAGCACGCCTGCGTTCTCAGCGTATTTACGCATCTACATCCAGGTCTCTAGAGACCAGTGAAGAATATGATGCGCTACTGACCGCTGATCGTGAACGTCTGCATTGTCTCGCGAGTCGGTGACTTTCACGGATAGAGAATTGCGCTTCGACATCAGACGTATCAGATCTTCGATTTTGACGACCCCGTTGTCGCTGACATAAGCAACAGGTTCCGCGTACGAAGTCGCGGGCAGAAGCTAGTATATAATAAAGCCGTCGTAGCCCGCGCAATTTAAGTTTTCTTACGTTTTTTGCAACTTGCCAGTCCGTGTAAGGTTTTATGTTAACTAAATATGACTCGTGGCCAAATTTTGATTGGGCTGGTTGTCTAATAGTTATTTATGCAACTGTTGTATAATGAGGGGTATTAAAACACGAATGTGGGTTTATCACACGAGGCGAAGCCGAGTGTGATAATAGTATCACACGAGTGTTTTAATACCTAATTATGTACAGTTGCATACAAGACTTTATCTACATCCATGATATGAATCCTCCATATAAAAGTTTCTGAAACCATAAGGTGTTGTAAGAAGTCTATGTAAATTCATGGAAAGTTTAATTGCTGAGTATTTAATACAAACAAACCATGTTTAGGTAATAATATTATTATTTACATTTTGGATTGAACAATTATTAAAATGCACAAAGCTTGTGTCACTCATTTTTGTAAACAACAAAGTACATAATGCAATACTAGAATGAAACAAAAATGGCGGGATAGGACGTGAATTCGAATTACCCTATAAGTTTTTTTTTATTACGGCGCTGTGGTAGTGAATCGCACGTGCTAGACAATGTTCTTTTTTTAAAACGAGTTGCATAATGAAATTCAGTACAACATTATAACACCCGTTTGGGTGTTATAATGGTCATTATGACACTGGCTGTTTTAATGTTGGCCATAAGCTAACTGTTTCAGATACTTTTATGGAGGATTTATAGTATGGGTGTAGATAAACGTATAAATGCTACTGATATGTCAAAATGCGGGAATCGTTCGCCTTTAAAGAATTTCCCGGGTGTTTCAATTTAATAATGCAAATCTTTGCAAAAGTTTCCACAGTAGGTACAGTGTCGGGCAAAAGTCCAGTGGCAATCTCACAAAGCAATAGCTTGACGTTAAGTTTGACTTACGACCTTCTACTTTCAAGAAAATAGACATTGTCGTTTACAAGTAATTGTAGTTCAAAATTTCAACATGGAAACATAAGTCAAGATAGCCTAGCGGTTAGGCGCGTGCAGATATATGAACGAATCAGTAAGACGTGAGTTCAAATCTCACATTGTTACTTTTAGACTTTTTGTAAGTTTTTACCAGTTTTTATACTCAATTGGAAGTAATGGAACAGAAATATTATATTCTTCTATCTTGTTCGCTTTGTTCACACATATTCCGTGAAGTTGAAAGGTAGATCATAGAAAAATAAGTAAGGAGTTTAGATTTATGTGAGGTAGATATGAGATTTATGAATATTTAACTTGACCGGAATTAATGTTTTCGTTTGGTTGAAGTTGTTGGTTAGTGACGTGTGGTTTAATAGATAGCGGTATTGTTGTTGCAAAATGCAGGCAAATATTAATATTGAGGCGAGGGCGACTATTTATCGCGCTGCTTATATTGTGGTCTTAATAGAACACAAATATCTGAAGAAACAGGACTTTGTGAGTACTTTATTTATGAATAATTGTAACTTTAACTTTTAATAGAAATTAAAATCTAATATTATTGTTAATTTATTTAGTGACAGGACTAATTAATGGTTTTTTATTGTAACTTAAACTTTTATTAGAAATTCAAACCTAATGTTATTGTTAATTTCTTTGGTGACCTAAGGATTAATTAATTGTTTTTTTAAATCCATCATGAGGCCTAAAAGATAAATAATTAGTGTTTATTTATAAATGCAGGGTGAATGATCACTTTAGTATTTTGTTCTACAGGTGCCTAACAATACTTTCTTTTTGTTCTAGAGGAATATTGTAAGTCGTTGGATAAAAAAGTATGAGGAAGAAGGGAGCCTTGCTAGTCGACAGCGAAGTGGAAGGCCGTCGCCTGTTAGCGAAGCGCAGCGACGCCATAATAATATGGTAGGCCAGTATGAAACAAATGGTTTCACGCCTACGAGACACTTTGCGGAATTATTTGAATTGTTAACAACACGTTGCATGGCGGTGTGGGAAAATTTAAGAGGAAGGAACCGGAATATATCAAAATATTGTGGGGTCCAGGCGCAAACGTCTACTTGACTGCATCGAAAATAATGGGAGTTATACAAAATTTCAATCCTAGTGTTTTAATTTGAATATGTCGTGTAACAAAATATTATTTAGTTGTTAATGTTGAGTTGTTTACTTATCCGTAATTATGTAATGATCTTAAATTGAGGTTTAGTTTCAATCTTCTTTTCTTCAAGAAAATGAACACTTAAACTATAACCTCAACGCGAGATACATTTATTGTGACGTCACATAAAAAAAAATGTTCATAAAGTCTGAATCATACTTATATTAGTTTTCAATAAACTCTGCTAAATACCGATACCTATTAATAAATGGGATCAACAATTTTATTTATGAGATTAGAACATCCTTTCCTTGTTATGTTATTGTGAATTGACTTACAGTAAGTGGGTATACAATAAAAAAAAAAAGAACGATTACAAGAGAACTTCTTGTAACTAGGTAGGAATGTGACGTTAAAATTCTCATTAAAGTTTTTTTTATAATTTTATCTATACATATAATCTATACATATAATAAAACAGTAACGAAAGAAAAACTGTACATTGAGAATTTTCGAGAAAAAATAAGTGGCTTTTGTTAGGAAAACGTAACTGATGACAAAAAGTGACTTTTTAGAATTTTTGTCTGTTTGTCTGTTTGTCTGTGTGTATGGTACGGCTTCACGCCAAAACTACTGGATAGATTGAATTGAAATTCAGCAAAAGTGTTCTTTGTAAACCAAGGAAGGCTTTAGGCTACATATTATCACGCCATATGTTATGGGAGGTAAGCAATATTGATTTTAAAAGGTTTTTGTTCGTAATTGAATGCACAAAATAATTGAATGTACAAAATGACATGTTATTTATTTAGTTAAAATAAAAATTTAACTCTGGGAACATAATAATCACGCTATTTTTATAAAGCAGCGGGGCAGTAATATTATAAATTGCAAGGGAACAGCTATTCAACAATATATCAACGGGGTTGCGAGTTCAAATTCCATCATATTGTTTTAAAAAATCGGAAATTCTTTTTTTAGTTTTTGCATTTTTTTATGTGCATTAGGAAATCTGAGAACTTTACATGTCCTATTTAATTATATGGAGAGTTTCACACCAATATTACTAAACATATTAATTGGTGGTCACAACAAGCTACACTATCATGAAGTCAAGTCAAACTTTTTGCAAAAATAATGTAGTTGTCTGTTAAATTAACTACAATTTAGTTTTATTCATAATTTAATTTGGGTAAATAATATGTAGTTTCTGTTTTCTAACTAGATGGCGTTGGCGTCGAGTTAGACCGCGCTATGGTTCCGTTCCCAAAAAGTGATGTTATAGGTGATGATGTGCCGCTCTCATCCTATAGGAACGGGGATTACCTTTGTTGTCTGTGTTGGTTGATGTGTTTAATTTTCCTGCGAATAATAATTATTTTTCTACTTACTAGCAATTGTTACGTAGTTATTCGATTACTTTTCATTGATTTGAATATCGTTAGTATCGGATTAAGAAGGAATTTTAGCTATGCCTTTTAGAAACAGATCTAAGATGCGCAGGTTAGTTCGATCCTTCGTTCGATCTCTCGAAATCGACGCAAAGCGTGAACAACGGCTAGATGCTAACCGTGAGCGTAATGCACTAAGTTTGTCCGCAGAAACTAGCACGCAGCGCTAATTACGACTAGAATTTAAACGAGTGCGCACTACTGCTTCTCGATCTCAGGAAAGTGTGGAACAATGAGAAATGCGTTTAGCTATCGACCGGGATCGTCATTCTTTGTCTCGCGCATCCGAAACGGTTACACAGAAGGATCAGAGGTTAAGTCTTCAGAATATCCGCTCAGAGACTGCTCCATCACTGGAGAGCAGTCAGGAGCGTGATATACGACTTGCACGTGACCGAGAGCGTCATTCTTTATCTCGCGCTTCCGAAACGGATACAGAGAGAAAGCAGGGATTAAGTCTTCAGCTTTACCGCACTGAGACTGCTCGGTCGCAAGCGATCGCGAGCGCCACACAGTATCTCGCGCTTCGGAGACTTACACGCAGAGAGACTCGCGTTTAAGCTTCCAGCGTATTCGCACTGCCACATCTCGATCACTTGAGAATCCTGAAGAGCATGAGACGCGCCTTATTGCAGACCGCTCACAGCATGCTCTACCTCGGTCTTTGGAGACAGACGAGCAGCGCGAGCAACGCAACACACTTGCTCGGCAAAAATATCACGACATGCGTGTTGAGGTGTCTGTTCATTCCACGCAAGAACGTGAGCGGGTTCAGGAAAGTCATTCAGTCGAACAGCGTGTGGCCCAAATTGATCTGGACCGTATACGTTCGCATCCTCATCTGATACTGAGTCTATGGTTTATGATCCTGAAGAGCAACCGTGGTTCAATAAAGAAAGCAGCGCGTTTTCCTATAACCCATTTATTAATTACATCGAACACGCAGACATTGGCACCATGTCTGAGGTGTGTGCACACTGTCACGCGGAAGTGGAAGGGATTGCATAGACTTAACTCTATGCAAGAGCTACCGGAGATCTTACGAGTTCTTTTGAATGGCGAATTTATTTTGGAAAATGGAACACCTGATACCTGATGCAGAACCGCAACAGACCAGCTAAAGTTATAAAAATGGAGCCATAGCAAAAAATATTCCACGTGAAGAGCATTTTCTGCTGTGAGAATAAATTTGAAGATCTGGAACACCTGTTGTGGAACTCCAAAGCCCAGCGACACTATACCATATATAGGAATTGCGTCTTAGCAAAAGTTGTTTAGTCTGATGGGCATTTCCTGTTGACTTACAAAAATGAAAGATCTGGAACGTCTCGAATCGTCTCACGCATTACGTTATTTTCCCGTCCCTGGGCTCTTAGAATTCGACATCAGACGTTTCAGATCTTCGATTTTGATGACCCCGTTGTCGCTGGCATAAGCAACAGGATCCGCGTACGAAGTCGCGGGCAGAAGCTAGTAAATAAATAAAACGAATAAACATTTTTTTTATCATTTAACACGACTTTTTTATTTGCACCTTCCAACACCGAAAAGATAATAAACAATCACTTAAATGGTTAAATAATAAAACGATGGGTTTTTAATTAATATTTAACTTCTTGAAAAAAAAAAAACACCTAACAAATTTTTGCATAAAAATACAAATATAAATATGGTTACAAAGAAACAAAATACCCACACATTGGTAACGGGATTCGAACTCGGACCTCGTTAATCGTGAAGCCACTGCTTTACCCAAACAGTTATCAACACTTATTAATTAAGTGTGAATTTTAGCTATTCTATGGTAAGAACAGGTCGCCACACAAATAAGAGTGTTTGCTGCGTGTATAACCAAAAGAGACGGAAATATATTTTTTTGTTATGTGGAGTGCAACGTGACGACCTGCGACAGTGGGCGAATTCTGGTGTGCGTACTGTATGAGACCAGTTACACATACAGACGCACGGTCGCTCGACCGTGCGTTCACAGCAATACAATCCTTAGCGTGCCTCTGCACTTATGAACGCTTACTGTACAGCGCATAAGGTAACACACAAAACAAACGATTTAATATTAAATAGTAGATAATACAAATGATAATCACGAACTTAGTCATTATCTAAGAAGGTACCTACGTTGTTTCTAACATAAATTTCATAATTATTATTTTATGTGCATGATGTGTTTATCATTATTCGCACGGGAGGACTTTTTTTTTTTTTAATCTGTCCTATCTTTCAAGTTGGATCAAACTGCACACGGTGTGCAAATTTGATTAAAATCGGTTAAGTAGTTTAGGAGTCCATCGCGGACAAACAACGTGACAGGAAATTGATATGTATTAAGATTACAATATTATTAGGTTGTCAAAATACTGTGATTCAAATATTCGAGATAATAGCTTTCTATTATCTCGAATGTTTTTATCACAGTATTTATAATATTTTGTATTACGCAATGAAATGTTTATAATTTGAGTGTTTTATTACTTTTAAAATCATTAATTAATAAAGGAACTGCAGAACTGTAAAAGCAAGCACCTTCTTTTAAATTAGAGAAATGTAATAACAATGATATCTAGTTATTTGCTTAAGTGCATATTATAACTTAACTAACTTTAGCCTGAGTTTTCATCGCCAAATGCCACTAAAAATACAGCTAGTGGTGTCTCGACACATTTGAAACAAATTTCAACGTCCGGTATTGAGGTGGCCATAATAAATAAAAACCGGCCAAGAGCGTGTCGGGCCACGCTCAGTGTAGGGTTCCGAAACGAAGTTAAAAAAAATGCTTGCATATACGAATACTACAAACTACTGCACAAAATACTACAAACTTAGTCCAGAAATTATTTTGTACAACTTTTTGTCTTTTTTGTACAAAAACTGTTGTTTCCATCAAGTTCCAAATTATTTTCCTAGAAAGTCCTTATAAAGTTCTACTTTTCAGATTTTTTTCATATTTTCTAAACTTATGGTTCAAAAGTTAGAGGGGGGGGGGGACATTGTTTTTTACTTTTGGAGCGATTATTTCCGAAATTATTGGCATTATCAAAAAATGATTTTAGAAAACCCCTATTCATTTTTAAACACCTTTCCAACAATATATCACACGTTAGGGTTGAAATTAAAAAAAATCACTTCCCCCTTTACATATAGGGGGGCTACCCTAATAAAACGTTTTTTTCCAATTTTTATTATACCACTTTGTTGGCGTGGTTGATATACATATTGGTACCAAATTTCAGCTTTCTAGTGCTAACGGTCACAGAGATTAAGCGAGGACGGACAGACGGACGGACGGATGGACAGACATGGCGAAACTATAAGGGTTCTTAGTTGACTACGGAACCCTAAAAATTCGTCATCGATATCACTTATTAAGTTTTTAGCGGGTTTATAAGTGTGAACCGTAGAGCCAACTTTGTTCAAGAGAAAGATAGGGCTGTATAAAACAAAAGTGAAGATAACAACACTTTTAATACGATCTCAGGACTTTAACTGTTATCATGCTTGCTTATATCTTTTGCTCTCGGACGAATCTTCTCCCATCGCTACCTTCCCGCCTAATCATCTTCAACATGATGCCCTGGTCTTGAGGTTGCGTCAGTAAGGTTCTGGAGTCCAAGGTCAGGGTCTCCGGCATGCCATCAGCCAGTTCCACTCTGTAATTCTTCAGGATAGTGATGAGACCCGATATTACTTGCATCTTTGCGAAACGCATTCCTGAAAAATTAAATAGATCACGTTAGTATGACTTATAATACACATACTTGCGGAATAATAGGAGAACATGGAACAAATTATGATGGTGGGTGACTCTCACTAACCCACTAACACGTTAGTCGTAAAATAACATCAAGCCTGTAATCCCCCAAAGGGTTACGCAGAAGTGTAACGCTTTGGGGGTTCAGGGGTTCCTTTGGGAGGGGGGGAATCAACCGGGCGCAAGTCCAGACTCCGTGGCTGCTACAGAGAAATCCCTGATAGAAAACCCATGCCCGACCCGCAGGACCTCATGGTCAGCAGTCGTGTTTGCGAAGTTGCGACCAATAGAACATCGGAGCAGTCACACGTTAGTAGTTCTATATTTAGGAATCTCGGTCAGTGACCGAACAAACTAGGTGAAGTCAGACTATTTGCGGCCTTCACGATGTTCCTTAAGATTATGTAAGAAACTATAATTACCTATGCACAGCCTGGGACCCGTTCCGAACGGGAAGAAAGTGTAAGGTTTAATATCGTCTTTATTTTCAGGAAGGAAACGTTCCGGTTTGTACTTCTCTGGCTCCGGGAAGTAATCAGGATTGTGGTGCATGTGGTAGACTGGTAGATGGATGCGGACACCAACGTCCAGCTTCAAGCCCGTAGGGAGCACGTAGTCGTCCATGACTTCGCGAGCAAGGTTGCCCAGAACTGGGTACATCCGAAGGGTCTCCGTCATACAGGCTTCCAAGTAAAGCAGCTCATGCACACACTCGTAGTTCAGTTTGTTCCCTTGACATCGCAGAAACTCGTCCACCTCCTCGGCCGCTCGTTGCTGCACCTCCGGGTGCTTCGCCAGCTCAAACAGAGTGAAGCCCATGGTAGACGCAGATGTCTCGAAACCCGCTGCAAAGAACTGAATGCACTGTGCCACTAACAATTCATCATCCACCTTCAAATGTACCTTGTTCTCAGCTCCAGTCTTTGCATTGCTTATACTGTCCCCAGTTATATAATCCTCATTTTTTAAAGTCAGAACCAGGTCCACAAAGTCGTTTCTTGGTGATGGCTTGTAGTTTCGGCTTTGGAACACTCCTTTCAATAATTTTAAGAAAAAGTCATCTATCGTTGGAGGAAAAACTCGAAGGCCCAATCGATAGAAAATTGCAGGCCAAATAGCCCTGCAAATAATTTTGAAACCACGAAAGTTTGAAGCCTCGAATATTTCATTTCCCATGAAATTGAACGGGTTATTTTCTTCTTGTGTCATAGTGTTGGACTCCACTCCAAAGGCAGCGGAGCATATGCAGTCCATGGTGTACCTCGCACTGATGTGTCTTATTTCCATGACGTCAGACATACCAACTTCATAGTCCAGCATATCTTCGAATACGATGCTACACTTCTCTATCAAATGGAACATGTTCTTCATCTTAGCGGAAGAGAAGAGGGGTGTCAGATTTTGTCGAACTATTTTCCATCTGTCCCCAGAGCTGAAGAATAGGGTTTGTGTGACCATTTCACATTCGGAGTATTTGGATGATTCCCTGCCGTTGACGTAGTAAAAATCTTTAGTTAACACATGTTTGATGATCTCGGGGCTGAGCAGCACGAGAACAGGCTCCGTGCCGTAGAAAGCTCCGAAGTAAGGTTGATCGATGAACTTTTGACAAAGTTTTTGTATCACGTGACCAGGATATTCTCGTTGCAAAATATATCTTCCGTAGTTGCCTAGAAAGGCCACTGGTTCTATGTAAGGCACATTCTTCTTTTTCCAATAACCGAACTTCCTTTTAGATATTAAATATAACAAATAAAATATTATTGTCAATAAAAACACAAGAACTAAAAGAGCGTTCATGTTTTCAAACGTGTTGCTGTCGACTGCATGGAGTGAGTATCTTGGAAAACGTTGATAACTTAAAATGACGCAATTAATTAAATACCTAGCATAAACATATAGTACAGGGTGAATTGAAATAAAACTACTTACAAATGTGCATATTTTGTTGCATTTATTTAACGTAATAAACGTACCTATATTGATTTTTTTTTTATCGTCGAGATGTGCCCCGTCTCGTCGTTGGCTCTCCTGCAATCTACTCCGCAAACTTTGGAAAACTCGCAGACACATGCTGCGAGGGATAGCGGATCACCTCGTTGATGTTTTCTTTTAATTAGGATATGGTCGTCGGTTTATTAAGGTACACTCGACGTTTCAGGTATATTAGTAACGGAACGGTGTAAATTAGTAACGTGGGAATATCATTATTTTTGTAAAATAGGGTAGATGACAAAAAAATCTAATTAGTCCGTCGGATAGATTTCCAAAAAATATTGGACACATTTTTTATTTTTTCACGTGAACAAAAAATGAAGACGTGTGACGTCACAAGCCCCCACTCATGATCTTTGACACGTTTTATCTTCGTCAAATTTTATTAATTTGATATAACAAAAAACACGTATCCAATATTTTTCGATAATCTAATTGACGGACTAAACAGAATCATATTTTTTTAGTCAGTCATCATACCTATTGTTTTTCATAAAAAGTACGTTGTTTTCCCGTGAAGCGCTCCATCGTGACTACAGCTGCATGAACCGACGCACAATTTCCCGCTATCCGCGCGCTCCTCCCTCTAACGATTTTTGAAAAATCAATCAAAAAATCAATCAAATCAAAAATATTTATTTGCTAGAATATGGTACATTTAAGGTGATACAGTAAATTGTGGTTTCATCATATCCTGTCATAACATGACGTGCAAATACATTCACAATAGGCGATGTCAATTAGTCTAACTTACAAATTACAGATTCTATTGACTTTTCCTCTAAGTAGTCCCTAACGGTATAATATCTTTTAGTTAGTAAGAGTAGGAAAAGTCTTTTTTTAAATATTGTGAACGGTAGGTCTTGAAAACTATTTGGTAAATGATTGTACATAATAATCGACATGCAGTATACATTTTTCTTAAATAATTTTAGTTTTATTGGTGGCAACCGAAGTCTATCTTTATGCCGTGTTCGGCTATTTGGTCTGACAGTGCTAGTTTCAAATAAATTGTAGTTTCTCCTAACAAAAACACATATTTCAAAAATATATAGACATGGCAGAGGTAGAATTTTCAGTTTTTAAAATAGTGGCTTACAGCTATCTAAAAAGTGAGCTCCACAAATTGCCCGGATACATTTTTTTGAGCTTTAAAAACTCTGTCAAAATCTACTGAGTTACCCCATATTACAATGCCGTATCTAAGTACAGATGATACATAACCATGGTATGCCAGCATTGCAGTGTCACAGTTTACTGTTTGTCTAATTCGTTTCAGGACATATATAAAACGATCTATTTTTGCAAGAATCTTATCTATATGTGTTTTCCAATTGCAATTTTTATCGACCGTTATACCTAAGAATACACAATTATCGACAGTGGTCAGGTGAGAATCTTTATAATGAATGTCTAGTTTATTTATGTTTGCGTTGTATGTTTGAAATTGTATTATGTTTGTTTTAGTCATATTTATTTTTAAGTTATTTTTTTCTAGCCATACGATTGCATTATCCAGAGCTTGAACGGTTTCCTTTTCTAAGTTTTTGTTATTGTCACTCTTAATCATTATTGTAGTGTCATCAGCGAATAGTATGCAATCCTTGCCTATCGCCTCTGTAATGTCGTTGATGTAAACTAGAAAAAGTACTGGGGACATTATACCTCCCTGTGGCGTGCCATAATTATTTTCAAGTGTTGCTATTTGCGAAAAATTTTGGCCCACCCTGTACTTCAATGTCTACAACAAGCAAAGCAATGTTATTAACACTAGCACCGGAACTGACTGGAATACTGATTAAGTAAGTATTGAGATAACAAATTATAATGTCGAGTGCACTTTATTAAAACATCACGTTCCTTTGATTATTTTACACGTTTTTCAATGCTGATCGTTATGGGTACAGTAGAGTTCTGACGTTCTTAGGGTCCCGGGTTCGAATACCAGTAAAAGTAAATGTTTGTGTGATGAGCATGGACATTTGTTTCAGAGTCGTGGATGTTTATATGTCTAACTAGCTGACCCGCGCAACTTCGTCTGCGTCATATGAGAGAGAGAGGGTTAAAGAGAGTGGAGTCAACCTTGAAAGATAGACATAATGCTATCGCGGTTTTTTTTAGAACGCTTTAAAACGAACAATTCCCTAATACATGATTGTTGCGCAACTTTAACCATTTATGCAGCGCCCGCAAAGGAAGCTTTCGAAAGAAATAAATTTTCCTTGTTTTTGCAACATTTATCATTGATGCTACGCTCCTTTTAATTATAGCGTGATGTTAGATAACCTATAGCCATCCTCGATAACTATTCAACACTAAAAGTTTTCCTGTAATTAGCGCGTTCAACCAACCAAAATCTCTTTAGCTTTATAATATTAGTAGATATATACCTACGTAGATCCAAGTGGGTAACAATTTAATTTCTTCGATATATTTGCATTAATCGCTAAAATAATCTACTTATGTTTTTCCAAAAAAGGGCTTACCTCGACAGCCTTTTTTTCGGATGGGAAATCATCAAATGACTCCTCCCGCTCTGGGCGGACCAGGAGGCAGTGTCATACTTTTACTGACTAAACCCATCCATGTTCCTTCATCGCCCTTTGTGTTCCGGGGCCACGGTATCTCTTTAGAACAGTCCCGCAACCCCGGCGGGCATCGGCCCTTGCGGACCCCTTCCTATTGCTGACTCTCTTTGAGGCGCGCGTCGAACACGAACGTGCCGTCGACACGGCCTGTCGTCATGAGACAGACGGACGGCGAGCTAGCCCATAGCCCACCGTGCACAGGCCCGCGCGTACGGTGGCCGGGGGCCACGTGGTGGCGTCTCCCGCGGCGGCCGGGACGTTTAGAGGTTCTCTCCCTCTCACGTTCCGCCACCTCCTTCTCTAGCATTACTGCTTCGCAGAAGGAGGTGACGGCGTCCCATTCCGTCTCGCTCCGGACCATGGCTTGCACCAGGGCCGGACGCGAGAGGTCGCCGCCGCAAACGTAATAAACCTTCTTCTTGAATCGCTCTATGTATTGCCGAAAACTGCATTAAAATCGGTTGCGTAGTTTAAAAGATCTAAGAGTACCTACAGACAGCGGGTGCGACTTTGTTTTATACTATGTAAAGAAGATAATTATGAGATACGAGAGTAGAAGAAGTTCAATACTAGTACATAAGGTTTTAAACAAAACAACTATGACTGAATGTTCATTTATTTTTAATGGAAACGAAAATTACAGTTGCAAGTAAATTACCACTTAAGGTGAAAGCGTCAGGGTAGCCCGCGAAATTCAAATTTTCTTACGTTTATTGCAATTTGCCGACCAATGCTAGGTTGTATGTTGATTAAAATATTGTTGGCGATTGTAAGACGTATGTAGTTAAAGAATTATAATCATCAAAATCATCAATACAACCCTCCAAGTTCATAAAGGTCTAGCAATGACTTTGACCTTGAAAAAATCGTTCCTCGACTTATATGAACTTAGAGATGATTATAATTCTGTAACTACATACGTCTTACAACCGCGAACAATATTTTAATCAACATACAACTTAGCACTGGCCTGAAAATTGCAAAAAACGTAAGAAAATTTGAATTTCGCGGACTGGTTGGAGCATTCACCTTAAGTAGTTACAACTTATAAATAAACGTCTTGTCTTGTCGTTAGAACGACAAGATGAACAACAAGAATATATAATTTACTTACCTAGAGGTAAGTAAATTATATGTTCATGAAAACAAGTGCACTTTACAGTCAGAACACGATATATGGAAAATATATACATTCCTTTATGGATAAAGTAATAAGAAGCAAAAGATGAATGAGGCTTATAGATTTTATGAAAAATCTTAAACTTAGGTTTATCATTATTGAATTCTATATAGCATTATCACATAAATCGAATCTTAACTAAGATTAACACGTTTTTGGTATGAAGTTAGGTATTTACATAGACGAAGACATAATTATTGCTCTGACCCCTAATAAATATAGACAAGGGCGGGTTTTCGATGATGATTTAATTTAGGACCCCGTGTTAATATGTACTTATAATAATAAGTTTCCTTAATGTACCTACATAAATTATTTTACTGGGTGGACCTCATGGCAAAAATTAGACCAAACAATATTCCGACTAAAAATGCGAATATTTCGTTATAGAAGAAAGAAAAAATACATTTATCATCGCTGTCATTTTCATAATTGTCAGAGCACTTGTAATTAATTATAATCTCATTTTTGGTATCAGCGAGATACCAAAAATGAGATTATAATTAATTACAAGTTGGCTTGGCGACCATTACAGATCCCTGGCAGCCATTAAATCGTCATCGCATTCGTCATCAACATGATTTTTACCAACATTATTAGGTACTCTCTCTACTTTTTTTACAAAATTGTAGGCACGATAATTCTTTTCTTATTGTGTTTTTTGATTAACCACTGTTCGCACTTCAACTTTCTCAAATACAAACACTGTTTTAAGCTTTTACGGTTTAAAACTAAACTTAAATTGTCACTTACGGGATATCTTTCGTGATTGTTAATAGTTTTGAGCTCCCGACATTTCGACGCTGTTGCAAACGCCATTATCGCGGGTTGACTGGAGAATGCGGGTGGATGTAAAATAAATTGTTAGGAGCAGACACAACAACAACAATCACAAGAACAACAACACAACACAACAATTTAAGTTTTCTCAAATACAAATTTTATTTCTTCCCGCTTCGGACGAATCTTCTGTCCTCCCAGCCTTCGCGTTTGAACACCTTCAGCATGATACCCTGTTCCAAGGGCTGTATCGTTATGGTCCTGGGTTCGAAGGTCAGGGTCTTTTTCATGCCATCAGCCAGTTCCACTCTGTACTTCTTCAGGAACGTGATGAGACCAGTCAACGATTGCATCTTTGCGAAACGCATTCCTGAAAAAGATTAATTTTAGAAAATTAATTTACATAATTTGTGTAGCGTTTTTATATGAATTGGGATTAGGGCAAGATAATGTCTTCATTCTCTTCTCTGTGATACGTTTTTTCAAAAATCAACGTTTTGAAATCGCAACACCAAAACACTAAAACGTTGTTAACTCAAACTTAAAGCATTTATTTTAAACGGTCCAGTTACAGGGCTCTTTAGTCAACTGATGCCACACAGGCGGATCCCGCGGGATCAGTCGACCTAATGAATTTGAATTGGTCAACTTTTAGATTGTCAAAAACAGGACTGAAGCTACAGTTCAGCCACAAGGCATATAACTGAGACAGGACTGTATAGTTGCCTACTTCAAAGCGTAGATCTCTATGGAGACGAGAAGATACAGCAAGCAATTCCATGGACACTCTTTCAAGTTAGGGCCACGGACCAAGAAATAACATAAGAGATCAGCAAACTTTTAAATATAATACAGTTGAATGTTTTGAAAACTACTTAGCATAATCTGCACGGCAACACGTAACTAGTTCCGTCTAATGTAGACTGATTAGATAGATAATGATTAATTTTGATAGAAATAGTATGAACATTATAATTACCTATACACAGCCTAGGTCCATTTCCGAATGGTAAAAACGAGTAAGGAACGACATCGTCTTTACTTTCAGGAAGGAAACGTTCTGGCTTGTATGCTTCTGGCTCCGGGAAAAACTCAGGATTGTGGTGCAGGTGGTAGACAGGAATATGGACGCGGACACCTACGTCCAGTTTCAAGCCATCAGGGAAGACGTAGTCGTCCATGACTTCTCGGGTAAGGTTCCCCAGAACGGGGTACTTCCGAAGGGTCTCGTACATACGGCCTGTATGTAAGGCCAAGTAAGGTAGGTCACACACTCGTACTGCAGTTTGTTGTCGTGACGTCGCAGGAACTCTTCTACCTCCTCGGCCGCTCGTTGCTGCGCCTCCGGGTGCTTCGCCAGCTCAAACAATGTCAAGGCCATTGTAGTAGCTGACGTATCAAAACCCGCAGCGAAAAACACAATACACTGCGCCACCAGCAAGTCATCGTCCACCTTCAAATGCACCTTCTTATTACCGCCAGTTTTTGCGTTACTTAAACTATCTCCAGTTAAAAATTCCTCTTTCTTTAAAGTCAAGACCAGATCCACGAAGTCGTTCCTCTGCGATGGCTGGTAGTTTCGGCTTTGGAACACTTCTTTCAACATTTTTGAGAAGAATTGGTCTATCGATGCAGGAAAAGCTTGAAATCCCGCTCCGTAGAAAACTGAAGGCCATACGGACCTAAATATGAGTTTCAAACCACGATAGGTTGAATTGCTGAATATTTCGTCAGCCATTATCTTAAACGGGTTATTCTCTCCAGCTTTCATGGTGTTAGACTCCACACCGAAAGCGCAGGAGCATATATTGTCCATCGTGTACCTCGCACTAATTCTCCTCACTTCGATGATGTCAGACATGCTAGTTTCCTTGTCGAGCATTTCTTCGAAGTCGATACCACACTGTTCTATCAAATAGTACATGTTCTTCATCTTTGCGGAAGAAAAGAGAAGAGTCAGATTTTGTCGGACTACCTTCCAGCTGTCGCTACCACTGAAGAACAGATTCTTTGTGACAACTTCCCGGTCAATGTGTTTGGTTATTTCTCTGCCATTAAAGTAGTAAAAATCTTTTGTCATCACTTGTTTGACGATCTCAGGACTGTTCAGGATGAGAACAGGCTCCGTGCCGAAGAAAGCTCCAAAGTAAGGTTGATCGATGAACTTTTGACAAAGTCTTTGTATCACCTGTCCAGGATATTCTCGTAGTAAGATGTATTTTCCGTAGTTGCCCAGAAGGGGCAATGGTTTAATGTAAGGCACATTCTTGTCTTTCCAGTAACTGAACTTTTTTGTCGTAATTGAATATAATAGAGTAAATATTATAGTTAACAGAGACGCGAGCACGACCACACCGATCATGATGCTGACCCCGACTCTGACAACTGTGGGTGGGGGGAGATAGATGCGATCGTTTTTATATAATGTTATCTACATACTAGGACCTGCCGACTCATGGTGACCGACGCCATGTTCAAATTCAAACCGAATTAAATGATTACTTAACGGTTGAACTGATAAATGGATTGTATAACAACATTATATATTTAGACGCTATATAAACTAGTTTAAAGCTGGTTTTTCAATCACAAAATAACTTTCATCTGAAGATAAAATGATGTGGCCGGGTTGGTTTCGTACAGAAAATAATGTCAAATCACTGTATTGGGCGTGGTTTCGCCTATAGCCTACATAATTTTGAGTTATGAATTGCGATTAATTTTAAATACTTCAATACCCGCAATTACAGACACGATTAAAATAACAATGCACCGTGCCCATTTGGGCACGACTGGGACCCTAAAGGTTAAAGGTTTTAACATTTTTTAAATACCTCTCCATGACCCGTTTAGTATTCAATGCTTCAATGCATCTATCAGCACAATGAGTGAATGAGTGAGTGAGATTTCATCCCAAGAAAAGTTGTGTCCCAGCAATAATTTTTGCGTAGTTACTAAGTTTGCTCGCAAGACGCGTGTTTGCATCGTCGTGTCTACGCTTACTTGCGGTATATTATTTTAAACGAGGAGATGACGTGCGTTTACGATAACGCCAGGCCAAATACAGGTCAAATCATACATTAGATGAGCACGCTTGACACGAGCTTAGGAGGAGTGTAAGAAAACGAAACCCCGCCCCAACCACACTTCGAGACCTGAAACATGCGTTAGTGGAAGAATGAACTAATATCCCGCCACATCGCATTAAGAAACTTAATAATTAATGTGAGACGATTTTCTAATAATTATTAGCGAATGAATTTTTTGTCACATAAATGTGATTTTCTTAAACATTTTTATGCCCGTTCGTTTCTAGTTATCTGTGAAAAAGATAAATGTGCCTTTCATGGTTGGCGTTTCATGGATTTACACATATCACACTATTACGCCACAATATAAATTTCGAGACTTTTTTTTACTTTTGTTTAGGTCATAAAAAAGTGTCGAAAAGCGATTTTTGTTTTCTTTTTCTCCACGAGACGAAACTATTTAAGGTTCCTTGTTTATTACGAAACCCTAAAAATGAGTATGTACCTATTTATTTTACAGATAAAATCTCATCTAACAAATAAAAACTTAGGACTCTAGATAGGCATCTTCGATATATTCCAATGCAGGTCATCTGGTACCCACAAGATTGTCAACATTCAACGTTGGAGGTCAATTTTTTTTATCTTCTTTTTATCCTTAGTAGGTATGTATGTAACCCAAGGCACATTGCTCGCCGAACGGATGGCCGATGGGGCCGAAAAGTTCTGAAGTGGCGATCGCGAACCAGAAGACGTTGCGTTGGAAGACCTTCCACTAGGTGGACCGATGACCTGGTCTAGGTTGCGGGAATCTGCTGGATGCGAGTCGCACGGGACCGGTCAATGTGGCGACACTTGGGGGAGGCCTATGTCCAGCAGTGGACGTCATTCGGCTGATGATGATGAACCCAAGCAAAACAATTTGACCATATTTACGACTTCGAGTGGACATTTTATTTTTTTCTGATCTATACTATATAATACTATAATATTATAAAGAGGTAACATTTGTTTGTAAGTTTGTAAGTTTGTATGTAGTGGGTAATCTCCGGAAGTAATGAACCAATTTAAAAAATTGTTTATCTGGTAGAAAGCTACATTATTCGTGAGTGCTATAGGCTATATTTTATTCCCGTACCCCCACGGGAACGGGAACTACGCGGGTGAAACCGCGGGACGTGAGCCAAAAATAGCCTAATGACACTCACAAATTTAATAATGTAGCTTTCTATTGGTAAACGATTTTCAAAATCGGTTCGATAGGTTATGGTATAAGAACTTTATTTCTCAAAAAGAATCACATTCACTTTTATGAAAAAAACTTATTTCTACTTAGGATACATTAGCGACGTGTTATATACGGAAGTGTCGGAGGTCAATGAAACTCGCTAGTTGGTTGCACACTAAACATATATTTAGAGCGGGTACCCGCGCAGCGGGGAGGGGCGGGGCGCAGCCCGCACTCCTACACTATGCATCCGTCGACATATGTAGGTACATAATATAACACGACGCAACGGTTACACAACAAAAATAATTTAGACTGACGTCCCGTGGTTTCACCCGCGTAGTTCCCGTTCCCGTGGGAGTACGGGAATAAAATATAGCCTATAGCACTCACGAATAATGTAGCTCTCTACCAGTGAAACAATTTTTCAATTCACAGGGGATAAAAGTAAAAATGGGGGTTCCACAAGGCTCAATATTGGGTCCTTTCCTCTTTCTAGTATATATAAATGATCTACCCTATTTACTGAAAAACCAACCTCAAAATATGGTGTTATTTGCTGATGACACTTCCCTAATTTTTAAGATAAATAGGCGGGCCCAAAATCTAGATGACGTGAATAATGCCCTACTTCAGGTCCAAAATTGGTTCACAGCAAACAATTTGGTATTAAATGAAAAAAAAACCAAATGCATAAGATTTGCTTTACCGAATGTTAAAAGTAGTGATTGTGATATAATATTAAATAAAGAGAAACTTGAATTCGTAGATAAAACGGTTTTCCTGGGGATTACGCTTGATTAGGCTACAATGGGGTTCTCATTTGACATCTCTTGCGGGGCGGCTAAGTTCAGCAGTCTATGCCATTAGAAAAATCCGTCAGTATACTGATGTAGATACCGCTAGACTGGTTTATTTTAGTTACTTTCATAGTATAATGTCTTATGGCATTTTGCTGTGGGGACGGGCTGCAGATATTGAGTCTATATTTATTCTGCAGAAAAGAGCCATCAGAGCCGTATATAATCTTCGTAGGCGCGATTCTCTAAGGGAACTGTTTAAGGATATTGGCATCATGACGGTACATTGTCAATACATCTACGAAAATATAATGTACGTCAGAAAAAATCTGCACCTTTTTGGTAAAAGGGGTGACAGACATAATTACAGTACTAGAAATAGGGACCAACTAGTTCAGCCAGGTTTCAGACTCGCTAAAGTAGACTCATCTTTCATGGGGTACTGTTTGAGATGCTATAATAAAATTCCACAAAGTATTCTTGAACTGAATGAGACAAAATTTAAAACATGCATTAAACGCACACTATGTAAGCAAGCATATTACAAGTTGAGCGATTATATCGCTGATAAAAATGCTTGGCTCAATGCTGGTCCTGCTCCGCATGGACAGGGGCGCATAAATTGATAGCACTAAATTGTATTGTTGGAGCTGCTGAAGATTGTACAACTATCTTTGCATTGTATAGAATCAATCCCTTTAGTATTATATAAATGCATAGCCCATATTGTGTGAGTACTATGTACTAGAAAGCTATCATTCACTGGAAACCTACGTCTTTTCTTGACTTGAATGTGCCCTGGCGGTTTGGAGTATGTCATGCTCACTCAATTGTCTCGCTGATGTGTCGGATCATTTTGTTCCCTTCAAAATGGTTGAGTTGAATGGTGCTGATCCATGCGTCATGTCCGTGAACGGGCGCTGTCAGTTGTGACTGGTCATCTCTTGGTTGCCATGGCTTATTTGAATGAATTATTTTGAATTGTATTTTTTTTTTGTTTGTGTGTTTTTGCTGTGGACACTTTTACCGTGCACATCTTGCTACATTGTTCTCACATAATATACCATCTCAACGTGAATGATGTAACCAAGATTTTGTAACCATATTCTGATTTAAAAGAGTGTCCATGGAGTTTCTTGCCCGTTCTTCTCCATAGAGATCTACGCTAGGGAATGGGCAACTACAGTACTTTCACAGTTTTTATGTCTTGTGACTGGGACTGTAGCTACATTTAATTTTCATCTTTGTTTCGACAATTCAAAAGTGCCTGTAACTGGCTTACTTGAAATAAATGCTTTGATTTTGATTTTTTAAAATTGGTTCATTACTTCCGGAGGTTACCCCCTACATACAAACTTACAAACAAATGTTACCTCTTTATAATATTAGTATAGATTAGTACACTACCCGAAGATAGCTTAGAATTTTAAATCCGCTAAAATGTGTTTCTTTAGATATTTATTTAAAAGCATACATAGATTTTTTATCTTTCACATACCGAAGCAATTTGTTGTAAAGCTGTGCTCCTTCATACAGAATGGTACTCCTGCCGTAGTTTATTCTAGGGGCTCGCAATGCTATGTCATTTGCTTGTCTAGTTCTGTATCTGTTCTGTATCTGTTTTTTATTTGTGATTGTTTTGTAAGAGTTATTTGCGTGTGTATGTTTTTGTTTAAAATTTTTGATCCAAAGATTACCCCTACAACCTCACAAACTTTACCTCTTTATAATATTACTAGCGGACGTCACGCGGTTTCACCCGCGTAGTTCCCGTTCCCGTGGGAGTACGGGGATAAAATATATCCCATGTTACTCAAGTTGAATGTAGCCTTCTAATGAAGAAAGAATTTTTGAAATCGGTTCATTACTTCCGGAGATTACCCCCTACATACAAACTTACAAACAAATGTTACCTCTTTATAATATTATTAGTATAGATAAGTATAGATATAATATTATTAGTTTATAGATAGACAAACAAAATCGTAATCTACTTGTAAAGGGGTAGGTACTAGTCCCTGTACAAATGTAAAGTGGCAATTTTGTTGTTATTTCACAAGAAAATTGCTTTTGAATCGGGCGAAGTGTTTTTCGTGACTGTACTAGTTCACCGTCTGTCTTTGATCTACCTACATAATAATTATAATAAAACAGTAACGAAAGAAAAACTGTACATTGAGAATTTTCGAGAAAAAATAAGTGGCTTTTGTTAGAAAAACGTAACTGATGACAAAAAGTGACTTTTTAGAATTTTTGTCTGTGTGTATGGTACGGCTTCACGCCAAAACTATCTAGATAGATTGAATTGAAATTCAGCAAAAATGTTCTTTGTAAACCAAGGAAGACTTTAGGCTACATATTATCACGCCGTTTGTTATGGGAGGTAAGCAATATTGATTTCAAAAGGTTTTTGTTCGTAATTGAATGCATAAAATAATTAAATGCACAAAATGACATGTTATAAGCTATATTATGTGACGCAGACGAAGTTGTGTGGGTCAGCTAGTAAAAAATAAAATATGATAACACAATTTAAAAGATCTTATAAACGTATTAAATTGCTGATATTTAAGAGGTGCTCATGGCTAAATAATAACAGCCGCTCGGGTCGAACTAAAGGTTAAGCCGCGCTAGCCTAGGCTGGTCCGTGGATGGGTGACTCATTACACACCAAGCTTCATCCGTGCCTTGGAAAGCACGATAAGCCGTGACAGGTAGTCAGTTGCTGGAAGTCTGACAACCAGTATTACCAGAGGATATCTTATCACCCATTTTTAAATAGGTTGTGGAGTTCAGATAGGCAGTCGCTCTATATAAAATACGGACGTCACGCGGTTCCACCCGCGTAGTTCCCGTTCCCGTGGGAGTACGGGGATAAAAAATATAGCCTATGTTACTCAAGGTGAATGTAGCTTTCTAATGGTAAAAGAAATTTTAAAATCGGCGCAGTAGTTTTTGAGTTTATTCATTACAAACATACACACACACACACAAAAATACAAATCTTTCCTCTTTATAATATTAGTGTAGACTGGTATTCAGCTGCATCCGGTTAGACTGGAAGCATACCCTAACATAGTTGGGAAAAGGCTAGGCGTATTTGAAAACCTGTGTTTTACATGAAACGACTGCCTATTTGCTCTCCATAACCTAGTTATTGGTTAATACGACATTCCTTGGTAAGATAGGTTGTCAGAGTTTCAGGATGTTATCGGGTACTGGAACCAATTATTACACTGCCTCAAAAAACTCAGATGTTTTTCTCTATTTATTTTCATATTTCATTGTAAAATAGTTAGCTAAATATCTTTAGACAAACATATATATAGAAAAATGGCTAGTTTTTGCATCCTGACCATTATGCAAAAATATGTTTAAAAATTGATTATGGTGAACGGACAGTGCCAGTGTCCAAAGTGTTTTAATAGCAATCGTTCCGTTTTTGTAATATTTGCACACCAAGTTTAATAACACATATGTCACACAACTTTTTTTTTTTGTAATGGGTACAGTCATAAACACAAATATTTCAAATGTTTTAAATACTACGACTTGCCTAAATTCAATAGCGATTTTTTAGTGGAATTGTGTATAAGACTGTACCCATTGCAAAAAAATATAAATTAAGTGACATATGTGTGTTATTAAACTTGGTGTGCAAATATTACAAAAACGTAATGATTGCTATTAAAACACTTTAGACACTGGCACTCTGTTCGTAACGACAAGAAATTGCAATCAATACTTAAGGGATATGTTAGAATCGTAGCAGAAGGCGTTCCGTAGTTACTGCCTACCCCTATAGTAAGAGCTTCAAGACTAAAATGGGTCTTCATTATGAACAACTTTTACTAGAGGACCAAACCAGCAGTTCCATACATTTTGACGACTTGGCCATGTCTGACAAACAGGTAGTATGTGGAATTCACTGCCGGCTTTTCTCGATCTCATATAATCTGGACTCTTCTTTTTTTCTTTTCTTCTTTCAAACCTATTTAGTGAAAATACAATCATACAACATTAGGCAACACGGCAAAAAAACACGTTTGTTTTATGGGAGCGGGCTCCTTAAATATTGATTTTATTTTAATTTATTTTTATAGTGAATTTACATCTAAATATTCTGTGAATATTTCAAACGTCAACCTGTTGCCGTTATTAATATCGAGCAAAAAACGGCAAAAAAAACACGTTTGTTGTGTAGGCAAAAATTATTCTGTTTTTAGTTTTTGCTGTTAGAGCGGCTACAGGAATACATCATCTGGGATTTTTTTTATTTAGCTATCACGGTTCATGAGATACAGCCTGCTGGTGACAGACAGACAGTGGAGTCTTGGTAATAGGGTCCCATTTTTACCATTTGGGTACGAAACTCTAAAAAAACAAATGTCGGCACACAACAAGACCTGAGACAGGTAGACAGGGTCGCGGTAGACCAAGGAGAAGATGGCGGGGCGCCTTATATGGCTTTCTTATACATACAACATCAACAACAACAGCCCATAACGTCCACTACTGGACATAAGCCTCTCCCATGATGGGAGGAATTTGCCGTAATCTCCACGCTTGGCAGGCGGATTGGAGATCGCAGTGATGAAAGACTAACAGAAAATGCTGGTGCCCATTCTCTGGTCTACGGAGGCGCAAGGTGTTCTGCCTCAGACATTAGTCGCCTTATACGACACCCGTGAGTGTAATGGGTTGGTTCTATTCTACTCTGCCGGATACCACACGGCTTCTTATACATAATTTGGCGTAAAGAAGCACACCTAGGGTTGCCAACTATACTGTTAATAAAAACAGTATTATACTGTTTTTTTTTCACTACATTATACATTTTACTGTTGAACAAAAAGAAAGTATACAAAATACTGTTTTCAGCATCAAAATTTACAGTAGGTAATGAATGCAAAGTGGTGGCACAGGATAAATAGTACAAATGTAGCGGGAAGACAGAAATAGAGCTACAATAAATTTAAAAACCGGCCAAGTGCGAGTCGGACTCGCACACGAAGGGTTCCGTACCATTGACTATATTTAGTATTTGTTGTTATAGCGGCAACAGAAATACATCATCTGTGAAAATTTCAACTGTCTAGCTGTCACGGTTCATGAGATACAGCCTGGTGACAGACAGACGGACAGACGGACAGACGGATGGACAGACGGACAGACAGCGAAGTCTTAGTAATAGGGTTCCGTTTTTACCCTTTGGGTACGGAACCCTAATAAAAAAATAGCTCCTCATTAATTATTTTAGTTTTGATTTTGGCAAGGCCTATGAAGCTTTTAAAAATAATACGAAATCGATTACTAGTGCGAGAAGCACTAAAAATATGTGTTTAAAACATTAAATAAAAATACTGTTATTTTTTTCTAAAATACTGTTTATTTTCCTTTTCAGACTCAACTAAACTTTATTTCTTGTAAATAATAGTTGGCAACCCTAAGCACACCACCGAGATAATTATAAGTAATGGGGGAAGCGAATTAGGAGTGGAATACTACAAATGTCACTTACGGGATATCTTCCGTGATTATGGTTTATTTTTGAGCTCCCGATATTTCGACGCTGTTGCAAGCGCCATGATCGCGGGTTAACTGGAGAATGTAATATCTATAATAGCCAATGGCGTATTATATATAGACACGTCATGAACCAACATCGCGGCGCTTGAAAACGGCGAAAATACTAGAACTACTTATAAGCGTGAAGAAAGAGAAAAAAAATACGGCGGGATGCCTGTTGCGAGAGGGAGATAAATATACATCTTCAGTCACGTCACAGGATAAGTAATAGTCAAATTACATGCTCATTATACGTAGCGTCGCGCGACAGGTTGGTGCGTAACTAAGCGCGATGTGGCCAATTGGCTTCATTTCATGTTGTCATTTTAGAGTGCGGACAACGTATCTATAGTTTATATATCATTGATAATAGCCCTCCTCCTAATTTTTATGTTGTTATGCCCGACAGGGCCCACAATGCTCCAAAACGAATGTATGTCTTATGTACCTACCACCTAAGTTCACATTGTGGAATGCAATAAACGTATTGAGTATTGAGTATGCGGGTAGCTGGAAAAAATTGTTAGGAGCAGACAAATCTGTCTACCCTCTTTCTTTGTCTTTTGCTACGCGCACTACTGGAACTCGACACTAAGTCACGGCAAAACACACTCACAGTATCACTAGGTTTTGTGGAGTCCTTATTATGTTGCTGGCTGCGACTTTTGAGCATATTCAATACTGGATTCCACGTACAATTTGAAGCCATCTTCTCGATTGGAATTTTTATGTTTTCTTATTTCAATTGCTCTCCTTGTCAGCCTTTGAAAGTAATGTTTGTCTGTTGACGAAATACTAAACAGAACAAAAAACAATGTAAAACAGTGTAGGAGTGGAATAGTTCAGGTAAACACAAAAAAAATTGTTTATCATAATGGTGGTCATGACTGTACCGCTTATGTAATTTACTTTAATTTATAATTCAATAAGTTATGAATAAAAACCGACAACCGAGACAGATAAAAAATCCTGCTTTTTCATAGCAAAGATAAAGGTCAATATAGTCGATGTTGACCTTATATAAATAGACTAGCGGTTGCCCCCGACCTCCGTCCGTGTTTAATTTCATTATTAAATTATTACTTCCCTAATTGAATCAAATTTTGTTAGCAATTTCCTGAAATTGCTAACAAAATTTGATTCAATTAGCAAACCCCTGGGTTTGCTCATCCTTTTTCTAAAATAAAAGTAGCTTATGTTACTTCATATAAAAGCTATCTGCCTGTAAAAGTGTCGTCAAAATCGGTCCAGCCGTTTCGGAGATTAGTCGGAAGAAACAGACAAACAGGCAGACAAAAATTTAATAAATACAAATTTTCGTTCAATTATGTACGAAAATAAAGGGTGTAAAACACCTCTTAACGAAGCCGAAAGGCACTTGTTTTCCCCGTCATTGAGATCATTTTTTTGTTCTACAGCATACCTGGGAACCTTCTAGTTACGGAGATATTGGGGGTCAAAGTTCCAACTTTTTGACAAGTTTTTTTTTTTAATACAAGTTTTTAATGTAAGATTTTACTTTAAACACCTCCACGACCCCCGTACTATTCCATCCATCCATCAGCACAATGTTTTGAGAAAAAAACAAATTCTATGACATAATCGTCATAATCAGTATTACTCGTCAGTTCATTTACTAAAGTCATTAATTCTTTGTGAGAACAAAGGTCTTCGTACATTACACAGACTCGACGCTAACTCAACACGGCCCGACTCAGAGTCAAGCGTTGAAATGTGTTCTTTATATCATATCTCTTACGGTAGAATTTTTAAAGAATCAGCATCGCCTATACTCAACCCTTTCGGGATTTTTTCCTTGAAACACACCTGTACCCTGTAGCATCGTACCGACATTGCCTCTCTTCGGATCAGTTTGTCAACAGCAGTAAAGCTTACGGTTGACTGTCACCGCGCATGCGGCAAGCCGTCGCCTTTCTAACGTAGGGTCGTCACTACCGTCACCCAGTAGTAACCGGGTGGTTTGTGCACCGCAAGCAGGGCGATGCCAAGTCCTAAATGTGGCGTCTCGTCGCAAGTGCGTCCACCCGGCGATGCTGAACCAATATGATCGATACCATATCTGTTGACGACTAGCCGAGACCATGCTGATTCCGTGCAGTGCTTACAAGTGTGCGTTGCCCTTTAGAGTAGCTGAAGTTCGTATGTGTTGGTTTTATCATCGTGGTACGAAAGATGCCGAGACGGCCCGCAGTTGTCAGCAACGCGGTTACCGAAATGAACGCCTTTCTTGTTCTCGCGGCCTTATTAGCTACAATCTTTTATTTATTATATTTATTATCTAAAAGAAAATTCGACTACTGGAAAAAGAAGAATGTGCCTTACGTTGAACCAGTACCCCTTCTGGGCAACTACGGAAAATACATTTTGCAACGAGATTATCCTGGTCACGTGATACAAAAACTTTGTCAAAAGTTTAGCGACCAACCTTACTTCGGAGCTTTCTACGGCACGGAACCTGCTCTCGTGGTGCAAAGCCCCGAGCTCATTAAGCATGTGTTAACTAAAGATTTCTACTACGTCAACGGAAGGGAAATATCCAAATACGCCGCGCGTGAAGTTGTCACCCAGAACCTGTTCTTCAACGCCGGAGACAGCTGGAAGATTGTTCGACAAAACCTTACTCCTCTCTTTTCATCTGCAAAGATGAGGAACATGTATCATTTGATAGAAAAAGTCTCGATAGATTTCGAAGACATGCTCGACTATGAACTTGGCATTTCTGATGTCCTCGACATGAGACAGACTGCTGCGAGGTTCGCCATGGACGGCATATGCTCCTGCGCTTTCGGAATTGAGTCCAACACCATGAGCAAAGAAGATAACAACCCCTTTAAATTCATGGCACACGAAATATTCGAGGCTTCAAGCTATCGTGGTTTCAAAATAATTTTCAGGGCTATTTGGCCTGCAATTTTCTACAGACTGGGGCTCCAAGTTTTCCCCCCAAAGATTGACCAATTCTTCTCGAAATTGTTGAAAGGAGTGTTCGAAAGTCGAGACTACAAGCCATCACCGAGGAACGACTTTGTGGACCTGGTCCTGACTTTAAAGAAAGAGGATTATATAACTGGGGACAGTTTAAGCAACGCTAAGACTGGCGCTGACAAGAAGATACGAATGAAGGTAGACGATGAGTTAATGGTGGCTCAGTGTATCGTGTTCTTCGCGGCAGGTTTTGAGACGTCTGGGACCAACATGAGCTTTACACTGTTCGAGCTGGCAAAGCACCCGGAGGTACAGCAACGAGCTGCCGAGGAGGTAGACGAGTTCCTGCGACGTCATGGGAACAAACTAAACTACGAGTGTGTGCATGAACTGCCTTACTTGGACGCCTGTATATCCGAGGCCCTTCGGAAGTATCCAGTTCTGGGGAACCTTACCAGAGAGGTCATGGACGATTACGTCCTCCCTACGGGCTTGAAACTAGACATAGGGGTCCGAGTCCACATCCCAGTGTTCCACATACACCACCATCCAGACTATTTCCCGGAGCCAGAGAAGTTCAAACCAGAACGGTTCCTGCCTGAAAATAAGGACGATATTAAACAGTACACCTACTTTCCATTCGGAGCGGGCCCCAGGCTGTGTATCGGTAATTATAATTTCTTACATATTTTGAATTATACCTAGATATATTGATGAGTATGAGTCTGGATACCAATAAGAGTAAGGAAAGAAATGATGGGTGTATTGTATGAAAGACGATAATTATTATAAAAAGAGAGTGATTACGAGATGACGACTATACTTGAGACGTATGGAACACAAAAACACTAAAACGTAAAAATGACTTTAGCTTTAGAAGTCAATGACTTTTGTCTGTATGATTCCGTTTTTTTGCCACCAACTTCTAAAGCTAAAATTATTTTTTTGTTTTAGCGTTTTTGAAGTCGGTTATATTTTTTGCAAAAGTTTTTTATTTTTAGTTTTAATATCCTATACAAATATTTGCGATGCATTTATTTTTTTAGTTACAATACATTTCATGGTAATAGGCTTATCCCCAATAAAATGGAACTTAACATACCTAACTGTCGAAATGAATTGGCGTCCATTATTGAAGAGTTCCATTGTTTATCTCCGAAGATCAGCATCAGATCTTCACCAAATTCAAACGGGACCACCTCAGGAGTATACTCTTTCAAATAAAAAAAGAATTAAGTAACTTGTGAATTGTATTGTCGAGCTGTGTGTTTGCAATTTTTTTTTAATTTGTGTGTTCATTTTATATTTTTCCCGTCTCCCTCACCGATGTCGATGATTATTTTATGTTAAGAAGAATATTATTTCACGGTGGTCCCGTTTAGATTTGATTAGGATCTGATGCTTCGGAGATTTACAATGGAACTCTTCAAATATAGACACAAAATCTGTCCTGATTACTGCAATCGCTTGGCGGTTTTTTGTTTACACAACATCATAACATTACATGCGCTGGGCTGGGCAGCATTTAGGAAACTACGGTACGTCGAGTCTTCTTATTGCGTATTCCACAGGTCTTCAACCAGTGCGTCCTGCCTATGACTTACGGGGCTAAATATGACACACATGGTCCATAAATTCACAGTCGCTTAGCGAGCTATGGAACTCGCTATACTTGGAATCTGTGAGGGATCCGACGGATAACCAGAGTTTTTGACATAGCTCACAGAATAAATAAGCTGAAGTGGCAATGAGCCGGCTATCTTAGCCGTAGTAACCGGTGATCGTTGGGGGTATGTTGATGAAGCTGATGATGACTTGCATAAAAAGCGTTATCATAATTTATACATGGGTTATATTCGTGGGGGGTTATCTGTTACGTCAGTACAGATTGAGTTAAATGGTTTTATCTTCTAACAATAATGTTTTCGGATGAGGTTATCAATTCAACTTTGAATACTCATCGCCCAAAGTTAATGATATTTCCGATTATTTTCAAAGATGGAATGGAAAAAATGGAACTTATTTTTGGACACAAGCAACGAGTTTTCTACACGTGCTATTGTGTTAGCCTTTTTAGGAACAACAAAGGCCACGAATCATAAGCGACACCTAAGCGACTGCTTAAGAGTCCTATTACATTTTTTACGCAAATTCATGATTTTTGACGCAGTTATTTTCAGCATCAGTTAGATATTTTAATTATTTGCTTATGAATAACAATAGTGCCATTCTCTTTCTTGTAAGTTGGAGTTACACATTTTCATTTTTCTTTTCGTGTAATCTAAATATATAAAAGAAGAAACTGACTGACTGACTGACTGACTGACTCATCTATCAACGCACAGCCCAAACCGCTGGGTCTACAGATTCCAAATTTGGTAAGAAGGTTCCTTATGTGGTCTAGGCGTGCACTAAGAAAGGATTTTTTTTAAATTCACCCCCTAAAGGGGTTAAATGGAGCTCCAAAGTTTGTATGGGGAAACAAGATTAGTTAGACTAACACTACTATGACTATTTTATTCGAAACTTCACGAGAGTGCTCCTATGGATAAATGAGTAGAAAAGGGTTTCAGGTTTTTTCAGAATTCAACCCCTAAGAGGGGGAAATGGGGTGGAAAAGTATAAAAATCAATGCACAGCCCAAACCGCTGAGTCTAGAGATTCCAAATTTGGCATATAGATTTTTTATGAGGTTTAGGGGTGCATTAAGAAAGGATTTTTCAAAATTCACCCCCCTAATGGGTTGAAACGGGGGTCCAAAGATTACATGGGGAAATTGGATTAGTTAGACTACTTTATTCGAAACTTAACGGGAGTACTCCTATCGATAAATGAGTTCACATTTGGGTTTCAGGTTTTTTCAGAATTCAACCCCTAAAGGGGGAAATGGGATAACAAAGCCTGAAATTCAACATAGGTATTGTTTTTATGGTGAATTGGGTCGGTTGTATTACAAAAACAACGATTTTAAGATTGAATGTGGCAGACCTGAAATACTAACTAACATTCCCTGTTGGGGTGCGATGGGGTTGAAATGTCTAAAAATCAATATGGGTGTCGATACCGAGATTATCAGGGGTGCTGATTACGAAAATGGCATTTATTTTGAGATCCAGATGATAGTGATTGTGATTACGATGATGATGATTGTGATAATGATGACGATGATTGTTATGATGATGATTTTGATTACGATGATAGTGATTGTGATTACGATAATGATGATTGTAATAATGATGATTGTGATGACGATGATAATGATTGTGATTACGATGATAATAAGTGTGATAACGATGATGGTGATTGTGATAGTGATTGTAATGGTGATTGTGACAGTGATGGTGATTGTGGTAGTGACGGTGATTGTGATGGTGATAGCAATGGTTGTAATAACGAGGATGGAGATTGTGATGATGGCGATTGTGATTAAGATGATAATGATTGTGATTACGATGATAATGATTGCGATAACGATGATGGTGATTGTGATAGTGATTGTGATGGTGACTGTGATGGTGATTGTGATGGTGATAGCGATGGTGATGTTGATTGTGATTGTGATTGTGATAATGAAGAAGATTATTGTGATTACTATGATAATGATTGTGATAACGAGGATAGTGATTGTGATTGTGATAGTGTTGGTGATGTTGATTGTGATTGTGATAATGAAGAAGATGATTGTGATTACTATGATAATGATTGTGATAACGAGGATAGTGATTGTGTTAGTGTTGGTGATTGTGATAATGATGGTGATTGTGGTTGTGATAGTGATGGCGATTGTGATCATGATGATTGTGATTATGATGATAGTGATTGTGATTACCATGATAATGATTGTGATGACGAAGTTGGAGATTGTGATGATGATGATTGTGATAACGATGATGGTGATTGTGATAGTTATTTTGATGGTAATTGTGATGGTGATTGTGATAGTGATTGTGATGGTGATGGTGATTGTGATTGTGATTGTGATGGTGATGGTGATGGTGATTGTGATTGTGATGGTGATTGTGATGGTGATTGTGATAATGACTGTGATTACGATGATAATTATTGTGATAACGATGATGGTGATTGTGATAGTTATTTTGATGGTAATTGTGATGGTGATGGTGATTCTGATTGTGATGGTGATAGTGATGCTGATTGTGATAGTGATGGTGATTATGATAATCACTGTGATTACGATGATAATGATTGTGATAACGATTATGGTGATTGTAATAGTTATTTTGATGGTTATTGTAATGGTGATGGTGATTGTGATAGTGATTGTGAAAGCGATAGTGATGGGGATTGTGATGGTGATTGTGATTATGATGGTGATTGTGATTGTGATTGTGATGGTGATTGTGATAGTGATGGTGATTGGTGATAATGATGGTGACTGTGATAGTGACGGTGATTGTGATAATGATGGTGGTTGTGATAGTGATGATGGTTGTGATGATAATAATTGTGATGATTATGAAATTTGGCACATAGTTTATAACCTGGATTAACATGTAGGACACTATTTATCCCTTTAGTATGATCCAGTGGGACAGTTACCGAACTTCACGCGGGCGAAGCCGCGGGCAACAGCTAGTTTACTATAAATATTTTACGAATTCAGTTTGCAAGAAAAACCGTCGGCGATGGAACTTTGACGCTCAAATTCACATTGTTACGTGCAATTCTTATAAAAGATAAAATTACTGAAAAATAAGCTGAATGTTTTACTTGTTTTTTGGAGTTTTAGAATTTCTTTAAATTCCTTGAATTTTCACGGAAAAAATCGTAAAGAAAGCGTAATTTAAGCCATAAATGTCTTGATTCAGCGTCCATTATATTCCAAATAAACTAAATTTTATCAAATAAATTAATATGATATAAAACTTCAATCTACAATGAATAAGTTTCATTAGTTTTCGTTTGTCAATATAATAAGACAAAATTACAATACAATTGAAGTACTATAATTCTGCGTCAATTCAGGTCGCTCCTCAGTCTCATGTCAGTCTCGTCTCTAATTTTCATCAATAACAATCGACAATCATCCGGAGATCACTATTATTATCGACTCGTGTACGCCGATCGAAAAAATTTGATCCAGGGAGTAAAAATATAAAAAAATGCGAAAAAAAAAGTAATAGGACTCTTAAGTAAAAACGCACTTTGGTAACTCTGCGCTGAGTGGAACTCTGAAAATCCTGCTGCGGAATTATATTTAGGCGTAAATACCACTTACTATCAGTGTAAATGAGCAATAGCATACCTATAGAACAAGCTTGTTTTTAGGGTAAAGTATTCTAACAAAAATCTATCATTGTTTCAGGAATGCGTTTCGCAAAGATGCAGGTGATATCAGGACTCATCGCGGTTCTGAAGAAGTATAGAGTAGAACTGGCTGATGGCATGCCGTACAACGTGACCCTCGATGCCAGGACCTTTCTCACGCAGCCCCGGGACCAGGGCGTCTTGTTGAAGCTGACCAAACGTGATGGCTGGGAAGGAAGAAATTTCGTTCGAGAGCAAAACAAGGCATAAGCATTATAAATATTATATAGCAGACGTCTTGATGTCGTTTTACTAATGATCTGTTGAGTTGGTGCTATTCGTTCTGTAAATCTATGTCTCTTTCTCTTTCTCACTCAGGTCATCAATATCGTTTTTAATCACACTAAAGTCGATTATTTGAATTATATTCGACCTCGGGGCAAATAAAATTGAAACCTTCCGTTAAGGCGATTACAGGAGCTAAATTAGCAACTCTATTTGTGGTGGTTCAAACTTCGTTTGGAATACTGTTAGAATAAGGTGCTAATCAGCTTGCACTACAAAGTGGTTGTTACGTCAGTCACTGCGGGCCGAATAGTGCGAAATGAGTGGTGTTTTGCAATTTACAAAAAATCCATTGATTGGACTAAAAAAGTAAAACACTATAATGTTGCTTTTAGAAGTATAAGCCAAAAAATCAGAATGATCGCATGTATTTTAGTATGGTTTTTACTCGTTAAAAGATTTTTTTAGAGATAAGTTCGTGATTTTTTTTATCGAATAAAATTAGTTGTATTATGTTTTCAAAACACTACCGCAACAGCTCAGATCCTGAAGAATATCATATATTTTTCTGGTTTTGTTTATTGCAGTGAATCATATGTTTTTTTTGCATTATAAAACTCGCGTTTAGCTCATGTAGTCGCCTTAAAGAGTTAGATTTGTAACTTTTATTTAGTTATTAGGAAGAGTAATAAACCCGTAACCCGTTTTTCTGGATACCTATTTATATCGAATAAAGAAACTTATTTGAAATGTTTATGTAGAATGTTGTGTTGAGATAGAAAATTAATTAGTAACGTCAAAAATAATTTATTAATTAATAATTTATTAATTTTTAATAATTTATTTATTATTTTTGACGTTACTAATTAATTTTCTTTGAGATAGAAAATTAATTAGTAACGTCAAAAATAATATAAATAATATATGCTTAACCATAACAAATATTTGGATCTGTTGTCTAAATTAATATTTAGTTAAATTAAATTAATTTAAGTTATTATATAAAAGTATGTGTTAGCGTCAATAAGGGTGGAATAAACTTTTTATAAATTCGAAATTTAATTTTTATTTAACCACTATCTGACGTCCTGCGGTTTCACCCGCGTAGTTCCCGTTCTCGTGGGAGTACGGAAATAAAATAGCCTATAGCACTCACGAATAATGTAGCTTTCTACCAGTGAAAGATTTTTTAAAATTGATTCATTACTTCCGGAGATTACCCTACATACAAACTTACAAACAAATGTTAACTCTTTATAATATTAGTATAGATTATTATGCAACTAGTAACTACTTTGAATTAAATAGTTTAATAATAGAAGTGCATGCCTGTGAGATATTTCTTGACGGCATGTAAGCCAGGTCAGAAGCCCTTTTTTTCGGTTTATAAATCATATAATGACTCCTCCCGCTCTGGGCGGAGCAGGAGGGAGTGTCAGACTGTTACTGACTAAAACCCATTCATGTTCCTTCATCGCCCTTTGTGCTCCGGGGCCACGGTGTCTCTTTCGAACAGTCCCGCATCCCCGGCAGGTCAGAGGCCGTATAAAAGCTCTGACACCAGGTTAGGCACTAACCACACGATAAAAAAAAAAGCAAATAGTAGAATGGTCAATTTCCTCAAACTTCCTTAACAAAAAAAATGGTCCTTCATGTATTTAGTTCCTATTTTAAAGGAGCAAGTGATTTTTTCTTTTGTTTTTTGTTATGGAAGAGCGGAGTCTTCTAATACAAGCATTGGTGTCGATTCTGTTGTGCACAAACTATTGCTATCTTTTACTAGAAGACAGTGCGAAAAAAGGACGGCTATAGCTATGAACTAAGTTAGAGATGTCAAACTAGTTTATGCCTTGCGCTTCACCGTGTTTTTAGTCGACATGTTTTTACGTGCACCCTGTTGTAGGTAGACTTAAGATTAATAGAGGGTACCTTGTGGTTACCAATAAATCAGTCGTTCCTCACACGCTGTTTGATTGAGACACATAACCTTATTACATGGTGTCAGGTGTAAAATTTTACGAAATCGGTCAAATATATCGGGAATATAGTACCTAAATCGTGTTTGTACAATAGTATTGTAGTGTGACAACATGCCCAATTCGGAAACAAAAGTTGGGAATATGAGTGCAAGTGCGATGATTCAGCAACCGGCGCCATTACAGCAAGATGGTAACCTTGCCAGTAACTGGAAGGAGTGGAAATCATCATTTGACTATTTTTTGATCGCAGCAGGAAAAGATTCTGCACCCTCGAAAGAAAAGTGTGGCTTATTTATGCACGTCATAGGAAAGTATGGCCGGGAAATTTATGAAGAACTTGACGTAACGGAAGAGATAAAACAGGATTACAGTTTGTTATGCATAAAGTTTGCTGAGCATTGCGAGCCGACAAAAAACATAAACTATGAACGGCATATGTTTTTTGAGACTTATCAGCATAATAATGGTTATGATAAATATCTGGGAGAATTGAAAGTCAATAGCAAAAACTGTGAGTTTGGAAGTTTAAGGAATAGTTTAATTCTAACACAAATGATTCGGGGGTTAAAAGATAATCACATGCGAGAAAAATTATTGGCTAAAACAAAGTTATCGCTGGATGAGGCTATTCAGTGGTGTCGTGCGGCGGAGCGAGCAGGACTGCAAGGAGCAGCGTGTGAGGCGAGCGCGGCGCGCGCGGCCGGCAGCAGCGCCGGCGCCGCCGCCTCGGTGGAGCAGGTGGCGCGCGGCGCGCCCTCCCGCGCCCGGCGGCGAGCGCGGCCAGGGAACCGTGCCCGTCACCCGGGCCCCCACGGGACCCCTGCCTTGGGCCCTGTGTCTCCACGTAGTGATACATATAAGTCTCCGGGTAGTGTGTGCGGAAAGTGTGCGTATCAACACGCGAGTGACCGTTGCCCAGCAAGTTCAGCTAAGTGTCGAAGGTGCCAAAGGGTAGGTCATTTCGCTAAGTGTTGTCGAGTGCGTTTAATGAATGAAGTGCAGGAACGGTATGATGACTCATGCGGTGAGGAATGCGGGGACTACGACAATGGTGAGCTACTTATGTACAATATTTCAATTGAATCTGCTGATAATAAGTGGTGCGAGTCTTGGTATTCAATTATAAACGTAAACGGAGTGGAATTAAAGTTCAAGCTGGACAGTGGAGCGGACGCAACAGTCTTATCAGTGAATAGTTATAAAAAAGCCGGTTTTGATGTAAATAATCTTAGAGAATGTACAACTGTGCTACGAGAAATCAGCAAAACACAGTTACCTGTATTAGGTTGTTTTGATGCTATTCTTAAATATGATAATAAGAGCTGTAAACAAAATATTTTTGTCTTGGACTTGAATTGCAATAATTTATTGGGTTTGGGTGCGTGTTCAAAGCTGGGTCTCATATCACGGTGTGATCAAAAGTCTTTAAACAGTGTTCAAGTAGACGAAACTATTTTTACCGGAATCGGTTGTTTACCTAATCAGTGTTGTATTCAGATTGATGAGTCAGTGCCGCCGGTAGTCAGCGCCACGCGAAAAATTCCGATTAAGTTAAGGCCTAGATTGAAAGCAGAGTTAGATAACATGGAAAACTTGCAAATAATTAAAAAAGAAGACGGGCCTACTGATTGGGTGTCAAGTATAGTGGTGGTAGAAAAGCCCAATAAGAGCTTGCGTGTGTGTTTGGACCCTAGAAATTTAAATCGTGCGGTTAAGCGAAGTCATTTTCAGCTACCAACACTGGAAGAGATTTCTAGTAGTTTATCTGGTGCCATGTATTTTTCTAAGTGTGACGCGAAGAACGGGTTTTGGATGATAAAACTAACAGACAAAAGTTCCAAACTCTGTACGTTTTCCACGCCATTCGGGAGATACCGGTTTCTACGTTTACCATTTGGGATAAATTGTGCACCAGAAATCTTTCACAATGAGATGTACAAAATTTTCAAAATGGAGGGGGTAGAAGTCTACATTGACGATTTATTAATTTGGGGTAGAACAAAACGGGAGCACGATGATAGATTACAGGAAGTTCTACGAAGAGCTACGGAGAATATGGTTAAATTCAACAAAGAAAAATGTGTATTTGGAGTTAAAGAAATTACATTTTTAGGCCACAAGTTCAGCAGTGATGGGATAAAGCCAGATGAAAACCGTGTCAAGGCAATTAAGGAGATACCTACGCCTTGTGACAAGAAGGAGCTGGAGAGGTTCCTGGGGGTAACCAACTATTTAGCTCGATTTATTCCCAGGTACTCCGAGACAGCAGCACCACTCAGGGAACTATTAGGTAGGAATGTGGAGTTTGATTGGCAGAAGGTTCATGAAAAATCTTTCAAGTGCTTAAAAAGCATGATAAGTAGTGCACCTGTATTAAAATATTACTCGCCAGATGAACCAGTCACGGTGTCTGTGGATGCGAGTTCGCGCGGACTGGGGGCGTGTCTGATGCAGGGCGGGCGGCCTGTGGCTTATGCTGCTCGAACGCTGACGCCAACCGAAATGCGGTGGGCGCAAATCGAGAAGGAATTACTTGCCGTAGTGTTTGGCTGCACACGTTTCCATCAGTATATTTACGGTCATTATGAAGTGACGGTGGAAAGCGATCATAAGCCACTGGAAGCCATATTTAAGAAGCAGCTGAGTGAAACACCAGCTCGCCTCCAGCGTCTGATGTTGAGGCTCCAGAATTATTGTGTGAAGTTGCAATATAAACGGGGAAAGTTGTTATGTATAGCAGACACGTTATCGCGAGCTGCAGTGGAGCCCGCGGCACAGTCAGAGCGCGACCTCAACGATGACGTCACGGTTCATGTCAACATGCTGATACAAAACGTAGAAGCGACACCACAAATGCAAGAGAAAATCAAACTGGAAACGGACAAAGACCAAGTATTAAATAAGGTATGTCAGTATTACTACAGCGGATGGCCAACAAACAAAAGAGAAACAGACATAAATGTAAGAGACTATTGGAAGGTACACGAAGAGTTGCATGTAATAGATGGAATATTATTTAGAAATAATCAAGTTGTTATACCAACGACGATTCGTGAAGAAATGCTGCGACGAATTCATGAGGGCCACCTGGGTGTGGACAAGTGTCAGCAACGCGCGCGTGACGTCATGTGGTGGCCGGGCATGGGTGCAGCCATTGAGCGCACCGTGCTGGGCTGTGACACGTGCCAGCGACACCGCGCCGCCAACCCGCGTCAGCCGCTCGCACCGCACCCTGTGCCGGAGCTGCCCTGGCAGGTGCTAGCTACTGACATCTTCGAACTTGATGGTAAACAACATCTATTGGTGGTTGACTATTATTCGAAGTTTGTGGAGATTGCATTATTACCCAATTTGCAAAGTGCTACGGTTGTAGCCGTATTAAAAAATATGTTCAGTCGCTTTGGGATCCCGCAAAAGGTTGTGAGTGACAATGGGACACAATTCTCGTCACAGGAATTTAAAACGTTTAGTGAAAAGTGGGGATTTATTCATGTAACGAGCTCGCCGCTATATCCACAATCAAACGGGCTCGCTGAACGCAATGTACGTACAATAAAAGCATTGCTGAAAAAAGCACGTGACAGTGGTGAGGAATGGCAGCTGGCGCTACTGAACTTCCGCAACAGCGCCGTGACGGGTGAGCAGTACTCGCCGGCGCAGCTGTTGATGGGGCGGCGGTTGCGGTCCAGACTGCCAGCCAGTACACTGGCACTGCGTCCATCGGCTGTGGACGAGCCCGCGCTGAGAGCTCGCAGGGAAATGATTACCCAGAGCACTAAAAGAAATTATGACAGGGGTACTCGGATCCTACCACCGTTACACCCTAATGAGCCGGTGCGAATGAAAAATGATAAACAGTGGTTAAGATCAAATGTGGTAAAATTGGCACAAGATGACCGTTCGTACTGGGTTAGAGCAGAAAATGGGCGCTTGTACCGTCGAAATCGCCAACATCTCATGAAAATACCTAACACAAATAATTCTGAACACACACGTAATGCAGATAGGTATCTTGATCTAGATGATTACAACAGTAACCTTTCAAGTCAGCAACGGCCGGCAGTGGCGCCGGTGCCGGCGCGCCAGCCCACCCCGCCGCAGCCGCGGCAGCCCGTGCCCCCGAGGGCGGGCGTTACTGTCACTAGAAGTGGCAGAGTAGTAAATCCGCCTCGGAGGCTAATTGAATTTGATTAATTCTTCAAATACTTACCGTTGTAAAATTAATCTGATTAAAATATGCCAATTTTGCAAAAATAAATATGCCGAAATAGCAAGAATAGACAGCATGTTACTTTTAGGTATTATAATTATGAATTTAATAAAATATAAGTAAATAAGATGTAATTGCTGAGTGAGTGAGTATAATGTAAAAGTAAATAAATGTCTAATGTTTGAGTTAGATAAAAGTTTGTATTTATGTATACCTAGCTATATTTCTGTACTAATTATAGATAGATTAAAAAAAAAAAAAAAAAAAAAAAAAAATGTATTGCCTATTTAATTAGATATTAGAAGGGAGATGTTGTAGGTAGACTTAAGATTAATAGAGGGTACCTTGTGGTTACCAATAAATCAGTCGTTCCTCACACGCTGTTTGATTGAGACACATAACCTTATTACACACCCTTCATTTGTATGAAAATATTAGTTCGAATTAAATTTGACAGCTCTAAATTACGTACGTCTCTTTCTCATTTCATTAGAGAGAAAAAGATAGCAATAGCCTAAATTAAGTTTAGTTTATGCACAACAGAATCGACCCCATTGTTTGCTTAAAAGAAAGCTCCAATCACAAACAAAGTGTTGTAATCTTGTTTAAGAAATAAACTATTTTAAAGGAGACATTTTTTTTTGTTTGTAGAACAGGCCACCCACATAAATTGTAGCAGATATTAATGAAACGTATATAGATTTATTCCTTATGATTTCTAGATTACAGTGGTAATATTAGCTAAGCCATGTCTAACCGGAATGATGAGAAATTCGAAAATGAAAACGAGAATCTAACAATAAACAATAACACCTCTATAACAGTCTCTGAAAGTAATTTTGTATTCGCACATTTCGTTGAAATCTTACTGCACAATTGACACAACGACCAGCAGATGCCATTTTCATAAAATAGTTTTAATTATACTTAAGCGAAAAAATCGTCACTTTCACGAAAATCGAAATAAACGAAAAGAGTAAATGTCCAATGAAGTTGTCTGTCAACCACCAAAAAGATGGATTTACAACGTTCCGTGCCATAATGATTTTCTATACCATCTAAAAGATTTTAGTGGAAACCTTTAAAAAATGCATTAAAAAGCTCACAGGTTAATATTTTTTTTTTTTTTTAATATATTCTATTTCTATTATAATTAAAGCATAAACCTACCAATGGATACCGTGTTTTTTTTTTGTAAACGGAAAAACGCCCCTATTTTCTGTCAAACAACATTGATCACAACAGGAATGATTTGACTCGCAAAAAAATATCATAATATAACTTATTTATTATGATTTTAAGATTCCGGTTTCGTTTATAGGTTAAATCTTTCATTTATTACCATAATAAAATGGTTACTTTTTTTTGGTGTAATATGAATAATATTTAAGCAACATTGAAGAGGGCCTAAAAAAACTGTCTCTTTTTTTTTTTTTGAGTGAGTATCGTTGCTGATGGCAATCTAAACTTTCTGCCTAGCCTACCCATGGGAAAAGGGTTTTAATTTATGTAAAGTATTTAGCTTTAAACTGGGGCTCGTAGCTAAATAATGCGCGTGGCTGAATTGAGGACCTCGTGGCTTAATAGTAGCAACAGCTTGTTTCAATCTTTAGGCTAAGCCGAGCTTGCCTAGGTTGATCCGTGGGTGGGTGACCATCCATTACATACCGAGCTACCTCCGTACCTTTGAAAGCACGTTAAGGGCCTATACTACCTCAAATGGCTTAGCATGATCCTCCGTTACGCCTAAAATACTGCAGCATTAATTTTGAAATAAATATATGGTAAAGTTGATGATTAATTTTAGGTCTTATGTTTGGCGAAAACACGATTTCATAAAATTAACTCGATAGAAAAAAATCCCAAAGTTACCTTCAAATCGAACAATAAACCGCTGGTATTCAAAAAGTACTTCAAATTAGATCATGAAACTTTGCATATAACTATAAAGCAGGTTTTATGTTTTTTTATTTTTTCCATAAGACGAAATTTTGATTTTTTATCTATACATATAATAAAACAGTAACGAAAGAAAAACTGTACATTGAGAATTTTCGAGAAAATATAAGTGGCTTTTGTTAGAAAAACGTAACTGATGACAAAAAGTGACTTTTTAGAATTTTTGTCTGTTTGTCTGTTTGTCTGTGTGTATGGTACGGCTTCACGCCAAAACTACTGCATAGATTGAATTGAAATTCGGCAAAAATGTTCTTTGTAAACCAAGGAAGGCTTTAGGCTACATATTATCACGCCTTATGTTATGGGAGGTAAGCAATATTGATTTTAAAAGGTTTTTGTTTGTAATTGAATGGACAAAATAATTGAATGCACAAAATAACATGTTAATAAATATTTTACTCTAGGAACATAATAATCACGCTATTTTTATAAAGGAGCGGGGTATTAAACTTACTTATATCCATACTAATATTATAAATGCGAAAGTAACTCTGTTTGTTTGTTTGCTACCTTTTCACGACTAAACGGCTGATCGGATCGTAATAAAATTTGGCAAGGAGATATATTTCAACCTGGGGAAGGACATAGGCTATATATTATTACGCTAATAACTTACGGGGTGAGCAATATTGCATTTCGTCAATATTATTTAACTGTTTGACAACTGACAACTGCCATAACATACGTTGCAATAGAACAGCTATTTTGAACCTTGTCACTAGAACAAATAGCCCGCCGGCGACAGCGACCGCCCTGTGAACAGTGTTTCGCAAGTTCGAGCCTCAGTCAAAACTCACTTTTTGTATTAATTTTGATTTGTTTAATGCTGTAAGATAATAACTTAGGTTCGCATGTTCGATCCCCATCCAGTTTTCGCTTTTTGTAACTAAGTATTTTGATTTTTTTTAAAGCTTTAAGGTTTCGAAATCATTACTACATAGTTTATACATACTTTTAGTTTTTTTTAACCATATAAACGACGGTTAGGTAATAATTTATTTCAATCAAAATGTATCTATATTTATTAATATAAATCTATCATTTAGTAAATCTGTAGACGTGGAGCTTTTGTATGCATGGAAAGCAAGTCGATCGCTTTCCAAGCATATATTTTAGCAGTTTAAATTGACTCCATTTTCTGAATCGCAGTGTTAAGATTATTATGAAAGAATGATAAATACTGTCATTCGCCCGTGTCAGCTGTGTAATGGAGTTGGGCAGGATACCTAGCAAGGCTCGGTGATCGTAGGTGGAGTAAAGCTGTGACCGGGTGGCGTCCTAGGAACGGAAAGAGCGTGGAACTTAGCACAAACAGAAGAGGCCTATACCCAGCAGTGGGTGAATTCAGGCTGTGGATGATGATGATGATGACGCATAACTTTTTCCAGAGAGGTCCGATTTGCATGATTCTGTTTTAGTGAAAAGCGTATATCTCAAAGATGGTCCCATATAAAATTGAAAAAAATCGTGTTCGAACCCAAGTCATGCACTTCTGATTTTTCGGATTCATGTGCGTTTTGTATAATTATCACTTGCTTCGGTGAAGAAAACCATCGTGAGGAAACCAGCATGCCTGAGAGATATTTGTCGACGGCAAGTAAAACCAAGTCAGAGGCCCTTTTTTTTGGATGAGAAATCATCAAATGACTCCTCCCGCTCTGGGCGGAGCAGGAGGAAGTGTCAGACTTTTACTAACTAAAACCCATCCATGTTACTTCATCGCCCTTTGTGTTCTGGGGCCACGGTATCTCTTTCGAACAGACCCGCAACCCCGGCAGGCCTCGGTTCTTGCGGACCCCTTCCTTTTTGCCGACTGTCTTGGAGGCGCGCGTGGAACGCGAACGCGCCGTCGACACGGACTGTCATCATGAGACGGACGGACGGCGAGCTAAGCCATAGCCCGACGTCCACGGGCCCGCGCCTACGGTGGCCGGGCGACTGGAAGTCCGGGGCGACTTCCGCGGCGGCCGGGACGCTGTGAGGTTCTCTCCTTCTCACGTTCCGCCACCTCCTTCTCTAGCATTACTGCTTCGCAGAAGGAGGTGACGGCGTCCCATTCCGTCTCGCTCCGGACCATGGCTTGAACCAGGGCCGGACGCGAGAGGTCGCCGCCGCCAATCGCCGCTTCGAGGACACGGCGGTGCTCCGCCCACGCGGGGCAAACCTCTACCGTGTGCTCCACCGTGTCCTCCGGTCGATCCTCGCAATGGAAACATCCGGGCGTTTCCTCCCGCCCGATTCGTTGCAAGAACCTCCCGAAACAACCGTGTCCGGTGAGGACCTGCGTCAGGCGGAAGGGGAGGACGCCGTGGCGTCGATCAAGCCACTCCTCAAAGAGGGGACTTATCGCCACTATTGTGGCGTGCCCTGCACGGGGTTGCGACAGTCGCTCTCTCCATGTCGCCATGAGATCCCGCCGGAAGTCTGTCCGCTGAGTGACAATTTTCCGCGGCAGCGGAGTTTTCCCCCGGCGTAGCGCCTCCAAGTCAGAGGCCATTGGACGGCATAAAATCTCTGACACCAGGTTAGGCACTAACCACACGATAAACAAGAAGAAGATTGTTCTTAGGCTCATTTCATGCTCTTGATGAGAACTTTAACTCTGGCTGGAGTATGACTGTCATCGATATTCTAACGATGGAGACGGAAGGCAGTTGCAAGAGGTTCTCACAGTTTACAGCATCTATATCGTGTTTGTGCTCATTTTGATGAACCTTGATGAGAACTTTAGACCTGGGTGGAGTATGACTATCAAAGAAGGTCTGACGTTGGAGAGGGAAGGCAGTTGCGAGAGATCCGCAATAGTTTAATGGAGTTTTATCGTGTTTCGGCTCATTTTGTGTTCCTTGATGAGAACTTTAGACGTCATCGAGTGTCTAAGAATGAAAACTAAGGCTGTCGAGGGAAGCCCTTATTTGGAAAAATATAAGTAGGTACTTAGAATATTTTAGCGATTAACGCAAATATTTCTGAGAAATTAAATTGTTACCTACTTGAGTCTATACTAATATTATAAAGCTGAAGAGTTTGTTTGGATGGTTGAACGCGCTAATTTCAAGAACTACTGAATTCGTAGACAAGTTTACATTTATTTATTTATTAAAACTTTATGCACAAGTAAAAAAACTGTACAAAGGCGGACTTAATGCCTTGGGCATTTTCTACCAGTCTACCTTAGGGTGATACAGAGATAGTACACAGTAGGTGCAATAACAGAAAAAAAGACTAGAAAATATTTATAAATCGTTTAAAATGATAGAATAGATATCGTTTCTATAATGTTGATCGCAATACTCTTCGGTAGGAACGCTCACCATAGACTTAAGTGTAGGTTTTTTCTACAGACATTAGAGAACGAGCGATCGACTCAGTCGTGTCAACTTGGCTACCATTTTAGTGCTATCTACAATCGCTGAAACCGAGGGGTTTACGATTGTAGAAAGAGAATCGATATGAAACGTTTGTAACTTGGCTATGCCTACTGGTTCGACTTAAAAGTATCTATTAGTGTTGGATAGCCCATTTATCGAGGAAGGTTATACGTTATAAAACATCACGCCACAACCAATAGGAGCGGAGCATCAAAGAAAAATATTGCAAAAAAAACTGGAGATTCCTTTTGGGAATCTTTAACCGTTTACGCAATAATCATAAATGTTGGAATTGTTCTTCTTAAAAAGTTAAAAAACAGTCCGCGATAACATAATGATGTCTATCTTTTAAGGTGGTCTCAGAATCTCTAACCTAACCCTCTCTCTCTTTCTCTTATTATGTGACGCAGACGAAGTTGCGCGGGTCAGCTAGTAGAATATAAATCACTCATTTCGCACTATTCGGCCGCAGTGACTGACGTAACAACCGCTTTGTAGTGCAAGCTGATTAGATCATTATTCTAACAGTATTACAAACGAAGTTTGAACCACCACAAATAGAGTTGCTAATCTGAGGTAGTAGGCTCTTAAGTCGTTGGTCCCTGCTTTCATTTGTAGATCTTTGATAGTCGTTACAGGGAGTGTAAAGTCTTACAATCAGACTTACCAAGGGGCCTCGTATTACCCGGTACTACTGGCTTGTAGATGTCAGATAGATAGGCAGTCGCTCCATTTAAATTACTGGGTGTCCAGCCGCATCCGGTTAGACCGGAAGCGAAAATCAACATAGTTGAGAAAAGGCTAGGCAGATAATGATGTAGTTTTAAACTGCTGGTTTCATCTACTCAAATGTCAAAAGACAATACTTTATGAAATATCGTAAATATGTGCCTATATTTAATTAATGTCATTGCATACCTATTTTACTTCTGCTTGTCTCTATGAATATAACAGACGTGATAATGACATAATACCACATATATATTATATAATTAAGCTAATGTTGTATAAAGACAAAACGTCTCGACATTCTCAGTATATCTAATTTAGACGATTACGACTTATTTATGAGGTTCGTTTATATTATACGGCAATTGTGTGTAAATTAATTTTATTTTAGTGCACCACAACGTCCTTCAATGACAATTTTGTATTAATAAAGTTTTTATTAACATTACAAAGAAAGACTGTGAACAATAAATCATGTGTGGTCTAGGTAGGAATCATCTATACGAATTAATAAAGCTAAAACTGGAGTTGGGCAGGACACCTAGCAAAGCGGAGGATGCACCATTTCGACCAGAGGCTCTACTTTCTAACGTCCGTCCGTCCATCCGTCTCTGTCCATCTCTCTCGCGCACGTCTGCAGATGAGTACGAGTGAGAGAGACGGATAGAGATGGACGGACGGAGTTAGAGAGTAAATAGGGCCCCAGATGCCGCTGATGAATTACTCCGCCCTAGGTGCCAGCGGGCGACAGGTCGGGGAGACTATCGTCATCGCATTAGACAGCCCTCATGCGTTGTGGCGATGTCTCAGGTGAGAACGGACATCGCCAAAGGAGTTTGGTGCCCGGGAGTGGGCTGCGCTGGATGGGTCGCGAACGTTCTCGCGGCTCATCCGCCAAGGCCATAGTAGGCTCACGGCGTTGTTGTTTAGTGGGTGCAAGTCCCACATAACCAAACCGTCTCCCCAGACGATGCGGCTTAGGCGTTTTTCAACGATTAAAAAAAAAAGGAAAGCAGAGTTTGGCATATGAAAAGTGAGCAATTTTTAGCAAAAGGTTAAATATTATATTTCACATTGGCGAAGTTTTATAATACGACAGTAACTCTGTCCGTCCGTCTGCCTGTCTATCGGTTACCTTTCACATATCGTCGTATCCTACGAATAGGGGCGTAACTGCATAATAGCTACTTTTCAGGAGACACTTTTTTGTGTTTAATTAAATTAAATGTGACAAAATATGTATTGGTGGTTTAATATAATGTGTATTGGTATTTTATTGTTTGGTTAGCATTATTTTCAATAAATTATCTTTATAGTTTATACGCATTTTGTCCCTTAAATCCTAGAAGACGTAGAAGAAAGACACAAACGTAATTAGGGCTTCGTCTCTACTATACATACGCAATTTAGTCATTCCATAGAAAACGGCCACAATCACCATGAGGGTTTTTTTCTATGTACCCTATATTGGAAATGAATAAGTAATTAAAATGACTTAAAAGTTTTTTATTTAAAAATTAGTTTACGCTCGCCGCAACTAACAATCTCCGCGTTCCGCCGAATACTAGCCGAGCGGCGCGGCGCTAAGACGAACGCGCCGCGTCCCCGCACCCCCACTACTCGCGTAGAACGAAGGCGCGACGGCGGTTGTGGCTTTTTTCTTCGTTGAAAACGTAGTGCTTAAAATTGTGGCTTTTTAGAAAACCCAATTATTTGATAACCTGTGCGGTTTTTAATTGTTTTGTTAAACTGGTTATCTGTGGTATGACGAGCAGAATTGAATTATGCAATAAAAAAAGAAAGCCCTTATGTTCGTTAGGGCACTATTCGTAGGATACGACGATATTAACGGCTTAATAGATTTAAAAAAAAAAAAACATTTAATAAACAAAAAAACCGGCTACGTACAAAATAACTAATAACTTTAAATAAAAACTGAAAAGAAAAAAAAGAACAAATATTAAATTCTAATACGGAACATGTTGACTGCAACAGTCGGGTCGGGACCCATAATGGATGTAATGATTTTAGTCTACATTATTTAATAGGTCTCGACTGTTGCAGTTAATATGTTCCGTATTAGAATTTATTACTTGTTCTTGTTTCTTTCTTATTACTTTTTATTTAAAGTTATTAGTTATTTTGTACCCAGCCGTGTTTTTTTTTTAATCCATTAAGCCGTTGTTAGTTGAAAAGGTAACCAGGTCTACCTGGTTTCCTTTTCAACTAATAACGGCTCAGTAACACACACACGGCACAGTAACTCTGTCCGTCTGTCTGCCTGTCTACAGGCAGACAGACGGACAGAGTTACTGTCGCATTTATAATTATTATAAGTCATCACCATCAAGCCTTTTCCCAATTATGTTGGGGTTTAAAAGGACAAGAAAAAAATACATGTTAAAGTTGGTACTCATATTTATTTTTACATTTCTAGTGTAGCTTTAATTGGGTTGGCTTCCAGACTAACCGGATGCAGTTGAATACTGGTATGGTGATGGAGCGACTACCTATCTGACCTCTACAACCCAGTTAGTACTGGGTAATACGATACCCCTTGGTAAGACTGGATATCAAACTTTCGGGCCACTAATGTAATTATAATTGTATTTAATAAATTGGTATATAATGTACAATGTTTAAAATTTAAAAATCATTAATTAATTAAATAATAATAATTGTACCTGAAAATATTTGCACGCCATGAGAAATGGCAGACATGTCGTGAGCCACTCTTATTTAAGACCTTGCATGCATGTATTATTTTAATCCTGTATGTAAACACAATCATGTTTGAGCTAATAAAATTTCTTATTCTTATTCTAACTACCTGTTACGACTGTCAAAGATCTCCAAATGACAGCCGGGACCAACGGCTTAACGTGCTTTCAGAGGCACGGAGGAAACTCGGTATGTAAGGGTGGTCACCCATCCACAGACCAACCTTGGCGAGCGCGGTTTAACCTGAAGATTGATCCGACCGGCTGTTATTATTTAGCTACGAACTCCTAATATTATAAGTATTGAACTGTAGGTTATAAAAATAGAATTCGTCTGTTGTGTTAATTCTTCATAAATGTGTTTACTTTTGACGGATAGTAAAGTGCGCCGCAGTTTTTATGTCGTCTCTTCGTGACCTTCACATACGACTGTATTTGCTCAAGCTATGAGTTATGTGATGTTTGGTGTGACTATGGATCGGTCATGAAAATAAACTATTGGTAATCATATCAATGTTGTTAGGAAAATAAAACAACAGATGGGTAATAAACAGTGACATAAGGTTCCTTAGCAGCTAAAAGAAAAATAATTATATTTTTAGCAGGGACATGACGTGTATACAAAACCACAAAAATAAACGATAAAAATACAACGCATTACATATCTTCGGACGGAACAAAAAAGAAAGTTGTACAGCATTTAAATACGCTCCTGGTTGATACGCTCTCTTTGAATAAGTGTGTTAAGCACCTATAATATCGGTAGTTGTAAATACCACAGGCATTTGAAAAATAAGCACTAATGCGGATACGATTTGCAAATAGGTACTTGTTTGTGATTTTTTGCGTAGTTTAAGGTCAAGTGGCTTGACCTACGAACAGGTATCGCGCAAAAGCATGTGTTTTTTTGTGTATTGGTGGTGCACCGCGTGGAGAGGCGGTGAGCGCCGCTCGTCCGCGCGGTCTAAGGTCTTTTGCTCGCTGTATACCTATAACGCAGTGTGCCTAAGCATAACGCATGCCTAGACCAAACGAGATGTCAGCGTTTTGTGACTTAGGTCAATTCCGTTTTTGTACCTACGTGTGCTAGGTCCAGACTCCACCAACACGAAAACGAGCGGAGCAGTGCGGAGACGTCTCAAGCAACAAGATTCAACTAATCACACGAGCGACGCAATGTCGATTTCAACGAATATAATTGGTTGAGTCCCACTTGTTTCCGTCCCCTCTCTGCTCCACTCGTCTCCACTTTGGTTGAGTCCCACTTGTTTCCGTCCCCTCTCTGCTCCACTCGCCTCCACTTTGATTGAGTTCCACTTGTTTCCATGCCCTCTCTGCTCCACTCGTCTCCACTTTGGTTGTGTCCCACTTGTTTCCGTCCCCTCTCTGCTCCACTCGTCTCCACTTTGGTCTTTAGCTGATGCCATATCCGTTGATACGGATTTCATAAAAGTCAATGCGACGTGAGATCCGTTTAACTTCGAGAACTAGCGGTGTCGTATCAGAATCGCACTTTATCTAATTCCCATGCAACGCCACGTTGACAGACACTTATTTATTACAAAGACTATGGAGTTTTCCAAGGCCAAACATAGCCGTTTATATTCATAGGTTAATAATGGTGACTGTACTTTGCATGCAGTGGATATGCTCTAGAAAATTTAAGACCTGTCATTGATGTACTATCAAGGACACACTCGCCTGATCACCACTAAGCTAATTTTTGCTTGCACTTACAAAATAGAAACGCTCTCTAGCCCCGCCCCGTTGACTTTGTATAGAAATAATGAATGAAAAGATACCAATCGGCCGAGCGCACTGAGAACGCACGCCAAACGAGAGTTATTGTTATTTTGCGCGCCAAAGTTGACGCTTTCCTAATAGGCCTAAACTTTAAGGGGGCGTGACTCGGCGCCTCCGCATGATTTAAGCGAAAAAAAAATTAAGTGATCAGGCGGAAAAGACCACGACTGTACGTATAACGGAAAAGTTTGTAAAAGTATCACGGTCGGATCGGTAGGATCGCGAAAGTACCCAATCCGGAATCATGATTCAAACCGCGAGGTCAAATCCAACCCTTAAAACAACCCCGATTGATCCCCTATCACTTATATTACGGGTAAAAATGAAGATGAATGACTCGAGCACTTACGGTGGGTTTAAAGCTAATCTCCCTTGGAAAGGACGGTACGTCAAGCTGCGAGTAAGTACCTTTACGCAAAAAATATTGCTGGGAAACGACTTTTTCATTGGAATAAAAATCATGGCTTACGGTAGCGCTCAATGCTCACTCTAAACATTGTGCTGATGGGTGCATTGAATAGAATAGTGGGGGTCATAGCAGTAGGCAACAGCGGCCTTACCCATTGCGAGGCTCCGGGCGGCTGGTCTTTGCGAGGCCCTTGTCCTTCGTGAAAAGTATGTGATGCGAAAGTTAGTCTGGTTGTTTGCTGTATTTGTCATGTTTGACAAGAAATGCTAAAGTTATACAAAACAATAAAATTTGAGTTTTAAATAAAATATTTTACATTGAAAGATTTACAAAATTAACAAATACAGCAGTGCAAGTACGTAGCACTCGATTCGATACGATTCGATAAATCTGACAGTTATTCTCGATAAAATGAGTTTTTAACCAATCGAAAAGTCGGATTTAACGATCGAATCGTATCGATTCGATCATTATCGATTGCTACGTACTTGCAGTGCTGATATGATAAATTTTACCGAGCGGTGATAGAGAAGCAGAACAGTATCCCGACTCCCGAGCTAACCGAGTGCTATGCGATTAAAAAACCAATCTTCAAGTGTTTCGAGGCGCGATATTAAGTACTACTTGAATTTTTAAATTACATATATTCTGAATTAATGAGGCTAGGCAGATGATGATTCTGAATGAATGAATTAGTTAACTAACTTTATTTTAATTAACCGTAATGTTATAACCTAAATAAATAATTTAAGATCAAAATCAAAAGTTTTAATAAAAAAAATATTGTAAAAATATTTAAAAAAAAAATTGCTTGAGTTGTTGCGCGAGGCCCCTGCAAGAGCGAGGCCCCGGGAAGTTGCCCTGTTCGCCACCCCCTAAAGCCACCGCTGGCAGTAGTAGTAGTAGTAGTATTTAACCCGGCAGTACTCGCTACTGGGTAAAAAATACCACAGGGCTCTAAAATTGGTTGTATTTTTGTTTCTACGCATTCTGGCAACCCAAGATTCTAAGTACCTTCGAGCCGATAGCTTACACGCCCTCACTCCGCGGGGCAGCCAGTTTGCGCGTGGCGCTTGTTAATGGAGGACGTGTAAAGTGAGTATGGGTAGAAAATACCCGGTAGCGACGTTCCGTGATAGAGTGAAGTAGTTACGTTTCCAGGAAGACATTTAGAACAGTTTGTTTAGTGTTGATTATCTCAATGTTCACTCACTTTAGAAGTATCATTATTTTTTAGTATTTTACGCGTGTACCTGGTTTATTTTTGATATCAATGTCCATTTTGCCAAATATGTAAGATTTTTTAAATTATTGTTGATTTTGTAAGATTACTCAAAAAAAAAAGATTTTTTTATTGTTTTTTTAGGATAAGCTCTAATGACAAATAAATAAACATTAACACTTACATTTTTTGTTTTATTTATAGACAGTAGTACCAATAACACAAATACATTGTCAAATATTAAAACTTAAACGTATTTTCGAAAATAATGGCATTTCAAGTCTGTGGTATTTATTACCCGGTAGCGAGTGTTAATGTTCGTAAATACCTAGCGAGTACAGCCGGGTTAAAGTCAAGTTGTAACATTTAAAACTTGTATTTTACGTAACATAATGAACCACCCAGTATAAAATGTGGGTACAGTAAAACGGGGCTATTTGGGTTTTGGGGGCTATTTGGGATGACCAAGAATTTCGAACAAAAATATCGATAACTGTCGGTTGGTGTATAGTAGAAGTTATTTTACAATGTCTAGATACACTTTGATTGGCTAATACTGAAAAAATCCTGATAGAAATACCCAATAACATTTTGGTTTATATGGGACCAAATAGCCCCCTTAAAACCTAAATAGCCCCGTTTTACGTATGTGATGAAACGATGTGTAAAGATTTCCTACTTTTAGATGCAGTGGTTTAGGCTAAACATTGTTGATCAGAAAATGAATTAATTAAAGAATTTTAGTGAACGAATTTTGTGAAGTCATTTTATTTAGTCAGTAGATCTCACTCACCGCTCGCGCTGTAAGTTATCGAAATTAGGCAAAAACTATTTTAAAAGAACCTAGTAAAAAGTATATACGTCTATTGATAAACAATTTGAAACCTTGAGATTAAAAATACATGTAACCTTTAATATAAATTAGTTTTAACCAAAGACATTTGTTTCTGGTTTTAGCTATTTTGACACAGACAAATCACACTGTTCTAATAACTCAATATTAATATTAAGAATGCAATAATTAAAGCCTAACCAAGTCCAGCCTACATAAATATATTATTCTAGCTGACAGCTACGCAAAACGCCTACGAAAAAATACTTCGAATTCAGAATACCTACGTTTTAGTTTCGCACAAAAAATGCAATTAAATTGCCGTGCCTTATTTTCTATGTTATTTATTATGTCGTTTATTCATTTAAATTCTTATCTCATTACATTTTTAAGTATTTCTTAAAATAAAACGATACAAAAAAAGAAAAACACTTAAAAATAAAAAAAATAGAGGTCCACCGGTGTCGGGAGCAGGGTCCAAGCCACCGGTGGTTAAGGCTGCAGAGACAGGAACCTCCTCACAATGCGAGCCGTATCGAGGAGTACTGCCTTCTGAATCAGGCCCTTGATCCAACCGCCTAAAGAGAGCTTCGATAGATGGTCATCGAAGCTCTTGGCTATAAGGCCATTGGCCGTCACGGCAATCGGCATAATGATAACCGAGTTCATATTCCACATGTCACGAACCTCGTGAGCCAAGTCGAGATACTTTATTTGTTTCTCTTTCTCAGCTTTCACGAGGTTCTCGTCATGTAGAATGGTAACATCGATTATCATTACGCGGCGCGCTGATCGGTCTACCATCACTATGTCAGGCTTATTGGCGACAATAGTCCTGTCAGTAATGATAGACCGATCCCAGTACAGCGTGACATGGTCTTTTTCGAGAACTGGGTCGGGCACATACTTGTAGTACGGTACCTCAGATTCCACAAGTTTATTTATTATTTATTATTATTATTATTCATTTATTTTCAGATAAACATCCATAAAAAATTGTAAGTAACACAGAAATACTTATGAGAAACTAATGTTAGTAATGACAAACATGAGACAAAAACTAAATACAAAAATAAAATATATGACCCATTGGATACCCCGATACTCGTGCGCGTGTTTACTTGACCGCACAGAACAGAAAAAACAGTAGAAGTCGTATGTGGGCGGGGCGCGCGTACCCCGAGCTTTGCGCTGTTCCGCAAAGTGTTTCCCCCACGCACACGCCACGCACATCAGTCTAGATACAAGCGTCACAGTGACAATAACTCCTACAAAACTTAACTTAACTTTAAAAAAAATACTAAAATGCCTTATTGTGCTATTCTAGAATGTAAAAACGATAGCAGAACCAAAAATGTATCAAATGGTGGTACATCATACCATCGGTAAGTCTTAATTTGCTTTATTTCGATTAAAATTTGAAAAACATTATTTTATTAGACAAGACAAGTAAAAATAGACTTTATTGTTTACCCCATAGGGTTTACTTTCTTTTAACTCAAACATATTATTCTCGCAGATTCCAACTACGCACATGTCACAGTCCGCTACTCAATTAGAGATTGACGTTATCGATAATGAGTTATCGATATTTTAAACTTCAATGTTCTATGGTGTATCGGCGAAAAATTAACCCTGTGTGCGTTTTTTTTATGATTCTGAATTAATAATAGGTAGTACATATTTCCATATCAGGTTTGAAATAAGTTTAAAATACAGGTTTCAGGTTTGAATTAGTTTTATGGGGAATCTATTCGTAATATTCAAACGAGAAAAGATTTATCTCACCTTAGGTCATTCGCAAAGTCTCGAGTTGGTCAAGTCAAGTCGGGAGTCGCAGGGAGATTTCCGGCCACCGTAGGACGGCGAGCGATGATGGGTGGCTCGCCGTCAGATAGGTGGCCCGTATTAATTTAATAAGTGGCCTATGTGTTAGTCTGAAATTTCATCAAAGTTTGCTAAGGAGTTCGTCGAGCTAAAACATACCTAAAACGAGTGTAGCTGCCGGCGAATTCGCAGGGTTTCATGTCAATAGAACGTAGGTACTAGTTACCCATAGTAACAAAATATCGTGTAGTTTAATCTGTTACCTTTCCATCAAATAGTATAATTTTCGAAATCAATCAGTTGTATATTAATATAACAATACATTCTTAATTATTCTTTCTATAAATCATAAGCATTATTATAAATTTATAACACTTGATTTCAAACATACTTATGTAACATTCATTTTGAAGTTTAAAAATATTTATCGACTCTTGTATTATATTTGAAAATAAAACGCAATGTCGATAAAAAGGCAACGACAGTGGTACAACCCTAGAAAAGGACGAATAGCACAAAAATAGTAATGAGCTCGTCACGGAAATATCAATCTTATTACAAAAGTAATAAAGGTTTATTAAATGCATTTAGTGTAGTGACATCTAGCGGCGAGTAGCAGAACTTGCTCGTGAAACTATTCTCTAAGAGCTAATACGTAAATAGAGTAGATAATAAACCACTATATTTGCATGTGATTATGGTTTATTTTCAAATAAACGAATACTGATATATTAGTTACCAATCACACCACGCTTTTCTTAGTGTTACGAAATACAGTTAACCTGTTTATGTGTTAGTTTGGGGTACGCTGGTTCCGATACTAATAAAGCGCTATGCTGTTTCTACTGTTTTTTTCTTTTCTGTGCTTGACCGTGTGTAGTCGTATCCAGCGCTCGAGCATTGGAGAATCCCACCGGTCCGACAATACGCACAGGATGCTGTTGGTACTAGCACGCATGCGTGTTAAGACAGAGGTGCAGCGCTTGCGCATGACTGCAGCGAAACTGTCTACGTGGGCCTCGGCAAACATGCCTGATGCGCTGCAATACCGTGGCAGTCCCATCAACATCCTGAACGCATTGTTGTACTGCACTCTCAGGACACTGTATGCCCTCTGCAAATAGTCAACCCACAGGCTGCACGTGTAAAAGGACTGACAGTATGCTCTAAACAACGTAACTTTTACTTTTTTTGTACACCGTGCAAACCTGCGAGCTAACATATTACATCGTACAGACAATGACCTGCGCTCTCTCTCAATGTCAGTACTATCCTTCAAGTCATCGGCGATCCAGTGACCCAAATACTTGAACTTTGTAACTCTTTTTAAAGAGTTACCTCCCAAGAAAACTTCAGGTACATTGTCATAACATTTAGTCCCTGACTTAAAAACCATCAGTTCAGATTTCACTGAGTTGTATTTAAGGCCATGGGTCTCCGCATAAGATTCACACTTATGTAAAAGTTCTCTCAATGCACAGATCGAAGGGCTCAGCAGCACCATATCATCAGCATAGCTTATATTATTGATACAAATACCATATATGTGACAGCCGATCCTAGTTCTACGGAGCTCCTCGATCAACTCATTTACATAAAAATTAAAAAGACGTGGGGAGGAAAGCCCCCCCTGCCTCACTCCGCACTCCAGCTTGTACTCATCCGAGAGTCTGTCTGCCCATCTTACTTGATTTTTCTGCTTATCATACCAATGCATCAGTACAGACACTAATTCCCTGGGTACACTGGTACCCTGAAGCTTTACCCATAACTTATTGTAGGACACTAGGTCAAAAGCTTTAGATAAGTCCAAAAAACAAGCATAGACTGGAGTTTTCCTAGCTGTATAGTACTGGACCGTCTGTTTGAGCGACAGAATAGCACTTTCTGTTGATACGCCAGGTCTAAAACCAAACTGTGCATCGTTCAATTTCAAGTGTGTCTCTAAGTGCCGGTCAATAAGACTGTCCAGTACCTTTGCTATAATTGTTGCCAGAGAAATCGGCCTATAGTTTGAAACATCAGAAGGGTCACCAGTTTTATTTTTAATAATAGGAACTACTACAGTTTGCATCAATTTCTCAGGCAAATATGAATGACTTATGCACAAATTAAAAAACAATGACAGCACTCTCGGAAAGTGATATCCAGCGTACCGCAGATGCTCGATGCTGAGACCATCGAGCCCTGGAGACTTTCCACTCACCATTTTCCCAATTACAGCAGCTACTTCTGCCGCAGTAAATCTTACGCTAACCTCCAAGTCATGGGCCCCAGCATCGGGCATCGTCGGTGAAGCCGGCCCCAGTGGAGATTTTACATTAAAATGGCGACGAAATACATTCGCTATATCACCAGAATCATGGACTCCCGCTACGCTCACGGGAAGACTCGGTCTAAGATTCATCTGATTAGTTGACTTCCAAAACTTATTAAAAGCATTACTATCATGGTGTTCAGCAATAATATTCATTTCAATTTGTTGCTGATTATTTTGGCACCATTTCAACTTGCATTTAAAAGATCGTCTAGAATTACACATGTCATTGTAGATAGCTCGGGAGGTCGGTTTATTGTTAGATAACCAGATGAGGTAACATAGTCGCGCCCTCTCATGAGCGTTGCGCACATATCTATTCCAGCCCGTAACATACTTACGTCGCCGTTTCATTCTGACATTGTTGCTACATTCAGCGGCCTCAGAAAGTACCAACACAATACTGTCATACATTTTATTTATTATTGATCTATGTGTAGGATCACTACACATTGGATCGGCGCAGTAGGTGAAATCACTAGGAAAGTTTATGTCCTTTAACTTAGAATTACAGCTATCATGATACATACTAATCTGTTCCCTGTCACGCTCCCCCCATTTTATTTTATTTTCGAGAACGGTGCTGGACGCACTGACCTTGTATTTCAAGAGATTGAAATTACATTTTAATAAAATGGGTAAATGATCAGACCAGTATGTATCATACAAAACTGAGCTACTTAATACCGAATGACCCGCAGCTTCAGTGACCACACAGTGATCCAACCATCGCTGGCTACCGTGCGCATCACTTACAAATGTGAATGTTTCTATTGGCAGTAACTGCATATCAATACACGACCAAGACTGATCGGCACAGAAACTTAATAATTCAGATGCAAACAACTCACCGGGATGGGCGTTGAAATCACCTAGCAAATACACTGATTCTACATTTTGACTTTCAATTATGGCATTAATCTCACCTAGACATTCTGTGAACTCAACCAAATTGTCTCTTGAGTCAGTAGGCATATAAACAGAAAATATGATTGCCGAGCAATTATTACATAATTCGATTCTTATCGCGGCCAAACGCACACTTTCACACTTCACAACGGTAACCACTGGGAACACAGTCTTCCTCCACAACAAAGCGACTCCACCGTGCGGTCTGCCTCGAAGTATACCCGCAGAGGTGTCAACCGCTGACGTACCCGTACATCCAAAACCGTCGTCAATACTGCTGAGGTACGTGAGGTCATGCGGCAACAGCCACGTTTCCTGCAGTGCTATGATGTCAGCGGCAGCATTTACATACTAACTCTATAATAGAAATAAAAATATTTACATGTATCAAAAAGGGTTACAGGGCGTCGAAAAATTCACATCGCTGTCAACAGGAAAAGTGCCCAGAAGGCTGGCAGCATTGCCACGCTGGATGACAATGCTGATTCTTTGGCCAAAAAATAGGCCCGCCCTCTGGTCATGTGAAGAGTCGACCAACCGTTTGGCGATTTTTCGGAAAAATAAGTGGGCACTCGGACCCCATGGGCCCTAGTGTTTATTATTGTTTACCCAGTGCCATTATTTATTTTAATTAAAATTAAGATAGCTAAAACTGACTTAGTATGAGAATAAAATGATGAACGAATTGATTAGAAGATACCTATTAAATATCAATAGCAATACTAGAACAATATTGCCTAAAGAAAAAAACCTATTAAATATTGATAGCAATAATTTACTGCTGGGACAATATTGCTTAAAGAAAAAAGAACTTTTGCTGCAGACGTTATGCTGTGCAATGGAAGTGTAAAAATATAATTATGATCGGAAAACATAGTTCAGTGAAAAATTTACGAAAGATGACTTTTTTCTGTTATTTTTAAGTACATAAGTTTTTTAATATTTTTTAAAATCTTTATTGTAAATACGTTTCTTATAACTACAATAGCTTGAATTTCTCGGTTATGTTGTACATGTTTTCTCATATAAATAAATAATTAGCATTTATTCTATCACACCTAGTAGTAATAGAATGTAATTTTTGGTTTCGTGTAGCACGTGCTACGCAAATCCAGGAGCTACGAGCTACGAATTCTCGTAGCAGGGATTGTAGACCCTTGAGCTAAACTGTCATTTATTGAACTTTACGTGTTCTAGATCGTTGCTCTAAACGGATTTCAGGGACTTTTTACCGGATACGATCGCAGAATTTTCATCACTAAAATATACCGACGAAATATATTTTGACGACCCGATTGACGCAGCGGTAGTGAGGCTGCCTTACGTTTTTAGGGTCCCGGGTTCGAATCCCGGTCGGAGCAAATGTTTGTGTGATGAGCATGGACATTTGTTTCCGAGTCATGGATGTTTATATGTATAATAAGTATCTATTTACAAACAAAAAGTATATAATTATGTAGTATATCAACTATCTGGTGTCCACGACACAAGCCTCGTTGCTTAATGTGGCACTAGATGGCACTGTGTGTAATGTCCAGCAATATTTATTTATTTATTTATACTTTTTTATAAGCTATCGATTTAACTAAGGTACTATTCGAAAAGGTGTTACAACAGCAGCAACAAGAATAAAATCTCGCATTTTGACGAAAACAATCCTTTATTTTATTGGTCAATAATACATTTCCAACTACACCCTAGGGATGGTAAGTATGTACCTATCTTGTGAGTAAAAAAGTAAGCGGATGTTTTTAAACGAAACTCATGTGAAGAATAAATAAACAAAAACTTGGAGTAAAAACTTAACAAGGATTTAATTATTTTTAACCTTGAGATGGACACTAATGAGATAATACGAGTATAAGTAAGTAATGCCTTTCTGGATTTACTTTAGTGTAAACGTGCTATACCTTAATTACATAACATAACATCACGCCCGTAATCCCCGACGGGTAAGTTAGAGGTGTACGTAATAGTACAGCTACATTTCTTTTAGTAGGGGGCGAGCCTATTTCCAGCAACCTGGCACAAATCCAGACTCTGTGATGGCTGCTACTGAGAAATTCCTAATATTACTTTGGCCGACCTGGGAATCGAACCCAGGACCTCGTGGATTTGACGTGTCTTCGTATTTTGGTTCTAGGACATGTCTGTTACCTCACGATGTTTTCCTTCACCGTTTAACAGCAGTGGTCACAGAACAGTAGTTTCAGAGTTCGAAACTACGACCTGCAATTCATACATCTCCGTCATTTCCTATGGGCTGGAACAGCTCTCTAAATAAAATACTGTAGGATATTTCATTCTAGTTCTCTGCATCTCCAAGCCTTAAGTCTATAGATACATATTATCTGCACAGATTGTATCATTTAATCTTTATTATTGTGAGTTGTCAGCATTATAGACAATGTAGGTGCTTGACAACCGATTAAGGTTGTCGTCATCTGCATTGTCTTTTGGCTATAAGGGATATTAGCAGGGCTATCTATTACGTATCTCTGTTGACAGCTCGAAATTATAGTAATTGGGTTCAGTGTACATCAATGAACTGTCAAAAGGTTAGTTTCGTATTATGTATGACCAGTCGCGATCAAATATGACGTCATTGGGTGTCATCGTGGCTTATAGTCACCGTAACTCATTTTGACAGACGCTTTCGTGTTGATACATAAATTGTTTCGATTATGTAAGCATAGTGGACAACACATTGATGACAACTGAGTTTGAAGTGGCTTTCGTGAAAGACGTTACGTACTATACCCGGGCTGTTAGTCACCGTAAAAGGATATCCACACAGTGCGATACGTAATACCAATATTAGGAGATTCTCGGTTGGCATCAAAGTTCGGTGAACAACCGAAGCTTGATAGTCACTGGATATCAGAAAGATACGTAATAGGCCTACCGGTTTCCTGTGCAATGGAGGTTATTGAAGCAGTCCCTCCTCGTAAAATATAGCACTCTGCTGCATTCGATTAGATTGGAAGCCGACACCAACGTACTTGGGAAAAGGCTAGCCAGATGAGGATGGGTGTCTGGATTTGTGTAGGACGACTGCGGTGAACACGTGGTTAAATGAATATAACATCATAACATTACGCCACACTTGTAATCCCGGAGGGTAGGCAGATGTGTACTTGAAGACGACCCTTTTTTTTCGAATGGGAAATCATATATTATTCCTCCCGCTTTGGGCTGAGCAGGAGGGAGTGTCAGACTTTTACTGACTAAAACTCATGCATGTTTCTTCATCGCCCTTTGTGTTCCAGGGCCACGGTATCTCTTTCGAACAGTCCCGCAACCCCGGCAGGCATCGGCCCTTGCGGACCCCTACCTTTTGCTGACTCTCTTTGAGGCGCGCGTGGAACACTCCTGCGCCGTCGACACGGCCTGTCGTCATGAGACGGACGGACGGCGAGCTAGCCCATAGCTCTCCGTCCACATGCCTGTGTTAGATTAAATATATGGATAATATTAATAAATAAAATTCAAGCAAATATATGGCAAGTATTTATTATAAATAAACCCTTTCAACAAGATAAAGCTTCATTAACCTCAATACCAAATCTTTGTTATCCAAGAAGGTAAATTATAATTATTTTTCAACAATATATCGAACATGAAATAATGATATCAGAGATGTCGTTAGAACTACTAGTTTTTAAATTTATCATTACCCATTGATATAATTATTTATTTAATTCACACAACATTTCGGGAGAGAACACAACATAACTTATACTAATAGTCCTAGTTACACATTTAATTTTTCTACTTCACAATAATTTATGGAACAGGAAGAATACTTAACTGGTTATCTGCTTGGTACGACAGCTTGACAAGGAAAAGTGCTTTCATTCGTGTTACAACCGTTTTTATACACAAAATTAGCGCCAAAATTGTGGCGCCAAACTATACCGACCAATAGAATTTTTATAAATCAAGCGGATATGTCAAAACAATTTAATAATATTAACTCCACAGGAAGTGAATGACTCAAGTTAAATCCTTATTATTATACTAAAGGAAATTACAATTTAAATAATTCAAACGGATGTGTCAAGATAAATCCTTTCTACCAACATAGAAACTTAAAGCAAGGTCAACCGGAAACACAATATTTTAAATAAATCGAAAGGAAGTAACAAGATAAAATCTTTAATATATAAATGAATCGAAAAACTATAATTATGTTATGAAATAAATATTGTAATAAACAAATAGTGTAAAGGCGGTTTTAACAATCATTTTATGGTTTGAATCAAGGAAATCTCAATTTTACTTGAACAATTAAAAACATAGTGCTAAAAATTACAAAAATAATTAAAAAGACATAACACCTGCACTTGAAGTCGACCCTGATATGGCCAGTTATTTTTAAGGTAGTTGAGTCTTCTTTCTTTTGTGTGTGTTTACTGCCTAACCTGGTGTCAGAGTTTCGAGAAATATCTCTAAGGCATGCTGGTTTAGTTTCCTCGCGAAGTTTTCCTTCACCGAAGCAAGTGATAATTACAAAACTGATCAGAGATGCGTGTCTTGGGTTCGAACTCGAGACCTATGTTTTGGCAGTCCGACGTTCACACCACTAGGCTATATTATAGTCCCGTGTGATAGGGGGCAAGCCTTTTACTAAAAACCGTTTACAAATATAGGCTCAGGCCTATTACTGAGTCCCATTAAGACTGCCTGATCTGGTAATAGAGGCAGAGGCGTCTTTACACCTCCAAAGATGCGTCGATGCCGGCGCTCTCAAAGACCCTGCGCTCGTGTGCAAATATGCCTTGATTGAAATAAGCCTTTAAGCAATTGGATTTAGTATCATCTTTGAATAAACATCATATGAAGTAAATCGGTTTTTCTTTTGATAAAAAATATATAAAAGGTAAGATTTGGTTATTTGCTTGCACAATTATTGCGACATGCCTCGAGGTCGGAAGTCATCAAAAACAGCTAGCGAAATTCATGAAAAAAAAATATTTTTTGAAAGAACTAGAAAGTTGTGATTTTTTTATTCTTATACCCCTTCCTTCCTAAAAAAAACTTTTTGCTTCCCGACATCATTTAAAATTGCACCATTTGCATCCAAATTTCCGTTTGAAAATATAACTGTTAGTATTCCATTTTGACCCCGCTCCTACTAGACTAGAGGGCGCCAGGGTACTGGTTTTTTTTTTTTTTTTTTTAATCTTTATTTAAAGAGCTTTTTCGCTAATGCGAATATGACACTCTGTATGTTTAACAAAAAATAGTTAACAGTTAATTTAACAAATAAATCATCATCAATCGGAGCTATGTTCTGGGCCTGTTCTTCAAAGCGGACTTAACCATATTTATTATGGGAATTATTTTATCTGATAGAGGGTTAGATAAATTTATATTGTGTATACCAATTTGAGATCTTAACAACTGATTCCGGGCACATCTCATCAAAATGTGGTATGTGTCTTCCTCCTCATTACATATATCGCAAGCAGGGGATGGTATTTTTTTCATTAAATGGCCGAACTTATTAAGAGGCATATGTCCCGATCGAAGTCTTAATAATATAGTTAAATCCACTCTGCCAACAGGACAATTATCAATCCAAGGAGAATATGAGGGCTGTGATTGGATTGTTCTATACCAGATTCCTTTTTCCCTGGAGCGAAGATCCCCGAAGTACTCCTTCCAGTTTTGTAAACATATATTTTTCAAAACCGGTATAAAGTCCATGTAATGTGGTATTGCATCAAAATCAGTGCCATCCGAACATGCCTGTTTTGCAAGCTGATCTGCCTTATCATTGCCGTTTATGCCTATGTGCGAAGGGATCCACTGAATGATTATTTGTTTATTTTGGGCTTTGAGTTTTATAAGTGATTTAATTATCGTATAGGCTATCGGTCTACCTCGAAAAGTCGAGGAGCATCGAGCCAGGTGTTGAATTGAACTCTTTGAATCTGAATAAATGACATATTTGCCTTGGTCTAGAGATTCGATATATGATAAGGCTTCAGATATAGCAACAAGTTCAGCAAACATGATACACACATTGGTGGTGATTTTAAATTTCATACTACCCTCGGTATTTTCGTCATAAAATGCGCATCCTATATGATCTCCGTCTTTTGATCCGTCTGTGTAAATTTGATAAAATTCTGAATATTTAGACATACATTTTAATGTTTCCTCTTTTAAATTAGACATATTATACTTATTCTTTGCTTTAGTTAAGGAATCAATATTAGTTTTTAAAACATTAGACAAATCAATATCAGCCATCCAGGTATCAAAGGAAAACATTTCTAATTGTTTACAAGAATTAATGGTAAATTCTTTTAATTTATCATGAATTACAACGAGTAATGGAACTTTTTTATTTGTTTTATTACGGTAAATATCACTTAACTTTTCCAAAATTGGTATAACTGTATTTTCTTTATATGACTTTGTTTTTAACCAAAACTTTCCAGCCAGAAACCGTCTTCTAACTTCCAACGGTGGTAAACTAAGCTCGCATTCCATGACGTGTGTGGGTGTAGTCCTAATAAATCCCCCTATTACCCTCATGCATTGATTTTGTGCAACCTCCAATTTATTTAAATATTTCTTGGCACTGGTATTGTATAAAAAACTAGCATAATCTAGACGGCTTCGAATAGTCGATATATATAACCGTCGTAAATGTTTTTGGTGAATACCCCAACCAGATCCGGACAAAACTTTAAATATATTAAGGAATTTGTGGGCTTTTTCGATAATTTCATTCAAATGTTTCCCCCATCTTAAAGAACAATCCATCCACAGACCCAAATACTTAACACAAACAACTATGGGTAAAGAAGTACCATTAACATTAATATCAATCGGATAACTAGAATATTTCCTACCTTTTGAAAACAGACATAATTTACTTTTGGTAGGGGATATTTCAAGACCCAATTCTGTTAAAATAGATATAGTGTTATTCAGCATACATTGAATATCAGCTACGGCGTCACTTATATTTTTGCCAGTTACATACATAACAATATCATCTGCATATTGAGACACAGCTACTTCATGATAAACTTGTTTACAAACTTCAATGGTTGCCACATTAAAAAGTAATGGTGATAAGGGATCACCTTGGGCCAATCCGATTCCTGTGCATCTGTGCATAGATATGGTGTCACTGTCACACTTAATAAGTAAATACCTCGCTTTCAAAAAATTATATAAATAAGAACATATTTTAGAACCCGTTCCTAAATTATCTAGAATAATCAATAAATTGTGTATGTCAACATTGTTATAAGCATTGTTTATGTCTATAAAGCAAGATAATGTAAACGAATTTGATTCAAAACCATACTGTATTTTAGAAACAAGACTAGACAGACTATCCAGACATGAGCGTGTTTTCCTAAATCCCACCATGTTCTCAGAAAATACGTTGTTTTTTTCTAGATACCATTCTAAACGTTTGTTAAGAATTGTGTGAAATGTCTTGCATAAGCAAGATATCAACGAAATAGGCCTAAGTGAATCTAATGAATCAGGATTTCTCCCAGGTTTTGAAATGAGGAATATACGGATGTCACGCCATTGTCTAGGAACAAAACCATTTTGTAAATACAAACTGTATAAATTAATTAATATAATTTTAGCATTCGTTGGTAAATTTTTTAACATTGAAAATGATATACCGTCGCACCCTGGAGCTGTATCTGACAGTTTTATATTTTTCTCTAGTTCATGCAGGGAAATACATTTTTCTAAAACTAAATTACTTGATTTAAATTTTGGCTGTTCGTTAATTACGTAATCAGGTGTCAGACTGTATAGCAATTTCTTTGCTTGGGATTCACTTACATACAGGTTACGATTGTTGTGATAACCCTTGAACCATTTCATTTTTCTCCACATATCACTAGAAGAAGTTGAATTATCAACGGATGAAACAAAACTTTGAAACGATTCACTTCTCCCTCTTCTTATGTCTCTTTGTGCGATGCTAATCTTAGATTGTAACACTGATAGATTATTAGGAGTCGGGTTATTTCTAAACTGAGCCAGTGCTAGCCTACGTTCTGCTACCATCCTAGACAGAGCGGGACTCCAGTAGGTTTTTGGTCTAAAACTATTGCCAGGATTTTGGTTAAATTTTATCACAGGAATGTGGAGATCCGCTGCTTTATTTAAAATATTCACAAACTGGTCGTATGTCTGCTGCAAGTCACACGTAATATTAAAATTGTTGAATTCCTCTTCTAGATATGAACGGTATTGCTGCCAATTGGCCTTTTTAAAGTTTCTTCTTCTATCTGGTTTTTTTGAGGACGAACAGTTAGTAGAAATTTGTATGATGAGGTGGTCGCTACCTAGGCATTCATTGGTCACGGTCCAATCGTATTTAACAGCAATATCTGTTGTTGCGAGTGACACATCGGGAGAAGATCTTTGTAAACATCCGTCTACCAACTTAATTCTTGTCGGAGCTCCATCATTCATCACTGTAAGGTTATGACACAACAGAGAATCAAATATTTGTTTGCCCCTTGTATCATTTTTATATGACCAGTTACTGTGGTGACCGTTCAAATCTCCTAGCAGCAAAGTTTTCTCATCACACGTTGAAAACAATTCATCCCAATCTTGTTGGCAGGTACGAACAGAGGGAGGACAGTATATGGATATGATATTATTCAGAGACTCACAATTATAAATTTTAAGATGTATGATTTCGAAACCAGGATTTCGGGATTGACATTGAACCATTTGAGCTTTAACTGAGTAGTGGACTAAGATTAGAACTCCTCCGTACCCGTCAAATCTGTCTTTCCGGTATATATTATACCCACTTACTCGCAGGTTGACCTCCGGTTCTAACCAGGTCTCTGACAGTGCAGCAATATGTATTTTTTCTTGAGAGAGAAGGGCATCTAATTGAGTAATTTTTCCTTTTAAACTTTGGCAATTCCATTGGATAATTTTTAATTTATATTTACTGTTATTTTTCGTCGCCATCGCTTGCACTAAAATTAAAACCGGTCAAGTCTAAAGCCTTATTTAAAATCAATTTTAAAAACCACTGAAATAGTATTTGGAGGCACATTTTAATTTTATCAGTTATTGTATATTTTTGCTTAAAAATAATTGACTTAATTATTTCCATTAAATCCCTAGTTTTGTTCTCCGTTTTGTCTTTTTTGTGGTCTTTAGATTTCTCGTTGTTTTCATCGCTTTCCATTTTACTGGTATTACAATCCGAGTCTGAACATATACATTCCCAGTCAAAGGATATGTCATTAATCTTCCGGCTATGTCGTTTTCTCTGAGTCTTTGAAGCCTCTAATTTGTTGGATGAAGTGGTGGGGACTACTGGATCTACGGTGTTTTTGATTACTTCGGTTGACTTTGAATTGGTCGCACAAACTGAGGAGTATAATGGCGTCGTGTGAAATGGAGTTGAATTTGTATGATCAATCTCAAACTGAGGGACAGATAATTGTACAGAATTAGTTGTAGAGGGTAATTTATCAGGAATTGGAGTAGAAGATGGAACGTACAACGTGAGGGCTTTTTTGTAAGTACAGTTGAACTGGGACATAATACTTCTAATTTTCTTCTCCTTTTCATACACAGGGCAGACTTTACTCAGTGCCATATGACCTCCTCTACAATTAACGCACGTATATGAAGTCGTTTCACAGCATTCATGATTTTTACTGCATTTGGGGCATACAATTTTCTTGATAGGGCAAATCTTTTTGTAGTGACCGAATTTCCAGCAATTGGAGCATTGTGTAACCGGATAAATATACGGCTCCACATTTATTCTGACACCATACATATGAATATAAGCTGGTAGTGAGGAACCTTTGAAGCATATTCTTAAGGTTTCACTCTCAATCCATCCAGAAGCATCTGGATTTCTGCGACTTAACCGTTTTACATCTATTATTTCTGTGACAGACGACAAACTTTCCATTATTTCTTCATCATTACAATCAAGTTCTATGTTTTTAATTATTCCGTAAGTTCTCTCCACCTCCATAGTTTTTGAGATAGTCCATTGCTTTTCCTTAAACTCTGTGCAATTAATTAAATTCTGTAATTCTAACTCGCTCTCAAATTGTAACATCACTTTATAAGGATTGTAATACTTAATGCGTGTGATACGATTGATGTTGTTTGTTTTTAATAGTTTGGCTAATTTGAACTGTTTAGGTAGGGCTTCTTTACACATTATTGTTACTTCTAATTTGTCCTCTGATGCTCGTGTAGTAGAATCACTCAAGTTCTTATAACGCTTTCCAGTTTTCCTGACCTCGGTCCAGTCTTCATCTCTGTCTTTTTCTATTGGTCGTTTTTTTCCCGTTTGTACAATATTATTGGTTGGTTGGTCTTCAATGCTCGTCTCCATCTCATCTAATTGTATAGTATTGTCTTCTGTTTCTTGTGTACTCGTCTGCATTATAATTGAGGTAGTATTATTCGCTAATGTGTTGGTACTCGACATTGTTTACGCAGCGAGACCACACAGGTAGCCGGCCGGCGCATCGGCTGTTATCGCGACGGAGCGCGCGGCGCGCGGCGTACGGCGACCGTAACACGTGCGGTGCCGGTGGTCTCACAAAAAAATGTTTATTTCACTAGTATTTAAAATTTAATATTGTGCACGTCAATCTCGACCGTTGGACGAACACACACTGAGGGTACTGGTTGCACACGGGCGCCACAAGGGCTAGAGACGCCTCTGAATAGAGGGCTCACTCAAGCCCTCGAGCTCAGGAGTAATGCTTGCGACCACATGACCAACTCGTCAGGCGAGGAAGACTATTTTATGTCGTCACGTATCTACGTTTGCCCAACAGTCTCACCAAGGGGTATCGTGTTAGTACTGCGTTGTGGAGGTCAGATAGGCAATAGCTCCATGTAAAATACTGGTATTCTGGGATTAGAAGCCAATCCCAATATAGTTGGGAAAAGGCTAGGCAGATGATGAGGTATCTACGTTCGCCGACTTTTGTCGGACTTATACCACCTTGTATCTAGACGCCTGAATGACGCAGAACCCCTTTTTTTCAGATGGGAAATCATCAAATGACTCCTCCAGCTCTGGGCGGAGCAGGAGGGAGTGTCAGACTTTTACTGACTAAAACCCATCCATGTCCCTTCATCGCCCTTTGTGTTCCGGGACCACGGTATCTCTTTCGAACTGTCCCGCAACCCCGCCAGGCATCGGCCTTTGCGGACGCCTTCCTTTTGCTGACTCTCTTTGAGGCGCGCGTGGAACACGAACGCGCCGTCGACACGGCCTGTCGTCATGAGACGGACGGACGGCGAGCTAGCCCATAGCTCTCCGTCCACAGGCCCGCGCCTACGGTGGCCCCCGACGCACGCAGGAACCCCGTTGTGTGCAAACAATGACTTTGCTGAATGTCAAGATAATGCCCACTTATGAGTATTTACTAGATATTTATAGTTTCTGCAATCTAACAATTGTAAACGTTTTATTTACTAACAAAACACTACACATTACACCTTAATCATATAATTGCTCCTTTATTTTTATAAGTGGCAGTAATTATTGTAGTGTAGAGAATTTGTTGTGTTGTGAAGTTTTAGATCCCATTAAATGTAATTTTGACATAAATACAAACATATTGTGGCTTTTTCCCATGGGGGTAAGCAGAAACCACCCCCACGATCCGTACATACTTCTTTTACCTCGTCCTCAGTCATTATGTATGACACCAGATGGTATGCATCTGGTGATACAAGCACGCCGGTGGCGACTTTTACGCAAACAAAAAAGAAGGGTAAACTACGCAAACAAAAGTTGGTTATGATTTTCTGATCAAAACAGACATGCAAAATTACAAAAACCGTAAGAAAATTGGAATTTCGCGTGCTAACTTAGCGCATCCCCTTAGAACAAATAAATACAGCACACGCCTGCTCTATTTTTGCAAAAAAAATATTATTGTGATTTAGGTGCTACTAGTACTTGCCTCATGAGAAGAAAACGACTATATACTGGGCATGATATCAAAATTGCCTCGGTAGAAAGATGCTCTTTGGCTGCCGTCTTATCAGTCTGAACCCCGTCACACCGTCTATCGGACAGCCGGCGACGGACCGGTTAGTGACGAGGCTGCACGGTCAGTTTTGTAGAAACAGTATGTAGGTATACTTGCAGTGGGTTTTAATTCTTAATTTTATAAAATGGGCTAAAGTCTCATCTTTACATAGTTTAAAACAAAGTCGCTTCCGATGTCTGTGCGCTTAAATCTTTTAAACTACGCAACGGATTTTATTGCAGTTTTCAGCAATCGATAGAGTGATTAAAGAGGAAGATTTATATCTACATTGCACACGTGCGAAGCCGGGGCTAGTAATATATAAAGGCCACTAGCCCTTTAAATATAAAAAAGAGGTTTTATATGCAGTGACAGGTCAACAGGACAACAACAAACTATTCTAAACTTCGAGTAAATGGGTCATGGGACACCATTTTAGTTTCGGCCAAAAAATGATCTCATCACTGCTCACTGCCGATGAGAGTCAGGGCGTGGGAGGGTGAGAGGTTCAGTCTAGCAATTTTTTTATGAGATTTTATAAGTGGTTACCAATATTAACTTTAGCTTTTAGGAGTTGTAGTGGTTGGGAATAGTGTCGTGGGCATATCATTCAGAACAAGCTAGCCGGCTAAAGGCAGCGCGTGTAAAACGTGGCGTGGCATTAAAGATAACAAACCTGCAAGATTGCATGACCAGTGGAAAGAATAACAGATTTCACGAATCATCCTAACTGTGCAAGTTTATTTTTCTCGTAGGTCCCTCATGCTCGTTTAGTTAACATTGTATTACTAAATACATAAAATCTGTGTACTTACTAATTACTATGGTGCATTTGTATGTACAGGGTATAATTATCATTATGTGCCTTCACGACATATCCACATCGGCCAACAGCTATTTACTCTCTAACAGTGGGAACATTATTGCAACGAGAATAATAAGACAGTAGAAAATAATCAAAGGAGGAGCTCATGGCTAAATAATAACAGCCGCTCGAGTCAATCGTTAGGTTAAGCCGTGCTTGCCTAGGTTGGTCTGTGGATTGGTGACCGCCCATTACATACCGAGTTTCCTCCGTGCCTCGGAAAGCACGTTAAGCCGTTGGTCCCGGCTGTGATTTGTAGATATTTGACAGTCGTTAGGTAGTCAGAGGCCCAAAAAAAACACTGACAACCAGTCTTACCAAGGGGTATCGTATTACCCGGTACTAACTGGGTTAGGGATAGGCAGTCGCTCCATGTAAAATACTGGTATTCAGCTGCATCCGGTAAAACTGGAAGCCTTTCCCAACTATGCTGGGAAAGCCTAGGCAGATGAGAAAATAATCAAAGGGTGTCGAACATTCGTCCATACCGCTTTCAACAGGAAAAGTACCTAGAAAGCTGGCAGCATTTCCATCCAACGTGGTTTCTTTGACCAAAAAAAAAACCAGCCCTCTCAGGATATGAGAAGAGTCGACCAACCGCTTGAGGATGTCCCGAAATACTCTAGTGTAGACCAACTCCTTAAGGCACATAACTACCAATAAGGTTATTGTATTTGCGACGACCTTCTGAGAGTTTCAGAAACTGCAGCAGACACCCTAGCAGAACCCGCCGTGCTAGGAAGATGAAGCCAGCAGTACTATAACTAATAGGCTAGTTTCCACCATCAATAAATTACAAATCTATTTACTCCGTCAGTTAGAGTAATGGAAAATACCTAATGGACACGTATTTTTTGTTTTTGTAAATCAATGAATATTGACAAAGATAAAACGCATCAAAACTCGGGAGTGGGGCTCGCAACGTTACAACGCACTAAAAATTATAGCACGGTGTGACGTATTGAGAATTTTAAAAGCGTCGTATCTTCGTCAATTTTGGTTTACTTAACAAAAGAAAAAATACGACTCAAATATTTTTTGATAATCTAACTTACGGACTTATTAGATTTTTTCAGGATACAAGCCTATTGTAGGTTTTTTAAATGTATTGAAGTGAAAACTTCTTTAGGCGCGTTGAGCACTTTTTGGGTGAAGGAAAACCATTGAACTCATCGTCACGTAGCGTAACGTGTGGTCACGCTTCGTAGCCGTTCGTAGCACTCGTAGCATCCGCTACGGCGTAGCACCACATATGCATGCGCAGGGCATAACCAGTGCTACGACTGGGGAGGGGCCTGTGTACTTTTTGTTTTCACTTCTATCGGCAGTCCCCAAAGACTGCTAGGATTTTTTTTTAATTGTGTTTTTAATTTGTATTTTGTCTCTTGTATCTGTATCTTTGTGGTAGTAACATCGCATTGGCGTTATAGCTATTCAGGTGTTAATTACGTAATTTTTAAATAATTAACAAAGAAACACGTGATTATAACTTAGAATACCTCGGTCATTGACCCGTGAGGACACGCCCTCTATTTGCTTAACTAGTTTATACACGATTTGACAGTACGAAACATGATGTTTTAATAAAATTTCCATTTCCGTTTGAGGAAAACAAACTCGAAACTCTAATTGATAAATTAAAGATAATCGTCGCATCAACGCTTTCCACCAGGCGATTGAGGTCAAGAGTAGGCCCATTACACAATAAACAATAAAAATACGTTTGTCTTCTAACTCGTAATACCACATTGGTCTAGTGGCCACAAACGCGACTGCTAAGTGTGTGGTCTTATGTTCGATTTTCAGGTCGGACCAAGTGTGATTGGATTGTTCCTCCAGGAATTTCACATTGGACTGAAACATAACTGACGAAATGTAGGTGTTAGGTACAGGTCTGCCTAATCAGCCGTGAAATACAGGCATGCAAAGCCAGCGTTTGGCTTTGATATTCTTATGCGCAAAGCGTATAGGACGGTTAGTACTGAAGCCTTACCGGTACTTGCAGGTGTACTTCCAGTCGATCTTGAAGTGCAGCGCCGGGCTGCAATGTACTATAACGCTCGTGAGACCACGGACGCAGACTTTTTAACCCTACGCGACCGTGATAAGATTTCTAGATTATTCAAACCACATACCGACGTCTGGGAGGAACTTTTGTCGGAATGGCAATGTAGGTGGGATAATTCCATCAAGGGCCGACACCTCCACCAGTTCTTTCCATCCGTTCGTGAACGGCTGGCCAGGACATGGGTGGAGGTTAATCACTGCGTTGCCCAATTTCTCACAGGTCTAACTTTCTTCTCTGTTGATTCTGGCTTTCAGGAGTCACAGTGGTTTGAGAATAGTGTGGCGGGCTTGTCCCAATAAGAAAAGTACTTATTATAATATAATAATATATAATAATAATAAATCATTTATTTCAGATTCATCCTAAGATTACATCCATATTTGTTAGTAAAATTGCGAGCTTAAAAACTAGTGTTAGTAATAAAACTATTGTATTTAATAATAATACTAAAATGGCAGGTCCGGGTGGACTTCCCGATAGTGGCGGCACATCACTAAACGACTGCGTGCAGCCGTATCCAGCGCGCCAGTATCGGAGAGTCCCACCGGTCCGCCAGCGCGCACAGGATGGTGTTGGGACTGTCGCGCGTGCGGCGCATGATAGATGCGCACCGTTTGCGCATGATGGCCGCAAAGCCGTCTGTGTCAGCCGCCGCGAACATAGCAGAGGCGCTGCAGTGGCGCGGCAGCCCCATCAGCACCCGGAACGCGTTATTGTATTGAATGCGCAGATCGCCGTATGTCCGCTGTGTATAGTTAACCCACAGGCTGCAGGTGTAAAAGGACTGACAGTACGCTTTAAAAAGCGCAACTTTGACAGTCCCCGTACACCGTGAAAACCTGCGAGCCAACATGTTGCATCGGACAGACAGCGCTCTGCGCTCCCTTTCAATATCCACACTGTCCTTAAGGTCCTCGGTGACCCAGTGGCCCAAATACTTAAATTGCTCGACTTTGTTTAGAGCTGTACCACTTAGAGTGAAATTCGGAACAAATGTGTATCGCTTGTTGTCCGGCCTAAAAATCATTATTTCACTCTTTTTCGCGTTGTATTTGAGCCCATGGGCCACCGCGTAGGACTCACAAATTTTCAACAGCCTTCGCAAGGCACCAATCGACGGGCTCAGCAGCACCATATCGTCTGCGTAGCTGATGTTATTCACGCACACTCCATCTATATGACACCCTATGCCGGTGCTGCTGAGCTCATCGATCAGTCGGTTGACGTACAGGCTGAAGAGCTTGGGAGAGGTCAGCCCCCCCTGCCTCACCCCGCATTCCAGCCCATACTCCCGCGAAAGAGAGCCTGCCCATCTTACAAAATTCTTCTGATTGTTATACCAATGCATAAATAACAGTAAAATTTCCCCAGGTAGACAAGTTTCATCCCTTAATTTACCCCATAGAATATCATACGATACAAGATCGAACGCTTTCGATAAATCGAGGAAGCATGCATAGACTGGAGTCTTCCTGCTCGTGTAATACTGTACAGTCTGCTTAAGGCACAGGATAGCACTCTCGGTGGAAAGCCCGGGCCTGAAACCGAACTGTGCGTCGTTTAGCGAGACGTGTTTATCCAGATGCTGACCCAGCAGACTGTCCAGCACTTTGGCGACCACTGTGGCTAGTGAGATCGGTCTATAGTTGTTTACATCCGATGTATCACCAGTTTTATTTTTGATGATTGGTACAACTATAGTACGCATTAAATTGTCGGGCAGATGGGAGTGGCCTAAACACAGGGTAAAAAACATAGCAAGCACTCTGGGTAGGTGTACACCTGCGTGCTGCAGGTGCTCGATGCTAAGGCTGTCGTGACCCGGGGACTTACCCCTCACCATGCCTTTAATCACCGCACGCACTTCCTTCGCAGTAAAAGAAACACTACGCTCACTACCTTCCTCAGCATCGAGCCCCTGCCGCGCTGGCCCCAGAGGCGAGTCCACCCTGAAATGGTGGTAGAACATAGTGGCGATCTCACTAGGCTCGTGCACGCCCGCCACGCTGACGGGGAGGCCCGGCTTATGATTCATTTTATTGGTGTTTTTCCAGAACTGACCGAACTTCTTGTTTGAGTGAAGTTCAGCAATAATATCCATTTTTATTTGTTGTTGATTATTCTGACACCACTTTAATTTTGATTTAAAAGCGCGCCTAGTTTCACACATATCATCATAAAGACGGCCAGCCCCGGGCTTACCCCCATACAACCAAGCCTGAAAACAAAGCCGAGCCCTCTCGTGAGCGCCGCGGACGTGCCTATTCCACCCGGTAATGTATTTACCTCTACGCTTCTCGGTAACATTATAACTACTTAAAGCGGCCTCCGACAGTATACAGATAATCTCGTCATACATGTTATCTAACAGGATTTTATGACTTTTGTTACAACACATACTATCTGAGCAGCTACTCAGCTCTGAAGGAAAATCAATTTCACGAAGTCTAGAGTGACATACATTTTTAAATTTCGATATTTGAGTCGAGTCACGTTCACCCCAGACTATTCTATTTATACATTCAGTAGGTAAACAAATCTTAGGCTTAAGTAAATTAAAATTACATCGTATAGATACTGGGTAATGATCAGACCAATAAGTATTATATAACACACAGGCCGCGGACACGGAGTGCCGCGCGGCACCTGTCACAAGACAGTGGTCGAGCCAGCGCCGACAGCCGTGCGCATCACTGACAAACGTATGACTGTCCGACGGCATAAGTTCCAGGTCTACACAGGACCATGATTGTTCCGCACAAAAAGTTAAAAGTTCAGTAGCAAATGACTCACCGGGGTGCGCATTGTAGTCCCCTAACATAAACACCGACTGTACACTTTGACTGTCAATTATGGCTGTCATTTCACTGAGACACTCTGTGAATTCCACTAAGTTTTCTTTGGATTCGGTAGGCATATACACAGAAAATATCAAGATGGAACGATCACTGAGCTCGATTTTTATCGCGGCGAGACGCACACTATTGCACTTCACTATGGTTACCGTCGGAAACGCAACCTTTCTCCACAGTAGGGCAACTCCACCGTAGGGCCTGCCGCGCAAAACACCTGCCGAGATATCCACTGCAGAGGTACCCGTGCAGGCGAAGTCGTCGTCTATCGCGGCCAGGTAACCGAGGTCGTGCGGCATTAGCCACGTCTCCTGCAGCGCCACAACATCCGCCGAGCGACAAAGCTGACGCACACAATCCACTGATCTCATCACGTTTTTGCAGTTAAAACTTATTAAGTTGATGTTATTCATAAATTAGATTTGCCAGTATTCTCGCTAGTCACACGGACATTTCCCTTGTCAGGTCTGATAATGTTTATAAATCGACGATAGGCTACCCCCTTTGGCCAGAAGTCATCACTTAGGAAATTTATTAACGAATGTTTAGGTACGAATATTTTGTATGATTCGTAATCCTTCGCTAATTTCATGTCCATTTTTTCAATTTTGACATCAATGTTAGTCTTCTTCATTATGTAGGTTTGGATGTCACACACGGACACGCCCTTCGCCACATTATAAATGTACATGGGAACCTTAGTTTCCGCTGCCATAAAATTACTTCTAGGCTCAGGCTCCGCTTTTCCTCGCTTCCCAACGAAACGGTTTCGTGATCTTTTGTTTTGGACACGAATCCACTGGTCACTCGGGGCCTGGGTCTTCCATTTCCCTTCTCGAACAATCTCCGCCAACGATTTAGATGCGATTGGGCCAGATCCATTTTTGTCGACTGGTGGTGGTAGCGGCGCAGTACAGGCGACCGGACTAGATAGCCTCGGCAGCAGGGCGGGGGACAGGAGACCGCGGCCGCCGGTCGCCGCGGGGGACGGCGGCGGCGGCGATGCCCCCGCGGCCGCACCGCGCTCCGGAGGGGGAACGGGCGCGGACTGCGCGTGAGGTGCCGCGAGCGACTCGATCAGCTGACCCCCGACGTGCGTCATCGTAGCCGTTTCTCGAAGTTCGACGGTCGAATCGTATTGCTTAATTTGCGGCGAAGCTTCACTACTACCCTCCGATATATGATTATTGTTAATAACGGATTTTAGAGTAGATTCTAACGAAAGTTGTTGGTGATAACATTCACTACTGCCTTCATTGCACTCTAGCGGCAATCCCATGGGACCACTATCGCACTCATAGCTTGCGAGTCTTGCTACATATCTCATATCATATGCTCTTTTGGTGTTTACATTGCGCCATCCTGATGAAAGATGCTGCACCTCACTTCTCAACTGGTCCATCTGCTTAACTGTAGCATAGTCTTCTTTCATCATGTCGAGATCCTGCCGTATCTTAACAATATTTTTCAGTAGCCTCGTCACGTCGACATGATCGAACAGAACCGGGGGTAACTTCTCAAGATCGCGGGCCACGAAGACTGGGATATCCTCGGAGTCGGTATCGCGAATAAGACGGATGATGTCGTCTATGTCTCGAACATTTTTCCCCGCCTTTCTCCTCGTTATCTTTCGTTTTGTTGTCGGCAAGGATTCGAACAACAACTTCTTTGCCGCTATAATTTCACTTTCAGAGAAAGCACTAGCACAAATTCTGCTTATACTTTCATCGTCCATCACAGATATTTTATTATGGACGAAGGCTAGAACTTCGTTGATCACTACATTGCAATTTGCACATTTAACCAAAGAGGACATTTTAAATTCCCCGAATACCACACCGTCACACACAATATTCAACCGTTCGCATGCGCGCGCGCGGGTAGACTGCATTATACTTACTTACATTCTTGGATATAGATCATAGATATATTCATAATTTATTGTAGTAACATTGGCTGATATCAAAATATCGTTATTTTTGACAGCTATTTCCGATTTGAACTTTGTGTTCAATTTTTCTTCTGCTATACAGAAATGTATGCATATCCAGAACGGCACGGCGGCGTAGACTTGAATCTAAGGCCTTGCACGACCGCGTGGTGTAAACGTAACTAAACAGCGCGGCCACACCATGCGTTGTCGGTGCGGTGCGGCGCCGGAGCTCGAGTGGTGCCGCAACGTCATCCTACATACAAATCACTATACTATGTCACACGATGCGTTGGGCCGCCCCGTGCGGCGTCGCACCGCAAGCGCGCCTTGTGCCCTGCGAGACGAAGCGGGGAGGGGTGACGCGCTGCGGCGCCGGCATAGTATAAAAAAGGGGAAGTAGGATATCTTCATACAAACGCACCGCGCGGGGCATGTATGTGTGCGCCATAGTATCTTTGCGTCGCCGCACGCACACTCAAACAAAATCTCGACCCGCAAACCCGTTTTCTCAGCTGGCACGGGTCGTGAGTGTGCGGTGCGGTACCGCAAACTCATAAACACGTTTCTTTCGCTCCATAGCAATTGACAGACTAAATTGAAGTGACCCTACACACTTGACTTATTGACAGTCATTGTAAACAGCGTTGTACTGCGGTGCCGCACCGCCCGTGTGGCACCCTATAGCTCGAATTAGTTAAAAATCGTGTGGCCTCACTCACTTTACGTTTACACCGCGCGAAGGCGGGCAGTGCCCCGAAACTTATGGAATCTACTCTTAGGTACTAATCGATCACGTGGCCCCCGGCCACCATAGGCGCGGGCCTGTGGACGGTGGGCTATGGGCTAGCTCGCCATCCGTCCGTCCCGTCGTTCGTGTTCCACGCGCGCCTCAAAGAAAGTCAGCAAAAAGGGAGGGGTCCGTAAGGACCGATGCCTGCCGGGGTTGCGGGACTGTTCGAAAGAGATACCGTGGCCCCGGAACACAAAGGGCGATGAAGGAACATAGATGGGTTTTAGTCAGTAAAAGTCTGACACTCCCTCCTGCTCCGCCCAGAGCCGGAGGAGTCATTTGATGATTTCCCATCCGAAAAAACAAAAGGTACTGATCGATTGTACTCCTGCACTTGACCCACTTTTTAGGAAAGATTGTTTAAATCGATCGGTCGATTTAACTAACGACACCTCGTATTATTTAATTATATTTATACACATAGATTGCCAAATGCGCACTGTTTTGTTCTCAGATTATTAATATACGCAGCAATTATTTTTTCGTTGCCTTTTTTATTGTCTCGTTATCATTCGTCTACGTCATAAACGGTACTGCTGAGCTTGAGTTCCTGGATTCGATTCCGAGGGTGGTCATACTGTTAAAGGTTTTCCCATCATGAAATTCTTGGTAGCAGCAGGTCTGGGTTTGTAACAGTTTGCTGCAGTGGCATGCAGTGGTCTTCCACGGTGGGTAGGCCACGAAATAATAATAGCAAAAAAAAAAATTCGTCGGCGCCATCTTGGATTTTCATTTTGACCTCATTTTTATTATTAACTACCCCAAAAACCTCGAAAATGACACCCATGAAGAAAAAACTGAAAATTTTTGTCTGCGCCATATTGGATTTTCATTTTGACCTCATTTTCATTATTAACTTCCCCAAAAACTTCGAAAACGACACCCATGAAGAAAAAACTGAAAATTTTCGCCGGCGCCATCTTGGATTTTCAATTTGACCTCATTTTCATTATCAGTGACACCAAAAATCTCGAAAACGACACCCATGAAGAATAAACTGAAAATTTTCGTCTGCGCCATCTTGGATTTTCATTTTGACCTCATTTTCATTATTAACTACCCCAAAAACCTCGAAAATGACAACCATGAAGAAAAAACTGAAAATTTTCGTCGGCGCCATCTCGGATTTTCATTTTGACCTCATTTTCATTATTAACTTCCCCAAAAACTTCGAAAACGACACCCATGAAGAAAAAACTGAAAATTTTCGTCGGCGCCATCTTGGATTTTTATTTTGATCTCATTTTCATTATCACCAACCCCAAAAACTACAAAAACGACACCCATGAAGAAAAATATAATCACAATAATATTATTAATTATTATAATAATAATAGGTACGCGCCAATAACGCCCGGTAATCATTATTTTAATCAACATACAAACAGGCCTGCAAATTGCAAAAAACGTAAGGAAATTTGAATTTCGCGGGCTAAAGAACATCCACCTTGAATCCTGGCCCTGTGTTGTGGCAGCCAATCACAGCCCAGCTACACTCGCAGGAGTTACCGCCCAAAAATGGCTGCAATCTATTCATGTGTGCGGTTCATGCACACGAAAATATGCACCGATGTGCCGCTGTGTGTGTAAATTTATCAATGGGTTATAAGCTAGTGGAGCGTTTGCCTATAAGACGCGTCCGGTGGTGGTCGGGTGAGCGTCGAGCTTCGTAGCAACTTCCAGTACAGTGTTAGTTACGTAACACGGGCGCGAAAAATTGCTATGATTAAACCTTAAGTATTTAATAGTGAAGTTTCCATTACATTACAGCTAGCTAGTAACAATTTGTTCTATGATTTCATCGGTTGCTGCGACGATTCTGCCGCATATCTCTCTCGATCTCGTATTGCCGAACATCTGCGCGTTCCAAGAAATCACTTTTGTCCAAATAACCATTTCTTCCTTTGTTGTGACTTTCTATTTCCTCTTCGATGCCCTCTTCTTGCTTGTAGGTAGACCAGTCAAGCTTCGATTTCTCCAGGGTGGACAATTTGTTCTTCTTGTTGAGCTGGCCAAGGACACCGGATAGGCCTCCTCCTCCTCCTAAGCCAGAGCGGCTATGAGACGGGCCTTCCAGTTTACTTACTGTAGCAGGACTATCGGCTGCCTTAATCTTTTCTTTGATCTTATTATTCTCGACAACAATCGTTTCACCAGCAAACTCGAATATTCTTTTTTTCTCTGGCTTGATCTTCACTCTTAGGTGCATCTTATTTAGCTGTTTCTGTGTTATTTACAGGTTTGGTGGTGGCAATACTAGAACTAGTCACTGTTGAGGTAGGTTTAGGTTTGGTTCAGTTCCATCTAAAAACATTGCCCATAAAAATCATCTTCTTTTTTCTTCAGTTCTTCAGGATTCGCTATTTCCTCGGATTCTTCTGCTTTCGGAGAATCTTCTTCGTCTGTTCCACCGTTTCCTGTCTTACGTTTCTTTGTACCTTTGGTTTCTTTAACTATTTTCCTTTCTTCGCTTTCTGGTCTAGTTCCTTTTCGAACTGTAAATCTGTTTCTTCGTTCACGGATTCCTCTTCTGACACTTTCTCAGGCTCACCGGGTACGTAATCTTCATCGGTCTCACTACCGGATGAAGACATCACAGGCACTTTTTGTTTACTTGTTACTCACTTCATTCCAAACTTTTTTTTTATTATCTATAAGTATTCGAACAAGAGTTTTTAATATTTTGTACAAAATGTTATTTTATTACATTGTTCACTAGTTATAATAATTGCCCCAGTTGGTAGGGTAGGCTTTGCCTAATTGTCTCTTCGTGGCGCACGCCCCTGATAGACTGGCCCTTATTACACTGGACTTAAAAATAACTGACGTAGTATTATGGGTGTACTATTGGATTGGGTATACCTTCACATAACCCTTCAGGGACTACAGGTGCGATATTTTGTTATTTGGTGTGTTATAAGGTTTACTAAAGTTTCACCAAAACTCCATTGACAAATTTTCATTTCACAACCAACGTTTCGTATAGGTACTATTTATTTCGCAAACAACTTATTCCGCAAATGTTTTATTTTAAAAACATTAGTTTTAAAAACATTTATTTGGCAAATACTTATTTTATGAAATGCATCAGATAATATTTAATCATTTATACATTTTTCGTTTCTTATTTAGATACATTTGGATAACTCACGTTTCTAAAACAATAATTTACAGGCTAGTATTTTTTTTATTACCTACTCTTTTTTTAGAAAAAGTTTAGGAAATGCATAGTTTTGCAGCATGCAGCAAGCAAGCAGCAAGTATCCAGCAAGCATGCAGCAAGCAAGCAGAAAGCGTGCAGCAAGCAGGCAGCAAGCATGCAACAAGCAATCAGCAAGCATGCAGTATGAAGCATGCAGAATGCAACATGCAGCAGGCATGGTTTCTGTCACAGCCCCGGCGCTTCGGGGCTCCGGCGGTCCCACGCAGGCTTAAATTACACTTTAGGGGTAGGGCATTAAAGACTACGTGGAGTCGGTTCTGCAGCGATTCATTTCTGTCACAAAATTTGTGCTTATAGGAAACAAAATTCTTTTTTTTTTTTAGAAATGTCACAATCAATATGTGTAATGTCTTTCTTCCAAACGTTTTTTTATGAGATAAAATGAAAAAATAATGAATTGTTTGTCAAATAACGAACGTAAAACGTTATTAAATAAAAGTTTATCGGATAATTATTTTGCTAAGTGAATTATTTGGTAAACTTGGAAATGATAAATAATGTTTTTGCTAATCGTTGCTTGCCAAGTAAAAGTTTTTGAATTAATGTTTGGTGAACTGACTGGTCACCGTGATATAACATAATTATTTATGACATTATAATCTTTGTTATTTTAAAACTTATCATTCCCTAATCATCTTGAGTAATTAACAGACTTGATTGTACTTATGATAAGTATACACCCTACCTAGTATCATAGTAGGTGGGTAATTAAGTAAATCTTTTTTTTATCACACAACATACATTACGCATAAAAACAATAAAATAACCTAATCTAACCACAAACTAAAATATAGCGTCAAAAAATTATTTCTCAACGCTGTCAAACGGTAATGTGCCCAAGGGACTGAGGGCATTGCCACCTTATATGGCAATGCTGAAGCTTCGGCCAAGGTAAAAGCCAGCCCTTGGGTCATGGAAAAAACCAACATACTGTTTTGAAATAGAGAGCACTCGGACCCCACGGTCCAGTACATAAATAGGTACCTACCTTTACTATCTATCATTAATTTTACTCTTATCATGGTAATGGTTTAATATCGATACTAATCGATGTAAATAAACTCGATCAAGGTGAGATGTAGATATTATAACATTGCCCTCTGATTGCTCTGATAGCATTACACGTTGGATTTCGCGTAGATCGCAAAGCTGATATCAGACACTTCATTTTGGAATCAAATCAAAATATTGTATTTGACATAAACTTACCCACATAATAAATAATAAATATTGCTGGACATTACACACAGCGCCATCTAGTGCCACACTAAGCAACGAAGCTTGTGTCGTGGACACCAGATAGTTGATATACTACATAGATACTTTTTATTTGTAAATACATACTTATTATAGGTACATATAAACATCCATGACTTGGAAACAAATGTCCATGCTCATCACACAAACATTTGCTCCGACCGGGATTCGAATCCGGGACCCTAAGAACGTAAGGCAACCTGACTACCGCGGTCGGGTCAATAATAGATCGGGGACTAATCGGGTCGTCTACATGGACACTTATGAAACATTAAGCACGGATCGAATCAGTCGTTTCCTATGGAGAAGAACCTTCAAGAAAATCCATGTTTACTCTTTAAAAAATATTTTGTATTAACAATGTTATGATGTTGGACATTGTAGGCCTGCATATGCTATGAATTTCAAACCAGCCCCCCCCCCCCCCCAACGGATTGATCTGAAATTTTGCACAAACCTTTGGTTCTGGTGACAATACATTTTATGACATACATGGTCATGCAGCCAGGATCGTCGTCTCTCAAGGAAACTACTCAGCGGTTAATAGCACATAATTTATTTGTTAACATAGGTAAAAAAATGAAACCGACATCAAAAAACACAAAAAAGTGAAAAATAACTTTAGCTTCAGAAGTCGGTGACAAAAAACAAACTAAATGAATCAAACAAAGGTCACTGACTTCTGAAGCTTAAGTTATTTTTCACTTTTTTGTGTTTTTTGAAGTCGGTTTAATTTTTTTTACCAATGTTAACAAATAAATTATGATTTGATTTGATTTAGATAATTGATGAAGTTATAATGTTTTTTTACAATATTATGAAAAATCAACTAAGTATTTAATATACAAGGTAATTATATTGTAAATATATTTAATTATGTACTTATTTAAACCCGTTAAACATTTATCTATTACACATAATGTGTTTATGTGTCTGTATTTCTGTTGTCGAGGAACAGGAATTGAATAAGTTGATGAACTACAACGCCTTTTTTAAACAACACATTATAATACACGCATAAACGGGTATTTATCGCGTATTTTAGGTCTTTCCGCAACCACGGCTGGAACAATTCGATTGAAACGTCGGGCTTATATAAAGGTAAAATTCTCGATAAATATCCGTTTACATGTGAATTATAATGTGAACTACAACGCATTTAGCAGCATTACACAATTAGCCCATAGCGTTCCCACTGCTGAGACACCGGCTTCCTCTTTGAGAGAGGGAAGTAAGCCCTTATCCCAGTGATGCCAGATCTACTAATTTAGCAGTAGATCTACCTGATTTAAAAAAATCTACTGATCTACTGCCTTGATTGGAAATCTACTGCCTTGATTGGAAATCTACAGCCTTGATTGAAAATCTACTGCCTTGATTGGAAATCTACTGCCTTGATTGGAAATCTACCTGCTTTTTTTCAAATCAGATCGTATCATCTAGTTATTGTCGTCGTGTCGTGTCATCTGGCATAAAGGCCTAAATAACATAACATTTGTTCAATTAGTTTTGTTAATTCGCGGTATTTTTTATCTGTAGTGTGTCCAAGACCGACCAATCACTGACGGTACTATAAATTACCTGTGGTACTACTTACTGAGTCTGCCAATCTGGTCACAAGGCATAAAACTCCAGTCACAAGGCATAAAAACTGTGAAAGTACTGTAGCTGCCTTTCCATAGCTTAAATCTCTATGGAGAAGAACGGGCAAGAAACTCCATGGACACTCTTTTTTTAATGAAAATAATTTTATAAACCCTTATTTTCATCATACATGTTTTAATGGTACAATATGTGAGAACGATGTAGCAAGATATGCAGGTTAAAAGTGTCCATAGTAAAAACAAAAAAAAAAAAACAAAAAAAAAGTAAAATAAGCCATGGCAAATAAGAGAGAAGCATTGACTCAGACTAAGACATGTAAGTACAGTAGGTAAATATTTACATGAATATGTGTATGTGTATTTATGTGTTCTAATGTCGTGTGTGTGTTGTTCTATCATACTTATAATTTAAGCTCAAGTCTATTTTACCTCATGTGGGTATGACTTTTTGAATCTACTGATTTTTCCTTCGATCTACTGCTAAAACTTTAATTTTTTTACTGATTTCTTCAGATTCCATCTGGCAACACTGCCTTATCCCTAACAAAGGACATTTAGTGTATGAGGATTATTGAAGTTGTTTTTTGACAAAGAAAATTTATCTCTTTGACATTAGTGACCACAATAAAATCATTAAGGTAAACAAGTAATTTAGCAGAACCAAAAGTCACTATTACCCTTCATTTTATAATTTAAAAACATAGATTGTTTACATTCTCTGCTAAAATATGTAGATATCTAACAGTCAGGATGACTTTTAATTTCTAGACTGAAGAAATCTGAGATGCTGATACTATACAGGTTGATTTATTTTATTTTATTGAAAATTTACTCTTCTTAAAAACTTTCAAAGTGACTTTTACTGTAGCAAAGGTACAAAATGACAAAAACTAAAAAAAGTAGGAAAAATTAATGGTTTTTCTAAAAACAATGACCCGTAGGGTTTTGGAGGTCGAAAAATTGGATTTGACATAACTACTTCATCACATACAACATAATTATAAAAAAGTGAGCCGTCGCGGGACGCCTGGCAGATGTGAAATATCTAAATTATTTTGTACAAGTAATATGCTTGAAAAAAAAGTCAATATAAAATAACATAAAATAAAAACAAAATGACTCGATTCTCAAAAAGAAAATCCTTATGCTGGAATCGAACTCAAAGTCACGAGATTGTAACCCAGCCCAAAAAAAAATATGTTTTAATCTCTTTGAACGAAGCGATGGAGCTAAACAGGTGGACACTCAAAGAAGATAAAGTCAACCTGTATACATTGTTTTGTTACTATGTAATGTAGATATATGTAAGCGTACATAATAAGCTAATTGTTGATAGTTACACATGAGCGAAGAAAACTGCAAAGTCACACACACGCGTACTATCTGTTACCATACTTACAGTGTTTTCTGAAACATTCCCGAAAATAATTGAGATCCTATTAAAGACATTTTCATTCATGCAGGGTAGGTACTTAATTGTGTTTATTCTATAAAAAAACTATTTTGCAAAAAATAAAACCGACTTCAAAAAACACAAAAAAGTGAAAAATAACTTTAGCTTTAGAAGTCGGTGACCTTTTTTTGATTGATTCAGTTTTTTTGTCACCGACTTCTGAAGCTGTAGTTATTTTTCACTTTTTTGTGTTTTTTGAAATTTTTTGCAAAAAAGTTTTTCTTTTTTTCCATTTTTAGTTGTTCCCAAACAAATATTTGCCGCGAATTTATTTGACATTGTTAACAATACATGTCATTGTAATAAGCGTATCCCTAATATATGTAACTTAACATACCCTTTTTTTTCGGATGGGAAATCATCAAATTAATCCCGCTCTGGGCGGAACGGAAGGGAGGACTAAAACCCATCCATGTTCCTTCTTAGCCCTTTAGTTTGTATTCCAGGGCCGCAATATCTCTTTCGAACAGTCCAGCAGCCCCGGCAGGCATCGGAACCCTTCCTTCTGCTGACATCTCTTTGAGGCGCGCGCGGAACGCGAACGAGCCAACTTAACATACCTAACTGTCGAAATCTGGGTGTATTGTACACAACTGCGTACCCCCTGAGAACATACAGGCGTGATGTTACGTCATGATGTTATCTAAACAATAAACATCCAAGCGACTCCAGCAATCACTGCAGATTTGCCGTCTATTTTTGAAGAATCCTATTGTATATCTCCGAAGATCAGCATCAGATTGCAAAATTTAAATGGGAACACACGGGAAGCACCAGCTTTCAAATAAAAAAGAATCATCAAAATCGGTTCACCCAGTCGAAAGTTCTGAGGTAACAAAAACAAAAAATACAGTCGAATTGAGAACCTCCTCTTTTTGGAAGTCGGTTGAAAAAAAGCATGTATCATGTCACGTATAAGTAATACATGACTTACCTACATATTTTTTTATACAAATGATTATTGGTGTGTGTTTTCAATAAACAATCTTTACAATAAGGCTGATGCTCCAGGGTAGCCCGCGAAATTCAAATTTTCTTACGTTTTTTTTGCAATATGCAGGCCCATGCTAGGTTGTATGTTGATTAAAATATTGTTCGCGATTGAAAGACGTATGTAGTTACAGAATTATAATCATCAAAATCATCAATACAATCCTCTAAGTTCATATAAGTTTAGGAACGATTTTTTCAAGGTCAAAGTCATTGCTAGACTTTTATGATCTTGGAGGGTTGTTTTGATGATTTTGATGATTACAACTCTGTAACTACATACGTCTTACAATCGCGAACAATATTTTAATCAACATACAACCTAGCACTGGCCTGCAAATTGCAAAAATCGTAAGAAAATTTGAATTTCGCGGGCTGGTTGGAGCATTCACCTTAACTTGACGTACAACGAGTTTTTATAACGTGAAACCTGTATTTTAGACAAAGGAGTAATTATTGATTAATTCTATTAATCTTAATATCTATATTATAGGCATAATGTTTATCTACATGAGATTGTTTTTTTGTGTTTTTATTACCCTAGGGCCTCCATAAGTTATTTAATAGTACGTCGTAAAGTAAATTGCTAAACAGTGGTAACTTGATCAAAGAAAGTCGTCCATTTTAATACCAAATAAATTTTTGTTTGTGATATTACAAGTTGTTAGTAACGCGTTTGTGCGTCTTCTGCCTTTAGTACGAGACTATTATTTCAGGAAAATACGTCCATTTTGTTTTAAGAGGTCACTACTCATGAAGTTGAAGTGTCATTTAATTCTAATCAAGTGCAATCGATGCCTCTCAACATGTGAAACAATCATTAACGGGAATTTCCTACAAACATAAGAATACGTTGTCAACCTCAAGTACGGCGAACTCATTATCTACACAACTATAAATACCCAAACACACTTCTAACATAATCACATTCCTCCCAACTTCAAGATGATCGGGACAATACTGCTCGTTACGTTACCGCTCATCCTCTACGCCGTCTACTTGATCTCCAAACGGAAGTTCCAATATTGGGAGGAAAAGAAAGTTCCACATCAAGCCCCAACTGTGATTTTTGGTAACTTCGCCGGATATATTTTACAACAGACGTATATGGGACATCTTGTACAGAAATTATGCAAGAAATTCCCGAATGTCCCCTACGTTGGCGCCTACTACGGCACGGAACCCACCCTCATCGTGCAAGACCCAGAACTCGTCAAGCTCGTTATGACCAAGGACTTCTATTTCTTCAGCGGCCGTGAAGTCTCCAACTACTCCCATAGGGAGCTGTTTACTCAAAACCTCTTCTTCTCCTACGGCGACGAGTGGAAGGTGATGCGGCAGAATCTCACCCCACTGTTTTCCTCCGCCAAGATGAAGAACATGTTCCATTTGATCAACAAGTGTTCTCACGTGTACGAGAACGCACTTGACAAGGAAGTGATGAAATCTGACGATATCGAAGCGAGAAGCCTCGTGGCGATGTTCACGATGGACTGCATCGGATCATGCGCGTTCGGCGTCGACACAAACGTAATGGAAAAGAAAGAAAACAATCCATTCAGACAAATTGGTGACGTTATCTTTGATACACACAGGTTTAGAGCATTCAAGAATGTTGCCCGAGCTATCTGGCCCGCCATCTTCTACGCGTTAGGATTCAAGGCGATGCCGACAGAAGTGGAGCATTTCTTCACCAGTTTGCTGACAGAAAATTTCAAAAGCCGCAACTATACGCCGACGTCGAGGAACGACTTTGTTGATCTCGTGTTAAAATTAAAGAACAACCATTCGATGACGGGCGACAGCCTGACGAACATGAAGGCTGATGGAGGAAAGAAAGTTAATTTGGATGTGAATGAAGATCTATTGGTAGCGCAATGTTTCTTGTTCTTCGCTGCAGGATACGAGACTTCGGCAACCACTTTAAGTTTCACTTTATTTGAGTTGGCGAAGAATCCTGAAGCTCAAGAACGACTTTTAGAAGAGGTGGACAGTTACCTGCGTCGTAATAATAACGAATTGAAGTACGAGTGCGTTTCTGAGAATCCGTTCATGGATGCGTGTATTGATGAAGCTCTTCGACTGTACCCAGTACTAGGAGTGCTGACTCGTGAGGTAGTGGAAGACTATACGTTCCCAACAGGGTTGACGCTAGAGAAGGGTCTCCGAGTCCACCTGCCAGTCTACCATTTACACCACAACCCGGACTTCTTCCCCGAGCCGGAGCAGTACCGTCCGGAGCGGTTCCTAGGCGAGGAGAAGCAGAACATCAGGCCGTACACATACATGCCATTTGGTGATGGTCCCAGAATCTGTATCGGTAAGTGCATTTTTTTTGGGTCGCCTTTTTGCAATACGTAGTTCGTAATTCTCCTCATATGGATAAAAGGCCTGTGTCTCAGCAGTTATTAGCTGACTGTTCTATAAAAAATAGTGTATTCTGTTTATGTCAAAGAAAAGATGCTAGCTAGTCTTAGTCAAAAATTAGGGCACAAAAACGGAGTTATTACCGGCTATAAGTTAAGTTTTGTGTACCTATTGTTTTGATTTGGCTATTTATTGTGTGCCTATAAAAAATTTAGAGCACTTAGCAAATCTGGAGTATAGCACTCGTAGGTAAATATTCTCGTCCAAATATGATAAGTCGTAACCCAGCGTGATTGAACATGCGATTTCACTCAAGCATATAAAAATCTCAAGATAAGATAGAAGCTGTTTGCAGTTCGCTGACATTGGATTTATCGGTGTTTATCTTTATTACATATTTTAATAGTGTATTTACTTTGTTAACGCTTAACGCTTAACGCTTGTTACGCTTGTCGCGGGTCATCATTATCAGAAATGATACCTGCGTCATTTATAGTGCGGCATTAATAGCAACAACCAAAATCATGACAACATGGCCTTGGCTTGCCAGATTGTCGTAACCAAACAAATAAGTAGTACCCGTCTGCTATCAAACATCATTTCTAAACAAAACGAACATTTAGATATCAACAAGTTTGTTTGTTTATTTTTTCAAAAGTGTGTTTCTATTTACCTTCAATGAAAAATCTTATTCCTTTGATCTATGAACTTGAAGCCTGGCTCAAATACTTAATTAAATAAACAATTAAGATCGTTGTAATTAATTTTCAAAAACTAACCTCTAAAGGGGAGATTTAAATGGGATGTTATTAGTAAGCGAAAATACGAAATTCAGACGAAAAGCCGCGGGCGAAGAGTTCGTATTTTTAATAATATTATCTGAAAAGAGACACTTATTCGGTTTTCAAATTCAAAAACTTGAGGAGCTTATATTTTTACATTCAATAATAAACTTTAAATTGTCTTTTCTAGGAATGAGATTCGCAAGAATGCAAATGGCGGCCGGTCTGATATTAATACTGAAGAAGTATCGAGTGGAACTGGCTCCTGGCATGAAGAAGGAATTGACATTCGAACCTAGGGCCGTCGTAACACAACCAATCGGAGGTATCAGGCTCAAGCTTGTTGAAAGAGAAGGATGGGAACAAAGGCTGTTGAAATCGCCGCAAAGTTAAATGTTAAGTGTTTTAAGGTGAATGCTCCAGGGTAGCCTGCGACTGCCGGGGTTGCGGGACTGTTCGAAAGAGATACCGTGACGCCGGAACACAAAAGGCGATGAAGGAACACGGATGGGTTTTAGTCAGTAAAAGTCTGACACTCCATCATAACCTAATCAACATACAACCTAGCACTGGCCTGCAAATTGCAAAAAACGTAAGAAAATTTATATTTCGCGGGCTACCCTGGAGCATTCACCTTAAGTCATCTTTCTTTCACCCCACTTATTGCTAGTTTTGGTCACGCTTAGCTACTCCTGAATGAAAGGCTAAATAAAAGCTGTTTGTTTTGAGCACTTGATTCAGAGTCGAGAGTTGAAATTCCATCATCATGCACCTGCCCTAAAGGGCGGTACTTTCATACGAGCCTAAAAGCTTTGTTTGCCCTTATAACCTGTTATTCTTCATAATTTTAAGGGTTCTAAAGAGTCTGCTTGCTCCTAAAGAGGGGCTTGTCGTATTGTTGGCCCCTAGACAGGCCTCCCTTAGTCCAATTTATTTTGGTGTAAGAGCAGTCCGTCTTATCTTTCTTATCTCACCATTTCTCTGTTGGTCGTCATCTCAGTAATCACAGCCTAAATCCCAACTGTGCAATATTTAGACATTTATTCAGGTGTCGACTGTTGTTAATCAAAACGGCCACAAATCTCTTGAATTTTCTGTAATCAATGAACTGAAGTATGTATAAAGGATGTAAATCACCTCTTAACGAAGCCGAAAGGCACTTGTTTTCCTCGTCATTGCGATCATTTTTTTGTTCTACACCATACTTGGGAACCTTCTAGTTATGGAGATATTGGGGGTCAAAGTTCCAACTTTTTTACAAGTTTTTAGTGCATGGTTTTTACTTTTAACACCTCCACGAGCCCCGTACTATTCAATCCATCCATCAGCACAATGTTTTGAGTGCGTTACATTGAGTTCTACCACAAAACATGATTTTACACCCCAAAAAAAAGTTGTTTCCCAGCAATAATGTTTGCGGCTTCGTGATGAGGTCTTGTACACCTTGTATATTTCCTAAATTAGTATCGAGTTTTGCAAATGTTTATAAACTCATAAACATTTGAAATAATAAATTAAAGAGTTAGTTTTAATGACATTCATATAAATATACATTAATAGTGTTATCTAGTTTTAAGATTGTAAATAAGTTTTGTATAAAGATTTGTAAGAATAATTTGTGTATTATATGTTGTAGGTACACACAACGCGATATGCGGCTTATATATTTAAATTAGATAAGATCATAAGTCCCATGAATGTATATCTGATTATTTGTTACCTATCTACTTGTAAGAGATTCGTATGTCTAGCATATTGTGCTACAAGCTATAATTATAGGTATAGAGGATGTTTTGGCGCATGGGGCAAATCAAAACTACCGCTGTCATCTTGGTTTTTCAATACATTTCACAAAATGTGTTAAATATTTATCGGCAGCGCCTCCTTGTCAAAGTTATTCAAGTGCTGAAAGGACCTTGTAATAGTGTACGTTTGAAAAATAAAACAAAATTGATTAGGAATTAAAGTTTGGCGTTTGTTGTTACTGTCAACACTTGAAATGAATTCCATCCCTGGCTTGTTGTTTGTTCCGGTTACAGACCGTTTCCTTTCTAAACTTCCTGTAATTTAAGGCTTACGGCTCTCTTAGCTAATAATTGACAAGTGAATCATTTTATGAAAAGGGGCTAGCAGAACGGTTGTTTCAGAAGCTGTAACTTTTGGGAATATTTTCAGTGTGGGATTAATTAGACACCTCTGCAGTTCAAAGTCGCTGCGCTGTCAGTTGGGACTGGTCATCTCTTAGCTGCCACGGTTCATTTTAATTACTTTATTTTTAAATAGTTGATTTATTTTTTTTACTCTGGACGCTCTTAATGTGCCCATCTTTCTACATCGTCCTCACATATATCTGACGGCGCGACACATGACATTTGACGTTTGCTGTCGAGGACGTCGGAACAGAATGGCAGCATGACATATGTCAGCTGTCTGTCAGCTGCCATTCTTGCGGAACGTCACACCGGTGGGAGCGGGGCGGCCATCTTGTTCACTTCGGAATCGAGAACCGCCAACGCACCACGCGCTCGACGAATCGCTTACTTCCGACGCCATCTTTAACAATTTCTAAGTTGATTTAATTTAGTATCGTTATCTATGCCTAATTAAAGAGTGTTAGCGTTATATTTTGTTAATCTGTGAAGTTAAGGAGAAGTAAATCATTGGAGAATCAATTTGTGACTTTGTTCGAGTTTCTGACCCGCGTGAAACATGGAAGATTCTGATATAGGCAATCCTGAGTCTATATATCTATAATCTCAAAATGTGTGATGTAAACAAGATTTTGTAACAATATTTTTATTTAAAAGAGTGTCCATGGAGTTTCTTGCCCGTTCTTCTCCATAGAGATCTACGCTAGGGAATGGGCAACTACGTACTTTCTCAAGTAATTATGTCTTGTGACTGGGACTGTAGCTTTGTTTTTTTTTTTTGTATTTTTGACATTCAAAATTGCTGTAATGGTCTAATTGAAATAAATGCTTTGAGTTGAGTTTGAGTTGAGTTGAATCAAAAAAGATCAGCCTAGTAGCCCTGATTGAAAAGTCATTCATGTGTTTAACTGCTCTATTGTTCGCGCTGATACTAAGATTGAGGTCCTGGGTTTCGATACCCGATTCGCACAAAAAGTGTGAATGGACTTTTCCACTAGGAATTTCTCAGAAGCAGCCGGGAGTTTAGTGGTATGACACCCCAGTGCCTCGTCCTGCGAGTGATCTCTCTCTGGTCGTATCTAATTGCCATCCTATTGGACTATGACAGTAAAGGAATCTGTTCCTTTACTCTCATAGTCCGATGGGATGACTGCGTCCGTGTTTGCGCACGCACTTGTGCACTTCAATATCTTCTCCGTATTTGGCTAATCTTCGTTGAGATTGGCCATCGTGGCCGAAATGTGATCGGGAGGTTATTATTTTAAGTCTTGCATAGCTAGTATACAATAATTACATACATGAAACATAAAAACAAGAAAATAACCTAAACTAACAACAAACTAAAATTATATCGTCAAAAAATTTTCTCTCATCGCTGGCCCAAAAGACAGGCGGCGTTGCCACGTTGTAGGGCACTACTAAGGCTCTGGCCAAGGTAAGTGCCAGCCTTTGGGTCACGGGAAGCGCCAACTTACTGTAGCTATACAATAAGCACTCGGGCCCACGGTCCAGTACATAAATAGGTATATTTACTATCTATCAGTAATATTACTCTTATCACAGTACCTATCTCCTTCATTGAAGATTTGATATCGATACGAATCGATGTAGGTAAATAATCTCGATCCAGGTAAGATGCAGATAATACACACACATTACATTGCCCTCTGATTGCTCTGATAATGTAACACGTTGGACTATGCGTGGATCGTAAAGCTGATATCAGACGCTTCATTTTGGAATCAAATCAAAATATTTTATTTCACATAAACCTACCCACATGGGCACTTATGAAGCACGGTTCGGATTAGTCGTTTCCTATGGAGAAGAACCTTCAAGAAAATCCATATTAACTCTTTTAAAAATATTTTGTTTTAACGATGTTATCATGTAAGACAGGACAGTGAGTGTTGGCCTACAAGTGCTGTGAATTTCAAACCAGTTCCAAGAGATTGAGCTGAAAATTTCCACAAACTTTTGATTCCAGTGACAATACATTTTATGACAGACATGACTTGATCTTGCAGCCAGGATCGTTGTCTCTCGAGAGAACCCCTCAGCGGTTAATAGCACGGACACGTAACTTTGTATATTCGTTCAATTTTGATAAATAAACCTAATAGTCTTGTTTCTTCTGCGGTTTTATGGAACAAGAGTACCACTGCCTAATAAACAGTTGGCGCACCGTAAGCACTCTAGTCTCTCGATATAACATATCAGTGGGGTAACGGATTCCTAATCTATGAGAGACTTTTAGGATAGGTCTTTGTGCACGTTCAGCAGCAATCATAACCGTTTTTCCAGCTGAACCCTACGACATTATGCAGTGCTAAATATAGACTGACATAAGGCAAGGTATATCACCTTTAGAGTATTTTTATCAGCTATAGAACGAAGTCTTTTAAAAATGTACAAAAGCTTTCTAACGCGCGCAGCAACCGATTCTATTTGCTTTGTCCATGTCAAATGTTGGTCTATGTCAATCCCCAGGTATATAATGTACCTAACCCGCTCAAAGATGGGACAGCTGCAGCCACGACCGGGGCCACAATTGCATTGGTGGAATTTGAGTGCAAGGTTATCAGGGGCATCTGTTTTTTTGGTCACAGAAAAGTTTAGTACCTTCGTTTTTTTACATTTAAGGTAAGCAGGTTGTGTTGTAGCCATCTGGTAACTTTCTGCATTCCAACTTCTGTGGTATTGTAGGCTTCTCTCCAAGATTCGCCATTGAAAATAATGGCTGTGTCATCAGCATATGCGTATACTTGCGCATTGTCCAATTTGAGTGAGCAGAGACCATCAACGTACAGAAGAAACAATGTGGGACCAAGGACACTGCCCTGGGGCACCCCATATGCCACCTCCACAAGAGTACTTTCGTATTGTCACCTAGACACACTTTCTGTTTGCGTTCAGTAAGGTAGGAGGTGAACCATTCCAAGGCAATGCCTCTAATGCCCAAGCGTTCCAATTTCTTGATAAGAATTGGCCTAGACACGGTATCAAAGGCCTTGGCAAGGTCAAGAAAGACGCTGACACACCTTCTACCACTGTCAAGGTTACCCACGATATGGTCCCCTAGGTTAGAGACAGCATCTTCCGTTGACCTGAATTCCTGAGTTCCAATTAAATTTGACTAAATTACGTCCGTCTCTTTCTCGTTTTATTAGAGAGAAAAAGATCGCAATAGCATATATTAAGTTTAGTTTGTGCACAGCAGAATCGACACCAATATGTAACTAGCAAACTGTACCCCCGGTCTTACACCGGTTATTTTTTTCATACAAAAAGGTTACACCCTGTATCTGTAGGTATGTATAATTCGAATTATTCAAAACACTTTCTTATTGCTCACCTACCTACACCACGAAATCTTCCATCCAAAAATGTGTCTCTAACTTCAGCCGTTAGGGCTCTGGGCGTATGCCAATTTGTTTATCAGTCAATTTAGAGGTTTTTATCTAACTATAGATAGTACTTTCACGTACAATAAGTAAACAATTACACATAGTTATTATAGGTCTGGTGAGGACCTGCGTTAGGTGGAAGGTGAGGACGCCGTGGCGTCTCTCAAGCTACTCCTCAAAGAGGGGGACTTATCGCCATGAGATCCCGCCGGAAGTTTGTCCGCTAAGCGACAATTTGTCGCAGCAGCGGAGTTTCCCCCCGGCGTAGCGCCTCCGCGCGCCATTCATGCAGGCGCGCGAGGACTATCGCCTCTAGAACCCATGGCGGCAATCCACCAAGGAGGTTCGCCGCCTCGCGGGCGATCGTGCGGTACCTACGGGCCAGCCTTACGGCTACCACCTTTTGGGGCGCGTTCAGGTAGTGGGCTGCACGCAGCCTCAAGGAACGCGCCCACACCGGGGCCCCGTAAAGGGCCATGAACCGCAGGAGCGTTTGCCCCCCCCCCTCCCCCGTTGGGCAGGAGCCGCCTGAAGGCAGCCCCAGTCCGTTCCAGTTTGGGGGCCAAACGTCGGAAGTGCTCCACGAAGTTCCACCGGCTGTCGAGGAGGAGTCCTAGGTACTTCAAAGTCGACTCGACGCCGATGGATACTCCTCCTACCGTGAGTAAGGATCCCGTCGGTGGCGCATCCGAGGCCCATGAAAACACATGGCCTCAGACTTGTGCAATGCCACCTCGAGACCCAGTTGCCGGATCCTCTCAACGACTATCGCAACCCCGCGTGTCATGATATCGACCACCGCCTCGTGCGACCCCCCCTGTGCCAGCACCAGCGTGTCATCAGCGTAGCAAACTACGCTGACAACGCTAGGGAGGTCGGCGCGCAGCCCCCAGTCGTAGCCGATGTTCCACAAGGACGGCCCTAGAACCGATCCCTGCGGAACACCTCACGACATCTCTCGCCGGTTCCATTCACCGCTGCGACCGGGGTAGACGGCGACTCTATCCGTCAGCTAGTCCCCAACCACACGACGAAGGTAGGTCGGCACCCGGTGATACCGGGGTGCCTCCCTTATGCAGCTCCAGGGCATGGAGTTGAAGGCATTGGCGAAGTCGAGAGACACCGCCAGGACAACCCCACCCTTGGACACCGCATCCCCCGTCGTGAGGGCTCTCACGCGCATACAAACTTCAAGTAACGGACATTATTGGACTGGACGGGCATTATTTGAGTCCATCGACACGTAAAGAAGAAGATGAAGAATTGATTCCCATGTTAATGTATTGTGGAAGCTGCAGAAGATTGTAAAAATATACTTGCATTGTATAGATTCCAGTTCTTAGTATTATATAATTGCATAGCACATGTGTGAGTACTTTGTACTGTTCAGCCACCATTTACATTTATTTATCTTTCATTGACTTGAATATGCCTTGGTGACTGAGAGAATGTCATGCTCACTTAAATGTCTCGCTGATGGTGGCGGGTGTGTCGGGTCATTTAGTTCCCTTCAATATGGTTGAGTTGAATGGCGCCGGTACATGCGTCATGTCTGTGAACGGGCGCTGTCAGTTGGGACTGGTCATCTCTTAGCTGCCAAGGTTCATTTTAATTACTTTATTCATACATTTTTAATCTAATCTTTCACTCTGGATGCTCTTAGTGTGCACGTCTTTCTACATCGTCCTCACATTTATGTATAATCTCAAAATTAATGATGTAACCAAGATTTTGTAACAATATTTTGATTTTAAAAGAGTGTCCATGGAGTTTCTTGCCCATTCTTCTCCATAGAGATCTACGCTAGGGAATGGGCAACTACAGTACTTTCTCAAGTTATTATGCCTTGTGACTGGGACTGTAGCTTTGATTTTCTTTTTTGTATTTTTGACTTTCAAAAGTGCCGTAATGGTCTAATTGAAATAAATGCTTTGAGTTTTTTGAGTTTGAGTTTTGAGTAAACTTTTCATATTAGAAGAAAGGAAGATAAAATTAGAAAAAAAAAAAATTTTTTTTTTTTTCGCAAAACTAAGTATTCCTTTTAGAAGAAGAGTAATTTATTTAAAAAGTAGATATAACAAAAGTGTACATTTAGGTGCAATAGTGTTATTTCCTAAAGAATTGTATAATTAGTGCATAAAAAAAAATGTCATACATGGAATATGCTGCGAACACCAAACTGACAAATGTAACTCGTTTTTTATCAAATTTCTGCTCGCCACATGTTGAAACAATACAACCATTTTTTCAACTCTAGCGGACGCATCTTAGACTTACTTTTTTGTAATACTCACGCAGTCTCATTCTCTCCTGATATCCCCCTTTTACCTGTTGACGCCTATCACCCAGCCTTCTATGTACACATTTCTTTCTCTCACCACACACATATTCCGATATGCTCTGCTAATAACAAACTTAATTATCACAAAGCTAACTACAGCAAAATAAATTCTGATATAAGTGCCGTGGATTGGAATGCCTTATTGGATAACTTATAACACGATAACACCTAATGAATCTGTTTCTAGATTTTATGAAAAACTTTATGAAATTATTAAATTACACACACCCTCATGTCGACCAAAAAATGTTAATTTCCCCAATTGGTTTTCCAAATCTCTCATACATACCTACAAAAAGAAGACTCAAGCCTGGGTTAGATGGAAGAAGTATGGGAATTTATGTGACTATGAGGTATTCTCGAGTAATAGGAAAAAAAAATGTGGCTGACATTTGCTACAGTAAATATATTAATTCAATTGAAGACAGTGTTGCTACCAATACTAAAGCATTTTGGACGTATGTTGCAAGCCGTAAAACTACAAACAAAGTTCCATCCACGGTTCATTACAATCAAATTTCATCCAATGATCCTATTACTACTTGCAACTTGTTTGCTACATTTTTTCAATCTGCCTATGAGCCCTCAACATTTGACTGTAACTCTTGGGAACCACCACCCAGTGGTGCTGACCACGATGTCTTCCTATGCAAACTGCAACTGTCTCTTGATGAAATTCATAAAGAACTAAAATCACTTGATTCAACCAAGGGTCCCGGTCCTGATGGGATTCCTTCGATTTTTCTAAAGAATACTTGTGATACATTATGTTATCCTCTACTTATTACTAAAGAAAAAAAATTCATACCACTTACTTCTTAAAAAGTATGATCTTCTGACCTTACAGTCAAGACGGAAGCTTCTGGAAGTTATGACTCTTTACAATGTGTGCCGTAATCATTTTGACTGTCCGGACTTAGTAAGGAGTCTGTGTTACCTGGTTCCTTGAACAGTCCATGTACGCACTCGACGTCTATTTGCTACTAGCCTCTGTAAATCCAACGCTGGCTCGCGTTCACCACTGCATCGTTTAGTTGAGACATACAACAATGAGTTCCATTCCATCGACATTCTTTTTCTAAGTAAAAATGCAGTTAGGAAGCAAATCCAAGCAACCCTAAAGGACCAGCAAACTACTGTGTAATTTTTATTTGATTTCAGTATACATTATTATTTACAATTTACAAATCTATTAAAATAAACTAAACTAAAAACTGTATAATTAGATATTTAATAACGTACTTATTATTAAATAAGCACACAAATTTAAATTTAAATTTTCTTTTTTATTTTATATGTATAATCACACACATTTAAAAATCTTAGATATTAGTTCCAGGAAAATGACCGTTTTTATGTATTAAACTTCAGTGATTCGCCCTTCGAGATTACACTGATTACTTGTAGTAGCACGGATATGTGCTGCCATCTTACACTATTTTAGAGCAACAAAGAAACCATTCCCTGCGCCCGCTTGTGGGTATTTCATACACGTTTTGTGTGGCTGCCATCGCGCACGTTATTATTTCTAATCGATAATTAATTTAAGTATATCTAGTGTTTAGACTTCTTAGTGTTATTTTAGTGATGGGAAAACGAAAGCGCTACGACGAGGAGGAGTATTTAGCTCGGAAAATGAGAAAACTAGAGAAAAAGATGTCTCGTGTTCGTCGTAAACAACGGAGATACCACAGTACCAGTAGTTCGGATTTGGAACAGAACCAGTATTCTGATCGTGATTATTATCAAGAAGAATCATTACAGGAGGCTCCGCAAAACGAAGGTCGGTTACATTTTAAATCCCGAATCTTATAAGCCTCGTTGGCCGGCGACGCCCGCCGCCCGCACCGGCGCCGCCGGCGCGCGACCGCGCGACCTTGACCTACTTTTTCTAACAGAACATTTTGTTTGAATGATCTACTATTTTTATTTACTTGGTGTTTTAGTGCTAATGAGTTTAGTCTGTAAGGCTAATACCGACCTATAATGTTCTTCAGTTCAACCTGTAAGGTTGATCGCTGTAAATTAGGTAGCACCAAAATTCTAGAACATAATTCGAGAAATTATGTCATGAATTTTTATTTACAATGTTAAGAGTGAGCTAACAATAACTCAACAATGTTGTGAGTGACTTAATTCTAGAGTACAAACCGTGAGTTTGTATCAAGAATTTGTAAAGGTGGATTCTAGAACATAGTCTGGAAGATTATGTCATGAAATTATACCTTCTATCAATGGATGTTTAATTCTAGAGTACAAACTGTGAGTTTGTATCACGAATTTACCTCTTATTTTCAGGAGCCCCATATGAAGCTAATAATCTATCTGACTCAACTTCACATCCAAAGCCCCCCGATGAACCGAAGTCCGCGCCGACAGCAACTTTAGCCTCCGCGCTAACTGAACGCGCTTGTGCCGTTGTACCCGAGGCTACTTCCACACCCACTTCCGCGGATGCACCGCCCCCAGAACATGCTATGGAAAGTGTCCAAGAGTTAGAGCCTGATATTTTGTGTTTACTTGGAGAAGAGCCCGCACAGGAAGAGAAGTTTGGTGAAAATGTCCATAAAGACATTGCTAACAGGTGGTCTGATATTCTGGTCAATGGCTTAAAAGATGAAACAAAAAAGGATATTTTGAAGAATTATAGTGTACCTTACAATTTAAAATTAGCCCAGGCTCCAACACTTAATCCTGAAATCAAAGCAGCGGTTAATGAAGGTGCTTTGAAGAGAGACAACATATTGGCTGACAAACAGAAGGTATCTTCTTCTATCATATCCTGTATAGCCAACACAATCACTGCTGTCTTGCAAACTGGCTCTTGTGACGAGGAGATTAAATGTCAGACATTAAAATCCCTTAGTGATGCCGGCAGACTTTTATGTCACACTCATTACAGTGAGACACAAACAAGGAGAAACTTTTTGCTGTCCTGCCTTAACAAAGAAATTAAGGATAATGTAAAGGACCTCAAACGGGATCACTTATTATTTGGTAACGATCTCCAAGAAAATTTAAAATCTATGAAAGCCATAATAAGAGCAGGCACCGAGTTAAAACCTACAGTTGCCAAGCCGAAATTGCCAACCAAAAACCATCAACCGAAGGAACATACGTCGAGGGCTTTAAACTGGAGGGGCCCGCCACCGCCGCAGTCGCAGGCACGTCGCATGCCACCGAGACAGACCGCGACGGCTGGTGGGCGAAAGCAACAACCAATACGCCGTGCGACGGATCGCCGTGTGCCACGGCAATACAACCAGACTCGACGCCGTTAGCAGAAGTGAACAATACCAACACTCAGGCGGGTAAATTAAAGTTTTTTCACCATAATTGGTCGCGAATCACAAATGATCCTGTGGTGTTAAATTGGGTTGACGGTTTGCAAATTCCGATTTCAAACAATATATCCCAGCCTATATCTTATCCACAAAATAGTCCTAAGTCTAGTGTGGATGAACTGCTCATTACTAAAGAAATTAATAATCTGCTTAGTATTGGTGCCATAAGTGTGTGTAAACCATGTGATGGTCAATTTTTATCAAATATTTTCCTCGTTAAGAAAAGTAGTGGGACAAAGAGATTTATTTTAAATTTAAAATCCTTAAATAGATTCATCATTGCGCCACACTTTAAACTTGAAGATTACAGAACTGCTATGAGACTCATGTCAAAACATAGTTATATGTGTTCTATTGACCTTAAAGATGCATATTTCGCTATCAATGTTCACAGCGACTCTAGAAAGTTTCTGCGATTTTGTTGGTTGGGAAAGCTGTATGAATTTCAAGTTTTACCATTTGGTCTTAATATAGCACCATATGTTTTTACAAAAATTATGCGTCCAGTAATGCAATTCCTGCGTAACCAAGGCTTATTGTCCGTCATTTATTTAGATGATATTTTGTTATTTGGAAATACTTATATGGATTGTAAACATAATTTTGAAATTACCCAAGAATTTCTTCAATCATTAGGTTTTACAGTAAACCTGAAAAAGAGTGTTAGTATACCCAGCCGAACTGCAACATTTCTAGGTTTCGTTTTCAAATCCGAGAATCTTACGATTAGCATTCCAATAGAAAAGAAACGCAGAATCAAGGATGAACTTTTACACTTCTCCAACTTAAAAAGATGTAAGTTACGTAATTTTGCTCATTTGACAGGATTGCTGATATCAATTTGCCCAGCAACGCAGTACGGCTGGCTATACACAAAACAATTCGAAAGAACTAAGTATCTTAGTTTAAAACAAAAAGATGATTACAATCAATATATTAATTTACCTGTTTCTTTACGCGAAGACTTTGACTGGTGGCTTAGTAATATTGACAATTGCGCCAGTCCTATTCGCTCCAGCGATTATAAGCTGGAAATATACTCGGATGCGTCACGAACTGGTTGGGGTGTCAGCTGCGCAGGCCAGACGGCCAGCGGACAATGGTCTAGCGAGGAGTTAACTCAGCACATTAATTATTTAGAACTGACGGCAGCATTTTTTGGGTTGAAGATCTTTGCTAATGATTATCGTAACTGTGAAATACTTTTACGAATTGACAATGCCACTGCAATCTCTTATATCAATAGGATGGGTGGCGTACAATTCCCCCATCTTAGTTCTGTTAGTCGTGACATTTGGCAGTGGTGCGAAGAGCGACGTTTGTTTGTCTTCGCTTCGTATATTAGTTCTAAGGATAACTATATTGCAGACGCGGAATCCCGCCGCATACATGCTGATGTGGAATGGGAGCTCGCTGACGATGCTTTTCAAGTTATTTGTAAAAAATTCAATCGGCCTGAAATTGATTTATTTGCGAGTCGATTAAATAAGAAATGTTCCAAATTTGTTTCTTGGCATAATGATCCAGAAGCATTTAGGGTAGATGCTTTCACCTTGAAATGGTCCTCCTATTTTTTCTACGCATTTCCTCCATTTTGCTTAATTTTAAAAGTTTTACAGAAAATTATTCTAGATAAGGCGGAGGGTATTGTTGTGGTCCCTCTCTGGCCAACACAGCCTTGGTATCCACTTTTTAGGAAGTTGCTATCTACTAGTCCAATTGAATTTACACCTAGTATAACATTATTATCATCTCCTTACAGTGTGGGACACAAGTTTCAAGAGGGCCTTACCCTGGTTGCCGGAGTATTGTCAGGCAGGCATTTCTGATGCAGGGCTCCCCTCCAGATGCTGCGGATGTGATGTTGGCATCTTTAGCTGGTAGTACTTTAAAACAATATAACACTTGTTTTAAACGATGGTTTACCTTCTGCCAGGATAAAAACTTAAATTTATTTCAAGCATCAGTTGCTAATGTGTTAGACTTCTTAGTTACCCTTTTTAACCAGGGTCAAAAGTATGGCTCAATTAATTGTACTAAAGCAGCACTAACGCTTCTTTTAAACTCAGTGATTATGAATGACCCACAGGTCACGAGGTTTATGAAAGGAGTCTTCAAGTTGCGAACTCCAACCCCAAGATATAATTTTACTTGGGACCCGTCTATTGTTTTAGATTACTTGAGTAATTGGTACCCAAATGAAAGCCTTTCCTTTGAAAAACTATCAAAAAAATTGACTACACTCTTAGCTTTAGTAACTGCTCACCGGGTGCAAACATTGTCGTTGATTAAGGTGTCTAATATTAAAAAATATACTAACGAAAAGTTCGTAATTAACATCACGGATTTAATCAAAACCTCAAACGTGCATCGTTCCGCACCAATATTGATACTTCCTTATTTCAACGAAAGACCTTCCATTTGTCCTGCCAGAACTTTAGAACAATATTTAACTGTATCGGCAGACAAGAGAAAACCTGAATGTAACTCTTTATTAATTAGTTTTAAGAAGCCTTTCAATAATGTAAGCTCACAATCTTTAAGCCGTTGGATCAAGGCCATCCTGAGTGAAAGCGGTATAGACACATCTGTCTTTAGCGCCCACAGCACAAGACATGCAGCTACGTCTGCCGCCAATAGGCTCGGGGTTAGCATAGATAATATAAAAAGAACTGCGGGTTGGACCGGCAGATCAGAAACTTTTGCAAAATTCTACAATAGAGATGTAGCTGCAGACACCTCAGATGCTTTTGCCCGGTCCCTTTGTAGGATGGCCTCAATTAACGAATGATAATGATTATTTTGTCTTTGTTTGATTTACTTACCTTGTGATTTGATTATATTTGTGAGGTAATATACCTTTGAGTTTATCTTTTTTCCCCTAAATAATATGGTTCCCTTTTTACTATTTCGTGTGACTCTAAACATCTACAAGTAATCAGTGTAATCTCGAAGGGCGAATCACTGAAGTTTAATAGAAAGTCAAACGAACTTACCTGTAAGTGACGTTCGATGACTATTAAACGATGTGATTCGCCCGAGAGATTACACTCCCTCCCTGACCCTGATCAAGATACTTCTAGATCCTCCCCTGACTTGCACGAAATAGTGGATAACGATGGCCAAAGGGGAAAACGTGTATGAAATACCCACAAGCGGGCGCAGGGAATGGTTTCTTTGTTGCTCTAAAATAGTGTAAGATGGCAGCACATATCCGTGCTACTACAAGTAATCAGTGTAATCTCTCAGGCGAATCACATCGTTTAATAGTCATCGAACGTCACTTACAGGTAAGTTCGTTTGACTTTCTATTGTATTTGTGTTATTACTAGCTACTTTGTAATACTTTAAATTGTAATCTGTGGAGAACGTTGTGGGTAGCATAATTGTTTTAAAATGTAATATTTAAATTATTGTTACGAATTCTTATTGTGCTACTGTTTGTTTTTCCTTAAATAAATAAATAAATAAAAAAGTAAACTACAATATAATAAAACAGTTGCAAGTAATGAAAATGCCGAACTCAAAATGTTAGGTAGCGACCTGCCTGATCTAAATTTATTTAAACCTGTGTTTCAGGCCATCACATTTAATTAGAACAGTAAAGTTTTAAAATAAAATAAATCTATTAACAACTATAACAAAAATCAAATTGGTACAAAAACATTAAAACTAACTTTGTTATGGGTGGACTGTATTTTTTATTTATTGTTCCCTTCTTCGATAGCTTCAGGTGGCTATGGGATTTCCTTTTCAATTAAAACTCTTCGATGGTTTAACACTGTTTAATTACTTCGTCTATATTTTAGAGCGGGCACGTTATTCTACATAAACTGATTTACACAAGTACACAATAATCACAAAGAACAATAGTCAGAACATAATAATCACAAGAACATAATATACTTAGGGCACGTGGGACTCACAATAAACACTTAAAACTAGACACTTGTAAATAGAACACTGTAAAAATATAAAACTGTATCGACTGACTTTAGTCGCCTATCTTTATACCAAAACACCATGTCGCAAGTAGTGGCGGGGCCTCGTTGTACTCAACCCCTTTCGGCTAATCGTTCCCTCTATAATGGACTTTCCCATCTTTCTGCGGGTCGGTCAAGTTTCGACTTGCCCACAACACGCGAAATGGTGATTTGTTACCTTATATGGTAACGTTTTTGGCTTGTTATGAAACCGTCAGTTTCGCCACCATATAAGGCAATCGTATGTCATGGTATGTGGTTTTAATAAAGTCTACACCTTTTTCCCGCCTTGTGCGGGCCTGTCTTTTTACTTTATTAATCCTTATCTTAGCTAGTTATCTCCTAGTGATACAATGGAGCTCGGCGTCTGTTACAAACTTAAATAACAATAATCAAACTAGGACTTCTAGAAGTTTTCCTGTGTCCGTGTAATTAAGTATCGCTAAATTATCAGATATTATAAAACTACATTTCCTATAACTTAGACTATAGAAATTTAGTTTCTTGTTAAGTCTAATTTAGTTTCTTGTTAAGTCTAATAAACATCAGAAAAGGTCCTAAAAACACATAGAATTGACTGGCAAAAGCATGTCTAGTTTTAGGCTTTGTGCAAACCAGGTCCTTCCTTCTCCTATCGGAAGGAACTTGGTCATAGGGAAGGGTAGAGTGCTGCTGTAGTATAATGTGAAGAATAAATAATTGCCGTACTGTGAGCACATTACATGCTTTGTAGAGCAGCTGTGTCGAAAACATAAACGGATGAAAGAATACCGTAATAACGGCAGAAAACCTTTAGAATAACCGTTTTTTTGGATTTTGCTATGGAGCTCCGAACGTTCGATTCGGAAAAAATTTAATGCGCAAATGAACGACAATTTCTGATATCGAGTGAACGTAGAGTGAGACAAAAATTAATATAACTAAATTAAAGCGTCTGACATCAGCTTTATGTAAGTATTTAATAGATACCTCATTTATCTATTACAAACATTAATATATTACACAGTCATAATGTTTTTAAGTGTCTCTATTTTTGCTGTCGAGAAACAGGAATTTAATAAGTTGATGAACTACAAAGCATTTGGCAGTTTTACACAATCAGCCCATAGCGTTCCCACTGCTGGGACACCAGCTTCCTCTCTAGTTGGGAAGTGAGCCCTTATCCTTAACAACATATAGATATCTAACAGTCACGATGACTTTTATTTTCTAGACTCTGAAGAAATCTGGCATAGTTGCAGATACTTTATAGGGTGATTTTTTTAATTCTTTTCATTTTGTTGAAAATTTAGTCTTCTTAAAAACTTTCTTAGTGACTTTTATCGTAGCAAAGGTCGTTGGTGGAAAAATTTTACGTAACTACTTTATCACATACAACATAATTTTAAAAAAGTGAGCCGTCGCGGGACGCCTGGCATGTGAAATATCGAAATTATTTTGTACAAGTAATATGCTTAAAAAAAAACAATGTAAAAAACAAACACATAAAATAAAATAAAAACAAAATGACTCGATTCACTAAAAGAAAATCCTTATGCTGGAATCGAACTCTAAGTCACGAGATTGTAACCCAGCGCATAAAAAAATAATGTTTTAATCTCTTTGAACGAAGCCAATTATAGAGCTAAACAGGTGGACACTCAAAGAAGATAAAGTCAACCTGTTTATATCGTTTTGTTACTATTTACCTAATGTGTTGTTGATACTTACACACGAGTGAAGAAAACTGCAAAGTCATAGTACACGCGTACTATCTGTTACCATACTTACAGTATTTTCTGAAATATTCCCGAAAATAATTGAGATCCCTTCAACATATTTTCAAAGTGTATAAAAATCAAGATGCTCAGTCAAAACTATAAAAAGATATGGACAAATTTAGATTTTCGTGAAAACTTATAAGTACAAAAATTTACCTTAATTTTCAACTTTTTTATTTTTCGGAATTTTCCCTTTACTTGTGCTGTAAGACCTTGCTTTTAACCATAATTGACAGTACTAGGTAAACCGGAAGTACCCTATAGGTTTTGGGTCGAAACCTATATGGTAGTTCCCGTTAACCTAGAATCACGAAATTTGGCGCAATGTCACATGTAAAGGGAAATATCTGAAAACCGTAAATATGTAGTTTAATAAAAAAAAAACTATTTCACTATTACAAACTTATTATTTGCGGTTGGTGCAATAGCCGTTTCACGGGATCGAACAGCAAAGTTAAGTTTGTCCTTTAATAAGTTTGTATGGAACCCCCTTTTTAAACATGAATATCGATGTGTCGATATATCAATAAACAATATTTACCAACGATTAACGTGACGTACCTACGTTTTTTTATATGGTGAAACCTGTATTTTAGACGAAGAAGTTATTTTCATTGATTATTTATTTTAATCTTAAGGGCCTATACTACCTCAAATGGCTTAGCATGATCCTCCGTTACGCCTAAAATACTTCAGCATTAATTTTGAAATAAATATATGGTAAAGTTGAGGATTAATTTTAGGTCTTTGGCGAAAACACGATTTCATAAAATTTTCTCGATAGAAAAAAATCCCAAAGTTACCTACAAATCGAACAATAAACCGCTGGTATTCAAAAAGTACTTCAAATTAGATCATGAAACTTTGCATACTAACTGAAATAAGTATAAAGCAGGTCTCGTGTTTTTTTATTTTTTCTAAAAGACGAAAATTTGATTTTATAAAGAATAAAAACCACTCATTTCGTACTATTCGGCCGCAGTGACTGACGTAACAACCGCTTTGTAGTGCAAGCTGATTAGAACGTTATTCTAACAGTATTACAAACGAAGATTGAACCACCGCAAATAGAGTTGCTAATCTGAGGTAATATAGGCTATTAAGGGGACTACAGGAGCTAAACGCGAGTATTATAATGCAAAAAAACCTAAGATTCACTGCAATAAACAAAACCATAAAAATATATGATATTTTTCAGGATATATATGCTAGTACTTTGAAAACACAATACAACTAATTTTACTCGATAAAAAATCACGAACTTATCTCTAAAAAAAAAATTTTAACGAGTAAAACCATACTAAAATACATGCGATCATTCTGCAAACAATTCTACAAGCAACATATTAGCATCATAGTGTTTTATTTTTTTAGTCCAACAATATATTTTTTTGGAAATCGCAAAAAACCACTCATTTCGCACTATTCAGCCTGCAGTGACTGACGTAACAACCACTTTGTAGTGCAAGCTGATTAGAACTTTATTCTAACAGTATTTCAAACGAAATTTGAACCACCACAAAGAGAGTTGCTAATTTAGCTCCTGTAGTCGCCTTAATATCTATTTGTAGGTATAGGCATAATGTTTATGTACATAAGATTGTTTTTTTTTTGTGTTTTTATTCTCCATAATTTATGTAATATGTACGTCGTAAAGTAAATCGCTCATGGTAACTTGAACAACGAAAATCGTCCCTTTCATGCTGAAGAATTTTTTGCATGTGATGTTCTAAGTAAGCAACTTCTGTCTTCTGCTGTAATTACTACCAGAATTTTGTTTCAGGAAAATACGTGCATTTTGTTTTAAGAGTTCCCCACTTCTGAGGTTGAAGTGTCATTTAACTAATCAAGTGCAATCGACGCCTATCAACATGTGCAACAATAATTAACGGGAAATTCCTACAAACATAAGAATACGTTGTCAATCTCAAGTACGGCGAACTCATTATCTACACAACTATAAATACTCAAACACACTTCTAACATAATCACATTCCTCCCAACTTCAAGATGATCGGGACAATACTGCTCGTTACGTTACCGCTCATCCTCTATGCGGTCTACTTGATCTCCAAACGGAAGTTCCAATATTGGGAGGAAAAGAAAGTTCCGCATCAAGCCCCAACTGCGATTTTTGGTAACTTCGCCGGATATATTTTACAACAGACGTATATGGGACATCTTGTACAGAAATTATGCAAGAAATTCCCGAATGACCCCTACGTTGGCGCCTATTACGGCACGGAACCCACCCTCATCGTGCAAGACCCAGAACTCGTCAAGCTCGTTATGACCAAGGACTTCTATTTCTTTAGCGGCCGTGAAGTCTCCAACTACTCCCATAGGGAGCTGTTCACACAAAACCTCTTCTTCTCCTACGGCGACGAGTGGAAGGTGATGCGACAGAATCTCACCCCACTGTTCTCCTCCGCCAAGATGAAGAACATGTTCCATTTGATCAACAAGTGTTCTCACGTGTACGAGAACGTACTTGACAAGGAAGTGATGAAATCTGACGATATCGAAGCGAGAAGCCTCGTGGCGATGTTCACGATGGACTGCATCGGAACCTGCGCGTTCGGCGTTGACACAAACGTGATGGAAAAGAAAGATAACAATCCATTCAGACAAATTGGTGACGTTATCTTTGATACACACAGGTTTAGAGCATTCAAGAATGTTGCCCGAGCTATATGGCCGGCCATCTTCTACACGTTGGGATTTAAGTCGATGCCGACAGAAGTGGAGCATTTCTTCAGCAGTTTGCTGAAAGGAACATTCAAAGGCCGCAATTATACGCCGACGTCGAGGAACGACTTTGTTGATCTCTTGTTAAAATTAATGAACAACCATTCGATGACGGGCGACAGCCTGACGAACATGAAGGCTGATGGAGGAAAGAAAGTTAATTTGGATGTGGACGAAGATCTATTGGTAGCGCAATGCTTCTTGTTCTTCTCTGCGGGATACGAGACTTCGGCAACCACTTTAAGTTTCACTTTATTTGAGTTGGCGAAGAATGCTGAAGCTCAAGAACGACTTTTGGAAGAGGTGGACAGTTACCTGCGTCGTAATAATAACGAATTGAAGTACGATTGCGTTTCTGAGAATCCGTTCATGGATGCGTGTATTGATGAGGCTCTTCGACTGTACCCAGTACTAGGAGTGCTGACCCGCGAGCTGGTGGAAGACTACACGTTCCCAACAGGCCTGACGCTAGAGAAGGGTCTTCGAGTCCACCTGCCGGTCTACCACTTGCACCACAACCCGGACTTTTTCCCCGAGCCGGAGCAGTACCGTCCGGAGCGGTTCCTGGGCGAGGAGAAGCAGAGCATCAGGCCGTACACATACATGCCATTTGGTGATGGCCCAAGAATCTGTATCGGTAAGTTGTGAATTTTTTTTTGGGTCGTCTTTTTGCAATACGTAGTTCGTAATTATCCTCATATAGAAAAAGGCATGTGTCTCAGCAGTTATATGCTGACTGTTTTATGAAAAATAGTGCATTCTGTTTATGTCAAAGAAAAGATGCTAGCTAGTCTTAGTCAAAAATTAGAGCACAGAAGCGGAGTTATTGCACTCATTACCGGCTATAAGTAAGTTTTGTGTACCTACTGTTTTGATTTAGCTATTTATGGTGTGCCTATAAAAAATGAGAACACTTATCAAAATTTGGAGTATAGTACTCGTAGGTAAATTTTCTCGTCCAAATGTGATAAGTCGTTACCCAGCGTGATTGAACATACACATTAAAAATTCAAGATGAGATAGAAGGTATTGTAGTTCGCTGGCATTGGATTTGTCGGTGTTTTTCTTTATTACATATTTTAATAGTGTATTCACTTTGTAACATCAACTGAGGAGCCCGTGGCTAAATAATAACATCCACTCGGGTCGATCTTTAGGTTAAGCCGTGCTTGCCTAGGTTGGTCTGTGGATGGGTGACCACCCATTACATACCGGGTTTCCTCCGTGCCTCGGAAAGCACGTTAAGCCGTTGGTCCCGGCTGTCATTTGTAGATCTTTGACAGTCGTTACAGGTAGTCAGTGACCCAAAAAGTCTGACAACCAGTCTTACCAAGGGGTATCTTATTACCCAGTACTAACTGGGTTGTGGAGGTCAGATGGGCAGTCGCTCCATGTAAAATACTGGTATTCAGCTGCATCCGGTGAGACTGGAAGCCGACCCCAACATAGTTGGGAAAAGGCTAGGCAGATGATGATTTACTTTGTAACATCGTGGGTCATCATTATCAGAGATGATACCTGCGTCATTTATAGTGCGGCATTAATAGCAACAACCAAAATCATAGCAACATGGCCTTGGCTTGCCAGATTGTCGTAATCAAACAAATAAATAGTACCCGTCTGAAAAAACGAACATTTAGATATCAACAGTATGGTGGTGTATTTTTTCAAGAGTGTGTTTCTATTTACTATTAGCCTTCAATGAAAAATCTTATTCCTTTGACCTATGAACTTGAAACCTGGGTCAACTCAAATACTTATCTGACTATACAATTAAGATCGTTAAAATTAATTTTCAAAAACTACCCCCTCTTTCTTAAGGGGAGAAAGGGATATTATTAGTAAGCGAAAATACGAAATCCACACGAAAAGCCGCGGGCGAAGAGTTCGTATTTTAATAATATTATCTGAAAAGAAACAGGTATTCGGTTTTCAAATTCAAAAACTTGAGCAGCTTTGATTTTTACATTCAACAACAAATTTTAAATTGTCTTTTCCAGGAATGAGATTCGCAAGAATGCAAATGGCGGCCGGTCTGATAACAATACTGAAGAAGTATCGAGTGGAACTGGCTCCTGGCATGAAGAAGGAATTGACATTCGAACCTAGGGCCATCATTACACAACCAATCGGAGGTATCAGGCTCAAGCTCGTTGAAAGAGAGGGATGGGAACATAGGCTGTTCAAATCGCCGCAAAGTTAATTTTAAGTGTTTTAAGTCATCTTTCTTTTACCACTTATTGCTAGTTTTGGTCACGCTAAGCTACTCCTGAATGTAAGGGTAAATAAATAAAGCTGTTGGTTTTTGAGCGCTTGATTCAGAGTCGAGAGTTGAAATTCCATCATCATGCACCTGCCCTAAATGGTGGTACTTTCATACAAGCCTGAAAGCTTTGCTTACCCTCATAACCTGTTATTCTTCATATTTTTTTCTAAAGAGTCTGCTTGCTCCAAAAGAGGGGCTTGTCGTATTGTTGGGCCCTAGGCAGGCCTCCTATTATTCCAATTTATTTTAGGGTAAGAGCATTACGTCTTCGTCTTTCTTATCTCACCATATCTCTGTTGGTCGTCATCTCAGTAATCACAGCCGGCCTAGAGTTCAAATCCCAACTGTGCAAGCAATAGCCTAAATTAAGTTTAGTTTGTGGACAACAGAATCGACACCATTATCACCTACATTATAGTGTTATCTAGTTTTAAGCTTGTAAAAAGCGGAGTTAGACATCTTGAAACTGTACCCGAATCATTGTGCCCAGTGTTAATGTGTCAAAGTGTAATGTCAAGTAATTGGTTAGACTCAGTGAATCTGTTTGAAAAGAGTAACCATGGAGTTTCTTGCCGGTTCTTCTCCATGGAAACTACCACGCTGAACCGTGCAATGTGAAATGAAATAGTGTGTCGCATTCAGTGTGTTTTCATAGCACGAAACCCGTCTTCTGCCCACATAAGGTCGAGCCTAGCGAAATAAATCCTGACCATCCCGACATATACATATATTTCCTAAATTAGCATCGAGTTTTGCAAATGTTTATCAATTTCTCGTAAATATTTGAGATTGTAAATTAAAGAGTGAGTTTACTTACATTATCATTTACATAATAGTGTTATCTAGTTTTAAGCTTGTAAATAAATTTTGTATAAAGATATGTTCGAACTGTGTATTATATGTAAGTATACACAAAATGAGATAAATGTTTACTACCAACAGCACCCCTTTGTCAAGGTTATTCAAGCGCTGAAAGGTCCTTGTAACAGTGTACGTTTGAAAAATAAAACAAAAAAATTAAGAATCAAAGTTTGGCGTTTATTATTTCTGTCAACACTTGAAATTAATTCCGTCTCTGGCTCGTTGTTTGTTCCGGTTTCAGACCGTTTTTTTTTCGACCTTTCTGTAATTTATGGCTCACGGCTCTCTTAGCTGAAAATTAACAAGTGGAAATCATTTTATGAAAAGGGGCTAGCAGAACGGTTGTGTCGGAAGCTGTAACTTTTGGGGATATTTTCAGTGTGGGATTAATTAGACACCTCTGTAGTTCAAAGTCGCTGCGCTGTCAGTTGGGACTGGTCATCTATTAGCTGCCCCTGTTCATTTTAATTACTTTATTTTTAAATAGTTGATTTAATCTTTTACTCTGGACGCTGGTAATGAGCACGTCTTTCTACATTGTCCTCACATATATCTATAATCTCAACTTGAATGTTGTAACCAAAATTTTGTAACAATATTTTTATTTAAAAGAGTGTCCATGGAGTTTCTTGCCCGTTCTTCTCCATAGAGATCTACGCTAGGGAATGGGCAACTACAGTACTTTCTCAAGTTATTATATGTTGTGACTGGGACTGTAGCTTTGTTTTTTTTTTGTATTTTTGACATTCAAAAGTGCTGTAATGGTCTAATTGAAATAAATGCTTTGAGTTGGGTTGAGTCAAAAAAGATTAGCCTAGTAGCCCTAATTGAAAAGTCATCCATGTGTTTAACTGCTCCATTGTTCGCGCTGATACTAAGATCCTAGGGTCTAGAGAGGTCCTAGGGTTCAATTCCCGATACGAACAAAAAGTGTGAATGGACTTTTCCACTAGGAATATCTTAGAAGGCCGGGAGTTTAGTGGTATGACACCCCAGTGCCTCGTCCTGCACCTGATCTTTCCCTACTACAACAGCCCATAACGTCCACTGCTGAACATAAGCCTCTCCCATGATGGGAGGAATTTGCCGTAATCTCCACGCTTGGCAGGCGGATTGGAGATCGCAGTGATGACAGACTAACAGAAAACGCTGCTGGCCATTCTCTGGTCTACGGAGGCGCAAGGTGTTCTGCCTCAGACATTAGTCGCCTTATACGACACCCGTGAGTGTAATGGGTTGGTTCTATTCTACTCTGCCGGATACCACACGGCTAATCTCTCCCTGGTCGTGTCTAATAGTCCGATGGGATGAGTGCATCCGTGTTTGCGCACGCACTTGTGCACTATACTATCTTCTCCGCTTGGCTAATCTTCGTTGAGATTATAGGATATAATATTATAAGTCTTGCACAGCCAGTACACAATAATTTAAACTTTAGTCTACGACAAAAAAAATTGCATTAGGCACTTTAATACGATTTGTACGGAATTCATTCTTAAACACAAGTGTGCTCATATGGACATATTATTATGTTATACCGGACGATAACCTGTGTCAATTAATTAATTACTTACAACTTTGTAAAGTACCGTGTAGGTCACGTAAAGTTCAATGCTGATAATTCAGATAATTTCTTTAGTAATCAAAACGTAGCATAATTAATTTATTATGTTGTACCTAATGGCTATTTCCTCGTAAAACAAACAAATACAAATTGGCTTAGCGAGTAGTATTCCTAAAAGCATAATAAAACAATTGAATAAACCAATTGTTTCTAATTCCATGGCAATAAAAAACCTTTGATGACAAATAGGCCATAAAACGAAGGCAAATATATCGAAGCAAATAAGCCGGCTATACTCCTATGAACTGCCCAAGTCCACAGTTAAACGTAACGCCCTTTAAGGCCCTTCTAACCCTAATATTACTTAACTCTATTTGTGGTGGTTCAAACTTCGTTTGAAGTACTGTTAGAATAAAGTTCTAATCAGCTTGCACTTGTAACAAATCTGCTTGATCCTATTAAAATAAAGGGATAAGCAGACTTGTTCAATTAAAAATAATAGGGGAAAGATATAAAATACAGCTAGTTATAAAAATCTACCTAGCACGCACTCTAGGATAGTTTTATAGTTCACGCACTAAGGTACAAATTCTGACGGATCCCAAGCAACTTCAGGACATTGTAAAAAACTCTCGGAATTTATAATCGAAGCCTACCACGCCTGCTGCAAACTAAAAGATCAAAACACCAAGAGCAAGGGTAACTCCTAGTGGAATGCGGAACTTAGTAAGCTAAGGCAAACCATGCGCAAGCAATGTAACAGAGCCAAAAACTCTAGATTACCCGAAGACTGGGACTCATACAAACACAATACACCTTCATAAAACAAGTCAGGAATGCCAGCAGGGCAGCCTGGCGTAAATTCTGCGAAGAAATTGAATCAAACACCGAAGCCGCGCGTGTGACAAAGATACTATCTACCGATCAGGATCGCACCCTTGGGTCACAGAAAACCCCAGATAACTCTTATACTAAGTCGGACTATGAAACAAGTTCTTCATTCTTTTCCTACATAATGTCACCTCCAAGATCGAATGTGCAGTGGACCACATATGCTCTTCACTAGCTGTCTTCATTGCCATAGAAGGCGCTTTTGACAAAACCATCTTCCATACAATCAAAGCAGCTCACGAGGAACCCGGCGTGGACTCGACCCTCGAGGATGAATCACAAATATGCTCAGACTAAGAGCCGTACAAGTTATGGTAAACGACACCACTAGAGCAATAGTGGCGAAGGGCTGTCCCCAAGGTGGTGTCCTTTCCCCACTGCTATGGAACCTCGTAGTAGACAGCCTTATTAAGCGTCTCAATAGCAGATGCTACTACACGGTGGGCTATGCTGATGACCTGGCCATAAGAATAAACAGCACACACGAAAACACACTATGTAACCTTATGCGCCAAGCCTTGAGGATAGTAGAAGACTGGTGCAAGGAATCCAAACTAGCTGTGAACCCTGCTAAAACCGAACTCGTCCTCTTCACAAAGAGAAGGAAGTTGATAACCTTACAACTACCAAGCTTCTCTGGGACCACCCTAAGCCTATCGAATGAAACCAAATACCTGGATATATTTTTGGACAAACAGCTGAACTGGGCAAAATACACTGATTACATCATCACAAAAGCCAGTATAGCCCTATGGCAATGTAAGAGACTGCTCGGGAGAAATTGGCATAAGCCCCAAAATCACCTACTGGCTATACACCACAGTTCTCCGACCAATTATTACATACGTTTCTTTAGTTTGGTGGCCCAGGACCAACCTAAGTACAACCCAAAAGGATCTCGAGAAACTACAAAAATTTGCCTGCGTAGCAATCACCGGCAGCATGAGAACTTCCCCCACTGCTGCCTTACTGGCGATGCTGGGGCTACCACCTCTGCACCTCGTCGTAAGAGAGGAGGCGGCCATAGCGACTTTCAGACTCGAAGTATCTGGCACCCTAAGTAACGATTCCAGAATTAAACACACACGCATCAGAGAAGATGCAATCAAACAACAGCCCTTGATGGCATCACCCAGCGACAGAATCCTGAAGACCCACTGCTTCCAAAAACACTACAACATAGAGCTCACAGCGGAGTTGTACAGGGGACTACTCAGGTACGAAAGAGCTAGGAATCTACACTGATGGTTAAAAAACCGACGACGGGACAGGTTTCGGGGTGTTCTCCGACGACTTAGACATCAAAATATCCAAACCCCTTGGAATACTCAACTCTGTTTACCAAGCAGTGTGTGGGTATCATCCAAGCGGCACACGCTATAGAGGAGACCAATATTCGAATACTCTCCGACAGCGCCTCAGTCCTTCAATCCTTAAAGAGTAATCAGATAACGTCGAGACTGATACTAGAATGCCATAATGCCCTAGAACGAATCACGGTACTAAACCATAACACGGTAACACTACAATGGATCAAAGGTCACAGTGGATCACTTGGGAACGATGCGGCTGATGAACTTGCCAGAAGAGGATCCAGTACAAAACCCTGCGGATCCGAGCCCATTGTGCCTATTCCTTTCAAGCAACTAGGAAGCTGGTTAAAGGAACACACTCGAATACAAGCGGAGAAATGGTGGACATCGGCACCAGGGTGTAGGCAATCCAAGGAAGCTATGCCATCCCTGGACACAAAGCTGACCAGGCGCCTTCTGCGCCTGGACAGAGATAGCCTACGACTGGTGGCGGGGACCATCACTGGACACTGTTCACTGAATAAACACTTCCACACCCTGGGAATCACTGATAGTCTCCTGTGCAGAGCATCCATGGAGGTGGAGGAAACGGTGGCGCATTTGCTCCTCGACTGCACTGGCTTTACCAAGATTCGCAAGGAGACCCTGGGAACACCAAGATCCCTTGCGGATGCCCTGAAAAGACCGGAAAGTTTGATCTGCTTCTGGAGAAAGGTGGGCTGGTTGGAGCAAACGGCCACCACGGCTCACGCACAATGATCCACTTTATTACGGAAACCAAAAACCCAAGATAGATAGATAGATAGTTCACGCACTTAGTTGGTTAGGGATCAGTTCGACACTCTAGGAGATGGGAACAGGCGTCAGGGTAGCAGGTCAATACCAGAGCAACTTCGAGGACCAGCTTCAGGAAACCTCTGCTGGAAGGGCGTCGTACAGATCTTAGAGTCCACCAAGTCAACTCTGTAGTAAGCCAGCGTAGATCTCAGGGCCAGACGTCAGGATAGCTTTGCGAGACAAGTAGTAAGTCAGGCACGTAGTTAGCTTCCGAAGATCGGGAGTAGAAGTCCAAGGTGAGTCTTTAGCTGGATCCCCTGGGTAGTTTAAGTATCTGACAGCGTAAACCAAGCTGTTATCTGATGCTTAACAAATCAGATCCAAGAGTAGACTGCTTCCAGCCGTTCGTAAGCTCGTTTTCAAAGTAGTCTTCCCTTTTAATTATCAAAAATTAGTTTTCTTAGTGTGGTCATCATCTCATCTGACAAGTGTAGTTGGCCAGGATATATCCATGAGTGCGTAAAGAATTTTATAAATATAATTTAAAATTAAGTTATTTAGTAAACAATCGTAATAATTTATTAAATACAAATGCTAAACATATCGATAAAAATAATTTAAATCACCTACATAAACCAAAAGTAGCCATCATACATAAAGGGTGTAAAACACCTCTTAACGAAGCCGAAAGGCACTTGTTCCCCTTGTAATTGCGATCATTTTTTTGTTCTACACCATACCTGGGAACCTTCTAGTTACGGAGATTTTGGGGGTCAAAGTTCCAACTTTTTGACAAGTTTTTTTTTAAATACAAGCTTTTTGTGTAAGATTTTTACTTTAAACACCTCCACGACCCCCGTACTATTCAGTATATCCATCAGCACAATGTTTTGAGTGCGTTACAATGAGTTTTACCACAAAACATGATTTTTCACCCCAAAAAAAAGTTTCCCAGCAATAATTTTCGCGTAAAGTTATTTAGTTTGATGTACAGTATGCTTGGTTGACGGCTTCGTGATGAGGTTTTTTACACCCTGTAGACTAGACAGAGAATTAAAAAGTTACTGACAGTTTGACAATTTGACGCATGTGTCACAACATGAAAATTTTGATAATATTTTATTTCAGCTATTTTTATAGTATTGAATCGTATTTAAATCGATTTGCTGAGTGTAGACATATAAACAAATAAAAAGGATGTTATATAGTATTATGAATGATGAATATGAAGTGTAAGTATAGCATAATACTATTCACTACAAAGCGGTTGTTACGTCAGTCACTGCAGCCGAATAGTGCGAAATGAGTGGTTTTTTGTGATTTACAAAAAATCTATTGATTGGACTAAAAAAAATAAACACATAAGACCTGCTTTATAGTTAGTTCAGTAGTATGCAAAGTTTCATGATCTAATTTGAAGTACTTTTTGAATACCAGCGGTTTATTGTTCGATTTGGAGGTAAATTTTGTTTTTTTTTTTCTATCGAGAAAAGTTTATTGAATCGTGTTTTCGTCACACATAGTCCTTAGCATTAATCCTCAACTTTACCATATATTTATTTCAAAATTAATGCTGCAGTATTTTAGGCGTAACGGAGGATCATGCCAAGCCATTTGAGGGAGTACAGGCCCTTAGTATCGCTACGTCAAAGGTTTTGCGGGCGGAATGACTATAGGCATTGAATGGGCACAATATCATAGAGATGGGATAAAAGACAAGAGACTTGACGTCATACATAGAAACAAAGGCACTGCTCTAGGTAGGTATCTTTTATAAACCTTCTGGTTTTCTAACTCTGCTCCGCACGTCATTTACTACTTCAATAAACTCAAAATTTCACACAAAAATGCACAATACATTTTCCGGAGTAAATCGTCTGCATTGCCTTTTCCCAACTATGTTGGGGTCGGCTTCCAGTCTATCTGGATGCAGCAGATTACCAGTATTTTACATGGAGCGACTGCCTATCTGACCCCCACAACATAGTTAGTACTGGGTAATACGATACCCCTTGGTAAGACTGGTAGTCAGACTTTTGGGAGACACCATAGAAATGTAAAAACAGAAGAAGTGACTCGTGTCGGTGTCTGCGCGACATCTCCAGTCGGCCATGTCATAGGCAAATGGCCATCTCCGCGAACAAAAACCCAAGATAGATAGATAGATAGTTCACGCACTTAGTTGGTTAGGGATCAGTTCGACACTCTAGGAGATGGGAACAGGCGTCAGGGTAGCAGGTCAATACCAGAGCAACTTCGAGGACCAGCTTCAGGAAACCTCTGCTGGAAGGGCGTCGTACAGATCTTAGAGTCCACCAAGTCAACTCTGTAGTAAGGCAGCGTAGATCTCAGGGCCAGACGTCAGGATAGCTTTGCGAGACAAGTAGTAAGTCAGGCACGTAGTTAGCTTCCGAAGATCGGGAGTAGAAGTCCAAGGTGAGTCTTTAGCTGGATCCCCTGGGTAGTTTAAGTATCTGACAGCGTAAACCAAGCTGTTATCTGATGCTTAACAAATCAGATCCAAGAATAGACTGCTTCCAGCCGTTCGTAAGCTCGTTTTCAAAGTAGTCTTCCCTTTTAATTATCAAAAATTAGTTTTCTTAGTGTGGTCATCATCTCATCTGACAAGTGTAGTTGGCCAGGATATATCCATGAGTGCGTAAAGAATTTTATAAATATAATTTAAAATTAAGTTATTTAGTAAACAATCGTAATAATTTATTAAATACAAATGCTAAACATATCGATAAAAATAATTTAAATCACCTACATAAACCAAAAGTAGCCATCATACATAAAGGGTGTAAAACACCTCTTAACGAAGCCGAAAGGCACTTGTTCCCCTCGTCATTGCGATCATTTTTTTGTTCTACACCATACCTGGGAACCTTCTAGTTACGGAGATTTTGGGGGTCAAAGTTCCAACTTTTTGACAAGTTTTTTTTTAAATACAAGCTTTTTGTGTAAGATTTTTACTTTAAACACCTCCACGACCCCCGTACTATTCAGTATATCCATCAGCACAATGTTTTGAGTGCGTTACAATGAGTTTTACCACAAAACATGATTTTTCACCCCAAAAAAAAAGTTTCCCAGCAATAATTTTCGCGTAAAGTTATTTAGTTTGATGTACAGTATGCTTGGTTGACGGCTTCGTGATGAGGTTTTTTACACCCTGTAGACTAGACAGAGAATTAAAAAGTTACTGACAGTTTGACAATTTGACGCATGTGTCACAACATGAAAATATTGATAATATTTTATTTCAGCTATTTTTATAGTATTGAATCGTATTTAAATCGATTTGCTGAGTGTAGACATATAAACAAATAAAAAGGATGTTATATAGTATTATGAATGATGAATATGAAGTGTAAGTATAGCATAATACTATTCACTACAAAGCGGTTGTTACGTCATTCACTGCAGCCGAATAGTGCGAAATGAGTGGTTTTTTGTGATTTACAAAAAATCTATTGATTGGACTAAAAAAAATAAACACATAAGACCTGCTTTATAGTTAGTTCAGTTAGTATGCAAAGTTTTATGACCTAATTTGAAGTACTTTTTGAATACCAGCGGTTTATTGTTCGATTTGGAGGTAAATTTTGATTTTTTTTTCTATCGAGAAAAGTTTATTGAATGATGTTTTCGTCAGACAAAGTACTTAGCATTAATCCTCAACTTTACCATATATTTATTTCAAAATGAATGCTGCAGTATTTTAGGCGTAACGGAGGATCATGCCAAGCCATTTGAGGGAGTATAGGCCCTTAATATCGCTACGTCAAAGGTTTTGTGGGCGAAATGAATATTGGCATTGGATGGGCACAATATCACAGAGATGGGATAAAAGACAAGAGACTTGACGTGATACATAGAAACGAAGGCACTGCTTTAGGTAGGTATCTTTTATAAACCTTCCAGTTATCAAACTCTGCTCCGCACATCATTTACTACTTCACCAAACTCAAAATTTCACACAAAAATGCACAATCATTTTCCGGAGTAAATCGTCTGCATTGCCTTTTCCCAACTATGTTGGGGTCGGCTTCCAGTCTAAACGGATGCAGCAAAATACCAGTATTTTACATGGAGCAACTGCCTATCTGATCCCGACAACCCAGTTAGTACTAGGAGGTAATACGATACCCCTTGGTAAGACTTATTGCCAGACTTTCGTGCCACTGATTGCCTGTAACAACTGTCAAAGATCTACAAATGACAGTCGGGACCAAGGGTTTGATGTGGTTTCCGAGGCACGGATGAAACTTGGTATGTTATGATAGTCACCCATACAGACCAACCTAGGCAAGTGCGGCTTAACCTGAAGATTTATCCCAGCGGCTGTTATTAAGTATTTATCCACGAGCATAGAACATTTTCCGGAATATATCTTTAAAAGGTAGCAATCAAAGTCCGTTGCGTTCAATAGGACTACGCGGCCACAGAGAACACGAAAAGGGACTTCTAATAATTATGATAATATCTAAGTACATGTAAGTTTGTGTAGATATAGTAAACACACTGCAGTATGATAACACAGCTCATGACTTTTGTTATCAGGATTGAGAAAATCATAGAATAAATACATTAAAAAAAAACAATATTCCTTTATTAAAAACTAGCGGACGTCCCACGGTTTCGACCGCGTAGTTCCCGTTCCCGTGGCAGTACGGGGATAAAATATAGCCTATGTTACTCAGGGTGAATGTAGCTTTCTAATTGTAAAGGAATTTTTGAAATCGGTTCATTGCTTCCGAAGATTACCCCCCTACATACAAACTTACAAACAAATGTTACCTCTTTATAATATTAGTATAGATACACATTTAAAAAAAAATTAAAACAAAAGTATCCGGGGTTTAAAGTTCCGTCTGATTTCATTTGAGTATGCCGAACGGTGCCGAAAGAATACATCAAAACCTGACCCAACTGTTGAAGGCGCGCACCTTGTTTCCGCCTGACAAAAGACTGCCTAGCACTTTATTCAGGCGGCCAAGCCAAGGAAGCGCTCCCTCAACGATTGTTTCATGTCGGCAGTATTAATTGATGCGTAATGCTTCCGACATACATTTGTAGGTTTCTATTGAGGAGAGGGATCTTAGATGTATGGAATCCGCGAGTTGAGTTCCCATGGATTCCATAATCTCCCTTCACTTCACATGCATGGGTCCACACCAAATTCCTCCTGAAAACAAGTTTTATTAGTTTGATTGCTAGATTTTTTTTAGTACGTACCTACCTAATCGTCTTATCGTGCTCATGTAGCATTTTTATCTTCAACGAAACAGTCAACAAAATACAAATTAAACTGGGCAATAAAAAACTCATAATTACCACAGATAGTCAAGCAAAGTCGAAAATTGCAAATCTCAATTAGAAAACCTTTTTTCATTTTTTTATATTAATTTGGTTTTTCTACATAGATAAATATTTAATGGAGTGCACTCTTGTTGAGAATTTAATGCTCAGCAGTGCGAAAAAAAAAATAAAAACGTCAAGCTTGCATCTTCATAAAGATAAAAATCGTTGCTCTCAACCGAAAGGTGCGACAAAATCAATCACTTTTATATAAATAAAGCTAGACGCGGGCGATGTCGCGTGACTTTGGTGTAACATTCGATGTTTCTTTAAACCAAATTGATGTGCGTAAGCGGTATTATCACTGAAAATAACACAGAAGGTTTGTTTTACAGGGTGTAAAATAAATAAACGCGTGACCCATGCTACAACCGTCTTCAAATCGCTCTGGTTTCAACAGGATTACCGAAGGCCCGGAGTTCACCAAAGCGGAGTCGAGCAGAGCGCAGAGGAGATGTGCAAGATTCAACCAATCACACGAAAGACGTGATACGCGATGTAGATTTCAACCAATGTGATTGGTGTTTCTGCTTTGGTCTCGTCTCGTCTCGTGGAGTCTGGACCAGACTACAAACGCACTGACAGGTGGCTTGTTTAGCACCTAGATCCTAGCGAATAGCGAAGTGTAGCAATTTATGGTAGAGCGTAGGCCAGCCTGTTGTAAACAAGCACTCCACATCGGTCTCCACCGGCGGTTTACAACAGTGCGTCAATAGTGCGTGCTGTTGTAAACCGCCAGTGAAGACCGATATGGAGGTGTGCGCAGGGCTTGTTTACAACAGTCTAGTACGGGGCATAAATGAATAATCCATCCATCTCAAGGGGTCAAGGATGAGCGAGCCAGCGATACCAGGGTCGCATAAAGTGGAAGAAAGCTTTGTGGGTTTAGTCAGGACTTAGTTATTGATAGTCTTTTGTCTTCTCCGGAGCTTACACAACATACTCATTGAAGTATATGCAAGCACATTCTATTGGTGTGACCTTGGCATAGTGGGACCAGTGTATAATATGCGTATCTATACTGAAATTTACTATCTCATATCTATTATACTTCATATCTTGACCTCACTCTATCCATGGTTCTTCTGCACTAAACTGCTAGCTTCATATAAACTTAGGTATAAGCTAATTTACGTATGCTCTCAGACAGATTATGCTAATGAGATGGATAATCCGATCATAATCCTGCAAGGAGCAGGATAATAAATCATCCTGCAGGCTAGCGATGCCAGGGTTTCATAAAGTGAAAGTGTTGAGATTTAGTCGACAGTCCACCAAGCCCTGTTGTCTTCTACAGAGTGTACAGTATATCCCTGAAAACAAAACCTTGAAGCTGTTGAAGCTTATACGGATGCAATGACCTTGACATCGCAAAACCAGGGTCTAATGTGCGTATTTTACTATTCAGTGTGACAGTGAACTTAGCATCACCAGCATTAACCAGCTCATATGCATATGATCTTGACCTTATTTCTTCACTTCATCCATGGTTCTTCTGCACTAACCTGCTAGCTTCATATAAACATAGGTATAAACTAATATGTGCTCTCAGGCTTCAGACAGACGGTCCGGGGCTGCGCGCATGCGCACTAGCTCCCTCTCGCTGGACTCACCCTGACACAGTACGGCGGCCATGATGGAAAGAATCAAGGGATAATGCCCGTATCAACAGGTTGAGTTGATGTTAATTGCGGCAGTAAAATTGATGCTCATTTGTATTGTTGATGTGATTAATAAGTGTCGGACTTTGTTGAGCACTTTGTGGATTTGTTTTGAAGATATTTATTGGTTTGGTGACAGGGCCTGCGAGGAATTTGATAAAATAGGTATTTGATGAAATTATAGCCATCGCGCTGAGTCAAGAGTGTGATAGGGACAGCTGCAGTTCAGACCAGTTTACACAAAAATTTTGACGAGATCGATATTTCGTATTGCCCTTTTTTCTCCTAGAAAACTGACCCGATTTAATTACTTGACATTTGACATTTTTTATTGAAAGATTATGTCTGGGTTCTAACATTATTCTGGAAACACTGTTCTCTTCCAAGCAATTAAATTCGAAATGTTGAACACCTACTTAAATATTAATACATATGCAGATATTTAGCTTCATGCAACTCTTACACATTCCAAAACTATCAGGCTTAGCAACAACAAACCAATTTCAATTGCAAATACAATTTCATTCCATTTCTCGTACAAATATTTTCCCAGACGTATCCCCCAGCCTCCGACTACATGGTCACCCTAAGTATCCCACTCCACGCCGCGAGCCCAGTGTTCTGACGCGTTTCAAGCGTCACCCACAGGCGGAGACGGAGCAAAACATTAGCTAGCTTTCAGACAATAACATATCCAAAAGATAAATCATATCAGTAACAAAATTAGAAGAAAAAACTCTATTTTGTAACGGTTTGTAAACGTTTTGCTGCAGTTATTAGTGAATGTGATAATTATAAAGTGTTAATATGGAAACGTAGTGTATGAAATTCGTGTTGTGAATTTGGAAAAGCTTTTTGAAAGCATATGTGTTTCTGTGGTCATTTTTTGTAAGTATTTAAAATGTTTTCTCTGTGGATTCAAGTACAGATTTTCGTCCAATTTTCAGTGTCATGGAATTTTTTCAGGCTTTTTATAGAGGATGCACATTTATACTATTTTTTTTCTAAATGTTTGACGCTTTTCTACATAATAATATTGCGATTAGATGAAAATACTAGAAAATTTTGTTCCATATACCTATATCAAAAAAAGGCGATACTTTAACCTGCTATCTTTTTATTCCGTGAAAGCATATCAACAGTTGTGGTACTTTAGAGTGGGCGTCTACACGTGTTAGCTGATTCAATCGCCGTCGTTGCCCGCATTTCTGGCCTAGTTGAGCCCATTAGAAGCTTCATTTAGCGCGCCTACAATACGCAGTGCGTTGACTTCTTGATATGAATGTTTTGACAGGCGCTTTACTTTTGGTAGATTTTAGTAGGTAGATTGTACAAATTATTGTTACATCGTATTTTATACCTGCAATCTATGCAAATAAATTTTACTTCTCTTTATTTTATATTAAGTTGTACCAAATGTCTGAGGCAGAACACCTTGCGCCTCCGTAGACCAGAGAATGGGCAGCAGCGTTTTCTGTTAGTCTTTCATCACTGCGATCTCCAATCCGCCTGCCAAGCGTGGAGATTACGGAAAATTCCTCCCATCATGGGAGAGGCTTATGTCCAGCAGTGGACGTTGTTGGTGTACCAAATGAAAGGAGACCTAACAGAAAAGGAGAACGTCCTCTCTATCTACTTACATGTTATTTATTTTTGCCCAGTTGTACTCGTTACAGGCTTCTTAGAGAGCGTCTACAATACGCAGTGGCTTGTTACTATGAATGGTTCTATAGGCATTTTGTTTTGAATAAGTTGTTTTATTTATTGAAAGGAATATTTATACATAGATACCGTACTGTCTCATTTGTATCTCTATGTTGTTTTCATTAAAGGCTTCATTTAGGGCACCTACAATACGCAGTGCGTCGCCTTGTTGTTATGTATGAATATATTGATTTGAAATGAGTTTGTGTCAAATAAAAGGAGACTCCTTTAGTCATGTGGAGAAAAATCAAATCTAACTAAGCTAATAGGTACATCAAAATAATTATATGTAAGGGCTTCATCTGGGGCGCCTGCTATACGCAGTGCGTTTCCTTGCTATGAATTATTTAATAGGCGTTTTTTAAAGGAGGATAAACTTAACAAAAATTAATAATACCGTCTCGAGAATAAGCCCGTCTCAAATATTCAATATTGTTTTATGTAATTTATTTATTGTTAGCCATGGCAACAATAGAATTACGTTCTTTAAAAGTAATGTTTGTGGAATATTTTCAATGGCAGAGTACCAATTATAAAAAAAAAAATGTTCTACAGTTATTAAATTATACTGCACTAAAATGTAATTAATCTATACCAATAGTTGGTGCCAGTTAAGATGAGAATAGCAGTCATTGACCCACCTACATTTATTAAACTTCTTAACTTTGAAAACCAAAAATAAGCCGGTTCAAGTCTTGAATCATCTATCCATCTATCTGTCTTGTCATCTATCGTGATCTTCAACATTTTTTCTAATGAAAAACGATACATGGTTTATTTGTACGAAGAGATATTAGGAAAAGGGCAATGACCGCTATTCTCATCTTTACTGGCACCAACTGTAATTATAAAATTACTATTTATTTTAACAACATGAAAAGGAAAATAAGACTTGCTAAACAAAACGTTGACTAACTGAACAAACAAAGACTTTCTCACAAAATAAGTAAATAAATAAGAAATGCAATGAAAAATGCATACAAAGCGTATTGAAAAAGCAGAAAAGATCGATTTCCATTCGTCTCTAAAGTCTCGATAATTCTTTCTTTATCGTGTGGTTAGTGTCTAACCTGGTGTCAGAGTTTTTAAGCCGCCCATAGGCCTCTGACTTGGCTTAACATGCCGTCGAGAAATATCTCTCAGGCATGCTGGTTTCCTCACGATGTTTTCCTTCACCGAAGCAAGTGATAATTAGGTATACAATACGCACATGAATCCGAAAAATCAGAGGTGCGTGTCTTGGGTTTGAACTGGAGACCTATGACTTGGCAGTCCGACGGTCACACCACTAGGCTACCACTGCTTAGTCTCGATAATGTTTTGGAGCAATGAAGTGCAATATAATGACTAGAGACCGGATAATATGCAACATAAAAAGCTTGAAATATGCATGCAAATATGCATGAAAAATGCCTAAAATATGCACGAAAACTGACAGAATATGCAACATTAAATGAGTTTTTTTTGTTTTGTAAATATTATTCCTTTAGATTTAAGTATTTTGTTAGTAAATACTTGTCTTATTTATGTTTTACTTTATTATGTATGTATCTTTTTAATTTATTGTTATTTGATAAAATAAAAAAAACTATTAAGTTTTATATTTTTTATTAAAAAATCAGCATACATTTATAGAAAACTATCCATTGATAGATGTTAATCGATACAGTAGACATTATTTAATATTTTTGTAAACATTAACAATCAAGTATTGTTCCAAATGTTCAGTGGTAAGATTATGTCTTCGATCATTCAAAATATTTTTATAGGTCGAAAATGATCGCTCCACATCTACTGAGGTAACTGGGCAGAATTTGAACTTGGGTGCTATGTTAGCGCTTATATTTTCTGGCAAAACTTCCGTCGGTCCATTAATAAAGCTATCAATTTGAGTGCGCTACGCTCGAAAAATACCTACCTACTGTAAATTATATCAATAATATGCATCATCACTAGATATTAGTAAAAATATGCTATTAGCCTTGAAAATCGCTTAAATATGCAAATGCATATGCAAATATGCAAATGCATATTATCCGGTCTCTAATAATGACTAATGTACTTACATTGCATATTTATCCTTAAGAGTCCGCCGTATAAAATCCACTCGCTAGAGTTTAGGCAAATTCGTTGCGATCCTATGTTTGTGTGCATTGTTCATGCAGATACACGCACACACGGGTTAAGATCGAGTGTAGTGATCGCTTAAACCATTTTGATCTTTTAGTTATTTTTAAGTAAGTAAGTACGGTTTAGAAATAAAAGTCATGAATTTGTGTGCTTATCACAATCAATATGTCGTCTTATTGGATTTTCCATTAGGAATTTCTCAGTAGCAGCCATGGAGTCAGGTTTTGTGCCCGGATGATGGCAATAGGCTCGGCCCCTGTTACATGGGATTTACACAGAACTGGCGAAATGTGGGTGTACTGTACTGTTAGGTGCATTGCTGCCTATACCTTCGGGGATTAAAGGTGTGATGTTATGATGGTTAAGTCATAATTATTAGATCCACGCAGATTAATATCTAAGATGATTTTGAGGAAAGAACCGTACACATTTGAGGGGACCTGGGGGTCTAAAATGGCCGCTTTAGCAGAATCGTAATATGAATCACGTTAAAAATTTAAAATTCTTAAAATGGACTTTATGAGCATAACTATAAAGTCCATTTTAAGAATTTTATTTTTTAACGTGATTCATGCTAAGATTCTGCGTGGATTCTGCTAAAGCGGCCATTTTAGATTGCAAACATTTGACAGTTATCGTGTACGTCGACTCATCAACAATACAATAGGGTAGATGACAAACAAAAAATTAACGTCAGAAAGATTTGCAAAAAATATTGGACACAGTTTTTTTTTTTTTTTTCACATTCATACAGTGCGTCGAAAACTCGTGTGACGTCACATTTGAGTACAGTTTTTACCGGAAAGTGACGTCACAAGCCTCTCTCTATCTTTGACGCGTTTTATCTTCGTCAATTTTATTAATTTGATAAAACAAAAAACATGTATCCAATATTTTTCGATAATCTAATGGACGGACTAAACAGAATCATATTTTATTAGTCAGGATCATCCCTAAAAAACATTGTTGTGTTCAACTTGTAACCCGCTTAAAGTACCGAAACTGTCAGACATTAGTTAAAAACTAAGTGAAAAGAAATAAAGAAAATGGTCATATTAATGTCGTAGGCAATTTGTATGTATGACGCGCCATTATTATGTATGGTTGAAAAACGCCGCCATTATGTAATACGACGGCCTCACGTTCAGTTGGATTACAATTCGTATTCGTTTTTTTTCATTTTTTATTTCGATTTTTTTTCATTTTTTTTTACCTACTTGTTGAGAATTACGTGGCACGGGGTTTCTAAAAGGGGGGTGAATTTATCATTATTTTTGCGATAGGACGCACCGTTTTCGAGATATAAGCAAATTTAGAACCTGCTACGACTCCATGACGCGCGCTCGCTACGACTAGCATTTTACATTACACATCCACTTTTTGTCACAAATGTAGTCGTCGCTCCACCGGCCTTCGGCCTACACTCCTCATGCCAGCTAGCAAGACTTTTAGGACAATTTTAGTAGGTTATTTGAGGTATCGGAATTGCTGACAATACGGCTAAACGTTGGACGCCGCTTATCAAACGTATTGCCACCACAATCCGGCTGAACGTGAGGGCGCCGTATTACATAACGACGGCGTTTTACAATCCGGCGCGCCATTATGTGAAACGGCGTATTATACGAATTGGCTGCGACATTTATACAAGCAAATTTTGTTGGGTACATAATCTTCTATAGCGTCACGTTTCAGAAATATGAGCTATGAAAGCTAAAGTCCATTCATGGTGGTCCATTAACACATTCATTATGTCTGAGACAGCAACGTTAGCTACGTTTTCGAATATATATAGCGTTGTGATCGCTACCAGTACAACTTTGATAGCTGAAATCTCGGAAACGTGACGCTTCTATCTATCCCACCCCCACGGGAACGTCCTACAAATAGCCTTTGACATTCGGCGATAATATAATTTAAAAAAAATATATAAAGAGTTTTTGTAATCGGATCAGTAGTTCCGAATTACCCTCTACATCTAAACTTGCAAACACGCAAACCAAACATAGAATACAAACTTTACGCCGTCATCATAACATTAGTATTGAATCTGAACAAAATTTGAACAATCTCAGTAAACAAGCAAAGTTCTTTGTTTATAAAATGAAAATATAAAAAAAACTTTTCAGATCAAAATATGGTAGTCGGCGTACAATCTCCGGAATATAATTTACGTAGAACACGTGACCGCGCGCAGCAAAGTCATACGTCCTCACTCTGGGATGGCCCGTTCGTTACTGAAGAGAACGGTTGAAAAGGATAGCGCTATTACTACCGCGTGCAAAACAAGGGACAGAAAGAGTGCGTGCTCGCTTAGAATAAAATAACGTAAGCGGCAAATCACATATGGCTAATTACGAGAAAACCAAGTAGAAAAATAAAAAAATAAGTCAACACGATGTTAGATAATATTGTTACCTATCTATTAGGCTAAAAATCATCATTAAATTCCTTAGGGTTTCAGAGATCCAACACAAAATAAGTGCAAAACGAGTTTTTTTTGTATTTTTTTTCTATCGTGATTTTTTTATCCAATCGTGTTTTCGCTTCAACAGATTTAATGATTATAAGTCCAAGTTTAATGGTGTCCAAATAGCGAACTCTTAGGTCTTATAGATACCGAGATCTAGATCGCCCAATATCACCAAAACAGCTAATACAGGCTCTTAAGCTTCTTTATTTACACTATAATATCAACTCGTGTTAGTCTAAGTGTACGACAATGATGTTGAAAGAGCGGAGCCTTCTAATACAGGCATTGTTTGCCTAAATGGGGGCTCCAAACACATTAACATGTAATGTAATATCTAATAACACAATAAACTATTTTGTATTTTTTTTTTGTAACATAAATTCGTTTGTGATCGGAACAGCCGGAATCCCACAAGGACTTCTTAAACTTACAAAAATAAACTTTTTATATTAATTAGTAGGAGCTTAATTTATTAACTTTATTGTGCATGCTGTGGTCTCCTATAAGTGAAGGAGTACACCTACCTAATACCGTGTGTCTTCCATTAACTAACAATGCTTTGTGTATATCTTTTGTTGGAGATCCTTAAATAAATAAAGGACACGTGCCGCCACTCCTACGCTTTTTAGATATTATTACAAAATAGATTGACGCCTAAATTAGCAGAACATTATGCAAACATTTCCTTTGACTCAGAAGCTGATTGGCACATGAACAAAGTAATCAAAAACATGCTAACTAATAACATTAGGTGGAATAATCATATCTATTTATTCTTCCTTTGCATTAGGCCCACTGTAGACATATATATTCTTAGATACTGATCAAATTCATTTCTAATTAAGATCAATTAATTTCAATGTATTATTTTTGGTCGGGATCTAATCCTCTTTCTCGACTGGTTCATTTTTAACACGTTCTTATTGGCTTTACCTGTAATAGGCTAGTTACCATCATCAATAAATTGCAAATCTATTTAGTCCGTCGGTTAGAGTATTTTAAAATAATGGACACGTATTTTTTGTTTTTGTTAATCAATTAATATTGACAAAGATAAAACACATCAAAACTCGGGAGTGGGGGCTTGTGACGTCACAACGCACTAAAAATTATAGCATGGCGTGACGTATTGTGAATTTTAAAAGCGTCGTATCTTCGTCAATTTTGGTTTACGTAACAAAAGAAAAAGTACGTGTAATATATTTATATCTAACCGACGGACTAATTAGATTGTTTCAGGACACAAGCCTATTAACTAAATCTTAGAAGTTAAATTTGACCCGCTTCCCGGCTGCCGATTAAGCTGGAATTTTGCATACATGTTTATTGAAACATGACCCACGGAACCCTTATAGATTCTTCCTGTCTCTTCTGTCTATTGAGACAGACGAGACAGGAAGAATCTATAAGGGTTCCGTTTATACCATTGGCAAAGGAACCCTAAAACACGACGTGTAAAAGTAAAAGAGTTTTTAAAACCTAAATACAATAATAAAAAACCGGCCAAGTGCGAGTCGGACTCGCGCACGAAGGGTTCCGTACCAATTATTATTAAAAAAAAACACGTTTGTTGTATGGGAGCCCCCCTTAAATATTAATTTTATTCTGTTTTTAGTATTTGTTGTTATAGCGGCAACAGAAATACATCATCTGTGAAAATTTCAACTATCTAGCTGTCACGGTTCATGAGATACAGCCTGGTGACAGACAGACGGACAGGCAGCGAAGTCTTAGTAATAGGGTTCCGTTTTTACCCTTTGGGTACGGAACCCTAAAAATAAAATATTTACTTTGCACATCTATGTTTGGGTCATAAGATTACACCATCCTACCAAATTTCACCTAATTTGGGCCAGTAGATTGGGAGCAAATTGGCTGTGACAGACGGATGGACAGACAGACAGACGCACGAGTGATCCTATAAGGGTTTCGTTTTTTACGTTTTTTGTACGGATCCCCACCATGACAGCGACAAAATGGTTTTTTTTTAAAAAGTTCAGCCTTAATGAGATATGTGTATCTATAAAGAACGACCTTCACCGAGCTGGTTATTGGATGAAAAGTGTTTTATATCAAATTAAATATGGCAAAAAATATATTGCCAATGGGTTGTCTAAAAAATTTCAGTCCAGATTTTTTTTTTAACATTTCACTGGTTTGGCTAATAGACAAATTCCATACCAATAGCAAGTATGAAACCTGTAGAATATGCAAATGTTAGGTTAGTTTTGCATAAATTCTATAGGCTTCATACTTTAAACTGGTATTAACCAAACTAGAGAAATGTAAAAAAAAAAAAAAAAAAAAAATTGCTAATTAATCATATTCTGGACTGAAATTTTTTAGACAACCCATTTGCAATATATTTTTTGGCATATTTAATTTGATCTAAAATACTTTTGATCCATTAACCAGCTCGGTGAAGGTCGTTTTTTAAGGGATCTTAGACTAATAGACGATCTCAAAGAAAGACAAGAAGGCAAGCTACACATTACCTTACAGTCTGTCAGTCAATCTAAATCAAGAAACTTGTTTTATGAAGTGTTATTATATTTGAATTCCCTGGCACGAGTTTATTTTTTATTGAAGGATATATACCTAGGCCTGCTCTTAACCTCAATCTCGTGTGATAAACCGAGGGATATGGTTGGTCTATATTCTCTATAGTCATACATTTCGTTTTAATATTAGTAAACAAATCAGGCAACTAAATAAAAGATAATTAACTAACTAGGACGACAATTCAATAAAGCTTCGTTTCCTAATCACGATCTATCGAGTGCAATCTATTATAATTTATAATTTACCGGCCCCCAAGATACAGGCGCAGCCTAGTTTGGGGACCTCTGTTTTCTAAATATTAATGTTAAAAATTTACTCGTTACGATTTTGTCAAAGTGCTAAGTTAGTTTAAGAAAATGATTGTAACAATGATTCAATAAATTTATTCTTATTCTTATTCTTATAATTTGCCAACACCCAAGGGCGACGTGCCACGGGAATTTACTCCTTAATTACTGATTTATCATTTATTGATACAGAAGCAAAATTAACAAGTTATTAATACTTGTATTGACTGGCTGAGGACCCATTTACTCCCATTTGTAAGTTATTACGGATTCTATTTTGAGCCTCACGAGTCTACGAGATTGCTACGAAATTGCTACGAATTTGCTACGGAGGTGCTACGAGACGATTATGGAACTTTCTTTGTTTCATCTTTTATTTTTTATTTTGCTTTGATGTTTTCGTGTCGATGTTTTGATATTTTTATGTTCAAAAAAATTTGGTACTTTTCTCAATAATATATAATACATTCTTGGAGTAATAATAATAATATTCTTTATTTTTCGGACAACAGTGATCCATCGTGTCAGTAAGCAAAACAAAATAACTTATTTCTAGTGTTAGTAGCTGAGATACAATAGAGAAGACAGAGTAAATAGTATTGTGAAAAGGACATCCCCAGATTAATGTTCAGTGATTGTCCTTCTCACAAAACTTTTAATAATCGGAGAGTCAATACTCTCCGCTATAGTTTTTAGGATGCTGTTGCCACTTGCCCGCAACCTTGACAACAGTGACGCGGTTTTCTTACGAATGACGGTGTGGAAGCCGTCAGTTCGGTTTTGCGCAAACATAGCAGATGCGCTGCACCATCGCGGTAGTCCCAACAGCATCCTAAAAATATTATTATATTGTACGCGTAGGTCATCCAACGTTCTTTTAGTATAGTTGACCCAAAGGTTCCCCGTGCAAAAAACACTGGCAATATGCCTTAAACAGTGTTACTTTTACTAAACTGCTACACCGAGCGAATCTTCGGGCCAACATGTTACCTCGGACCGCCCAGTGGTCTGGAAATCGAGCTCCATACTCATAAAAACTCAAAGTCAGGAATTCAAAAATTTAAAAAATTGCAATGGCTCTGGTATACCTCCTTTTACGTCATATTAACGTATGGGTGGTATTAGTAGCTCCACGGGAGAGAAAAAAAAGTTTTGTGTTTTTTTTGTATGGGAGAAAACACTTAAAGTGCATTTTTTCGAAACTGAATGAAACTGAAGAGCTGGTGCTCATACGAGCTATTATACCATATACGGCGATCAAGATAACATATAATTTATATGCCTTTGGTTGCCGCTTTGCACGTAACAATTTTTTAAAATTTTGAATTTTTGTAATGAGATTTTTCAAATCTATGACGTGTTTGAATGAAGTTGCACATCGATTTACTTATACTAACGTTAGTTTATATCCTGCTAATGACTTTTATGATGATGCTAGGACTTTTCTCCAGCTTATTCATTTCCGAAAGAGTAGCTTTACATACATCGCAAGTCTGCGATGAGGTATTTGATAGTTGTGAAGGGATTTTACTATCTATCATGGTCAGAAGCATCGATTGCTTAGCAGCATAGCTTCTCATAATAGAAGGCTGCAGTTCTGCAATATCAGCTTAAATCAGAGCCCTCCCACGATGTTTAACTTGTTTTCGTTCGAAAACTTAAAATAAATTGGTCTGCAGAACACTGTGGAAGATGGCTTTGGATTGTTTTCTTTCCTCTCCTTTCCTTTTTTCCGTCACAAACTAAGCGCAGAGGCACAAAAGAACACAAAAATACTAGCATCGTCGTCTTCCGAGAAAACCATTCGTGGAGCTAAGCCCGCTACAGAAGAGAAGGAGAGTGGCAGAGCTCCTACCGCACAGCACTGAAAGCCTTGCTCATGCAACTGGTTTAAAAACAGAATAAGAATATGGCAGTTATCATTAAACTGGTCTCGGAGCATCCCGAAGTGGTTACAAAAAAAAAGGAATTGTTATAGCCAAAGAAAACTATGCCTATGTATTGCTGCCGCTGATAAAGCTCTAAGTATTTTGACCTCATTGAAGCTTTCGAAGTGACCGTATGTAACATTAAGATCTTGGGCAAAAGAAGAAGGAATGCCACTGTATCCTTTTTATACTGCCATCCATGAGGCGAAGAAGGACTGCTGTCCTCCAAAAGATACCCTCGACATCACGGAAAGAGAGGTAAACGTAAAACTTCAAGCAATTTTGGACAAAACTGTGGCTAGGCTTGGAAAATTCCTACATGTGGAACCTTCGCTAGATGGCAAAAAGTTGACACTGATATATAAAGGGTGTAAAACACCTCTTAACGAAGCCGAAAGGCACCTTGTTCTCCTCGTCATTGCGATCATTTTTTGTTCTACACCATACCTGGGAACCTTCTAGTTACGGAGATATGGGGGGTCAAAGTTCCAACTTTTTGACAAGTTTTTTTTTTCAAATACAAGTTTTTATTGTAAGATTTTTACTTTAAACACCTCCACGACCCCCGTACTATTTAATCCATCCATCAGCACAATGTTTTGAGTGCCTTACATTGAGTTTTACCACAAAACCAAATTTTTCACCCCAAAAAAAAAAGTCTTTTCGCAGCAATAATTTTTACGTAAAGTTACTTAGTTTGATGTACAGAATGCTTTGATAACGGCTTCTTGATGAGGTCTTTTACACTCTGTATATAGATATTTTGATTTGTTCTTTAGTGCCTCTGCGCTTAGTTTGTGGCGGAAAAAAGGAAAAGAGAAGATAGAGGAGAATCCAAAGCCATCTTCTACAATGTTCTGCAGACGAAAACTTTTAAACATCGTGGGAGGGCTCTGATTGAAGCTGATATTGCAGAACTGCAGCCTTCTATTATGAGAAGCTATGCTGCTAAGCAATCGATGCTTCTGACCATGATATATAGTAAAATCCCTTCACAACTATCAAATACCTCATCGCAGACTTGCGATGTATGTAAAGCTACTCTTTCGGAAATGAATAAGCTGGAGAAAAGTCCTAGCATCATCATAAAAGTCATTAGCAGGATATAAACTAACGTTAGTATAAGTAATTCGATGTGCAACTTCATGTAAACACGTCATAGATTAGAAAAATCTCATTACAAAAATTCAAAATTTTAAAAAATTGTTACGTGCAAAGCGGCAACCAAAGGCGTATAAGTTATATGTCATCTTGATTGCCGTGTATGGTACAATAGTTCGTATGAGCACCAGCCCTTCAGTTCCATTCAGTTTCGAAAAAATGCACTTTAAGTGTTTTCTCGATATTTAAATGTTGTCACTCTTTTGATGTTCAAGCCGTTTAGGGTAATGTCAGGTATTGTATCTGGGCATTCACCTTCATTTGCCTTAAAGACAATGTATTCACACTTCTTAACGTTATACAGTAGTATGTGTGAGGCAGCATACGCCTGACAGACCCGAAGCATTACATTTATCGCTCCTGCCGTCGGCGCCAGCAGCGCCATGTCATCAGCGTAGCTGATACTGTACTGTACATATTGCTGAGGTTCACAATTAGGCCATCTATATATGTGCTAAAAAGCCTTGGAGATGTCAGACCACCCTGCCTCACACCGCATTCCAACCTGTATGTATCAGAGAGTGCATTGGACAACCTTTTTTTGTTGTTTTTTTTTTCGGATGGGAAATCATCAAATAACTCTGGGCGGAGCAGGAGGGAGTGTCAGACTTTTACTGACTAAAACCCATCCATGTTCCTTCATCGCCCTTTGTGTTCCGGGGCCACGGTATCTCTTTCGAACAGTCCCGCAACCCCGGCAGGCATCGGTCCCTACGGACCCCTTCCCTTTTGCTGACTCTCTTTGACGCGCGCGTGGAACACGAACGTGCCGTCGACACGGCCTGTCGTCATGAGACGGACGGACGGCGAGCTAGCCCATAGCCCACCGTCCACAGGCCCGCGCCTACGGTGGTGGCCCCCGACGCCCGGGGCGTCTCCCGCGGCGGCCGGGACGTTGAGAGGTTCTCTCCCTCTCACGTTCCACCACCTCCTTCTCTAGCATTACTGCTTCGTAGAAGGAGGTGACGGCGTCCCATTCCGTCTCGCTCCGGACCATGGCTTGCACCAGGGCCGGACGCGAGAGGTCGCCGCCGCCGATCGCCGCTTCGAGGACACGGCGGTGCTCCGCCCACGCGGGGCACACCTCCACCGTGTGTTCCACCGTGTCCTCCGGTCGATCCTCACAATGGAAGCACCCGGGCGTTTCCTCCCGCCCGATTCGGTGCAGGAATCTCCCGGAAAGCGGAAGGTGAGGACGCCGTGGCGTCTCTCAAGCCACTCCTCAAAGAGGGGACTTATCGCCACTATCGTGGCGTGCCCTGCAGGGGGTTGCGACAGTCGCTCTCTCCATGTCGCCATGAGATCCCGCCGGAAGTGTGTCCGCTGAGGGACAATTTGTCGCGGCAGCGGAGTTTCCCCCCGGCGTAGCGCCTCCGCGCGCCATTCGTGTAGGCGCGCGAGGACTATCGCCTCTAGATCCCATGGCGGCAATCCGGCAAGGAGGCTCGCCGCCTCGCGCATTGGACCACCTTACAACATTTTCTTGATTCCCATACCAATACTGTAGGATCCTGAGTACTCCTGCCGGTACACCCCTATCCTCAAGCTCTCTCCAGAGTACATCATAATTTACCAAATCGAAGGCTCTGGAGAGATCCAGAAAACAGGCGTATACGTTTTCCGATCAGTGTAATACTGGATGGTATGTTTGAGACTTACTATGGCACTTTCCGTTGACAGTCCAGGTTGAAACCCGAACTGTGAGTCATGCACGGATAGAGATTCCTTCAAAGTGGAATCAATCATACCATCCAGCACTTTTGCCAATGTGGTTGCGAGAGATATAATAATGAGTAATGAGTATTCCGTAATATTTTAGGGATCCGTATCCGAAGGGTAAGCAACGGGACCATATTACTAAGCTTCCGCTGTCCGTCCGTCTGTCTGTCTGACAGTGGGTTGTATCTCATGATCCGTAATAGGTAGACCGTTGAAATTTTCACAGAATGGGCCGCTATAACAACAAATAATAAATTAAAGGGGTCTTCCCCTACTACAATGGTACGGAACCCTTCATGTGCGAGTCAGACTCGCACTTGGATGGTTTTTTTTATTCTTCCACCACCTGTGTTTTCATTTAGAAAACACTGCGAATCATATCTTAATGGAATCGTGAACAGAATAAGACAGAATGTTCATTTGTATTGTATCATACAATGGGCGCCTTATCGCAATATCCGCTTCCTTTGAAACGACTACACTCCGTTACATGCGACACATAAACTGGAAATAACGTGAATTTGCTTACTTACCATAAACTTAAAATATCAAATAAATTTGGCTTTCGACAACTTGCAGTACAGTACTGTTGTTGGTTCTAAATACATATTATTTAGAATTCAACAACAGTACTGCACTGCAAGTTAATTTTACAAATAAAGGGTGTAATTAAAAACTCAAGCAGAAAGCCACTTGTTCTCTCTGTCATTGCGATATTTTTTTTGTTATAGACTATACCTGGGAACCTTCTAATTACGGAGACATTGGGGGTCAAAGTTACAACATTATCACTTTTTTTTTAAATAAGTCATTTTAATGTAAGATTTTTACTGTAGCCACCTTCACGACCCCCGTACTATTCAACCCATCCATCAGCACAATGTTTTGAGTGCATTACATTGAGTCCTACCGAAAAACATGACTTTTCACCCCAAAAAAAGTCATTTCCAAGCAAACATTTTTGCGTAGTCGTTACCTAGTTTGATGTACAGAATTCTTGGCTTCGTGAAGAGTCTGTTTACATCCTGTATTAATATTTTTTAATGACATTATTTATTTATTTATTCAAACTTTATGCAAAAGTAAAACTGTACAAAGGCGGACTTAAGGCCCTTCTAACCCTAAAATTAGCAACTCTATTTGTGGCGGTTCAAACTTCGTTTGAAATACTGTTGGAATAAAGTTCTAATAAGCTTGCACTACAAAGCGATTGTTACGTCAGTCACTGCGGCCGAATAGTGCGAAATGAGTGGTTTTGTGCAATTTACAAAAAATCTATTGATTGGACTAAAAAAATTAAACACATAAGACCTTTATAGTCAGATCAGGTAGTATGCAAAGTTTCATCATGCGGTTAATTGTTCGATTTGTAGGTAACTTTGGATTTTTTTTCTATCGAGAAAAGTTTATGGAATAATGTTTTCGTCACACACAGTTCCGTATTATATTTATTTCAAAATTAATGCTGCAGTATTTTAGCCGTAACGGAGGATCATGCTAAGCCATTTGAGGCATGTTAGGCCCTTAATGCTTTGGACATTTTCTACCAGTCTACATTAGGGTGATGCAAACATTAGGTGCAATAACAGAAAACAAAAATTAGAAAACATTTTATAACTAAAATTTAAGAATAAAAAAAATCTTATAATATACATACATAGAACAAAATAAGAAAAATAAGTTGTAAGAGATAAACAAGAAAAACTACAACTCTAACTTAATTCCGAGTCGAATCTGCCAACTTCTTGTGTAGGTATGTGTTCTCTAGCTTTCACTTTAAATGTGAACCGATTGTTTACCGTCCTGATATTCTGAGGAAGCGCATTCCAAAGGACAAAGAAAGATGATTTTATAAAACCAGAGCGATGAGAAGGACAACGAAGAAGACGATTATTCTAAGACCGATGATTCTTGCTGTGTGCACACAGCAAGAATCATCGGTCTTAGAATAGCATAAATATTGACAAAGAGAAGTTAGATAAGAAGGAGAAGTGGGTTTGTGAAGAATAGAAAACAGGGTTGTCAAAGCCCTCAATGCTCTGCGCTGACGGATGACCTTAACAGCAATCGATGTGCAGATACATGATCATACTTCTGGAGATTGAAAACGAATCGTATGCAGCTATTAAGAAGTCGGTCCAGTTTATTGAGTAGTTCTGAATTCAGGTCATAGTAGCACGCATTACCATAGTCAATTATGGGGAAGATTAGGATTTTATTGACTATACAAGCATTGCCTTAATGTGTGATAGGAGAATATTTTTCAGATTAATCTCCCTTTCGAAATAATTGCTCCAAATGGTAGTGAAAATCGCATCGAAATATGCTACATAGTTCAGAAGACACGGAGATAGTAGACAGGTGTATATTATATAGAATTAGTTACTATCTTATAAAATCACTTAACGACACGTAAGTACCCATTTCTTCGCAAGTTTGTTCTTTCACGAAAAGTTCTCTTTGTTTTACTTTCCGCTCGTGTAAAGTTGTTCAGTCGTTATCATATCTTTTTATCCTGTTTCCTCATGGGAGTAATGTTCCCAGTGCTGGGAGCCAATGATGACATGGCGATTTCCTTACGATATTTTCCTTCATTGTTTTGAGAGCAGTGGTGGAATTTCATAAAGTAAAGTGACCTATTGTTTAGTTCTCTCGAATAAGACTCGTTCGTAATAACAGATACTATATATTTTTTTTTTTTTTTTGACGACAGTAATATTGCTGACATTCTATTCTATGAGTTTTGTAATTCATTTAAATTTGATTTAACCAGTGACACCATTATATATTTTATGCCTTTTTTTAGGATTCCGTACCCAAAGGGTAAAAACGGAACCCTATTACTAAGACTTCGCTGTCTGTCCGTCTGTCTGTCACCAAGCTGTATCTCATGAACCGTGACAGCTAGACAGTTGAAATTTTCACAGATGATGTATTTCTGTTGCCGCTATAACAACAAATACTAAATATAGTCAATGGTACGGAACCCTTCGTGTGCGAGTCCGACTCGCACTTGGCCGGTTTTTTTTTGTTTACTGACATTTTGTATAATGTAATTTAATCATTGTTATTTGGTGATTTCGAATATTTAGTGAATCAAATTGTATTGTTATTTATTGATTTTAATTGTATTGATTTAATTTAATTTTATGTAATTTGAGAAACATTTTGTATGCCTACCGGCGGAATATAGTTACTTTCTGAATGTTATGTATTTTTACCACCTATTTTTTACTTATGTTCACAAAATAAATTAATTTAAATTTGAATTGGTTTTAAACATAACATAACATCACGCCTGTAATCCCCGTAGGGTTTGGCAGTGGTGTACCTAATAGTACACACACATTTCGCCAGTTATGTTTAAGTCCCATGAAATAGGGAGCGAGCCTATTGCCATCAACCGGGCACAAATCTAGACTCCGTGACTCATCATCATCTGCCTAGTCTTTTCCCAAATATGTTGGGGTCAGCTTCCAGTCTAACCGGATGCTGCTGAATATCTGTATTTCACATGGAGCGACTGTCTATCTGACCTCCACAACCCAGTTAGTACTAGGTAAAACGGTACCCCTTGGTTGGACTGGTTGTCAGACACTGACTACCTGTAACGACTGTCAAAGATATACAAATGACAGCCGGGACCTACAGCTTAACGTGCTTTCCAAGGCACGGAGGAAACTGGGTATGTAATGGGTGGTCACCCATCCACAGACCAACCTAGGCAAGCACGGCTTAACCTAACGAGCCACGAGCGTGACTATTACTGAGAAATTCCTGTTGGAAACACCCAACAGCAAAGGAATAAAACCCAGACACTTATACTGAGCATTCACTTGCGACGCGACCATCGAAGCAGTCGGCAGTTCGTTTTAAAAGTTCTTTTATTTTTCTTTCTACGCATCGAAAGCTGTTCTTTTTTCAACCGTCATGTCTTTTCGGCCTCCTCATTGGTCTACACACATTCACGTCGTTATATCTGTATCCTCATTGGTCGACCAACCATAAACGCAGTTTGCGACCACTAATGCCCACATTTGATGCCCCTGCCGGACCGGGGTGTAATTGTGTAGTCTGGTTATTGTCTCAGCTATAGAGGTCAGTCAGTTTAACGAATTTGGGAGGAAATTGGGTACCTTACTCTTTGTGTATATGGTCTGGCGGAACGAGGACGATAATTGGCAGTTGAGAAAAATACTGAACAAAGGGAATTGGAAGGGAACAAAGAAATTTAGATTGGAATCGAATTTACTGTTCGAGTGTTACAGATTTTAGAACCTTATTTAAACTACTGTGTGTGGTTGAAAGCGATTTACTATAACATAATGCCTATAATCCCTGAATGGTACGGTGAACTAATATTTGGCCAATTATGCTTAAGAGCCTATACTACCTCAAATTAGCAACTCTATTTGTGGTGGTTCAAACTTCGTTTGAAATACTGTAAGAATAACGTTCTAATCATCTTGCACTACAATGTGGTTGTTACGTCAGTCACTGCAAGCCGAATAGTGCAAAATGAGTGGTTTTTATTCTTTATAAAATAAAATTTTCGTCTTTTGGAAAAAATATAAAACATAAGACCTGCTTTATAGTTAGTTCAGTTAGTATACAAAGTTTCATGATCTAATTTGAAGTACTCTTTGAATACCAGCGGTTTATTGTTCGATTTGGAGGTAACTTTGGATTTTTTTTGTATCGAGAAAATTTTATGGAATCGTGTTTTCGCCTAACATAGGACCTAACATTAATCCTCAACTTTACTATATATTTATTTCAAAATTAATGCTGCAGTCTTTTAGGCGTAACGGAGGATCATGCTAAGCCATTTGAGGTAGTATAGGCCCTTAAAAGCCATGTTACAGAGTGCGAACCGGGGGTGAATCTACACACCGAGCTACCTAAAACAATGCACGATCCTAGGAATCGAAAACAGCTTACACTCAGTGGTACCCGTGTACAACCACTACACTAATAAGATAATCGATTTATTATTATTTTTTATCAAAATCGCGATTTAAATGCTCGTACCAATCTTTTTTTCCGGAGGAGCTCGTGACTAAATAATAACAGCCGCTCGGGTCGATCTTTAGGTTAAGCCGCGCTTGCCTAGGTTGGTCTGTGGATGGGTGACCACCCTTACATACCGAGTTTCCTCCGTGCCTCGGAAAGCACGTTAAGCCGTTGGTCCCGGCTGTCATTTGTGATCTTTGGCAGTCGTTACAGGTAGTCAGTGGCCCAAAAAGTCTGACAACCAGTTTTACTAAGGGGTATCGTATTACCCATTACTAACTGGGTTGTGGAGGACCGATAGGCAGTCGCTCCATGTAAAATACTGGTATTCAGCTGCATCTGGTTAGACTGGAAGCCGACCCCAATAAAACTTGGGAAAAGGCTAGGCAGATGACCAATCTTTTTTTTTCATAAATTTTATCTTCAACATTGAAATGTTGAAGATAAAATTTAAGAATTAAAAAAAAAAAAAAAAATGAATATGAATATCTATTTTGTGAACAAAATAGATATTTCACACAAATAGAAGTGTACATACACAAAAAAAACAAGGGAACGAACCACAATACCCAACATTCTAACTCAATGCCGACACGTTTCAAGCCCACACAACTTCATTACTATTTAAGCTCTGTGTAACACTGTCTGTGGATATCGACCAGTGTGTTACAAATAGACGATACCTTTGGAGCCTTGCACGTCTGACTGTGCTGATTTTATAGTCGCATTCCGATAAATATTAGGAAAATTACTAACAATACTGCAAGCTAGAATGAGGCCGTTTTACTTGGTAACTGGGTTCTGAGGGGTCAGATTTACTGTCGGTCTTGGTCTAGCGATAGTCTAGGTACTTATACAGGATGACTTTTTTTATCACTTTCCAAAAAAAATGAAAGAAAGAAAAAAAATAAAAAAACCGGCCAAGAGCGTGTCGGGCCACGCTCAGTGTAGGGTTCCGTAGTTACCCGTTCGTCACAATAAGTGTTCCCACTTATGAGTTAAAGGTGGGTATCCATTATGTAAAAATGCTTGCATATATACGAATATACTACAAACTTAGTCGTCCAGAAATTATTTTTTACAACTTTTTGTCTTTTTTGTACAAAAACTGTTGTTTTCATCAAGTTCAAAATGATTTTCCTAGAAAGTCCTTATAAAGTTCTACTTTTCAGATTTTTTTTCATATTTTCTAAACTTATGGTTCAAAAGTTAGAGGGGGGGGACACATTGTTTTTTACTTTTGGAGCGATTATTTCCGAAATTATTGACATTATCAAAAAATGATTTTAGGAAACCCCTATTCATTTTTAAATACCTTTCCAACAATATATCACGCGTTAGGGTTGAATTTAAAAAAAAAACCACTTCCCACTTTACATATAGGGGGGCTACCCTAATAAAACATTTTTTTCTAATTTTTATTTTACCACTTTGTTGGCGTGATTGATATACATATTGGTACCAAATTTCAGCTTTCTAGTGCTAAGGGTCACAGAGATTAAGCGAGGACGGACGGACGGACAGACATGGTGAAACTATAAGGGTTCCTAGTTGACTACGGAACCCTAAAAAACTAAGTATGCCATTTGCTTTTACTCCGTTCACATATTATGTGAACGGAGTAAAAGCAAATGGCATACTTAGTTTTTTTTTTTATTTGCGAAAAAAAAATTTAAAAAAAATCGAAATTCAAATCATACGGGTACTGCGTATGATTTGAAATTCAATATTTTTTTAATTTCTCTTTCTTTGTTCTAATATAAAAAGTTTACTTGAAATTTGGAGCGTTTTTTGATGATGGATCAATTTTTTTCTAAGCTGTAGAAAAAAGAAAAAAATCTAGTATGCCATAAGCTTCTACTCCGTTCACCTAATATACCCATTTTTTTGGAAAGTGATAAAAATGTCATCCGGTATAATACAAATATTTTAATGCACAAAAATACACTACACACTTGAGTCCATTCCATCACTTCCCCGCTATTTGGCAGCCATTTTGTTTCTGGTTTTGTTGCTGTTATAAACTCTACGTGCGAACAAAAAAAATCACACAAATCAATCACATAAAAAAAAAGAATAAACTCAAAAAAAATAACAAAAGTAACGCAATCGATTACTTTTTTGTAACCAAACAAAAATCTTTTTTGGTCAACAATTTTTTTTGCAAATCAACGTTTAGGTATAGTGTATCAAATCAAATCAGTTTATTAGTCAATATAAAATATTACAGTTGTGTCAATAATCGGTGAGCCACAAAGCTAATTTAATAGTTTAAAATATAAATAATAATTAAAATTTAATAGTTTCAATTATTATTTTATGACTATAATTTTTGTATTGAATGTAATTATGTACTTAAATTAGTGATTGAATGTTGACAATTTAATTATTTCTTAATTTCTAGTAGAGTATTGAAAACTATTTTTCAATACACTTCCTCGAAAACTGGTCCTTAACGCACTACGATTAGGTACAACATGCAATGTATTTCACACGCGTGCGATTTTTTCCACTTTCCCGCACGTGTGCAGGAATGAAAATTGCCACAGATAACTATACCTATACTTAGTCCAAATTGGTTCAATGCCTATAGTCTGAGGCGATTATTTTTTTTTAATTTTTCCAAAGCACTACGCGTCTTTACGGCATAAATATTTTTTGAATATTCAAATTGTGTTTATAAATAGAATATCATAGATAAACATGATTATTTAAAACAAAACTAATAGTTACTTTTATACACAAATTAACATTTATTTGTGTTCTGAATTCAAAAATATAAAATAAATCTATTTTTTATATTAGGCTGTCTAGCGACTTCATACCATTGCCTCTCTTTCAACCTGGCGAGACCAAAGCGCGAAACAAAAAGAAAATTTAAAATCATAGTTTCATAGTTCGTGACAAAAAAAATATTCGTTATTTTATTTTATTTCTTCAAAAGTGTATTGAAAAACGTCGTTTGATACACGTGGACATTTGTTATTGCAATTCTCGGCTCAAAAACACCCTCGCCTACGGCTCGGGAGTTATAATTCCGCCTCGATTGCAATAACAAACTTTCTCCACTTGTATCAAAATGTACTATTGTACGCAGAATATGGCAAAACATGTTGAACCAGAAATTTCTCGTTCTCCATCCATACCTATGTGCATATTTATGTATCATGTCACACATGTTACAAATAAATGCATCTTTATATTAAAGTATCGCTTGTATCTTGTGACTCGGCAGTGCGAATTTTACATAAAACAATTAGTTACATTGAACACGAGTTGTATAACGTGTACGTGTAGGTGTTATATAACTATCTAGAATATCGCTTGTCCGTGGCCGGAAACTAGAAGCTAATCTGAAAATACATAGTTGGTAAAAGGTTATGCATATGATAGGTACCTAATGACTAAATGGCAAGCTAAGTCCAAATCTAAATCGAAATCTATACGGTAAAGTGTTTCAAGCTATGGATTTTTCTTGTGAACTCATTTAATACATAATGGAATTTTCAAGAGGTTTTGTTTCTCCGTGCTTTCATATACAGGGTGTAAACAGACTCTTCACGAAGCCGTTAACCAAGCAATAAGTACATACATCAAACTAAGTAACTTTACGCAAAAAATATTGCTGGTAAACGACTTTTTTTTGGGGTGGAAATCACGTTTTACGGTAGGACTCAATGCAAGGCACTCAAAATCTTACATTAAAAACAATAATTTAAAAAAAACTTGTGAAAAAGTGGGAACTTTGCCACCAGTATCTTCGTAACCAGAAGGTTCCCAGGTATTAAAAAAGGGGGGGGGGGGGGGGTTGGTAAATTTGTACGCCGTTATTGGCAAAGCATGGACGCTCACATAGTATTTAATACCTTGCATGTCTGATTACTCAGCACCCCTAGCCAAGTTACAAACGTTTCGTATCGATTCTCTTTCTACGATTGTAAACGCCTCGGCGTAAGCGATTGTAGAAAGCGCTAAATTGGTAGCCAAGTTGACACAACTGAGTCGATCGCTCGTTCTCTAATGTCTGCAGAAAAAACCTACACTTTAGTCTATGGTGAGCGTTCCAATCAACATTGTAGAAAGGATAACATTATATTCTATCATTTTGAATGATGTAAACTTGTCTATGAATTTTCTATTCGTTTGTGTTGATCACGTGATTTAACGTTGAGATGATGTCATTCCCATTCATTTGAATAGTTTTCTACTAGCGTTAACGACTGTAGATTGTCAACTTGGCTAGGGGTAGGGTTACCAGGGCCTAAAATCGGAAATCCGGTCTTGGTGGATGAAAAATCCTGATTTTCGACGGAAGTTCCGATCTAGCCTAAAGTTTACCTACGATCAACCAAAAAACTGTCATTTTTAATCAAAATTAGAAAAAATACAACAATAAGTCATGTTCAGTAATAAAAAGTTAAACGTAAAAGTGTTAATTACATTTTTTTATTATTAGAAATAGCTTTTAAAATTTGGTTTTGACCGTGAAAATTTGTATGAAGAATTGCTCACAATTATAATCTTTCCAGTTATACTTCGTAAGTACGATGGCTCTAACGGACTCCAGTGATAGTCTGTTTCATTCTTTTGTCCGGCATGAGTCGAAAAATCCGATCTGGCACAAAATCCGGGCGAAGTCCGGTATTAGCATTAAAACTCCGGTCAAGACCGGATTCATCCGGTCAGATGGTAACCCTAGCTAGGGGTGCAGTTTATGTAAAAGCATGTTTGACAAATAAATTATCTTCTTTCTTCATAAGGTCAATTTTTATTTTATTTTATTTATTTATTTAAAGAAATTTTAATACAGAGGTGTTGCTTAATTCTAAACTCGCCAAACTTTTACGTTTGATGGCGAGAGGCGCTCTTTTACATCATAATTAACCACCTTACTTACTTAACTAATACTTTTAATATCTATAATACTGTTATGTTTATATCTTGTACAATGTAGGTATTTAGTTCTGTTTGCTATCCTGTATAAAGTTTTAATACACTAATACAAAAAAAAAATCGAATTCGTTAAGAGTCTTTTTACACCCTTTATGTAATCAGAAAAGTTTAATGTACCGTCAAAATATCTCTCCTTTTCAGGGCAGATTTTACTAACGTCAGATATATCTTTTATCCAAGGAATATTTTGAACACTTTACCAAAAAAAAAACTGACGGAGGTAAAGACCTACGTCATGTTTATTTCTCGGATAAACTTTAGAATAAAAACCGGCCAAGTGCGAGTCGGACTCGCACACGAAGGGTTCCGTACCATTGACTATATTTAGTATTTGTTGTTATATTAGCGGCAACAGAAATACATCATCTGTGAAAATTTCAACTGTCTAGCTATCACGGTTCATGAGATACAGCCTGGTGACAGACAGACGGACAGACGGACAGACAGCGAAGTCTTAGTAATAGGGTTCCGTACCCAAAGGGTAAAAACGGAACCCTATTACTAAGACTTCGCTGTCTGTCCGTCTGTCTGTCCGTCTGTCTGTCCGTCTGTCCGTCTGTCTGTCACCAGTGTGTATCTCATGAACCGTGACAGCTAGACAGTTGAAATTTTCACAGATGATGTATTACTGTTGCCGCTATAACAACAAATACTAAATATAGTTATTGGTACGGAACCCTTCGTGTGCGAGTTCGACTCGCACTTGGCCGGTTTTTACCCTTTGGGTACGGAACCCTAAAAAATCAACCCCTAATTTATATTATTCATGGAGGTCTTCATGAATAATAAACCGACAAGAGATTGTTACCATGTCTAAGTGTACAGCTTTAACAAGTCACCCCAAATCGTATTTTGCTCAACCTCAATGCCATATCATCTCACTAATTCAATACATTCTCACACACAAATGTTCTCTTCAAAAGAGCAAAAGATCTCTTCACACGTATTATTGAAATTAGATCACCAATCCACCAATGTTTGATCAAACATTCGTCGGTGTAACCCAGGGCTGGGTATTTATATTTTAATTACTTCCTCAAAATGTAATTTGTGATTTTTTTTAAGAGCCTGAGGCTGTGGTATTTAAAGAGGAAAATTCTGAAAAAATTTAGGATATTATAACGTAAAAGAACTTTTACCGAAAATTATATTTGGCTTTCGAGACATGATGGGATTTTCCGTAAAACTGCAGCAGTAACTTTGTTTTTCATTAACATAGGGTACTATGAAACACAAATTTAGATTTGCCGAGTGTAATGAGCGTTGAAAATATTAGTCCAAGATCCCAGGGCCGCCAATGGTGTCGATTATTATAATACACATGTAAACGGGTATTTTCGCGGATTTTTCCTTTAATATTTGCCCGACGTTTCGACCGGATTGCACCAGCCGTGGTCGCGGGAAGACTGAAGTATTGGAGGTACCGCCACAGCAAAGCGAAGGAGTTTATTCAACTACCCTCACTTGATCTTCATAAATGTTAATTAGGGCCGGTTCACACTAGGACAGCACACTACACTAACAGTGTCGGTTCTGTTGTGTACAAACTAACCTTAATTTAGGCTATTGCTATCTTTTACTAAAAGGCAGGGCGAGAAAAGGACAGCTACAGCTATGAACTAAGTTAGAGCTGTCAAACTAGTTTATGCCTTGCGCTTCACCGTGTTTTTAGTCGACATGTTTTTACATACACTCTTCATTTGTATAGAAATATTAGTTCCAACTAAATTTGACAGCTCTAAATTACATCCGTCTCTTTCTCGTTTTATTAGAGAGAAAAAGATAGCATTAGACTAAATTAAGTTTAGTTTGTGCACACTTTAGCAACCGATGTTGAAAAATTATCCGTCGGCGCAAGTTTGCAGGTATGCATACGGTCACAGTACTTATTAACACTACTCAATGCCACACATGGGAAAATAAGTAATGTCTGGCAGCCCTGGAATCTTGCTCTATACTGTTTCGTGCTACGGAACCCTTTGTGTACGAGTCCGAGTCTTACTTGGCCTGTTTTTTTTAACAGTATCTTGATAAACTATTAACCAGTGGTATAATAATAATAATAAAGCCTTAATTTCCCAAAAAAATAACAATATTACATAATTCCATAACATTTCCGTGCACATTCGAATACCAATTCATATAAAATCATAATTAAATTTTACGAGTAGCTTCGATTAATTAATATTACATTTTTATATCACATTTACATAGATGTATTTGAGTTACATTAAAGCTTTTAGTTATATTTGGTTTTATACAACACTATTTTAATTTGATTTCTTTAACAATTATTTATTTTTATTATGTTACTAGCTTCTGCCCGCGACTTCGTACGCGGATCCTGTTGCTTATGCCAGCGACAACGGGGTCGTCAAAATCGAAGATCTGAAACGTCTGATGTCGAATTTTAAGAGCCCGGGGACGGGAATACAACGGGATGCGCGAGACGATTCGAGACGTTCCAGATCTTTCATTTTAGTAAGTCAACAGGAAATGCCCATCAGACTAAACATTTTTATAAGTCAACAGGAAATGCCCATCAGACCAAACACTTGCTTAGACGTCATTCCTATGTGTTATGGTGTAGCTGGGCTCTTGGAGTTCTACAACATGTGTTCCAGATCTTCGAGGTGTTCCAGATCTTCAAATTTATTCTCACAGCAGAAAAATGAGCATTTTATGCTGTCAGTTTGAACAACTTTTGCTAAAACGTCATTCCTATATATATGTTAGTGTAGCTAGGCTCTTGGAGTTCCACATCAGGTGTTCCAGATCTTCAAATTTATTCTCTCAGCAGAAAATGCCCATCACGTAGAACAATTTTTGCTATGGTACCATTTTTGTATCTCTTATAGTTCAGCCGGTCTGTTGCGGTTCTGCATCAGGTGTTTGTTTCCAAGATAAAAGTCAACAGGAAATGCCCATCAGACCAAACAACACTTGCTAAGATGTCATTCCTATGTGTTATGGTGTAGCTGGGCTTTTGGAGTTCCACAACAGGTGTTCCAGATCTTCGATTTTTATAAGTCAACAGAGAGTGCTCATCAGTTTGAACAACTTTTGCTAAAACGTCATTCCTATATATATGTTAGTGTAGCTAGGCTCTTGGAGTTCCACATCAGGTGTTCCAGATCTTCAAATTTATTCTCTCAGCAGAAAATGCCCATCACGTGGAACAATTTTTGCTATGGTACGATTTTTGTATCTCTTATAGTTCAGCTGGTCTGTTGTAGTTCTGCATCAGGTGTTCAAGTTTCCAAGATAAATTATAGCCTATATCTTGCCCAGACTTAATACCTATACAACCACAAAAAAATCATTCAAATCCGTCCAGTAGTTCCGAAGATTAGCGTGTACAAACAAACAGACAAACAGACAAACAGACAGAACTTTTTTTTTGGATTCATGCTCTATTACTGTTTCTAAACCCCCCTCAATTATTTCTTTTTTAATATATTCAATGTACAGACACAGTTTTTTTACTGTTTTATTATATGTATAGATTACTTAATTAGGTATTATTTTGAAACTCATGCTTTCTTTAATCATATTACAATAACATATTTCCAAACATATTTTAAGGAAGTTTCACAGCAATTTACAGTCTATATGAAATAAACACAGATTTTGAACGGGTCAGAGCCCATTCGTCTCCTAAAATTCGTCCCCCAGCATAAAAGTTGTGGGTTCGGCCCCTATATAGGTGCCCATTGGTCTCCTGGTAGGGGACCAATTAATATTTTAACAAAAAATATTATTTTTAAGGTACCCATTCGTCCCCTATAATATATATACAATATAAGTTAAAAATTCGGCACCTATTCAGGTGCCTATTAGTCCCCTGAGATAAAATTAGCTATATTTTACATAAGAAACGGTTAACATAGTACACTTGTGAACAGTTTATTAACGGAATTAATTTAATGAATCATAACAGATTGAAAAAAGAGCTATGATCAATGTAATATTGTCTCTCGTCTCACGAAGGGCTTGTTAAAAAAACGGGTTATAAAATAGATAAGGTGTTTTGTTTGTATGTAATGGCTGCCTCGGTGACATATTGGTTCTTGAAAGTGACTGCGAATACGAGACTGTTCAATGTGTCTTTGGTCTTTTATTAAATGAAGTTCGCCTAACGAAATAAACAATACTGTTAATATTATAATAATATTATTTTTAACATAATTGAATCGAATTATCTCATTTGAATCCTGGAATATGATTAGTATTATTATTGATGGTAATTCACAGAATTATAGAATTTATACTTCACTACTTATATTATAGATTTTTTTAAATTTAAAATGAAAAAAAAAACAAATATAAGATTAGTTTTATACTAAAATAATGTTGATTTGTTTAATCTTCAATAATTATTGTGATTTTAGTAATTTTTTGCTATTGTATTTATAGTTTGTTAGATTTAAGTTATTATGATTTTGCATGTAGTTGGTAAATATACAAAAAATACGGTGATTTTAGCCAATTTTTATGTAGGTACTTCTAGTTATAATTTATTAGATGTAAGTTATTACGATTTTGCATGTAGTTGGTTAATATACAAAACAAATATGTTGATTTATCTAGTCTTCAATAATTACTGTGATTTTAGTAATTTTTTTTTTTTGTACTGTTATATTTTTTTAGATTTAAGTTATTATGATTTTGCATGTATGTAGTTGGATATAAAAAAAATAATAAGTGATTATTTACTGTTGATATGTGTTCTGACTGACTATATATGTGTTGTGACTATTTTTTTGCATATTTTATATTTATTGTTGATTTATATGATGGTCAATCAAGGCTGATTTTTGTAAAAGAGTTGTATTTTGTTAGTTTCTAGGACATTGTGATTTTGCATGTGTATTTGTAGTTAGTATAAATGTTGGTTTTACATAGTTGATAAAGACTGATTTTACTTTTTATATTACTTTTATACAAAGTTATTGTGATATTGCATTATTTTGTAGATTTCTTTGACTGTACAAAGTACTAACAATTAATTGTTATTTTTGTTATATTGGTATTGATATTTGGTTATTTGTTTGTACACTGGATGTAAATTAATCTAAAATTCAGTTATTACTGGGATTTTATTTAAATAGTTACACAGATTTATTTTACTGCATAAAGATATTATAGTTAACATATATTTTGCTAAATATTTACAAATGTACAAGAAACCAAAAGTTGATTATTTTGAAGACTGACTTAATGCCTAGAGCCTAGAGGCATTTTATTAAACTTAATCTTATTTGAAATAAACATGATATCTACCGAATTACTATATTTTTTATTTTACCCTTTTCTGCGCGACTGTACCAGGACTACCAAGCTGCAGTATACACATATACATGTACTTATATTAGAAGAATGAATAAAAATAAATATCCTTCAGGGGACGAATGGGCCCCTCAAAAGTTCCAGGGGACGAGTGGGCACAGGGTGCGAATCTTTGGGGACGAATGGGCTCTGACCCTTTTGAACCTTATGTCGAGGGAAATTTAATTTAATTACGCAAATAATTTAATTTCATATATTTTAATAAATTTTAATTCGTTTTCGTTTAATTCCCGTGGTACCACCACTGTTACCACCATCATTTTTTGGAATACTTTGTCACATTATAGGTAGTTTTTCATTCATCATCATCATCAGCCTATTAATGTTCCCACTGCTGGGACACAAGCCTCCTCTCTATGAGAGGGAATGGGCTATAATCCACCACGCGGGCCCAGTGCGGATTGGTAGATGTCACATGTCTTCGAATTTTTGGCTCTAGGACATACCGGTTTCCTCACGATGTTTTCCTTCACCGTTTTGAGAGCAGTGGTGATGAAATAAATTACACAAAGTAATGCGCCTGTCTGGGTTCGAACCAACGACTTACTGTTCGTAAGTCGGGGCCGCCACCACTGGGCCACCACGGGTCTCCTCGCAAACTTTCGCGTTTATAATATTAGTAAGAATATGAAGAAAAATAAGATTTCACATCCAATTTACATGGGAGAATGTAATTTGTATTTTAATTAAAACATAGCATGTATTTTGGCCAACCCTGGTAGTACCCAAGCACTCATGTAGACCGATTAAGGGTCGAAGCGAATCACTTAGCCCTTGGAGCCGATAAACTGTTTATTTATCAACCGATTACTTTGCTTAGGTACCCTAGGTAAATGTTACGGTACTACCTAGGTGCTGACGTCTTAATTAATGAAGATTTATGTCTTAACTAGCGTTTGCTCGCGATACCGCTCGCGTGGAGGATGAAAATTATTCTAGGGGAAAGTGCTAGCAGGATAAAAGTATTGTATGTCCTAGATCTCTTTCATTATGAATCTAAAGGTGGGATAACAAACAAATAAACACACTCTTTTAAATCCTACTTATCCTAGTTCCTCTAATATTATAAAATCAATCAAAGCTCTTGATAATAATGAAAATATTTTTTTTTTCTATAATATTTACATTATTTACATACTAACTCTATAATAGAAATACAAATATGTACAAGTATCAAAAAGGGTTACAGGGCGTCGAAAAATTCGTCCACATCGCTGTCAATTTTTTTGATTTTATTACATTTGGTTCAGTTTTTGAGGAAGATTCTCTCAGGGGGGAAAAGTAGAATAACTCAAAATTAAAATTTTTACACTGAAGTAAAGTCTAGTTTTCCCCCCCTCAGGCCCCCCTGAGGGGGGGAAAACTAGACTTTACTTCAATTTGTGGAATAAGCCAAATCTATCATATCAATCTCGCATCCTGACAATCTTCGGACATGTTTCCCGGCGTGACAATTAGTCCATAGAACGCCTAGTCGTCCAAGGGAAAGTAGAAGGCACTAGACCGCGCGGAAGGTCACCCACGCGTTGGACTGACCAGATCAAGTCTGCCATTGGGGGTTCAATTAACGAATGCAACAGGATGACCTCTAGCAGGCAGCGGTGGCGAAATGTCGTGTAGTGCATCACATCTGCCCCTTCCAATACTGCTACGAGTACGTAACGATCACGACCGCTCTGTCAAGAGCGTACCGGATAAAAAGAAGAAGAATAATATTATAAATGCAAAACTATGAGAGGATGGATGTTTGTTATTCAATCACGTCAGAACGGCTGAACGGTTCTGGATGGTATTTGGGATAGAGATAGATTATAAACACTGTTTTAAGCTTTCACGGTTCATAACTATACTTAAAATGTCACTTACGGGATATCCCCGTAACCCGCGATCATGGCGCTTGCAACAACGTCGAAATATCGGGAGCTCTAAAATTAATCAATAATCACGGAAAATATCCCGTAAGTGACATTTTAAGTATAGAGATAGATTATAGTCTGGAATAGCACATAGATTATTGAGATATAGGTTTTCTTTAATTGAATTGGCTTCCTCGTTTTTGTTTCGACAATTTGTAACAATGTAGACGAACAACAAAGTACTGATAAGTTGAGGAAATGATTATAATCCCTCAATTTAATGACCCAATTCATTAAGGAAAGTTGTACATACAGTTCATTCACGGCAAAGTATCTATTTACCTCTGCGTAATTATTCATCAAAAACTGATATTTATTATCTATACTTGTTGTTCTATTGAAGTTGTAGTTGTGGTAGAACAACAGCTGTGAAATGCCATTGCCATTTCCCGTCTATATACATAGATGCTCTGTGTGCTACTGTATCAATCTTCCGAGCTGAAAATATGGCACCTATTTAAAAAAGGAACAACTACAAACTAAAACAAAGGAATATCAAACAATACTTCAGCCGTTGTGAACTACAGTAGGGCCAATTTAATAGATCACATTTGGCATCTGTCAGTTTAGTCTAGTACTGTCACTAAAGTTACCTTCTTTTGTCATTATTACAATAAACATGAATCGTAATTGAAAAAAGTTAAGCTATTGTGCAATTCTGACTTCAAAAAAAAAAAAGAAATTTGTGCCAGCTGTCACAAGGTTACGTTGTTGTATTTTGATGAAGTGTCAAATGTGATCTATTAAATTGGCCCTACTGTAAACACTGTAACCATCTAGACACGCGGGAGCGTGTCAAGCCAAGTTCTGGCGCGCAGCTCACAGTGTGTAATATTACACGAACCATTTGGAGCCACTTTTGAGCCCCTCATAACTCAAAAACTATTTCACCTAAACTTGTCAAATTTGGCTCAAATATTTAGACTAGCGAGATGTATATGTGTTCCAAATTTTATAAACATATCTCTAACGGTTATTTAGATATTAACGTCCAAAAATCGTCATTTTTATGACTGACCTATAGATCAAAACTATAACCCAGTTCCAGATGACCTAGAAAGTTCAAATTTGGCATGCAGATAGGTAATTAGGTGAATACAAAGGAAAAAATCAGAAACTGGTAATTTTTTATCATTTTATTATAATTTTCACTTAACTTATTAATTAGTGCCTGTAAATCTCTATATGTGGATTTTATGATCTTTACGTGAATATATAACGTGTTGAATACCACCCTTAATTTTCTTTAATCCAAATATTTCCGTTTTTGTACTTATAAATAAGAATATAGTAGATTTTCGTATTTATTACGCGTAACTAACCGTATTCTACAACCACTAGCGCCACCTATTATCATTTTCAGAAACTCACTCATTACACCATGCTGCCTCCATTGATTTATTTAAAAGTGACACTAGATGGCGTATGTACAAAAAGTAATGATATCCCATCAAAAACATAAATGTGAAATGAGAGCCAAGTTCAATATTATGATATATGCCTTGGTTGTTGACTTCAACGACAAAAGAAGTGAAATCTAAATGGGTGCCAAGTTCAATCGTCAGTCCTGAAATTTATCTATAACAACATAAAATATCATTTTTTTCTTATAACTTAGGAGAATATATTGTAGACTAAGGTCTGACTTGGCTAGTTTTCAAATACGAATTATATTATAGCCTTCGCAAGTTCAACCTGTTACTTCTACTTACTGTCGGTTCTTATTTTATTATTCCGAAAATTTGGCTTGCTGATAAAAACTAACCACCGAACATAATAATTCGTAATCTCAGGCATCGCTTAATCGTTCGTAACCTTAGGCTACAATATATTCTCCTAAGTTATAAGAAAAAATTATATTTTATGTTGTTATAGATAAATTTCAGGACTGACGATTGAACTTGGCACCCATTTAGATTTCACTTCTTTTGTCGTTGAAGTCAACAACCAAGGCATATATCATAATATTGAACTTGGCTCTCATTTCACATTTATGTTTTTGATGGGTAGATAATACACTAAATAATACAAGAGTCACTGTAACGCCTATCATCCCTGAAAATATCGGCATGTGAGAGGTGTGCCTCGCCAGCTAGGTTAAGGCCCATTAAATAGAAAGCCAGCCTAGTTCAGTTCAGACTCTGTAGCTGCTACTGGGAAATTCCTGATGGAAAAACTCGAAAATATAATAAAACATTTACAGTTTTTCTTAAATCTATGTCAAGTTCATCTATGCTTTGAGCCTGAACTAGGTAATCCTGTGTTTCAGGCGATTTGAGGTAACATTAATTGATTAAATATTCATATATCATATTAATATTATAGGTACCAATGTAAAAAGGACTATTTTAACTTAGTTAATTTAAAAAATAACAATAATATGGACAATACTTACTTTAGCACAAGTAATAACTTCTCTGTATGTTCATAGGACATAGTTTGAATATGACAAATCATGATCTTGAATAATTCATTTACAACACTTGTCTTTTAACTGAAATAATGACGATGATAAAAAAATCGGAGCAGTCTTTGGGGACTGCCGATAGACGTGAAAACAAAAAGCACACAGTCGTAGCACTGGTAATGCGCATGCCTATGCTACGCCATAGGATGCTACGAGTGCTACGAACGGCTACGAAGCGTGACCGCACGTTACGTTACGTGACGATGAGTTCAATGTTTTTCCTTCACCCAAAAAGTGCTCAACGCGCCTAAAGAAGTTTTCACTTCAAAACTTTATCACGGTCACATTTCAAAAAACTTGTGTTACGTTACGACTAAATCAATGTTTGTCGGCTAGCTAACTGCTCTGATTTATTGGTACGACAAAGTCGGCTCCGCGCTAACTCAACTGTCTTAAATTCAATTGGTCTCGGTTCACGCCTCCCGCAGTCCCGATATTTCAACATTGAAGGCATTACTATAAAGTAGATGTACAGAAGGTTGACTCTAAATAATGTGCAATAGGCTTGTGTCCTGAAAAAATCTAATTAGTCCGTCAGTTAGATTATCAAAAAATATTTGACATGTATTTTTTCTTTTGTTACGTAAACCAAAAAAGACGAAGATACGACGCTTTTAAAATTGTCAATACGTCACGCCGTGCTTTTAGTGCGTTGTGACGTCACGAGCCCCCACTCCGAGTTTTGATGCGTTTTATTTTGTCAATATTCATTGATTTACAAAAATAAAAAATAGACGTGTTCATTGGTGTCGATTCTGTTGTGCACAGACTAAACTTAATTTAGGCTAGTGCTATCTTTTTCTCTCTAATAAAACGAGAAAGAGACGGACGTAATATAGAGCTGACAAATTTAGTTGGAACTAATATTTCTATACAAATGAAGGGTGCACGTAAAAACATATCGACTAAAAACACGGTAAAGCGCAAGGCATAAACTAGTTTGACATCTCTAACTTAGTTCATAGCTATAGCCGTCCCTTCCTCGCACTGCCTTTTAGTAAAAGATAGCAATAGCCTAAATTAAGTTTAGTTTGTGCACAGCAGAATCGGCACCATTATTTTCCAATACTCTTACTGACGGACTAAATAGATTTGCAATTTATTGATGGTGGAAACTAGCCTAGTAGCGCTATGAGTGGAATCCCTCATACTTCATAGAAAAAGGGACGATGCTCCGATAAGATAAGTGTTGTGTCTGATGAGGTGGTCGGAAATGTATTTTAAATGCTAATCTCGCGGATATAGTGCTACTTGTTTCTTGTAGCTCGTGGCCATAGTAGGTTTTAATTAGTCTTGTTATTTCAAGAAAAAGTAGCAATAGCAGTGGTGTGACCGTAGGATTACCAAGTCGCGAGTTCGAACTCCAGGCACACACCTCTTCAAAGAGAGTCAGCAAAAAGGAAGGGGTCCGTAAGGACCGATGCCTGCCGGGGTTGCGGGACTATTTGAAAGAGATACCGTGGCCCCGGAACACAAAGGGCGATGAAGGAACATGGATAGGTTTTAGTCAGTAAAAGTCTGACACTCCCTCCTGCTCCGCCCAGAGCGGGAGGGGTTATTTGATGATTTCCCATCCGAAAAAAAAAAAAAAATAAAAAAAAAAAAGGCACACACCTCTGATTTTTTCGGATTCATGAGCGTATTACATAATTTTCACTTGCTTCGGTGAAGGAAAACATCGTAAGGAAGCCAGCATGCCTGAGAGATATTTCTTGATGGCTTGTAAAGTCACAACACCACACCACACTGCGCTCCAAAACACAAATTATTGACGTTGCTCAAAAAGCCGCTAAGCTGAAGTGTGACTGGACTGGGGGCCAAAATAGCCACTTTCTGGAGCCCTGACACAGCCAGAAGGCGTCGCGGCAGACTTCGTAGAAGATGGCGGGACGAGCTGGATAAAACCAAAGACCAGTGGTCCATATTAGCCCTGAATAGAGAAAACTGGAAGTCATGGGGAAGCCTTTGCCCAGCAGTGGGATGACGCAGGCTAACAGTATCAGTAACAGTATGTAAAGGCAAGTCAAAGGCCTATGGGCCGCATGAACACTCTCAGCACCAAGTTAGACACTAACCACACGAGTCGGAATGAATTAAGTGTTGTTTTTCAAACAATTTACTCCGACAATTTCACATATGTTTACCAACAGCGCCCTCTTGCCAACGTCACCATTCCCATTTCCAAACATTCAGCGCTCCACTTCTACTGGCGATGTAGATACTGCGACAAGCACAAACGCCCACACATATAGACACGCTTCAAGTACAGCGAGTACAATCGCACTCGCGCCTGGATTTTGTTAAAGATCGCCGTCCGTACGCATCTATTTCTGCGTGCACTTGACTACACTCTTTGTACGGAGCTTCTGTACTATCTATTTCATGGTTCCCTGGCTTTACTTGCTCTTGTAAATCACTTGAGATGTTTGGTTAAATGTCAAACGATAAACGATTTCACGATATATACTGGAATTGGCTCAATCTCTAGCGATATGTAAATCGCCCGTTTTATGTAGGTTACGTACTTATTTGTTATTGATTTTATTCACTTTTATCCGATCACTCCGTTCACTTGTCGAATAAATGGGTGACATTTGAGGACCTTTAATTCTTAAAAAGATTTTGGAAGCGATTCACTAACTGTATCTTACAATGATGAATTACTTCTGCACTTTAAAGTACTTACGGGATAATATCCGTGTTTTTTTTAAGTGTAGTGAAAAACCGTGAAAGTCTAAACCAGTGAATTTTTTTTTTTTAATTCTGACTTCATATTTTCCTTTTTACTTTCTACCTCATCTTCTTCCAGATCTTATTCGATGTTACTTGGGGTCAGCAGAACATATTTTCTTCTTCCATTCTCCTCTGTCAATCGCATCACGATACCCTTTAATCATGTCAATTATTACCCTACATATTATAAGGTGGCAGTCTTACCACACGCCAATTACCATCGCTGCATTTGGGGCACGCGTGTGTGTATAGTGTCGATGTGTTTTGTTTATGGTGGTATAAATATTTGTTAAAGTTGTAGGATTTATATTTGGAAAATAAAAGTTTCATTTCACTAACTTCTCTTTAATCCGAATCCTCCGAATTTAATTAGATCTTGATTTTTCAGTAAGTAGTCGGATTTTTTTAGTAGTAGCATACGACACCAATTCTTGTTTCATATAATTTCTCTCCTTCTCCATCCATTATAGTTTCTGTATGTGGAACTTTATACCTATTTTCTCCTGAAAACAGACATTCATGTCTTTTAAAAATGTTCCTCACTACACAAGCTTAATGTATTTTTTCTAACTAGGATATGAAACCGGATAGTATGTAAGCCGGTGTGTAGCCGGTGCCTGCGTATGGGCAGCCTACCGGACCTGACGGAGCGGTCGCGTCCGGCGCCCGTCCGCGCGGCCGTGCGGACCGTGTCCGACCCGCACCGGCACCGCACCATACTTGCACCGGTATGTTGTACTACACTGAATTAAGTACCCAGTTGATTAATAGTTTTCTTTATTCAGTTTAGGGTGAATTTAACTGGTAAATCTGAACACGATCAGCACATCTAAACCGCGTTAAAGTCCTGTCAGTATCAATATCTATTCCTTTTTTTTTACTTTTTTTTTCCAATTTTGACATAGTTATCGGAAGTCTAGAACGGAGTTTAGACGTGATAATTAGTGACAGTTTCAGATAGTGGTAGTTTTCATTTCCTCCAATTTTAAAGGGACAAAAATATTTTCACAGATCCCAGTGAGCACAATATACAAGAAAGAATGGCCTTGGAAGAAGCAGAAAACTCCAATCCGGATTGCAGGGTCTTGCATAGGACCTCGCCGAAGGGACTCTGCCACATCATCCGTCGGGGCGGCATCAGTTCGAAGACTGCTAGCAAGGCAGCCGCCGAAGCTACCCAAATCGCTGGTCAACCGGTTCACTCTACTGTGTATATCCAGTGGACTATGTGCGACTGCCCTGCTGCCTTTCACTGCATTTGCTGGTGCAGAAGCTGGAGCCATGCCTCTCTCAATAATGCACATGGCAGCGGCAGTCGTCGCTCCATTCTCTCCTCTCATTCTCCAAAAGACTGGCACAAGATTAGTGATTGCAATCGCACACACTTTAGTCTGTGTACTATTGACTGCTCACACAGTGGAGACTCCTCTTCCCGTTCTTCTAGCATTGTACGGAATCTGTGGCGTAACGCTATCACCAATGTCTCTGGCCTTGTCTGCATCAGCGACGTCTTTAGCCCAAGCAGCTGGTGATGAGGCCAGACGAAAAGTTGCCCTTAGAAGAGCAATCAGAGCTTTAAGGGCTGCTCAAGACCTAGGTTTGGTGTGTGGGTCCTTACTCCTGGGTTTCGCCCTGTTAATATGGTCTGAGGAGGTGGCAAAGCCGGTCACTGCGGCGCCGACCAATGTATCTGTGCCAAGATGGCCGCCTCCTGAGGAATACTTTTTGGAAGATGATTATGAGGTGAGTTCTTTTTCGCACAATATTTTTATCCTTCATGTCATTATTCTTAGATTACAGTTCTTGTTGAACTTTGCTCTTCATCATCTGCTTCATCTTGTCCCAACTATGTTGGCGTTAGCTTCTAGACCAACTGCATTTAGTTAATAGGTGTTCAACTAAATAATTGAACACCAGTATTTGACATGGAGCAACTGCCTGTCTGGCCTGTACAACCCAGTAATTGCGTCACAACAAACCCCTTGGAAAGACTGCTTGAAAAGTTTTCTTATGTCATTATTTAATCTACGTTTTCCAGGAGCGAACTTGCGGAGCGGCCGGCTGTCCAGATATGCAGACCTTATCAGGCACAGTTCTAGACGCCGACGGCAGGATGCTACTGGTTGCCATGTGGGCGTTCCTGGCTCTGCTGTCAGTTGGTATAGGCGTGTACGGCGCGCCCACTGCGCCCGCGCCGCCGCCTGACGCGCGCTCTGTCTTCGGGGATCCTCGGGCCGTGCTCGGGATGCCCATGGGACTGTTTATAGGACTCCAACAGGGATTTATTTATACGTCGTATATTAAGGTATTTATGCAAAGTGAAAAAACTTAAACTTATTTTGTTAATATTAAAATCTATGTTAATTGAAAGTGTCACACGCGAAAAACAAATCCTTTTAAACGTTTAGATTTTTAAATGCATAAGCTATCTAAGTGCCGTGTAAGTAAGAGCGTAAAAATAGTATAATAAAAACGTAAGGGTCTGGCCAAACAAACCGACCGCTCAATAGTGCTATCAAACCGAACGAACCAAACTGCGGACTGGCTGCAGACCTTAGAATTTGTGGCTGATGTCTGCAGCCCGGTCCTGAGTTCAGTATGCTTGGGTCGAGCGCACCTAAACTCCTGACTTGACAAAAGTGATTGTACTCAAGTAAACGAATGATAAAAAGACAAACAATCAATTTCAGTGGTACGGAGTATGTGTGGACGGATGGTGGTGTGCCTGGCGCTCCCTATGCGGGACTGGAGTCCTGCAAGCCCTAGCTGCAGGCACCCTCTCCATGGCGGCAGCTCGCGGCAGGCGCGGCGCCCTTGCGGCAGGTGGGGGAGCAGCGCACGCGTCTCTTGTACTCGCTCTACTGCGCTGGAGAGCCGCTAAGACGGATCTAGCACTGCCAGCGCTTGCAGCCGCTGCTTGGGGCGCTTGTGCTGCGCTTTGGGATGTACTGCAGGTATCTGGTTTTAAAGTTGTACGTAAGACAAATTAGCATACATTAGGTGACACACTGTAATCTTGCAATGACCATACCAGTTCAGATTGGACATCCTTTACCCTGATAATAACCTCCTCTAATGCCTCTTCTTCCCCCAGTCTGGCATCTGCATAGGAGGCCCCGGCTGGCGGGGCGCGTGGTCAATGATCCTAGCAGCGCGTCACTCCGGGTTGGCGCTTGCGTGCCTTGCGCGGCAGCTGCTCTGCGTGCGCACCCAACTGGCAGGCTTGGCCGCAGCCCTACTCACTGCTCTGGTGACACACACTATGCTGGAGCTTAGGTTGCGCAGAGGTGAGTGTTAACCGCTTGGTAGGTGATGGTCGCGAACACAACTGGGAAGCTTGGCCACAGCCCTACTCGCTGCTCTGGTGATACTCACTATGCTGGAGCTGAGGTTGCGCAGAGGTGAGTGTTAACTGCTGGTAGCTGATGGACGCGAACACAACTGGCAAGCTTGGCCACAGCCCTACTCGCTGCTCTGGTGATACTCACTATGCTGGAGCTGAGGTTGCGCAGAGGTGAGTGTTAACTGCTGGTAGCTGATGGACGCGAACACAACTGGCAGGCTTGGCCACAGCCCTACTCGCTGCTCTAGTGACACACACTATGCTGGAGCTGAGGTTGCGCAGAGGTGAGTGTTAACTGCTGATAGCTGATGGACGCGAACACAACTGGCAGGCTTGGCCACAGCCCTACTCGCTGCTCTGGTGATACACACTATGCTGGAGCTGAGGTTGCGCAGAGGTGAGTGTTTACTGCTGGTAGCTGATGGACGCGAACACAACTGGCAGGCTTGGCCACAGCCCTACTCGCTGCTCTGGTGACACACACTATGCTGGAGCTTAGGTTGCGCAGAGGTGATTGTTAACTGCTGGTAGCTGATGAACGCGAACACAACTGGCAGGCTTGGCCACAGCCCTACTCGCTGCTCTGGTGACACACACTATGCTGGAGCTTAGGTTGTGCAGAGGTGAGTGTTAACTGCTGATAGCTGATGGACGCGAACACAACTGGCAGGCTTGGCCACAGCCCTACTCGCTGCTCTGGTGACACACACTATGCTGGAGCTGAGGTTGTGCAGAGGTGAGTGTTAACTGCTGATAGCTGATGGACGCGAACACAACTGGCAGGCTTGGCCACAGCCCTACTCGCTGCTCTGGTGACACACACTATGCTGGAGCTTAGGTTGCGCAGAGGTGATTGTTAACTGCTGGTAGCTGATGAACGCGAACACAACTGGCAGGCTTGGCCACAGCCCTACTCGCTGCTCTGGTGACACACACTATGCTGGAGCTTAGGTTGCGCAGAGGTGAGTGTTAACTGCTGGTAGCTGATGGACGCGAACACAACTGGCAGGTTTGGCCACAGCCCTACTCACTGCTCTGGTGACACACACTATGCTGGAGCTTAGGTTGCGCAGAGGTGAATGTTAACTGCTGGTAGCTGATGGACGCGAACATCTGGCAAGCTTGGCCACAGCCCTACTCGCTGCTCTGGTGTTAAACACTTTGCTGGAGCTTCGGTTGCGCAGAGGTAGGTCGCTACGATGCTCTACAATGAGTAAAATGCTTCTTGCTTGCTTGAACTCGTCCGAGGAAGTAGGCACAGTTAGTGCCCTTTATTATCTTACCCCTCTTAACGGGAAAAGATGGGTCAACTGGATTTTTGACGATAAACAGCGATACTGGTTGGAGACGTGCAGTACCATGCCATGTCATCCTTGTTCCTGTGATGACAACGTGTCTCTGGTATTGAACATACCATCTCAATGGGGTTGTTTCCCGGAAATTTCACCGCAAGATGGCGCTGATAGTTTGTTACCTGTCAAAAGTTTTTGATATAAACGTATGCATTGTGTGGACGATTTTTTAAGTATTTGCGTGTTTTTTTTTACTCAATTTGTGTTGCTGCACAATGTATGCTACCTGGCGTATCACCCAGTTGAAGGAGAAATTGAAAAAATAAAGAGCAATGCAACAAGGATAGAAAGCGGTGCTTGTCGAAAAGTACATTATATTTAACATTTTATCGACTTTTAGCTGTTTTTTAGGCAATATTATGGTTCTAAAAGTTGTAAAATAAACTTTACTCACTATATTTTTCCTTTTTAATGATCTAATGATAAATAAACTAAGGTACGATACATCATTAGTTACATGTAACAAAATGTAAGGTTATTTGAAAAGAACCCATTTTTTATTCACAGGTTGGAAGCTTACGACAGAAATTTCAACTTCGACAGTGTTTGTAACAGTCCTGAAGCGGTCTCGTAGTCTGTTTCGTTGAAATGTTTCCCACATAACCTCGAATAATTACTTGTATTGTTTTTTTTTTAGCTTCAGTGCCTTTTCCCGTTTTCTCTTCATGCGCAATTTTCTTGGAAATGTGACAACGCCTATTTCTTTGCATCCAAAGGCTACACAACGACCCCTAATATTGAAAAAAGTCACAAAATAATAAGATATTGTTAAATTTCTATGGAGTTTGACAGTTTGTTTGTAACAAACAGTCAGCGCCATCTACGTGGAACTATTTGACAGTTTTCTTCCCCATTGATTGGTGTGTCATCTACCCCATTGGTAGATGACACACCAATCAATTGAGATACTTTTTAAGAGCTGTCAAAACGCGGTTCTCTCATAGATTTTGTTATGGCAATAGCCAACTGTGACGTCATTGATGTTTTAACTCAATGACTCAACTATTTATTTATTTCAAAGCTACTAAAATTCGAATTTGCCAATTAATTGAAAATGAATCGGGTTTTCAGGCCCAAAATAAAGTGTATTTTTTAGAGATTGCTGTCTTGGAATTATTGTTTTATGGTGTCCTACCCTATTATCCAAAAGCGACTGGGGCCACTTACCATCAAGTAGATTATTTACCACCCAATATCATCAAAAAAAATTAATCGGGTGAATATTCATAATTTGTAGAGTGATTTGACAAGAGTGCACCAAACTCAAAGACTTCCACACTAGCAAAAGCAGACAAATAATGCAATAAGCTAGTATTTTAATATATCTTAAGCCGTGTGGTATCCGGCAGAGTAGAATAGAACCAACCCATTACACTCACGGATGTCGTATAAGGCGACTAATGTCTGAGGCAGAACACCTTGCGCCTCCGTAGACCAGAGAATGGGCAGCAGCGTTTTCTGTTAGTCTTTCATCACTGTGATCTCCAATTCAATCAAGCGTGGAGATTACGGCAAATTCCTCCCATCATTGGGGAGGTTTATGTTCAGCAGTGGACGTTATGGGCTGTTGTTGTTGTTAATATTTATATTTTAATAATAATAATAATTTGCTATAAGCGAGTCTCTAAGATATTAGAGACTCGCTTATAGCAAATCAACACAATGATATCTATTGTACTATCGAGGACACTCCCGCCTGACCACCACTAAGCTCATTTTTGCTTGCACTCGCAACATAAAAACGCTCTCTAGCTACGCCCCGTTGACTTTGTGTAGAAAAAATAAATGAAAAGTATTTTGCGCGCCAAAGTTGACGCTTTCCTAATAGGCCCAAACTTTAAGGGGGCGTGGCTCCGGCGCCTCCACATGATTTAAGCGAAAAAAAAATAAAATGGTTCGGCGGAAAAGACCCCGATAGTACATAAATTAAAGACCCAAGAAATTATGAATGGATTGTGTGAAGGATGATATGACAAGGAAGGTGGTGTCTGATGAGATGACGAGTAATGGAGAAGTATGGAAGAAGAGGACATGCTGCGACGATCCCAGATGAAGTAGGTAAGGGCAGGAGAATGATGATGGTATCTATTGTATAAAGGGTGTAAAACATCTCTTAACGAAGCCGAAAGGCACTTGTTCGTCATTGCGATCATTTTTTTATTCTACACCATACCTGGGAACCTTCTAGTTACGGAGATATTGGGGGTCAAAGTTCCAACTATATGACAAGTTTTTTTTTTATATAAGTTTTTACTTTAAACACCTCCACGACCCCAGTACTATTAAATCCATCCATCAGCACAATGTTTTGAGTGCGTTACATTGAGTTCTACCACAAAATATGACTTTACACCTCAAAAAAAATAGTCGTTTTGGGAAACGACTTTTTTTTTGGGGTGTAAAATCAGTAACTTTACGCAAAAAATATTGCTGGGGCAATCATTTTTGCGTGAAGTTAGTGTGTTGTTTGGTTGCTTGCAGAATGCTTGGTTGACGGCTTCGTGATTAGGTATTTTACACCCTGTATTAATTCTGTTTTACAGGGGAAGCGAACCGCCCAAGATCCTAGCGAAGACCAACAGCGACGCAACTGGCGGCACTGGCACCGACGACGTCAGACGACATCGACGAGCCTGACGTCAATGACGTCGCGTGCCACGTCATCAGTTAACGTCGCTGGCGACTGAGCGACGACGTTTGAAATAAACGTCGCGACGTGTGATCGACGTTTTAAAGAAACGTCGCATGATGTATCGTATTTATCGACGTGTTGTGACATTGGACAATGCAGTTTATTGACATTATGTTACGACATTATAGGTACTGTTAATTAAAAGACTATTTGTCTACTATTCAGAAGCACTAACTGTTCTATAAACGAGTGAGATCTAAGTATTTACCTTTCTACTTCTTGATAAATTTTTGTGATTTTCTTGGGGCGTAAGATAAGTACGTTTTGAGCGACCAATGAGTTTTTTTTAATCAGATGTTTCTTTTTTTTATATATCTGATAAATTTTTACAGAAGGGAAAAATTTTAGCAATTTGATCACACCATTAATTAAGGTATAATTTTGAAACTTCATATTAATAATAATAAATTTAATTGTCAGAAAAGACACATTTAAAAGTGTCACAAAAACAATTAAAAAAATAAAAATGAACATTTTCGACAAAAGTGAATCGTTGGTGCCTGTACTAATGATTAAAATCACTGTATCACAGACACCAAGAAAATATACAAATATAATAAAATAAATATAATATAATAAAAATATAATATAGAAATATTATACTATGGTTAAGGAATGAGTATTATCTTACGCCACAAGCTGGCCGTGACTTATGGAAGTAAGGATACATGAACTGGTGGTCGCAGATCGGTAGAAGATCGTGAACAAATCAATAGAAAAAACAGGTAACTGAGAATTTTTCCGGCTAGCCAATCAGCAACCTTCAGATTAGGTAACACCCGATTTCTGGCGCGAAAATTATCGAAAATTCTAATTAAGTTATCCGAACCGAGGTTAAGTGACTCGATTGGTTGTTAATAATTCAGTCAACCAATTAGGTACAGCAATAAACGACTGCTTGACTATCAGTCAGCAAATTTTGTGTCTATTGATTTTCTTTCTGTCCTGTTTTTGTTTTCTTTAAATCTAGCATTTCGAAATTTAAATTTTCTTACGTTTTTTGCAATTTGCAGGCCAGTGCTAGGTTGTATGTTGATTAAAATATGTCACTTAAGTCATGGCCATACAAACCTCATTACTAAACTATCTCATAAGGACCTAACCCTAATCTATTCTGTTTTTATAAATAATATATTTTATTTTAATACCTACCTATTAAATCCTTGACTGACTGTTCGCTACTCTAAAGTCAATGTTTTATAAATGTTTAGGATAAAGTCGTTAAAATGTTATTATACTGATCGGATCGGGATCGAACGTTGATCTTTGGGCTGCGTTTATGTGACATGGCTACTAAACTTTATATATTGATGGCAACGATATTAGGGGAGACTGGGTACGGTTGAAACAATTTATCTTTTATCGTTTATAATTTCGGAGCTGTCGTCCGCTTCGTTTTCCCCTTGCACCCCTCACTCCCCGCGTAACCGTTTACGAGATATTTGTTCTGTTTCAACCGTCCTTTGTTTCAACCGTACCGTCTACCCTGCTAGAATTCCTCTTCTGAAAATATTGAAATTTCTTAATTAAAATATACTATCATTAACATAACATAACATCACGCCTGTAATCCCCGTAGGGTTTGGCAGTGGTGTAGCTAATAGTACACCCACATTTCGCCAGTTATGTTTAAGTCCCATGTAAGTAATAGGGAGCGAACATATTGCCATCAACCGGGCATGAATCCAGTCATCGTGGCTGCTACTGAGAAATTCCTAAAGGACAAACCCAAAAACACTTTGCTCGACCTGGAAATCGAACCCAGGACCTGATGTCAGCAGTCGCGCTTGCGACTATTCGACCAACAAGGCCGACTTACAGACTATCTTTTACAATGCATAGGAAAGATGAAAGAAATAAAGTTTGGAAAAATTTTAATCTTTCTTAGTTTCAAATTAATGTAGTTGGTACCCAAACATCGTCATTGGTTGAAAATGTAGTAATGTCATTTTATATTTAAAAATAGCTTAACCTCATTGGTCAGATATAGACCTACTATGGTGGCGCCATCTGAGATTTACTTTGCCTTAGCCACCCCATTAGAGGACACCAAAAGTGACCAAAACTTCGCGTTGCACATGTCATTGTCGCATAAACAAAGCTTAAAGAAAAGAAAGCTGCACGGGTTATAAAAATAAGTAATAATTGTTTTTAAATACTTTATAATGTTATTTTATACAGGGTATGTTTTCAATAACCAGCCAAAATTTTAAGATCGAGATATCAAGAATCAAGTACTTACATTTTAAATATTATTGTCGAAAAATATAAAATAAAATAAAAGCACTACTTTGAAAATGTCTTAAAAAAATCCTAAATCACAAACCTAGTGGGAATCAATGCACTTGTGTGCGTGCATGCACCGCCAAATTTATGTGTGTGCTAACTGCTACCTATCTAGGTTGTTGAACTGAATTGTGCTGTTACAGGTTCGCTTTTTAGTGGTGGACAGGAATGGAATTTTATTTAAAAAAAAATGATTTTTATTTTCATTATATCGAAAATGTTATCGATTCTAAACCATCTCTGAAAATTTGGCCGGTCATTGTTGAAAACTAACCTTGTATGAAAAGCCCTCATTCAACTTGACAAACACTTGGTTTTGGCACCAAAAAGACAATTTTAAAGACAAAAACATAATTTCCTCAAACATCCTGTCAAGAAGTCAAGAAGCAACAAGCTTGACAACTAAAGTAATTAAATTACACGAAATAACCAATTTGACCAATTTCAAGTTATTTACAAAATATCCCACAATTTTCTTACCTACTTTGTAAACTAATTGACGTTGACGTCGACGTCAATTTGTAAATTAATCATATTTATGTAAATTTGTTATTTTTGTTACGAAATGTCATAAAATGATCAGACAATATTATTTGGGTACGCGATAAGTAAATAACGATGTTGGATGTGAGTGTTAGGATATAAAGCTGTGTTTACGACGAAAATATGAGAATAAATAATTGTTGACTGAATCTGACTTATTATTTATAATAAATCAAGTACGTCCTACCTATAAATATATTCGTTTTCAAGACACTACTGCCTTGTATTGGCTCACAATGGCAATGCGGATAATGTGATGGTTAAAATTATACATAAATTACTAAGAAATATCAATTTACAATAAATATTATGTCCGATCCGAAAGGGGCATTTAAGTATACCTACCAAATAAAGTACGAATAAAGGATGACCCACGCTAGACCGTGCAGGGTCCGAGCCGAGCTAAGGGTCGGCCGTAGTATAATCCATTGTCCGTTGCTCGGTAGCGGCCATAGATAATACACAATTGCACGATCGACACTCGGCTCGGACCCGACACGGTCTAGTGTGAGTCAAGCTTAAATCGAAAAAGTTACTTATTCCTTGCTTGTATGAATTGAGAAAAGAAAATCTAACATCAGAGTGTAGTGAAAAAGAAAAATTGAGCTGATTTCATGGAACTAAAGGTGCACCCCCCTGAAATTATCCTGCTGGTGCCCATGTCTTCGGCATTAGTCGGTATGTTCGATCGTCAATTGTTTATGACTTCACTACCCGAAAAGCGACCGGAGTGTCGCTGCCGGCGCCCCAGTGTTGCCATGAGAATTTTGATATTTTTTTTGGGGAAATAACTTTGTGACCATATCAATTGATCACCAAATTTAGTAAATTGAGCACCAAATTTTAATGAAGTCGTTGATGACAAACTATAGTTTTGCCTAGGCCGACTTGGGGCACCCCGACACGGATAGATTAGGTTAGAAGGGTATGACGGGGTGAAATAAACGAGCGAATAGACCCCGCCATACCCTTCGTGATTATTTTTTAATAAACCATCCAGAAGTAGGAGCAATTTCTGGTGGTCATTAACTAAAAAAATAAATGTTTGGTTCTAATTTCACGATAAAATGGGGATTAATTTTGGTGATCATTTACTAGTTTTGGCAATCAAAATTGATTTTTTGCTAAATCTAGTGGTTCGTTTGTATGCCTTTGTTTTATTAAAAATACATAATAATAACCTTATAATACCCTCACGGATCGGACAGGTTTTTTTTACAGGTGTATTTAAATCAAACAAGATACTTTGAACTGCTAGGTACCTTCAGGACTTAAGTTCTGACACTGGAGTAAGATTACAACAGGCTGCGTTTTATCAAGTTTAAATGAAACACACAACGTCAACATTAACACTTTATTTTTAAGTTTCCAATGATGTCTAAGACTAGGAACCCCGTCACATCGTCGTCATTTCATACCTCCTACAGTTCTTGCTTGCATAAAAATCTATCAGAAAAATAAGAAGCATTCTGCTACAAAATCACAAAAAAGCTTGCTGTAAAGTTGATCCGAAATAGAAAATATAGAATTTGACACTCATTTCATTTTCAACGTAGGTAATATTGACGTCGAATTTGATTACAGAGCGTCAATTCTACAGAGTGACGTGAAGTAACTTGCAGCTTTTTACAGACTTTCACTCCGATTTTGAAACTGTCAAATTCTCAGCAATTTATTATTTCCTTGCAATAAGCTTGGTTTCACTGACAAATCTTGCAAAACAACAGTGATCTATAACATCGAAACAGTAAAGGTGATATTGGTTTGCTGCTGTCAATGATTTTATAACTAAGGACTGTAGTAAGAACCTAAAATGCCTTGCCTTGCCTTGTATTATTTGACGACTACGAAACAGGGAACATTACATTCGTTACAATATGATAGTAGGTATAAGTACATAGCACTAGCGACAGGGATCATTTCTACAATCAAGTATATTCAAATGGTATTTCCCAGTTATTTCAAATTGTTACCTAATTTCATTCCTATGGCTACAGGGCCATCCATAAATTACGTCACACGAATTTCTTGATGTTTTGACCCCTCTCCCCGTCCCTGTCACAGCTGGTCACATTTGTGAGCCCTATTGTGACGTCACATATTTTGCAATTTTTACATCTACAAATGATTGAATTTTATTAAAGAAGCAGTTCCGTAATTAGTTATATTTCGATTATTTTTTTAAATAAAATTAATATCAAATGAAACATTTAAAAAATTTAACAAAACTAAAAACGATTAATTATTTTTGTTATATATTCAGACTTATAAAGATTTTGAAATGTGACGTCACGAAATTTAGAACCCCTCCCACCCCTTTCTCACACAAACGTGTGACGTAATTTATGTATGGCCCCTACTATGACACTATTAGCTGTGAGTTTGCTACATTTAAGTACTTAATGCTTGCATTACCCGTGAATTGTTCTTCTAGTGCAGCATAAGTGTGGGTATTGACAATATTCGTAGTCTATAGCGTAAGCTTCCAATTTATCGCCAAGCTCTCATTGTTTGTAGGTGTGGATGGTTAACACCAAATGATATATTTGCAGTCAAAGATATTGTTACTACAGACACGCACATCAAACTACTGCAATATTGATGTGCTCGCGTTTGTTCCTAATAGTCTGTTGATTGCAGAAACCATCTTTGCCTTTTCATTTATCATTAGTTAAGGATAAAAATACTAATAACACATATCATATCATACTATTATTGTCTGCAATAATCGATTTATTTCTAGCTGACAAAAAAGTACAAAAAAATTGTTCGATACAGAAATTTTTCACCATGTTCTTCGATTTTCAAGTTTCATATTGTAAATTTTAGGTTTTAAACATCAACAAAAAATTGACTTCAGTCTAACATCAATTTATTTTATGACATTGCAAGCACTCGGGTGTTTTTATTTCTTTCAAAAATTATAGATAGGTACATTTTAAAACATGCAATTTTTTTAAATACATAATTGACATCTAAACAAGTAATTTCGACGGTAAAAGCTTTAAAATAAGCACCTACTAAAATAGGTCGTTATTTCTGAACATTTAAGCTACCTCGCTTACTATATCAGTAGCTTCTTTTACATTAAATCTTCTACTGATTATCATATTTGAAATTATAATTATCTTTTTAGCTTCTCAGTCACTCATGTCGGTTTCCCACCACTAAATGTAAAATCATCAGAAAATAGGTCAAAAAAGAGGAAAAATAAAAATAAAAGAAACGTATCAAAACAAGTTTTGTCTTTATTAAAAGTCTATCCGTAAAATAATCTAAAAATAGCATCACATTAATCATTAATTAGCGCACGGGAAAATTATAAACAGTTTACAAACGAATAAATAAAATCATGGACGAAATAAACGTTTACAAAAACCAAACACAATTTCGGGACTAAATTCTACATGCATTCCATTTCTAAAATGAATACACGTTGATTGCACTAACACTAATTCAACAAATATTATTGTTTTAGTTGTGAAATGTCAGGAATTTGACACCGTACAACGTTTAGTGACACTGCGCAACTAACTTTCGGAAAAAAAAGACGTGCGCAGATGTTGTAAACATAGGACCTGATTATAACTATCCTATAATATTTGTAGGAACTGAGCGTAGCTACGGTATTTATTACTCACAAAACGAATACATACAAGAATTCTATCAAATAAAATCAATGGATTTATTTTTAAAAAACATCTTGTTCCTAAAATACTTGGTAATTTAATCAGTTGGTTTTCAAATAAGTTTGAATATATGATACCGTAGCTAAAACGACAAAGATATATGCGAGTTATAAACGAGTAAGTCTTACTAAAAGTACATGTTTACACATATAAATGATCGTAAGACGACTGCAGAAACCCGGAGTGTCGGACAAAACAGGGGACTACCTATAATACACAATAAATAACATAAAACTTGATTATAACTTAAGAAAAGTACGCGTGGAACTATGAAAATGCATTCATCGGCTTAGTATAAGTTAAGCTTTCATAGTAAACTAGTTAAAATGACTAGTTTTCTAAGTGTTTTCGGAGTATATTTTCTACGTTTTGGCTATCATAAATATGTATTGTGTAAATGCTAGCCAAATGGGCGAATATTACGGCATTGTTCGCGTTTCAGAAGTTCACAGGGCACGCGGTACTATTCACAGGGAAAGTGCCTTTAAGTGTTTTCGAAGACTTCTTCCCTAAAATTATGGAGTTTTCATGTTTCACAAATATTTTTATTGAACATTATTATTCAGTTATTCAATAAACTATTACTAATCAATGTTTTGTTATGTAGAACCCTGTCCTATGAACAAAATATTTAATTGAATTCCTAATTTTCAGGGACCGCAACACATTCGATTTTTTTATCGTTATTTTTCTAAATATTTTAACATCCTACATTTTATAAACAGCGATCTAAGTTCGATTTTTAACACTTTAGATAAAAGCGTCGTTATTAAATAATATACATACATTATTAAATAAAAATACTGTAAGAAGCATAAACAATCAATACTGTTCGCCATTTTGTTACATTTCATTCGATTTATGAAAATTGTTGTCAGTGTTGCCATATTATTAATGTCAAAATCATGGACCAGTTTTGATTTTTTGTTTTGTTTTTGTCGATATAAACGACGGATAAAGAGGTATTTACTATACGTAGATTTACTCAAGAGCTAGCACCAAACGAAGAGTATTATAAATAGAAAGAGATAGAAGATCACATGGCCCTCTTCAACCCAGGCCAGCTTGGTTGCAAGTGGGCCATTGTGTAAACGTTTCTTTCTGTTCACAAGTTTTCCTAGGTTTAGCTCTATGTACATTATCAGATAGGTACAAGCAACGCTGACAGTTATTTTTATGAACATTAATACAAATATTTACAACACTTGTCCTGTTTAATATTATGAATAAATACAAGATATAGTAAGTACATGGTGTGGTTATTGATAAGTTTGTAAATGGATTCGCAAATGTTTTTTTTAAATTGAAATAAGATGTTTGCTCACTTATTTTAGTTAGTCGTTTTTCAGATCCTTTTTAATGAGTGTAGCATACCAGACGCTACTTTGACTTATGTACATGTTTTGTAGTTTTTCATAATCTTGTATAATTTTGATTATTTTATCTGATAAGCCACAATTATTTTTTGTTTTCTCTTTACCGTCACAGTCTGGCAACCCTCTTCATTTCAAACGGTTCATAAAACCTTTTTCAAATGATAATTTCTAAGCTTAACAATTTGGTATTCAAAGAGCCTGATAAATAAACCTAATTAATGATAATAATTACATCCTCGTTAACTTTAATGACAAGATTATGATACCTGAGTTGTATTTATCAAACTCGATTAAATTACCTATAATAGTTTTTAATATTTACCTACACAAAAATTGTGTTCTTATTAGAAATATCTGTTCGAAATAGGTTTTAAGGAAATTGTTCCTAGACAACCGACTTACCAACCATCACAGACAAACACTACCAAGGATGGGACTCGACGCGATTTTATCGATAAAATGTTTAGACCACAGATAAAAAAGAACATCAATCGAGTTCCGTGGAGAATCGATTATTTTTATCGATAGATCGCGTCGACTCACACAACGCGCACCCCGGACTAACGCATACAGCGACTAGACTACTCACACTTCACCGCGTCACATGATTGGCTCCAAACATCCCGCAAAGTAAATTAGACTATAACACGTGGGCTTAAGGTGTACATTTACACGGGTGTGTAGTGCCCGACGGGTTTGTAGAACATTTGGCCGGTGAAGACGCGGCGGAAGATTTCCTTGAGGATGAGTCTCTTCTCCTTCTTAATCTTCTTGAGGAAGCCTCGGTTCTCGTTGGCTCGTCGGGACAGGTAAGGTAGGACTTCCGCCACGGGGCCGTATGGCACGTATTTGTAGGCGGAGTAGCCGGCTTGACCTGGAAAGATGGAAAGAAATCTTAAATATTGGTGGAAGAAATCAAATGCAAGTAAAGAGGTGTAACCAAAAAAAACATGCGGGGCAGTCTTTATGGACTGCCGATAGAAGTGAAAACTTGTGAATTGTATCGTCGAACTATGTGTTTTTTTTTTTTTAATTTGTGTGTTCTCTTTTTCTATTTTTTTCCCTCCCCCTCCCCCTCAGGCCCCGCCCCAGTCATAGCACTGCTACGGGTTGTGCCCCGCACACGACTAAGTGGTGCTACGCCGTAGCGGATCGGCTACGAGTGCTACGAAAAGCGTACGTGACGTTCACGCGAGTTCCATGATTTTTGTTCACCCAAAAATTGCTGAACGCCCCTAAAGAAGTTTTCACTTCATAATTTATGTGCCATCTTCTGACCCTGAGAGACCTGCCTGAACACTGTTGAAGTGCCAGATTTCAGGTCCAAGCTCATTTAAGGGGACTACAGGAGCTAAACGCGAGTTTTATAATGCAAAAAAGCATATGATTCACTGCAACAAACAAAACCAGAAAAATATATGATATTTTTCAGGATATATGCTAGTACGATAGTGTTTTGAAAACATAATACAACTAATTTTACTCTATTAAAAAAAATCACGAACATATCTCTAAAAAAATCTTTTAACGAATAAAAACAATACTAAAATATATGCGATCATTCTGATTTTTTGGCAAATAATTCCACAAGCAACATATTAGCATGATAGTGTTTTATTTTTTTAGTACAATCAATAGATTTTTTGTAAATCGAAAAAAAAAACAGCCATTTCGCACTATTCGGCCCGCAGTGACTGACGTAACCACAACTTAGTAGTGCAAGCTGATTAGAACTTTATTCTAACAGTATTTCAAACGAAGTTTGTACCACCACAAATAGAGTTGCTAATTTAGCTCCTGTAGTTGCCTTAACATGAATATGGCTATCATCGACGAAGAATAGTAGAAGAAACTGGTGAAACTTACCTAGCGGGAAGGTGATGTGGTCGCACATGCCGAGCAGCTGTCCGAAGCAGACCACCTTGTCCTCGGGCTTGATGTCGTGCTCCTTCATCAGCTGGATGGCGTACCGGACGGTGTCCTCGTTGTGAGAGGCTACCATGATACCCAGGCGCTCCTTGTTGGGGCCCTGAGGAAATGTACAAAGTTATTAATGAAATCTTTATGGACCTCTCCACGACTTAAGATTCAATAATCATTCGACTTTAAAAATAAATGCGAGAGATGGTTTATTAAATAACACATCCACACACAATCTATCAATTTTTATGTGCTGTTTTAAGCTTTCACGGCTTAAAACTAAACGTATCTCTTACTTACATGATATCTTGCGTGATTATTCATTATTTTGAGCTAAGAAGATATCCCGTAAGTCACAGTATAAGTTCACTTTATAAGTGACATAAAATAACGCATTTAAGATGGACGTCAAATAGGATATTTTACTCTATATGAGAAAAAAGCTAAAAATATATTATTGAGATAGCTTAGGCAAAAAGCAGTCGGAAAACGTTAGTTTTAGTTCATAAAATAGCAAACTAAATTTTAAAATTCAATTTAAAGATTTCAGCTTTTTTAAATCTGTTTCATAACACTATTATAGTAGTCGCCATGTTATTACGTCATAAGGCTATGTAAACTTAGGAGTGTCAACTTCAAATATCACTGCATTTCATTTACACAGCCAACTGACGTCATGACCACAAAGCAATATGGCGTCCGCTGCGTTCAGTATTTTCGTCAAATTACGCGCGAAATTTGAAAATGCAAAATTAAAATGCATTTTTAAGCCACTTAACGATTGAATATTTTTTTTGTAATTTTTTTAGTGATTCATTAGCACTATAGAATCTAATTGAGACACTTTTCAAAAATGGGTGTAATACCCTATTACACAACTTAAAATGATCAAGGAACCAATGAGGTATCTGCGATTGATAAAAAATTGCTTTCATAATATCATCATGGACTTCGAGACTCCTGCCTTCCGGTACCTACATGGTCACCACTCCAGAACCTTTTAGCACTATCGGTCATCTTCAATGTGACGATGCTTGAGGATTCATGTCCAACCTGCCGGGGCTGCGGGATTGTCCGAAAGAGATACCGTGGCCCCGGAACACAAAGGGCGATGAAGGAACATGGATGGGTTTTAGTCAGTAAAAGTCTGACACTCCCTCCTGCTCCGCCTGGAGCGGGAGGAGTCATTTGATGATTTCCCAAGTCCAACACTCTGCTCTCATTCTGATGATGATAATCATTATGAAGAAGCTTACCTTGACTCTGCTGAGGATCTCCTTAAGACACTTGTGGAAGGACACGGTGGTGGCTTCCACGGTCTCGCAGCTAGGGTCGTCGTAGCCCATCGCCGCAGCACGGGCGCGTTCCTGGAAATAAAATGGTAAAGTTAGAAATCAGATACCAAGACGGATTTTTGTCACTAAGCAATAGCGAGTGCTAACAACAATAGGGCAGATGACAAAAAAATCTAATAGGGTAGATGACACAATAAAACAATAATTCTAAGACACCAATCAAACCCATTATAAAACACATATAAACGGGTATTTTCGCGAATTTTTACCTTTTAATATTTGCCCGACGTTTCGACCGGATTGCACCAGCCGTGGTCGCGGGAAGACTGAAGTATTGGAGGTACCGCCACAGCAAAGCGAAGGTGTTTATTCAACTACCCTCACTTGATCTTCATAAATGTTAATTAGGGCCGGTTCACACTAGGACAGCACACTACACTAACAGTGTCAGTGTGTGTGTGTCGTGAAAGTTTAAAAAAGACCAATCAAACCCACCCATGTTCCTTAAAAAAACACTTTATTTTGGGCCTGAAAACCCGATTTATTTTCTAACGTCAGATAGATTTAAAAATATCGGACACTGAATATTTTTTTCTTTTTTTACGTAAACAAAAAATGAAGACGATAATATAGTGCGTCGAAAACTCGTGTGGCACAAGCACTCATGATCTTTGACACGTTTTATCTTCGTAAATTTCTATTACTTTGATAAAACAAAAAACAAATATCCCATATTTTTCAATAATCTAACTGACGGACTAAACAGAATCATAATTTTTTTAGTCAATAATCATCCCTATTCATTGAAAACTACGTTAAAGAATTCATGTATCCGGTCCAGCCCATCCAATGACAAATGAATTGCCGTCTATCAAGATTGAAGATCTAGGGTAGTCTACGAAATTCAAATTTTCTCACGTTTTTTGCAATTTGCAGGTCAGTGCTAGGTTGTATGTTGATTAAAATATTGTTCGCGACTATAAGACGTATGTAGTTACAGAATTATAATGATCATAATCATCAATACAACCCTCCAAGTTCATAAAGGTGCAGGAATGATTTTGACCTTGATAAAGTAATTTTTACACCTTTATGAACTTTGACATCATTAATACAACCCGTATTGATGATTTTGATGAATATAAATCTGTAACTACATACGTCTCACAACCGCGAATAATATTTTAATCAACATACAACCCAGCACTGGCCTGTAAATTGCAAAAAACGTAAGAAAAAATGAATTTCGCGGGCTATCCTGGAGCATTCACCTTAACGACAAAAGACCCTGGTCAAAAATGTTAAGGCTATGGTTATATTTGAATTTGATTCAGTAATTGAATAGTAATACAGAAAATATTAAAATGACAGGCGTAGAAAACTTGTCAGATATTCATCCAACAACCCATAAACATCATTTGAGTCGAAAGACGTCAACTGCTGGGCATAGGCCTGGACCAAGTGTCGCCACATTGACCGGTCCCGTGCGACTCGCATCCATCGGATTCCCGCAACCTTCACCAGGTCACCGCTCCACCTATTGGGAGGCCTTCTATCGCAACGTCTTCCGGTTCGCGGTCGCCACCCATCGGCCATCCGTTCTGCGAGCAATGTGCCCTGCCCACTGCCACTTAAATTTGGCAATTCTTCGGGCTATGTCGGTAATCTTGGTTCTCTTGCGGATGTCTTCATTTCTGATTCGATCATGCAAACCCATCATGGTTCCCACAGAAAAGAGGCCTAAGTACCATAAGTGGGAACATTATAAGCTTTATGTTATAAAACACCAGTAGTCCTATTACGTATTTTTCTGATATCCAGTGACTATCAAGCTTCGGTTGTACACCGAACTTTGATGACAACCGAGAATGTCATAATATTGGTATTACGTATCACACTGAGTGGATATCACTTTACGGTGACTAACAGCCCGGGTAGTCTTTCACGAAAGCCACTTCAAACTCAGTTGTCATCAATTTGTTGTCCACAATGCTTACATAATCGAAATAACATAAGTATTGATACGAGCGTCTGTCAAAATGAGTTAGTGACTATCAGCCACGAACCGTGGCTGATAGTCACCGTCACACGTCGTGGCCCACGATGACAACCAATGACGTCATATTTGATCGCGACTGGTCATACATAATACGAAACTAGCCTTTTGACAGTTATTTGATGGACACTGAGCCCAGTTACTATCATTTTAAGCTGTCAACAGAGATACGTAATAGCCTTACTGAAGCCTTGCCCCTTGTTCGCTTACCTGCTCGATGTACGCGCCGCGCACGAGCTTGGCTCCCCAGTAGAAGTTCTGTCGCTGCGCCTGCTCCAAGTCCGTGAGGATCTCCTGGTACGTGTTCTTCAGATACGTCTGGTATGTGTTGAACACTAGGAACTTGTCCTGCGGGAGAGAGAAGAGTCATAAGTCATAAGTCATTTATTCATTTGTTTAAAATAGGTACAGTAATAATGGTATCAAGGCAAGACAAGTAAAAAATAAAAAACAATTATAAAGAATCGCATAATAAAATTAATAAATAACAATAAAATCAAAATAAAAAAATCTAAATAATACCAAAATAAAAATGTCAATAAAACGTCAAGACATAGACTGAATACAATATCTCTCAATACTAATGTCAATATACAATACTAATGTCAATATACAATACTAATGCCAATTTACAATACTAATGTCAATTTACAATACAAATTTATTAAGGAAGGAAGGAAGGAAGTAAAAAATGTTATAGTACGCATGAAGCGTGGAAAGGCACGACGGGCTCAGTGTGGAACACCTAAAGCACGCGGGTATTCATCTGCCCCGAGTTCTGGCTTTGTTTTTTAACTGTTGTTTGTCGCATGCTTATCTGCCTCGGGATATGATGAGAACTATTGTTGTCCCAATTGTAAAAAATAGGACTAGTGACATTTCGGATAAAGGGAACTATAGGCCAATCTCTTTAGCCACGATTGTTGTTAAAGTATTTGACTCTCTGTTAGACAAAGTTTTGAAAAACAACATAAAGTTGCATGATGCTCAGCACGGTTTTAGAGAGGGCCTATCTACTGAAACTGCAGTTCTATGTCTGAAGAAGACTGTAAATTATTATACAGGCAACCAAACTCCTGTTTTTGCCTGTTTCTTAGACATGTCAAAAGCATTCGACTTGGTGTCTTATGACAAGTTGTGGTCTAAGCTCTGTGGCGCAAATGTACCTAGTGAGGTGATAAATATTTTCAAATATTGGTACTCCCATCAAATAAATTGTGTAAGGTGGGCAAATGTACTTTCAGATGAGTACGTTATGGAATGTGGAGTTAGGCAGGGTGGGTTAACCTCCCCTACTATGTTTAATTTATACATTGATGACCTCATTGTCGAGCTCAGTAGTTTACATGCTGGATGCTACATAGATGGGGTTGCTTTTAATAATATTAGCTACGCTGATGACATGGCGTTGCTGAGCCCGTCAATGGCTGGTCTCAGGAAATTGATTAGGGTCTGTGAATGTTACGCTGAGGGACACGGTTTGAGGTATAATTCGGTCAAGAGTGAGTTGCTGATCTTTAAGGCGAATAACAAGGTTGATGCGAGCTACCCAACTGTCTCGTTGAGTGGTTGTGTCTTGAACCGTGTTTTTCAGTTTAGATATCTAGGGCATATTGTTACGGAGGATTTAAAGGACAATCTAGATGTGGACCGGGAGCGAAGAGCATTGGCGGTGAGATGTAATATGTTGATCCGAAGGTTCTCGCGCTGCACGGGTTCAGTTAAAATAACTCCTTTCAAGGCATACTGTCAAGTATTTTACACGTGTAGCCTTTGGACTAGCTTTACTCAAAAGGCCGTTAATGCTCTTCGCGTCCAGTACAATAATGCATTCAGGATGCTGTTGGGGCTGCCACGCTTCTGTAGTGCCTCAGGGATGTTCGCGGACGCCCACACTGACAGCTTCGCTGCAATCAGACGCAAGCGAGCAGCGTCCTTGTTGCGCAGGGTGCGTGCCAGTACCAACAGTCTCCTGAATGTCATTGCCAACAAACTGGATTGTCCTTTGATCTGGTATTTAGGTCAGCTTCATGCTCCCGTTAATATTATTAATGTCTACTAACATAGTTATTAAGTTTTTTTGTTACTAACATCTTTGTATTTACTTAAATTATAATTATGGAATTTTATTCTGAATTAAAGAGATTATTATTATTATTATTATTAACAAGGACATACTAAGAAGAAGAAGAAAAGAAAGAAGAAGGAAGGAAGATGGTAAATACACGTGAAATCTGAAAGCAGTTGACTATGTATGGCCGGAACCAGTGTCCTTCATAATGGTTAGCAATGGGGAAGGAAACTGTGGAACTAATGGCGCTAGCATAGCTGGTTCCCAACATCGTCATTGGTTGAAAATGAGGTAATGTCATTTTATATTTCAAAATAGCTTAACCTCATTGGTCAGATTGAGACCAGCTATGGTGACGCCATCTTAGATTATATTTGCCTGTGTCTCCCCATTGATACCAGCCTCATAAGACGACAAGTTCTAAAAGGTAACGGCTCGTACACATAAACGCGATACCACGTCGCATCGTGGGAATCTACGTTTGAAGTCAACCTACTGCATATATTTTTACTGTGCTTTAGAACAGGGAAATACGACCTATTTTACTGCGAACACTGCAGATTTATTGCTACTTGTTTTAATATAGATTCCCACGATGCGACGTCGTATTACGATCACACTTACGGCTCGTACACTTATCTACGGATAAGTGTACGAGCCGTAAGTGTGAACTCACTAAAATAATGTAAAGTTTAAACTTCACGGAAGGTCAAAGTTTGGATAGAATGTGTCGGGTTGGTCGGCCCTTCAATCTTCGCGAAGAATGTGTATCTCTTTCGTATTGTCTTTTGTCTATTTCTTTCCAAAACAAGTCATAAGATCTGTTTTGGAAAGAAACACTCTCCCATTTTTCATACCAGATCTCTCTCTCTCATCAACCAATGAAACATCAAAGAACGATTAAAATAAGAGAGAACAGAAAATTCAAACTTATATTGTCACTTAGGCAGCTCCCGATATTTCGATGCTGTTGTGCGATCGGGAGCTCAAAACAAATAATAATCACGGAAGATATCCCGTGAGTGACAGTATAAGTTTAGTTTTAAACCGTGAAAACTTAGAACAATGAACAGAAAATCCACTTACTTTGTTATATCTCCTCATCATTTCCAAGCAGATCCTAGAGATAGCAGGCTGGAAGTACGTCTGCTCCGCATCAATCATGATCCTGACATCCGCATCATTAGCGATCTTGATGATGTGGTTCAGTCGCCGCAGCATGTTGCGGAACATCTCCTCTTCTTTGGGCGAGATCTGGGAGATCAGACGACGCATCTGACCGCTCTTCGGGTCGGGCACTCGGAACGAGTCGGAGAGATTCATGTTTTCATCCAGAATGTTCGACCAGGGGAATAAGTGGACGATTCTGGAAATTAAGGACTTTTGTTAAGTTTTTTCATAAAGTTTGAGGTTTATGACCTTGCTTTCAGGCGTATGTGTGTGTTTTTATTATGAAATGGTCTAAAATTATCTGTTTCGATGTTTTGTTTAAAACAACAACAACAACAGCCCATAACGTCCACTGCTGGACATAAGCCTCTCCCATGATGGGAGGAATTTGCCGTAATCTCCACGCTTGACAGGCGGATTGGAGATCGCAGTGATGAAAGACTAACAGAAAACGCTGCTGCCCATTCTCTGGTCTACGGAGGTGCAAGGTGTTCTGCCTCAGACATTAGTCGCCTTATACGACACCCGTGTTTAATGGGTTGGTTCTATTCTTCTAAAACAACAGCTATGTGAAATTCGGCGGCAGTTTTGCGAGAGTAGCGTGTTAATTTAATATTAATGTAATTAAATTATATTGTCACCAAGAACATTACATCAAGCTGTACCTAGCATAATTATAAGACATTTTAAGGTTATAAGAACTATTTAAAGACAGGAGACGATTCATTTAGCCTACAAAAATCCAATATTCAATACGCACAAATTAGCAATCAACGGACGACACATCACACGGAATATTCTTAGTACGAAAGAGCATTGGCCACGACTATAAGGCATGTATGTATCAGATATGGTAATATTTATGGAATAAGAATTATTTTTCGTGATTGTAATGTTATATCATGGAGAAAAATGTTCAGTTTAATGAGGGATTTTCTTTTTAGCTCTTCCCTAGTCGCTGGATAGATGGCGCTAGGAGTTAGTATGATAATGCAAGGAACGGAACCTAAAAAAACTGATTTTAACAAAGCGCGAGAAATGTTGGTTATATTCGGAAGGTTAAGCAAATGAAAGTGTCAGTCAACGAGAGTATGTGACGTGACACAATCTTTTTTTTTCAAGCTGTTTGGCTTTGGCATAGTAAGTTCAACGCCATCTATATAGTTCTTGGAAACTAAGTTTTTTTTTAAAACCTCAAAAGGAAAACCTCTCATTGAGTTTAATGGTCTAGGCAAAATCCTTAGATAACTACACTTTTGTATTACCTACATGATGTATGATATTTACATCTCACTCACACAAGTATATTACGAGCAAGAGGCGATCAGATGTGTGAAATGCCAACTCACCAATTGGTGTTAGCGTCTCCCTTTTTAATATTGTGTGAGAGAGAGAGGGAAATAGCTGAGCAGCCACTTCTAATGGCATTAGGAAGTAGTGCAGTAAACACACTAGCAACATTTACGAGACAGCGCTTACAATAACGTTAAAAGATGGCGCCACTGACCGGTCCCATGGGAATATGTGGACCACACTGAAATTATCAAACATAGCTCTGAATACTTGCTCTGTATTGTATCAGAGTATAGCAACTCAAAAATTGTTTCGTAAAAATGCTTTGCTCTTTTTATTCTTATTTGTCATCACCTGCCTAGCTTTTTCGCAACTGGGTACCTACACTACATAAGTATGAAAAACTTTATTACGTCACAAATCCGAATTTCAAAATACCGATTTTCATAATTCCGAATGGTTCAAAATTTCGAATATAACAACTCCCATTTATCATGAATCCTATTTTAAATCATTTTTTATCCTAAATTTCAATATTCATTAAATATTTAGTTCATAATTACTATTCTCAAAATACCGAGTTTCAATAGATCGAATAACAAAAAGTCCGATTTATTGATAATACGAAACATTAAAAATACGAATCCCGATTATTAAAACACCGATTAATTATAATTCGACTATGTGACGCGCGCTAGCGATGCTCGCATTTTACATTGCCTACACACCCACGTTCTGTTACAAATATTATCGCTGTAGCTCCGCCGGCCTTCGGCCTACACTCCTCACGCCAGCTAGCAAGACCCAATACAGAAAAGCACTAAGCAATACTGAGTTCTACTTTATTTCCTTGGTATTTCGTTTCTGTCACTAAAACCTAATTTTAACTGTTTATTCGAAGTATTGAAAATCGGAATGTTGTTTTTCGGACCAACGATCCATCGAACATTTGATTCTTCGGACATATGAATATCGGACAACAAACAAATCGTTTTTACGACTTTCGGAATAATAAATTTCGGGATTTTTAATAATAGACATTATAATTCTTCGGTATTATGCAATTCTAACTTTTGATAATCGGAATATCGTAATTCGGAATAAAATATTTCGGAGTATTTTGGTGTTCCCTTCCCAACTATGTTGGAGTCGGCTTCCAGTCTGGTTAGACTGCGACTGCCTATCTCCACAACCCTCACTTATTCTTTGCACTTAGTAAGATCACAAACCTTCAAAAATTGTTGCAAAATTACAGTTCATCTACCTACAGAGTTTCCTGAGTGTCGCCCTTATTACAACCTCAACCTTATTCTTAAGGGCTTAAGGGCCATAAGTGGCAGACCCTCATTGAACTCAGTAGTACAAAGGCGAGCTTGACCCAGAATTGAAAAAAAAAAGTAAAAGATCTAACTACAATTTTCATAAGCAAATAAAAAAAAAATTGTACCATGCTAAATTAACTGTCAAACAAAAATAAAAAAATAAAACAGAAAATGATGAGGTTATTAAAATCATTCTCCCTGATGGATCGAAGACTGATGCTGTTAAAATGGTATTTTACCATAATATTTTGGATAAAACCAAGTTAATTTGGGAAAATCTTAATTTCCCGCTTTTTAGGGTTCCGTACCCAAAGGGTAAAAACGGAACCCTATTACTAAGACTTCGCTGTCTGTCCGTCTGTCCGTCTGTCGGTCACCAGGCTGTATCTCATGAACCGTGACAGCTAGACAGTTGAAATTTTCATAGATGATGTATTTCTGTTGCCGCTATAACAACAAATACTAAAAACAGAATTAAATCAATATTTAAGGGGGGCTCTCATACAACAAACGTGATTTTTGTGCAGTTTTGTCTAATGTTTTTAAATAATGGTACGGAACCCTTCGTGCGCGAGTCCGACTCGCACTTGGCCGGTTTTTTTTTACCGCCATCCAAAACATTTCTCGTGCGGAGACAGAAGCGTAACACGAAACGACATCCTTTATAGGATATGAAGATTATTGAGGATGCTAGGTTACAACAAAGGTATCAAAGTTATTTTATTATTTATTAGCGGATGTCACGCGGTTTCACCCGCGTAGTTCGCGTTCCCGTGGGATTACGGGTATAAAATATAGCCTATGTTACTCGCTGATAATGTAGCTATCCGTTGCTGAAAGAATTTTTCAAATCGCTCCAGTAGTTTTTAAGTCTATTCGTTAAATAGACGCATAAGTTAAGCTTTTTGTATTAGACACATAATTTTAGTGTGAACTGTTTTGTATCTTTATTTAGTTTAATTACATACCTTCTATTTTATAAAAAAAAAAATGTGGTGTTCAGTTTCTTGGATAGTTTGAACGTCGTAATGTAAACTACAACCAATTGTTAATTTAGTTAAGTTTCTCTTTAAGTGAACTGTAATTTGTTCTTTGAGAAATAAATGTCTTTAAACTGAAATACAAAAATACAAATCTTTTCTTTTTATAATATTAGTATAGATTGAAACATAAGCTAGCTATAAACTTAATGCCATAAGACATTCTGTCTCAAACTATGAATATTTCTTAAAATCCTAACAGACGTCATTTTCGTTCCATAGTTGTGATCTACTCACCCCTCCTTATCCGAGGTAATCTTCTTCATGAACTCTTGGACCTGGGGCTTAGAGCTGTGGTCTCCGAAGTAGCGCTGGAAGTCCTCGATGGTCTTGTGGTGTGTCAGCACGTTGCCGGTGCCGCCACCGATCTGCTGCATGTAGTTGCGGGCGCGCATGATCACTTCTGATAGTTGCAGCTGGAAGGTAGAAGGGTACATGTTAAAAGGATATTTACTTTCGCCTCTATGCTTTTAGTAATAAGGTTGGAAAGTGATAAACCGTGAACTTTGCTAGCTGTTCATACGCAGCCTATACTGTGGTTTTAAAAAACAGTCACAGTATCTAAGTATAGGTACTACAAAATAACCGTTTTTACTAAATGCATGTGAAGTATACTTTCACATGCATTTAGTAACTAAGTACTTAGGTATAACATTTTATTTATGTACTGCTTCAATATTTATTAGAAAAGGCTAAGCAGTCGTTTTAATTTTCCAATTAGTACTCATTAGTTCTACTATTTAATTCCCATTTATGAATGTAAAATACAACGATTGTATTAAGACAATTATCGATTTAAATAGCAGGTCCTCCAAATGTGTAGGCATGACTAGCGGGCAAAACAATTGGCATTACTTGCTTTAGATGGTCATTCTGCAGAAGAAATCTGCCCACTCAATCGACGCTCGTCTTTATCAGATCTTCAATCCTATTATCTTTAATGAAATATAACTTTGCTGGTCATAGAATCATACATGAAAATATATCGAAACCTCATAACAATAGAAAGGCCTCTTTAACAGTCAGGGGTCCGAACCGAGTCGAACACTGTATTTTGAGTAATTTATTTCATTCATCACCAAAACGGGGAAGGAAAACATGGTGGGGAAACTGGCATGTCCGAGAACCTAACGTTCAATCAAAGACCTATGAACTTAGCCAATCCGCACTGCCACCTGGTGGAGTACGGCCTCCACTCTCAGAAAAAGAGGTCTGTGTTCCCAGCAGTGGGGACATTTTAGCCTGTGTTTGACTATGCCCGTAACCTTCATCCGCGTAAAATTAATTTTAAAAAATACTTCTCAGTTTGAATGAGATTTTGTTAACAATTTCAAGGGTTTTAATTTTGCACGGAACCTTAGTTACTCTTTATAATATCAGCTATCTCTCAGTTAAAGTCCTATCAAAATCGGTTCAGCCGTTTCGCAGATTAGCCAGAACAAACAAAACGGACACACAAATTAAAAAATAAATAATAATAAATAAATATTGAAGCAGTACCTACACAAATAAAATGTTATACCTAAGTACTTAGTTACTAAATGCATGTGAAAGTATACTTCACATGCATTTAGTAATACAATCGTTGTATTTTACATTCATAAATGGGAATTAAATAGTAGAACTAATGAGTACTAATTGGAAAATTAAAACGACTGCTTAGCCTTTTCCCAAATGTTGGGGTCGGCTTCCAGTCTAACCTGATGTAGCTGAATACCAGTATTTGACATGGAACGACTGACTATCAGACCTGCACAACCCACCACAGCTATAGTACTGGGTGCATCGAAACTTCTTGGTAAGACTGGTTGTCAGACTTTCAGGCCACTGACTATCTGTAACGACTGTCAAAGATCTACAATAGGCTTGTGAAAAAAATCTAATTAGACCATCAGTAAAATTAGCAAAAAATATTTGACCCGTATTTTTTCTTTTGTTACGTTAACCAAAATTGACGATGATACGACGCTTTTAAAATTCTCAATACGTCACGCCGTAGTATAATTTTTAGTGCGTTCTGAGGTTACGAGCCCCCACTCCCGAGTTTTGTTGTTGTATATATTAAGATAATGATCAACTTACAAGTAACTGTGGCCTGCCGAGGGCGGTAAGTTTGACTGCCATCAAACCTGTGCTTTTGGTGATGCCTGAAAAAAAAGTAAAGATAATACATTACAACTGAAAAAGAACTGTGTCATCAAAACGTAGAATTCATATTCAAATGAAAGACGCGACAACATAAATAAAAAAATATAGTTTGACATCTTGGCAACATGAATCACTAACTTTATTAGTGATCGATGCTTGGCAACGACAACCATAGCAGTTGACAAGACAATAGGATAAAAATAAGAGTTTATTGAAATCGGACTGAAGGCAATAGAATTAGGACTAGTGAGACTATTTTTATTGCTACAATGAACTCCCTTCTAGTTCATGACGCCCTGGTTGGCGGTCAATCAAGACCCAAACTCAAGTGCGGATATACCAATTTAACAATAGTGTGCGACGCAGAAAAACATCGTGCGTTACATAATAACATAACGCGTTATTTGTCATACTTGTTGCGAGAGGAACATCAAGGAGGCGATGGATAGATAGTGAAAGATGATATGGTTGGAAAGGTAAGTAGGTGAGTATACTGAGATAACGAATGAAATTGTATGGAACAAGGCTGCACAACTTATTATGAAGGTGAGCCAATTTTTTTTCTTCCACATCAACCGGCGCGGGGGCTGGTAAATAAAACTTGCAGATAAAACAATGAATATCTTACAGTTATTCATAGTTAAGTAAATTATAATTTTATAAAAACTTTAATCAGCAGGGACTTTGAAAAGATTTTTGTTTTAAAAACTTATCAATATTGGTACGACAAATCTGAGGTCAATCGTCTAATTTCTGAAGACTGCTCTGATTGTGGCGATATTTTCATCAAGTTCATGACAAGCATTTTTCTTCGATCAGGTCTCAGGGAAAGGAAATCATGAAATCTGTTCTCTAAAGGCTATCGTCAGCTAGCTACTGTTGCCGGGCCAATTCAAATGCAATAAATAAATAAATAATAATTAATAGATAGAAATGACGTATGGCACAAAGCGCACAACTATCGTAGGTATCATAAATCGTATTAAGTCGCGAGAAACATGACAAGAAAAAATAACGGAAAGGCAAAGAAAGAAAGGCCTTTATGGTCGTTCGTAACCAATTTTTCACGAACTAAATTCGGCCTTTTTCCATTAGAAATCAGTCACAGACAAAAATCAACCATCTCCCTACAACCTAAGATTTCAAACAAGTTCTCACCAGCAACAGCATCAATACTCTTCAAAAAGGCCTCCATGTTCTTCTCGCAGGAGGCCTCATTGAGGTAGAAGTACGTCCTGGCACTGGTGACCTTGTACCGCCGGTCGGCAAACCTCTGCTCCACGTGGTACTGCTTCAATTGACCCTCTTCGGCTTTGTCGCCACATGCTGATATTGAAGCGCTGGAAATTGAGAAGATGGGGTTAGAAAAGACCGTGAAGTGGGGTTGGATTAAGAGTACAGTTGACCTGGAGGTCTAAAATGGCCGCTTTAGCAGAATCGTAATATGAATCACGTTAAAAATTTAAAATTCTTAAAATGGACTTTCAAGTTTAAGAATTTTAAATATCTTATTATGATTCTACGAAAGCGGGCATTTTAAGCCCGCTGGTTTGGGTTTATCTTTTGGTTTTAAATTTACTTCTGTGTGTCTGAAACTTTTTGAGGTATTTTTAAATATCTCTTGGTATAAAAATAATACATAATAACCTGTTCATTGAATTTCATTCGCATAAAGTTTAAGTTTAGAATAGTTTGGTCTATAGTCTCCGCCAGATAAGTAAGAATTAAAAGTCATTAACCCGCATACATTTATTCAAATACATAATTCCGAAAACAGAAATAATGACATAAACTTGTCCCGAAACTACCTTTATCGTGATCCTTGACTTTTTCTAGTAGTCAAAATCGATTCATAATGTATTGTCGGGGTACCTACGCAGAGAAATTAAGAAAAGAGCAATGACCTTTAATTCTTACTTATCTGGCGGAGACTATAGTGATGCGTAAGTGTACCAAGAGCGTCTGTAAGGAGGAGGTTTACTTTTCTGAAAGCTGAGTTTCTTGATACAAACTTTCAGAATTTTTCGAGATGGATCTTATTTAAGTGAGCAAACGAGCTTAATTATGTAAGTAGCAATTTTTTTTTTCTTAATATAAAACCTGCTTGTTTTTAACTGATTGGTTAAAGTAGGCAAAACACCGGGAGAGTTGGAAAGGAATGGGGGAGGCCTTTGCCCAGTAGTGGGACAGAATAGGCTAATGAAAAAAAAAAAAACCGTAGCCTACCACAATTCACTAGAAACATTTCAGTGATCATCTATGAACTTTTGTTATCACAGAAACACACGAAACCCAGCTATACTACATCGTTTGTTCGCTATAAATAAACATGTCATGCTCCGGAATTCATTTCACACTCTTCGGGGTCGTTATTTGTGTATTATGGATACTAAAGAGGAATTTAAAATTTACTTGATACTCCTAAATGTCGGGTGTTGCCAACATTATAATAATTTTGTACTGCAACTGTTGTCGGTTGAGAAACAAACGTAGAATTTTTTTATAATCCTACCTACCATCGATAATGTCTTGGATTTAGCAAAGTTTGAGTCAATGAAGTTTAAAATACTGGCGTGCCAGTGACAAGAAAAAGAAAATTTCGTCTTTCATCACCTAAAACATATGGTATGGACTCCTAAAAATTAGTGATTCGAAGTCAAAAACCGGTAAAAAAGCAATAAACCTACTGCAATGGTCAGCCAGAGCTGAAGACAGACCTCCTAATCAGAGAAAAAAACCGGCCAAGAGCGTGTCGGGCCACGCTCAGTGTAGGGTTCCGTAGTTTCCCGTCCGTCACAATAAGTGTTCCCACTTATGAGTTTAAAGGTGGGTATCCATTTTGTAAAAATGCTTGCATATACGAATATACTACAAACTTAGTCCAGAAATTATTTTGTACAACTTTTTGTCTTTTTTGTACAAAAACTGTTGTTTCCATCAAGTTCAAAATGATTTTTCTAGAAAGTCCTTATAAAGTTCTACTTTTCAGATTTTTTTCATATTTTCTAAACTTATGGTTCAAAAGCTAGAGGGGGGGCGACACATTGTTTTTTACTTTTGGAGCGATTATTTCCGAAATTATTGACATTATCAAAAAATGATTTTGGGAAACCCCTATTCATTTTAAAATACCTTTCCAACAATATATCACACGTTAGGGTTAAAATTAAAAAAAAAATCACTTCCCACTTTACATATAGGGGGTGTACGCGCGCAGCACTAGTCTATGCGCGCATCACTAGGACAAACGAGACGGCGGCGAGGGGCAAGGAGCGAGAGCGTACGGTTGGCAACACTGCCCGCGAGGCGCGCGGCCGCGCCGCGGCACTCCGCAACAACGACCGCATTGATAACACGTCAATCAAATTATATTAGCATCGTACAATTTCAAAAAGCTGTAAAGTCCTGAATACAAGTTTTATCAAACAAGTTTGTTTAATTCTAAACAAAAGTGGCGACCGTGACAGGACTGCAGTCTTCTAGCAACAAAAAGGTCGTTTTGCGGGCGTCAAAGGAGAACGCGGCAGCCGCCATTTTTGGTCATACCGACCAAGCGAGCCGGGTCGTTTGAAGAAAAGGAATTGGTGTTGGCGCTTGCTGCTTCGGGAGCCGTTGGGGACATCGTGAACCGGAGGTCTAGCCCAAGGAGAGTAAGCCCTGTCCTATAGTCCTAACCTCTTCATACCAACCTAGGTACCTATCTTTCGATCCTTGTTCTCGCATTGTGTGAATGGCCGACTTGCTGCTCGAGTGTCGGGTTTATGTTTATGTTTGGTGTTACGCAAGATACATGCACGTGCAGCGTTAATTTCATATTAGCTATTATTCATAATCAAGCTTTAAAATACGAGCACGCGCCCATGCTTTAGGCACGCATTTCACCTACCTATTCAAACAGAATCTTTCTGATATAACATAATTCCAGCTATAATTTCAACCGGCTATCATACCCAGCTCGTTCTATATATGTTCTTCTAAATTAAGCACACAGGTTGCTTAAAACCTATACAAAACCTACATACCCCTGCACCACGCGGCCAGCGTTAGCTACCGTTAACGTTGTTTCAATACCATATGCCGGCCGACTAGTTCCAGCGTACCTCCGTGAAGAGGAGTGCATCGGTTTCGGCATCGCCGCCGCCCGTCCGGTTACGTCGCGTGCGCCGCCACGTGCGCTGCTGGCCTAAGCTGTCTGCTCGGCGCGAGCTGCCCTGAGCATCGCGTCGTGCTAGCACCAGCGCGAGCGACTGGACCTGAGCTTCTCGGCTCTTCAAACGGGTTTGAGTGCACATTTTGTTACCTATTTCATTGTTCGTTCACCTGTGTTATTGTTGGTACAATATTATAATCTATAAAAATGAGTGAAGCAGAGCTCAAGGTAGAATTAACGAAGTTAGTCAAGGAGCGCGGTATTATCAAGGGACGGGTAACAAGATTTTCAGATTATTTAAACGGTTTAATTGGTTTAAAAGAAATCTCTTCTATTCAATATAGAGAATTAGAATTAAAATTGAATAAAATTCAATCGCTTATGGAAGAGTTTGAGGTTATTCAAAACAAAATAGATTTATTGCATTCTGATAGTACAGAGCAAATTAAAGAAAGAGATAGTTTAGAGACCCAGTTTATTCACTTAATAGCAAAGAGCCAAGATACCTTAGCTATTTCACCCCTGAAAAAGGCTGAGAATGGGAATTGTGACGGAGAAAATAGTGAACATGCATCAAATGGTAGCTGCCGTTCATTTAATGGCATAAAATTACCTACAATCAAACTTCCTACATTTGATGGGAATTACCTTAACTGGTTAGAATTTAAAGACACATTTCAATCAGTGATTGACAGCAATGAAAGTATTGCACCAATTAATAAATTCCATTATCTAAGATCGTCACTTGAAGGAAGTGCATCCGTTATTATTAAGTCGATAGAATTTAGTTCAAAAAATTACAAGGTTGCATGGGACCTGTTATGTCAAAGATATGATAACAAAAACTTACTAATAAATAATCACTTTAAAGCATTGTTTAACATTGAGTCAATTCAAAGGGAATCTTATAAATCATTGCGGTTTATTGTTGACCATGTGTCAAAACATTTGCGGTCTCTTGACACTCTTGTGGCATCTCTTGGCCAGCCTACTAATATGTGGGAAGTTCTTATTATTTATATGGTCTCAGCAAAACTAGACATTCACACGAGTAGAAAATGGGAGGAATACAAGTGCAATCTTGCAGACTTACCTTCACTTAGTGAATTTTATACTTTTCTTCGTAGTCGAGCTGACATACTTGAGACTGCCTATTGTAATAATAGTCGTCCTGACAAACAGGTGGATTATAAGCCAAGAGTAACCAACCAATCCAAAAGCTTAATTGTATCTGTTGATAAAAAGGAAAACAAGAATTGTTGTGTTTTATGCAATGAAAATCATCATTTGCATGAATGTTCAAAATTTAAAAATTTGAATGTAGACGAGCGACTACATGAAGTGAACAAGTTAAAGTTATGTAAAAATTGCTTGCACAGTGGTCACAATGCCTTTCAATGTAAGCTGAAGGCCGTTTGTCGTCAATGCAATAGGAAACACAACACATTAATTCATATAACTAAAAGCAACCCTACACCTACTTCTGAAACTGAACAACCCTCTACATCTTCCTCATTGCCTGTGTCACTGTCAGTGGCATCTAATGACCAGGTTTTGTTGAGTACGGCGCTAGTCCAAATTATCATAAATAATAAAAAATATACAGCCCGTGCACTGCTGGACACAGGTAGCCAATCATCGTTCATTACAGACAAATTGAAAGGGAAGATAGGGCTGGCAATCAACCCCGGTGGTTCAGTGAGCATTTGTGGGATTAATAATGCTACATGTAATATTACTGGAAGTTGTAATATTAAAATTAAATCAAGATGTATGCCTTTCGAATTAAATGTTAAGTGTCTTGTAGTACCTAGAATAACGGGAATCTTACCAAATGCTACAATTAATACAGAACATATAAAGTTACCTAAAAATATTACTCTAGCTGATCCTGACTATTTTTCCCCGGCTGAGATCGACATCCTCTTAGGAGCAGATGTGTATTGGGACATAGTGGGCTCTAATTTAATTAAGTTAGGTAGTAACAAACTGGTTCTACAGGAGTCTATGCTTGGATGGCTCATAAGTGGCCCCATATATGGTAGTCAGTCCGCTTCAAAGGTTTATTGTAATTTTACTCAAGAGATAAAGGACTCATTAGAGAATTTTTGGAAAATTGATGACTTGCCAGCCACAAAAACATATTCCATCGAAGAGCAACTTTGTGAGGATCATTTCAAAGAAAACGTGTCTCGCTTATCAAATGGTAGGTTTTCCGTATTAATGCCATTGAAAGAGTCGCCTGAAAAGGCTCTTGGGGACTCATACTATATAGCTAAAAAATGTTTTGAGAGTTTGGAAAGAAAATTTACAAAATATCCAGATTTAAAGGCGAATTACAAGGCATTTATAGATGAATATGCAAGTTTAGGGCATTTAACTAAAATTCCTAAACCAGTATTTGGGTACTACATGCCTCATCACGCAGTCATTCGTGAAAAGAGCGAAACTACTACAGATACCGGCACGGTTCTTGAGCGCTCGGCGGAAGAGTGGGGATCGCTTTGCGCATCGTGCACCTATACGCGCCCCACTTCATACCACCAAAGGGACCCAATAACTCACTTTTGCGCAGGTGAAGGTCAGCGCTCAAGAATCGTGCCGATGATTGTAAGCTCCGCGTAGTATTCAATGCCTCCTCTAAAACAAGCTCTGGTAAATCACTGAATCAAATTCAAATGATTGGTCCAGTAGTGCAGAGTGATTTAATATCTATTTTATTGCGATTTCGCAGGCATAAATTCATTCACACAGCCGACATCGAGAAAATGTATAGGCAGCTTGAAGTCGGGCAACAGCAGCGCCATCTGCAGCTTATTCTGTGGCGTGATGATAAGTCCCAATCGATAGATGTTTTACAACTCAATACAGTTACATACGGAACTGCCTCTGCACCATTTTTAAGTACTCGGTGCCTCTTACAACTGGCTAATGAGTGTGAGGATGAGTCTATCGCTTGTGTAATACGAAACGATTTTTATGCAGATGACTTAAATACAGGGTCAGAATCTATAGAAGGGCTAAAACACATATATCATGAAGTTGTAAATACACTTAATTCTGCATGCCTACCCCTCAGGAAATTTCGCACAAACTGTCCTCAATTATTTGACAGTGAATGTGGTTCTTCAAAACCCATTGATTTCAACAAAGAATCTAGTGTATTAGGTCTCAATTGGTGTCCCAAGGCCGATACACTGCAATTCTCTACAGACCTACAGCCTTCTACTCATATTACTAAAAGGTCAGTGATTTCTACTACTTCTAAAGTATTCGATCCCTTAGGATTGTTGTGTCCCTGCATAATAGTAGCTAAAATTTTACTTCAACAATTATGGTCTTCTAAGCTGGACTGGGATGATCCAGTACCAGTTGAGTTTTGTAAGAAGTGGGCTGCGCTATTAAAGGAATTTTCAAATTTGACTAATATTCGTATTGCAAGGCGAGTTCTGTGTGATACACCCAATATTATAGAACTACACTGTTTTGTAGATGCCTCTCAACAAGCCTATGCAGCCTGCATTTACCTGCGTTCTGTAAATCAGAATCAGGAAGTTACTATCAGGTTGTTGTGTGCTAAGGCACGAGTTGCACCAATGAACCCAACGACGATTCCAAGATTAGAGTTATGTGGCTTCTTGTTAGGTGCACGTTTATGTTCAAAGGTGTTAGAGTCATTAAATTGTAATATTGATCGTAAATTTATATGGTCTGATTCAAAGGTTGTGCTAGGATGGGTGAAAACCCCACCCAGAGATCTTAAAACATTTGTGTGTAACCGAGTAAATGAAATCAATCAACTTACAAGTGGATTCACATTTTGTCATGTTCCCACAGATCAAAATCCAGCAGATATTGCGTCTAGAGGTGTGACTCCTAAACAATTGCAGTCCTCTCTCCTCTGGTGGGAAGGGCCTTCGTTCCTAGTTAATGACCCAACTTGTTGGCCTACACAAAACCACACACAAATCCCCAGCATGTTACCTGAAGTTAAACACTCGCACACCATTGAATGTCATGTAGTTGTTACAAACAAAATAATTCAATTTGAAAAATACTCTAATTTAAATAGATTAAAGAGAATATATGCCTATGTACAGCGTTTCCTAAATTATTGTAAAAATAGAGATGCAAAAATTAATGGACCATTAGATACTAAGGAATTAGATGATTCTTTGCTAGTGTTAGTTAAGTTAAGTCAGATAGAAAGCTATGCAGAAGAAATTAAATTAATTAGAAATAATAAAACTCTTAGTCGTAAGTCTAAATTATTGCCACTAAATCCCTTTATTGATTCAGATGGCATATTAAGAGTTGGGGGTCGAATTCAAAACTCTGATTTCGCGTATGATAAGAAACACCCCATTATTTTAGATGCAAAACATCATTTAACTAAATTAATATCAAGATATGAACATGAACGCTTATTTCACGCTGGTCCTCAGCATCTTCTAGCCTCAATAAGAGAACGGTTTTGGCCTATAGGTGGCAGACACTTAGCACGTAGCACGACAAAGCAGTGTATAGTTTGTATTCGCCTACGTGGGAAGACATTACAACCTTTAATGGGCAACTTACCTGCCGAAAGAAGCTATTCCATGTTTCCTTTCTACTCGTGCGGTGTCGATTTTGCTGGCCCGTTTATGATCTCTAGCCGTAAGGGTAAAGGCAATCGTATTTCAAAATGTTACCTATGTTTGTTTGTATGCCTCTCTTCCAAAGCGATTCATTTGGAGCTAGTCAGCGATATGAGCACTGATGCTTTCATTTTGTCTTTGCGAAGGTTTGTCTCTAGAAGAGGTAAACCTAATGTTATATATTGTGATAATGGTACCAACTTCAGGGGCGCGAACAATGAGATATGTAGAATACTCAGGTCCAGTCGTGAGCCAGTTATTAATTATGCCAATAATGAAGGCATTAAATTCGTGTTTAGCCCCGCATACTCACCTCACTTTGGAGGTATATGGGAGGCAGGTGTTAAATCCGCAAAGCACCATTTTAAGCGTGTAGCCGGCAATGCTTCCCTGACATTCGAGGAGCTCGCGACTCTATTCGCACAAATCGAAGCCATTTTAAATTCTCGTCCCCTTACTCCTCTCTCAACCGATCCAACCGATCCCTCCCCTCTAACCCCAGGGCACTTTCTTATAGGGCGACCTCTCACCTCAGTGCCATCGTTGCCTATCACCTGCAAGCACCCCAACAGATACCAATATATTGAACAGCTTAGACAACAATTCTGGGAGAGATGGCGCCGGGAGTACGTTGCCGAACTTCAAGAACGCACCAAGTGGAGAACGAGGCAATCCGAGCTTCGTGTGGGCGATCTGGTGATCCTCAAAGAAGAAAATCTTCCCCCACTACAATGGAAACTTGGCCGCGTCACCCATTTATACCCTGGGAAAGATGGAATCAGCAGAGTTGCCGATATATTAACTTCAAAGGGCACATTAAGGAGGGCTATTAACAAAATGTGCATACTACCGGCCTCTAATGACGCAAAGGAAGACGGCGCGAAAAATCAAGATTTTGGCGCTAGTACAATTAAAGCATAAGTTTGAAAGCCACACTTTCAACGCCCGGGAGGATGTACGCGCGCAGCACTAGTCTATGCGCGCATCACTAGGACAAACGAGACGGCGGCGAGGGGCAAGGAGCGAGAGCGTACGGTTGGCAACACTGCCCGCGAGGCGCGCGGCCGCGCCGCGGCACTCCGCAACAACGACCGCATTGTTAACACGTCAATCAAATTATATTAGCATCGTACAATTTCAAAAAGCTGTAAAGTCCTGAATACAAGTTTTATCAAACAAGTTTGTTTAATTCTAAACAGGGGGGTTCCGAAATTATTGACATTATCAAAAAATGATTTTGGGAAACCCCTATTCATTTTAAAATACCTTTCCAACAATATATCACACGTTAGGGTTAAAATTAAAAAAAAAATCACTTCCCACTTTACATATAGGGGGGCTACCCTAATAAAACATTTTTTTCCAATTTTTATTTTACCACTTTGTCGGCGTGATTGATATACATATTGGTACCAAATTTCAGCTTTCTAGTGCTAACGGTCACAGAAATTAAGCGAGGACGGACAGACGGACGGACAGACATGGCGAAACTATAAGGGTTCCTAGTTGACTACGGAACCCTAAAAAAGAGCTAAATCAACCGAACTTACGGAAATCTTACGAGAAAACCTTCAGTCAACTATCTAGACTTCCGTTATCATGATAATGCTCATATCAAAATAAGTACATATGTATTTAAGCAAGTTGATACGGGTTTTCCGCTTGGATAAAAAAGGCGAACTTCCGTAATCCCTACAAACTTTCATGACACAGCGGTTATGGATTATCTGTCTGTTCTGTGATGAATTTAAGTTTTTTATTGATCGATTACTTCTATGACAATCACGATCCACGCGAATCGTGACAACTGTAGTACTCATTCATCAATTGATGACACTTTCATTGCTATTATATTTTATAATAAAGTTGTTGTGTTGTTGTTGTGTTGTTGTTGTTGTTGTTTTAGTTGTTGTTGTTGCAAGAGAACGGTCATGTTTTCATGACCGTACACTATTGTGCCATGAATACTAAGCAGATTATGTATTAAATTACATTGTGATTGACAGTGCAGTAGCACTGGCAACTGGCCATTGAGTCCACAGACTTAGTGCAAATTAGACTTTGGATTTTGCAAAAAATAACCAACTTCCAAAAAAAACAACAAGAAGTGGAACATACTTTAACTTCGGAAATCGGTGACTTTTTTTTGTTTCATTGACTTTTTGCCACTGACTTTCGCAAGTAAAGTTATTTTCTACTTTATAATCGACTCCTGAAAAGGAGGTTCCAAATTTAAAAAAAAACAGCCTAATTGAGAAGCTCCCGCTTTTTACAAATCGGTTAAAAAGATCAAGGATTTCTGAAAGAAAGTAAAATCTCTGGACGTTTTTCAATCGTCTTTTTGGCAGGATTTTTTAAATTTCGAAATGGTAACCCAAACTACAACTGAATTTTAACCCGTAACTGTAAAGTGTATTTAGGTGGAGAGACTTTCCGATCGTATTAAGTGTCATTGGAGAATTCGGGGATCGGAGATACGACACTAATTGGGTGTTCTGGGTACCCGGCCAACATTAATAAGCACGGGGTCACAAAGTAATTTGATGCCTTATCTAGAGGTCCAGTCTGAGAGCGATTCAGAGGGTTATTTTACCTTCGTGGTATATTATATTGAAAAATTTCAAAGCAAATCCTCATTTTCGATATTTGCATATTTTCATCCCAACTAACTCTCTCTAAACAGATTACCGTCTAGCTAAGATTTGATCGATTAGATCCAGATTGGTCTCAACTTCCTACCAATCATTAATAGTCAATAAACATGTGATAATATAATTTTAAAATACTAATAAAATTAAGCACTCTATAAATGACTCTTCAGTTCAACTCGTCCCATCGTTCATTGACCCATATTCTTAACAAATGACTAACATCATCAAATTAAAAATAAACCACTAAGAATCCACTTTCACTATCAAATTATTGGCACGCTTCATCCAAACCTATCCAATTCATTATCAACCTAATTTCTTAAGGAATACGGTGCAAATTAAGAAGATAAAAACTGTCTCATATTTGCATGCTCTAGTCGACGACTTGACGTATCTAGGTCATCTTAATAGTTCATTGAAAGTTATTTTCGGTTGCGCTTTCTCCGTGGTTTTTTCTACATTGTTGCAAAGTTTTTTGGCATAAGACATTAGTAGGTTAGCTGCTACGCATACAGTATAAGTATTTATAAACTAAGACTAAATCACAACCATGGTTCAAACCAACTAAAATCAAACCATGGTTTACTTGCTGGAGTCATCAAAGTCCAAAGTAACCTTACACTGCACTTATGAAAGTGCTACTGGCGCCTCGATTTACATGGCCACCCACAGGGGCCCTAGTAATTTCATGAGACGTACTATCGAATCGATAGAAGAACCTTGATGTCCTTTCTTTGGTATTGTACGTCGTTTCGTTAAGCTCCTTGAGTTATAAGTCGAGCTACACGTTAACTGACAAATGCTTGCACTGACTGGATAGGTCCACTCAAATCTGTATGGTTCTTTCTTCAAAAGACCATCTCAGACACTAATCTGCATAGTCCTCATGTGAATTGAGCAAGATTGTCTGGACTTTAAAAGAGACTATGACCTCTGAGTTTGTTTCGGCTGTTTTTTCTCAGAGTAGTCAGGTACGAAACACCGGCCCCATCTAATTTAAAAAAAAAACGTGTAAAAGTGTTTGTAAAAACCTACTTGCAAAATAAACATCATTTTTATCATTTATCATTAATGATTTTTTGATCTTTCAAAGAATCATTGGTTAGAGAACTATAAATTAGGGGCCGGTACAGGCCGACAGCTCAGTTCTGAGTGTTTGTCCGTCGAAAGTTATTTCTCACATTGGGACAAAATTTTGGATCAATACGATATCATGGGCGCATTCCGTATTAGAAAATAATCGCTCACAGCGCTCACATCGATATTTTGCGTTCCGATTTAGATATCACGATTATGACAGCGGCATCAATTCGGAACGCTAGTGAACGCGTTGACAGCATTGTTATAGGTAACATAACCCCAAACCAAAACATTTCACAAGACCTATTTTTGAAAATAGAAGTATGTTGGTTGACTCTATCTACTCTGTTAGCTCAGATTTTGAGATAGAGAACAACGATTCGTCCAGTGATGAAAAGGACGACGAAAGCGTTTTTATTAGCGTATTTTCCTCCCGACAAAGATTTACCCCTTAAAAAAATCCTACGAATTACAAATTACATAGATGCAACGGTAATTAAATATAATGTTCATGAGTTTGAAACTCATTTCAATTTTTTTCAATCAAAATACACAACACAACCTGTGAATACAAATGTCATTTTTGACAGCGCTCACAGTGATATTTATTTGGGGCATGGTCGGTGTAATCGCAAGATGGCGCATGTCATGACGTCATCTATGACGATTCAAGGGACATCGATATCGCGCTCACGGTAATTCGGTACGGGTTTATGGACGCTCAAATCGATTACAGCTTAATTCGGAACGCAGCCAATATCGTGCCAGAGCGCCACGAAGAAGAAGATCTTTAAACGGAACAAAATCTATTTTGTTCTAATGTAAGAAGTAACTTTCGACGGACAAATACTCAGAACTGAGCTGACATATTTTTCTTATAAGTTTCTGGTATCATCAAGGTGTGCTGTCTAATCATGAAGGTTGGTCCAGGGCATGTATGAGCAGCTTCTCATTTTTGTCAGTCAATGACCTGCTCATAAAAATGGCCGTCATTTAGGTCATCTCGAACATTTTTCATACCAACTTTTAAAACATCTAACAAATATAAAATTACCCACATTCAATGTCATTGATCCACGTGAAAAATAGTAAAGATATATTTTAATGTTCTCTTTCTTGCTAATTCACAAACATGCGATTTTTAAAGCGTTTGTGAATGTTATTATTGTAGTGAGGTTTTATTGACACGGCGCCAACGCAACATATTTCTCTACCAGTCAACCTTTGGGTTTAATAGGAAAACATAGTGATAAGGTACAAAATAATGTCTAAAAAACTAACTTGTTAATGAGAATTGAATTTGTTGTTGAGAATCGGTGCCTACAGAAATTCTGCTGGTTATCCTTTTATCCTAATCACCATTCACGACATCTACACACCTTGATCATGACTCAAGGGCCATATGATGTGGGCCATATGATATGGGCCATATGATATGGGCCATGTGATATGGCCCATATCATAAGACACACGGACATTTTGTAATTACAACTCACGCCTTTGCCCATGGGATAAGCAGAAACAACAGAACGTGACCTGCTAAGATCCCTAAGGTGAATGCTTCAGGGTAGCCCGCGAAATTCAATTTTTCTAACGTTTTTTGCAATACCTAGCACTGGCCTGGAAATTGCAAAAACGTAAGAAAATTTGAATTTCTCGGGGTACCCTGGAGCATCAGACTTAAAATACGCATTTTACTTCGTCCACGTTTACTTATAACTACGTATCTGACCTTTCTAAAGAACGGCCTCGTACAATACATCAGAAAGTCATTTTTACTAGTTTAAATATGTTCACAATTAGATAGTGACGACAGTTAGGAGTGTTCTCATTTGCCGACTGAATCGAATGAAGCCCTATCTAGCTTCTGTTAGTTGTAATTACATGAGGGATATTGACTTATGCCCACTTGTCAGTACGTTGTAGAAAAGTACAAGAACCTATCCGTGAAAAATAAGTGTTGATATATTTCTTAGACCATAAGGGGTCTATGAGACTCCATGTAGGCTTAGGTCATGGTGCCTGCGTTAAAAAAGCATACAAAAAAAAACTAAGTAGATTATTCAAAATAAAAGTAACTACCCTATTTTACTCTGGCAAACAAATAAAATACAATGTTAAAAAACACTATGTCAAACAAATACAACTACCATACAATGTTTCACATAAAGAAACTATTTACAAGAACAATGATCGAACTAAAATGTAATAAGAAAAATAATAAAACGATCGTGAAAACAAAACGCGAAGGTCAACCATAATGAAACGTCACACGTCGTATGACGTTATAATGACAGTTACATAATGACAGCTCTCACATGTCAAAAATACCTTGTCGACAGCCATCAACGAGTGACAAGGCTCAACGAAACAGGACCTTGGTCCACAGATATTTTCGTCACGCTACGCAAAACTAGTGAAATGATAAAAAGAAAAAAAATAAGACCCGGCAACGACTAGGTTTTGAAAATTGCTTGATTGTTTTAGTAGTTCCGTCAATCGCTCACTGGTTAAACTGCCACTGAAATGAGGGGGGAACGGTTTAATAAAAAAATATTAAAAGTAATCCAATTACAAAAGATTATAAAAAATAAACTATCTACTGGAACTGGAGTTCAGCTTTTAGAGTGAATTTCGCTCCAAAAAGGTTGTTACAAACAAGCTATATGGAAGGACGATATATTGCCGCCATTTATCATGCAGTTGTAGTTCTTGACCTCATCATCAGCCTATTAATGTTCCCACTGCTGGGACACAGCCCTCCTCTCTATGAGAGGGAGTGAGCTATAATCCACCACGCGGGCCCAGTGCGGATTGGTAGATGTCACATGTCTTCGAATTTTTTGGTTCTAGGACATGCCGGTTTCCTCACGATGTTTTCCTTCACCGTTTTGAGAGCAGCGGTGATGAAATAAATTACACAAAGTAATGTGCCTGTCTGGGTTCGAACCCACGACTTACTGTTCGTAAGTCGGGGCCGCCACCACTGGGCCACCGCTGCCACGTTCTTGACCTACAGTGATTCAATTATTACTGATACGGGATCAGATTATAAATTAAGTCCAAGATCAAAACGCGTTTTTACTTAATTAGGTACAACCTATGGTTATTAGAAAAACGTGACGTCTATTTGTAGTGAAGACAAAGTAGCAGAAGGTTAGTCATTATCACAACAAAGACTACACATAACAGGTACTTAAACGTTTTTCATGACAATCGTTTATGGCAAGCCAAGGCGTTTGTTACTAGGCCTCTGAAACGCGAGAATAAGGAAGGAAGAAATGTAATTTTAGTGATGGATTACCTAGAGTTAAGCGAATACTGCGAGCCTGACACTTGTATCTATGGTAAAGTTGAATCAACTTAGTAATTATTTATGCAACCATTTTTATGCCATAGACAAGAATTTGAACGAAGTAAGAACCGTCAGAGAAAGCAAAGCTAAGAATTTTAAAGGCTGAATGGTTTATAGCAGGGTTACTCATAGTGGAGTTCGCGAACCCCTAGGGGTTCGCCATTCAACGGTAGTGGGTTCGCGACAAAATTTACGAAATGGCGGCTGGGTGACTGAAAGGCGCATGCGGAAAGCATGAAGGCGCGCGCGCAATTAAGGCTTATATTGTCCAATATTATTCCAAAAATTGACTCAATTTGTGACAAGAAACAAGCCCATCCATTGATCGCATTAATATTAATAAGATATTTGTTTTTGGCCTGTATTTGTTACCTTTTATTCAATTAATAAACTTTATTTTATTCTATTTACAATGTAATGATAAATCTTTTCTTGTTGGGGGGGGGAAACCCCAGCCCCCCCGGGTTGGGGGTTCGCTGTCACCTGGAAACTTGAATGGGGGTACGTGGAGCCAGAAGTTTGAGAAACCCTGGTTCAATGCCTGCCTTTTTTACAGGCGAACGTAAAAAAATTATAATATTAGGAATTTTAACTTTGACAGTTCTAACTAAGCAATAGTTTCTGTCAAAATATTTGTCATTTTATTATGAGCATCATTTCTTAACACAAATACAATCTTTAACAATTACAAAAATAGTCCGACTAGGAATAAAAGATTATATTATTTTAACACTCCAATTTATTTCATGACTTTAATTGAATTACTTAGCAACGTTAGCAACGTAATTGGGTCAGATTAGAATAAAAATATTTTAATCAATTTGTCAACCATTTATAGTGGTTCCGTTTTTGAAACACGTTCCATTTTCAAGTATTTTCAAGAATGTTTTAGAACTCCAATGACGTCGAAAAATCTGTGGTGAAACGTATTGGATAGGTAAACAAAATGGCGCCGCTAGTTCTGATTTTTACCGCGAACAGAACCTTGTCCAGATACACAATTATGGCATATCTGTCATGTCTTTTACTTTTACCGATCTACATACTTTATTGTATACTACACTGCCATTTTCTTCACTAATTATCTTCACAGTACGCAAATAGTCCCTTTTTTACCGTACTTTTTCCACATTTCTCCCCGTTGGCCTCAGCCATCATTACGAGTTACGCTTGATCTTTGCCTTGAATTCGTTGCCATGCGAGGCACACGTCATGACGTAAAAGGCCGTAAGTAACCGTTACCGATAGGTATACGATGAAATTCTTGTATGTTACTCACATTGAGTGGCGAGCATGTTTTTATGAGTTTTTAGTAAAATAATGAAATCGTTGACTATGCACGGTGTAAGGAATATCGTGACGAAAACTTTGAGCATGAATTCAGTACCTACATGTACAATCATTTATAGCATTTAATTGTTTTGTTAGTATTAAACAAAAAAAAAAGAAATGGATTAAATCTTTTGTCAAATCTCATGTCGAGTGATTTGGTCTTTCCGTCAACCAGTAGCTTATGTGAGACCGGTAGATCAGTCAGTGAACGGGTGTAAAGGTGATCTATAAACGTTACGTAGATATTGCGGGGCCATATCCACACATCACACGAATTTCATGATTTTTTATAAAATAAAACAGGGCCCTGGTCACATGTGAGACCCCCCCCCGCCCCCCGCCCTAGTGTGACGTCACATATTTTGCAATTTTACATCTAAGTACATCATTGACCCGATTTTCGCAGCGGTAGTCAGGCTGCCTTACGTTCTTCGGGTCCCGGGTTCGAATCCCGGTCGGAGCAAATGTTTGTGTGATGAGCATGGACATTTGTTTCCGAGTCATGGATGTTTATATGTATAATAAGTATGTATTTACAAACAAAAAAGTATCTATGTAGTATATCAACTATCTGGTGTCCACGATACAAGCCTCGTTGCTTAGTGTGGCACTAGATGGCGCTGTGTGTAATGTCCAGCAATATTTATTATTTATTATCAAAGATGAAACATTTACAAATATTAATTATATTTACTAAAGATTCAGACGTCTAAGGATTTTGAAATGTGACGTCACGAAATTTAGGACCCATTCCACCGCCTTGTCACACATCGTCGACCCCCTTAACGTGTGACGTAATTTATGGATGGCCCCTTGGGCTTAGACATGTCCCGTCTCTATGTTGCACAGTGCACTTAAGTTTGACAGGTGTGTGACATTGACAAATATAATGTCAAACCATAGCATGTCCTGGGCCATACGTACCAATACCTCTTGGGACAAGGATGGAGCAATACATGACATCTTCTAAATGCATTTCTTTCCCTCACAGAAGATAGATCTAACAATTCTGGTTTATGCTATCCTGGTAGTAGCCAGGTAACGTTTAATACATAAATCTTGCACCAAAACTTAGTCACTACATACATTCTAACACGTAACATTTTAACGTATTCACAGTCAGTTTAATTGCAGTCTATTTACAAATACAATAGAAAAAGCAACGTTAATTGAGTTGTCTCACTGACGCTAATTGTCGGAGACGTTCAATAATTTAAGTATTTCAGAACGTGTGGTTTTAGCTTTACATGTTCTTTTGTCATTCATTCGTAATCGATATGAAGTAGTCACTACATTTGTTACACATTTTGTTATACATTTGTGCTTTTCACTGGTAAAACATTTACATAAAAAATTTCGAAATATTTATCGGTTGGCAAAAACTATCGTGAGAAAAGCGTCGAGTGTGATTGAGGATGGGTTTAAGAGCAGAGGGAGGCCAAAGAAACGATGGATGGACTGTCTGAAGGATACCTATGGCAAGAAAGGAGGTGTCTGAAGTATGGAAGAACATGCTGCGCCGACCCCAATTATATGGGTTAAGGGTAGGAGAATGATCAGAATCAGAATCAGATCTTTATTTGCTTTAAATGTAGGAACAGGTATAAGATGTTGTACATAAATTAATGAGATCGGCTACAGTCTCCCTTTCGACATGCAAATTATTACATAAATTAATCGATCATATTAATAAAATCAAAACAATGTCAACAAAACAAAACAGAAATTAAAGGGAAGTCAATTAATAATATTATAGTCAGGTACATGGTCAAATTTGCAATTAAAAACAATCATAATCTGGATAAATTCATGTCATTAAAAAAGCCTTTCACAGAGTCTAAAAGTAGTGTAGTAACCGTAGATTTAAAAGCGTTTACAGAACAGTCCTTAGAACCATGAGGTATTTTATTATAAATGATGACAGGACCCATTGTCATAATACTTTTCCTTAACAGTGCTGTTTTGTAATTACCCGAATGTAGCAAGCTCTTGTATTGGGATCGCAAGAGGCCATTTAGTGTTCTTATATTGGCCAGTGACGGAAATAAGTTTAAATTGGTTTTTACAAAAATTGCCACCTCCAATATGTACTCTGTCTCTGAGGATACTGACTTTTCCATGTTTGTACAAACATGGAAAAGTCAGTATCCTCAGAGACCGAAACACAGCTGTCTGTGCTTTTAAGTTTTGACATTATTCTAATACACCGTGTCTGAGCCTTAAAAATCATGATGAAAAAAAAGATAATGGTGTCTCTTCTGTTTGAAATATTTTATCAACACTTCATTAGACAACATGTTTATTATTTGAATTTTTTGGTAGTGGGGACGCAACATTATACAAAAATGCATAAAGATTCGGTACATTCAAATTGTTGAAAGCATTATCCAATAAAAAATTAAATCAAAATGTTAATTAGGTGATAAAAGTCCACATCACGCGATCACGAAAACTTTACAACCCCAATTAGGTACAAGACTTTTTTCCATGTACACGAAATACTTCGCTACGATGTTATTATTGATTTAACTGTTATTTGTTCCACCCTATGTACAGATACATCGTTAAAGTAACCCCTGCTGGTTTGTGATAGCCTGATAAGATCAGTTGTCAAATCAAATGAACTTTATTTATAGACAGACAGTGGTATCGATTCTGTTGTGCACAAACTAAACTTAATTTAGGCTATTGCTATCTTTTTCTCTCTACTAAAACGAGAAAGAGACGGACGTAACTTAGAGCTGTCAAATTTAGTTGGAACTAATATTTCCATACAAATGAAGGGTGCACGTAAAAACATGTCGACTATAAACACGGTGAAGCGCAAGGCATAAACTAGTTTGACATCTCTAACTTAGTTCATTGCTATAGTCGTCCTTTCGCACTGCCTTTTAGTAAAATATAGCAATAGCCTAAATTAAGTTTAGTTTGTGCACAACAGAATCGACAACATTACCTTTCTTTCTATGTAGGTAATAGTCGACGAATCACAACAGATTACATGAGATTTTACAAAAAAAACTACCAGGCTTCCATCAAACAGAGGACACGAAATACACGATAGTCCCAAAGCTCTTACGAGACCTCGCACACTTGCGCGGCCATAAGCAGTCTTGGCCCAGCAGAAGCTTTCTTCAAGAAGGCAGCAAGCCCGCGATTTCTGGTCGATGGTCTGTGCAGTTTCCGAGGTCTCTTAATTTTTATAAATGAAGGTAGTAAAATGTTGTAATGTAATATTTACCTCACTTCTCGCTTCTCAGCCTCCTCCTGTGACAAATCCTCCTCTACGGAGTAATCGAGGATTGACTTCACTCCGAAGGAGCGCAATCTGAAATATTACAAACGTTAATATTAGTTGAATCTCTTTTTTTCGCGAAATTCACAAAGGTTCAAAACCTTTGTGACATAGGTAATTTGTGACATGGGATTATTATAAAATGTGACATAGGTGTGACAAGGATCTATCCGTCTTGAGACACTTTAGGAAATAGGACGAATCACGGAGACTCGTAGACTCAGTATTTTGGCGATTGAAGAAGAACAAGAAATAATTGTAGAGACTTTGTCGTTGTTAAAGTGATAGAACAGGATTTAGACGGAGAAATAGCCATTTTAATGGATCTTAGACTATTATAGACACCAATAATAAGGCCAAAGCAACAATATATATTACATTCTATCGATACGAAAAGACTAAGATAGAAAGAAAGAAAATTAATAAAAATCACAGACAAATACTTGCAGGTTATGATTTTACTGATAGTGAAACCCTTTAAGACAGCTATGATGATGACAGCCAGGAAGTAAATATCAAACCAACTTATTTAATTAAATCTCACAGCTCATTTGTAACCAAGCAATGAAACAACAATTAAAATCGTGCCATTACTCATGCGTTATTGCTAATTTCTGCTCATAAACTTATTAGGTTTGTGTTACACGTTACTATAATTATTACGGCCATAGAGATGAATTAATCTCTTTCTTCATGAAGGAAATCCCTGAAACCATCGATTTTAGTCTTGGCCTACTGAGGGTCTGTTTCAATGAAATACTTTTCTAATATACATTTTTGATGATGTGAAGTATGTTTACTGTCATCCTTTTGCGTCTATTACAATTTATTTTGGATCAGCTTAGTTAGTATCTTTATTTCCATAGTTGCATCAACATCTCCCATTATTTCAAAACTGATTAATTTCTTTATTTGATGTTTTATCTTTCCCATAAGTAATCCTTTTAATAATATTTTGGACCTTTCTTCTTACAACTACGCACGATCATGATTCTACACTTGGAGCGAAAGATGCATATATCTACTGATCTACTTTTAAGATTACCTGCGGAATTCATGTTTCTTCACACCATCTCGCAAAGTACCCTTGTGGTGAATTATGACCCTAGGACCCTAGTGTGGTGTCCCAGCAGTGGGAACATTATAGGCTGCTTATACTTACCTTCTTTAAAGCAAAGTTTTTAATATTTGCTTAATACCTATTTATTTACTTCATCTATTAATATTCAGGTTCATTTTCAGAATTATGTAGGGATTGTAGCAGGTAGCGTACTGTGGTTTCTGCCTACCCCCTTGGGAAAAAAGCATGAATTTATGTATGTATGTATGAATGTTACCTCTCGATGGTTGGTTTGATAGTGTTTTGATCCTCGCCCGCCACGAACTGACCGTAGAAGGTGGCTTTCATAAACACCTCGAACATTCGCTGGCCCACCACTTGCCGCATCCGCTTCATCAACTGGGGACACGGAGAATATTGAAATTAGAACTATGTTTAACGGTACGTATAATGGAGAGGAATAATAAGTCTCTGAAAAGTTTTCCAGAGGTAGTGTAAACGGTACCAGTGTAAATTTTACAAAGATATTATAAGCAATACGGTTTAAACTCACAGACAGTTCACTACATTGCCTCCATCTTTTAACCCTCGTCATCAGTTTATATGCCTCATGGATTATAGGTTCATATGATGTTGTGTTAAATACAGGTGTCTGCTATGTTGGCAGGACATAGCAGACACCTGTATTTAACACCTATAATCCACGATAAATTATTTAAATTTGAATTTGAATTTAAATCATCATCATGCTCTTGCCTTTATCCCAATTTATTTAGGATCGGCGCAGTAAGCCACTTCTTCCATAGTATGGAAGACATGTAAGACATGTATGGAATCCATACATGTATGTCTTTTACTCGTAATTTCAGCAATCACCTTCTTTCTAGCCATATGATCCTTCACACAATCCATCTTTCTTTGGTCTTCCTCTACTCGTATAGATCTAAACCCTATTCTCAATATATTATGATCATGATTCAATTCAGTGGTTCTTTTTCTTTAGGTACGTCCGTCATCTCAGTTTTCATATCCTCCATAGCCAGATCAGTTTGCATACATTAAACATTATCTTTATAAATTATATATAGTAATATATAGTCATTATAGTCTAAACTTTACTTATACTAGTATAGTCAAAACTTTTTGACCGTTAAGGATGTCAATAATTCCTTATACGTTAATGGCGTGCAAGTAAATGATGGCACTGGTAGAATACCATTAGTACCTAAGTAAATATCAGACAGATACAGATATTACTATAAACTTATACCATTACTTCCACATTAACCTCGCTTCCATTAACATCATTTAATTTATTCTCCTTCAATTTAGATAAAAGCTCGCATTTTCAAGCAAGTATTTTTAGATCTGTTTGTAACAAATAATGTATAAAAGTAGCCATTACTTTTCAAAGTTCTACGGATTACTTTGTCTTCAACAAAGTAAAAATTATGATGTAGAAAAGTTTAGGGTTGGTAATGGAATTATAAAAGCAGGAAAATCATTTTCTAATGACAATATTTCATGTAGAAGTACAAATGAAATTGATGATCAGTCTGAGGGAATAGAGAGTTTATAAGGGGTGAATTCTGTATTGTCACGTCAAAACGATTTGACTTTAGAACTTGTAGAACAAAATCATAAGCCCCCTTTTTGCAACTTACGGAATATAAAACTCTAGTATAAAACACCCTGTTATAGTGTAATGGCGCTTTGTCACAGGGAGCATTCGCCTCTCATGTAACAGTTCAGATTCAGTTTCTGTACAAAATCGAATTTGATTTTTACATTGTACCAATTTATGGATTTCATAGTTACAGACTTAACGAAGGCATTCGACACGCATGACGCAAGGCACTGATGGGCCATCAAACTACGTTCGGTCGACAGCAATGAAGTACGTATGTACCGACAGCATTGCCATTTTGAGTCTAAACTCGCGGTATTGATACAAAAACATAATCCATTGTCAAGGTTATGAGAAATCTATTTCCAGCCAAACATAACCATAAAGTATGCAAATATCATCCTTAAATCGTTGTCATTATGCATATTTTCGATTGATGAGAGTTGTTTAACTTATGTCAGCTGTTTAAATACTGGTTCCATACAAGTTGGTTTGCTGATGAGCATAAAAACACAGGTCATCTTCCCACGCTATACTTGCTCGTCACATGACTTGTAATTTTATTTATATTGCTCTAAAATCTGAAATTCATTGAACCCGTTTGAACGTTTAGAGCTGCCTCATTGGATTATTTCACTTTTATCGTTGGCACTATAGGAACATTGCCAATTTTCACTTTTGGCAATTCTTCTATTTAAACGTACCTAGTCATAGTTTCATTTTCATGAAATCTTAACTTTTGAACGTTTTCTTTACTTTCTTCTTTATTTGGCATTGTTATTTCCACTTCACCGTTAAATCCATAAATAAAGCCTAACATATTGACTTAACAACTTTGCTCAAATTCAACAACAAACAAGCTGAGAGTAAAATAAACTTAGCCGCATGATCTTGGAATAAACCTAATCTTAACATAAGCCTTATGTGAATTATACAAGATTTCGAACGTATTCGAACTCCTGCAATGCGCTATTTCTACGCGGATTTATTCGTTTTAGAAATACTACATGGCTTGTTCATATGGCATACACGTTAGGAAGTTCATTTTTACAACCTTTTAGCACGCTAGGAAAATAAATATGGATGGGAACTACCTACTTCCGTTCCAAACTCATAGCAAAATCGTTACTACAACCTTCGTTATCGACAACCTTTTACCGTGGGTAAAAAAAAAAACAACTTTGGAATTCAAAACCGTTTAGAACAAAAATCTCCTCTGAAATTGTACCCGATCAGCACGTCTAAACGGTATTGAAGAGCTCCATATTCCGCAACTATGATGAAACTGAGAGCTCTTGAACGCGGTTCATATTTGCTGATCACGTTCAGTTTCGGCCAAATCGGCCCTTAGTTACAAGTCGATCCCACCATGTTAATGACGTCCACTCCGATAACAAAGATTGCTCATTAATCATAAAGATAAGCTATTTTTACATGAACTCTAACGAGCATAGATCTAAATTTTCCTTCTTCATATATTATGTAAAAGCGGACAGTAAATTGAAAGTGTAAATAAATAGAGACACGAAGGCATTCGTAGCCGATGCCAAAACAGTAATTGCGATTGTTCACCTTCACTTTCCATAAGTCTTTTAAATACAGATAGCCAATTGCGTCTCACCGATCCACCAGAACTAGGCCCACGTGGTGAATAACAACCATCTCCTCTTACAGACAGGAGGTCCAGCAGTGGGAACATTGGCTGATATGCTATACCAAGTAAACTAACATACGCAGAATTAATGGCCGTTTGAATCGATAGATTCTACAGTAGCGATCGTATACTGGAGTGCGCAGGGTGAATAGGTCCCCACAAGTTGGGCTGATAACCTGGAGAAGGTAGCGGGAATCAGCTGGAAGAGTGATGGGTTAGAGGATGGGTATAAGAGTTTTGTTAATGGTGATGCTTGGGGAACCTTCTGTCCAGGAGTGGATGCCTTTCGATTTAATGATAATGATGATTATAAGAAACGATGAATCATTTATGTGAAAGATGATTTGGCTAGAAAGGAAGTGGTATATGTGAAGACGACTATAGTAATAGAGAAGAATAGGAGAGTAATGAAAGAGGAACACATACTGCGGTAACCCCAAATAAGTTGGGAAACAAGCAGGGAAATAACGTAGATGATGATTTATTTTCAGTAAACGGTAACCATGTGCAGTATGAAACAGGTGTAGAAATGGCGGGGGCCGGTTCTCTCAACAGAGTAGCCTTGGCAATGAACATATAATGAGCTTGCGTCGCTCAGTCGCAGTATAGAACAATATGACTCATAAAGTCGTAATATATTAGCATTTCGCATACGAGTTATTGTTATTTTGAGTTCTTCAGGACGATAACTACTGAAATAACTACGAATCTTGTTAGTAATGCTAGGTGGAAAATTCTTTTTGATGACGAAACTCTATTGGTTGGATTAAGAAGGTGTAATTGAAGTGAGAATTGTTTTTGGGTATAATTAATTTAGGACTTTAGACAAACCAGGCGATAAAATCATTTTTCTAGTGCTATTACAGGAGAATGATGACTCACAATGTAATGAAACTTTGTATTATTTTTACTTAGGTACACGGTTACTCTAAAATTAGACGAAGATAAATAAAAAGGCCTTTATCTACATAGTAATAGGTACGCTATGTATCATCTAAGCATTCTAAGCCGTCCTTTATACGACCTTACCCAAAGTCATATTGTAGTCAGACGAAAACTTGTTACGCGGATTAACAAACGTTGTGGATTTTTTTTTACAACCGTGTGCTTAGTGTGAGATTTGCTATTTTCGTTCACCACATTCGAGCGCGTTAACGTTTAGGCAAATTTGTATGGCGCTGGGGTAGCGCCATCTAGCGTAATATGTCAGTACTAGGTAGTGTGAGTGCCGCATCGACAATCGTTAACTTGCGAGTGTGAGATCCTAGAATACATTCATTCGTTTTCGCGTTAATTCACCGTAACTTGTGTTGCGTACATTAATAACCGGCAAAAATAAGTTGACATTCGTATTTTGTGTTCATAATATAAGCGACTGCCTATTCAATTAGTGGTGGTTATAGAACAAAGTTAGACGACATTACTTATCTGTGGTCAATGGTCATTAGTTTTGTTTGTGTTTACGAAAGTTTGTGATAGTTTTGAATATTATTGTTAAAAATAAAGACGGCTCGTCCCAATTTGAAATGCTGGTGACATAAATGGAGCAGTTAGTGTAATTTATATCTTTTGGTGTGTAATGAGTGACCTTGATCCATCTGTGAAGTTTGTAAAACTAAGTTTGTTACTTTTTAGGCATGGAGATATAAGCAAATGATCTTATATTGCCCGAGTGGTTTGTGGTGGTGTTTCTATCTTTGTTTACGTAACCGTGTTTACTTTTTTGTGGCGTTATATTACGCTTATCTTGTGCTTTTGCGGTCTCAAACATTGTCCAAACGAAATAATACGAGATTCCATGGTAAGTTTCATTCACAATACGAAATTAAATTAAATTACTTTGTTATTTCACCACTCTCATGATGCTCTCACCACAAAATCTTAAGTGAAAACTTTTCACGCTCGCGTTTCGTATTCGAGCTGTCAAAACTGTCAAAATTGTAACTTGCACTCGCGATAGCATGCAAACGTTAGCGATGTGCTCCAAACGGACCTCATTTTCATAGAGGCATTCTATTGTCATTACCGACGACGTAAATGGTAACGTAAACTCGGTTTACGCGGTCGACACATTACTTGAATTTTAGTAAAAAACTCGCACTTAGCATATTCTTGCGAGTCTCTCGAATACGGGTCGATATAATGCCAAGATGGTCGCGGGTTGATAGCTTCTGTTTTTTTTTTGGTTGACAGAGGTACGGAAGCTTAAAAAAAGATAAACGACTGAAAAAGCAAGTTCAGAAAATAAACACTTAATCAGAAGATTGTTGGATTAATTTTATCTTATTATTAGGTATGTCCTTACTAATAAAGCGTAGGTTAGCTAGTTACATCCAAATTTGATATTTCTACAAGTACTTAACTAAACTACTGCGGTCGTTGATCCCAAAAAAACATAAAATTATTTTTGATTTAGCCACTCATCGTGTGTGCTGGGTTTCACTAGCTAATTTAATTTGATGTTTAACTGTCGTTAAACTGAAAAAAAAAACTAGTTTATTAGTTTTTGCCAACTTTACTTTTCGCCTTGGCAATAATTTCTAACACACGTGTACTTTACATAGGTAATCTAAAACTGTGTGAAAAATTGCTATAAGAGCAAAGTTTATTAAATCTAGCACTGTTTGAATACTGTGCGTCGGATTACGTCGTAGTTAACAAAATTCCATAAAAAGATTGATAGGCAAGTTACTGATATAGTAGGTACAGGAAACTGTTCGTTATTGGTAACAACCAGTATAACCATGTCTCCTATTCTATTAAAACTCCGTACTACGCCAGGCCAGCCCAAAGTCATTTCACCGACGCGCGACGTGAAGATGACTATACATCATTTAATACAAACTTGCTAAGTCTGTGTTACTAATATTAGAAATAAAAAAGAAAGTGTTTACTTAGTTTTTATTTTCTTGTAAGTCCTCAGACAAAAATATCAAACGTTTTCGTATTTCTTATCTCGTTTCAGCAAGAACTAAAATAAAGGGACAACTAAGCTAAAGGTCATGGTAGAAAAATTTGGTAATTCAGCAACGGGTTACAGGTAGCAGTAATCAATGCTCAAGTGCAAACCGGTTCATGGATCTTCAGACACCTTTCTATCTTAAAATGGATAGGATGACTTTGCGAACCATAAATGAATCCTAAAGAATTAGCCACCTTTTCACTGAGGTCCTAAAAAAACAGGTGGATGCAATGACGTATTATATATAGACACGTCATGAACCAACATCGCGGCGCTTAAAAACGGCGAAAATACTAGAACTACTTATAAGCGTGAAGAAAGAGAAAGAAAATATGACACCGAACGGCGGGATGCCTGTTGCGAGAGGGAGATAAATATACATCTTCAGTCACGTCACAGGATTTATTAAATTATAAACAAACGTAGCGTCGCGCGACAGGTTGGTGCGTAACTAAGCGCGATGTGGCCAATTGGCTTCATTTCATGTTGTCATTTTAGAGTGCGGACAACGTATCTATAGTTTATATATCATTGGGTGGATGTCCATTGTTCCCATTTTGGGCACCAGGGCAGGCAGTCTCGACATAGATAGCGACAAATTCGCTAACTTTTGATTGATAATTACTAACGAATAAATTAGGTTGCAATGATGATGCTTGCTAGTAACGCAAGTCTTTACATCCAAGATGCGATTTTCACAAGCATCATTATTGCAACCGATTTTATTCGTTAGTAATCAGCGATTGAAAGTTAGCGATTTTGTCGCTATCTCTGTCGAGACTGCCAGCCCAGGTTCATAAAAGGTCGAGACAATTTCGGTCTGAAATCGTCTCAGTATGGCCGGCTGGCTCGCATTTTGTAAATTAATGACTATTGAAAAACAGCCCTAACAGCAATATGTGCCAACCTTGCAAAAATACCGAATTCACGTGCTTATTTTTCTCTTGTTACCGAATTGGCACGAAATACAGAAAATGTCACACGGACATACCTTTTGACGAGTTTTTTTTACTGAAAAAGCCTTCATACTTTGCCAAGATTCATCATACTAGAACTATTGGAGTAGATGGTAGTATATAACACTGTTGCTAGTAGCTCAAGCTGGAAATACGCATTTTTTTCCGCATTTGTCGTGTTAGGTGACACAGACCTCTAATTGAGGAAAAAAGTGGGATGTCGTCTATAAGGCGGGCAAATGATAATTAACTTAGTTATCATTTACAACCCTCACTCAACCACTCAACCTTCAACCCTCACTTCAAACCTCACGTCGGCTCAGAGTTCTGAGCCGACACAATTTAGATTACCATCGATATGTCGCAGCAAACTAGCTTAATTAGCCGTTCAATCAACAGCCTAGCCTCTTTACTAAACAGCGGTTCGGGACTTGGGGCACCCCGATGTTAGGTTAGTTAGGTTCCTTTAAACCCTGCAAGACACAAATAGGAGCCCCGCAAAGCAGAGCTACTTTGTCCTACTTATGTCGTCTACCTACGCTTTTTAGGCGAATATAAAGTGTTTTGATATTACCCCTAACATCAAAATACTTTATATTCGCCTAAAAGGGTCCCCACCCCGAAGTTAAGTTAGTTAGTTTTTTTTATTTATCTACACATCCTTCATATTTTTATATAAAGGGTGTAAAACACCTCTTAACGAAGTCGAAAGGCACTTGTTCTCTTCGTCATTGCTATCATTTGTTTGTTCTGTACCATACCTGGGAGCCTAGTTACGGAGATATTGGGGGTCAAATTTCCAACTTTTTGTCAAGTTTTTTTAACTTAGTTTTTTTTTGTTTTTTTTTTGTCGTCTACCTACGCTTTTTAGGCGAATATAAAGGGTTTTGTTGTTAGGTGACCCCGACGTTAAGTTAGTTAGGTTTCTCTAAAGTAAAGAGGTAGCGGTTAATTGAACGGCTAATCAGCTAGTTGGCTGCGTCAGATACGATTACGTGAAGAAGATTTTCCCATGCAACATTTTTTTATTTTTATAAAAAAAAAAATGGTTTTTTATATTGATCATTCATTACCATAAGGTAAATGGTTCTTTGGCAATGAATTAATTCCTCTATGAACACCATATTTATTTTAGCTTCCTTCGATACTTGATAAGTACATAGGTACCTACGGTAAATCCGCCAAAATATGTAGTTAAATTTTAGCACAGTTATTTATAAATTTTATTCGTACCTTTAAGGTAAATAGGTAGTAATTATATAGTTATTTATACAATTAATCAGACCACAACACAATATGATGTATTTCAGTAATAATAAATTATACAAAGACATCTTGGAACAACAAGGTTACAAGGTTTTGTATTAATTATAACATTAGGTACAATTTTTTGTACAATATAGAATAATCATAAGAATTGTAGGATTGTGTCATAAGATTACTCAAAAAGGTAAAGTGCTAAAGTAGAATATTCCTGAACTGATTTTGAAGAAACTTACAGCATTTATCATTCTGTCGGTGTTTGATTGTGTGATTTTTGGTGTGCAAGATATAAATCACTGTCTAGAACTTACTACAAAGTTTTGCCGTCACATATCTGACAGCTGTCATTTTTATCTGAAAGTTACAGGAGAACCGTCTGAAAGAAAAATGAGTCAGATGAAAAGCCCATGCCTTGAAAGGATGATTGAAAAATTACCCAGAAGTTTTTGTTTCTATTCTTAGCCAATTTTATCAATACAACAAGAGGGAAATACCGACATGCGACAGAATGATGATTTTTTACAGATTCATCAAGAGATTTCCTCTTTCCCGTATGGGTAATTCAATATCTATTTATTATTACACAATATTATACAATTCTTTACTTCTTTCATTTATCTACACATTCTTCATATTTAAAAAATATAAATATAGGTTTCCGCAATTCTTCAAATTATACTTGGGTATAGACAAAAAAAAAATATGATGATATTTTACACAGCCTTTATAAATTACTGAAAATCTTGTCAAAAGGAATAATATTCATAGTGACACAAATAATATTTTATGGCCTAATTAATGGTCAAAATGTCTACCTATTTACCTTGTACGAATAATATTATCTACAAACGACCTTGCTGAAAATGAGGACCAATGAAATAATGGCGGTTTTACCTTAGTTGCTTATCTAGTATTGAAGGCATTGAAGCAAGCCAATTATGGTGGTCGAAGAGGAATAAGTAGACTCACTGCCTAACAACCACGAATTAATTTTCCTTATGATGATGAATGACTTGACGAAGGTTGCGGAGATCCGCTGGATGCGAGTCGCACGAGATCGGTCAATGTGGCGACACTTGGGGGAGGCCTACTCGTATATCCAGCAGTGGACGTCTTTCCGCCATGTGGTATCCGGCAGAGTAGAATAGAACCAACCCATTACACTCACGGGTGTCGTATAAGGCGACTAATGTCTGAGGCAGAACACCTTGCGCCTCCGTAGACCAGAGAATGGGCAGCAGCGTTTTCTGTTAGTGTTTCATCACTGCGATCTCCAATCCGCCTGCCAAGCGTGGAGATTACGGCAAATTCCTCCCATCATGGGAGAGGCTTATGTCCAGCAGTGGACGTTATGGGCTGTTGTTGTTGGACGTCTTTCAGCTGAAATGATGATGATAATAATGAATGACCATTATAAACCTATTTTAAACCTTTATTTTTGGCCGCTTTGTGCCTCTGGCACACAGAATACCTGTGTCCTAGCAGAAAGAAGAAACAAGCTGACTATGGTACCTATACAATGAAAATATATAATTTGCGCCAAAGAATGAAAGATTAAAACATTATTCTGAAACAAATGCTTTGAAAAATAGATGGAGCGCCTAAATTGGATTAACGAGCGAAACTGCGAACAAAAGGCACCTTTAGCGCAGCGGCCGCGGCGTGAAAAGTAGGTCAAACTGAGACGGTAGAAAAGAAAAGCCTGTGTGAACTGATGAGAGTTACATTAATGAAAAGAAAGAATGAGAGTTACGAGGTTATTAGATATCAGCTAGAAAATGACTAATTTAATTGTCAGTCGTCCAGGGTTCCAATCAAAACAAACATTGTATAAAAAATGAAAATTGCAGTTGATGGAGTTACAATCTCTACCAAAGGCTACAACAATTTGTTATCATAATATTTAATACTTACTAAAACACTGTTTAGGGGTTGTCTGGTAATCTGTGTGACAGGGTTTTTCTAGTGCAAATACCAGTACATAATCCAAATATCGTCGAGTCAAAAAACCCGACATGTCCGGACAAATCTAGAAGGATGGTATCTCATCTCTACTCAAATATCGATCAAGAAGATAAGATGCATTATAGGATTGACGGTATCCGGGTATCGCTACCGTTCCGATATTAACCAAACGTAATATTATGATGACGTGATGAATCATGATGTTTACATTTTGACGTCACGATTGGATATGAATGAAAGCGAGATAAACGTTTACATACGTACGTACTCGAGTAGTATCATTCTATCTTCAACGATCTGTCGCTGATTGGAAAGTGATTGAAACATTACAAGACTGGTTTTCCGAAAGATAAAAGTCGATTTGTAGGTACACCAGCCGGTTCCTGAAAGCCTGATTAGCTTTAAGTAGAAATTGTTAAATTATCTCATGTTAAATAATGAAATAACAATAGTGAACAACCGCCAATCAATTATAAAACAGAAGCAGGCGTTCAGAAGAAACCCAGAGTAAAGAACACACAACACATTTCTAAACTAACTATATCCATTCAGGGAAACCAAAACAGCCAATCAAACGAAGAAATAATCATTAAAGTAACGACTAACGAGTTTAAACCTCTAAAACCGCAAAAACCTCATAAAACTTCAATAGACCGTTTCACTGAAACCGCTCTATTCGACGACGACGTTCTATTTCCGTGAGAAAATGCCAGAAGCCACGTGATATTGAGTTGAGTTTCTTTAGAAAAGCAGAAAATCTCGCACGACTGTAGCTGTGGTGTATTTCAAAGCTAATGCAGGCTCTGTGTTCGTTTTCAGTTTTATTTCAAGACTTACATAATTATGGAGGTTTTGACGAAGAATATTTTTTTTTTCGCATTTCGTTTTGAATAAGGGCTTGAGTATAAGTTGAAAAAGATTTTAAAGTTAAGGGCCATATATCCCTCAAATGTCTTAGCATGATCCTCCGTTACACCTAAAATACTGCAGCATTCATTTTGAAATAAATATATGGTAAAGTTGAGGATTAATGCTAAGTACTATGTGTAACGAAAACACGATGTCATAAACTTTTCTCGATAGAAAAAAAATCCAAACTTACCTCCAAATCGAACAATAAACCGCTGGTATTCAAAAAGTACTTCAAATTAGATCATGAAACTTTGCATACTAACTGAACTAACTATAAAGCAGATCTTATGTTTTTTATATTTTCCAAAAGACGAAAATTTGGTTTTATAAAGAATAAAAACCACTCATTTCGCACTATTCGGCTGCAGTGACTGACGTAACAATCGCTTTGTAGTGCAAGCTGATTAGAACGTTATTCTAATAGTTTTACAAACGAAGTTTGAACCACCACAAATAGAGTTGCTAATCTGAGGTAGTATAGGCTCTTAAAGTTAAGGAAGTACCTACCAATCATTTCATTTTATCACAATCGAAGCTCTATTCAGCAAGCTGTCTTTAGAAAAAGTCCTTGAATGGAATCCAAGAATAATAACACACCCACTACTAAAATCAAAGGCATTAGGGAAACAGATAAACGTTATGCAACCAAAGTATGGGAACAACACATTTTAAGACAAGACTCATGCCAAGAAATGCAATAGAGCAAAACTAAGAGAATGGAGAACAACATTCTAAAAACGGACGGTAATTAGTAAAACTGAATGGCATTTAGAAGCTAAAGATTTTTGGCAAAATGGATAAATAAGTAAGGAATTGGTTGCGATGCAAGATATAAACATTAACGAAGACTGTGAGAAGCCGTTGTAGAAGCTATTGAGAACATTAAATTACAGGGAGCCTCAGATCAGATAAATAAACACGGTAGACAATACCATAGTATGTACCCACATTTTTTATTTAATTATACCCACGTAATAAAAGATCACGGGAGTTCACTGGATGGAGAAGAGACAGTATTAGTCGTTTTGGAGATTTTGCGGAAATATGTCCACTTCAGGACTTAGGACTTATCCTAAGTCCTGAAGTGGACATATTTCGGCATAATGATAGTGAAGTGCAATATGAGGATGAGGCATTGCTATAGGTCAGCGTTTCCCATTTGGTGGGTCGCGCGACCCGGTACCGGACCATCAAAATAAAATACCAAGTCCTAGCATTCTTGCCTTGTTTTAATAATATTCGACATAAGACCATTGATAGATTTTTTGTTATCTTGTCGTGAAGAATTTATAAAATTAGCTCATCGAGCAATAACTTTTTTTATTTAATACCTTTTGTCACAACTTATAAAATGTGAAGCTACGTTTTCAACACTAGTTTACCTTAACAAATAAATATATAGAAACGGACTTGAAGTGCAACCAGATCTCAGGATAAATCTTTCATCATTTCCCGCGATCTTGGATTATACCGATACCGAAATATTAGTTCAACATTTTTAATATACTTTATTTCACCAGCAGGGGAGGGGGGGGGGGGCTGTTAAAAAGTATTGAGTGAGAAACAAAGGGGGAGCGTGAAAATTACCGGGCCATGGCAGAAGAATTTTTGGGAAACACTGCTATAGGTATCTACAACTTATGACACAACATTCTACCGTGACCTAGGAGAACAGATCTATGCAAACATAATTATTCTGTTTCATTCAATACACGCATTTCTAATTCGGCTAAAAATAGTCGTGAAGAAATGCATAGCGTGGCGTCATGACCTTGCAGTATTTATAAACATATTATTCAACTGAATCTAGCAGACAGAAAGTCGACTGGCGACACATAATTTACAGGAGAGAGTAATAGCAAAGAGGTGTATACTTGTTTAGCTTTGTTATCAACCAACATTGCAACTATTTATTTCAACAAAAAGTTACAACTGCAGGACAGTTTGTCGGTAAACAAAATTTAAAATTTAGACAGGTTTCTGTTAAGACCTTGAAGTTTTTTGAGCTAATCATCAAAGCAATTAAAACAGCATTCGAGTAGACTAGCAGTAAAAAGCTGATTTTAAAGTTTCGATTAGAATGATAAAAGATAATATTAATGTAAATTACTAATATCCATACGAACGCCGAAAATAACAGTAAATAACGTTACAGGGTGAAATGATAACAATTTCTTGTCAAACACTTGAACTAAACCTAAACTATATCCATTAACAGACATGCTATCTGGTCTTGCCTTTTAATTTTATCGAGTTCTCTATTTTCAAGAAACAGTAAAAATCATCACTAAACTCTGTGCCAACTAGACATTATAAACAACAGAATTTACAGCAGTATCTTCAAAAGGAACTGGTTTGGCGGTTTCGTGCCAAGTTTGACGGTTTCCCTAACGTTAGTTAAACAAAATGCAGAAGTAAAAACCAGTTTGCCCTGATAGCTGACGATTCAAAGAATCAAAAACACGTGTTTTATGTCCCTGCAAAAGCTGCAATGTGCTCAGTCTTCTGAAATAGGTAAAGCTATAGAAACACCGGTTTTGAATTTTTGATGATGCATTTTGGATGATTTATAACGTTTACAACAACATGATCTTGCTGACCACAAAGCGTTCTTACTTGCTGAATGGTGGACTTAAGCTGACTTAAGTTTGGATTTTGCTTCTGCGTGTATCCGAATTTTGCTAAGTACCATATTCATTAAAGAAGCAATAAGGTTCGCTGGAATAATTTATCATTTCCATTCAATAGGATAGCAAAAAGTAGGCTTCCGAAGATTCCTATGATTGTTTTTAACTGTTATAGCACACACTACCATTTAATTTAAAAGTTTTCTTCACGTAAGAAGTCTTCATGCATGCATAAATAACGAAGTTCATCAGTATTGGAAAGCGGGCAGGTGCACTCAGAGTTATGTTATCTTGACTGTTTGACGACTCCCTATTGTTAGGCTTCCTTTGAGTCTATTGTGATTATGACAGGCGACCGGTGAGATGATCTTGTCACTATCAGATTAGTACGTGTTGTAATTACTTCATATTTTATCGTATTATCCAACTCAGACGACTATCTATGTATTAGTATCCTAATCTTTCAGCTCCCTAACTCCACTAGGATCTCTAATTCCCTTTTGATTTTGACGTTACTGAATTCTTTACGAAAAGAGGTACCTATCTTGATTATTCTCTCTATAATTCTCTATCGTGTAAAAGACCCACTCGGAGGACCCACTAGTAGGTCCGCTGGTGGATCTGCTTAAGACGAAGCTCTATTTTTGTCGTGTCCCAAAATACTACCGACCCTTAGAACACCTAATATTATATAGCTCAATAATTTGGCTTCTTATGGTTAATTTATGTTTGATTCATTCAATACGCATTGTAAAGCGATTGGTTATAGTCCTTTTTTTAAAGGGAGTATACCTATTTCTTTGTAATGTTTGGCAGCTTACTGTCCTATTTTTTATTTTAAGAATCATCATATCCGCGTTTTCTCTATTCAGCTTAAAATATAGCCAGTTACACGTGGTAAATGGGATAGCAAGGCAATGCAATTGAAACCATGACAAACTTTCGTTTGGATTATTTTCTTTGTCGAGTGTAAATCAAAACGCATTCTCGTTTTTTAGGGTTCCGTAGTCAACTAGGAACCCTTATAGTTTCGCCATGTCTGTCCGTCCGTCCTCGCTTAATCTCTGTGACCGTTAGCACTAGAAAGCTGAAATTTGGTACCAATATGTATATCAATCACGCCGACAAAGTGGTAAAATAAAAAATGGAAAAAAATGTTTTATTAGGGTAGCCCCCCTATATGTAAAGTGGGAAGTAATTTTTTTTTTTAATTTCAACCCTAACGTGTGATATATTGTTGGAAAGGTATTTAAAAATGAATAGGGGTTTTCTAAAATCATTTTTTGATAATGTCAATAATTTCGGAAATAATTGCTCCAAAAGTAAAAAACAATGTGTCCCCCCCCCTCTAACTTTTGAACCATAAGTTTAGAAAATATGAAAAAAATCTGAAAAGTAGAACTTTATAAGGACTTTCTAGGAAAATTATTTTGAACTTGATGGAAACAACAGTTTTTGTACAAAAAAGCCAAAAAGTTGTACAAAATAATTTCTGGACTAAGTTTGTAGTATATTCGTATATGCAAGCATTTTTACATAATGGATACCCACCTTTAAACTCATAAGTGGGAACACTTATTGTGCCGGACGGGAAAGTACGGAACCCTACACTGAGCGTGGCCCGATACGCTCTTGGCCGGTTTTTTTATTTATATTATTCTCCTACTTACAAACACGCATTGCCAAAATATACGCGAATAGAAATCTAAGTACAATGGCTGATTGTACCGTTAGATTTATTCATCCACAAAATACGTGAATAAAAATTGCGATAGCGTTAAGAACAATGAGGTCGCTAACCGCTGCTTCTAACTGGGTCACGGGGATTACGCTGGCAACATTCGATAAACGTAGATCAAACAAATTACAATACAGTGCAACTTTCTTGCGGCTAGTGACAGCCGTGTGCCCAATACATCCGGAATAGAACTGTATTGTTCGCAGATAAGACTGAATTCACCTTGACACTGCTGTTTTTTTAGCTATGACGAATGCCAGTCCTCTTGTTTTTCAAAATTGCATTACATTCCAATTTCTACTTTATGGGCGGTTTTATAGGTTCTTAAATCGAGTGATGTTGTTTTGAGACGGTTAACATTCTTCATCCGTTTGCAAACCAGTTTCAGGGTTTTTATGGTGTATGCCGAGTTCATTGACAGCAGAGTCCCTGTTATGTAAAAATTGTAAGATGTCTATAGTTCGAGCCCCATTTTCTTTATTTATTCACGTTTCGTTTTTTTCTGCATTCGCATTGTTAGATTTACAAACTTCTTTACATTTTTCAATAGGTCTGGCTTTTAAATGCATTTCCTCATCGGATACCTTGCAATAACAAAGACGTTATTTTTAAAGGCAAAGTTATACTTTGTGTTGCCAACTTATGTTATTTAAACATTACAACGTCCTACCCTTATTCTCATACCTATTTATCAAGAGCTTGGTCATGCTCATATTCTAGAAATATATTACCTAAATTTTCTATGGTTGTAAGTTGTTGGTAAGTACTTACAAATCTATATTGTTTAGTCTGCGTCAGAAGAAATGAGCATATTTGAAGTTAAACGTTTAGTTTATTTAATCGTTTCTAATTGTAATAATGCGTTAAGTATAGTTAATTTTGAACGTACCTATATTAAATATTTTAAGTCAAACTTTATGGATAAAAGTAGATATGACTCAAGATACTATGCACTTAGAATCACCACCGCTTTAGTTTGCATTTTTATTACATTGACAGAAAATTCACAGGACAAAAAAACGACGTACAGGTCGCGAGGACATCCAACTGTCTCATTGACTCACGAAATATTCCTTGTCTTGGCGCCATATGCTCACGACTCCATTATATTGAGTTTATTGAGCCAGCTGATACGCCAGCCGGTCGAGCGGTCATAAGCGCTGAAGTGCTAATATTCGATCAATTAGGATGCAATGTATAAAGATCTGATAACGTTTGATTAGAACCGAATGATACATGAGAAGAGTTCGACTTTGGAAAGGCGTTTGAAGTAATTGAACATGTTCTTGGGAATCCACTAGATGCGAGAATCACTACACTTGTCGATGGGGTGACGCTTGGGGCAAGCCTGTGTCTAGCAGTTGATGTCTTTGGCTGAAATGATGATGATGAATTTGCGCCCGCCAAAACGTTCGTCAAGCCTTTGACTTAATTTTCTTAAGTCTAAGTGACTACGATGTACTAAAAAAAATTGTCTCCAATTTGGTGGTTATCTTGTTGTCTTATATCGGGAACAGCTCATACTGTATTTAAATTATTAGAGACGGCAAGAATGGTATCTATTGGGTACGTACACAGGTGCTCTAGAGTGCCCATGCTGCATTCTGTTGTAATATGTTTACTCTTGTATCTATTGCTTTCAGCACTTCTAGTGAAAGGAATATTTACGAGCCATCAAAGTGGACATGCCAACAAAATGTGTTTGCTTAGCCGTTCGTCCGTTTTGTCCGACATGACAACTATCTAAACAGCTGTCAAACAAGTCTACGCAATAGAAAAATGTCCACAATATACAAAAAGTGGAAAAATCTAAATCAAGTGCTAACATAATAATAGTCACGAATCTGAATAGCGTAGGTAGTATCTGGTTTTTTACTGTGTGCACATGGTAATTATCTACGAGAACCAGTAAGAACTGGTTTCGCATGGTTTTTTCGACAGACATGTTTGATTTTGTAGGATTTGCAGTATGATAGTACGTATTATTTGTCTTGTCAGCCATATATTTTGTATTAAGTATTACATTTGTTCAAGCTTTCAGCTAGAATTTCAGATTTTTATCAACATGTAACTGGATTAGTTAGTTAGCCACTAGATTAGTAAGTAATTATCGCAATTAGATGCATTCAAGTTACACCAAGTCCCACAGGTATCTCAGGGATCAAGGTACTTTTGCAATTTTAAAATCAGTTTTACAAAATGACGATTCCAACTGTCAACAGAATACAAAAACCCAAGCAATTTTAAGTGAATTAGCGCAAACCAGTGAACGTAACGCTGTAATTGCCCATAATCATGACAATGATACAGCCATGAATCATGGCATAGAAACAATATAAAAATATGCTGAATTAAAGAAACAATGGTAACTTTAGAACGAATATACTTCTTCATTAATTCCTTTCAGTCCCCTTAAGGAATAAACACAACCTCTAATACTCATTGGATAAAGAGATCTTAGATTTACTTATATTGGTCTGAATCTTGCCAAAGATGATGACTTTGGTAAAAATTATAAATTCCCATTCATTGTCATCCAACAATTCAAACTGATTTGTAAATCCTAATGTATGTCCCTCGGTGGTATGCAAGCCAATTCAGCGCAAAGCTTTGGTTGGGTATTTGCGCAATTATCGTATAATACGGCGCTCACATGAGTTTGATCCGTCATGGTTTACTAATATTAGTACACACCTTTGAGTGGTTGTCGTAAATCATAATCGTCATGACTTGCTAATCTATTCAACCTGTGGTTTTCCTTGTGGTTACAACGTACAAACCTAGACTAATATTAAGATCATTAGGTACAAGTTCAGATTTTCGTTGGGTCTTGATATCTTAACTGTTTAAGAACCCATACCTTTAAGGAGCTACCTTTGTACTAATTTCTTTACCTAATCTAAAAATTATTGTAAAGAATAATGCATGTTCTTTCTTTTTTCTACCAGGTTCTTCATCTTAAATTTTGTTACGTAGATTTTTATCAACAGTTTTCTTCTTTTCTTCCAATCGTTTTTTTTCTGTTTCAGGTGTCCCTGAGTGCTCGTAGCCGAATATTATTACGCTATTATCAGCCATACTGTGGTCTTCACATCCAGTGTCGTCAAATGTTTCGCGAATTTCTTCAACCCAAGATCTACATACAAGCATCTACGTCCTAAATCTTGTGAAGTTTGCAGCCGTTCCCCAGCGCTCAAGATGCAATGAATGTATTTTAACGGTGGTTTCATTCTACCCATAACTGACCGAGTGAACTGTAAACATGTTTGACGCAAGCGAGGTCTCGTTGTAATGCCAGTTAATGGATATTGGATTCTAATTGCCGTACATTTTGTTTGTGAAGAGTTTAAAGAGACAAATCACCACCATATCATCGAGGTATACAAAAGCTTAGGTTATGGACATCTGGTGGAATGCCTTAGCAGACTCGAGACATAATTTGTGACGAAAATTTGTGGAAACATTTAGTTATTTTATACTATTTTATTATTTACTTTTAAATTAACAAAATTAAGCAAATTTTGTTATATAACTTATTATATAACAAAATTTGATTAATTCGGTTTGGTTAGATGTAGGTAGGTACTTAAGTATCACAAAAAGATGACTCCATGGGATTTCATAAATCGCAAAATATGTCAACTAATTTTTATTGGTTTTCCTGATGTTTGCATCAATAGGAAAATATGTTCAAAAAGGTAAATTGAACAATGAGGCCTTTAGGCAGATAAGACAGTACATTCATTATGCTTTAGGTACATATTTTTGTCATGATTTATTTTATTTCACAAAATACCCAATGAGGTAATAATATACATTATCCTTGTAAATTAGTATTTCTGTATTAAACAAAGGTACTTATTTTATTTTATCATTTTAACAAAATAATAGACATATAACCGCATAAATCTTATATTTTCCTGAGTTCAATACACCTTTAGGTTAATTATTTCACGAATTGCTCACGTGCAATAATCGTGGTGGTAAATTATCATCAGTATGTGTATTATTATAGGCAGACGTATATTATGTAAGTATCCTAAGCGATATGTCCACCGTTGTACCCATAAAATTAGCAATGTTGTAAAATAGCTTCGCATCAATTTTGGTGGCCATCTACGTAAGTCTTCTTATTTTTTTTTCATTTTATAATACTTATGTTATTTATAAAATACTTACATTCTAAAAAAAAATACAATTATTTTCGCATTGTAGCGATGTCTACCCACCTGTCTACGAAATGGTAATCAAATTACAATTTGTCGATGTACTGTAGCTATCTCCCATTCTTACGTCAATGTACTAAGAGCATTATGTAAATAACTATCAGTTTAAACGTGTATTTTATTAAAACATATTTACTACTGACCTTTCGAAACGTTTTTAAAATAAAAAAAACACGAATCCATAAACTCACGCTTTTTCTCATGGAGTTAGGTAGAAACCATAGATACACATGCAGGGCTATTACGTATCTCTGTTGACACCTCGAAATGATAGTGACTGGACTCAGTGTTCATCAATTAAACCGTCAAAAGGTTAGTTTCGTATTATGTATGACCAGTCGCGATCAAATATGACGTCATTGGTTGTCATCGTAGCTGATAGTCACCGAAAGTGCTCGGCCAGAGTGGAAACGCGGGTGCGGTGCGGGCGCGGTGCGACGAGCTCAAACATATGAACTTCATTGGAGTGTCCATAGTAGACACGCGGGTGCGGGCTGCGGTGCGGGCTAGTTGGCGCGGGCCGCACGCGAATCGCGTGCGGGCAACTCAAACCATAGCTCGTTCATACAAGTGGCCGCAGTGAGGGCGCGGGCGGCAAGTGCGGGCGCCAGGGTTACCAACTCCCAAAAATATTTACCCCTCAAGCTAAGTCAAAATTCCCACAATTACTTGAAAATCCTTTTTTTGTTATATATTTTAATTCACAACAATAATAAATATTTAGCCATAGCAACAATATTTTTTTTTAAAGATAGCGCTGTTTTCAATTAAAAAAGGGAATTTTTGTTTTACTCCTAGTTGCCATAGCACGGCTCGAACTATGTAGTTTGAGAACCCCAGTGGTCACGCGCGGTTGTCGCTTGCCGCCCACGTACTCACTGCGGCCACTTGTATGAACGAGCTATGCAGCTATGGCGTCTTTGCGAGTTCAAGTTCATATTATGTTTGAGTATGCCGCCCCGCGCCCGCTCCGCACCCGCGTTTTCAGTCTAGCCCAGCACTAAAAGTACCCCTAAAAAAATCACATCCCTCTTATTTACCCCAAAATTTGGGGGGAAAACCCTTATGTTGGTAACCCTGGCGGGAGCGGGGATCTCCGAACCCGCGCCGCTCGCCGCACCGCGCGGCCAGTCTGGCCAGGCAAACCGCGCGCGTTGCCGCACCCGCACCGCACCACGCACCGCACTCCCACTCTGGCCGAGCACTAACTCATTTTGACAGACGCTTTCGTATCGATACTTATATTTTTCGATGAAGTAAGCATAGTGGACATCAAATTGATGAGAACTGAGTTTGAAGTGGCTTTCGTGTAAGACGTTACACCGTACCGGCTGTTAGTCACCCACCGTAAAGTGATATCCACTCAGTGCGATACGTAATACCAATATTTATGACATTCTCGGTTGTCATCAAAGTTCGGTGTACAACCGAAGCTTGATAGTCACTGGATATTAGAAAGATACGTAATAGGCCTACTGGCCATACACGCACATCGGTATTGAGTATTATGCTCCTGACCTTTCTGAAGAACTTCACCAATAATGTCAGTGTATTGTCCTTCTAACTAGCAGTGGCGATGGTTCCATACAACTCGATTCCTACCGGCTTGCCTTTGAAATATCGCAGTCAGTATTCTACGTATAGACAAATAACATAATCACATCAAAGATATGTACTCTGGTTTACCTCTTCCTAAAATTTACCCCTCTCTACTGCTAGATAGGGCGTTCTATCTGAATTTCATGCCATTAAGTGTCTACATAAATTCAATAGTCTATTATTACTAGAAGGATAAATTAATGCGCGATTTTAAACTTCACGACATACATTATATACATTGTAATTTATTTTGTCCAAGAATAGATTGTCACCGAACTTAGATCATGCTTATTTATGGTTAGTTTGTAAGGTTTTTTTTTCAAATAAACTTATGTAAGTATGTTACTACTAAATTGACAGTTTATTAAAAGCTAGTTTCAAAATCTATTTGCAATTATTTTTTTCTCAAAACTCTGATTTAAGCAAATGCAAGCAACATATCACTAGAAAAGATAACGCAAATCCACGAATAATAAAAAATATGAGCAATAAATGATAACAGTACGTCTCCATGTCTGTCGTATGTCTACTTACGTTTCGGATTCAACCGGCTTCCCTAACAGTTTGTTTACGTTTTAATATTTAATCAGTCCACACTGAAAACATAATATATCTTTAACTGTAGATAACATTTTATGGATATGGTTTATGGTAATGCTGGATTTTACTGCTTAGGTATCTTTGTATGTTTATATCTGTGCATTTTTCAAGTATTAAGAAAACTCACAGAGTATTCAGTCATCCATCACTCACAATTTTTTCTTTCTTTGTAAATTATCTTTCCTCTAAAATGGCCACGATGAAAAAGATAACCTGCCGTCTTACCGCATATCATTTAATTAAGAAATGCCATGACAGCTGTTTACATAATTCCTAGCTTTATAAAAAGGCCCACACAATGTGTGATAAGTAGATTGCGATCAAAATTTAAAATGGCCGCACTACCCCGCCATTACGTCAGCGAAAACGGCGGGTGGAAAATGCCGCCATTTTGGGAGAGTTTGATTGTTCAGAAAGTCCTGCCCTAATACCAAAAGACGTGAAAAGCAAAGAATAAAACCATGAAGTAACCAAAATAAAAGATTAAACGAGTAAAGAACATCACTATAACTTGTATCCAAGCAGGAAATCACAACATAACGTCGTGAAAGCTATAAAAAGCTTAGTAAAGTCTGTCGCAAGACTGAAGACTCGCTTTATGACAGGAGATTATTCTCAAGCAACGGCCATGACCGATTACTCAGAGTTAATGACGGAAGGCTTATCTGAGTAAATTAAATCACGTTATACAATGTGCTGAGTTGCTGACACAAACGAGGATTTTTTTTTTTTTAAGCAAAAGTAAAAAGTCTACTTATCAACATCATCTGCCTAGCCTTTTGCCAACTATGTTGGGGTCGGCTTCCAGTCTAACCGGATACAGCTGAATACCTGTATTTTACATGGAGCGACCTGACCTACTGTTACTTCGCATTTAATTTTAATGAAGATCAGAAATGAATAAAAAAAAATTACGACAATCTAAAGCTCAACTGAAATACATTACTAATCGCTTTATCGTTCTATTAAAACTAATTTATTTGATGTTTTGATTGTGTACTTATAGTATTTCACACGACGTTAATTAGGTACTTTTCAGGCAATTAAATTATTGAGTTAAGTACTAATAAGTATGGTACTTACTTATTAGTACCTACCTAACTCAATAATATAATTGCCTGATCTAGAAGTAGATTTTTATTATATCTCTAAACGCGGCACCATATCTACATTCGGCAAACTACCCAAATATCACAACCAAATTTTAAGCCTAAGGCAAAATCTATTGACTTCGTGTTTGCAGATCTAAATCACATAAGAACTAAACAACAATGGATTTAATTGACGATGTGTATCCAGATTCTCAGTTGATGCGAAACGTAATAAATCGGATTGACATCATTAGCTCCATCCTTGCAAGCCGTAATTTAAATTATAGTCGGTAGGTATCTGCATGAACTTCAGGCTCACGGATTTTGTAAATCTTTTCATAAAAGTCATCCAAATGAAGTAATATAAAGTATCAAAGCCGTGTAATTTGAGAATAAAGAATTTTGTCGAAACTTGACGCTGAAAAGTCCAAATTCATGACATGATTCTGTCTTGTTACAGGAAGTGGTACAAAGTATCGGAAATTACATAACTGTGAGTAACGACTTTTGTCACAACACCAGCTAGTATGCCTTGTAGGTAGGTACGTCACAGGAAGGAGGATTCGAGAATGACGGAAGTACTCCTGTGTGATAAAATCAGCAAGTCTGGTGATTATGTAAGGCAATTTTCTTATTGATTGTTGGTCTTATGCAGCCAAGTAGGCTGTTTTTTAACATTAACATTCAGAGACAGGTAAAATCATAATCCTTCTTTTTGGCTTTGCCGTAGTTGGGTAAAAAGATTAGCAATCTATAAGGTAAAATCTTGGGATAAAAATAGTGGTCAGTATCTCGTTAGCAACCAGGAAAAAATTGCGCTATATTACAATAATTATTTCCTTGATGATTGGTTACTTCTTAGATTAAAAAATGTCCAGATTGATAGTAGACCACTGAGAATTGAAGCCAAAAACACGCGGGACATATATCCCGCGTCGTACGATCTATACGTCAGTCGCCTAGGAACGTTCCCCGCGTAAACTACGTCACGAGTCCGTGTTTTGATATTTTAAAATGAAGGTTTGTGTTGTGAAATGGTGTAGAAATCACACTAAAAAAAAGGAATGTGCCACTATATATCATTTCACAAGTAAGTATTCAATTTCACTTTGTATTTCTTTGTTACCGCATTTTAAACTTAGGTAAACAAAAAGTATAATTTGACATTACTGTCACGCCATATTTGTTGAGTGTTGCCAGGGGCATAATTTTTTTTACCCATTATTTGAAACTTTTGAAAATTTTTCTGAACGAGAAATTACAATTTTATTTACTTAAACAATGTTTTTTTTATAAATGTAAAAGCTTTGGCTCAATTACTGAATTCGAAACGCTTTGTCCATTGCCTCAAAGTCTCATTTAGAGTCAGAGTCAGATTAAGAGTCAAACTAACTAATGCCGGGTCCAGACTGGTGTAACGCGAATGTAATGATTACGTTTAATTCATGTCAACAATGTGGACGGCACGCGAACTCAAAGCGAATTGAAAACGCGAATGCTGCGTGCGCCTTTGTGTTCGCGCAAAAACCGACAGCTGATGGATCAACCGCGAGCGTTGCATGTAATGCTCGCGGTGCCGTCCACACCTAGAATTCGCGTTACATTACACGGTGGATTCGCGTTACATTACGCTAGTCTGGATCCGGCTTAACGGTCGGACTCGGTCAGGTTCGGTCAGACTCGGTCAGACTCGGTCAGACTCGGTCAGACTCGATCAGATTCGGTCAGACACGTTCAGAATCAGTCGGACTCAGTCAGACACGTTCAGACTCAGTCAGATTCGTTTGGACTTGGTCAGACACGTTCAGACTCAGTCAGATTTGTTTGGACTTGGTCAGACACGTTCAGACTTGGTGAGATTCAGTCAGACTCGGTCAGACTCAGTCAGATTCGATCGGACTCGGAAAGATTCGGTCAGAAACGTTCAGACTTGGCCAGATTCGGTCAGAATCGCGTTTTTTGTAGTTCGAAAGTATTTTATGAGAGCTCGTTTCAGGCATATTTACAGTTCCTTTTTTCTTTTTTACTAACTTTTAAATTACACAAATTAAAGAAATAACGTTGAAAATCACCAACCGTAATGATAAAAAATCATGTCATTACTGTTGATGATATATTTTACGCTGAACGTAAAATACTGAAAATCTCCCACATTTATAGGTAAGTCTCCGCCACTGGTATTACACGCACATTGCACACAAACGCAAATCCGATACGTAATACACTCCCGAGCGCGGCGCTCACTCACACATTTATAAAAAAGTGGCTTCACATAAAAACGTTCCGTTTTGTTTCGAACACGGAATCTGGACATTTTTTAATCTAAGGGTTACTTACACACAAACGAGTTTTTTATTTGAAAAATTGAAACATGTTCTTCCAATACCTATAAACCTAGCCTCACCTAGGTTATTGATATTACTTATGTCATTCTTTTATAACATTATTTGTTCATTTTTTAGGACTAATCAAAAATACTTACGAAAATAATTCATGGAACCTACCTACCTACTTACCATAATTCTTAAAATTCACAAATAAATTAGCAGTTCTAGGAAATCATAATACCTATGCACCAAAATTTAAATAATATGAGTAAGAAAGGTAAACTACTTATTTACAACTACCTTCACATGCCATGTGGGTTTACCAAATTAGTTGATCATTGAAGGAAACCTGCCGGTAGAAAGTCCGGTCATTTATTGATTAATCTTGACATCAATTTGTGCGGAAAACGCCTGAAGCCCAAAATGTCCTCAAAATACTTAAGTAGGTATAAGTAGTTTCAGAGTGTTAGTTTCAATTTGTTCTTGTGGTAATTCACTAATTCTAAGTTTTGTGTCATTAGAAAATTGGGCTATTAAATTACAGTTTCCGCTTAAAAATATATTCAAACGGCCGATCAGCTACCACCTACATACTATAGATACGTTGGTATTCACGATGTCGTGTCAAGTGCTTAGAGAATCAGAAGTCTACGTCGCGAGTCACGCGACGCCGACGTCTGACTGCCCTCCCTCAGCCCTGCCGGAGTGCCGGCAGCAGATCCGCGCCGGCCGCCGGCACCGCGCGGGGCTGGCCCGGCGGCACGCATGCGCGCTAACCACCGATCCAAAAATCCATTCCTTCCACCCATTCATTCTCTCACAGTTAGGTAACACGCTTCCCTTCGCCCTTCCCCGACCTACATGCTGTCCTGGTTACTCGCCCACGACGTCTCTATTCCCCAGACACTCCCAAATTTACATTTCTCAGAAAAATAACTGAGAAAGCCACGCCGCGTAAATCTAAATACACACTCATTAATCACTGGCATGTAACACAGACGCAAGGACGCTAACCGAAGTTAATTTCGAGCTGAACGGTAGCCGGCGAGTAAACATTGCTGTGCAGATCTTACGTAAGCAACAGCTGAGGTGTTGCGATCTACTCACCATATCATTGTTCTCGACCAGCCAGTTCACAGAGCATATTTGGTACACGAAATACGCCCGCACAAGTTCGCTCGTCTTCTTACTTTTGAACGCATCTTTTGGGCTGTTGAAGTTGAGGTCGAGGTCGTCCCGCGACGGGGCTGAGGAGGATAGCGCACGTACTTTCCGGGGCGCGTTCACCGCTAACCGTCTGAGCAGAGCCATGTTCGGAGCTCCGCGAAATACAACACGTACACAACACGCGCCCGTCGTCCGCGACTGACAACTGACAACTGACACTGACGTCCGCTCAATACCGAGTCCTCTGCGCGCGCAGCCGATCCAATTTTAAATCCGTCGGAGCGTCGCGGAGGTGTGTCTTGGATAAGCGCGGCGATTGGGCGGTCGGGTATCAGCACGCAAACCTGCCGTGACGCGCCACATTATAAACAGCGTTGTGCGGCAACCTCAAGGACCGGAACTCAAGGGCAGCCCAGCCGGCGGCGGCGGTGCAACTAACGGCTAGCCAAACTCTTTGATGCAACCTCGCCAACTGCACTAAACTGCATAGATCAAAATGGCTACACCATGTTCCCTTCATAGTTTTCCTGAACGAAATCCATCGCGTGATGCCATTCGATTTTCATCTAACCTAAAAAATGAGGGGTTTATGTAACCAGCCCGGGCGAGGGAGTTACGTAAAGCGCTAGCCAGAGTTCAAGAACCTGGGGCGACCTCATGGCGACTCACGGCATCGGCAGTCGTAGTTGGGAGTATTACTCATGCTCTATAAAAGTAGCCGAGTTCGCAACGCCTGGTACTTGTTTGAAGGCAGTTATAACTAACTAGCTAAACTGAAATAACTGTAAAATCAGTCTTTACTTGGAATCTTTATTTCTTCATTCAACAACACATGAAAACTATTCATTGAAAAGTGTTATCTCGACTGGTGTTGATAAGATCTGCAACAAGAAATAAGTGATCATTTGAATTGGATATCAATTATCATCAATCACTGTAACCACTTGATCGAACTATTTCAATGAATAAATCATGCTTTGATGACTCACTCAATATTCAGCCGAGACAATAAACTCATTAAATTTCAGTTTTGTCTAAAGGCAGAGCAATTTGAAACGCACCTTCGATGCACAGCCTGCACGTCGCGCACGTTGTAGATTACAGGTCACTCAACTCACACGAGAGAGTCCTGTATTCCAGCAATCGTGATTTGCATGACTTGGGGTGTATGCTGCAACCTCTGGATTCATATTAGGGAATCATCACTCTAAAGACAACACGTCTGAATTTTTGTTTAGTAGGGAAAACCCACAGATAAGATATAGATATCTGTGGGGAAACCTCGTATCGCCAGTTGTGTTTAAGTCCCAAGCCTATTGCCATATGAACTGGACACAAATCTAGTCTCAGGGTGATTGGGAACTTCGTAATGAGACAATGGAACATCCTGCCGAATACTGCCGGAACTAAAGATCTATCACAGGTCTTCTTGCTCAGCAATCGCGCGTCTAACAAATGAGGTAAGACCAGCTATCTGAAAGAAAACGTATCAGTTCTTTATTATCGAACCATATAAAACGCCAATGTCGTTGACTAGAAAATGCCCATGCTTCGGAAGGCCGTTTTTTACATAGTCTCGCGGATAAAAACTCCAATCATTGTAGACCGTAACTAAATTAAAACGACTGCTGTCCTCCATGAGAGTGAAGTTTTCCTTAAGCCGATAGTACAACGAACGATGTATATGTTTTAAGATATTTTGCAACTTTACCCTGTAAAATACAAAACTTATATTTTAAAAATGTAAAATACAAAACTTATAAGTATTTTAAAATGTAAAAATACAAAACTTATATTCTAAAACATTGTAAGGATAATTTGAATATTTTTCGAGGCGCTCACTGGGCGGTTGGATCAAGGTCCTGATTCAGAAGGCAGGAGGCTCCTGTCTCTGGAGCCCTAACCACCGATAGCTTGGACCCTGCTCCCGACACCGGCGGACCACATTTTATTATGTTCTAATAAGATTTTTTGTAAATGTACAAAAGATAAATTTGAATATTATATTGCTATAATAATAATTTTAATAGCCTTTATTCAGATCAACTTAACCTATTAACAGTATTCTAAAGCAAACTTAAACTTATTAAAACTTATTCTAATATTTGCTGTTTTTTTTTTTATATTTTGAAGATCTGTTTGCCAATCGGCAAGGGCCTCCTCCAACCTTTTCCATTTTGATCTTTCTATGGCCTCTCTGTTCCAGATCACTCCTGCCACTTCTCTTAACTCTCTGTATGCTTATTTGACTCCACCCGTTATGCTTACAATTATTTCTATAATTTTAGTTCTGTTTTCTGTATTTTCCTTTAATTTGTTTACTAATTTCCGTTGAATGTTTTAAATTGTTACTTAGACACTAATATATTTAAATAAAAGCTGTATTGTCCCACAGCAAACAGGGCAGAGGTCTCCCCCATAACCTTCCCCTCTAATCTCTGTGAATTTTCTTCGGCCAATCTCTCAATACACAATAATATGTACATAATAATAATAGTCCTCCTAACCGTTTTCGCTCACGGCGGCCATTAGCCATCGGCGCGGGAGATATTATAGTGCACAAGTGTGTGAGCAGGCACAGGTGCACTCTCTGTTACTTCCTTCTTGTTCTCTGTTACATACGTAGTACTTATCAATACACATAATTGTACTGTAAGTTCTGAGACTTACCTACATATGACAATAATAAATTATGTATTGTATATGTAAGTTTTTGTACCTATTTAATATTGGCAACGCATCAGTGACTCAAAATATGACAGATGGTGAATACAACAGAAAAAAAACACATAAGGCGCTGTCAACACTACAATCGCGCACACTGTCTATTTGTATGGGAGTAAATGAGACGTCACTATTACTGGGCGGCCAGGTTTTAGAAGAAAATAATGAATAAATATTGAAATAAACAAAAGTGATAAATAAAAACAACAGTTCCCTTTATTATTATATATAACATCACTGTTATTAATATTATCAAGATTTGTTTATTAATAATACAGTTACAATTGCTACAATTTCAATTTAAATGGTTATTTTATGGTTTGTTTTTATCGACAAAATTTACCGAAAACGTGTTTTGAACACAATGGTCCACCCATTTAATATGATCAAGATTAACATATATTTTTTTAGCTGCTCTAAAATGTATACATTTGGCTAAAAAACTGTTTTGTGAAGCCTATTTTGATTAAGTACAGCGCCTTAAACAACGGGTCTGCGTCAGGTGTATGTAGGTACACCAACTTCCTGTCATAGACGATAAAACTGTTATTATATTAATATTATTTACCTGTCTGCCTGCAGAACTCTGGCTTAAGGGCTATATATCCCTCAAATGGCTTAGCATGATCCTCCGTTACGCCTAAAATACTGCAGCATTAATTTTGAAATAAATATATGGTAAAGTTGAGGATTAATGCTAAGGTCCTATGTGTGACGAAAACACGATTCCATAAACTTTTCTAGATAAAAAAAAATTCCAAAATTACCTCCAAATCGAACAATAAACCGCTGGTATTCAAAAAGTACTTCAAATTAGATCATGAAACTTTGCATACTAACTAAACTAACTATAAAGCAGGTCTGTGTTTTATTTTTTTAGTCCAATCAATAGATTTTTTGTAAACGAAAAAAACCATTCATTTCTCACTATTCGGCCGCAGTGACTGACGTAACAATCGCTTTGTAGTGAAAGCTGATTAGAACTTTATACTAACAGTATTTCAAACGAAGTTTGAACCACCACAAATAGAGTTGCTAATTTCAGGGTTAGAAGGGCCTTAATTAGGAACGGGACGAAGTAGTTTCTGCAAACTTGCTATAACTGACATTAGACCATGAGGCTTACAGTCGGTTAATGTAAGTCTGTACGCGCATAATATGGTATATTTTGTATCAGTCAACGTGGTCACAATACGAGAATTTTCTTACGTGCTTAAAACATTCAAAGGTCTTTAAATTTCATTTGTATTAGTTACATAAAAAAATATAACAAGAATATGATAGGGACTTACAATAGGGAACGTGCACAACGACGGTGGTGCCAACTGGCGTCACCAATCCGAATCTTGTACCAAATTAATACTTGACATTGACATGTAAAACAAGTAAACAGAATTAATTTTATTATTGAAAATGATTATTCTAGCTAATCATAATCCATTGTTGCATTTCTGGATGTACCAATACATCCACAAAAATGAAAATTAATCAAATAGCGTAAAATAATAGAATTCTATTACTTTCCAAAGAATAGTACTCTCATACCATGTTTATGTGAAAAACGCAAAAAATGGATAAATGCAGTAACAAAAATATTTGAACACAATTTGTTTTTGTTACACTCTGCATTGAAAAAGTTCAATAGCCTTCAAAATCAACCGTGCAAGCAAACATTAAATGGTACTGGCGTACCATTTAAACTTCAGCAAACACACATATGTTGCACTGAAGTTCACACCGAATATCCCTCAACAGTTAAACAAAGAGTCCACATGTACTCAGATTATAAACATGGATAAACAATAAAGTTTTTAGTTGGCTGCACTCCTTGTGGTTTCCTAAGTTTTGTATCTAAATGCTACGGAGGGCGTTATAGTGATTGCTTATAACAAATGATTGTGGATTGATTTTTCTGCCTGGAGATACTGTTCTCGCTGATAAAGGATTCCCTTCCATTAAAACATGTGTTGAAAATAAGAAAGTTGTCTATGCCACCGTTTCTTCATGCACCACAATTTTCATCAGAGAAAATAAACGAAACATACAAAATTCATATTGGTCAACATTCATGTTACGCTGACAAACATTATTGATAGACCGGAACCCATGTTTTATACCTTTTATCATAATCAAAAATAATACTTTTGAAGAGATTTGCGTGACAGGTGACAGCATAAGTTTCTTTTACTGTCCGCATAGTGTCTCTTTTGTCGTTTAGTGCTGCCACCTATAGTTCCTGCACGTTCCCTATAGTAAGTAATACTTTTCACGATTTATTATTCGTTTATTTGTACCCTAGAGCTGGGGCACACTAGAACAAACGAAGTTTACTGCATTATTAATTGCGCATTATTTTCTCGACAACAATGTCTTGAATAAAAAAATAATTTAAAAAATTAAGAAACCCGACTGCGTAAAAAATAACTAATAACTATAAAAACAAAAACAAACATATTGATGTAATGTTTTTAATCTAGATTATTTTATGGGTCCCGACTGTTGCAGTCCATCAATATGTCTTGTCTCCTGAACTTGTTTTATTCTTTTCAGTTTTTATTTAAAAAAATTATAAGTTAAAATATTAGTTAAAAATATTAGTTACTTTTTACGCAGTCGGGTTTTTTTAATTATTTTTTATTTTATTTTATACTTTTTAGTTACTTAGATATACCATTTTAAAATCCCTTGTGAGCCCTTTATATCAAGCCATTTAGGCTGCAGAGCGTGCCAAACATTTGAATTTGGCGCCAAAAATCCGCCTTGTTGTTTGTTTTTATTTTGATATACTCAGTGTCACTCTCACTGTAAATACGAATCTAACGACACCTCTCAAGCTAAATTCCATCGAGCCGTTCAGGCCACAGAGCGTGCCAAACAATTATAAAACAATTATACCTACCTACATACATACATACATACATACTCTCGAAAAACATAACCCTCCTTTTGGCGCAGTCGGGTATAAATAAACATTATTTTATTTTAAAAGTTAATTAATTGTTTGCATGGTAATTCCCTAAATCCATTTAATTCTCATAAGAAAAACTTTTACTCTGGGAACCATCACTACCTACCTAATTAAAATCTATAAGTACCTACCTAGTTAACATAATTACTACGAAATTCGGATCGCATCTATACCGGGACGTCTAACCAAATTTTGACCGCGTGTTTGCAAAAGATCCAACAGAAAATTGCAATCCGCTGGATCGCTTCAGCTTAGCGCTTCAGTCATTTCTCACTGGAATAATAATTACTCTAGGTAGGTAAACCGCATTTTCCTTATGAAAGGACATAGGACAGTTTCACCTAAACAAGCTGTCGATGTGTAATCGAATGAATTATAAAACCAATACGCGACCCAATGATCTCATCATTAGTAACTCTTGACATCAATCATCAATAATTTCAGTCAATAATTCGTAGTTTTCCTTCAATAATTCACGTAGGTAGCTTAGGTAAAAACATTGACGCAGATCCGAATTACGCATTCCAATAATGTTGGAAAAATATGAGTGTTTCTTCAATTCAAAGAGAAAAGAAGGAAAGTACAGTCAGATAGGTGTATAGGCTTATGGTTACTAAAGTAATGAGTCATAGACCATATCAAATGATAACACTGCGTTACACGATTTTGGTACCCTCTTAACTGATAGCTGGAATGAATAGGTAATGAGTCACAGATGAAATGTTCCAAACATATGTGGTATCCATCACGTCTAGTTTTCGAGGTACAGTCAATTATATCGTAGGAATACCTTTACTTTGGAAAAGTTGTTTGTTTTTATCTCCTTTATTAAAATATGATGTAAAAAAAAATTATAACTACCCTGTTACCGCCGCGACAGCAGAGCCACAGAAAAGCACTATACTACAAAAGTATGGCCAGAAAGGTCAGAGTTTGTTTGCGGAAAATCTAATGTGAAACATATACCATTGATAGATCCTAAAAATGTCATTTTACCTCCCCTCCACATAAAACTTGGTTTGATGAAAAATTTTGTGAAGGCTATGAATAAAGAGGGAGATGGATTTTTATATTTAAAGACAGTATTTTCAAAATTAAGTGATGCAAAACTCAAGGAAGGGATATTTGTGGGACCGCAAATACGCACATTGATGAAAGACCCAAATTTCGACAAAAAGCTTACTAATAAGGAACTTGACGCCTGGTTATCACTTAAAGCAGTTATAAAAGGGTTTTTAGGGAACCACAGAGCCGAAAATGCGGAACAGCTGGTTAACGACATGTTAAAGGCATACGAAAAGTTGGGTTGCAGAATGTCATTAAAAATTCACTTTCTTCATTCTCATTTTTCTTTCTTTCCATCTAATCTTGGTGCGGTCAGTGATGAGCAGGGTGAGAGGTTCCACCAGGATGTAAAGAAGCTTGAGGAACGATTTCAAGGTCGTTGGGACACAACCATGCTAGGTGATTACTGTTGGCATTTAAAACGAGAAGATCATTCAGAGCACAAAAGAAAAAGTTAAATTTTCATGATATTTTGTATTAAAATTTTATAAAATGGCTTTTTTTGAGTTTTTTTTACCTAAATGATAAAATTAAACTTGATGAATGTAAAAAATTCTGGTTGATTTTATTAGATTTCTTTAAAATATGTTTTTGACTTTTAATTTTTAATATAAATTGGCACATTCTTACAGAAGAAAAATGAGACGTGATGAAAAGAAAATTTGTATGTATGTTTAATAAGCGATAGGTATAAATAAGAAAACATGACATTTCAAAGCGGGTACTCAAAATTTTTTTTAATTTGTAACGCAGTGTAATTTTTAAACGACTTCTAAAAGAGTAAGGAGATTATGTATTCGGCCAGCATTTTTTTTTTTCATATATTTACAGCGATTTCTCCGTGATTACTGGTCCGATTTAAGTGATTCTCCTTTACATGGTAGAGGAAGCTCGCGTGGTGGATAGGGATAATGACTGACTAAAAAAAATATTATTGTTTAGACAGTCAGTTAGATTATCGAAAAATATTGGATACGTGTTTTTTGTTATAACAAATTAATAAAAATTGACGAAGTAAAAACTTTTCAAAGATCATGAGTGGGGGCTTGTGACGTCACATTTGAGTAAAAAATGTACTCAAATGTGACGTCATACGAGTTTTCGACCCCCTGTCGTCTTAATTTTTTGTTTACGTGAAAAAATAAAAAATATGTGTCCAATATTTTTTGGAAATCTATCTGACGGACTAATTAGGTCTTTTTTTGTGATCTACCCTATTGTGTTACCTTTGCTTTGGTACCTAAGTACTTTAAGAGTTATCATCTACAACATTTTTTTGTATTAATCCTTTAAACATGGATGAATAACTTTTGATTATAACGTAAAATTGGTACTTGACAATGATTTTGTGTGCGACTAAAAAGCGTAAAATAAAATCATTTTTGCAAAAATACATAAAAAAATAGCAATCGAATTGAGAACCTCCCCTTTTTGAAGTCGGTTAATAACAGCGTGCTGAAACCACGTGGCGCTACTACCTACCCAGCATAAAATACAACCATAAGCGTGGATACTTCATCATGCTAATCGAAATTCTACCCCTCCCAAGTATCAAATAACTTCCACATTAAAAAAAAAATAGTACACCTACCTACATTTTATTTAAAAACCAGCAAACTTACGTCTTAAATTCAGTGGCTTTAGACCAAAGGCAAAGACGTCTGGCTATGGATCGATAGGTCTCGAGTTCATTGGCAACGAGCGGGGTTGCCAAGGGAACCCATGGAATACTGCTGCAGACGTGTACTTACATAATAAAACTAATAGCAAATGCAGACGAGCTCATTTGAAAGTTCAATCGCCCCTCGTGGAATAGGTATTCTGAAAAAGAACTTTTTTTTTTTGTTACAATATGGGCCGGCTCATGACCTCGATCACGCCTGATGGAAAGCGATGGATGAGATATATGATGGAACTAGCGTGCCCAGAAGATGCATGTTCACTCTTGCTTTGAAGGCTTTGAAACTCAAACAATTTTAAAAGTTCAAATCCCGCCTGGATTTGAACTTTTAAAATTGTTTGAGTTTCGGGGTTCAAGGTCAGAAATGTCTAAGATTTGCTATTTTTTTAATATTTTTTAAATTCTTAAAAACTAATCAGATCACACAAAAAAAAATTGGAAAAACTAAAAAAAACCCGACTGAAAAAAATTAAAACCAAAAAAACTGTTCCCACAAAATTTGGAAGCAGTCGGGGGGCGTTCCATTTTCAGAATTTTAATACTCAAATTCCCGCGGTTCCAACTTTTGTTTTATTTAAAATGTGCTTGTTTTTTGCTTTTCAACTTTTTCAGTCAGGTTTTTTCAGTTTTTTCAATTTCTATTTTTTTTTTGGTCTGATTTATCTTTAAGAATTTAAAAAGTTATTTTTCAGAATACACATAATAACTATAGCAAATCTCATACAGTTCTGACCTAAAATCCCGAAACTAAAACACAATTACTCGGACCAATATTCACCTAAAATTACATGATGACAATGACAAAGTACCTGAAGATAACTGGAAAATACCAACACATGATAGCTTAACATTATTCAAAATAATTGTGCAATTTATCCATGCCGAACCTGCGTGTCTAACCACAGAGCAACCTTATCAGAAAACGAGTAATACCATACACTCATACAAATAACCCGCTGAAACAATAATATCATCACAGGGAAATGTCTGATCAAAAAACAATTGTTTTCGTTCATTTCAGTTAAATGGGAAATCCGGACGAAAATAGTTGATGTGATTTAATTAGTTATGACTTCCTTATATCTATGGTCTCCCGTGTAGAAATCTGGTCAGTAATTACTGAACAAACATGCGTAAGGAAAATTGTTGTCTATTGAGTTTTCCTGAAACTTCAGTACCAAGCATCCTGTGCTACTTCTAGGACAGGAATTTAATACCGATAAGTGTCACATGAACACGGTAAACTTGATTTATTCTTTATTTATTACATTCTAGCGGACGTCACGCGGTTTCACCCGCGTAGTTCCCGTTCCCGTGTGAGTACGGGAATAAAATATAGCCTATGTTACTCAGGGTGAATGAAGCTTTCAAATGGTGAAAGAATTTTTAAATTCAGCGCAGTAGTTTTTGAGTTTATTCATTACAAACATACACACACACCAAAATACTAAATCTTTCATCTTTATAATATTAGTGTAGATTTAGATGTAGTTAGAGGGTGAAAGAGACAACGCTTAACACGTATTCAGCACCTACATCATTCTGAACCTGAATCATTCTGAATGAAGAAAAAATTGCCGTTCCATACATACCTACAGGGTGTAAAAGACGTCATCACGAAGCCGTCAACCAAGCATTCTGTACATCAAACTAAGTAACTTTATGCAAAAAATATTGCTGGGAAACGACTTTTTTTTGGGGTGACAAATCATGTTTTGTGGTAGAACTCAATGTAACGCACTCAAAACATTGTGCTGATGGATGGATTGAATAGTAAACGGGTCATGGAGGTATTTAAAGTAAAGTTATAACACTAAAAACCTGAATAAAAAAAAAAAAGTTTGTGAAAATGTTGGAACTTTGACCCCCAATATCTCCGTAACTAGAAGGTTCACACAAGTGCCTTTCAGCTTCGTTAAGAGGTCTTTAACACCCTTTATCTACACCCATGCTATAAATCCTCTATAAAAGTATCTGAAACAGTTAGCTTATGGCCAACATTTAAACAGCCAGTGTCATAATAACCATTATAACACCCAAACAGGTGTTATAATGTTGTACTGAATTTCATTATGCAACTCGTTTTAAAAAAAGAACATTGTCTAGCACGTCAGCACGTGCGATTCATTACCACAGCGCCGTAATAAAAAAAAAACTTATAGGCATTGACATATATATTACTGCGTAAGGACTGGGTGGACCGCATGTTACAATGACGCCTCGAACGTGGTCCCAAAATGGTCTTCCCTATAGCGAACTAAACTAGAACGCGTTCGGCTGTCTTCGGGAGCGGTCGTAAATTTTACAAGCAAAAATGTCAAGTTGTGTCGTGAAGCTATGCGTGAACTACGACAAAAAGCACAATAAAATAAATGATAACATTTCTTATCACCGGTAAGTTAAAAAAAAATATTATATCAACTTCTAACATTATTTAAAACAATTTTCTTTCGTATTTGTCTCAACGTTTGGCAAAGACGACGCGAAGCCGAATAAAAGTTAGACATAACTTTGCAGCGGCGCGCGTTTTAGCCGATGAAATGAAAAGATTTAATAATTCATATCATAAAATTAATTTTATATGTATAAAATAATTTTTATTGTTTATTACAAGCAAATTAAAATGTGTTTTTATGTACTTACTGGTAAAAATCTATAAGTACAGTGAAAATCATCATCAGATCGTGACCAAATGACAATGGGACCAACTTTGAAGTATAAAATCTCAGTATAAAATCAAATCGGTCCAGCCGTCTTCGAGTGAGTAATCGGGGAAAATATCCCGACGAATTGAGAACCTCCTCCTTTTTTTCAAGTCGGTTAAAAATACCCGCTCTTACAAGGTTACGTCTAGGGGCAGACCACGCCGATTGACATCGTAGTTCATAGTAGTTCTAATAGATGGCGTTAGTGTTTCTGTATGGCGACCGCGATCGGCGAACGTTCGGATGACCGTATCTTTACTATTTAAATCAATGCTTATAGGTTAATTCGAATTCACGTCGTATCCCGCCATTTTTGTTCGATATTAGTATTGCATTATGTACTTGGTTGTTTACAAAAATTAGTGATACAAGCTTTGTGCATTTTAATAATTGTACTTACAATCAAAATGTAAATAATTATATTATTATTACCTATACATGGTTTGTTTTTCTCGTGTGTTTTCCCGCCCGTTCTTCTCCATAGAGATCTACGCTAGGGAATGGGCAACTACAGTACTTTCACAGTTTTTATGTCTTGTGATTGGGACTGTAGCCACATTTAATTTTCATCTTTGTTTCGACAATTCAAAAGTGCCTGTAACTGGCTTACTTGAAATAAATGCTTTGATTTTGTGTTATATACTCAGCAATTAAACTTTCCATGAATTTACATAGACTTCTTACAACACTACAACACCCTATGGTTTCAGAACCTTTTATATGGAATAAAAGTTGGACTCATGCGAAAACTTGTATGGATGTTATAAAAGTTGGACTCCTGAGAAAGTTGGACTCTTGCGAACAGAGGGAGGATTCATATCATGGATGTAGATAAAGTCTTGTATGCAACTGTACATAATTAGGTATTAAAACACTCATGTGATAGGTACTATTATCACACTCGGCTTCGCCTCGTGTGATAAACCCACATTCGTGTTTTAATACCCCTCATTATACAACAGTTGCATAAATAACTATTATAGGTAGAGGGTGGAAGAGACAACGCACAAAGCTATTACCACGTATTCAGTACCAACATCATTTTGAAACTGAATAATTCTGAATGAAAAAAAATTGCCGTTCCATACATTTAGACCGTGTAGGTATCATAAGATTTTTTTTTAATTACCCATGAAAATGTTTTATGTTCGGAATGATGTACTGAATCAAATCAAATCGTTTATTAGTGAATACGTGTGGTGTATGTGTGTTTAGCGTATGTGCGTCGTTGTCACTTCCACCCTGCATAATTATATGGATCATCTTTTGATCTTTTTTAGGGTTCCCTACCTCAAAAGGTAAAAAAGGAACCCTTATAAGATCACTTTCTTGTCCGTCTGTCTGTTTATCATTTTTTTCGAACTTCGCAATTTTTTGCAATATTTTAGACGTCACTCGAATAACTCGTCAGCCTCCGACGGAGTATGCTCGTATTGCTCGTGTGAAGTCACGAATGCGACCTGCGATTTTTCTCGACACCAACTCTACACCTGACGAGATAGCAGCAGGAACGAGACAAAATTACCGGAATCAGAAGAAGAAGAATAGAATATTTTTATTGTAAAAACATGAGTATACATCAAATATATGTAACAGAACTACCGGATTTAACACATGCTGTAATGTATAAAGTTACTGGAGTAGATGGGCAAATTTAGATTTTCGCGAAAACTTGTAAGTACCAAAATTTACCTTAATTTTCAACTTTTTTTATTTTTCGGACTTTTCCCTTTACTTGTTCTGTAAGACCTTGCTTTTAACCAAAATTTACAATGAGGGATTTTCTTTTTAGCTCTTCCCTAGTCGCTGGATAGATGGCGCTAGGAGTAAGTATGATAATGCAAGGAACGGAACCTAAAAAAACTGATTTTAACAAAGCGCGAGAAATGTTGGTTATATTCGGAAGGTTAAGCAAATGAAAGTGTCAGTCAACGAGAGTATGTGACGTGACACAATGTTTTTTTTTTCAAGCGTTTTGGCTTTGGCATAGTAAGTTCAACGCCATCTATAGAGTTCTTGGAAACTAAGTTTTTTTTTAAAACCTCAAAAGGAAAACCTCTCATTCTAGGTCAATCGGAAGTACGGTTTTGGGTCGAAAACCTATATGGTAGTTCCCGTCGACCTAGAATCACGAAATTTGGCAAAAAGCAAGGTCTTACAGCACACGTCTGTAAACCGTAAATATCTAGTTTAATAACAAAAAAAAGCGATTTTACTATTACAAACTTATTATTTGCGGTTGGTGCAATAGCCGTTTCTAGGGACCGAGCAGCAAAGTTTGTCCATTAAAAAGTTGTTGTTGTTGTTCTGTATGGTGTCGAACGTGAAGAATAGCACCATCCCATATCTTCCGGTGGGTGTGGTAAGAGGCGACTAAGGGACTTACCAGAGAATGGGCAGCAGCATTCTCCGTGCTTTTGTAACAACCGTACTGCGATCGCCAACCCGCCTGCCAAGCGTGGCGATTATGGCAAAAACCCCCCTTTGGGGGAGGCCCATATCCTGCAGTGGAAAGTGAAAGTGGAAGTTTGTACGGAACCCTCGGTGCGCGAGTCCGACTCGCTCTTGGCCGGTTTTAAATAAATTAATAAGGTAAGGCACAAAAATACATTAAGGATATACATACATAAAACATACTCATTTACTAAATAAAACAATGAAAATAATGTATACATAGATATTTTTATTTGAAAAATATTTCGTGTAGCTAACAAACTAATCACAATATGGCATTCTACATCCGAATTAATGTATTTATACAAAACGCTTTTACTGCAAATAATATACATCGGCCATCACCGTAAATGCTCGTACACATTCGCACACAACCTAACTGCAAGCTACGCGAATATATACACTCACAGACGATCATTTTTAAACCTTACACCCTTAGAAATTAGGTTAAAAAATGTTCGTTCGTCTACCTACATACATCGGCAATTTAGAATTTTGATACATTACTTCTCAATCACAATCCAATCCATTTATTTACATTACCATCGCTTAGAGAAGGGTATGGCCACACAAAATAACGATATTATAATGGGGTATTTTCTTTTCAAAACCGGTAAAGTCAAAGATGTCTGAAACCGGTATTATACAATCGGGACTTCTGGAGTAGAACCGGTTTTAAAGATGTTTGGCACACGTGTTCCTAAAGAATGCATCATGAGGGGACATCATGTCCTGTCGAGCGAGATTCCTACTCACAAGAATTACTTTTTAAAGAACCGCGTGTACACAGTAGGGTCGCCTAAAGATTTTTGTTAGCTTAAAATAAAACTGGTCTTCCACTACTTCTTATAGCAGTATTATTTTAATCTTTCTTCATTGTGAGCAAGAGATGGAGCTTAAGATCCTGTATAGCTCCATCCATCTATTATTTTTTAGGCCCCTGGTCTTTTTTTGTTGAAAGACCAATTTATATGCAAAGAGAGAAGAATCGAATCCAAAAATGATATCAATTTGAAACCGTTCTACAGTATATCTAACACGAATTAAAGACGATAATATGAGGAAGCGAAGCCCATTAAGACAAAATTCACGACACAACCATACATTTTACTAGTCTGTCAAGAGCTGAATTTGTACTTACTTTGTCAAATCAAATCAGGTTTTTTTTTTCAATGTATTATGGGCCTACTCTCGATCTCAATTTTGTCTTGAGAGAAGTCGACGATCGAATGAGCTAACCAAAAAGAAGCCTATTAACTCGACTTAAATAGATTGGGGTCCTATGACGCGTCTCATGACGACAGTGACGACAGTGTTCCACGCGCGCGTGGAACACTCGCGCAAGAGAGTCAGCAATAGGAAGAGGTCCATAAGGACCGATGCCTGCCGGGGTTGCGAAACTGTTCGAAAGAGATACCGTGGCCCCGGAACACAAAGGGCGATGAAGGAACATGGATGGGTTTTAGTCAGTAAAAGTCTGACACTCCCTCCTGCTCCGCCCAGAGCGGGAGGAGTCATTTGATGATTTCCCATCCGAAAAAAAAGGCAGGGAATTCCACTCCTTTGCTGATGGCAGATACCTTATTTTCAAGTTCCATACCCTTTCTCCAAGCTAAAGCCTCATCCCTTGTAACACAACCTTCCCAGACGAGTTATGAACTAAAACGTTCCATAAACTCTATTTTCATTTTAAGTGTAAAAGGGAATCAAACATTCAAATATAAACAGAACAGTTTCGATTCAATCTCTAGGAACTTTAACCATCAAGATTTATTGCCATTCGCTTTAACAAGTAATTCCATACATTTATATGTCTTTTACCTCCACGCCAAACCACAACAATTTCACCGACCATTTTGTCACATAATGTGTGCCATTTGGCGTACATTGTCACATGTATGTGACATTGACGGTCAAAAGATCAAATCTATTCTGTTTACATTCGGTTCAGGCTGTCGGTGATCAAAAATAATTACAAAATAACATACAGGTGCCATGTTTTTGATTCACATTTTCCTTGTTTAAGTAATATAAATTGCCATTTACAACATTTTGTCAACAACCGGCTTAGATTTTAACACTGTTTGTGTATCTTAACTTCAAAATGAATAGAAACATTTGATGGATTTATTTCATTTAGTGAATATATTTTTCAATAATGACTACATTGTCCTTTACTAAAAAACGCCGATCGTGTACAAAATGTTTGCTTTCCATTCCATCACACATATTCGATAAACGCCTATAAATTGAGTAAATAAGAAAGAATCTATATGCCTCATGTATTCATGCCTTGCGTATATTCTACAAGGAAATTATTAGTTATATAAATTTAAAAAAAAACATTGTGTGCCGGCAAAAGCATGTCCTCTTATACTAAATATAATATACTTTAATTTATAGGTGACTAATATAATTCGGCCGCGCTAAACAGGCCGCAGACTAAGGGCTTAAATTCACATAATTTGCAAAACTACACAGACCTGATAAATATCGGTATCAAAGCTTGATAAAAAAATAAAACGATTTTTAAACCACATACTTCGTTACAGGTAGTAAAAAACTTGAAAGTCTGACAATCAGTCTTCCCAAAGGTTTTTATGTTATCCAGTGTTTGTGAAGGGCAGATAAACAGTCGCTCCATGTAAAATACTGGTAGTCCGCGTTAGGTAAGACTGGAAGCCGACCCCAACATAGTTAGGAAAAGGCTAGGCAGATGATGACATCATGCGTCATTTTGTTTTTATTAGAAATTATGACTGAAACATCATACTTTTTTTTTGGTTTAAACGTATGTTGATATTCATACCAATGTATGTGAAATTACGCAAAATATTTTTATTTCATACTGTTTAAGGGTATCTATAAATTGATCTACGCGGAAACTGCAATAGCTGCTTAGGTTCGTTTTAAGTAACTTCAATCCTCTATAATAGGGTTTTTTATTTAAGCTTTCTCAAATTGCAACTCCGCATCGATCAGAGTGGGAGATATTTAAAATATACCTTTTTAAATGCGATTTACTTCCATAATCTTATAAAATATAGTTTAAAAAGTACTGACTTACAGCGCAATATTATTTAAGCATCATCTGAATAACTTTTAACAGTAAAGGCGGAAGTCAACGTTTTATTTAATTATAAAAAGCCTAATTAACGTGGCCACTAATTATATATTATATGGTAAAAAGAAACACATCTAAATATATCTTACAAATACAAATATCTATTACATCTTAAAAGTAATAATAAAACTTAACCCTAATCTACATCTAATATGTACAACTCATATATTTTTAATGATATTGTGATACATTCCGCACTTTATCATTCATTAAAAATTACTTCCCCTTTTTTTTATTATAAGCACTGTTTATTGTTTTCAAAATACTATTAATTTAACATATTGAACGCCAGCGTCATATTTTTAAGACAATTCTTCTCCACGCTTATAAAATAATGTAAAATAAATGATTACGGAAACTTCGGCGTTGGCCTAACCATAAAATGTTCTCTCAAAAGTACTTAATATTTAAAATATAAAAAAGTATTGCATTATTGGTGTCTGATTAAGGCGATTTAACTACAATAACTGATGCTATCATTCATCTGCTAAATTATACAACTATTATATTTTATAACGGCACAGATACACTATACATGGTATTATGAAAATCTTTTAATTTTGCGTCTACTACTCAATTGAACACAAAGATACCTACATCCAAAAGATTGCGTTCACTGAGATTCTTAAATCCGATAAAGTAATAAATAAAAATATAAATTCGTTCTTCGGCTAAGTATAAATCCTAGCTGTCAACAAAGGAATAATCATAAACTCATCACATTGAAAAAAAAAAAACAATTGCGCATAAGCATACAGACTCATTTCTTATATAAACTTTTTAGAGTCTGCAAATTATACTGTACTTAAAAATTGGTCATCTCGCACCTTGATTACATAATAATGGAGAATATCGCGCACGTAAGTATAATATAACGCAATGACAGCGTCCCTCAGCCCGGAAACCTCGGACCTCTCACTCCCTCACTCACTCTCTCGCATATGTACAAAGCCGATCTCATACAAATCCTGATCCAAATCTCAAACCTGTACAAAAATAACGCAGGACACACAATATTATGTATTTTTCTTTAATATATACAACATCTAAATTTAATAAACGTCTTGGTGTTACCAATTTATTGATAATTAATAATTATTTTGTTATATAAACTAGAGTATAAAATTTGACTCCAATCAAAATACAACACATTCTGCTAGTAAATGAAAATTGTTACTTTATAATGTAAGATTCACACACATAGAATTAAGTATATATAGTTTTTTTTTTTTAATAGTATTATAGGCACAAATGAACAATATTGAGTGCCTTAAGCTTTACTACCACTACTTAAAGTAGGCGAGGGGTTTTAGTCCTACAAATATATCCATATTTCACTAAGGGACCGCCTTCCCGTTTGTAATACACCCAATTCTCTGGATCAGTTTCCACCAAATGGAAGAGTTGTCGCGAACTTTATTGATGTCATTAAAGAAAGGAATTAATCAGTATTGCATGGGTGTTTCTTGCGTTTTCCGCAATTTGACGATAAGTATCAGGTTGTTATGTTGATTAAAATATGATTCGCGGCCGTAACAAATATAGCTTTACCGAGTTATAATAATTAAAATCATCAATACAACCCACCAAGTTCATTTAACCCCATTGAATGTTTTTTTTTCATGAAAAAGTCAGTGTCAATTAAACTTAAAAAACATCAACCCGTATTGGTGATTTTAATTATGTACAAACATACGTATGACGGCCGCGAAACATATTTTATTATTATTATTATTACAACATGATACTGGCCAGCAAATAGCAAAAAAAAAAAGAAAATTTGAATTACGAGGCTACCCTGGAGCTTCCAGGTTAAGTATAAAATTCGACGCAAGTATCCTCACGGGTGCTCAATGATAAGCTCGGTACTTAAAGCAATACTAATAGAGTCCTTTATTCAATTACGCCAAAAAGTGCGCGATGATTTACCGCTTCGTGGAAACTGACCATATTCCACTCAATTCTCTAAAAACCAATCCATTTCAAATTAAGAAATAAATAAAGCTGCCAGATTAAAAAAATAGAATTATTATGCCAATTTGTCTTTTTTGTTAAATTTCGATATTATTATGACTAGTGTTTTTCAATCGCAGTTTTTTTTTTTAATAATTAAATTATGAGAGATCGAATAATTTTGTTGTGATTGTTCGCGATACAAGTCAACATGCTAGAATTTTAGTTTTATAAAAGAAAAATAGGAAACCTCTGTTTAAGGTTGGCGTCCACTGAATCGTAAATACTTATAAAAGGGGTTAGTACAAGCTGTGTTTGACGCGTCAATAAAATATGGAATGACGACATCAGTGGACCGTCATAGCGAGACTAAACATAAAAGCAATATTATCAATACAAACTTTCATATATAACTTCATCCCTACTCGAGAACGCATATAACACAGAATCGAAAAATTAAAGAAACATTCCCAATTTTATATTAATATCAAAACTCCTGTAATTACATCGTGAACTGTACTTTAATGCCTCTCAAATAGAGGTCAAGTTATAAATTAACTCTTCACCAAGACTTTCTCTTGAAAACATTATTCCGCTTTGATTTTCAGTAACGCCTGTATCCCAAGACATTTTCTCGACTTAACATCACTCAAGAACATTGGTATTCTTAGTTGAAAAAATGTACCTTACGTGGTGGACCTCCTTAGATACCCTTGATATTGTTTAAATGAGTTTGCACCAGAAATTTACGACATACAATCGAAGCGCGTTTTCCCAGAAAATGTCTTACAATAAGAGCGTTTATCGCTTAACACCTGAACCACCTATCCCTACTCTACGCCTAATAAAGACTGATCATAAATTATGCAACTGTAAACTCTATTGTCATTGACCGTAACTTATTGTTGGCTACACTTCGCTCATTGCACTAAACATGCTGACTGCTAGCTCCAATCGTCAGCATGTGATGACGTCGCGATGAAATTAGGTTCAAGAATCCTTTATTAAGATAATTGTGTATTCAGGCACCTACCAATCGGCTGTCTGTGTTTGTTTTGCCCAAATCAATCACAATCGGTAAAATAGGCTCGTGTCTTGAAAATCTAATTAGTCCGTCAGTTAGATTATCAAAAAATATTTGACACGTATTTTTTCTTTTGTTGCGTAAACCAAAATTGACGAAGATACGACGCTTTTAAAATTCTCAATACGTCACGCCGTGGTATAATTTTTAGTGCGTAAATACATTAATTTACAAAAACAAAAAATACGTGTCCATTATTTTCCAATACTCTAACTGACGGACTAAATAGATTTGCAATTTATTGATGGTGGAAACTAGCCTATTGTAAGGCACATTTCATGTCCTAAATACAGAAATCATCATCATCATAATCCACCACGCGGGCCCAGTGCGGGATGGTAGATGTCACAGGTCTTGGAATGTTTTGGTTCTAGGACATGCCGGTTTCCTCACGATGTTTTCCTTCACCGTTTTGAGAGCAGTGGTGATGAAATAAATTACACCAAGTAATGCCTGCCTGGGTTCGAACCCAAGACTTACTGTTCGTAAGTCGGGGCCGCTACCACTGGGCCACCACTGCTCATCGACTCAATACAGAAATTAATTCGTTAAATAATTTTTCTATGTATTCAGCTGCATCTATCTAGACTGAAAACCGAGCCGGACGCAAAGCAGGCACACATTAACATTTCTTTTTGAAATGCCTGTCATTTAACCTGCATACTCAACTTTTGATGATGAAGATTGTGACCTATTTCTTTTGTCGATTGTAGGGTCGAAAAAGCTATTTGGTTTACAGTTTAACCCACAAATTACATTGTGTTAGAGAGCAAGACCCCTGAACTATGGCTTCATATTTTCGTTTTTGACAATTCAAAAATGTATCGCAAATAAATTGTTTGACTTTGATTACTCTGAGCCCATCTCATCGCGCCGCCATGTAGTCTCGTCTACGCACACACCGCTAACCGACGCACTAACATTAGTAGGAAGTAATCCCGCACACACTACGCTATCGTATCGTAAGTCCGGACCTCCGTCGAAGCACTTTCTAGAGGTCACTAGTGTCGCTCCCCGCTGCAAGTATACTGTACTGTGTCTTACCAGGCAGGGGAACATTTACCTGAAACAATTAATTATAGAATAAGCATGGTGTTGTTTATATGTGTAAAGAGTATCACTTTAGTGTCGTTCCTTTATGGATTTATTTTGTCTATGGATCTCTAACAGATGTCATGTGATGACACTGACGCTGTCTGTCACTGTTGATGTAATTTTTGTTAAGCTATTTAAGAAAAACGTGGAACATTAAATATATTGCTGTAGAAGTAAAGGCTTTAAATGTTAGTTTTTGTTTATTTCAGGTAGGGTGCTCTGATTAGAACGTATAATTTGTATATGTCGCATCCGGTCATGAGTACGGACGGGCGAATGTATTGAAAGCGCGCCAGTGGTGACATCACGCGAGCTACTTACCAGTCTACCCCACCATGGCGGCTTCTACAGAGTCCTGATGTTAACAACACGTGGAGAGGCGGACATTCTATGTCTGATCGCAGCGGAGTTAAGACATCTTGAAACTGTACCCGAACCATTGTGCCCAGTGTTAATGTGTCAAAGTGTAATGTCAAGTAATTTGTTAGACTCAGTGTATCTGTTTGAAAAGAGTAACCATGGAGTTTCTTGCCGGTTCTTCTCCATGGAAACTACCATGCCGAACCGTGCAATGTGAAATAAAATAGTGTATCGCATCCAGTGTGTTTTCATAGCACGAAACCCGTATTCTGCCCACATAAGCTCGAGCCTAGCGAAATAAATTCCTGATCACCCCGACATATTATATTTGTTGTGAATTGAAGTATTTTGTTTATTTCAGAAAACCTAATTTGACCTTTATTTCTCAAAACCCCATTTACTATTATAAAATAACAATTTCTGCAAATATATCAGAAGTATGGAGAAGTTAAGATTTGATTTTTGTGTGAAAACATCACCAGATGGAAAATCAAATACTTATTATACATGTACCTCAGTCCCTCTTTTAAATCGACAATATCTATTTTTATCTACACCCATGCTATAAATCCTCTATAAAGGTATCTGAAACAGTTAGCTTATGGCCAACATTAAAACAGCCAGTGTCATAATAACCATTATAACACCCAAACGGGTGTTATAATGTTGTACTGAATTTCATTATGCAACTCGTTTTAAAAAAAGAACATCGAATGTGGTAGTGAATCGAACGTCTAGCACGTGCGATTCACTACCACAGCGCCGTAATTAAAAAAAAAACTTATAGGTTAATTCGAATTCACGTCGTATCCCGCCATTTTTGTTCGACATTTGGATATTAGTATTGTATTACGTACTTTGTTGTTTACAAAAATGAGTGACACAAGCTTTGTGAATTTTGATAATTGAACAATCCAAAATGTAAATAATTATATTACTACCTATACACGGTTTGTTTGTATTAAATACAAGCAATTAAACTTTCCATGAATTTACATAGACTTCTTAGAACACTGCAACACCCTATGGTTTCAGAACCTTTTATGGAGGATTCATATCATGGATGTAGATAAAGTCTTGTATGCAACTGTACATAATTAGGTATTAAAACACTCATGTGATACTATTATCGTGTTTTAATACCCCTCATTATACAACAGTTGCATAAATAACTATTACCTCCCCGACCTTAACAGAGGGGTGTTATAAATTTGTAGTGTGTATCTGTCTTTAGCATCATAGCTCCTGAACGGATGAACCGATTTTGATTAAGATTTTTTTAATTAGTTTATTAGACCGCACGCTGTGATTTCCCTACGTACGCGTCTGTGTGTGCGTGCGTAGGCTTTAACTCAGGTCGACCTTTCGTACATTTATATTTTGTGGTTATAGATGATTCTCATGACGTCCTCGTCGGACGAGATCACGATACGTTGGCGCGGCTTCACGTAACATACACGCTAGATGTGGTAGTAGTACCTAGTCCGAGTCCGTGTCGTCGTTGACAGAGGAGCGGAGCTTGGAGAGCGTGCGGCGCGCGGCCGGCGTGTCGTCCTCCTCGTCGGACGAGATCACGATACGTTGGCGCGGCTTCACGTAACATACACGCTAGATGTGGTAGTAGTACCTAGTCCGAGTCCGTGTCGTCGTTGACAGAGGAGCGGAGCTTGGAGAGCGTGCGGCGCGCGGCCGGCGTGTCGTCCTCCTCGTCGGACGAGATCACGATACGTTGGCGCGGCTTCACGTAACATACACGCTAGATGTGGTAGTAGTACCTAGTCCGAGTCCGTGTCGTCGTTGACAGAGGAGCGGAGCTTGGAGAGCGTGCGGCGCGCGGCCGGCGTGTCGTCCTCCTCGTCGGACGAGATCACGATACGTTGGCGCGGCTTCACGTAACATACACGCTAGATGTGGTAGTAGTACCTAGTCCGAGTCCGTGTCGTCGTTGACAGAGGAGCGGAGCTTGGAGAGCGTGCGGCGCGCGGCCGGCGTGTCGTCCTCCTCGTCGGACGAGATCACGATACGTTGGCGCGGCTTCACGTAACATACACGCTAGATGTGGTAGTAGTACCTAGTCCGAGTCCGTGTCGTCGTTGACAGAGGAGCGGAGCTTGGAGAGCGTGCGGCGCGCGGCCGGCGTGTCGTCCTCCTCGTCGGACGAGATCACGATACGTTGGCGCGGCTTCACGCCGGTCGCGCCGCGCGTCATTCGACGGGACACTGAGCCGTCCTTGTCCGCTGGAACAACACAAATAAATAAATCAGTTGACACATAAAACATTTGGAACATAAAACTTACAAGTCTACGCGCGAGGCCGCATGACTAGTTGCGAATGTTGCGATGTGTTACGGCACGACATCGCAAATACTTTGAAGTGATGTGGCAGTGGCGGTCTCTTAGCACAAGTCCAAAAGCCCGGATTACCCGTAACATACCAAGCCTTGAACTCAATCATTGTTATTTGTTTGGACTGTCATTATTATGTTAAATTCGGGTTGATAAAGTTGATAATTATTTATGTTACTTACTTTTAGTTACATTTTGTAAATAAAAAAATCGGGGCAGTCTTTGGGGACTCCCGATAGAAGTGAAAACAAACAGGCCCCGCCCCAGTCGTAGCACTGATTATGCCCTGCGCATGCCTATGTGGTGCTACGCCGTAGCGGATCGCCTACGAGTGCTACGAAGCGTGACCGCATGTTACGTGACGATGAGTTCAATGTTTTTCCTTCACCCAAAAAGTGCTCAACGCGCCTAAATAAGTTTTCACTTCAAAATCAAATCAAATCATTTATTTCTTTGCAAACATGGGTAATTGGTACATAGATGTTTTCTTATATAATATAGTCCTCCATATCCTTCAAAAAAACAATATCTACAGATGTTACTTTTACCGAACGCACGCCATACCTTTAATCATTCCAATTTATTACCTCATTACAATACCACAAAAGTCATACAAAAATCTCTCTTCACTCGGTACTCACCGACGACTTCTTTGTGCTTCACCTTGGCCTCTTTCTTGGCCTGTTTCTCTTGCTCCTTCTTCTCGACCTTGGCCTTCTTCAGCGCCTGGCACTTCTCTAGCGTGGGCTTGCCGTCCAGTCCAGCCGCCACTAGGAGGTCTAACATCTTTTGGACGCGCTCCTTGTTTTTTGTGCAACCTGGAATACAATGACGAGTTTTTATGGTTTACTAGCTCTGATTTGGGATTTGGGACTCAAAATTCGGGAGTGGGGGCTCGTGACGTCGGAACTAGCTAAAAATTATACCAAGGCGTGACGTATTGTGAATTTTAAAAGCGTCATATCTTCGTCATTTTTGGTTTACGTAACAAAAGAAAAAATATGTGTCCAATATTTTTTGGAATTCTATCTGACGGACTAATTAGATTTTTTTTTTCGTCTCGCCTATTTTCCTGGCAACTTATTCAATGATATTTCCTTTATGCGGACTATTACGGACATTAAAACAACAAGAACAAATTGTTAATAAGTAGAATGGTAGAACGTTATCAAATTACGTGCATACTGCGTGTAAACGCTTACGTACCAGCCGCACTTTGAGCCATTGAGCGGCACAATATTGTTTCATAATGTCTAAAAAAAGATTTTTATCGACAAGCGTAGGATCCGCTTAACCTACTGATGCAATGTTGGGTAAAAATCACTTCTCATTCTAGTAAAGGCTATGACTGATTAACGGCGTAAGTAATTTTTCAACAAACTTGCTCATAAAATGGCTCTAATTTCACCGCAATAAGGCACATAATGACACCTGAAATCTAACTTTGACTTTTTCACTGCTATTATTCACAAGTGAGTTATAGGTTTTTTATTTTATTTTATTAGTTGAGTTGCTTTGTTCTTAAAAATGTTTCTATATTAAAAATATTTTTTAGTATTTTGTTCTTCCCAAGTGTGTTGAAAAACGTCGTATGATACACGTGTGTATTGATGATTACCGTCCTCGGCTCTCTTAAGACCCTCACCTAGCGGCTCGGGTCTCAATGGCGCCTCAGCAGTAATCACTAACATTACACACTTGTACCATAACTGTAATAAAAGGGTAACCCGGTTAACCTACCTTCAACAAGCTTCTTATAGTCGAACCGTATCCCCGCCGCCTTGCAGAACTTCTTCATGTCCGTGATGCCGGGCTGGCGCAGCTCGGGCGGCACGGGGGGCCGGCCGCGCTTGCCGCCCGGGGTCCCGGGGGTCCCGGCCGCGCGGGCCCCGGGGGTCCCGGGGGGGCGCGGGCTGTTCTTGGTGCCCTTCGGCCTGCCCGGCCCACGCTTCAGCGGCGCATCCTGTTTGTTGTAGGCGCTCATTTCATTCGGTACGACTGATTGTGAGTTATGGGGTGGGTGTGCTCGTGAGTGATACTTCGATCGACAATACCTAGATAACTGTGGCGACATCTATACCGAACTAAATTGACATATCCTACACCGCAATATTAAATTTACAATGAACATAAATACATAAACCCGACAGCAGCCGGGCAGAGATCCGCCAAACACAACACGCGTCTGGTCGATGAATCCTCCCTTTTCTGTTGAAGATAAGGAACCTTACACCCTGTTCCTCATTATTTCAAAATAATTTCTAAAGTAATTTTCTATAGGATCACAAACAAAAAACTCATCGCTCAACGGGCAACACTTTAATGCTACTAAATTCAAATAAAACTTTAAAAAAGGTTGACAAATATGACAAATCAAGTTTACAGTATAAACCTCACTACTTGGAGCGAACTTAAATTAAATACGTTTGCGATATTTATTATTTAAGATTACTCAGTAGCAGCCACGGAGTCTGGATTTGAGCTCGGTTGATGGCTATAGGCTCATCCTCTTTTATGTGGGAAACATAAGCATATCTGGCGAAATGTGGGTGTTTTTGCTATTAGACACACCTTTGACTAACCCTTCGGGATATTTATGTTGTGTTAATTGCTTTAAAAGCCTTTTTTTATAATCTGAAAACGAGTGTACTCTCGATCGAAGAGGCGACTAATGTAATGAAGAATGATATACCTGGGGTTTCTAAATTTCAATGATGTTGAAAAAAACATTTGCTGAAATAATAATATAATAATAATAATAAATCATTTATTTCAGGTAAGTAACACCCATTGCCAAATACAAATTAATACAAGATAAAAACATCATTACAATAAAATTAAATAAAATCAGACTCAATCAAAGAATTAAATTAAATAGACAACACAAATTAAAACAACAAAACAAATTAAATTAAATCCAAAATCTAAGTCAGCTAATAACAATCAGAATAAATTAAACAAATTAAATTAAATCAAATCAAAAATAAATCGTAAATGTAAAATTAAAATAAAATGAAACGAAGTCGAAATAAATACATAATTAAATTGAATGATAATTAAATTAATACCTTCTCTCCGACACTGGTACAGCAACATGTCTGCTGGAACAATGCCGGATGAAGGGGCAATCCAGTCTTCCTGCAATCATCGCCAGCACAATGTTGGGGCTACCCCGTACCCTACGCACCAGGGACGCGGCGCGCTTGCGCAAGGTCGCGTGAAAGCAATCGGTACGCGCCTCAGCGAACATACCCGAGGCGCTGCAGTATCGGGGCAGCCCCATCACCGCCCTGAACGCATTATTGTACTGGACGCGGATGGCGCTGTAACTTCTATTAGAGTAGTGAGCCCACAGACTACATGAGTACAGCGATGTGCAGTACGCTCTAAACAGCGTAGCCTTAACGTCCTTAGAGCACCGCGCAAATCTGCGGGCGATCATGTTGGCTCTAACAGACAACGCCCTCCGCTCCCGTTCCATGTCTGCGTGATCCTTGAGGTCGACAGTCAAAACATGCCCCAAGTATGTAAACTGGTGAACCCTTTCTAGAGGAACCCCATTGAGCCTGACCGGAGGTATGCTTTCCGGACATTTTGCACTGGCGGTCTCAAAAATCATACACTGGCTCTTATTTACATTATACAATAAACCGTGACCACAAGCATATTCCTCACATATCCGCAACAGCTTTCTAAGGCCGCAGACCGAAGCGCTCATCAGCACCATGTCGTCAGCATAACTTAGATTATTGACACATGTACCGTCAATGTGACAGCCGACATGCTGGCTACTGAGCGCCACGATCAGCCCGTTTATATACAAATTGAAGAGGGTAGGGGAGGTTAAGCCCCCCTGCCTGACTCCGCATTCGAGCTGATACGGTTCCGACATTGTCCCCGCCCACCTAACACTATTAGACTGGTGCGCATACCAGTACTGGAACATGCTGATGAGTTCCGGCGGCAAACCTATGCTCCTCAGCTTGCTCCACAGCAGGTCATATGCTACAAGGTCGAAAGCTTTGGACAAATCAAGGAAGCACGCATACACGGGAGTTTTACGATCCGTGTAGTATCTGACGGTATGCTTAAGGCACAGTATAGCACTTTCAGTGGACAGCCGGGGACGAAACCCGAACTGGTTATCGTGCAGTGATACCGATCTATTTAACTGTGCGTTAAGCAAACCGTCAAACACCTTCGCAATCACAGTGGCAAGAGAAATAGGCCTGTAGTTACTCTTATCAGTAAGGTCACCAGTTTTATTCTTCACTACAGGCACTACCACTGTTTTCATAAAATCGTCTGGCAGGTAGGAATGGCTCACACATAGCGAGTAAAACATAGCCAAGACCCTGGCAATATGTGGTCCGGCGTGTTGTAGGTGCTCAATGCTGAGCCCATCATGACCTGGGGACTTACCTCTCGAGATCAACCTAATGGCTTTAGTAACATCCATCGCCCGAAAGGTAGTCCCCACCTCACGACTGTTTACGTCAGCACTGAGCACCTCAGTTGCTGTACCCAATGGAGACTTCACTGAGAAGTGTTTCTTAAAAAGATTCGCAATCTCCTTTGGGTTATTCACACCATCGATGGTCACAGGGAGACCAGGGCGTAAGTTTTCCTTTTTGGTGCCCTTCCAGAAACCACGAAAATCCCCCTTGCAATGTTTCACAGCTAGAGCGTCCATTCTTATTTGGTCCTGATGATTTTGGCACCATTTTAATCGAGACTTGAACACTCTTCTGCTATCGCACATTTCTTTGTATAAAGATCCTGATTTAGGCCTACCACACAACACCCAATCGAGAAACCTACATTTGGCCACCCTGTGAGCCTCGCTGACATGTTTGTTCCACCCGGCTATGCGCGAGCCACCCCCGCCCCTCCTCGTGCTTCCCTGATTCGCCACTGCCACCGCTGCAGCGTCACGGAGGGCAGTCACAATGTCGGAATAAAGCGTATCCAGAACAAGTTTGTGGCCACGGTCACTACAAAAACAATCAGCACAGCTTACACACTCAGAAGGGAAGTCAATTGCTTTAAGTCTCTTATGACACTCTTTGGCATATATTGAAACTTGTTCCTCACTTTTTACACCCCAAACAACATCTTTATTTACATTACTCACTTGAGATGTGATCTTAGGGGACAGCACTTTTAAATTACACATAATCACAAGTGGGAAATGATCAGACCACAGGGTGTCATACTTAACATCTACATTAACAACAGCCTGCTTAGCCGAGTGAGTAGCTAAACAATGGTCCAGCCAGCTGCTAGTCCCGTGCACATCACTTATAAAAGTAAAAGTACCCGAGTCCAACCCTAGCATATCTATGTCTATACATGACCATAGTTGATCACTACAAATATGCATAAGTTCACTGTAAAACAACTCACCCGGATCCGCATTAAAGTCGCCTAAAATAAAAACAGATTCAATTCCATATTCGTCAATAATAGCACTTATCTCACTCATGCAATCAGTAAAATCTTGTAAGTTATCAACAGAGTTAGTTGGTAAGTAAACACTCATTACGATCACTTGTCTATCGCTCGTTGTAATTTTAATAGCACAAATACGAGCGTTTTTACACTGTAACACTGACACTTGTTTAAACGCACTATATCTCCATAGCAACGCGACGCCGCCATAGGGACGCCCGCGCAGTATCCCCGCGGACGTATCAACCGCAGACGTCGCGGTGTATCCGAAACCGCTGTCGATTGTGCTGACAAAGGGTATGTCATGTGGCATCAGCCAAGTTTCCTGCAGACACACCACGTCGCAAGTACGGCACAGATCTCTGACGTCACTGATGGAGCGTTTCACATTCTTGCAGTTGAAAGTAGCAAATCGATAATGACCACTATCCATAACTAGGTTTATTTGAGCCGTCGGCGTCGGTAAGATGTGCACCGTTTGTTGCCCTGTGTTTGAAATTCACAAACCGCCGAAATAAGACACCTGCGGGCCATAAAGTTTCGTCCATGTACCTTGATAGATTGGCCTCTGATATGAAAAACTTATATGCTTTGTGTCCCCTTTCAAATTTCATATTTATTTTCTCTAAAGACACAGTTTCCTGTGTCTTATTGTAAATATGTTTTATTATGTCACTTTCTATAGTCGACATATGCACATTTGTAATGAACATCGGAATTTTTCTATCTGCTCCACGAAATGTGCACTCCAAATCTCTGGCTACACCTGACTTGCTTACGAAACGATATTTCGCTGACCTTTTACGATGTACTACTCTCTGCCATCCCTCGTTATTATTGTTATCTTTGGTCGCTGTTTCGCAAACATACACCGGCTGCTGTATTCCATGCTGTTCTGTTGCAAAGCTATGCCCGTCCTTAACAGCGGCAGTCAGCTGATCTGCTATCTGCAAAGGCATAATAGGTGCGTGTGACGTCACCGCAGCGCTAAGCACAGAACCGGTCCGCGCGCTCGCCTGTTGACTCACGGACAAGCGTTCCCTCTCCGCGCCGCAGCCAGCGCCCGCACTCGCCTTATGACGCGGCAGTGACGATTGGCGATCGCCTCCTGCGCTCGCTAACCCGCATTCTACCGACCGTTGCCGCTCACCTGATTCATGATCGGGTTTTTTCTCCTCAACTACCGCCATTTCTCGATATTGTGACAAAGGTGACCGAATATTCAAAGATTCAATACTCTTGTTGTTCATATTTAACTCGTCACTCACATCATGAAAATCATGTGAAAGTCCTATAGGACCACTGTCCAGCCAGGCACCTCGTCTTATGTTTACTTTGAACGCCGACGCCGGTGGTAGGGAGTCGTTTTTTATGCGAAGAACGTCCGTTTTTAGTTTATTAACACTTTCCAGTGTAGCATAGGTCGACTTTATTTCTTCAATTTCGGCTTTCAATACTTGCATGTCCTTTAACAATTTGGAACAATCCAAGTGATCTATCAGGATCGGGGGTAATTTATTCAGTTGTTTAGCCACAAAAATTGGAATAATGTCGGGCTCTGTCGATTTAAATAGATTTATGATATCTGTTACATCGCGCTCCTCCTTCCCTTTGTTTTTTCGTAGAATTTTCTTTATGTCCGTGGGGATGGACTCAAACAGGAGCGACTTCGAGTTCTTGATTTCATCACTTGTGAATGCAGCCTTGCAGATACGCACTAGTGATTCTTCGTCTATGATTGACACTTTATTTTGTATGTACGACAGCATCTCATCAATGATGATATTACACACATTGCACTTTGCAACGTTCGTCATTTTTATTACAACACACGAAAGCACGCTCCGTATATAAAAACACACCCGACGCTAGTAGGTGCGCGCGCGCGACTGCGAATAATGAAGTCCAAGCTGCAGAATCGATGAATGGGGCAATAAATTAATGATTAATGAAAATATGGTATTCACATTTTTCGGCAGTCCATTGAACTAACCATCACACTGAGTGACACAGAAAAACCAAAACTACAAGAATGGTAATGGAAAAAGCTGAGCTGAAACTGAATTTTTGTTTAAACACAATCTGTTTACAAGAAAGAAAATAATAACAACGGCATATAATGCCCCTGTTGCGCATGAATTCGCCGCTAGAGGCGTTCGTGTAGAGTAAGGTCTTCAGAAATGTCAGATGCCATAGTGTTCGCTTTTTTATCACGGATTTTTCCTAATATTCACGATTGTGGTCAAGATTGAGCAAATCCTGATATTTATGTCTTGAAGATTATAAGTAGCAAGTTTTAGATCTAATTTGTTAGTAGGTACACTTGGAGGTAGAACGATTTTTAAATGTTTAACGCTTGCTAATTTTAGGGAAAATATTATAAATATGTATCTGAAGTTTCACACTATGTTGTTATACGTAATAATATAAACTTTTTATGAAGCTATTAGTACTCTAAAGTATACAATAGAATGAATGACAGGACCTTACTCGACAACGGCGCCATCTGGTGAGCTCTAAAACGATAGCCCTCATTGAAGATACGGTGTTACCGCTCGGTTCATCTTTAAATTAAGCCGTGCGGCGTGCTTGCCTAGGTTGGTCAGTGGATGGGTAACCACCCTTACATACAGTTTCCTCCGTGCCTCGGAAAGCACGTTAAGCTGTTGATCTCGGCTGTCATTTGTAGATCTTTGACAGTCGTTACAGGTAGGTATGTGGCCCAAAAAGTCTGACAACCATTCTACCAAGGGGTATCGTATTACCCAGTACTGAGTTGTGGAGGTTAGATAGGCAGTCGCTCCATGTAAAATACTGATATTCAGCTGCATCCGTTAGATTGGAAGCCGAACCCAGCATAGTTGGGAAAAGGCTAGGCAGATGATGATAGAGAAATGATTGTAGTGTGTACATACCTCGTCACTTTCTTCAGAATCGCTTCCAGATTCGCCTGACGAGTCGTCGGAAGATGACGAATCTACCGTTGTTACCTGAACACAGAAACACATTCCAAATATTATAAATTAGGCTGGCTTCAGTAGTTAAAAAACCGTCACCATTTATAAGTTTTATTTATTTGTATATTTTAAGGTTTAACATTATCAGACAATATTTGGGATATGTCGAAGATATCCTACTAACTGGGGTATCCTCAACCTCCTTTGTTGCCCATCCTGCACCTTCCAGGAAATCAAAATCAAAGCATTTATTTCAAGTAAGCCAGTTACAGGCACTTTTGTATTGTCGAAACCAAGATGAACATTAAATGTAGCTACAGTCCCAGTCACAAGACATAAAAACTGTGAAAGTACTGTAGTTGCCCATTCCCTAGCGTAGATCTCTATGGAGAAGAACGGGCAAGAAACTCCATGGACACTCTTTTAAATCAGAATATTGTTACTAATTCTTGGTTAAATCATTCATGTTGAGATGGTTTATTATGTGAGAACATGTAGCAAGATGTGATCGTTAGAAGTGACCATAGTAAAAACAAAAAATACAATTAAAAATAAACATTCAAATAAGCCATGGCAACTAAGAGATGACCAGTCACAACTGACAGCGCCCGTTCACGAACATGACGCATGGATCAGCACCATTCAGCTCAACCATTTCGAAGGGAACTAAGGCCCGTATTAATAAACGTTACTCAGCCCAAGATACCGCACTTGATATGAATGTTGAGATCCTGATCGTATTAATAAACGTGATTGTTTATGTTCTCAAGTTGCGGATTAGGTTTACGTCATCGACTGAGTGATGGACTGATTAATAAACGAAACTCGGTACTTAAGTATACATTGGGTACGGGTTCTTAAGATGCTATATCGTGAGTGCAGACGGAGCATGACTTAAGATGTGATTAGCGTGGCGCGGAGCATGGAATTTGAAAATATTTTGAGTGATTAATTAATTGAAATAGATTACTATGACGATATTTTGTGGCCTTTGCGATTTCGTTTAAAATTAAAAAAAGCGATTCAGATGTTCAAGAGTCAGTGTTGTATAGTAACATTAATAAAAAAAATCATTATTATTATTATTTCCCCGGAAATAGCCGTTCTTTTAACATTAAGGTTTTATGCAATAGCATCATTTCCGGTTAGTGTGTAATGTTGTAAGTAATTAACTACCTAATACGATACCTAATATATTTCAGCTTGATTGTGGTGGCACATTTATCACAACCTACGGTTTCAAATATCTTATCCAGAGTATCAAAACAAATCAAAACTATTAGCCCTTCTGCACACAAAATACCTACCTCGAGGAGATATTCCAGCTGGTAAACATTTTTTTTAGACACTGACGTCACATTGCGTTATGTTTTAGCCTATTGAGTTAAGTAGTAAACAAACAATTACCCATGTCGAATTCGGAAGTAAATACATAACCTTAAAAATTTTGCACTTTCTTGGGTAGCAAGTAGCAACCAACTATAGAACGTGTATTAGCGCTATTCATTAAAGATTTAAAGAAATAAAAGTATTTAAATCAAAAGTTTTACATCTTTTGACATAACAATAATGAAATCCGAGAAGTCTCATTCAAAACTTCGTTCAATGTGACGTCATCGTTCACGAAGTCAATCTCTCAAGTACAGCTAGATGAGGAGCTGATCTTGGTTATTGAGATACTGTACTTATGTGTCTATTAATTAACAATCTTGAGATGCTGATGACGTCATAATGGCGTATAAAGTGATAACGCACTTGAGTACGGTGTTGAGGGACGTTTATTAATACGGGCCTAAATGATCCGACACACGCGCTACCATCAGCGAGACATTAGAGTGAGCATGACATACTGTCAACCGCCAGGATTTAAAGTGAGGCAACAAAACAGCTGTTGTAGGTGGCTAGACACTGGTCAAATATTTCTAGTTTTTTTGCCTGTTGTGAAACGATGACGCGGCCTAGGGTCACCACACTTGCCTAGAAGAAACCGATTCACTCGAGCTTTGAAGAGATTCAGAGCCCCTACTCTCCCTAACGCTTCGTCCGTATATTCGGATCTATCCGTCTCTCTCGCTCGCACTCATTTGCAGACGTGTGCGAGAGAGACGGATAGATCCGAATTTACGGACGAAGCGTTAGAGAGTAGGGCCTCTGATTACAATAAAATGGGTAAGGAAGACTACTAACTTAGTAGTACTAAGTAAACTAACCTCACTGGTAGCCGGCATCAGTCCCCTGGCCTGCAGCTTGGCGGCCGCTAACTTGGCGGCGGCGGCCTTCTGCGCGGCGATCTGCGCCGCCTGCGTGGCCAGCCGCTCCCGCTCGGCGTTGGCGTCGTAGTAGTTGAACAGGACCTCCATGGACACCGGCACGTCGCCGAAGTACACCTCGTTGGGTATGTGGGACGAGTCCAGGCAGTCGTCGCTCCACCGCCTTTGGAGACGATAGACAGAATATACTTTTCACTTCTCATACTCTGAAAGTGCTTGTTTGTGCAGGGTATAGGCTGCACAAAATCGAATTTTGTGCACAAGGGCATTAATGTATCTACTCATAAATGTATCTATATTAAGGCAAAGAAAATGAGCCATACAGCCAAACGCAATAAGAAGTTCATAGATAGAATTTGTTATTTTATAATATTTACTTTATTTTATTTGCCTTATGTGTTTTATAAGACATAAAAGATATAAAAAAATTAATTCAAGTACCTACGGTAGGTTATTTAATTAATTAAAAATTATTATAAAAAAAAAATATTTAATAGTAGGCTGTATAGGTCTGCAGCCCAAGTCTAATATCAATGTCGTAAGATTTCAAAAAAAGAAAGCGGCGGGAAGCATCTCTTGTTTTTTCGTGCGTTTGTTTATTTCTTCAATTTATACTACTGTTATACACACATCAAAAGTGTCTAGGGATCAAGCATTTTTATGCGGATTTCTTGAGATTGAGATGTGGCTTTGTAATAAATTTATGATTTTATAAATTTATATGGATCCTTTTTGGTGCATTTCATAATTTGAATCAGGAACTCTCAATCAAATTCGAGTAAAAGATGAAAATAAGCTGTCAATATTTTCCCTATAAAAACATACAACGCATTGAAGACATTATTAGTGCTACTGTTTCCCTACTACTGATTAAAACCAACGTTATTATGGAGCGGCGACGTCATTTAAGCAGGGAAGAAATGCTCAGAGCCGTGGGAATGATAGAAGCTGGTTCCCGGCAACGTACTGTAGCTTTAGCTCTGAATACAAGTCAGAGTGTTATCAGTCGACTTTGGACACGTTACCGAAGCACTGGTACCGTGGCTGAGCGCCATGGAGGACGGTATCGCTGCACCACACGGAGACAAGACCGATACATTCAAATCTTAACTCGAAGAGCTCCAACAATAACCGCCATGATGTTAGCCGTGAGGCTTCATCACTCTTCAGGGAACTTAATTAGCGACCAAACAGTCAGAAACCGCTTGCATGAAGTGAACCTTCATTCCCGAAGACCGCTACGGGTACCACCTATAGCAATGCACAATCGTAGGATTCGATATCAATGGGCTCTTGAACACAGAAATTGGGCAGAAGAACAATGGCGTTTCGTGTGCTTTTCTGATGAGTCTCGTTTTGGTATGAGACCGGATACAAGACGTATACGACACTGGAGAACCCCTGGACGCCAACAGCGATTAAAATCCTGCCAGGAAGTCCATCCTTATAGTGGTGGAACCATCATGGTATGGGCGGGTATTTGGATCGGCGGAAGAACTGAGTTGATTTGGATCAGAGGCAACCTCAACGCTCAAATTTATGCTGAGACGATTGTATCAGACGTCATCGTTCCTCTACAAGTGCAAATCGGTCCCTTATTTCAGTTAATGCATGATAATGCACGACCGCACACCGCAAGAGTTGTAAGACAGACTCTCGCCGCAGCTAACATCAATGTCCTGCCCTGGCCTGCTCAGTCGCCAGACTTGAACCCGATTGAGCATGCATGGGATATGCTACAGAGAAGAGCTCTGCCGAATATGGAGGGTATCCAGTCGCAAGAAGACCTTTTTTTGTTGTTGCAACGAACATGGGCGGCCATTCCACAGCGTGATTTGGATGAACTCATTTTGAGTATGCCAAACCGATGTTCTTGTGTTGTTAGTGTTCGCGGTAGAAACACGGATTATTAATTGTTTAAGTTACCCAATAAAATTTTAAAGAAAACTGTGTTTTCAGTCATTTTTTCGAACTTTAATGTTAGTGGTTCAAATGTCAAAAATCCCTTTATTAGGAAAATGGCAAATTTCTTTATTAATGCAAAGGTGACTTGGTTTATCGTTACTGTGACAAACGAAAACACTTTATTTGATGAATCCTTAAAGAAAATTTTAATTAATATCAATCAGGAGAAAAGTTATTGCAAAAATATATGTTGATCCCTAGATACTTTTGATGTGTGTATTTCCTCGCAATCGAAGTGAAAAGCAGAGTTTATAACTCGTCCACAAAACCATTTTTATCCTCGACATTACCATCAGCCCTCGCCTTCGGCTCGGGCTGCTAAAAATCTCGGATAAAAATGGTTCGTTTTGTGCACTTGTTGTAAAATCTACTATTTCACTTCTCATGCTCTGAAAGTGCTTGTTTGTGCAGGATATAGGCTGCACAAAATAGAATTTTGTGCACAAGGGCATTAACGTATATACTCATAAATGTCTCTATATTTAAGGCAAGGAAAATGAGCCATACAGCCAAACACAATAAAAAGTTCATAGACAGAATTTGTTATTTTATAATATTTACTTTAATTTATTTACCCTAAGTGTTTTTTAAGACATAAAAGATAATAAAATTTAAAATTCAATTTCAAAATTAATTTAATAGTAGGCTGTATAGTTTTGCAGCCCAAACCTAATATCAATGTCGTAAGATTAAAAAAAAATAAAGCAGCGATATGCCGGGAAAAACAATTTCCTTTAGTATTCAAAACTGTACTAATTTTACTTTGAATTTTAATTAAAGAAATGTTATGTTATACCACTGTTTTATTTCCTCGCAATCGAGGTGAAAAGCAGAGTTTATAACTCGTCCACAAAACCATTTTATCCTCGACATTACTATCAGCCCTCGCCCGTATAAAAATGGTTCGGTTTGTGCACTTGTTGTAAAATCTACTATTATTATACGCCATCACCTCCGCACTTGATGACTTAGTTATTGCATCAGTGAGTGGGGTTCGCGTGGCTGAGTTTTGGTCTAAACACATAAGATTTTTTTGCCATCGATACGCTAAGAGGGATATACATCTAGTTTTAAAAAATGACGTGTAAAAGAGTGTTTGTAAAAACCTACTTGCAAAATAAACATCATTTATCATTATCATTTACGGCAAAATTTTTACAAAGCATTAGTACTATGGCGATTTTATCACTAAATAACGCTCTGGCAGTCTAACCGGATACAGCTAAATAACAGTATTTTACATGGAAGCTTATTGGATATTACAGAAAATCTATACTAATATTATAAAGAGGTAACATTTGTTTGTAAGTTTGTGTTTGTAAGTTTGTATGTAGGGGGTAATCTCCGGAAGTAATGAACCAATTTTAAAAATTGTTTCACTGGTAGAAAGCTACATTATCCGTGAGTGCTATAGGCTATATTTTATTCCCGTACTCCCACGGGAACGGGAACTACGCGGGTGAAACCGCGGGACGTCAGCTAGTAAGTTATAAATTACAAATACCAGCTTACAATTTATACTACTAATTTATTTGCACGTCTGTACACTATAATAGGATTACCCATGCACATTTTTAGAGCATGTTTTCTATATGACACCAACCAATGTTGAACAAATAAAAACTTTAGCTTTGAATAGCCAGAGAAAACAGCTGTATAATTATTTGACATTTCAATTTTATGGCTGGTTCAAGGATGCATCTGTCATAAGTGAATACTTAGTGATCGATGGTGAATACTTTATTGTTTTAAGAGGATCTATGCCACCTGATATGGAATTTGTATTTCGGTATAGGACCTGTAATCCTATCAGTTTATATCGCTCCATGAAGGCAGTTGCCTCATTCGATTTGACTGGAAGATCTTGTCTGCAGGATCAGGTCATGTTCCGTGGCTGGCGTGAACACATTGACATGTCGACTTCTATGTTTTTTTTTTATTGGCATATTACATCCTGCGCATTAGGAACTTATATGAAAAAAATTAACAACTCCAAATATACATAATTTTTGGAGCAATCGACTTTGGTAATATGCTGACATCTCGCATTTTAACGTGTTTATCTTAACAAAACCTCATGTCCAATTAACGATTCACATGTTTTTGTGATCGAACATTGATATTTTGTTATATCAACCTATACTCAGTACCCAAAATAATATTCGTTATTTGATATCTCAACATATACACTTAAAAGTTTTCTCTAGGTACTAATGTTAAATTGACAACTTGAAGTATCAAGCTATTGTCAGCCGAGGTCTTGTTGATTAAATCGTGATAAATTGAGATATCAAGTTATGGCCAACCGAAGTATTTCTGTTTAAATTGCGGTATGTTGAGATGTCCAGTTACGGCCAACGAAGTTCTGAACCCTAAATGTAATAAGTATAGGTATCAGTACATGTCCGTTACGAAAAACTTAAATGAATATATCCGTGGCTGGCGTGAATATGTTGACATGTCTAAAATTATAAATTGTCAGGGCGGCTATTTTAAAGTTTTGACGTCTTCTGGTAAATCGGTAAATTGGTTTAACTTATGTGTTATAGTTGTTTTAGAGGTTATTTTATGCCATCTTTTAAATGATGACAATAAATAAGTTAAATTCCCCATAGATTGCATATTAATAGACTTGTCAAGTCGTTCACCAACGAGTTATCAACTTATTCACCAAGTTGTCAACTTGTTCACCAACAGTTATCAACTTATTCACCTTCTGAGTGGGGAGTGTTATTAGGTAAACAATGTTATTTTAATGACAAACACATTATTTTAATTGCATAGCAAACAGATGACAAACAAAAATCTATTTGATTTGCTGAAATAGTTACCTACTACTCACTCAAATCAAGCAATGTGAAATAAAAACAAAATAAATATAATTAATTGAAACACCACGAACCTACCAGTTTCGTATCGTTTTTGCAATAAAAAAAAACATAAAATAGAAAAAAAAATTATTGGACTATAAACAACGTCATACAGATACAAGTATGTTACTAACACAAATAACTAAAAAATTGACTCCATAATCTCGTCGAAAACCCATTAATCACTCCCGTTTAGACGACATTACCATTCATTTATTTTTATTAGACCTCAGAATCCTCTTCATCTGGGTTGTCCTCGTCCAAATCTGGATCAGTAGATGCAGAGACATCACCGACAGTTTTTTATATTAATATAAAACTCTTTGAACGAGTCGTCAATCAGGTCAATCATGTCCACCAAATCCTTTTTTTTCTCTGCACTGATTGACAAAGCTTCCTTGGAGATTTGGCTCAACTTAAAGACATCTAAGGTTGTTTTTCCTCTTTTCCGAAAATTGACTGATTTGAAAGGGGGTTCGCGATCCAGGCTTTATTGCAAAAACGATACGAAACTGGTAGGTTCGTGGTGTTTCAATTAATTATATTTATTTTGTTTTTATTTCACATTGCTTGATTTGAGTGAATATTAGGTACCTATTTCAGCAAATCAAATATTTTTTTGTTTGTCATCTGTTTGCTATGCAATTAAAATAATGTGTTTGTCATTAAAATAACATTGTTTACCAAATAACACTCCCCACTCAGAAGGTGAATAAGTTGATAACTGCTGGTGAACAAGTTGACAACTTGGTGAATAAGTTGATAACTCGTTGGTGAACGACTTGACAAGTCTATTATTATGCAATCTATGGGGAATTTCATTTATTTATTGTCATCATTTAAAAGATGGCATAAAATAACCTCTAAAACAACTAAAACACATAAGTTAAACCAATTTACCGATTTACCAGAAGACGTCAAAACTTTAAAATGGCCGCCCTGACAATTTACAATTTTAGACATGTCAACATATTCACGCCAGCCACGGGTTTATCATAATAATGTACTGTCACCAGAACCAAAGGTGTGTCCAAAATTTCAGCTCAATCGGTTGGGGGAACTGGTTTAAAACTCAGTTGCAAGATTTGGCCCATAAATACTAACTAAAAAGACAAGTTAAATAAAAGCTTGTAAACAGGAAGGCGGAAGATAAATGGGAATAGAGAATATGCACGTAGTTTTTTCTTCACGTATATTAATAAAATACAGTACTATCAACCCAAGAAAAGTATTATAAGTTAAGTTCAACTACTGCTTGACGCTTAAAAATAATATTAAACTCTTGCAATTTTCTATGACATTTCAAACGTCCGTAGCAGTCGCGGCCATGATGTGACGTCATTTATCACAATCTGCCTTGTTTACATCATTATTTACTTTTTGAAAAATTTTACTACTTGTATGTGCTCTAGTCATGTTGGGGCGTAACTCCCAACAGTGAAAATGTTATGTACTTGTTGTTCTTGTTATGTAGACTTGTAAGGTATGTTATGTTATGTAAATGAGCAGACAAGTGATTCCCTTGATGGATTTATTGCTACTGAATTATAATGATACGATTATATTCTAAGTTACAGAAATGCACACCTAAACAATATCGATATGCATAAAATGAGTATGACGTACAAACTACCGAAAGGTCAATGTACAGCGTAGCTCGTACAAGTCAAGTAAAAATTGCAATAACAATCTAAATATATAAAAGAAGAAACTGACTGACTGACTGACTGACTGACTGACTGACTGACTGACTCATCTATCAACGCACAGCCCAAACCGCTGGGTCTACAGATTCCAAATTTGGCAAGTAAGTTCCTTATATGGTCTAGGGGTGCACTAAGAAAGGATTTTTCAAAATTCACCCCCTAAGGGGGTTAAACGGGGCTCCAAAGTTTGTATGGGGAAACAAGATTAGTGAGACTATTGTATTCGAAACTTTACAGGAGTGCTCCTATTGATAAATGAGTAGAAACGGGTTTCAGGATTTTTCAGAATTCAACCCCTAAGAGGGGGAAAAGGGGTGACAAAGTCTAAAAATCAATGCACAGCCCAAACCGCTGAGTCTAGAGATTCCAAATTTGGCACATTGGTTCCTTATGTGGTCTAGGGGTGCACTAAGAAAGGATTTTGCAAAATTCATCCCCTAGGGGGGTTAAACGGGGCTCCAAAGTTTGTATGGGGAAACAAGATTAGTTAGTCTATTTTATTCGAAACTTCACAGGAGTGCTCCTATTGATAAATGAGTAGAAACGGGTTTCAGGTTTTTTCAGAAATCAACCCCTAAGAGGGGAAAATGGGGTGGCAAAGTATAAAAATCAATGCACAGCCCAAACCACTGAGTCTGGAGATTCCAAATTTGGCACATAGGTTCTTTATGGGGTTTAGGGGTGCATTAAGAAAGGATTTTTCAAAATTAACCCCCTAAGGGGTTGAAAAGGGGGCCCAAAGATTACATGGGGAAATAAGATTAGTTAGACTACTTTATTCGAAACTTAACAGGAGTACTCCTATCGATAAATGAGTTAACATTTGTGTTTCAGGTTTTTTCAGAATTCAACCCCTAAAGGGGGAAATGGGGTAACAAAGCCTGAAATTCACCATACGACCCAATTCACCATACAAACAATACCTATGTTTCAACATAGGTATTGTTTGTATGGTGAATTGGTTCGCGTGTATTACAAAAACAACGTAATGTGGCGGACCTGAATTACCATCATTCAGTGTTGGGGTGCGATGGGGTTGAAATGTCTAAAAATCAATATGGGTGTCGAAACCGAGATTATCAGGGGTGCTGATGTCGAAAATGGCATTTATTTTGAGATCTAGAAGATAGCGGATTCAACTTCTATACAGGGTTATTGTTGATTTATTGTGATGTTATGATGATTGTTATAATGATGATGTTGATTGTGATGATGATGATGATTATGATTAAGATGATAATGATTGTGATTACGATGATAATGATTGTGATATCGATGATGGTGATTGTGATTTGATTGTGATTGTGATGGTGATGGTGATTGTGATTGTGATAGTGACGGTGATTGTGACAGTGATAGTAATGGTGATTGTAATAGTGATGGCGATTGTAATAGTGATAGTAATGGTGATTGTGATAATGATTGTGGTTGTGATAGTGATGGCGATTGTGATCATGATGATTATGATTAAGATGATAATGATTGAGATTAAGATGATAATGATTGAGATTAAGATGATAATGATTGTGATTACGATGATAATGATTGTGATGACGAGGATGGAGATTGTGATGATGATGATTGTGATTACGATGATAGTGGTTGTGATTACGATGATAATGATTGTTAAAATGATGATAGTGATTGTGATTGTGATGATGATTGTGATGGTGATTGTGATGGTGATGGTGATGGTGATTGTGATGGAGATGGTGATGGTGATTGTGATTGTGATAGTGACGGTGATTGTGACGGTGATAGCCATGGTGATCGTGATTGTGACAGTGATAGTAATGGTGATTGTGATAGTGATGGCGATTGTGATAGTGATAGTAATGGTGATAGTGATAATGATTGTGGTTGTGATAGTGATGACGATTGTGATCATGATGATTATGATTAAGATGATAATGATTGAGATTACGATGATAATGATTGTGATTACGATGATAATGATTGTGATGACGAGGATGGAGATAGTGATGATGATGATTGTGATTACGATGATAATGATTGTTAAAATGATGATAATGATTGTGATTGTGATAATGATTGTGATGGTGATTGTGATGGTGATTGTGATGGTGATTGTGATGGTGATTGTGATGGTGATTGTGATGGTGATTATAAATAAATAAATATGATTAAAAGAATAGTATAAGAATAGAATGAATTGAATATGATTATAAGAATATATTATAATATGTGATTGTAATAACGATGATAATGAACAATCATCATCATCGTAATCACAAGATACGATGATAATGATTGTGATTACGATGATGATGATTGTGATTACGATGATGATGATTGTGATAACGATGATGGTGATTGTGATAGTGATTTTGATGGTGATGGTGATTGTAATGGTGATGTGACGGTGATTGTGATCATGATGATTGTGATTTAGATGAAAATGATTGAGATTACGATGATAATGATTGTGATGACGAGGATGGGGATTGTGATGATGATGATTGTGATTACGATGATAATGATAGTTAAAATGATGATAGTGATTGTGATAGCGATTGTGATCGAGATCGTGATGGTGATTTTGATGGTGATTGTGATAGTGATAGTGATGGTGATTGTGATATGATTGTGGTTGTGATAGTGATGGTGATTGTGATCATGATGATTTTGATTTAGACGAAAATGATTGAGATTACGATGATAATGATTGTGATGACGAGGATGGGGATTGTGATGATGATGATTGGGATTACGATGATAATGATTGTTAAAATGATTATAGTGATTGTGATAGTGATTGTGATATTGATTGTGATAGTGATTGTGATAGTGATTGTGATAGTGATTGTGATAGTGATTGTGATAGTGATTGTGATAGTGATTGTGATAGTGATTGTGATAGTGATTGTGATAGTGATTGTGATAGTGATTGTGATCGAGATTGTGATGGTGATTTTGATGGTGATTGTGATGGTGATTGTGATTGTGATGGTGATGATGATGGTGATTGTGATAGTGATGGTGATTGTGATTACGATGATAATGATTGTGATAACGATGATGGTGATTGTGATAGTGATTTTAATGGTTATTGTGATGGTGATGGTGATTGTGATAGTGACGGTGATTTTGATGGCGATAGCGATGGTGATGGGGATTGTGATGGTGATTGTGATTGTGATGATGATTGTGATGGTGATTGCGATGATGATTGTGATAATGATTGTGATAATGATGGTGGTTGTGATAGTGATGGTGATTATGATGGTGATTGTGATAATGATGGTACCTGTGATAGTGATGGTGATTGTGATAATGATTGTGATAATGATGGTGGTTGTGATGATTGGCACATAGATAGTTTATAACCTAAATTAACATGTAGGACACTATTTATCCCCGTTAGTATAATTCAGTGGGGCAGTTACCGAACTGCACGCGGGCGAAGCCGCGGGCAACAGCTAGTATTATAATATAATCTTAGTGAAACTTTACCTACTTTTCAAATAAAAATGTTTTTTTTACACATAGACTGACGTCACTACCGGAGTTATCGATGACGACGCGTTTTGAAAGTGTGTTCCGTTTCACCAAAAACATGCTACATAAAACAGTAAATTGTAAAAGAAGTGATGTATTAGAAACTTAAACAAGTGTACCACAATGTTTATATGCGCCGATACAAGGCATTTTTAATAAATAAAAAGAGTTTTGTATTTCATGCATATTCCCTATTATACGTGATGTGATATCTAACTACTAACCTTCTAAACTGGATCCCAGAGAAGTCCTTCCTGAAGGGTCTGATCGCGTACTGGTAGCCCGTCGCGCGCGGGCGAGGCGGCGGCGGCAGCGAGCGGGGCGCCGGGGCCCGCGGGCCCTGCGGCCGGGGGCCCGGCGGCGAGGGGCCCGGCGTGCGCCCCGCCCCGCCCGCCTTGGGCTTGTTGGTGGAGCCCTTCGGTCGCCCCCTCTTTTTGGGCTGTCGATAGTGACGATTTTATTCTCAAGATTTAACGGGTGCAGTGATATCGCGATGTGTGTATGAACTATTAATAAATTACTGATCATGGCTAAAGATTATCTCTGTCACAGTCGCGTAACTGTCAAACTACAAGTACAAGATAGAGATGGGAACATGTCTATGTCAAAACAAAGATTTTCGACGCAAGAGCATTCTAATTCAAACCTTATTACAAGTTCCATAAGTCACAGGACGTGATAAATGATCTGTACGTACAGAAAAAAAATCTAAACAGAAAACTAGTAGGTAAAAAATTACTATTACTTTATCAAAAGCAAAGAATACTCAGCTAGTTTGATTTCTAAATCACTACTAATGCAAAACACACAGTAATTATTGACATTTATCTTTAAAAGACTCACAGGACACGAAGTGATATGATGAAGCTTAATGATGATAGTGAAAAAAGGTAATATTAAAAAATTAGTATAAAACTAGTTTACCTCACTGCCCGGGGTTGGAATTTTCCCAGGTATAGAGCCTGATTTGGGGAGCTCTGGACTGCTGAACGGTTTCCGGTCCTCTTCACTGTAACAACCAATGTAAATTCAAGATTGGCTACTCATCCCAATTTACTGAAAAACTTGTGCTGTGGATGGACAAAAAAAACAAGAAATCTTGATTTTAGAACAAGATTTGAATACAATAGGGAGACACAGGCAAAGATAATCTAAGATGGCGCCACCATAGCTGGTCTCAATCTGACCAATGAGGTTAAGCTATTTTGAAATATAAAAAGACATTACCACATTTTCAACCAATGACGATGTTGGGAACCAGCTTTGCTAGCGCCATTTGACTACCCAAATGGCGCAACGGTGGTGAGGCTGCCATACGTTCTTAGGGTCCCGGGTTCGAATCCCGGTTGGAGCAAATGTTTGTGTGATGAGCATGGACATTTGTTTCCGAGTCATGGATGTTTATATGTATAATAAGTATGTATTTACAAACAAAAAAGCATCTATGTAGTATGTCAACTATCTGGTGTCCACGACACAAGCCTCGTTGCTTAGTGTGGCACTAGATGGCGCTGTGTGTTCATGTCCAGCGATATTTATTTTATTTATTTATTAGTTCCTCAGTTTCCTTCCCCATTCCAATGTAAATAGGCTTTCATTAGACACGTACGTCCATAAAATAAATGATGTTTATTTTGCAAACACTTTTATACGTCATTTTAATTTTTAAACTAGACGAGGCTGGTTTTTGGTACCTGACTGCAATGTGAAGATAACATCCGAAACAAACTCAAAAGTCATAGTCTCTTTTAAGGTCCAGACATAGCTTGGTCAACAACAACTTGGCAGCCTTTCAAAAATTTTCCTTTCTGTGTCTATATTCTGCTGCTATGAATGTCTGTATTCTACAGCTATCAGTTCTTCTTCGTGACGTTGTGGCATTATACTTTGAGACAGCTTTCACTCCATTTTCATTCCTATACCTACATTTAGTTGGATGCGCGTTAAGTTGATACAACTATTTGTATACACTGTTTAAGACTTTCACGGTTTTTCACTACCCTAGCTATTTGTATATGTATTGTATTGTATTGACGTTCGTTACTTTAGTTAATACAATGTGTTTATGGGTCGTTCTTCTATTTTCGTGACAATAAATAGGTGTTTTTCAGTTTTTCGAGTTTTACAAGTAAATTATTTTGATTTCAGTGTTAGAAATTTTTTTGCAAATGCATTTAATTTTCATTTGAATCATTTAAGGTTGAACTGCGCAACATATTTTCCCTACAAATTTCGGGGGGCTATTACTCCACTGTTTGACATGGTACATCTAAAGTTAAACATGATATCGTTTTGTCTCATTATTAATTGTGTCTGTGCGGAAACAGAATAGTAAAATAAAAAGCCAAATTCAAAAGTTACGAGTTACTTGGTAGCAAAGATTCATTTTTATTGCCAATTTTAACGTGACTTTGGGCGTAAATTAGTAATAAAAGAAGTGACAAATTTCCAAAACAAAGTCGGTACCGACACAGCACAATTATCGAAGAATTCAATAAATTTTATTTGATAATGATCTATGCAGTGGTTTTTTCATAAAATTCGATTTCCCAAAAGCCTTTTCATATTTTTTTACGCGCGCCTTTTACTATGAATTTTCGTGCATCTCACTGAATAATGTTTCCCCCGGTGCGGTGCGGGAGGGGGACACGCGATATTGACATGTCCTTCGTTTGATAGAAGAACAAGACCTATATTTCTGTCCTTTTCATTTCATGCATGACGTCAGTGACGTGTCATTTGTTTTTCGCTGAAGTTGAAGGGCCTGTGCATTTTTATTGCACTCCTATAATGTGTGCGTTTCGATGGCGCGACCACGGCATTATTTTTTTGTGTGCGTTTCGATGGCGCGACCACGGCATTATTTTTTTTTTAAACTATGGCTAGATTTAGTAAAAAAAAATAATTTATAATTAAATTCATTAATTAATTTCAATTTTAAATTTCACATTCAGAACATTTTGAAGGTGATAAGCGATACCGTACGTATGCTCCTGAAATGTAAACCTAGGATTTTTTATATTTTTTTTACAAATTCAATCTGTTATTTACCTAAATTTCAGGTCTCTGCAACGCTTAGTTTTTAAGATTTCCGTGGCCGCGCGGTTCTTCGCGTTTCGATGGCGTGGCCACGTTCAAACCCTTATAACTTTTTAACCATAACTTAGACAAATTTAAGGTTTTGGGAAATTTGAACCACGTATTTTTACATTTTTACTAAATCTTGGCATAGTTATTTAAAAAAAAAAACACCGTGGTCGCGCCATCGAAACGCACACCCTATAATATGGTGTAGCGACCTACTTATTTAGAAAATTTATATACATAAAACCTTCACGATATAATTTTTACTTTTCGTCTGATCTGTCACTTCTCTGTCTTGTGTTGACTAAATTTATATAGAATTATGAACATTTTTAATTTAATTTAGTTAGTGTACAACAACCACTAAATTGGTGACTCCGACGTGATACGCCCTGAAAAGGAAATCCTAAACTTTATCAGGCCAAGGAAATCCACAGTACCACAATGACAATATAAAGTAGTCGTCTGCCGACCAACGTCCAGACTCTGCTGGCTTCACAGCCATTTATTTCTCTCGAGGGATTAGCAGACCTGGCGGAAAGCGTCCAGGACATCGTGACCCCAGGCCAACAATAACAAACAATATAGTTGTACAATATTATTGTTGCCACTAATCTCGCGAATTGTGTAGTGACGATGACGTTATAAGTTGATAGTAAAAGTTTTAAAGAAAAAGTTTATTTTATTCTTTTTAGCGCATTTAAATAAAAGGTCAGACGAAAGTATTATGTAACTTCGTTTTTGTTCGGAACGGTTCGGAACGCTGAGTGTGTGCGTACGAACTAGACGCGCGTGAAGACTAGCGTCTAACTGCTCATCACTGATACTATCTCTGTCGGGCACGATGCCAGGTGAGACAGCGTGCTTTTTGGCCACGCCCACCAATGAGTTCGAGGTCGTGTGATGTGTCACCTTAATCTTTGTTTTCATGCCCATAATTTTGTTTGTTTTGCGGCGATTTTCGAGAAAACACTGTGACAGAGTGGTCCTTTTTAGGTAGGACATCATTATGAATTACTATATTATTTAATATAATTAATAATATTTAAATATGTTAATTAATACGATATTTAATGAATAATCAACACATGTCAAAAAAATATTAACTACAGAAAGTTAAAGATTATTTAGTATTAAAAGGTATAAAGGGATGAGGATGTAGAGATTCAAACAATGAATACATAATAATCCATACTCTAATATGACACAAAATGAAACGAGTGACAGACCATTGTCACTAAAAAAGAAGAACGACCCTTATACATTACTTTATGATGAAAATACACGCTTTTGACAGTGGAGTTGCACACAGATATAATCATGATCATCTGCCTAGCCTTTTGCTAACTAAGTTGGGTTCGGCTTCCAGTCTAACCGCATGCAGCTGAATACCAGTATTTTACATGGAGCGACTGCCTATCTGACCTCCACAACCCAGTTAGTACAGATATAATATTAATAAGAATAAAGTACAAGTATTTTAATGTAATAAACATGATGTTTACCTCTTGTCGCTGAGAGTGGTGGGCTCGGTCGCGCGTTGCAAGTCGCCTACGCCGCCTTCCGCCGCACCTTCGGCTTTGCATACTTCTGTGTAAGCGACAAGTAAACAAAACTGATTGAATGCAAAGCTTAGACTAATTCATTCAGAACAGGCATTCATCTAAGTATCGTATAAACAAAACATCACGCCTTTAATCCCTGAAGGGATAGGCAGTGGTGTACCTAATAGTACACCCACATTTCGCCAGTTATATTTAAGTCCCATGTAAGAGGGGCAAGCCTATCGCCATCAACCGGGCACAAATTGTAAGGTTGTGTATTGTAAGGTGTAAGGCTGACTCTACGTATACTCTCTGGCTACAGTTCGGCCGCTGAGAGAATGCGTTCCTGACAGGTCGCGAGTATTAGTATTATTGGTAATGTTATATAATTTATAGCTTACTTATCTTACCTATTATTACGCTTTTTGCCATTTTTGTCCTATTATTAAATAATATTATTAAAAACGATATCATTAAATCAATTATCAATAAATGTTATAATTTCGTGCTGAATTTTTGTACCAACTGACAGACGTCAGGAACGCATTCTCTCAGCGGCCAAACTGTACTGGGAATTCCCAATAATACCTAATAAAACTTTGCCCGTAAGTTTATTAAGTATTCATTTCAACCGAAAGACGTCCACTGCTGGACATAGGCCTCCCCCAAGTGCCGCCACGTTGACCGTTCCCGTGCGACTCGCATCCACCTAGTGTTCATCATCGGTCCACCTAGTGGGAGGTATTAAGTATCTGTTAGGGAAACCGGTTAAATATACCTTTTTTTTTTAAAAAAAAAAGCCTATTCTGTTTAACTGCAAAGGCCTCCCCATAGCTTTCCAATCCTGTTTACAATTTGCCCTCTCCGACCAATCCGTCAAGTACGAGTCCAGATCGTCACGCCAGCGTTTCTTGGGCCTGCCTCGGTTACGACGGCCGTCTTCAGGCACCCCCTGTGTGACTATCTTCGCCCAAAAAAAAACCATTTTATGAATATCGAATGTCGAGGTAAATATGCACTTACCGGCTGGTTTATCCATCAACTTGTTTTCAACTCCGATGATTGGGTGACCATCATCTGCAAAGTATAATAAGAATAGTGATTGTTATGTATTTCTTGTTGTGTCTTATTGTAACTTTTGTAAGAACAATTTGCGCTTTTCCATGCTACGGAAATTTCAGGAAAAAATGGGATATTTATATCACACGTTAGTTTTTCCAAAGACATATAATATAGATGATGATTGACGAAGTTTATACTTTTTCTGGGAGTCACTTATGAGAGCCTAACATTTTTTTTTACGAAACTTAATAATAGGTTTGTGTCCTGAAAAAATCTAATTAGTCCGTCAGTTAGATTATCAAAAAATATAAGAGACGTATTTTTTCTTTTGTTACGTAAACCAAAATTGACGAAGATATGACGCTTTTGAAATTCTCAATACGTCACGCCGTGCTATAATTTTTAGTGCGTTGCCGTTGTGACGTCACGGGCCCCCACTCTCGAGTTTTGATGAGTGTTATCTTTGTCGCTTTTAGCCGTGTGGTATCCGGCAGAGTAGAATAGAACCAACCCATTACACTCACGGGTGTCGTATAAGGCGACTAATGTCTGAGGCAGAACCCTTGTGCCTCCGTAGACCTGAGAATGGGCAGCAGCGTTTTCTGTTAGTCTTTCATCACTGCGATCCAATCCGCCTGCCAAGCGTGGAGATTACGGCAAATTCCTCCCATCATGGGAGAGGCTTATGTCCAGCAGTGGACGTTATGGGCTGTTGTTTATCTTTGTCAATATTCATTGATTTACAAAAATAAAAAATACGGGTTCTTTATTTTCCAATACTGACGGACTAAATAGATTTGCAATTTATTGATGGTGGAAACTAGCCTATTATAGTGATTGATAAAAATAATGTAAAATACTCGTACTCCGGCCACGGCGCGCATTGTTCTCTCAAAAGGGTGCTTACATAAAGAAGCAGGTTACCGGTACGGGCGAGTCGGTACCGATCGGTGCAGGTATTCATTTCTGTTTTCTTATGCGCTCGCTTCACCGATCGGTACCGACTCGCCCGTACCGGAAACCTGCTTCTCTATGGGAGCACCCAAAGAAGTGACTACCGGTAGCTTAGACCATGTTCCCGATGCTGGTGAGCTACTGTTTTGTTTACATTTTTTAATGTATTTACATACCTTTATTTAGCAGTTCAGCAGGTTTCTGTGTTACATCCAATGATAACGATTTCTGTCCGACATCTAAAATGAAATTGATTTGTTGTATTTCAAGTAAACATTAAAGTTCGCCTGTTTAACGTCTCATGCGATACCCCGGCGAGCTTATAGCCATCAATTAGGCACATACCCAAACTCCGTGGCTGCTATTAGGAAATTCCTGATGGAAAAACCCAATAACGTTTTGCCCGACCTGGGAATCGAACTCAGGTCCGTTCGGCTGTAGCGCTTGCGATCATTAGAACAACGAGGCAATAATAATATACCATAAAACTGTTAAGGGGACTACCGGAGAATGCTTTATAATGCAAAAAAGCATATGATTCACTGCAATTAACAAAACCAGAAAAATATATGATATTCTTCAGGATATAATTATGCTAGTACGATAGTGTTTTGAAAACATAAAACAACAAATTTTACTCAATAATAAAAATCACGAGCTTATGTCTAAAATTTTCTTTTAACGAGTAAAAACCATACTAAAATACATGCGATCATTCTGATTTTTTGGCAAATAATTCTAAAAGCAATAATTAGCATGATAGTGTTTTATTTTTTTAGTCCAATCAATAGATTTTTTGTCAATCGCAAAAACCACTCATTTCGCACTATTCGGCCGCAGTGACCGACGTAACAACCACTTTGTAGTGCAAGCTGATTAGAACTTTATTCTAACAGTATTTCAAACAAAGTTTGAACCACCACAAATAGAGTTGCTAATTTAGCTCCTGTAGTCGCCTTCATATACCACAAAACACTTACCAATAGGCTTATCCTGTCTATGTAAGTCATCTGGCTTGAATATATCTGTCTTTATCTTTATTTTAGGTTGGTCTAAATCCCCACCCTGCAACAAAAAGTAATTCTATTCAATCATTCGTTCAAATGAATGAGAGTTTACTAAGTACAGTGGAACCTTTTGTATGTAACAGGTAAATGTCCCTTTTGAATGGAAGTTTGTGACGACATTAGTCCGACAGGAGTGCAGAGCAGAGGATTAATTGATGATATTGCAGAATCAACTTTATTTTCAGTGACTTAAGTGTAACAGAATACGAGAGTGTGGTTAAGGTCCAAGGAGTAGTTTTTTTTATACAACTTTGCACTTTATGACTCTTAAAACCAAGTCATTTCATTTCATTTATTCAACAACAATTTACATTGTTTCGAATGTGATACATAAAAAAATAGTTGTCTGTTTTTCAATGTCGGCTTGGGCTGAGCCTATGCTACCTGCAACCCCAGTTGTTTGTAGACCTTAAAGACAATGCCGAGAAGGGTCATAATGAGTACAGCATTTTTTAGTACTTTTGAAAAATGGGTATTTGAAGAAACTATTGCCGTCGCGCTGCGTCAAGCGTACCCTTGTAGAGTGCGATAGGGACAGCTGCAGCTCGTTTCGTATTCCCCTTTTTTCTCCTCGAAACCAGAGCCGATTCAATCATTATTAACAGTAAAATTTTAAGAAAGAGAACTTTTCGTTTTGTTTGGTAGTCCTCTAATCAGGGCCGTAAAAAATGAGGAATTTTTTGTCATTTTTGGAGGGTTACTATTTTTTTTACATACTACCAATCCGCACTGGGCCCGCGTGGTGGATTATCGCCCATTCCCTCTCATAGAGAGGAGGCCTGTGTCCCAGCAGTGGGAACATTAATAGGCTGATGATGATGATGATGACTAGTTACTGAAATAAAGAAAATGACAGGGATGTGTCGACAGTAGACCTTTCTTTTATGGGAAAAAAAAAGGATTGCTCTAGATTCTTAGATCTTGAATAATGCCTCTAGAATCTAGAGGCATTATTCAAGAAGAAAAAGGGGGAATACATTTGTATGAAGAATCACAGCCCCTGTTCCCTCTTAATAATCAACAATCATTAAACTATTCCCATCTACAACAACTTACTGTTGGATGTACGAAATTTTTACACCATTGTATTGACTCATAATTTTAACAAAATTTAACACAACACTACTACACAGATGTGTCAGTAACTAGATGTGTTACATAATAAAGATTGTGTGTTATAAAGGGATGTTGTTACATATTAAAAGTTCCACCGTACTTATAAAATATGATGTTTAAATATTAACCAAAGTACTGGGAATGTGGACATTGAACTCTCTCTGCCGTGCCTGTAGAGCCTGATTAAAAATATACACACATTATTACAATACACATTAATAAAGAAAGAAAAATACAACATTATAGTTGTACAAAGATCTTTTTGCGTGTGGTCAAAATCGGAACTAAAGCCACCATCTTGTTTTTTAAATAAATACAGTTTACGAAAGCTGTGTAAATGTTATTGGAGTGCCAAAAGATTCTTGTAGCACTTTAAATGAGTTATTGAGTTGTTATTGAAACCATAAACAATGCAAAGTTAAATTTTAGTTGCTAAAACCAAACTAAAGTATTGCCATAAAAAATAAATAATAATAGTGTTAGTAACACCTAAAATGTGCAAAAAGAATACGTTGACAAAGTTAGTTATAAAAAGCTGTAAGAAAAAGTATTTTTTTTTTTTACACAGATTATTAAATTTTGCATGCATGTACTAAACACCTAGACCTGTATTATAGCAATAAATTATAGCTTGACAAAAAATAGGACATTATAATTTTAATATTATACCATCATCTCATTCTCAGGATGTGGTCGTTTCTGAGCATCCGTCGGCTCAAGTTTGATCTCGGACTTCAGCTGCTTCACATCAAGAGGTTTCTGGGTGTCAAGCGGTGGCAGCAAGTGTGGTTGCGGAGGCCACGCTGGCTTGTGCACCCCCACATCTCCGTAACCTTGAACTAAAGGAGTGCAGTCAACTCACAATACACAAAGACATCAAAAATAAATTAAATTGTAAGTATAAAAGTTTTGTACTTAGTATAGCTTCATGATGAAAGACATTAACAGAGAGAAAACAGGGTTTTAAATATTTGTTTCTAAAATATTATGTTTATAATATTTATGTTACCTAATAGATCATAACCCTACATTATTCAAGTTAACTTGATTAAGTTAACTTGAATGAATGTTACATTTTTACAAAATAAATTTGAACAATGCAGCTTCCATAGATAAAAATATGTCAACAACCTTGAAAATCTGTCAAAAATAACCACACAAATATGACCTCTATTTTCTGTTTCATTAAATCTATTATGGTCTACAAGTTGACAATGTTTTGCTACAAATAAATTAAATAAAAATATTATGAAAAAGTTGACATCTAAACTTACCCATATGGGACTGAGGCATGTGTAGCTGCGCCTGGGGAGGCTGTTGTGGCGGGAAACTCTGGTGATGCGGGTAATTCTGGTGCGCAGGAGGCGCGTACGACAGATTCTGAGGGGCATAGCCCCCCGGGGGCGGAGGCCCATACGGCGAAAACGCTTCCGGAGGCGGATAATGAGTGTTATACGCGCCAGCATACGGCTGATAGGGTATTTGATGACCATTATCTACAACAATGACAACAACGTTAAAACTTCCGGCATAACCAATTTCCTCCGTGTTTCGCGCTCAAAGTTCACTTACCTATGTAATTTAGCGGCAAACCGTTTCCCTGGACTACACCGTGGCCCGGTTCGCCCTCCATTCGCAATCGCTTCTGATTCATGGCTCTTTCGGCTTCATAATTCATCTTGGTAACTAAAAACAACAACCACTTACAATAGCACAGTGCACGATTGCATTAAAACTCATTTCTACATTGATATTGCAACCATACAACGCATATTAAACATTCTCGCGTTAATTGTGACGGACGCCAACCGGACGCCAGCACAAAACACAGGTTATATGCTCAGCAAAAGCAAACACAAGCGTACCTTTGTTGGTCAATGATTGTTATTGATTTTAGTTTATAGACGCACTTAGAGCATTCCCCGCAATGATTTGGTACATAATAGAGCAGTTTAACAAGTCAAAATAACTGTTGCATACAAAATATGCATCAAATTATCGGGAACCAACAATGCACAACATGACAATGCACAACACGAGAATGCACGACATTGGAATGTACGTGTTTTGAATTCCAATGACGTACATTATCATGTCGGCCATTCTCGGCCCGGACCAAGAATGCCCGGCATGACAATGTACAGCACGCCAATTGGAATCAAAACAAACAGTGACGTCACATTTAAAAAGTAAAAAGCCATGTGACACTAGGGACGGGTGATACACAGATTTTATTGATTTTGATTGAATATGGATTGATTTTGTTTCATTTGACGTATGGTTAGTTATTATTCTGTGGTATGGTTGACGTTCAATCAATTATATTGAAGTAATCTGTGAATGAAATAATCGTGATGTTATGTTTGGTTTGTTTGGAACTATAAAAACGCAGTTTGGGTTTTCTTGTTGAGTTCTGGTTGTAAGGCACCCTCCTACAGCTAAATTAGGAAGAGAAAATGGTCCTGGAAGAAAACAAAAGCTAATGAAATAGGTAGTTTTTAATAACATCAGCAACGTGCAAGCGTTTTCAACAAGAACAGATATTTCATTGGTGATCTTTGAGATGTTGAAACATGTTTGGCAAGTAAGAACATAAACTGTTACAAATTACAACATCATTGGTGTACATAAGTATAAGTACTTACATAATACGGAAGTTTGAATAGGTATCAGCATTACAACAATTTCTCCATGAGCAACCAGGGCTCTTACTACGAGCTCTTACAAATCGTCTCAATTTGTGATACCATGATGAGCTCTGTAGCTGGGGGCTGTTAGTTTGATCCCTTTGGCTTTGTGATTTATTAGTCAATCCTTGTAGGTACTCTTTAATATGTAAGTAGGTCCATATTATCTGATAAATACCTATCCACAAAACATTCCTACATATTACCTACTAACACCAGCTGGCAGCTGTGGAGACAGTGACAAGATCTCAACATAACATGTAGCTTTAATACAGAATTAAAAATAGTAATACATAAGTAGGCACATACTATAACTATACCGTGCTAGCAAAGTCTAGCTATGAAAAACATTCATCAGTGTTTATATTATTAAAACTAGGAATTTTGTAGAAGGTAAGTAAGTACCTGTAGCTGCCATCATAATAACTTTCTAATTAATCTTATTTATTTTAGATTTTCACTGTGATCGAAGATGTGTGTGACTCACACTTGATGGAGATAATTATAAAAGCAATTAAATATTTGCCCCAAACATAGTCCATATCACTATTGTGTTGCTGCTTGCTGCTCAAGAGGACCGCAAGCCTGGCATAGAATTCCATTACATTATATATTATGGTTTCATCGCAAAAGAAAAAACACTTTAGTAAAAAGTTAATTGGTTATACCTAGTCAAAGCTGCCCTGAATTACATACCTAGCTGCTAAGGCGAAAGAAATACCTACTATGAAATAAATTCAAGAATAAGATCAGCGAACAGTACCAAAATAGTAATTGGATAAACAAAATTATGGGCGCAACCAGAGTTAAGATTAAGTGTGGAGACAGTTAGTATGAAAGTGGCAAAGTAAATTATTATCAGGATAGCATTATAGTTACTGCTCTATCAATGCTAAAGCTTATCTCTCTATCTAAAATAATCTAAAACACCAACTAGGTAATACTTTTATTTTTGATCCATGACAATAAATAGCCTTTATAATAGTAGGTACCACCTACTAATTGTTTGTTACATATTTTTATATGTAATTAAAATTAAGAAATAGGTAATAAATGATGATCATTGTTTTAATTAATTCAATTAATTATATATTGAATTTCATTGTCTTTTTTTCACTCTTCCTCGTCCGTATTAGGTACGTCCTGCAGGATAGTCCTTTCCCTTGTTCTCCACAGATCCCGCGACCATACATAAATCATCTCTTGATCTCTATTCCTAGCTTGCTTCTTTCCATGATACCTTATAAGTAAAATTAAATACCTAAACAAAACTGCAGTATAAATATTATCATCATCATCAGCCATAGAAAGTCCACTATTGAACATGGGCCTCATAAATATAATAATCTATACTTATTAAATAAGTAAGAAATACCAATTTAACCACTAGACCTTGTGGTGCACCTTGGTGGAGGCCTATGTCAAGCAGTGGACTGCAGTTATGATGATGATGAACCATTAGCTATTTTTATTAGATCATCAACAAAGTAAAAGCCTCCACTGTGATCAGAGTATTTGGCTCGCGATCCCCTCGGATCGCGAGCCAAATACTCTGATCACAGTGGAGGCCCAGAACCTCTTCTGGGTTGGATTACCGGTGGGGACACTGTCTCACAAAAATGTCTTTAGGGGACTGTTCCAAGTTTAGGTAAGGCATTGCAGGTTAAAATCACCTGTTTGCAGGCGCGGATACAGGATTTCTTTCAAGGAGGGGCAATTTTTGGAAAATTCATTAAAAAAAATTGATAAACTTTTGATAGGTAAATAGGCGTTACTTTACAGAAATCCATGATAAGCAAGTTACAAGAGGGCGCCAGCTTTTGGGCCAGGGGGGGGGGGGGGGGGAGCGCAGCGAGAAATTCTTTACGACACCTTGCCTTGGACAGGTTTTATTGGTTTCGAACGATCATATAGGAGTTACTTGGTCGAATTTAAGATAAATTCAAGACAAAGTAGTCTTTAAAGCTCGAAAATTGTAACACTTTTCCTACCGACCTACTGGAGTTACCTGGGCCACTTATAGATTTGTCTTTATGTGGCCCAGGTTAACACTCATGAAAAACTAGGCTTCAAGAGCAAGCGAAGCGAGCTCGAAATTTTTTACATTGCCTCAGATAATTATGCTATAATACCATTCTATGGCATCAGGCAGGAAAAAGTGAGCCTCTAGGGGCAGCTGCCTGCCTCCTCCTGGCGACGCCCATGACAAGATATACAACTAGAATATTTAGTTTCAATTCCGTCAAACTAGTTCAAGCTTGGCTAGTGACGTATTTGGTCCGGTTCAGGGGGGGGGCAATTGCACCCATTGTTGGGGCCCTGTATCCGCGCCTGCCTGATTGATTACAAAGTAAGATGATTCCGTGCTTCGGATTCGGAGGGCACGTTTCTGTAGGTCCTGCAGTGAAAGTACGTAGGAATCGATTCGATAAAATCTTACAGCTAATCTCGACAAATTGAGTATGGTACGGTGCATTGTTAATTTAATTGTCGTCCACTTTAAGGACTAAGTGGGGAAACCAAAACCCCATGATAGATAGATAGAATTGTGTCTGTAATTGCGGGTATCGAACAGCTACATCGAATCGAATCGATTTCGCAAGTACGTAAGTACTATTTCAACTGTAGGTAACTAAAATTTTAACGATTTCCAACGAAAATGCAAGTACGAAACGACATTTTGGATCTACCAAAGGTGCATTGGGCAGGAGTACAATCTTGCCCTTGGCCACAAAACTAAGAAAGGTTGTGCAAGAAGTATCGAGGGCAACAGTTCGCCGCCTCTTCCACACCTACCTACGTGAAGCTCCCAGGAACTGCAGCTAAAGGAGAGCCATCGTGGAAGGATTCCAGCACTGGAAAGCGAGATTGCCTTGGTTGTGTCGATTGCACCCATGTTACAATAGTCACACCCTACAACACCAATCCCGATGAGCCCTCATATGGGTATAAAAAGGGTACTACAGCAATAACACACAGTTTGTTAGTACTTATTTATTTTCCAATTTACAGTGTATTGACTTTTATTTATTTAACAATCTATAATCACAGAAAAGCCATAATTAAATCTTCCAATATTTCTTTCAAGTTAAATAGGAATTAGAATAATTTATTAAAAAGTATTACAAAAGTGTACATTTAGGTGCAGTAGTGTTTCAGAACATTTTAATAACTCATTCAGAGGATATATTTATCCCCTCCCAGTATCTAGGTACCCAACAACATCCACAATCTTCTTATACAAGTATGCTAATTATTTTTCCTAAACTGTTTTAGGAGTGCGATGTTAACTGCAGGCTTTTAAATGTAAATGCACAATTCCCAGGGTCGAGCTCAAGCCCTCTTTGCATTCGCACTCTTGGCCCTTGATTTGAGACCCCTCCATGTCTGTAAGTAAAGCATTAACAGCATTATAACCTTAATCACTTTATAACTACCTCTGTGATAAGTCAGTCTACTACTCGGGTAGTGGACTGCTAACTCAGAGGTTGTGGGTTCAATCTCCATAGTAAATATTGTGATAGGACTCTCCCTCCACCAATCTTCGGATGTAATAATCATCGGTGAAAAGAAGGTGTACCAGGTGTCGACTGTGACACATGGGAACAACTCTGACACCCCTTCAGGGATTCATGTTGTGACAATATAATGTTGTGATCATTATTATGATCAAACAAAAAAATTCATTTGGAACTAAAGTTGAAAAAATTATAAACAAATGATATAAAATTACATCCAGCAGCCTTTTTATTGAGAAAAAGCTAATAGTGTATTCACTCTGTTGTTAGAAACCAATTTCCAGTAGTGAACATGCCACTGTGATGTGAAAAGCTATAAGATGATGACAAAGATTGTAAAAGTTGGTTGTATTGAATTGATTAGAGCACTTGAATCCTTGTTGTATGAAGTATGAAACTTTAGAACTATTTTATACTGTTCCAATATAAAAATACGTACCTTGCTCATTCAGCTATCTCCGAGAACGTTGAAAAGTGAAACATTCCTGTTACTGCAAAGACGAAACATTGACTGTGTGAGTGTGACTATTTATTTGATATTAAAATTAAATTAGTGAAACACAAAACAAGTTTTTTTCTCAAACCTCAAAAGAAAGCAAGAAAGTAATGTCTTGTCTTATGTCAGTGTTGCCAGATGGAATCTGAAGAAATCAGTAGAAAAATTAAAGTTTTAGCAGTAGATCGAAGAAAAAATCTGTAGATTAAAAAAGTCATACCCACATGAGGTAAAAAGGAAATGAGCTTGAATAGGGTACATGACAAAAAAATCTAATTATTCTGTCAGATAGATTTTCAAAAAGTATTGGACACGTATTTTTTCTTTTTTCACGTTGTGACAGAAAGGGTGTCCGTGGGGGTAAATAAAAGAAAACCACGGACCCAGGTCAACATAAAAATATATTAATAAAATAAACGGGTGTGGGTAGGTTTATGGTCACAAGTTTCTTCAAGTCAGCCCGGGGGTTTGCACGGTACTCTCCTGGCTTAGCCCGGCGTGACGATGACCGTAGCGGTGTGCCACGCTGCAGACGCCAGGTAGGGTGACGGACGGCAGATGATCGCGCCGACCCGTAGAATTCCGACGCGGCCACGCAGGTAAAAGGTACCCGCTGCGGAGCCCGCGGTAAATTGGATGCCGGTAAAACGGTTGTCAGCCGAAATCTTGAATGTCAGCCGGAATCTTGAATGTCAGCCGGAATCTTGATGTCAGCCGGAATCTTGAATGTCAGCCGGAATCTTGAACCCTGGAAAATAACGTCCAGCGTGTCACGGAATGGCTAGCAGTCATCCCCGCTGATTGAGACACCAAGGCAAAAGCAAAGCGAGAAATACCCGTGCGCTAATGAAAGTGATGTGTGGTAGTCACAATCAGTACGGAGTTTACATGATGGTGGTGGTAAGCACGACATGATTTGCACATTATGAGTGTCATGAGGGTTATTGTAACAATGTCAAATACACTCGGCTGAAGGCTACAAGATTTAAGCATTTGAATGTGCATAGCAAAAACGGTGATAGAAAGTGGCTCACATCTTGAGACCACGTAGCTAGTGATACACAAAATATGAAAACGTGAATTGCTGTTCAACACTTACCCAGTATGGGGTTTACGCAGACACAAAATGGAAAGAGTTAGGTTACTAACAAAAATTAAAGCTGCCTGCTTTAAGCCCGAATATTCTAGATCACGAATACTTCTAGAAATTTAATATCCGATGAAAAAACGCGTCTAGTCACTGGGAGCAGAATACTTCCAAAAAGGACTCGTCATCGCGAGTCCGTGACATTTATACTGGCGTGTTTACGCATAGACAAGTCTTCACTCATTCGATCAGATACACGTAACGCGCGCACAGCACTGGTAAAACAGCTAATTTTAGTCGTATAGTAACTGCACGGCCCAATGAGTATGTATACTCTGTGGCGTTTGTTTTGACATTTAACTTATTTAGTGTTGAATAGGTTATGTTTACAAAGTAACGGTAGAAACTATTCTGAGTTTCTACAACGTTACAACGTAAACTTAAAATGAAAACGATACATTGCGTCGAAAACTCGTGTAACGTCATAATTAAGTACATTTTTTACTCAAATGTGACGTCACAAGCCAAACTCATGAGCTTTGACACGTTTTATATTCGACAATTTTTATTAATTTGATAAAACAAAGAACACGTATCCAATATTTTTCGATACTTACTACGGTTGTTGAGCAAATGTCATGTTATCTAGGCCTATAAGCCAGATGACGCGACACGTCGTCAATAATTAGATGATACGATCTGATTTGAAAAAAGCAGGTAGATTTCCAATCAAGGCAGTAGATCAGTAGATTTTTTTTTAAATCAGGTAGATCTACTGCTAAATCAGTAGATCTGGCATCACTGTATGTCATTGTCAACTGTCAAAGTGTCCACAACAAACTTTTTTTTTGGCAAAGGTAAACATGACGACGAATATTCAATGTAAGTATGTTGCACAAAAAAAAATAGTTACTTTATATTTACATATACGTTTATTATATTAATTGATCATTATATCAAATACGATTTTAGATTCAGTTGATATATCTTGTAAATATTAGAGATTTTGTAATTATATCGTATTTTCTTTCCCCCCTTGTGGGCGGTGAGATAAGGGCTAGCTCGCCGTCCGTCCGTCTTACGACAGGCAATGTTGACGGCAATACTCAATACGTTTATTGCATTCCACAATGTGAACTTAGGTGGTAGGTATATAAAGACACATTCGTTTTGGAGCATTGTGGGGCCTGTCGGGCATAACAACATAAAAATTAGGAGGAGGGCTATTCTATACACACGCACGTTTGTGTTACACGCGCGCCTCAAAAAGATGTCAGCAAAAAGGGGTCCGCAAAGACGAAGATATACCATGGCCAACACAAAGGGCCAAGGAGGAACATGGATGGGTTATAATCAGCAAAAGTCTGACACTTCGCCTAGAGCGGGACCGGGGTCATTTGAAGATTTCCCATCCGAAAAAAAAGGTGTTTTAACCCACAAATAGAATTTCGATAGTTACACTTCTCTTGTCCGCCTAAGTAACTATCTTTAATGAAAACGGTTGAACAGAGAGAAAGCTGGAGTGTCATGTTTGTCTAAGCCAGATTAGCCAGAGTCCGCCTTTTTTTTCGCCTGGAAAAAGTACTAAGCTAACAAAAATTTAAAAAAGGAAATTCGATCATAGAATCACGCACTAGTAGTATTCTAGTATCACGTACATATCCCTTCATTTGTGGTCATGATCCGCGCTAGCGCGCGTCTGTGGGGTCTGGTTGTGGGGTCGCGCCATTCGAATAACAGACGAGTGGCTATTACCCAGAATTAAAATACATAGGTACCACCTTGAAATTATGCTAAGTAGTGCTTTTGCTAGATTATCTTTTAATCAACAAAACAACTTCAGACTTTCAGAGGTAGGTTCCCATCGAGTCACACTGTGTGACCCGTTGCAACCTTTTTCCAGGAGGGTTCCCAACGTGTCACACACACCCAGTGTAACCGTGACATGTTGGAAAAAAAATCCACTGAGCCACAATGTGACACGATTGGGTGTGACTCGCTGGGAACCGATCATATTATTTAGTAGGACGAAGGACACCGCTCGTACTCGTAAATAACGTACATAGTATGCTGTTATTATGGATTTGTATTTTCTATCGATATATTCAGAAGTCCAGGAAACAATCCCTATTGCCATGGAACCACGGGTAATTAAAATAATCACCGGGACCACGGGTAACAACTCCCTCTGTAGGTAAATGAAACCTTCGGACTTCGCTACCAATAAGCCGCGTAAATCTTGATTCTGTAAATCTTTTGTTTATAATTATTTTTTTAAAATTCAAATTTAGAATCGTTCAAAAAGAAATGAAATGAAATTATTTATTTGCAAATAGGATATAAATCACATAGAAACGTCAGTATTTTGTTGTAAGAGAACGAAGGCACCGGCATTTCTTAACTGACTACCCCAGAGAAGAAATACCGAAAAAAACTCAGGGATCGTGGTCTCTTTTATAGTCCAGACACTATTATTTGTAGCGATATCAATGTGAGTGTGATCATGTAGGCATTGTCTGTTATGGTCTTTTGAGGAAAGAGCCATAGCAGGTTTGAGTTGACCTGTCCCGAGAGACAGCACGCATGCATCAGTCATCGTGTAGCTGAACCACTTTTTATGGAGCTCAGCGACCTGTCACACGACACTACCAGAGCTGCAGAATATTTGAGTAGGCCACTTACAAAATACTCAAACCCGTCAGACAGTCTGGTGTCACGTATTAGTTATTGAGTCGTTAGCATAGATGATACTCACATTCACAAACAAAGTTACATTTGACTGAATTAATATTATTATCATGTCAATGAGTTATGTCATCATGTCAATGAATTATGTCATCAACCAAAAAAAATACGAAAAATTAATAATAATACAATATTTGAGGCAATTAATTCAGTGTCAAAAATAAAATTAATATGAAAATAAATGTATAGTCTAGCATCCAGAGGCATAAAATAAGATATCACAGGATTCACAGGCTAAGCGAGCACTTCATTCTCAAGCGTGTTTAATGCCCGATCCAGACTCTCGCGAGGCGCCTCCTGCAGAGTGGAGGCTGCACGAGTGCTAGCAATCCACACTCTCGATTGATTCACTTGCCCGCTACGTCTTCTACAAAATGGATGTGATTGAAGTGACTGCGTTAGTTACTTTATGTGCCTACCAATATTATTTATTTATTTATTTGCTAACATGTAAAACACTGGTTATTAGGCACGCATTAAAATTTCATGACACAGTATTAAGACATGCACCCTGTAAGGGCATTGCAAATATTTTATATATCAAATTATTAGATTACTTAAAATATTGATTCTAATTATTACAATTAATTGCATTAAAATTGTTTACATTACAAATATTATATTACATTAATTATACAAAACATTATTCAATAATTTATTTATTATTTTATAATTAATCATTATTATCAGTTCGTTCAATCATTTTTGTCATAGGTATAGGTAATGTAGCAACTAATATTATTTTACATATACGTCAAGTTAATATTATTACAGGATAAATCGATTCACAATTTGTCAGTTTTAAATTCCTCAACGGTAAAGTCTAAAGCCTTTCTTGATTAACAAAGATTTCAACTGTTTCCTTACTCTGCAGCAGTTACAACAAAGTGAGCGAGCGCGAGAGTGTGGATGATTCCCTCGCCTCACCCCTCGCATCCTTTGACTCGCGTCCGAAAAACCGACACAAAACGGAGCGACAGCGCGCAGCGAGGCGAGGCGAGGGAAGACGAGAGGACACAAGAGCACCGTCCACACTCTCGTACTCGCGTTCCCTCGTGTAGCCTCGTGGAGAGTCTGGATCGGGCATTACATTTAAGTAGGTAATCTGATATTTTGAAATAAACTTTTTTTTAAAGTTTAGTTTTAATGCAATTTTTAAATTTCTTGAAGGGTACATAGATTACGAGTTTTAATGGGAAGTTTGTTATAGAAGCGTACATTTTTTTTTGTAAATTAACCCATGAACGAGTTGCACTCTGTGGAGGTACAGTACCTACGGAAGTATTTCTCAAAGGTTTATGAAATAAGCTTTCTTCAAAAGAATTTAAAACTCGCCAGTATTTTTTTAGTTAAGAATTTTATACGAAATATCCGTATACGGTGTTGATGTGTGTATTATAATAAAAGTACTCTGTGGTGCGCAACCTGTAAAGGCTGCTTTACGCCGGGGCAACACTGCGGCATTGCAGCATGCTACATATTGTGGCGTGCGTCATCTTGTGGTGTGCTACAAATAACCTATGTATGCGGCAATTGCGGTATGCTGCAGCCTATTTTATGCGGAGGCAACATCGTGCTTATATAATTTTCAAAGCATCGTAAAACATAACCTATAAACTGTATGACGCACCAAAAATGTGGCATGGAATCCATTGTGTCTGGATCAATGATATTTTAATAAACAGATATGTTATACACCTACAAAACCACCGAAAAAAGTGGTCCGCGGGCAGCGCCAGCTCACATACACGCAGTGACGCAGAATAAAGGCAAAACAGGCCAATTGGCCCGTTTTCGAGACTTCACGATTGCGCGCTCACAACATATCTGTTTAGTGTTTACTAGAATATCATTAGTTTGAATAGAAGCTGCGACAGTCTGCCACATGACGCAAGTTGTTGCCATGCCGCACGATTTTTGCCACGATGTGCAACATTTTAAATTTTTGTAGCATGCGGCCTAGTGGCATGCAGCAAAGTCGCACAGTGTTGCCCCGGCGGCGGCGTAAAGCAGCCTTTAGAATCTTTGCGTCGCCAATAGGTAGTTGTTTTTCCAGGACCAACTCGCGCCAGTATCATTTTGGCTCTCGCCATCCCAAACATTACCGACCTGTAGAAGCACCGTATGATTACATATTCGCCACGGTTTACAATAAGCCAGCTGGTCTCGGGGTACAGTGCTGTTTTACAATCATGAGCCTTGAGTTCGATCCCAGCTAAAGGTCTTTTTGTGAATCGAGTAATTGTTTTTGTTTTTTTATTTCATGCATTTAAAATTTGATCCCCGAAGGTCATACTTTAGGACATGAGCGTAGGCCAAAGGCCGGCAGAAATTCGACGACATGGCTGACGGGGTATAGGGTGGCAGCTTTTTTTTTTTGCCCATTTCGACTATCTGTAGAGCGTCGACTACGCTTTTTAAACCCATCATTCAACCTCAACATACCGGAGCCAAAATGACACTGGCGCGAGACTGTCGTGTTTTTACATGCAATTTCCACAGAATTTAATTTAATTTAATAGAATTTTTACTTTGCTGGTGAACTTAAAATGGAACGTGTTATAACAGTCAATGGCTGATCGAGTCCCTATCAACTTTTCAATCACGCAATCAATCGTCTAACGTCTTTCGGAACAGCACTACCTGGCTCAATTACCTAGTATCCATGTCCAAAAATTTCGAGTCACGTGATGTCGCCAATTATCATGCTGTACATTCTTGGTCCGGACAAGCAAGGTACACCCCAGCAATTGGAGACATAGGTCGTACATTGTTGTGTCGTGCATTGCTGGTGTGTGCATTGCTGGTGTGTGCATTGCTGTGACGTGCATTATAGGGACTCAAATTATCGGTCTAATGACAGTAAAATTAGAAAAAAAACACAAGTGAAGCGGAGTTCTAGTATTTTTTTTCTCATTCTTTCGTGGGTTTTTGGTTATGGCAACTTATTTTTTTTTGTTTTTTTGCTTGTCGAGGTCAATGTTGTCGAGCGAGAGAGTTACACAATTTTGAATCTGTTACTGTTTTAATCTTCAAAATATCAGTGATTTGAAACTATGTTTTTGATGCATTAGTGATTAATGATAATTTTTTTAAGTTTTTTATTACATGCATTGTTGATAAAAACCAATGAGAGTAATGCTTAAAATATCAATGATTTGCTACGGAACGTGCTCCAAGATAAAAGAAATACGAAAGAAACAAGAAATAATGCACACACTAACTTTTTTTGTAACAGCAATACTAGACTGGATTTTTTAAATAAATCTTATTTATCTTGCCACCTTTTAAAATTGTCTACTACTTTAGTATTAATTTTATAACACAGGAGCTTACAGATATTATGCAAATAAGTCATGTCAATAGTTAGGCGACTATTAATTAGATTCGTTTTAAATACAATTTGCGGTCCTCTAAACAATCATAATGTTTGAGAACGGATGAAATGGTACCAAAAGCTTTTAATGTATTTGAAGGTAGAAAAAAAGGCAAATAAAATGGTAATTTAAAAGTACCCCTCTACCTCCACCAACACCATGCAAAAAAGTAATAATAATATTAATAATTTGCATCAGGCAGGCGTCAGCGTTGAATGGAGTGCTGTGAGTTGTGACTGTTTTTAAAAGTTTTTTTTTTTCAAAGTGTTAACAACGTTTTTGTACTGTGTTATCGAACCATAAACATTTTGAGAGCTGCTTTAGATTTAATTTGTGTTGTTTATATTTTAAAGGTAAGTTTTTGACACTGTACTATTTCACCACAATATTTTTGTGCTGAACTACTGAAGTTTGAAAATCACATTTTGTAGATTTTCACGTTACCAGACGATTTAACTCTAGAGATTTCAGAACTTGTAACCTAGTCTAGTTTTTATTTGAATGACTTCGTAACTTCTGTGAAGTACAAAGTACGGAAAAGTTTTCGATACGTAAAAAAGTTATCACAAAAAAAAACCCAAGTCCAAATAACTATGAAGCGAAATGAATCAAACTCACCGATAAGATTAATGGGTGATATTCCGTGGAATAAGTACTAATGGTTTAGGTTTTATGATAGGAAATAACCAAGTTCTAGGTTAGTACCTATCTTAATTTACTTTTCAGCTTTTATCAGTCATGAACGTTTCAGCGGTACATTGGCCTAGCACTGAAAGTGAAACGATAACACAGCAAAAAGTTTAAAGTTTTCTCTAAGTATAAACTTTTTGTTGGGTTAATTTTGAAATAATGGTGAGCTTACAGTACCTAGATCAAATTTTATTGGTGATAGGTCTGTGATGACAAGATGATCCGTTAAACAAGAACTTATTCTCACTATTTAATACCCAAAACATAGTAGACATACAAAAACAATGGACACAGCGACAAGATAAAATCTCTTTTTTTATTGTATTATTAGTTATAAATATTATTTCATTTATACACATATTTTTGACATTTTTAAATATTTCTTAATAAAACTACATAAAAAAACATTAAAAAATATAAAAAACAGTAGCCCACCAGCGCTGGGAACAGGGTCCGAGCCGCCGGTGGTCAGGGCTCTTGAGAGAGGAACCTCCTAACAATACGTGCCGTGTCCAGAAGTACCGCTTTCTGTATCAAGCCCTGGATCCAGCTGCCAAGCTATTAATATAAATATTATTATTATTAGAAGTGATATCATCATAATATTTCTTATCATTTACCTATCAATGTACCTAAACAGAACCCTCTCCTTCTAATTTTGAAATCATGTACACTTTTATCTATTATCTATGGACATCAATTTGATTGGTTGTATAATTTGGTCAGCCAATCAGAAAGGTATAATGTGATAGTGAAGTGATCAAGATTATAGGCTGATAAAAATTTGGGTACCTACTCCTGGTTCAGTACTCATCTCAACCATGACTTTTACCTAAGCGTTATATTTAAAATATGTTGAGTAATTTTTCTAGCTACGTCAATAATCTTTAAAAGGAAGTTTATTAATTGCAAATTAAATGTATAATGTGTTAAGGGTGAGGAACGTAATTAATAATAATAATAAAGCTTATTTATTCCATTACAAAGTAGTATTTGAATACCTAGTTATGTAAGTGAAGTATTTCTGCTCTTGCAATGGATCCCTTTTGGGTGCAAGCCTCCTCCATCCACTTCCAGTCCTCTCTTTCTGCACCGAGACTTCTTCTATTATATCACCTGCTGAATCATCTGCTCACCGATAGCAAATATGTTTTTCATGATCTTCTAACTCACTTCCGTTTCTTCTTACTTCGGCTAGCACTAAAATATGGCAGTCTATTTTTTCTATGGCATAGGAGAGTTCTAGGAATTTAGTTTGGATTTAGTTTGTTTATTTATTTTTATAGATAGAGGAACCTAATTACACATTCAGATTATTATCCCTAGCCTTCCTGGCATCAGTGGGCCGTCTTACGGATGGATTCTGTATTTGTTCAATTTCTCACGAGTAAGTGTTGCCCTGCAACTATATTCAAAATGCCTTCCCAACTTGCCAAGTGTAAAGATAGCAGATGCATTAATTGGTACCCAAACCCTATTCATTTGGAATAGAATATAAATAATGGGTCTAAATGGGCAAAAGTCGCATTGCAATCAAGAGTACTTCAATTCTTACAAGTACCAAAACCGCAGGATACCAGAGGTAGGGTCAATTGATAAACAGGCCCTGCCTTACCTCTGTCTGTCAAACTAGGCCGAGAAAGTCCTAAAATAGACTATAGAATGTTAAGGCTGTGTTATGAAACCTCTTAGTAAAACTGAATTAGAATGTTATGTGTAATTTCTAATACAGATTAGAAATTACACATAACATTCTAACTCAGTTAAAATATCTCCGGCAAAATACATTTAAAAGGAACATATTTTATGTGCTTCTATTTCTGTTGCGCGGTGACTAAGATACTAGTTATTTTAGTATGAAGTCCTCATTTTAAGCTTTTTTTGAGATCTTCTATTTGAATTATATTTCAATTCTGTTGGTCTTAAGCACTGATAAAAGCTTATGGTCCTTTGTCAGAATATTTTTATGAAATTGAATTTTTTTATTTGTGTATTTCAATTAAATTAACCAATAAGTGCAGCCGATAACATACATCATACTTTGCATGCATTTTCCTCAACAGATAGTGAATTAAACATAATATTTTTTTGTGGTTTGTTAAAAAAATAAATCTTATTGTTCTAGAAATAATCATGGAAGTTTACGACATAGAGTACCCCAGCATCGTTGAGCAGGATTTGATGTTGTAAGTATTATTGTTTTATGTATGTTTAATAAGCTTTTACAGGTATGAATGTTCTTAGAAAACATTCTTGACTCATTAATCACGGACAGAGTTTGTTTCTTGACGTTTTTTTTTTAGTGAATTTATTATGAGGAGCTCAGGGCTTAGACATAAAACCTTTGTGTACATCTTCATGCCAGTCATGCTTTACGAAATTTGTCAGTGCCTAGAGTCTGCGCCAGATAAGTCTATACTAATATTATAAAGAGGTAACATTAGTTTGTAAGTTTGTATGTAGGGGGTAATCTCCGGAAGTAATTAACCGATTTCAAAAATTCTTTCACCATTTGAAAGCTACATTCACCCTGAGTAACAGGCTACATTTTATCCCCGTACTCCCACGGGAACGGGAACTACGCGGGTGAAACCGCGGGACGTCCGCTAGTAGGAAATAAAGGTCATTAACCCGCATACATTTATTCAAATACAGAAAACAGAAATAATGACATAAACTTGCCCCGAAACTACCTTTATCGTGATCCTTGGCTTTTTCTAGTAATAAAAAACGAGTCATAATGTATTGTCGGGGTACCTACGCAGTGAAATTAAGGGGCGCAGACTATAGTACCTCAGAAAGCACTTTAAACCATTGAGTGGAATAGCGTAAAGCTGTTATAATGCAGTTGCATTCATAACAGGTAGTCAGATGCCTAAGAATCTGTCCAGAAGCTTTGCCAAGGGGTATTGTTATCGAATAAGTGTATCATGGAGATCAGCTGCATCCGGTTAGACTAAAAGCTAACATTACAGTTATTTAGAAGCTACTCAGACGAGGCAGATGATTTTCCATGAAATTTTGTGATATCCTTTCCCATTTATACATAATATAGAATGTCAAAATATTTTTTTCGATTTCCAGGGATATTGGTAGTATGGGTCAATATAGTCTTCAGCTGGAAGATATTCCATCATCATTTACAAGTATTCCATCCCCAGAATCAGATACAATGGATGTTGCCTGCAAACCATGCCCACAAATTGATTTTTCTGTAACTCCTGTAAGTCATTTTTGAATTCGATTTTATTATTATATACTTGATATTTTGCTATATATTAACTTGATATTTTTGTTATTCACTTGAGTTTACGAAAGGCTCTTAAAAACTTTAACTGTAAAAACCCGACTGCGTAAAAAATAACGAATAATAACTTTAAATAAAAACTGAAAAGACAAAAACAAGTTCAGGAGAAAGGACATATTGACTGCAACAGTCCGGACCCATATAATAATCTAGACTAAAATCATAACATTTAATATAGGGACTGAGACTGGGTATAGAGACTGTTGCACGCCGCTGTTGCTGTCGCGTTGTCTGTTGTTGTTGCATTAGTTATTTTTAAGCAGCCGGGGGTTTTTTTTTTTTTTACACATAACTTAGCTATACCACTTTAAAATCGTCATGATGAGCCCTTTAATTTGATACCCATATTGCAGTACTTACACATTCACGACAGACGACATTCACACGACAAAACATAAAAATAAACCATTTACAGTTAAATAAGGGAAGCTAATAGGTTGTTCCAAAGTTACCTATTAAGATTTCCTTTGAATAAGACTTGGTTGAGAAATTAAAAGTGCATTAATATTAGTATCTTTCAGTGTCCAAGTATGACGCACATAATAAAATAGTTTTTTTTTTGTGTTCAGTTCTCTCCCCGAGGCCCCCCGGAAAAAAACAGCTATGCTGGGGACCTTCAATTTTCAGTGGAAGTAAGCAGCAAGGATGTTCACAAGAAGACATTCCTGGTAAGTGTCCCCTTGCAATGATGGCGGTCTTATACAATGTGTATTGAAAACAGACAAGCGATAAGGTGTGTATTCATTGAACGTTAGCCTCTAAATGGCAGGCTAGTTTTGCTATTGGTGTTCTTAATGCAATATTTTTTGAATTTGTCAACCCCATTCTTAATCGAGAAGATTGAATATTAAACCCTAATCTATGGTACCTACTTGTTTATGTGCTCTGAACACATGTTTAAGTCCCATGGTGAATCAGACCATCCTAGACAAGCGGTTTAGATGTTCATTCCCACATAAAATATGCATGAATGTGAAAACAACACACATGGAACTGACATTATCTTATTATTTCGCACAACACATGTGGAAAATTTTAACTGTACCCAATTTGTCTCCAGTACTCGCACCAGCTGTGTCGCATCTACGTGGACATGAAGTGCAACTTTAGCGTCCAGTTCAACTGGAACTACGTGAAGGCACCTCACATGTTCGTGCGCGCTACTGTGGTCTTCTCCGATGAGACACAGGCTGAGAAACGCGTGGACCGATGTGTTCAGCACTTCCATGAAAGCTCTAATGCTGGTTAGTGACGCAACTGTTAATAGAATTAAACCAGATGAGGTATGCGCTTCGTGTTTCGTAACGTTGCGGGGCTTTATAGTTTTTTTAATTGCATAGAGTTGTTAATCTATATTTTTGTAATGAGATTCTCAAAGCACATTTTCAGGAGATCTGTATATCATTGTTTTTGCGATGTGTTTCGTTATAGTTTTCCACAGCTCCTTTAATTCATACTCGAAAACCAACCTTTAGTTCCTACTACTATTTCCTAGTTTTGTAGAAAATGTAAAAGTAGTAATAGTAGTAGTAAAAGAGGAAATATTTGTATTTTTGTATGTAACGAATAAACTTAAAAACTACTGAACCGATTTCAAAAAATATTTTTCCGTTAGAAAGCTACATCTTTACCAAGTATAATACGCTATAAATTATATTGATATCCATGCAAATAAGCCGAGCTATCACAATGGGGTAGATGACACATCAATCAATGAGGGCTTATCTTTTTAGCTCTTCCCTAGTCGCTGGATAGATGGCGCTAGGAGTAAGTATGATAATGCAAGGAACGGAACCTAAAAAAACTGATTTTAACAAAGCGCGAGAAATGTTGGTTATATTCGGAAGGTTAAGCAAATGAAAGTGTCAGTCAACGAGAGTATGTGACACAATGTTTTTTTTTTTCAAGCGTTGTGGCTTTGGCACCAACTATCATAGTAAGTTCAACGCCATCTATAGAGTTCTTGGAAACTAAGTTTTTTTTTTAAATCTCAAAAGGAAAACCTCTCATTGAGATACTTTTTAAGATCTGTCAAAACGCGGATCTCTCATAGATTTTGTATGGCAATAGCAAACTGTGACGTCAGTGTTTAATCAACTCAATGACTCAACTATTTATTGATTTCAAAGCAACTAAAAATCGAATTAGGCAATTAATTGAAAATAAATCGGGTTTTGAGGCCCAAAATAAAGTTTTTTTTTTGAGATTGGTGTCTTAGAATTATTGTTTTATAGTGTCATCTACCCTATTTTCGCGGACGAAGTCGCGGAAGTGCTAGCACGTACTAGTAGTTAATTATGCAGGCAAGTTTAAAACTCGCCACTCGACAAACTCATTTTAAAATCACCACACAAACCCACAATTTTAACAACACCCACATTTCAGGCATACAAAGAGAAATTGCGAAGAATGTCCTCCATTCCTCCAGAGAAATTGGAACCCAGGGCGTGTATTACTGCGGGAATGTAGACGTCGCCGACTCCTGGTATTCAGTGTTGGTGGAGTTCACGAGGAACAGTCCAGAGCCTTGCTCGCACGCATACCAGTTCTCTTGCAAGAACTCTTGCGCCACCGGCATCAACAGACGAGCTATTGCCATCATTTTTACCCTGGAGGATGATGCGTGAGTATATTATGTTTATTCACCATCATATTTACCCAGTTTGCTAAATTTGTATTGCTTTGCTATGAAAGAGCGGGGCTTCCCAACACAGGCATTACTTGCTTAAAGGGAACCTCAAAACAAACTTATAAAGCAATAAACTTTTTGTATTTGTAATAGGGAATATGCATATTTTTTTTTTATTTTTTATTTCGATACGGAATGTTAAAGTACTTTAGAAATAATGGAAAAAAGTGAAAACAAAACATAAATCAGCCAAATAGCACAAAAGTTATACCATTTAAACTTTTGTTTCTCTCTTTTTTAATAAACGGAATTTAGTATGGACTTTGTACGTCGATGCAGAGAATGACGTCATTCGCTATATCGGATCTCTCTGTCTAATCAGCAGTTTCAAATGCTTATACTTAACTTAGTATTTTTTATAGATATTAAAAAAATAATTTCACGTTGCTATTTCTGATGTTAATACGCTTTGTTTAGAGTGATAAAAAAAATCATGCATATACCCTATTACGATTAAAAATCTATCGAATAAGAATATTAATAGTCTCTCTGTCTATTACCTTGTTCTGGCTAAAACATATTGCGATGATACAAGCGTAGCCGCAGGCAGTTTTGAATAATATTGTCGAGGTTTGCCTTGTGATTGATAACCTTCCAGCATTACCAATTTTACCATCGTCCTTTCCTTTTCCCTGTAGTGGTCGCGTCTACGGTCGTCAGAAGGTAGGAGCCAGGGTATGTGCGTGTCCCAGACGAGATATGCTCAAGGACGAGACAGCTGAGGGCGTCTACAAGACTGGCAAGAAGAGAATCCCTTCAAACCAGATCGAAGCAACCAAGACTAAGAAGATCAAGGTGGAGAACCCGATGGAATTCGATGACACAGTAATTAAACTGCCTCCGGTAAGTTTAATAGTATAATAGTCTATTTCCGAATTCAAACTTCAAAATAGGAGTCTGTTCTCTGTTCCCTTAGATGTATTTTTACCACATTGGCCGATTTTTCACTCTTTGGTTTCGAACCGAAAGGGTAAAAACGGGACCCTATTACTAAGACTCCACTGTCCGTCTGTCTGTCACCAGGCTGTATCTCATGACTCGTGATAGTTAGACAGTTGAAATATTCACAGATGATGTATTTCGGTTGCCGCTATAACAAGAAATTAGTACTAAAAACAGAATAAAATAAATATTTAAGGGGGGGCTTTCATACAACAAACGTGATATTTTTTGCCGTTTTTTGCTCGATATTAATAACGGCAACAGTTAGACGCTTGAAATATTCAAACAATGTTTAGTTGTATATTCACTTTAAAAATAGTTAAATTAAAATAAAATAAATATTTTAGGGGGGCTCCCATACAACAAATTCATTTTTGCCGTTATGTCTAATGTTGTATAGATAATGTAATAATGTACGGAACCCTTCGTGCGCGAGTCCGAGTCGCACTTGGCTGGTTTTTTACTTCACTTGTTTATATTTCAATTTCAGGTTAGTTTTTAGTCTATTCATTATTAACTAATGTTAATAATTAATAGACTAAAACCTAAAAAAACTAATAGTAATCTATAGAGCTATTAGTCATTTTAGGAAACAAAATTCATTTAGGACCAATGGGGAAGGCTGGTCAAAGCTGATTGTAGATGGCGCGTCCATAGCTTAGACCCAATCTGACCAATGAGGTCAAACTATTTTGAAGTATAAAATGACTGACAGATTTTCAACCAATGACGATGTTTGGTTCAAGCGATGCTAGCGCCATTAGTTCCACAGTTGCCATCCCCATTTACAAGTTAAGGTGAATGCTTCAGGGTAGCCCGCGAAATTCAAATTTTCTTACGTTTTTTGCAATTTGCAGGCCAGTACTAGGTTGTATGTTGATTAAAATATTGTTTGCGACTGTAAGACGTATGTAGTTACACAATTATAATCATCAATATAACCCTCCAAGTTTATAAAGGTGCAAGAATGATTTTGACCTTGGAAAAGTAATTTTTCCACCTTTATGAAATTTGAGGGTCCACAGAACATAAGAAAACTTGAATTTCGCGGGCTACCTTGGAGCATCACCCTTTTAAGATTTAAAACCCTTATCTCCCTCACAGTTACAAATCGTCGGTTCAAGAGCGACGATCTGCGGTCTCAAAATGATGCTAGAAATGATGGAGCTGGCACTGGAATGCAGGAAGAACGATCCAGAAGCTTCGGGGCTTTACGATAAACCCATAGCTGATCTTAAGGAAGCCATCAAAAAGATGGAAAAGACCAAAATAACTTCACAATAGTAATTGTACCTTTTAGATTGTAAGTTGTTCTTTTTTAGTAGAGAGATTTAAACCATTAGATCGGTCGACCGCGTCAAACGATGAAGATACAGTGACACTTATACTCAAAATCGTATCTATCGTTCTATAAGAGATGAGTGAGCTTGGCCCCAGTATGAACAGTTTTCCACGGTGAGAGCCACATCTAATGAGTTAAATCTTTTATTATAGTTATTGTTTCACATTTACCGTATGTAAGTGTGAAGTCTATTTTTTTATTATGTTTTCATTTTTGATATGTCCAGTTTTAAGTTGAAACTTCGTATTTTGATATAATCATGACTTTTTAATTTTACAAGTACAAGCAGTGCCTTATTTGAAGCAGTTGATGAATAATAATAATTATATTATACGCCGATTGAAAATCGCACTAGGTACCTATGTCTGTGACTAAGTTACTTGTTTGCCTGTAGTATTTACTATTTTGTTGATTGTACTTCGCCCCTTTTAAACACTTGGTATTTAAACCTATCACGTGAAAATGAAAGCCTATTTAGTACCACAGTTAAAATAATAGATGTCTTAAGTTTAGATATCATATTTTTCATTGTAACCAAATTACAGGCACTGCACCTTAAGTTACCTCGAAAATAAACATTCTGGTCCCACCCTAACTTAAGATGTATTCATAAGTGTTAAGACAGTAAGAACCACAGGATGCAAAGCTCTATGAGATTATCAAAAGGCAAGCAAAAATGAATCTTATCGCCCAAGGTTAAATTAAAATTGTTGGATGTAGACGGGTTACCTGAAACACAAATCTTGTATACATACAGGTATACAATTTAGCTGCCCACCGAAAGAATGCAGCACGGTTTCTTATCATATTTTGATAATGATTGCATTTTATTATTGTAGCTATTCATTTTATCAATTTATTTCTCTGATTCATATTATCTTATTAATCGCTACCTATACCTGATATAATACTTAAATTACAACGAGAAAATTATGCTGGTACGATATGTTGAAAACAATGCTTTAAATCACGCAAATGTAATAGTCAAATAGCACCGTCATTGGCTTTAAAGAAGACTGATATAATATTTTAATTCAATTGGTGGTGGACTTCAGTAACAACAAAATTACTACAAATTTTAACATAACATTTTATGACATTGTTTTTTTTTGTCTGTAACATAAATCATTTGTTGGTATACACTTTGCGAAATATTAGGCTCTAAAAGTACTTAGAAAAAAAAAATTACGTCAATAAAGTTTTTGCTAAGTGTATACTTTTATGTTGCTGACTGTACATTATAAAATAATTATGGTAAGATTAGTTGAATGAAAAACTTAAAAATTATAAAAAAAAAACTATTTTAATATGCTTATTGTTAACATTATACTTAATTTTGTAGTTACAATTTGTTTTTTAGAATATCATGTTAGTTGAAGCTAGAAAATAAGCAACCATGCCGTTTGGAAAAAATTGTATCTTTTATGATTGTATTGTTGATTTATTACTAGTATGTATAGCTTTTTAAACTCTCAATATTAATGCTGTATAGTTCTTCCATCAGCCCAGTGTTTCAAATAAACTATTTATTAAACAGAGTGGATTCGGTCAACTACTTACAACTAACTAAGGAATCAATATCCCAGTAAAATATTTATCTTCATAACTTCACTTAAAACTCGCTACCCTGACATTGTCAAGAATTGAACACAGAACATTATTAAGTATAAATATTATATAGTGCTCTTATCGAATTATTATGTAATACCTATGGAAGCGAGAAGGAAAAGCAGATGAAAGTAAATCTGTGCAATTATGTATAGGTGCTATCACTGTTATACTTATTATAGATTTACTACTTTCTTGTCCCTGTGTGGGGCCTTAGTGCTTTCAGACTAGCGTATTTTGTAGCGCGTATAAAATCTTCCTGGGCCCCACGTCTGCTATTTTTATAAAATTCGTCATTCCAACACGACGCCATTGTCATTTTGGTAAAAGTTCGTAGTCTGCTCAAAGTTCATAATGATAGATCACTGGTCGGTCAATGGTCTCGTAATAGAATTGTGTTGGAATGACATTGTTGTATTGCCATTTTTAAAACCCGGTGGTAGAAATGATTTTCGAAAAACTACTATTAAAATTGAACATTTTTATTCATGCCAGATTTCATTTTATATATTTTTACATATTATTTATTAGTGTTTTAAGCCATCTGAATTAATAAGAAGTTCGTAAACAGGAAAAAATATTAAAATGTTCAACGCGGATTAATGTAAAACTTAATATTTTATCTGTTTAGATGTTAAAGTCAAATGTGACGTGATGTGTGTGTGTGTGTGATGTGTGTTCAATGATAAGTCAATGATCCAAAGGAACTGTCAAAATTTTAGCAGATTACCGCTTATGTCAGTCATTCATTTGTCATTGTGCACGAGATTACCATTCTATGCCATTTCTTTCAATGGAGTGTCATGGGTGCCGATTCCCTTATTCACAAACTAAACCAAATTTAAGTTCAGTGCATCTTTTTCTTTCTATTTCATTAAGAAAAGGACAGAAGATAAATTTTAGTTATGTTCTGTCAAATTAATCGGCGCCATACGAGTTTGAGACGTGATTAAAAAGTTGACTACTAAAATTATATCAAATTACGTCAGGTGCTGACTAATTTGACAGGATTAAACTAATATTTATCTTCTGTCCTTTTCATAACGAAATAGAAAGAAAAAGATGCATTCAACTTAAATTTAGTTTAGTTTGTGAACAAGGGAATCGGCACCAGTGGTTGTTCATTGGAAAGCCATAATGACGCCATTATATTAGTAGATTACCAAACTTGTCAAAATCGACAATTATGAGATCAATGATCGACTATTCTGACACTATTGTAATAGCAGACTTGAGGCCCTGGCCGCAACATTACGCTCTTAAAAAAATCCAACGCGCTTACACGCGCCTATACGTTTTCGCGTGGCGTGAGCGTACGTCCGCCGAGGCGTCCCTGGTGCTTATACGAGCTTATAAGCGCGTCAACGGATACATAAAATAATAGGGATAAAGCGCATCAATATACGCACTTCCTAACACGAGGTTACACGCGCCGAAAATACGTTAATCTGAAACAACCCTAAGATGTTTGGGGGTAGGTAGGTACTTACCCTACATAGCGTCTGTAAGATTAACTATGGTTCAGTGATTATACATATTAAATTTATCTACCGCTAGGTTATATCTTGGAGATACATAGTACAATACAAGCTGTATTGATAGATAATTAAGAAATAATTTTATATGTTAGTTATGTAAGGAATTATTATAAGATTGATTGTTTTTAAGTATGTTTCTAATTTCATTTTTAAATAATTATGTAATTTAAAATATATTATGGACATGTACCTAATATGTTTCAAATTAGCCGCCTTCTTACATTAATTGAAATACAAAGATAATAAATAGATACGTAAAACGATATAGTGTTTTCTTTTTGGGATCTACACCTTAAGGGCCGGCGCTCACTGACGGCGTGGCACGGCAGGTTGTGCAGTGGCATCCCGCGGCGTGCAGTGGCAGAAATCGCGCACCAGTGCGTTTTCTCCCTCCCTTGCCGATTTTGATGATTATAATTCTGTAACTACATACGTCTTACCTAGCACTGGCCTGCAAATTGCAAAAAACGCAAGAAAATTTGAATTGCGCATTTTGAATATGCCGTTTTAAGGAAAAAAAGAGGGTAGACAGATTTGTCTGCTCATAATAATAATTTTCGCCTCACCCGCATACCTCTTCAGTATTCCCGCGATCATGGTGCTTGCAACAGCGTCGAAATATCGGGAGCTCATCAACATAGAAAACCACGGATATTATCCCGTAAGTACTTTGAGTGTAGTGAAAAACCGTGAAAGTCTTAAACAGTGCATTAGTTAAAACAACATAAATGCGCGCCGGTCTAACTGGCTGTGGACAATGTGACCTGTAGACTCCAGCCGGTATAATTTTACTTTAAATAGGTATCGAGGACACTCCCGCCTTATCACCACTAAGATAATTTTTGCTTGCACTCGCAACATAAAAACACTCTCTAGCCCGGCCCCGTTGTGTTTGTATAGAAATAATGAATGAAATGATACCGAATCGGCCGAGCGCACTGAGGACGCGCTCCAAACGAGAGTTATTGTTATTTAGCGCGCCAAAGTTAACGCTTTCTTAATAAGCCCAAACTTTCAAGGGGCGTGGCTCGGCACCTCCACGTGATAAGAGCGAAAATAAATTAAATGGTCAGGCGGAACGACTGTACCTACACCAATCAGCATGATAGGAAAAGCACTCGGAATGATATTAAAAAAGTATACCTTCATACAATATTGTACTTTATTAACTAACTTAAATTAAATGCAAAAATCTTTACGGCAAGTGTTTACAACAGTTTCAAATGTCCAGTGACTTTGTCAATAACATCTTTAGGTGCAGGACCAATACCAAGTACTGTAATGGAATTAGGAGCAATCTGCGTCCGGCCAGCATCCCGAATTAATGATGTTATCAGTCCCATTTTCTTTGCGTTGTCACAGATTTGTTTGATTTCATCTAAGGAGTCTGTTTTAAGTGCTACTTTTGCCTGTCCAGTGAATTGCCATATCTTGAGTGCTTCAGGGTCTTTGCGCTGGGCTTTTTCAAAGGCCCCAACTGCTGCATGACTACATTGGGCAGCGATCTTTCCCTTGCTCATGTTGAGATCAGTTCGTACCACTAGTACTAATTTGAATTCTTCTGCTGAGTTGTACTGTAACAAATTGGGAATTTCATGTTAGTAATATTTTGCATATGGACAATTTTTATAATAAATTATGACACTTTATTATCAAATCATAACTTGAAACATCAATTCACTCATACCAATACACCCCATTTTACAGTGCTCTCTGATCATATATTTATAAGTACCTCGGTAGGTTGGAAATTAGGTAGGTACCAATAATGTTTTAAATAAATTTCAGGCAAATAATTGCTGATACAAGAATTGCATCTATGGTAATTTATTTAGCTTTAGGTACATAGATGGATTTGCGTAATCCAGCTCGTTTGAAGACACATGAGAACATCGAACATCTAGTTAAGATTGTGGAACGTGTACTTAACACTCAACAGACAGATTCGGAAACTTAGGTTATAAAATAATAAAACAAAGGAGATAAGGTGAGAGGGTCGTCTTAGAGACAAACTATGATAAAAATTAGTAATGCTCACCTTTCTTAGAGCTTTTGCAGCTTTAGGACATGCTGTGAAATACTTTTTCAGTGCAAATAACGATAAACCGAGGCAAAGCCCACAACCAACGCCGGTCAAGAAAGAAATATTAAGCTCCATTTTGCGTTGAGGTGAAATGATTATGTTTATATATTATTAAACTTTCTTTTGAGAATTAGCCTTTCCGATAGAATCAAGAAATCGTGGTGAAAAGAAATTCGTCATTCCATGGATCACCAAATGATTTCACAAACTGACACAGGACACACTGACACTTGACAGTGACAGATGACAGTCACTCAGTGTTGCCACCTTGGTGGTTTTCCCACCAGAACTGGTGCTTTTTCAAGGCTTCTGGTGGTATTTTTTAATCGTTTAGTGGTTTTATTTTTTTTGTGGTTTTTAGCGGTTTTTCAATATGGAATCTGGTATCACATTTTTGAGAGGGAAATCTCCTACCGTTTCTATAATTCACATTTGTTTTTTAACTTTTTTCTCTTGAATTTAATGAACTATATTTTAAACAGACTCGTCACAAAGCCATCAACCAAGCATTCTGAATCTGTTTAGCTTATTAGATAACTAGCGGACGTCCTGCGGTTTCACCCGCGTAGTTCCCGTTCCCGTGGGAGTATGGGGATAAAATATAGCCTATGTTACTCAGGGTGAATGTAGCTTTCTAATAGTGAAAGAATTTTTGAAATCGGTCCAGTAGTTTTTGAGCCTATTCATTACAAACAAACAAACAAACAAACAAAGTTTTCCTCTTTATAATATTAGTATAGATTTAGTTGTAAAAATGTTTGCTGCGAACCGACTTTTTGGGTAAAAATCACGAATTACGGTAAAAGTCAATGTACCGCACTCAAAACATTGTGCTGATGGATAAATTGAATACTACGGGGGTCGTAGAAAAATATACGTAAGATAGTAAAAATCGGACATTAAAAATATGCATTTAAAAAAAAAACTTGTGGGAAAGTTGGAACCTAACTGAACTGAACTGAAGTTCTACTCTAGTTTCGGAGATATTGGGGAATATCTCCGAAACTAGAAAGTTCCCGAGTATCATGGCCTAGAACAAAAAAAAATATCGCAAAGACGAATACTTGAAATTGTATGATTAATAAGAACGACCAACTATTTTTTAGCATTTCATACATATTCGTTCGTTTTAGTTTAGCGGAATTTGGTGGTTTTGTTTAATCCAAATTTCTGAAATCTGGCGACATTTTACACTTGATCTAGCGCCTTTAAAAAATCCAAGGTGGCAACCCCCTTTTTAGCTCTTCCGTAGTCGCTGGATAGATGGCGCTAGGAGTAAGTATGATAATGCAAGGAACGGAACCTAAAAAACGTAGACAGAGTCTAAAAAAACTGATTTTAACAAAGCGCGAGAAATGTTGGTTATATTCGGAAGGTTAAGCAAATGAAAGTGTCAGTCAATGAGAGTATGTGACGTGACACAATGTTTTTTTTTTCAAGCGTTTTGGCTTTGGCATAGTTAGTTCAACGCCATCTATAGAGTTCTTGGAAACTAAGTTTTTTTTTAAAACCTCAAATGGAAAACCTCTCATTACACATTCACAATGACAGTCAGAACCAACACTTTTATGTAGATAATACACTAGTATAGTAGTAGCTCTGTACTTACTGTGTCTATTAATTAGCAACAATCTTGAGATGCTGATGACGTCATAATGGCGTATCAAATGATAACGCGCTTGAGTATGGTGTTGAGGGACGTTTATTAATACGGGCCGAATAACACAAGCGTCAGAACTTGTGATTTTTTCTTTGGGATTTGCTTGTGACCCACGTATGAGCACACGCATACGTGACCTAGTTCCGCGAAACCGCGACCGCCGAAACAATACTCGCGCGCCTTTGTTACGGCGCGCACTGTGATTGGTCGTCCCCGCAAAAAAATCAACGACTTTGTGGGTAGACGCCAAAACCGCGCTCGCGACCTACCGCCCGAGCTCGTTATTTTTCCAAACGTTGGAAAAAACCGTCGCCAACGGTTACAAAACGCGACGGAATATTCCACTGCCCGATGGAATAACAACATCTTTCGAAATTTCATCGTAGGGCTGCGGTGCGTCACACCAAACAGGACACCGCAATCATGAACAAAGAGAAACCGCCGCCTTCACCCACCAACCACCAGCCCGGGAACCGGGAGACGTCGCTCCCGAACACTGGGGGCTCGCCGCCCGGCGCCCGTCCTGCGAGCACCGATACCACGGGAGCTGCCTATCGCACCCCATCGCCACCAACGCTTACCCCGCTGTCCCAGGCGCAGACAGCGAGCAAGGATCCGAGGCTACAGCGCCAAACAGTGCCGGTCAAGCCCGTCGCGACCCGTCCCGCGCCAACCCAGGCCCCGGGGCCCGCGGGGAGCCATAGCCGCGCAACAACCGCTCGCACCGCCGCCTCTGCCGTGCGCCCTAGCGCAACAAGCGTGCGTAATACCACCTCGCCTGCGCCCCGTCCGGCGCTCGCGCAACAAACCGCCGCCGCGCCTCGCACCGTGCCGCCCGCTCACACCGCCGCGCGACCCGGTGCGCCACCGTCCGCGAGCGCTCGCTCGGCCGCCGCTACGGGCCGAGCTGTGCGCAACGCGTCGCCCGCGCCTCACCGATTGCTGGCAGGCTCAGCCGCCGCAACCACAGCAGCCGCACACGAAGTTGCCATGTCGCCGCCACCGCCGAGAGCCTCTGCCCGGGACTCCCCAGCCGCACTCTCTCCGTGTTCGTCGAGGGAAGGGAGCGACCTCTCAACGGCTTCCTACTCGACGCCCGCTCACCACGACCTACCTGCCGGAGTCCCGGATACAGAGGTTAGTCAGTGCTTTATTGTTGATGACGAAGAAGATTACCATAGTGATATGAGTACCGAAGACGCGCTGGCCCTCGACCACGACTTCCAGTCTGAAGTCAGGGCCCAGCGCAGACCGAGAAGCTCAGACGGCGAGGCCGCTGAAGAGGCCAAGCGTCCATGCCCCGACTCCCCGCTCCCGCAGCGTGACCCGCGCGGAAGAGCGGGAGCGGGTTCGCCGACCTTCGCCGAAGCAGCTCGCCGTCCACCCACCGGACAAGACGCCGCACGCACAGTGCCATCCGCCGCAGCCCCGGCACAGGGCGCTAGTGCCACCACGGCTGCAGAAGGCGGCAAGCAGAAAGAGAAGAGGTCACGCTACCCTCCACTCTTGGTGGAGAAGCTACCCGGATGGGCCGCTCACTTTAGGGCCCTAAGCATAAAGTTGGGTCACCCTCCAAACGCCCGACCTTTCAAGGGGGGATTTAGGTTCCTCCCTGAGAGCGAGGTCGAATACAGGGTGGTCCAAAGTTATCTCACGGACCTGGAGAAGTCGGACGGCACCATCTGGTTCGCCTACTCACTGAGGGCGGAGCGTAGCCTAAAGGTGGCCATACGGGGACTGCCGGCGGACACGGACCCAGCCGACATCTCTGAGGAGCTCAGACTACTGGGGTATGAGCCGGAGTACGTGCGCAACATTAACGCACGCGGAGGACGACCCGGCTGCATATTTCATGTAGTTCTGAAGAGGCAGATGGACATCCGTAGAATATACGAGATCGACACATTAATGTGCATGCGTTGTATACGCATTGAAGCATGGAGAAGCAAACGTGGGCCCGCACAGTGCCACAGATGCCAAAAGTTCCGGCACAGCTCGCACCAGTGCCACCGCCCGCTCGCCTGCGTGAGATGCGGCGAGGGACACGTCGCGCGCGAGTGCCCGCGACCAAGAGAAGAGCCGGCCACCTGTGCCAACTGCACGGGCGACCATCCGGCCTGCAGCACCAGGTGTCCGGTGTTCAAGAAGGAAGCCGCCAACAAGCGGGCGGGCACTGTCGCCATCACAGCGAGCCAGCGCCGGCCCAGAGAGAGGCCACCAACCAATGTGGAGGACCACGAAGCCCCCAGCACCACGCTGATGGCGGCAGCTAACGGGCCCACCACGGATGCCACTGCCTCGAGGCGGAAAAAGAAGAAGCGCGGGGGAAAGAAGAGGGGGAAGAAGACCCAGCCCCCCGCGACCCAAACAACAGAGGGCACTGTCCCTGTCGCGGCGCAGGCGCAGCCCACTGCCATCCTTACAACAGTGATTCCTTCTGTTGCCGCTGCTAGCGCTAGTGAGCCGAGGAAGGGGAAGCGGGAGGAGAAGCCCGCTCCCCCCGCAAGCGCGGCCCCGGCCGCCGCTTCAGCGAAGACTAGGCCACCTCAGCCTCAGCAACAACAACAGCAACAACAACAACAACAACAACAACACCCAGCTGGCGCTCGCGAGCAGCGGCAGCACAAACAACCACAGACTGGAAATAAACAAAAAGAAGTCACGGCCTGCGCCATCAAGCTCTTAATGGATCTCATAAGGGCCATAAGACAGGGACAGGACGCGGGCGCCGTAATCCTCGACGGACTGACGGAGTTATTAACTATATACAATGTCTAGTTCGTTGAGGATACTGCATTGGAATGCCCGCGGCCTGCAGAAAAAGGTCGCCCCTCTCCGCCTCCTCCTCAGAGAACAAAGGATCGACGTGGCGCTCATAGGGGAAGCTCTCCTGGGGCCTGCGGACAATCCCAGGTTCCCGGGATACATCACCTATAGGAGGGACGAGAAGTCGCCGCTCGGCAACACATACCGCGGACTAGCGGTGCTGGTCAACCGAAGGGTCGTCCATCAACCGCTCCCAGCAGTAACAGCCACCACCTTCCAGGCGTTGGGAATCCAACTCCACGTCGCCGGCAAGGATATGAACATATATGGAGCCTACCATCCACCAGCCACCGACTTCAGCTTGCAAGAGCTAAGGAACATTTTGATGTCGCCGAACCCGACTCTCCTTGCCGGCGACTTCAATATCAAGCACGAAGCCTGGAACAGCCGGACGCGGAACACCTGGGGCGGACGACTCTTCACGGACGCGGAGGCCCACGGATACACGGTGTCCGGCCCTGACACACCAACCCACTACCCTGACAACCTGGCGCACTCTCCGGACGTGCTGGACATCGTGATCCACCAGGGCCTAGGTTGCCAGCTCACACAGCAAGTACTGGACGACGAGCTACAGTCGGACCATCACCCCGTACTCGTCGTCCTGTCGGAGTTGCCGACGAGACTCTCGCCTCCTGCGCCACGTCGCACCACAAACTGGGACACTTTCAAAGAGAAGCTGGAGACCACCACTCCCACTTGGCCCGTCGAGACCGCCGCAGACGTGGACAAACTGGCAGAAGAGGTCACCGCCTGCATTCAGCGCGCCTTAGAAGAGGCGACAACTACAATGCCGACGACGCCGGGGGGGACTGTTTACAAGCCCCTCCCCGCCCACATCAAGCACTTGATCGCCCAAAGGAGGCGCCTACGCAGGCGGTGGCAGGACACTGGATGTCCCACCACCAAGCGGGACCTTAACCGTCTGGCGGAGAAGGTCAGGGCCAAGCTCCAGGAGATAAACGCCGAGGGCTGGGAGGAACGCATCGACGCCGCAGAGGGAGACTGGGCGTCGCTGCACAAGCTCTGCAGGACGCTCTCAAATACCCCAGCCCCGGTGCGCCCCCTACGCCACAGCGACGGGGCGCCCAGATACCAAGCAGCAGACCGAGCGGAGATCTTCGCGGAGCACCTGGAGCGTCAGTTCCAGCCGAACCCGACCGACGACCCCGAGCACATCGCAGCAGTCGAGAGGCACCTTGGAGAGTACTTCGCCTCGCCGGTAGCCAACGATGAAGACCCAATTTTCTTTTCACCAAGTGCAGTCAGACGCGCCATCCTCAGAACAAAGCCAAAGAAGGCTCCGGGGGCGGACAAAATCACCAACACCGCGCTGCGCCACCTACCATACAAAACGGTAGCGGCGCTAGCGCGCTTGTTCACAGGGATACTACGCACCGGGGTTTTCCCGGCTGTGTGGAAGGAGGGGCGCGTCATCATGCTGCCCAAGCCTCACAAAGACGTCCTGAAGCCGGAAAGCTACCGGCCCATCACATTACTATCCTGCATCTCCAAGGTGTTTGAACAGCTCCTGCTGCGACACCTCCAGCAACACGTCACACCGCGTCCAGAACAGTTCGGGTTCCGCTCGGAACATTCTACGACGCTCCAGCTGTCAAGGGTGCTGCACCTGCTCACGGCGGCGGTGAACAAGAAAGAGAGAGCAGTTGCAGCATTCCTAGATATGGAAAAAGCCTTCGACAGAGTCTGGCATGCCGGTCTGCTGTACAAGTTGACAGCAACATCCACGCCTCGTCGCTTGATACGGGTGGTCTCCTCCTTCCTACAGGACAGGACATTCAGGGTGGTGGTTGACGGAGCGCTGTCGTGCGCCCGTCCCATTGCAGCCGGAGTGCCGCAAGGCAGCTGCGTCTCTCCGTGGTGTTATTCCTGCTACACCGATGACATCCCCACCACACCGGGCACCACGCTCGCGCTGTACGCGGATGACGCCGCCTACATCGCTACCTCACTCAACGTGCAGCACGCGGCAGTCAAGCTGCAGCGCGTGCTCGATCTCCTGCCAGAATGGCTCTCCAAGTGGAGGTTATCGGTGAACGTGGGAAAAACACAGGCGCTGGCTGTCGGCGGCTACAAGAAACCACCACCCTTAAAACTACAGGGGGCCGACGTCGAGTGGCTCGGACAGGCCAAGTACCTGGGGGTCACAATCGACAGTCGGCTCTCCATGACGTCACACGTCTGCACTGTCGTCGCAAAAAGCAGGGCCGCCCGCTACCTGCTGCACCCAGTGCTCTCGTCCCGGCTCCCGCTGCGCACCAAGTTGGGGGTGTACAAAGCGTACATCCGACCACTTCTAACTTACGCCGCCCCAGCCTGGCTCGCCCTCACGAGCGAGAAGAACAAGAAAAATCTCCAAGTACAACAGAACTTAGCTCTTCGGAAGATCGTCGCCGCACCTCGCTACGTGAGGAACGCAGTCGTGCAGCGGGATCTCAACATCGAGAGCCTGGAGGACTTCTGCCGGCGCCTCGCGTCCAACATGTTCGCGCGCGCCGACGCCTCTGCCTGGCCCCACATCGCGCAGATAGCGCCATGGCACACGCGCCCGCCTGACGCGGGGCGCCCCCCGCGCTACCCCAGGCGCCTCCCACGTGATCTCGTGGCGGACGTGTGACGTCACCCACCGGACTTGACTCCCGAGTGTGTCGCTTCACCTACACGCGACATACTCGTACAAACAGACTCCACAACACTACAGTACTCACACATAGGTGAAATGCCGCGTTCTAAGTTAATATAGGCGCGGCACTCACCCCCCACCTCATACACACATGACTCCACATACATTTGACTCACGCGACAGATAGCGGCGCGGGCTCGCTATCTACTCGTTAACATGAGCGGTGTTACACAACACAATACCGCTCACACATACATACATGGCCCCTTAGCCCGGAGCGCATCGGCTAGCTTCGATAACGTTGTGGGCGGGGGCCCATCGCCCGGTAGGGGCAGCCCCAGCCGCCTCTGGCTGGTCATCACCCGCTGGGCTTCTCCCGGGGCACCGGGAGTTCCACCTAGCGGTGACAGACCGCCGAGGCGGCGTGAAGATACGGTTAACACCGTGGCGCCTCTACCGACACAAAATGACACTAACTCACAGGCGAGCGGCGCAAGCGCGCTCGCCACTGGCCGAGGCCTACATGGCCACCCCACTGCTGGTGCCCGTACGTTTACGGGCACAATTGGATTCTGCGGGACAAAGGGCAATGCCCATACCCCGCCAGCCGCAGCCCACTGCTGGGATGCAGCGAGTTCTCCGTGGAAGCGTCAGAACACACCACTGACCTGACACCACAAGTGTTTGAGAAAGAGCTATTACCATACCGCATACGTCTCACAATAAACTAGCCGGCTTAGCATGGCAATTCTATCTCTACTCTACAAGACTCGACAAAACTCTTTTATATCCAACTTGACATGTCCAGCCCGCGTAGCATGACCACCGTAGACACGAAAGAGAATCGACAAATCTTTTGTTCATCTGTCATTTTGCTGTCATTGAATCGACAAAATGACAGACGAACAAAAGATTTGTCGATTCTCTTTCGTGTCAACGGTGAACATGCTAAGCGGGCTAATGTCTTGATATGCCCGAGCATGCGGCGACCATTGACTCGAGTTTTTATATTTCTTTCTATCTCTATGAGTTTGTACGAAGACAAAGACATAGAATGTCTTTCCATAGCAACAGAGTGACATTGAGGATTTTGCACTCAGCATCTGCGATCTAGAAGTAATAGACTTGATTATATTTTTTTTAGATTGTTTGCTGATATTATATTCATCACATAAGAAGAGATCACAGGATCTCTTGCTTCCCTGCAATCTCATATCATCTTTAACAATCTCATGATTTTTGTAAGTAGGTACCTACTATCTTAAAATATCCATCAATGTTCAGTCGGTAAGATAATAAGCGGCCTTTAAATTTGGCTAAATTCAGTTAGCTAAATGAATTAGACTCTGAATTTAGACAAGTGTAAAGACATTCAAACTTTTAGACACACTAATTAAATTAGACAATCACAGTCGTGACCATCGCTGAATTTAGCCAAGTGTAAAGCGATTTAGACAAGAAATGCGTTTAGTTGTCTGCTATTCTTAGCAGAGAAAACTGTGAATTCTGTAGTGAAAATTTCCCAATACTTCCTCATTCACTAAGAAAACGATAGAAGGCAAAAGAATGAGAGGTTTTCCTTTTGAGGTTTTAAAAAAAAACTTAGTTTCCAAGAACTCTATAGATGGCGTTGAACTTACTATGCCAAAGCCAAAACGCTTGAAAAAAAAACATTGTGTCACGTCACATACTCTCGTTGACTGACACTATCATTTGCTTAACCTTCCGAATATAACCAACATTTCTCGCGCTTTGTTAAAATCAGTTTTTTTAGGTTCCGTTCCTTGCATTATCATACTTACTCCTAGCGCCATCTATCCAGCGACTAGGGAAGCTCTAAAAAGAAAATCCCTCATTGAAATTAAAGAGTTTTTTATTATAAATCCTATAAAAAGGATGTTTTAGCTCGACGCCGATGTTGCAGCCGTGTGGTATCCGGCAGAGTAGAATAGAACCAACCCATTACACTCACGGGTGTCGTATAAGGCGACTAATGTCTGAGGCAGAACACCTTGCGCCTCCGTTGACCAGAGAATGGGCAGCAGCATTTTCTGTGTCTTTCATCACTGCGATCTGCAATCCGTCTGCCAAGCGTGGAGATTACGGCAAATTCCTCCCATCATGGGAGAGGCTTATGTCCAGCAGTGGACGTTATGGGCTGTTGTTGTTGTTGTTGTTTAGCTCGACGCAACCATAGCCAAGGCGAGCCCTATCCTTTGGTGTTTTCATGGTGCCATTATAAAGTGACAAATACGTACGACACGCCCGGAATTCGCTGTTATGCTGATTAAGCTAGCTAATTAGATCAAGTGTAAACAGGCGCGGATACAGGATTTCCTTTAAGGGGGAGCAATTTTTGGAAAATTTATTAAAAAATAATACCTACTAAAATTTTAATAATAGGTAAATGGGCGTTAGGTACTTTACAGAAATCCATGATATGCAAGATACAAGGGGGCCGCCATCTTTTGGGCCAGGGGGGGGGGGAGCGTAGCGAGAAATTCTTACGAGACCTTGCTTTGGACAGGTTAGAATGGTTTCGAACATTCATATACGAGTTACTTGGTCGAATTTTAGATAAATTCAAGATAAGATAAGATAAGATTTGTTTATTTCTGAGCATTATGGTACATTAAGATCTTAATATTAGACAGTTTCACATATACTACCGTTGCCGGTGTAGAAATATTAGAACAACTTACAAAGCTCTATGTCTTAACAATGCAAAGTCCCCAATCCCCATTAACATACATTTTATTAGTTGACACGAAATTGGTTTTTTTATACAATGTCAAGTTATAAAAACACAATTTTTATTTATAAATAAAATGTCAAAAATTACTAGTTATACAATTAATGTCAAATGATTTAAAATAACAAATAAAAAGAAAACAACAATACGAGATAATGGGTGACAAAAATAATATCAAAATTTATAATTTAAAAATTCATTAACCGAATAAAAGCAGTTGTCTAAAAGCCAGGTAAATATTGCTTTCCTGAATTTATTAGTGGGCAGCACTCTGATACGTGGGGGTAATTTATTAAATATTTTAATCGCCATGCAATTGGAATTCCTGCTATATAAATGTAGTCTCTGGCTAGGTGCAAGTAATTTATTTGGGCTTCTGCTTTTCACTCTTTTATAAATGTGTTCATATAATGGAAACATGTGTGAATACCTTTTAACAAACATACAAATCTCAAAAATATATAGGCAAGGAAGTGGAAGAATTTTTAAGAGAAAGCAGTCTGTAGAGTGAGCGAAGCGAGCTCGAAAATTTTAACACTTTTCCTACCGACCTACTGGAGTTACCTGGGGCTCTTAGAGACAAAGTCAAGACTTATGTAAAATATGCTTCAAGAGCGAGCGTAGCGAGCTCGAAATTTTTCACAACATTGCCTGAGATAATTATGCTATAGTTGCATTTGCATATATGTATATTAGGCCTCGGGGCAAGGGGCTCCTAATTTATTTCAGGCTTTGTCTATTGTATAGATCGATCACGCAAAAATCCAATAGGAGTGCCAATCCAGAGGTAGAAAAAAGGAGCCTTTTTGATAAACGTTTTTTCGCAGGGTTAAACAATATCTAAATTTCAGTGATTCCATTTTAAGCTACAATTTATTACGTATAATACCTACCATTCTATGGCATCAGACAGGAAAAGCTATAACTTTTAAAAATCCTGTGCCTCGGGCAACTGCCTCCTCCTGGCGACGCCCATGAAAAGATATACAACTAGAATATTTAGTTTCAATTCCGTCAAACTAGTTCAAGCTTGGCTAATGACGTATTTGGTCCGGTTCGGGGGGGGCAATTGCACCCATTGCCCCCCCCCCTGTATCCGCGCCTGAGTGTAAAGAGCAAGCTTTTTTTCGCCAACGCTCACTGTCTGAATTTAGTGAACTAAATTTAGCCAATTGTAAAGCGGCCTTTAGTTTCTTACTAAGTTTTGTTGTTCACTTAATAATGTTACACGGGCGGTGGTTAATATCAGGCAAGGTGGACGATGACATTAAATTTTTTTGAAAGGAAAAAGATACAAACAAACAAACTAATTGATGCAAACAGTAGTAACAGAACCGGGAAGTGTGGCGGAATAAAGGGGGCGGTTACTCAGCAGTGGGTGATTCTGGGCTGATATGATTGATGATGATGTATGCTAGCCAATTGATAGCACATAAAATTGCAGCACACCAAAGCACTCGACATCATCATCTGCCAAGCCTTTTCCCAACTATGTTGGGGTCGGCTTCCAGTTTTACCGGATGCAGCTGAATACCAGTATTTTACATGGAGCGACTGCCTATCCGACCCCCACAACCCAGTTAGTACCGCTTAATATGATACCTACCCCTTGGTAAGACTGGTTGTCACACTTTTTGGGCCTCTGACTACCTAACGACTGTCAAAGATCTACAAATGATAGCCGGGACCAACGGTGTAACGTGCTTTCCGAGGCACGGAGGAAACTCGGTATGTAAGTAATTGGTGGTCACCCATCCACAGACCAAACTAGGCAAGCACGGCTTAACCGAACCGCATTTACAGTTTGACTAAGTTTAGTCGAGCTCCGATTCGGGACCCATATTGGATTTTATGATTTTAGTCTAGATTACTTAATGGGTCCCCCGACTGTTGTAGTCAATATGTCGTTTCCTGAACTGGTTTTTTTCTTTTCAGTTTTTATTTAAAGTTATCAGTTATTTTTACGCAGTCGAGTTTTTAATTTTTAATTTTTTTTAGAATCGGAACTCGACTAAACTTAGTCAAACTGTAAATGCCCTTTCAAAAAACAATGCAATATTTGCTAGGATTTTGGTAGTATTACACCGGCTGGAGTGTGCAAGTCGCATTGTCCACAGCCAGTTAGATCCGCGCGCATACAGCGGTGGCTAAAATGCACTCTGACTCTGATGTGAACCCCGGCCTATAAGGTGTAGTTATATGTGTATTTAAACAGTGTTTCCCTCCAGGTGGCGTCGAAAAATGTTACGCTGTATAATATCGTTTTTAAAATACTCTTTACACGTGAGACGCGTGTAGTCTTCATGTGCACGCGCTCACGTGGTAAGACTGAGGCATACACGCGGGGGTGGTAAACCAGGGATGTTACGGAGGTGGTTTTATCGTGGAGTCGCAGTTTTTAAATTTGGTTTGTCGGAGTTGGAGTCGGAACCGGAGTCGGAGGCGAAGTCGGAAATGGTTGCAGAAGAAAAATGTGCTAAGTGTGGCAATAAAATAAAATAGTGAATTATGAATCGATGACAGAACGTGTGCTGTTCCCCAGGCGTCATGCATAAACCTGTTCGTACCTACCTACACGTTGACCACAGCCGCCGCGCGTCGTCGCCGCCGCCCACCACTGTCTGCTATGCTTCGACCTCCGATTCAAAAGTATCGGAACCGAAGTCGGAACCGGGGGTGTAAAATCAATCGGAAGTTCCGACGTATCAGAGTCGGAGTCGAAGCTTCGTAACATCCCTGCTGCAAATCCACATGACAGGATTTTTTTTTTATTAGCATATTCTGTCCCACTGCTGGGCAAAGGCCTCCCTCATTCCCTTCCATCTCTCCCGGCATTTTGCCTTCTCTGGCCAATCATTCAGGAACAAGTTCAAATCGTCACGCCAGCGTATCTTGGGCCTGCCTCGGTGATGACAACCGTCTTCAGGCACCCACTGTGTTAGGATTCTGGCCTATCTGTCCAGACCTATTCTGGAAATGTGACCGGCCCGGTCAGAGTTGCCCCCTAACCTTTTTGAAAGGGGTCAACTGGTCTTTGGTTCCAGTTTCAAAGTGGACGAGTTACCCCCAAACCCCTTTCCTCGCACTGCCATTTATTAAAAGATACCACATGTGACTGTTCCTAAATTACCCTAGGCTGATAAAATTTTCGTTTTTCCTAATTCATGCTAATATTAGTATTTTGGTCAGTTTCCCCCGGAGGGGAAAAGGTCGCGCCCCGAGCCTAAATTAAGTTTAGTTTATGCATAACAGAATCGACACCACTGACCAGAAAACGCGCGGGCTGCCCTTGCGCTGGGTGCGCCAAAGGTCACCTAAATTTTCAACTCCGAAAATTGGAAATCCGAAAATGTTCTTCCTAACATTTTTCATCCTAACAATCACAATTCCTAACTACTCTGTCTCTAATGTTCATAATTCCGAAGCATTCAACTTCATAATGTCAGTAGCAATAAACATCTATTATACTTCTATTTGTTTTCCTATATTTTCTCAACATAACCATTTTTTTCACTATTATTCAAAGTCATATCTTTTTTGTTTAGATTTATTTTTATTCATAATAATCAGTATTATATACATTAACTAGTATTTGCGTGGGTGCGTGTACGTTGTCGTGTTCTTGAGAAGTATTCCTTAACATCATAAAATTTTGAGAATCCATAGAAATCCTTAAAATAATTGGAAAATCCGTTACAACTACCCCTAAATCAGTATGAAAACCCTTAAGAACCCCTAAAACATTATAAAATTAATATAAAAAACCTAGTAAAATAAAAGTAAAAAACCGTACTTAAAATCTGAGACCCATTAAAAAAAACATAACCCTAAAGTTGCTAGTCGTCGCCCCTGAGTTACGCTCCACAAGGACTTACCACCACCGGACAGGTTTCGACGCCTACTATAATATTTGTTCAAACACATAATGGCTATCTCTGACCGTTACGAAGTTATAGCCCTTTTATTTTTAGGGAAGGTTGGGGAGCGAAGGATACCCTTCAGTTCGTATACAAATTTAAAAGCTTCTCAATAATAATTTATAGTAAAAATCAAAAAGCCGCTACGTGTCCTAGTTTCCGAGATACGATGGGGGGAGGGGTGAAGGGGGGAGAGTGGGGAGTTTTGAAAAATGATTTTGACTAACGCGTTGCCCCTTCTTACGAATCTGAAAAAAAAAATGTTCCAAGTCTCTCAACTTCCGAGATCCGCCTAAAGGAGGGAGAAGGGGGGAAAAAGGGTCAATTTCGAAAACTGGTTTTTACTTTCCCAAGCCTCCTCTATACGAATCCGTAAAAAACAAAAAATACGGGTCTCTTAGTTTCCGAGATACGATAGGGGGGGGAAAGGGGAGGTTTGGGACTTTTCCCATACTCACGGAAGTTACTTGTTTACGAATCTGTCAAAATTTACCCCCCTCCCCATCCACCATCTGGCAGAACAATTTCTGTCAGTGAGTAAGTCAGTCAGTCAGTCAGTGGTAATCGAGCTTTATATAGTATAACTAGTATTTGCGTGGGTGCGCGAGCTGCGCGCAGCTCGCGTGTTGTCGTGTTCTTGAGAAGTATACCTTACCATCATAAAATTTTGAGAATCCATAGGAATCCTTAAAATAATTGAAAAATCCGTTACAACTACCCCTATATCAGTATGAAAACCCTTAAGAACCCCTAAAACATTCTAAAACCTGATTCAATAAAAAAAGTAAAAAAAAGAAAAGAATTCATTAGAATCGTTAAAAGTTGAGTTACGCTTCACCCACTCAACCTTCGTTACGCTACGGAGGTCGCCGGCTCGCTTCGCTCGCCACCTCCCCCCTTCGCTCCACTCGGTCTCGCAGGTTCGCTCCACTAAGAGCCTACCACCACCGGACAGGTTTCGACGCCTACTATAATATTTGTTAAAGCACCCAATGGCTATCTCTGACCGTTACGAAGTTAAAGCCCTTTTATTTTTAGGGGAGGTTGGGGAGGGGAGGATACCCTCCGTTTACAAATTTAAACGCTCCACATTAATAATTTATAGTAAAAATAAAAAAGCCGCTACGTGTCCTAGTTTCCGAGATACGATGGGGGGAGGGGTGAAGGGGGGGAGAGTGGGGAGTTTTGAAAAATGATTTTGACTAACTCTAGGCCCCTTCTTAAGAAGCCTACTCAACCTTCGTTACGCTGCGGAGGTCGCCGGCTCGCTTCGCTCGCCACCTCCCTACTTCGCTCCACTCGGTCTCGCAGGTTCGCTTCACTCAGAACCTACCTACTACCAGACAGGTTTCGACGCCTACTATAATATTTGTCCAAACACATAATGGCTATCTCTGACCGTTACGAAGTTATAGCCCTTTTATTTTTAGGGGAGGTTGGGGAGGGGAGGATACCCTCCGTATACAAATTTAAACGCTCTACAATAATAATTTATGGTAAAAATCAAAAAGCCGCTACGTGTCCTAGTTTCCGAGATACGATGGGGGGCGGGGTAAAGGGGGGGAGAGTGGGGAGTTTCTAAAAATGATTTCGACTAAATCTAGGCACCTTCTTACGAATCTGAAAAAAAAATGTTCCAAGTCTCTCAACTTCCGAGATCCGCCTTAAGGGGGTGAAAAGGGGGCCAAGGGGGGCAACTTTGAAAACTGCTTTTTACTTTTCCGAGCCTCTTCTATACGAATCTGAAAAAAAAATGTTCCAAATCTCTTAACTTCCGAGATCCGCCTTAAGGGGGTGAAAAGGGGGCCAAGGGGGGCAACTTTGAAAACTGGTTTTTACTTTCCCGAGCTTCCTCTATACGAATCTGAAAAAAAAAAAATGTTCCAAGTCTCTTAACTTCTGAGATCCGCCTTAAGGGGGTGAAAAGGGGGGCAAGGGGGGCAACTTTGAAAACTGGTTTTTACTTTCCCGAGCCTCTATACGAATCTGAAAAAAAAAATGTTCCAAGTTTTTCAATTTCCGAGATCCGCCTAAAGGGGGTGAAAAGAGGGGAGAGGGGGGCCAATTTGAAAACTGGTTTTTACTTTCCCGAGCCCTTTCTATACGAATCTGAAAAAAAAAATGTTCCAAGTTTTTCAATTTCCGAGATCCGCCTAAAGGGGGTGAAAAGGGGGGAGAGGGGGGCCAATTTGAAAACTGGTTTTTACTTTTCCGAGCCTCTTCTATACGAATCTGAAAAAAAAAATGTTCCTAGTCTCTTGGTTTCCGAGATACGATAGGGAGGGGGAGAAAGGGGGGCGAAAAGGGGAAGTTTGGGACTTTTACCATACTCACGGGAGTTACTTGTTTACGAATCTGTCAAAATATACCCCCCTCCCCATCCACCATCTGGGAGAATAATTATGTCAGTGAGTGAGTGAGTCAGTCAGTGGTAATCGAGCTTTATATAGTATAACTAGTATTTGCGTGGGTGCGCGAGCTGCGTGCAGGTCGCGTGTTGTCGTGTTCTTGGGAAGTTTTCCTTACCATCATAAAAAATTGAGAATCCAGAGAAATCCTTAAAATAATTGGAAAATCCGTTACAACTACCCCTAAATCACTATGAAAACCCTTAAGAACCCCTAAAACATTATAAAATTAATTAAAAAAAAAAAACCTAATGATATAAAAGTAAAAAACCTTACTTAAAAACTGAGACCCATTAAAAAAACACTACCCTAAAGTTTGCTTGTCGTCACCCTGAGTTACGCTTCACCCACTCAACCTTCGTTACGCTGCGGAGGTCGCCGGCTCGCTTCGCTCGCCACCGGGACCCTTAGCTCCACTCGGTCTCTTAGGTTCGCTCCACTCAGGACCTACCTACCACCGGAAACCTATCGTGACCTTATCCCTACGCTTCGATTTACTGGTACCTACCACCACCGGACAGGTTTCGACGCCCACTATAATAGTTGTTCAAGCACCCAATGGTTATCTCTAACCGTTACGAAGTTACAACCCTTTCAATGTTAGGGGAGGTTGGGGAGGGGAGGGGAGGGCAGGGTATACAAATTCCAACGCCCCTCAATAGTTTTAGGTAAGAATCAAAATATTTTTCAGTAGTAAAAAAAGGGGTGAAGGGGGAGAGTGGGGAGTTATGAAATGATTTTGAATAACACGTTGCTGTTTCTTATGGGAACACTCCAGAACCCTTTAAGCAGTCTAAGAACCCTTAAGATAAAAAAAAACTCAGACCTTTTCCCATTAAAAAAACAATACCCTGAAGTTCGTCGCCCCAGAGTTACGCTTCACCCACTCAACCTTCGTTACGCTACGGAGGTCGCCGGCTCGCTTCGCTCGCCACCTCCCTCCTCTGCTCCACTCAGTCTCGCAGGTTCGCTCCACTCAGGACCTACCTACCACCAGACAGGTTTCGACGCCTACTATAATATTTGTTCAAACACCTAATGGCTATCTCTAACCGTTACGAAGTTACAGCCCTTTTATTTTTAGGGGAGGTTGGGGAGGGGAGGATACCCTCCGTATACAAATTTAAACGCTCCTCAATAATAATTTATAGCAAAAATCAAAAAGCCGCTGTGTCCTAGTTTCCGAGATACGATGGGGGGAGGGGTGAAGGGGGTAAGAGGGGTGAGTTTTGAAAAAAAATTTGACCAACTCTGGGCGGGGTATGAATCTAAAAAAAAATGTTCCAAGTCTCTCAACTTCCGAGATTGTCGTGTTCTTGAGAAGTATTCCTTACCATCATAAAATTTTGAGAATTCATAGGAATCCTTAAAATAATTGGAAAATCCGTTACAACTACCCCTAAATCAGTATGAAAACCCTTAAGAACCCCTAAAACATTCTAAAACCTAATTCAATGAAAAAAAAGAATTCATTAGAAACGTTAAAAGCTGAGTCACGCTTCACCCACTCAACCTTCGCTCGCCACCTCCCCCCTTCTCTCCACTCGGTCTCGCAGGTTCGCTCCTCGGGACTTACCACCACCGGACAGGTTTCGACGCCTACTATAATATTTGTTCAAACACATAATGGCTATCTCTGACCGTTACGAAGTTATAGCCCTTTTATTTTAAGGGGAGGTTGGGGAGGTGAGGATACCCTCCGTATACAAATTTAAACGCTCCTCAATAAAAATTTATAGTAAAAATCAAAAAGCCGCTACTTGTCCTAGTTTCTGAGATACGATGGGGGGAGGGGTGAAGGGGGGGAGAGTGGGGAGTTTTGAAAACTGATCTTGACTAACGCGTTGTCCCTTTATATGAATCTGAAAAAAAAAAATGTTCCAAGTCTTTCAATTTCCGAGATCCGCCTAAAGGGGGTGAAAAGGGGGGCAAGGGGGGCAATTTTAAAAACTGGTTTTTACTTTTCCGATGCTCCTCTATACGAATCTGAAAAAAAAACTTTCCAAATCCCTTGGTTTCCGAGATACGACAGGGGGGGGTGAGAAGGGGGGCGAAAAAGGGAGGTTTGGCACTTTTCCCATACTCGCGAGAGTCACTTGTTTACGAATCTGTCAAAATATACCCACCTCCCCATCCACCATCTGGGAGAACAATGATGTCAGTCAGTGAGTGAGTCAGTGAGTGGTAATCGAGCTTTATATAATAGAACTAGTATTTGCGTGGGTGCGCGAGCTGCGCGCAGCTCGCGTGTCGTCGTGTTCTTGAGAAGTATTCCTTACCATCATAAAATTTTGAGAATTCATAGGAATTCTTAAAATAATTGGAAAATCCGTTACAACTACCCCTAAATCAGTATGAAAACCCTTAACAACCCCTAAAACATTCTAAAACCTAATTCAATAAAAAAAAAAGTAAAAAAAAAGAATTCATTAGAAACGTTAAAAGCTGAGTTACGCTTCACCCACTCAACCTTCGTTACGCTGCGGAGGTCGCCGGCTCGCTTCGCTCGCCACCTCCCCCCTTCGCTCCACTTGGTCTCGCAGGTTCGCTCCACTCAGAACCTACCCCCACCGGACAGGTTTCGACGCCTACTATAATATTTGTTTAAACACATACTGGCTATCTCTGACCGTTACGAAGTTATAGCCCTTTTATTTTTAGGGGAGGTTGGGGAGGGGAGGATACCCTCCGTTTACAAATTTAAACGCTCCTCAATAATAATTTATAGTAAAAATCAAAAAGCCGCTACGTGTCCTAGTTTCCGAGATACGATGGGGGGAGGGGTGAAGGGGGGGAGAGTGGGGAGTTTTGAAAGATGATTTTGACTAACGCGTTGCCCCTTTATATGAATCTGAAAAAAAAAATGTTCCAAGTCTCTCAACTTCCGAGATCCGCCTAAAGGGGGGAGAAGGGGGACGAGTGGGTCAACTTTTGAAAACTGGTTTTTACTTTTCCGAGCCTCCTCTATACGAATCTGAAAAAAAAATGTTCCAAGTCTCTTTGTTTCCGAGATACGATAGGGGGGGGGTGAGAAGGGGGGCGAAAAGGGGAGGTTTGGCACTTTTCCCATATTCGCGAGAGTCACTTGTTTACGAATCTGTCAAAATATACCCACCTCCCCATCCACCATCTGGGAGAACAATTATGTCAGTCAGTCAGTCAGTGGTAATCGAGCTTTATATAGAATAACTAGTATTTGCGTGGGTGCGCGAGCTGCGCGCAGCTCGCGTGTCGTCGTGTTCTTGAGAAGTATTCCTTACCATCATAACATTTTGAGAATCCATAGGAATCACCCCTAAATCAGTATGCAAACCCTTAAGAACCCCTAAAACATTCTAAAACCTAATTCAATAAAATAAAGTTAAAAAAAAGAATTCATTAGAAACGTTAAAAGATGAGTTACGCTTCACCCACTCGACCTTCGTTACGCTGCGGAGGTCGCCGGCTCGCTTCGCTCGCCACCTCCCCCCTTCTCTCCACTTGGTCTCGCAGGTTCGCTCCACTCAGGACTTACCACCACCGGACAGGTTTCGACGCCTACTATAATATTTGTTCAAACACATAATGGCTATCTCTGACCGTTACGAAGTTATAGCCCTTTTATTTTTAGGGGAGGTTGGGGAGAGGTGGAAAGGGTGTACAAATTTAAACGCTTCTCAATAATAATTTATAGTAAAAATCAAAAAGCCGCTACGTGTCCTAGTTTCCGAGATACGATGGGGGGAGGGGTGAAAGGGGGAGAGTGGGGAGTTTTGAAAAATGATTTTGACTAACGCGTTGCCCCTTCTTACGAATCTGAAAAAAAAAATGTTCCAAGTCTCTCAACTTCCGAGATCCGCCTAAAGGGGGGAGAAGGGGGGAAAAGGGGTCAATTTCGAAAACTGGTTTTTACTTTCCCAAGCCTCCTCTATACGAATCCGTAAAAAACAAAAAATACGGGTCTCTTAGTTTCCGAGATACGATAGGGGGGGGGGGGGTGGAAAGGGGGGTGAAAAGGGGAGGTTTGGGACTTTTCCCATACTCACGGAAGTTACTTGTTTACGAATCTGTCAAAATATACCCCCCTCCCCATCCACCATCTGGGAGAACAATTTCTGTCAGTGAGTAAGTCAGTCAGTCAGTCAGTGGTAATCGAGCTTTATATAGTATAACTAGTATTTGCGTGGGTGCGCGAGCTGCGCGCAGCTCGCGTGTTGTCGTGTTCTTGAGAAGTATACCTTACCATCATAAAATTTTGAGAATCCATAGGAATCCTTAAAATAATTGAAAAATCCGTTACAACTACCCCTATATCAGTATGAAAACCCTTAAGAACCCCTAAAACATTCTAAAACCTAATTCAATAAAAAAAGTAAAAAAAAGAAAAGAATTCATTAGAATCGTTAAAAGTTGAGTTACGCTTCACCCACTCAACCTTCGTTACGCTACGGAGGTCGCCGGCTCGCTTCGCTCGCCACCTCCCCCCTTCGCTCCACTCGGTCTCGCAGGTTCGCTCCACTAAGAGCCTACCACCACCGGACAGGTTTCGACGCCTACTATAATATTTGTTCAAGCACCCAATGGCTATCTCTGACCGTTACGAAGTTAAAGCCCTTTTATTTTTAGGGGAGGTTGGGGAGGGGAGGATACCCTCCGTTTACAAATTTAAACGCTCCACATTAATAATTTATAGTAAAAATAAAAAAGGCGCTACGTGTCCTAGTTTCCGAGATACGATGAGGGGAGGGGTGAAGGGGGGGAGAGTGGGGAGTTTTGAAAAATGATTTTGACTAACTCTAGGCCCCTTCTTACGAAGCCTACTCAACCTTCGTTACGCTGCGGAGGTCGCCGGCTCGCTTCGCTCGCCACCTCCCTACTTCGCTCCACTCGGTCTCGCAGGTTCGCTTCACTCAGAACCTACCTACTACCAGACAGGTTTCGACGCCTACTATAATATTTGTCCAAACACATAATGGCTATCTCTGACCGTTACGAAGTTATAGCCCTTTTATTTTTAGGGGAGGTTGGGGAGGGGAGGATACCCTCCGTATACAAATTTAAACGCTCTACAATAATAATTTATGGTAAAAATCAAAAAGCCGCTACGTGTCCTAGTTTCCGAGATACGATGGGGGGCGGGGTAAAGGGGGGGAGAGTGGGGAGTTTTGAAAAATGATTTCGACTAAATCTAGGCACCTTCTTACGAATCTGAAAAAAAAATGTTCCAAGTCTCTCAACTTCCGAGATCCGCCTTAAGGGGGTGAAAAGGGGGCCAAGGGGGGCAACTTTGAAAACTGCTTTTTACTTTTCCGAGCCTCTTCTATACGAATCTGAAAAAAAAATGTTCCAAATATCTTAACTTCCGAGATCCGCCTTAAGGGGGTGAAAAGGGGGCCAAGGGGGGCAACTTTGAAAACTGGTTTTTACTGTCCCGAGCTTCCTCTATACGAATCTGAAAAAAAAAAATGTTCCAAGTCTCTTAACTTCTGAGATCCGCCTTAAGGGGGTGAAAAGGGGGGCAAAGGGGGCAACTTTGAAAACTGGTTTTTACTTTCCCGAGCCTCCTCTATACGAATCTGAAAAAAAAAATGTTCCAAGTTTTTCAATTTCCGAGATCAACCTAAAGGGGGTGAAAAGGGGGGAGAGGGGGGCCAATTTGAAAACTGGTTTTTACTTTCCCGAGCCTTTTCTATACGAATCTGAAAAAAAAAATGTTCCAAGTTTTTCAATTTCCGAGATCCGCCTAAAGGGGGTGAAAAGGGGGGAGAGGGGGGCCAATTTGAAAACTGGTTTTTACTTTTCCGAGCCTCTTCTATACGAATCTGAAAAAAAAAATGTTCCTAGTCTCTTGGTTTCCGAGATACGATAGGGAGGGGGAGAAAGGGGGGCGAAAAGGGGAAGTTTGGGACTTTTACCATACTCACGGGAGTTACTTGTTTACGAATCTGTCAAAATATACCCCCCTCCCCATCCACCATCTGGGAGAATAATTATGTCAGTGAGTGAGTGAGTCAGTCAGTGGTAATCGAGCTTTATATAGTATAACTAGTATTTGCGTGGGTGCGCGAGCTGCGTGCAGGTCGCGTGTTGTCGTGTTCTTGGGAAGTTTTCCTTACCATCATAAAAAATTGAGAATCCAGAGAAATCCTTAAAATAATTGGAAAATCCGTTACAACTACCCCTAAATCACTATGAAAACCCTTAAGAACCCCTAAAACATTATAAAATTAATTAAAAAAAAAAACCTAATGATATAAAAGTAAAAAACCTTACTTAAAAACTGAGACCCATTAAAAAAACACTACCCTAAAGTTTGCTTGTCGTCACCCTGAGTTACGCTTCACCCACTCAACCTTCGTTACGCTGCGGAGGTCGCCGGCTCGCTTCGCTCGCCACCGGGACCCTTAGCTCCACTCGGTCTCTTAGGTTCGCTCCACTCAGGACCTACCTACCACCGGAAACCTATCGTGACCTTATCCCTACGCTTCGATTTACTGGTACCTACCACCACCGGACAGGTTTCGACGCCCACTATAATAGTTGTTCAAGCACCCAATGGTTATCTCTAACCGTTACGAAGTTACAACCCTTTCAATGTTAGGGGAGGTTGGGGAGGGGAGGGGAGGGCAGGGTATACAAATTCCAACGCCCCTCAATAGTTTTAGGTAAGGATCAAAATATTTTTCAGTAGTAAAAAAAGGGGTGAAGGGGGAGAGTGGGGAGTTATGAAATGATTTTGAATAACACGTTGCTGTTTCTTATGGGAACACTCCAGAACCCTTTAAGCAGTCTAAGAACCCTTAAGATAAAAAAAACTCAGACCTTTTCCCATTAAAAAAACAATACCCTGAAGTTCGTCGCCCCAGAGTTACGCTTCACCCACTCAACCTTCGTTACGCTACGGAGGTCGCCGGCTCGCTTCGCTCGCCACCTCCCTCCTCTGCTCCACTCAGTCTCGCAGGTTCGCTCCACTCAGGACCTACCTACCACCAGACAGGTTTCGACGCCTACTATAATATTTGTTCAAACACCTAATGGCTATCTCTAACCGTTACGAAGTTACAGCCCTTTTATTTTTAGGGGAGGTTGGGGAGGGGAGGATACCCTCCGTATACAAATTTAAACGCTCCTCAATAATAATTTATAGCAAAAATCAAAAAGCCGCTGTGTCCTAGTTTCCGAGATACGATGGGGGGAGGGGTGAAGGGGGTAAGAGGGGTGAGTTTTGAAAAAAAAATTTGACCAACTCTGGGCGGGGTATGAATCTGAAAAAAAAAATGTTCCAAGTCTCTCAACTTCCGAGATTTGCCTAAAGGGGGTGAGAAAAGGGGCAAGGGGGGCAAATATGAAAACTGGTTTTTACTTTTCCGAGCCTCTTCTATACGAATCTGAAAACAAAATGTTCCAAGTCTCTTAATTTCCGAGATCCGCCTTAAGGGGGTGAAAAGGGGGGCAAGGGGGGCAACTTTAAAAACTGGTTTTTACTTTCCCGAGCTTCCTCTATACGAATCTGAAAAAAAAAAATATTCCAAGTCTCTTAACTTCCGAGATTTGCCTTAAGGGGGTGAAAAGGGGGGCAAGGGGGGCAACTTTGAAAACTGGTTTTTACTTTCCCGAGCCTCTTCTATACGAATCTGAAAAAAAAAATGTTCCAAGTCTCATAACCTCTGAGATCCGCCTAAAGGGGGAGAGAAGGGGGGCAAGGGGGTCAACTTTGAAAACTAGTTTTTACTTCTCCGAGCCTCCTCTATACGAATCCGTAAAAAACGAAAAATACGGGTCTCTTTGTTTCCGAGATACGATAGGGAGGGGGAGGAAGGGGGGCGAAAAGGGGAGGTTTGGCACTTTTCCCATACTCGCGGGAGTTACTTGTTTACGAATCTGTCAAAATATACCCACCTCCCCATCCACCATCTGGGAGAACAATTCTGTCAGTGAGTGAGTGAGTGAGTGAGTGGTAATCGAGCTTTATATAGTATAACTAGTATTTGCGTGGGTGCGCGAGCTGCGCGCAGCTCGCGTGTTGTCGTGTTCTTGAGAAGTATTCCTTACCATCATAAAATTTTGAGAATTCATAGGAATCCTTAAAATAATTGGAAAATCCGTTACAACTACCCCTAAATCAGTATGAAAACCCTTAAGAACCCCTAAAACATTCTAAAACCTAATTCAATGAAAAAAAAGAATTCATTAGAAACGTTAAAAGCTGAGTCACGCTTCACCCACTCAACCTTCGCTCGCTTCGCTCGCCACCTCCCCCCTTCTCTCCACTCGGTCTCGCAGGTTCGCTCCTCGGGACTTACCACCACCGGACAGGTTTCGACGCCTACTATAATATTTGTTCAAACACATAATGGCTATCTCTGACCGTTACGAAGTTATAGCCCTTTTATTTTAAGGGGAGGTTGGGGAGGTGAGGATACCCTCCGTATACAAATTTAAACGCTCCTCAATTAAAATTTATAGTAAAAATCAAAAAGCCGCTACTTGTCCTAGTTTCTGAGATACGATGGGGGGAGGGGTGAAGGGGGGGAGAGTGGGGAGTTTTGAAAACTGATCTTGACTAACGCGTTGTCCCTTTATATGAATCTGAAAAACAAAAATGTTCCAAGTCTTTCAATTTCCGAGATCCGCCTAAAGGGGGTGAAAAGGGGGGCAAGGGGGGCAATTTTAAAAACTGGTTTTTACTTTTCCGATGCTCCTCTATACGAATCTGAAAAAAAAAATGTTCCGAGTCTCTTTGTTTCCGAGATACGATAGGGGGGGGGTGAGAAGGGGGGCGAAAAGGGGAGGTTTGGCACTTTTCCCATACTCGCGAGAGTCACTTGTTTACGAATCTGTCAAAATATACCCACCTCCCCATCCACCATCTGGGAGAACAATTATGTCAGCCAGTCAGTCAGTGGTAATCGAGCTTTATATAGAATAACTAGTATTTGCGTGGGTGCGCGAGCTGCGCGCAGCTCGCGTGTCGTCGTGTTCTTAAGACGTATTCCATACCCTTATAAATTTTGAGAATCCATAAGAATCCTTAAAATAATTGGAAAATCCGTTACAACTACCCCTAAATCAGTATGAAAACCCTTAAGAACCCCTAAAACATTCTAAAAACTAAATCAATAAAAAAATGAGAATTCATTAGAATCGTTAAAAGCTGAGTTACGCTTCACCCACTCAACCTTCGTTACGCTGCGGAGGTCGCCGGCTCGCTTCGCTCGCCACCTCCCCCCTTCGCTCCACTCGGTCTCGCAGGTTCGCTCCACTCAGAACCTACCACCACCGGACAGGTTTCGACGCCTACTATAATATTTGTTCAAAAACCCAATGGCTATCTCTAACCGTTACGAAGTAACAGCCCTTTCAATTTTAAGGTTGGGGAGGGGAGGATACCCTCCGTTTACAAATTTAAACGCTCCTCATTAATAATTTATAGTAAAAATCAAAAAGCCGCTACGTGTCCTAGTTTCCGAGATACGATAGGGGGAGGGGTGAAGGGGGGGAGAGTGGGGAGTTTTGAAAAATGATTTTGACTAACGCGTTGCCCCTTTACACGAATCTGAAAAAAAAAATGTTCCAAGTCTCTCAACTTCCGAGATCCGCCTAAAGGGGGGAGAAGGGGGGAAAAGGGGTCAATTTCGAAAACTGGTTTTTACTTTCCCAAGCCTCCTCTATACGAATCCGTAAAAAACAAAAAATACGGGTCTCTTAGTTTCCGAGATACGATAGGGGGGGGGTGCAAAAGGGGGGTGAAAAGGGGAGGTTTTGCACTTTTCCCATAGCTGGCTGGAGCTGCGCGCAGCTCGCGTGTTGTCGTGTTCTTGAGAAGTATTCCTTACCATCATAACATTTTGAGAATCCATAGGAATCACCCCTAAATCAGTATGAAAACCCTTAAGAACCCCTAAAACATTCTAAAACCTAATTCAATAAAATAAAGTTAAAAAAAAGAATTCATTAGAAACGTTAAAAGATGAGTTACGCTTCACCCACTCGACCTTCGTTACGCTGCGGAGGTCGCCGGCTCGCTTCGCTCGCCACCTCCCCCCTTCTCTCCACTTGGTCTCGCAGGTTCGCTCCACTCAGGACTTACCACCACCGGACAGGTTTCGACGCCTACTATAATATTTGTTCAAACACATAATGGCTATCTCTGACCGTTACGAAGTTATAGCCCTTTTATTTTTAGGGGAGGTTGGGGAGAGGTGGAAAGGGTGTACAAATTTAAACGCTTCTCAATAATAATTTATAGTAAAAATCAAAAAGCCGCTACGTGTCCTAGTTTTCGAGATACGATGGGGGGAGGGGTGAAGGGGGGAGAGTGGGGAGTTTTGAAAAATGATTTTGACTAACGCGTTGCCCCTTCTTACGAATCTGAAAAAAAAAATGTTCCAAGTCTCTCAACTTCCGAGATCCGCCTAAAGGGGGGAGAAGGGGGGAAAAGGGGTCAATTTCGAAAACTGGTTTTTACTTTCCCAAGCCTCCTCTATACGAATCCGTAAAAAACAAAAAATACGGGTCTCTTAGTTTCCGAGATACGATAGGGGGGGGGTGCAAAAGGGGGGTGAAAAGGGGAGGTTTTGCACTTTTCCCATACTCGCGGGAGTTACTTGTTTACGAATCTGACAAAATATACCCACCTCCCCATCCACCATCTGGGAGAACAATTATGTCAGTCAGTCAGTGAGTCAGTGAGTGGTAATCGAGCTTTATATAGTATAATTTTGCGTAACTTTATTATCACATAACATGTATAACATATAAGAATAATAGTACCATACAAAATAATAGGAGGGAAAATATTATGACCACTAAAATTAACTTTGTGACCACTAACATCTATCACCTAAAATATCAATTGATCACCAAATTTAGTAAATTGAGCACCAAATTTTAATGAGTTGGTTGATGACAAACTAGTTTTGCTTAGGCCGACTTGGGGCACCCCGACACGGATAGATTAGGTTATTAGGGTATGGCGCCATACCCTTCGTGGTTATTTTTTTATAAACCATTCAGAAGTAGGAGCCCCGCGTAGTGGGGCTCCGTCGACCGGGTCTCCCTCGACTTGGATGCAAGAGAGACACTCTGACCTGAATTTCATTCATTTAAGACAAAAATCAGTGAAACGACCTTTATTAATCATTCTAAACAGTTTGTTTTTTAGATATAATTATCTCAGGTATAGTTATAGTAATAAGTACGTTATGTAAAGCATACCCCCAAATAATAATCATACCCTCAAATTAAAACTATAAATTTATCATCTTCTACCCACATATATTTTTTATTACACTTGGTAAATGTTTATTTCTGAGTATGAGTGAAAATATTATGGTAATTATGTTTAGGGATAAAAGCTTTAGGATTAAAAACAGTAGGAGATTAAATATATTCACATTAATGATATTATTAATTACAATTTTCGGAAACATGAGTGTTATGAACATCGCCGGTAGCACTACAAATTGTATGAATGAAAACTTTAGGATGAAAAATTTTAGGAAGAGTGATCATTCGGATTACAAATCATTAGGAAGAACAATTTCGGGTAAAGAACTTTAGGTGAGCCAATATGGACCCCCTTGCGTTTCCTATGGCTGTTTTTATAGTTTAATTGGAGCTAATTGCTATTCATATTTGCATAGCGTTAAATATTATCTGCCTAAATATACATTATTTATTTCGATATGACCAAAGTTGTCTTCTTAGCTCAGCTACCGACATTTTTTTAAAGTTAGATTTTGTATACCTACCTAGGTACTAGCTTCTGCCAGCCAGCGGGTTCGCCCGCGTGAAGTTTAATCATTTTCCCATGGGATTTTACTACTGGGATAAAAAGTCCTAAGTTTTAATCAAGATTATAAACTATCTGTGTGCAAAATTTCATCCAAATTCGTTCAGTAGTTTTTGCGTGAAAGAGTAACAAACATCCTTAAACACATACTTTCACATTTATAATAATAAAAAGGATATCCTTTCTATGGGGAAATACACACATCAACACGGTCTAGGGATATTTTTAAAAAAGCGAATTACTATCAATGTGTTAATTATTTATGTGACATGTATATATTTAAAAGATACGTTATTTAATATTCTACCATTTTTTAATAATGGTTAAGGTATAGATTAAAATTTCAGGATTTTATGGAAAAAAAATGAAGCATAGACGGAAACCGTATATGAATGAACTTTTAATTTGTGAGTAAAAACAAAAAAATAGAAAAATCATTTAATTTGTGTTTATAAACTTGAAGTTAGTAGTCTGAGAAAGCGCCCATGATGTTCATAACACATCGGCAACGATTCGGCATGCTCAGAACAAGGTTGTCAATGTCTTGCTGCAGAATATTGTCCCATGTCCTTCTGAGGTGCGCAAAAAGTTGATCTTCTGTAGCCAGATTTTCAGGAACTTCCTTCAAAGCTCTTCTTTGCAGCATATCCCACGCAAGCTCAATGCGATTTAGATCTGGCGATTGAGCAGGCCAGTCTAAGGCCCTAACATTATGTGTATGTAACCAAGCTGCTACCGTTCTCGCCGTGTGTGCCCGGGCATTGTCGTGCATGAGCAGGAAATCTTGCCCCATTTGTGTTCTGTGGGGCAAGATTACGGGCCCCAGCACCTGTTGGACGTATCATTCTGCCGTCATATTGCCCCGCACCCAAACGAGATCCGTCCGTCCTCCAAGACGAATTCCTGCCCAAACCATAATTGTTCCTCCTTGGTATGGGTGAACTTCCTGAGGGTTCTGCTCCATCGTCCAGGAACTCGCCAAACACGCGTCCTTCGTGAATTTGGATGGAAGCCAAACCTGGATTCATCCGTGAACAGCACATTGGACCATTGGTCACGGCCCCAGTCCACGTGGTTCCGAACCCATTCTAATCGTCGTCCACGATTGCCTCTCCGTAAAGGTGGGACCCGGAGTGGTCTACGAGAGCGTAGATTGCTTTCATGCAGTCGCCTTCTTACAGTTTGGTCACTCACAAGCACTTGGTGTTCCACTCGCAGCCTTTGGACCAATTGAGTCGCCGTTGCATTTGGTTGTGCTCGCGCAGTAATTTGCAAAAATCGGTTTTGTCTGGGGGTAGTGATGCGACTTGGCCCCCGGTGCCTCTCCGCTACTTCACCTGTGGCACGATAGCGTGTCCACAATCTAGAAATTACATTTTGATGGGTCCCTATGGCCTCAGCAACATTACGCTGAACAGATCCAGCTTCCAGCATTCCCACAGCTCGTAACATCTCCGCCCTCGTCAAAATGTCGGCGTTGCATGGCTACAATACCTCAATTTTAACTTTATCTTTCGTTTAAAAATGAAAAAAAACTGTAACTAAACGTAATTCGTATTGTTTTCTAAATTTCGCACAAATGAAAATTCCCTCTCCTATACATCAAGACATTTTTAGGCCACCGAAACAAAAGAATTTTCAAAAATTGTAATTTGCAATTAGTCTGAGATAAATTACAAACAAATCGGTGTATAAAAGATTCCAATGCGGCCAGTATTTTCGATTTATTTAATGAGAGGTTTTCCTTTTGAGGTTTTAAAAAAAAACTTAGTTTCCAAGAACTCTATAGATGGCGTTGAACTTACTATGCCAAAGCCAATACGCTTGAAAAAACAAACATTGTGTCACGTCACATACTCTTGTTGACTGACACTTTCATTTGCGAATTTAACTAACATTTCTCGCGCTTTGTTAAAATCAGTTTTTTTAGGTTCCGTTCCTTGCATTATCATACTTACTCCTAGCGCCATCTATCCAGCGACTAGGAAAGAGCTAAAAAGAAAATCCCTCATTGAGTATGAAATATCCCTAGACCGTGTTGATGTGTGTAGATACGTGTGATATGATATTGTGTCAATTACATTCGCTGTTGGTTGGTGATTAAATAAATTATTTACCAAATTTAGGTGTAGATACCAAAAAGAAAACGCAATATTGTTTCACGTATCTATTTATTTATCTTTGTATTTCTTTTATTGTAAGAAGGCGGCTAATTTGAAACATATTAGGAACATGTCCATAATATATTTTAAATCACAAAATTATTTAAAAATGAAATTAGAAACATACTTAAAAAAAACAATCAAATCTTGGAATAATTCCGTAACTAAACATAAAATTATTTCTTAATTATCTATCAATACAGCTTGTATTGTAGTATGTATCTCGAAGATATAACCTTGCGGTAGATAAATCTAAAAAGTATAATCACTCAACTATAGTGAATCTTACAGACGCTATGTAGGGTAAGTACTTACCCCCAAACATCTTAGGGTTGTTTCAGATTAACGTATTTTCGGCGCGTAAACCTCGTTTTAGGAAGAGCGTATATTGATGCGCTTTATCATCGTCATTCTCCTGCCTTTATCACAATTTACGTATCCGTTGACGCGCTTATAAGCTCCAGGGACGCACGCTCACCCCACGCGAAAACGTATAGGCGCGTGTACGCGCGTTGGTGTTTTTGACGCGCGTAATGTAGCGGCCAGTAAGAGTTTATATGCGCTACAAAATACGCTAGTCTGGGACAAGAGAGAGGTAAATTTATAATAAGTATATAACAGTGATAGCACCTATGCATAATTGCACAGATTTACTTTCATCTGCTTTTCCTTCTCGCCTATATAGATAATACATATTCGATAAGAGCACTTTATATATTAAATAAAGTGCTCTTATCGAATATGTATTATCTATATCGATATATAAATGAAAATCTAATATAATAAATATCCCAGTATACTTAATCATTTTAAGTTGTGTGTGTAGAGTTTTAAGTGAAGATAAATATTTTACTGGGATATTGATTCCATATTAAGTCAAACACTGGGGCTGATGGAAGACTTCTATATAATTAATATTGAGAGTTTATAAAGTTAAACATACTAGCAATATATCAACATACATAGGAGATACAAATTGTTGCAAACAGCATGGTTACTTATTTTCTAGCTTCAACTAAAATTATATTCTAAAAACAAATTGTAACAACAAAATTAGGTATAAAGTTAAAAAATTATAAAAAAAAACTATCCTATACTTATTGTTAATAGTTTTTTTATTCAACTAATCTTACCATAATTATTTTATATTGTACAGTCAACAACCTATTAAGTAGGTATACACTTAGCAAAAACTTTATAATCATAATCATCAGCCTATTAATGTTTCCACTGCTGGGACACAGGCCTCCTCTCTATGAGAGGGAAAAACTTTATTGAAATAAAATATTCTTCTAAAGATCTTTTAAAACTGTTTTAAGCCTGCTATTTCGAAAAGTGTGTACCAACAATTCTTTTTTTATGTTACGAGAAAAAAAAAACAATGTAATAAAATGTTACGTTACAATTTGTAGTAATTTTGTTGTTACGGAAGTTCACCACCAATTGAACTAAAATATTCTATCAGTCTTTTATAAAGCCAATGACGGCGCTATTAGACTACTATTCATCAACTGCTTCAATTAAGGCACTGCTTGTACTTGTAAAATTTTAAAGTCATGAATAACTATATCAAAAAGTGTCAACTTAAAACTAGGCATATCAAAAATGAAAACATAATAAAGAAATAAACTTCACACTTACATACGGTAAATGTGAAACAATAACTATAATAAAAGATTTAACTCATTAGATGTGGCTCTCACCGTGGAAAACTGTTCATACTGGGGGCCGAGCTCACTCATCTCGTATAGAACGATAGATACGATTTTGAGTATGAGTGTCACTGTCAATAGTATTGTCTTCATCATTTGGCTCGGTTGACCGATCTAATGGTTTAAATCTCTGTAGGTACTAAAAAAAACAACTTACAATCTAAAAGGTACAATTACTACTGTGAAGTTATTTTGGTCTTTTCCATCTTTTCGATGGCTTCCTTAAGGTCAGCAATGGACTTTTCGTAAAGGCCCGAAGCTTCTGGATCGTTCATCTGGAATTTCAAGGTCAGCTCCATAATTTTTTGCATCATTTTGAGACCGATAATTGTCGTTCTTGAACCGACGATTTGTAACTGTGAGGGAGTTAGACATATGGGTTTTAAATTTTAACTTGTAAATTGGTTATAAATGAATTTTGTTACCCGACTGCGCCAGAAGGAGGGTTATGTTTTTCTAGAGTATGTATGTACCTATATATGTATAATTGTTTGGCACGCTCTGTGGCCTGAACGGCTCGATGGATTTTAGGATTCGTATTTACTGTGAGAGTGACACTGGGTATATCAAAATCAAATAAAAAAAAACAAAATGGCGGATTTTTGGTGCCAAATTCAAATGTTTGGCACGCTCTGCAGCCTGAACGGCTCGATGGATTTTAGCTTGAGAGGTGTCTTTAGATTTGTATTTACTAAGAGAGTGACACTGGGTTTATCAAAATAAAAAAAAATGGCAGATTTCTGGCGCCAAATTCAAATGTTTCATCAAAGGGCTCATCATGAGGATTTTAAATAACTAAAAAGTGTAAAATAAAAAAACAATAATTAAAAAAATTAAAACCCCGACTGCGTAAAAAATAACTAATAATTTTAAATAAAAACTGAACAGAATAAAACAAGTTCAGGAGACAGTCGGGACCCATTAAATAATCTAGACTACAATCATAACATCCAATATGGGTCCCGACTGTTGCGGTCAATATTTCCTGTCTCCTGAACTTGTTTTATTCTGTTCAGTTTTTATTTAAAATTATTAGTTATTTTTTACGCAGTCGGGTTTTTTAATTTTTTTAATTATTGTTTTTTTTTTCTAAAATGACTATGCTGTTTAACAATGTTAGTCATAGACTAAAACTCAAGAAACTGACGTAAAATTGAAAATTACACAAGCGAAGTAAAAAAGGGTGTTCAAAATAGGCCAATGGTGCCGATTCCCTTGTTTACAAACTAAACCAAATTTAAGTTCAGTGCATCTTTTTCTTTCTATTTCATTAAGAAAAGGACAGAAGATAAATTTTAGTTATGTTCTGTCAATTTAACCAGCGCCATATAAGTTTTAGACGCGATTAAAAAGTTGACTACTAAAATTACGTCAGGTGCTGACTAATTTGACAGGATTAAACGAATATTTATCTTCTGTCCTTTTCATAATGAAATAGAAAGAAAAAGATGCATTCAACTTAAATTTAGTTTAGTTTGTGAACAAGGGAATCGGCACCACTGTGGTAAAAAAAAATATCACTATGCCTAAAAAAATACATACCTACAGGGGAAAAACCGACTCCTATTTTGAAGTCGGTAAAAAAGGCTATTGAACTTATAGTATTATGCTATACTTACGCTTCATATTCACCATTCATAATACTATTTATCATGCTTTTTATTTGTTTATATATCTACACTCAGCAAATCGGTTTAAATACGATTCTTTAACTTGGAAATAGCTGAAATAAAATATTATTATAATTTTCATGTTGTGAACTTGTGATATTTACGTCAAGCGTCAAATTGTCAAACTGTCAGTTAGTTTTTTAAATCTCTTTCTGCTCAGTCTATGGTCTAGCTCTATGATTTCTCTTTTTGGTTTGTATAATTTAAATTATTTTTATCAATATGTGTTTAGCCATTATATTTTGTAGATTACTAAGATTGTTTACTAAATAACTTAATATTAAATTAAATTATAAAATTCTTTACGCACTCATGTATATGTCCTGGCCGACTACACTTGTCAGTTGAGATGTTGGCCACACTAAGAAAACAAAAATTTGAAAGAAGAAGACTACTTGGGGAGAAACGAGCTGACGGACGGCTGAAAAAACTACTCTGGAATCTGATTTGAGGGGTATCAGAGAGCAGCTTGGTTTTGGCGGTGAGATTCTTAAACTGTCCAGGGGATCCAACGAAAGTTTCTCCTGGGACTTCTACTCCCACGTACCCCACTCCCACTACGTGCCTGTCCGTCTACTGGTCTCACAGGGCTGTCCTACGTCTGGCCCTGAGTTCTGCACTGTCTTGCTGCTGAGCTGTCCTAGTGAACTCTGAGATCTGCGCTGCCGCCGTTTCTACTGCTTCAGAGCACAACTTCAAGGTTACTCCGGTATCGACCTGCTACCCTGACGCTTGTTCCCGTTCTTACAGTGTGGTAAACTCATTATTGTCCATCTAAGTGCATAAACTTTAAAACTGAGTGCGTGCTAGGTAGTTTTTTATAACTAGCTGTATTTTTTATCTTTCCTAAATTAAAATTGTATTTGAACAAGTCTGCTTATCCTTTTATTTTAAATAGGAGCAAGTAGATCTGTTACAAATTGGCGCCCCCCGTAAAATCAACTCGAACCCACTCATTTATTTTCAAAATTCTAAAAAAAACTAGCACTAGTATTTCTTTTTGGATTTCTTATTTGGCTTACCTACTCTTTTTAATATTAACTTAACTTATTTTTCTTCTTCAGCTCTCCTGTTAAAGACTCTTCTATTCGACTCAACTCTTCTACAACTAAACATCATCTAGGTACTCTTCACCACTACACACATACTGATATCGAAAGATAATTGGCACCCTTTCGGCCACTTGGGAGTGTTAACCCACTTGTGAGTACTACCAAGTTTGGAGACTGGCTTACTTTACGACGTTTCCTCCTACACATAACTCTCTACCAAAACATCATTGCACTGCACCCCACATACTTGCACAACACTGCATTTACCTACTGGTAATCGTACTCAGTCTTCGCTTGTGAGTGTTCTTAAAACCATTCGTGGTCATTTACAAATTGGGGTTTGGCTTACTCTACGACGTACTATTTGAGAATATCCTGTGGACGTTTTTACAAACCTATACTTCTACGTACCTAACTCCTATTACAAATACTTCACTATTCTCCTACACACTTATTATATATATTTATTCATATTTCATCTGGAAATCATACCGAAGTAAGTTTAGCATCGTGGGCTCTCAAAATAGTTTTCAACTTGTTATTTGTCATTGGTTGCTAGGTAACAGGCCATGGAGTATAATGGACATGGAGTAATAATCTATTTGCGCGGTGGCAAAAATAGGTACTAAAGTTTATCAAACTTTGCGGTGGCAATCATGTGCACTAAACTTTATGCTTTAGTTCCGAATTTTACCACCAACTCTGTTAATATTTTTTTTTGTATAGATTAAATCGACCTTCTTTAGGTGTCTTGCTCTTAAATTTTTAAACACTTTTGGACCGTGTCCAACACTCACTCTCTTGACGTTTTACTCGGAGCTTACCGGCTACTGTATTGCGGGAGCTGCCCTTACGTTTACTCGGAGCTTACTTACTGCTGCCCTTGACGTTTAACTCGGAGCTTACCGACTACTGTATAACGGGAGCTGCCCTGACGTCTACTCGGAGTTTACTGTCTGCGGTGTTGCGGTTCAGACCTAACCCCTCTTTCCCTCCTTCCCTCTTAAACTCCATAGGTACTTCAAGTAGGCTACTTTAGATTCCTGTTTCAGAACTCAGATCCTATAAGTCTAGACTCTACGTTTCTATTCTTTTACACTGTTTTGCTATCCCTATACTCGTACTTTTGCTATTTTCGTATTATACTTACGACTCATCTCTTTCTTCTTTCCTTCTTCTATAATAGAGTTATTTTCGGCATATTAAAACTCTATTTATTTTCTAATTCATTCGTCACTTCTTAAACCATTAAAAGATTATTTTTAATCTTTCCTTCTATCTATTCTTTTCTTTTCTACAAGTTAGTATGTCTAACTTGTTTCTTTCTATCGACTCTAAAAGTTGATTGGAGCGGATGACAACTCCATAAAAATAAGCCCATGTTAACTATCGACTCTAAAAGTTGATTGGAGCGGATGACAACTCCATAAAAATAAGCCCTTGTTAACTATCGACTCTAAAAGTTGATTGGAGCGGATGACAACTCCATAAAAATAAGCCCTTGTTAACTATTGACTCTAAAAGTCGATTGGAGCGGCTGACAACTCCATAAAAATAAGCCCTTGTTAACTATCAACTAAAGTTGATTAGGAGCGGATGACAACTCCATTAAAAACAAGCCTTTGTTAAAATCTTTCTATTTTCATCTCATTAGTGGTTTTAGACGCGAGCGGATTACAACTCCTAAAATAAGCCTTAAAGTTATTGATTTATCAGGTTGAGTAGTGATCATTGAATGTGAATCCTACCTGACCTAACTTTGTAAGATGTCGGTGTGTTTGAGTGAGTTATGTAAGTTTTGTGAATGCTGTAATACTTTAACATAAGCAAAATTTTTGTTCTAGGCCAAAAATTTTCTCGGGGTCGTTGGGGAAATATAGTATTATGCTATACTTACGCTTCATATTCACCATTCATAATACTATTTATCATGCTTTTTATTTGTTTATATATCTACACTCAGCAAATCGGTTTAAATACGATTCTTTAACTTGGAAATAGCTGAAATAAAATATTATTATAATTTTCATGTTGTGAACTTGTGATATTTACGTCAAGCGTCAAATTGTCAAACTGTCAGTTAGTTTTTTAAATCTCTTTCTGCTCAGTCTATGGTCTAGCTCTATGATTTCTCTTTTTGGTTTGTATAATTTAAATTATTTTTATCAATATGTGTTTAGCCATTATATTTTGTAGATTACTAAGATTGTTTACTAAATAACTTAATATTAAATTAAATTATAAAATTCTTTACGCACTCATGTATATGTCCTGGCCGACTACACTTGTCAGTTGAGATGATGGCCACACTAAGAAAACAAAAATTTGAAAGAAGAAGACTACTTGGGGAGAAACGAGCTGACGGACGGCTGAAAAAACTAGTCTGGAATCTGATTTGAGGGGTATCAGAGAGCAGCTTGGTTTTGGCGGTGAGATTCTTAAACTGTCCAGGGGATCCAACGAAAGTTTCTCCTGGGACTTCTACTCCCACGTACCCCACTCCCACTACGTGCCTGTCCGTCTACTGGTCTCACAGGGCTGTCCTACGTCTGGCCCTGAGTTCTGCACTGTCTTGCTGCTGAGCTGTCCTAGTGAACTCTGAGATCTGCGCTGCCGCCGTTTCTACTGCTTCAGAGCACAACTTCAAGGTTACTCCGGTATCGACCTGCTACCCTGACGCTTGTTCCCGTTCTTACAGTGTGGTAAACTCATTATTGTCCATCTAAGTGCATAAACTTTAAAACTGAGTGCGTGCTAGGTAGTTTTTTATAACTAGCTGTATTTTTTATCTTTCCTAAATTAAAATTGTATTTGAACAAGTCTGCTTATCCTTTTATTTTAAATAGGAGCAAGTAGATCTGTTACAAACTTACTGGAGGTAGTTTAAAAACTGTGTCATCGAAATCCACGAGATTCTCCGCTTTGAACTTCATAATCTGGGTTGCTTCGAACTGGTATGAAGGGATTCTCTTCTTGCCAGTCTTGTAGACGCCCTCAGCTGTCTCGTCCTTGAGCATATCTCGTCTGGGACACGCACATACCCTGGCTCCTACCTTCTGACGACCGTAGACGCGACCACTACAGAGAAACGGAAAGGAAGATGGTAAAATTGGTAATGCTGGAAGGTCATCAATCACAAGGCAAACCTCGACAATATTATCGAAAATATTATTTCAAAAGTGCCCGCGGCTTCGCTTGTATCATCGCAATCTGTTTTAGCCAGAAAAAGGGTAATAGAGAGACCATAATATTCTTATTCAATAGATTTTTAATCGTCATTATAAACAAAAAATACTCACCCTTCATCTTCCAGGGTAAAAATGATGGCAATAGCTCGTCTGTTGGCGCAAGAGTTCTTGCAAGAGAACTGGTATGCGTGCGAGCAAGGCTCTGGACTGTTCCTGGTGAACTCCACCAACACTGAATACCAGGAGTCGGCGACGTCTGCATTCCCGCAGTAATACACGCCCTGGGTTCCAATTTCTCTGGAGGAATGGAGGACATTCTTCGCAATTTCTCTTTGCATGCCTGAAATTAGGGTTTTGTGAAAATGGTGGTATGTGCGGTGAGTTTATAGATAGAAGAAGCTTGTTGATTGTTAAGTGTAATTAACTATTTTGCCATGTATACACATTTTCTAAAAAAACAGAAAAAATTTTTTTAAAGGTTGGTTTTCGAGTACGAATTTAAATGAGCTTGTGGAAAACTATGAAGAAACATAATACACATGTAAACGGGTATTTATCGCGAATTATACCTGTCGCCGCGAGGACACCTATAAGCTAAGCTTATTACATAATGTTATTAATTGTAACTAGTTGAATTATAATTTCTTATTCCATAAACTGCATCTGTGCTAATACTGCCATCTGTGAGATACTCTGGCAACTATTATAACACCTGTGAGTGCCACTGACTAATTTGAGTTGAGTTTGAGTATCAAGCTCAACAGCGCCATCTGTTGGCTTGTCTTAATCAGTATCACTTGAAAATCAATTATCAAACTAAACTCGATGTTCTAGCTAAAACTATCGTTATAATTAACATAAGAATATTTGTTTAACAACTTTAGGGTTTCATTCATATTAGCAATTAATAGTTAATCACTTGACATTATGATTCGGCGTCACCTGTCAGGGAAAATGGCGCCGAATGTGATTTTACCGTCAATACCTGAATGTTTAAATTTAGTACGAGAACTAAGTAAGTCTCAATAATAGATCCCAACTTTAAATTAATAAGACTATTTTACACAGTGATTTACTAGTAAAAAGCTTTTGTTTAACATAACTGTTGTACATCACCGGAAATGTTCCATGATAGCACAGATTAAAGACTAAAAAGTAATGAGACAACTAGTTTATTATTAATGATTGAAAATGTGTTCAAATTGGTGAATTCTGTCATTATTTAATAGTAACACAATTATTGTAAAGTGTTTCATTATTATTTGTGAGGCTGATTGAATTTACTATTGTAATAAGTTGCTGAACGGATATTGTGATACTTCCGCTCACGCAGGCAGAATGGATGCGTGAGCTACGAGCAGTTATGTTATCGTAAGATTAGCAAAACAATTGAAATACTAAGTAATTATAAGTGTGTGTAAGTGAAGTGAAGGATTAGTTGTGAAAATGAGAGTAAATAAACGTTTGGAGTTTGAGTCAAGTGCTGTGTGTGATTTCAACTACCCAGTACCCACCTACCTATCTACCAACAATGAAGAATCGTATCGCAAGGCGATGTGATAAATGACTGAAAGACAATATGGTTACTCTAGGCTTTCCCTGCCGTGATATCAGAAGAGGTGATAGCTCTTGCGCGCTGCTCACAGTGCCGGACATCCAGAACAATTACAAGGAACTACCGAAAACTCTTGCTTTCGTTACCATGGCCGAAGGCGTGGCAAAAAACTTTTCACCGAAGGGTTCACCACGAAGCTTTTCAAGAGAGAGCGACTTATTATGCTGCCACAGCCAATATACTGTGCTATGTGGCAATGAACTGATAGACAAGAAGATACGACTAAGATAGCCAAAGAGTTGGCTGCATTTTCATCCAAGTGGCTGACAGATACCATCATGATAATTTATTGCAACACTTGACCCAAAACAAATCATAAGAACACATAATGAAAACGCTATTTACATTGGTAAACAAACAATGAAGTTGTATGTGATGGAAAACTTCATTGATTGCACTCAAAATTGCCAACATGTACAGCACAGAATGACCGAAGCAGAATAAACAAAGATTGGACTCCGGGAAAGCATAATTATCAGTAAATAAACCTACTAATGGATCATCAATCCCGGGAAGTATTTTATTTTATTTATTTTAGTATTTTGTTACTGTAGAGAATTTTTACAGTTAACATTATTTTAACTTAACACATCCCATGCTGGTTATGGTAACTTGACACCAGTGGAAGTGAAATAAAAACACTCCATTTAATTCACTCAATAAGCAATCAATGGTTTTTGAAATATAACCAGTAATGATGTGTCAGAAACTAAAATCATGAATTAACTGTTTTAATTACTACTAATTAGATAAATGAGTAGTAACAAATTTAAGACGTTGTTATTGACTTTTCATTTACACTTTATGTTTATACCTCACAATCAGATATTGTTTGCGTTAAGTGCAACATTGAGGGCTTTTCAAATAATTATGCAAATTTGAGAACATTTGTATTGGACAACATGTTTCAAGATTCATACAAAAACACTTTGTTATGAAACTGATTTATAAAACAAGACAACTTATGAAATGTCAAACAAATTTCAGTTCAACAAGTTATGACAATGAAATTTTAACTTATATCAACGAAGCAAAGCTTTCGATGTGTTAATGAAATGTGAATGTTTTGTCAGTGCAACTACGTATACACAACCAATAGTGTTTATAAAGTAGTTCTGATCAGTTTAAATTTCCCATCTTAGTTTAATTAACTTAATCAAAGTAAATAACTATTTCAAAACAACTTATTACCGACTATAAAACTTATCACTCCAACTAATTAAAAAAAAAAATAGTAGAACTGCTTTGTTGGTCCAGTGGACATGAGCCCTGTTATTAAAGCATGAGGACCTGGATTCGATTCCCAGGCCTGGCAGTGTTATTGGGTTTTTCTATCAGGAATTTCTCAGTAGCAAGCCAGACAATCATATGAATGGCAAATAGCCATATCGCTAAACTAGAGCCTTAGGCAAAGTGTGGATTTATTATTTTCACTTCTGCCTAACCCCTCAGGGATTGCAGGTGTGATGTTATGTACCTACACACTTCACTATTAGTGTAGACATTACACTATTATTAATATTTTTGGTTTGGTTTTTTGGTGATTTTAATATCAATATTTTAGAAGAATGTGCAAATAGCAGTCGCTTATTAAATCTTTTTAAGTCATTTGACTTGACCAACACTTTTACAGAACCTACTAGAGTCACTCCATCTTCTGCTACTTGTATAGATAATATTTTCTGCGATTGTGATTACTTAGATAAAGCAATAGTAAATTGTCTACCCTCTGACCATAGCGGACAAACTGTAACCTTCAGGTGTAATACCCCCCCATCGCAAAAAGTTCAAATTAAATTTAGACCTTTAACTTCTAGCAGATTAAATAGGTATAATATTTTGCTACAGAACAAGTTAAGCGTTATGGGCCTTGATGATATTAATATAGATCAATTGTATGATCGTTTCTTTTCAATAGTTCACACGGAATTCAATAAAACTTTTGAAAAGAAGACAAAAAGTATTTGCCCTAAATTCATATTTAGTGATTGGGCAACTAGAGGTATCAGAAAAAGTAGGGAAAGACTATTTGAGCTTTATGGCCTTAAGCCTTTTATAAACACTGAAACTTTTAACAAGTATGTTGCTAAGTATTCAAACATTTTTAGAAATACATGCAAGGTTGCTAAAGCACTGCACATTAGCAACAAGATCAAAACAGCAGAAAATAAAATAAAGACAGTTTGGAAAGTTATAAATAACGAGACTAACAGGAAGAAAATACGTAACACTAGCTACACATTAGATACAGCATGTGGTCCTAAAAGCTCTAATCAGGAAGTAGCTCAAGAATTTGTAAAGTTCTTTACCGATATACCACAAAAAACAACGGAGGCTCTTATTTCCTCACCTGAACTCTCAATTGGTTTATTAAAGGCGAATGTGTCTGGCTGCCTGGTTGAATTTAAATTTAAACACATTAACCCTATGATTGTTATTAAAACTTTCCGGCAAATAAAGATCAAACTAACCGAAGATCTATGGGGAATGTCTGTCAAAGTTTGTACATCCATACTTGAGACTATAGCCCCTTACTTAGCTTTAATTTTTAATTTATGTGTAGACCAAGGAGTTTTCCCTGATTTAATGAAATACAGTAAAGTCATACCTCTTTTCAAATCCGGGGACAGTAAAGATACTAATAATTATAGACCTGTATCCGTGTTACCAGTTTTTAGCAAGGTTTTTGAAAAAGTAATGCTTAATCAAATGCTCTATCATTTTAACACCAACAGAATCTTACATGATCAACAGTATGGCTTCACCAAGGGACGTTGTACAACTGACGCCGGTGTAACCTTATTAAAGCACATATTTACTGCGTGGGAAGAGTCTCAAGATGCCATAGGAATTTTTTGTGACCTCTCCAAAGCGTTTGATTGCGTAAATCACGACACATTACTTTTGAAACTTGAGCATTACGGACTGGGCAAACTTGCACTTAGTTTGGTAAAATCTTATTTGAATGATAGACAACAACATGTTCAAATAAATGGTGTTAATTCACAGGGGTTAAAAATAAAAATGGGGGTTCCACAAGGCTCAATATTGGGTCCTTTCCTCTTTCTAGTATATATAAATGATCTACCCTATTTACTGAAAAACCAACCTCAAAATATGGTGTTATTTGCTGATGACACTTCCCTAATTTTTAAGATAAATAGGCGGGCCCAAAATCTAGATGACGTGAATAATGCCCTACTTCAGGTCCAAAATTGGTTCTCAGCAAACAATTTGGTATTAAATGAAAAAAAAACTAAATGCATAAGATTTGCTTTACCGAATGTTAAAAGTAGTGATTGTGATATAATATTGAATAAAGAGAAACTTGAATTCGTAGATAAAACGGTTTTCCTGGGGATTACGCTTGATTCAAGGCTACAATGGGGTTCTCATTTGACATATCTTGCGGGGCGGCTAAGTTCAGCAGCCTTTGCCATTAGAAAAATCCGTCAGTATACTGATGTAGATACCGCTAGACTGGTTTATTTTAGTTACTTTCATAGTATAATGTCTTATGGCATTTTGCTGTGGGGACGGGCTGCAGATATTGAGTCTATATTTATTCTGCAGAAAAGAGCCATCAGAGCCATATATAATCTTCGTTGGCGCGATTCTCTAAGGGAACTGTTTAAGGATATTGGCATCATGACGGTACATTGTCAATACATCTACGAAAACATAATGTACGTCAGAAAAAATCTGCACCTTTTTGGTAAAAGGGGTGACAGACATAATTACAGTACTAGAAATAGGGACCAACTAGTTCAGCCAGGTTTTAGACTCGCTAAAGTAGACTCATCTTTCATGGGGTACTGTTTGAGATGCTATAATAAAATTCCACAAAGTATTCTTGAACTGAATGAGACGAAATTTAAAACATGCATTAAACGCACACTATGTAAGCAAGCATATTACAAGTTGAGCGATTATATCGCTGATAAAAATGCTTGGCTCAATGCTGGTCCTGCTCCACATGGACAGGGGCGCATAAATTGATAGCATTAAATTGTATTGTTGGAGCTGCTGAAGATTGTACAACTATCTTTGCATTGTATAGAATCAATCTCTTTAGTATTATATAAATGCATAGCCCATATTGTGTGAGTACTATGTACTAGAAAGCTATCATTCACTGGAAACCTACGTCTTTTCTTGACTTGAATGTGCCCTGGCGGTTTGGAGTATGTCATGCTAACTCTATTGTCTCGCTGATGGTGGCGCATGTGTCGGATCATTTAGTTCCCTTCAAAATGGTTGAGTTGAATGGTGCTGATCCGTGCGTTATGTCCGTGAACGGGCGCTGTCAGTTGTGACTGGTCATCTCTTGGTTGCCATGGCTTATTTGAATGAATTATTTTGAATTGTATATTTTTTTTTGTTTGTGTGTTTTTGCTGTGGACACTTTTACCGTGCACATCTTGCTACATTGTTCTCACATAATATACCATCTCAACGTGAATGATGTAACCAAGATTTTGTAACAATATTCTGATTTAAAAGAGTGTCCATGGAGTTTCTTGCCCATTCTTCTCCATAGAGATCTACGCTAGGGAATGGGCAACTACAGTACTTTCACAGTTTTTATGTCTTGTGACTGGGACTGTAGCTACATTTAATTTTCATCTTTGTTTCGACAATTCAAAAGTGCCTGTAACTGGCTTACTTGAAATAAATGCTTTGATTTTGATTTTGATTTTTGATTTTGATTTACTTGCACTGACTGCCTTGTTGGTCTAGTGGCTGCAAGCGTGACTGTTGAGCATAAGGCCCTGGGTTCGATTCCCAGGTCAGGCAAAGTGTTGTTGGGTTTTTCCATTAGGAATTTCTCTGTAGCAGGCACAGAGTCCAGATTTGTGCCTGGTTGATGGCAATAAGGCTTGCCCCCTATTACATGGGACTTCAAAATAAATGTTGGCATACTATTAGGTATACCTCTGCCTAACCTTTCAGGAACAATAGGCGTGATGTTATGTTATTTACCTGCATGACTTCTCACATTTCAGGTTCCAGGCAATTGTCTTATCATAGAAGAAATGATACCTTCTATCAAAGAAATTGAGAGCAACTCTATGCACCCAGTCACTCCAAGATAGTGATGACATCAATTAACCGCTACCCCAGCAAATGATAATGGAGTAAGGTCACTTAAAAATGTGACTCAATGAACAATTTCAAAAACTAACAACTTCAAGGACTACAGCCTGGTGAACAGATGACCGTGTCGCCAGCTATGGAGCTATAAAATGGGGAACAGCATGAGAACAGCCAACCAGAGATGACTGTTACAGTGTCCTCACATCATAAACTAACATAAAAGGTGAGGAGTTTTCAAACTACTTCTTACACTTCCCCACTGATACCTACAGTGTTACAACAATAGACTTAATACAATAGCCCAATCAACCTACCTACATGATGCTCATGTGTAATCAGTATCATGATTCCACATTGATTATTTTAGTTATTATAATCCTGCCAGTTGTAAGCAACTATTTACAAAAATAATAATAAAATATTAGTACTAACAGTAACTAATAAAATAAAAATAAAAAACTCACAAGCTATTGGTATCCGTGGAGGAAACAACAAGCTCAATGAGTAATACAAACACTCACAACAAATCAAACAAATACTGTCAGTGCCGTGGAGGTACTTGGTAATGAACACAACACATTACAAAAATCCTATCAGCAGCCATAGGGGCAACTGACTCACAACAAATACTATCAGTGCCGTGGAGGTACTTGATAATGAACACAACAAATTACAAACAATCCTATCAGCAGCCGTGGAGGCCACTGATAATGAACACTACTAATGATCCTATCAGCAGCCGTGGAGGCAACTGATAAACAATACTCTCATGTTATCCTGCTGGGTCCACGGCGTACTAACGCCCAGAGCCTGGTTCCTTATATCCTGTCAAATCAAAGACTTCGTGCCTGTCACGGAGCAATGGTCCTAAACTCCTTACCCTTTAATCCTGTCAAATCAAAGACTTTGTGTCTATCACAGAGCGGTGTTCCTGATCCTATCCTTTTATCCTGTCAAATCCAAGACTTTGTGTCTATCACAGAGCATTACCTTCCCGTGAGAATGAACAAATAAAAACATGCTACTTACACTACACTTGCCAAATACAAATTACAGAATATCTAAAGCAATCAATAATTTTATTTAAGACAAATCTAGTAGACAGTAGGTTACAAGGTTCTAAAGTTGACTAAAAACCTAACTCATACCAAGCTTAACAATATTATGAATATGTTGAATAGCTCAAGCGACAATGTTATTTTTAACAAATAGCATTTAGCATCAAAAAATTCAAATACAAGTTGCAAAACTGCTTGCAAACTAACTGATACTAAACACAACAATTCAACGAATATTGTTGGACAATTGAAGCAACAATATTCTATTCAGCTAATAGCTGATTAAACAATATCAATAACCGTAATACAATTAATGTAATTTGATAATTCAGGCTACAACATTTTATTCAGCTAACAGCTCATACCAGCTTCAATCTAAGCACTACTAAAAATTTAAACAAAAATTTCAAGCAGATTAACTCTGTGACTGTGTGTGTGTCTAGGTGATACATAAATGCATTTAATTTTAAATACAAGGAAAACTGAGTAGATGTCAGATCTACACAGAGCTTTCTATGTTGACTGAAACTCTCTGTTACCAAATCCTACAATTCAATGAACATTGTAGGATAATAATAAAAGTAACAATAATCTGCCGCCAAAATTTATCTCCACTATTTCAGATAACAACCACAAAACTCCACATAGTGACGACATCGGCAGGTGCAGAGCGCGCACCGCCGATCAGAATGGCCGTGTCGCCGCGAGGACACCTATAAGCTAAGCTTATTACATAATGTTATTGATTGTAACTAGTTGAATTATAATTTCTTATTCCATAAACTGCATCTGTGCTAATACTGCCATCTGTGAGATACTCTGGCAACTATTATAACACCTGTGAGTGCCACTGACTAATTTCGTTTGAGTATCAAGCTCAACAGCGCCATCTGTTGGCTTGTCTTAATCAGTATCACTTGAAAATCAATTATCAAACTAAACTCGATGTTCTAGCTAAAACTATCGTTATAATTAACATAAGAATATTTGTTTAACAACTTTAGGGTTTCATTCATATTAGCAATTAATAGTTAATCACTTGACATTATGATTCGGCGTCACCTGTCAGGGAAAATGGCGCCGAATGTGATTTTACCGTCAATACCTGAATGTTTAAATTTAGTACGAGAACTAAGTAAGTCTCAATAATAGATCCCAACTTTAAATTAATAAGACTATTTTACACAGTGATTTACTAGTAAAAAGCTTTTGTTTAACATAACTGTTGTACATCACCGGAAATGTTCCATGATAGCACAGATTAAAGACTAAAAAGTAATGAGACAACTAGTTTATTATTAATGATTGAAAATGTGTTCAAATTGGTGAATTCTGTCATTATTTAATAGTAACACAATTATTGTAAAGTGTTTCATTATTATTTGTGAGGCTGATTGAATTTACTATTGTAATAAGTTGCTGAACGGATATTGTGATACTTCCGCTCACGCAGGCAGAATGGATGCGTGAGCTACGAGCAGTTATGTTATCGTAAGATTAGCAAAACAATTGAAATACTAAGTAATTATAAGTGTTTAGTGAAGTGAAGGATTAGTTGTGAAAATGAGAGTAAATAAACGTTTGGAGTTTGAGTCAAGTGCTGTGTGTGATTTCAACTACCCAGTACCCACCTACCTATCTACCAACAATGAAGAATCGTATCGCAAGGCGATGTGATAAATGACTGAAAGACAATATGGTTACTCTAGGCTTTCCCTGCCGTGATATACCTTATAAGCCCGACGTTTCGACTGGATTGCACCAGCCGTGGTCGCGGGAAGACTGTAGTATTGGAGGTACCGCCACAGCAAAGCGAAGGTGTTTATTTAACTACCCTCACTTGATCCTCATAAATGTTAATTAGGGCCGATTCACACTAGGGCAGCATACTACACTAACAGTGTCCGCACACTGAGATGATTTCACTTGACGAGTACACTTAGTGATCACTGGATTCCAAGCGGGAGAGAGTCTGAAGCCGTCTTCGCGATTGAATACCCGTTTACATGTGTTCTGACCGTGAAAGTTTAAAAAAGACAATAATGAAGAAACACATCGCAAACAATGATTACAGGGGGTCTAAAATGGCCGCTTTAGCAGAATCGTTTTGTGAATCACGTTAAAAATTTAAAATTCTTAAAATGGACTTTAAGATTATTAGCATAAACACCATTTTAAGAATTTAATTTTTTTAACGTGATTCATGCTAAGATTCTGCGTAGATTCTGCTGTAGCGGCCATTTTAGACCCGCTGATCTCCTGAAGAATGTGATTTGAGAATCTCTTTACAAAATGATTGATGACAGTCTATGCAATTAAAAAAACTTAAAAGCCCCGTGACGTTACGTTGTGCTCATTCGTACCGAAGCGCATACCTTATCTGGTTTAATTCTATTAACAGTTACGTTACTAACCAGCATTAGAGCTTTCATCGAAATGCTTAACACATCGTTCCACACGTTTTGCAGCCTGTTTCTCATCTGAGTAGACCACAGTAGCGCGCACGAACATGTGAGGTGCCTTCACGTAGTTCCAGTTGAACTGGATGCTAAAGTTGCACTTCATGTCCACGTAGATGCGACACAGCTGGTGAGAGTACTGGGGACAAATTGGGTATGGTTCAATGATATTCTAATAAACAGATATGTTAGACACCTACAAAACCACCGAAAAAAGTGTTCCGCACAGCAGCGGCAGCACACACACAAACAACATACAAACACATTTAAACAAATAAAAAAAAGGTCGATAAAACCAATAAGAAAAAAAGAGACAGTATTGTCACAGTTTTACAATCCATACAGTTGGGAAACGCCTTTGATGTTGAACGATGCCGCCACGCGTGTAGGTACTTAGGCTCTGAGTTGCAAGCGTGTAAGGGTTGTCAAAAAATAATAATAAAAGAAATGTGATTTCGTAATCATTTATTTACATTATTAATTCAATATTATTAACATAACAAAAAAAGACGTGGATTGGACCCAAGTTTTTCAAAGGTTTTTTTATATTTTTACTATACCTACGGTATGGTACTCATTATTATCTCCTAAATGCGTGGGAAGATTTACATGATTCAAACGGATAAAATGGTTTTAGACCTAGACCTTTAATTTGGTACCAAAATCGTCAAGTCTCAACAAACAAAAAATCACATTTTCAAATTGCCTCGTAATTATCCAACATGTAGGTATGAAACGCGTAACAATTCTTTTGATATACTTACCTACGTTCACAATTAGCGCAGTAGAGTTGGCCGGCAGAGCTATAGGTGTAGGTATAGGAGGGCTAAGGCATAAGGTCTGTCTTTACGTACCTACTTGGCGTTTTAGTACTAGATATAAATGATAAATGATGTTTATTTTGCAAGTAGGTTTTTACAAACACTTTTACACGTCTTTTTTAAAACTAGATGGGGCCGGTGTTTCGTACCTGACTACTCTGAGAAGAAACAGCCGAAACAAACTAAGAGGTAGTGATATACATGATGATAGTGATTAACATGATAGTAGGCTTTCAGGCACAGCTTCCGTTTTATAAACGATTTGAATTTATTTAGGCTTAGTGCTTGAATTTGGTTCGGAAGTTTATTGTAAAAACGTATACATTGGCATCTGAACGTACCCCCTATTTTTTGAGCCTCGTTGCAGGAACAACAAATTTGTGTTTGTTCCTCGTATTTATGTTGTGGATATCACTGTATTTTTTAAACAAATTAATATTTTTGTGTGCGTACAAAAGGTTTTCATAAATAAACTGAGAAGGGACAGTAAGAACATTAATCTCTTTAAATTTTTCTCTGAGGGAGTATCTGGGACTTAATTTATAAATTGAACGAATTGCCCTTTTTTGCAAAACAAATATTGTCTGAATATCGGCGGCATTGCCCCACAAGAGAATACCGTACGACATCACGCTATGGAAATAACTAAAGTAAACTAAACGGGCTGTCTCTAAATCAGTTAACTCACGAATCCTTCTAACGGCGTATGCTGCAGAGCTAAGTTCTTTTGACAATTTGTCTATATGCGGGCCCCACTGAAGCTTGGCATCCAAAGTTATGCCTAGGAACACTGTGCTATCTTCCGGTTTTAACTCTTCATCCTTAATTAGTACAGTAGTTTCCACTTGTCTTACATGGGGTATCGTAAATTTAATACATTTAGTTTTTTTCTCATTTAGGAGTAGGTTATTAACATTAAACCAATTAACGACTTTTGCCAGGGCGCTATTAACATCATCCGTAACTAAATGCTGACGTTTGAGTTTAAATAAAAGAGAAGTGTCGTCTGCAAACAATACTATGTCATGATTATCCTTTATGAGGTGAGGCAAGTCATTTATGTAAATAAGAAACAAAAATGGACCAAGAATTGAGCCCTGTGGTACCCCCATTCTTACTACGGATCCGGGAGATCTCTTCCCGTTAACATCAACTCTCTGAATGCTATTCTCAAATATGAAATAAGAAGATCCAGAGAGGCGTTACGGATTCCGTAGTGGTGTAGTTTCCTGATTAATGTTTCATGAAGAACGCAATCGAAAGCTTTAGATAAATCGCAAAAAATGCCCAAAGCATCGCATTTGTCTTCCCAGGCATTATAAATGTGTCCTAAAAGTTCAACATCAGTAGTTGAACGACCCCTTGTGAAACCGAACTGTTTTTTATGCAGTAACTTATGTTTATTGAAAAAACTTTGCATTTGTGCCAAAATTAATTTTTCAAAAATTTTACTAAAGGTGGGTAGTACTGAAATGGGTCTATAATTAGTGGGGTCTGATGTACTACCCGATTTAAACAATGGTATTATTTTACTATATTTCATTAGATCAGGAAACTCACCACGGTCAATACAATCGTTAAATATTACAGCTAATGAAGGAGCTACAATGTTTATAATGGATTTAGCAACGTCTACAGAATGACCCCATAGATCGGCGGTCTTTTTAACATTTATGGTGTGAAAAGTTTTAATTATATCTTTACAGGTGACATATTGAAAATTAAATTCGGATTCACAGACTGAAACGTTTTCCCTTAGTATATACGACGGGTAGGTATTACTAACTTAAACGAAAATAGTAATAGTAGGTACTAGATGGTTATTTGGTTAGGTAGCTAATTCGAATTTATAGGAAGATAAACTTACCTCTCGTCACGGGGAAGTCTATGAAATTTTATATTTTTATCCTTATTGGTGCTCGTCGAGGCACACCCGTATACGCAACAAGTGTACACCATTATATTCAAATTATATAACGATTATTAATAGTATTAACAACGATTTCCACAGACGCGTCAGCCCTAAACGTCCAAGTCTATGAACTGCGCGAGATTGTAGACCGCGTACCACGTCGCCCAACCCCCCACAAGATCCCCGCCGTTGCTCCACGGAAGTACATTCGTTGCGCAACTGTATGGATTGTAAAACTGTGGTATTGTTGACAGTAGTGTTGTTGTTGTATTGTTGTTGTCTGGAGTGCACGCGTCCTGTGTTGAACTCACGACAAAAATGTATTTCCCATCTCTTTCTTTTTTTTATCCTCCAAATATTAGAATAGAAAATAAATGAAAAATATTAATAAAGCGAAGTATATTGCGTAGTTATATGTGGTATTAGATCCCTTGTGTTTTATTTACTTTGTTATCTTATTTTGTACACTTTCTGAATACGCACGATGGCATTTTTACAATTTTTATCTAAATTCGTAGCAGCGTATCGCTCGTCGCCATGCGTGTTGCGAACTAAAGGCAATACGACTCAATTGGGCCGTTTTCGAGTCTTCACGATTGCGCGCTCACAACATATCTGTTATTAGAATATAAGTAATTGGTAAGGTGCATTGGGGCAATTCCGATAGAAATTTGTGCGAGATGACTAAAGGTGAACATTTCAGTCGATTATTCGGGAATGCTCTATTTTACGAATCTTACTGTTTTAAGACCTGCATAGATATTGAAAAGCCTTTGTTAAACATAAATTAGATTTTTAAATATATCATTGGATTTGCTAAAGAAAGTGTTTAATATACTGAACCATATTTTTGGGTCATATGGATAATTGCGAACTATCGCGGGGTAATTCCGTAAGAGCTCAAAAGTCGCCTTTATTGCATTTCAGCCAGAGTTTACATTTCATTTTCCATCATAATTACCCCATAGATTTTGATATTGTAAGTTTTTTAAATAATAACCGTTAATTTGAATTCCTATAACTTTGTATTACGGAATTACCCCAGAAAAACCTTGATGTTCAAACATAACATGTGACAGTGCTTCTCAACATATCTTTTGAGTTTTAAGGGAATTTAAAACTACACAATGGATAAACAATGTTATGTTCACATAACAAAGTTTTGTTACTTATTTTCTTAATGTCTTTTATGTTATTGCGAAACAATCATATCGAAATAAACCCGGTGGGGTAAATCAGAAAAAAATAAAAAAACACATTTGGAAACATAGATTTCTATTATAATTAAGCACAAAACAAAAACCTATCATAAAAACAAACAACCATTGAAATAACTTATCAGGATTCCGAGAAAACTATCTTGGGGTTATTAAGAATCACCAAAATTCGGCGCGAAATCACTTCTTTTGAATAATTTGACAACACTTCCGTGACGTTAGCGGGAGAGACTCATGACGTCTGTCGCCACAAGTAAATCTAAGATGGCGCTTTGCCTAATGTTGCTAGCAGGAATATATGGCAGCGTTTAGTAGATTTTTTGCATTTTCGGAATATACCCATTTTCGAAATAGCCCCAATGCACCTTACGGTTAAAATGTGTGTTGTGAAATAATAAGATACACCAGTTCCATGTGCTATCCTTGTTTTCACATTCATGCAGATTTTATGTGCGAGTGAACAACAAAACTGCTTGTCTGTGATGGTCTGGTTCGCCATAGTACCCAAACATGGGTACAGTGCACATCAAGTACCATAGATTAGGGTTTTATATTCAATCTCCTCGAAACTCTCTTCCTCGGGGTTTATAAATTCAGAAAAAGCTTATTATTAAGAACACCAATAGGTAGTAAAACTCCAATAGTAAAAACTAGCCTGCCATTTAGAGGCTAACATTCAATCAATTTAAATACACACCTTATTGCTTGTTTGTTTTCAATACACATTGTATAAGAATCATCACTCCAAGGGTACACTTACCTGGAATGTCTTCTTGTGATCATCCTTGCTGCTTACTTCCACAGCAAAATTAAGGTCCCCAGCATAGGTATTCCTTTCCGGGGGGCCTCGGGGAGAGAACTGAACAAAAATAATGTTTACATTATTTATTACAAATCTACTACTAGCTTCCATTATTTAACTGTAAACGATTTTTATTTTTTTGTCCTGAAACCATACCTCTAAGTAACCATAAAATAATCATTCAAAGAATAAACCCAACCTATTTAATTCTAGGTTGGTTTTATTCTTTGAATGTTTTTTTTTTTAATTAAAGAAATGTCAGGTGTTATTAAAACAGAAAACTTCAGGAAACTCAAGTGAATAAAAAAATATAATTCTAAATACTTTGAATCCAATTCAAAAATGACTCACAGGAGTTCCAGAAAAATAAATTTGTGGGCATGGTTTGCAGGCAACATCCATAGTATCTGATTCCGGGGATGGAATACTTGTAAATGATGATGGAATATCTTCCAGCTTCTTGCTCATGTTGAGATGATCAGTTCGTACTACTAATACTAATTTTAAGTCGTCTGCCGAGTTGTACTGTAACAAATTGTGAATTTCATGTTAGTAAAATTTTGCCTATGGACAATTTTTATAATAAATTATGATTAAATTTGTTAATTTAGGTTATTTAGGTGTTCCTTATTAACAAATTATAAGTTAAATCTCAATTTACTCTTACATACCAATTCACCCCATTTTACAGTGATTTACATTAATCTGTTTTGAGAATATTAAAGTAACTACCTCAGTAGGTTGCAAATTAGGTACAATGTTTTATTTAATTTCAGGCAAATAATTGCTGATGCGAGAATTGCATCTATGGTAGATTTATTTAGCTTTAGGTTCATTGATGGCTTTGCGTAATTCAGCTTGTTTGTGAGAACATCAAACATCTAGTTAAGATTGTGGAATATGGACAAAGAAGTGAAACACTCAACAGACTGATTCGGCTAAATTAAGTACCAAGTAAAATATATTAACTTCAAATAAAATAAACCCACTCTATACCGAGGAGCTTATAGAACAATGTTTTATGTTCCAGAATAAATATACACTCATCAGAATAATTGTACGTGTTGTATTTATATTCGTTTTGCTTACCAAATTGGATAATGCTCATCAAATCTTTGTTTCCCTGAAATAGTAACATTAATACCAAAATGACACGTTCTAAATAGCTTTAGTGTAATCAAATTATCCAACCAAAATATATAGGTAATATTGCCAAACTAAAGATACAGTTGTTTCCCTTTATTTACTACATACCAATGGGCTAAATAGCCTAAAAGACTACCCGTCAAACGGACAACTGATTCAGTGACATACTACAGGATTCCAGCCGGTGAGAATATGGAATGTTAAACTATCCATACATAATGATTTTTAACCCGTATGCTCCCGGCCGTGCCTCCAGAGGCACAGTGCATTGTTATTTTAATTGTGTCTGTAATTGCGGGTATTGAAGTGTTAAGTCAGTAATTTAAAAATGCATTCTGTACGCAAGCACCCAAAGACAGGACGGCCAGCTAAATCTACAAGGCTCTGTTAATTCATTTTTTTTCTTTTGTTTGTTTTATAAAGTTTCTGTGATTACTGATTATAACTATTGTGTTCCTTATAGTGCCATTAATAGATATTAGGTATTTCTTAGGTACAAATTAATATTTTAATATGTTACATAAAATGTTACTTCATTTTACCTTTGTTTTTTATTTTTCTAACCAGTGATTCATTTTATTATCTACCCTCATGTGTTGCAGTAATAATGAGTGTGAAATATTTATTTGGATAAGTTATAATATTTTAATCAAATTCATGGAACAATTAAACAAGTGTGTTTGGGATACGCATATTATATTTTTGGTAGGTATTCAAAAAAATTGTGCGATCGACCGCTAGCTTTTTGCCTCAGCAAAACTGAAAGTCGTGAAATAAAATACCTATTGTTAGCGTAAATGCGTTAAAAAACATTTGGTCTGAAAATAATAGAATTACTGCTAGGTATCTTGATACCTCTCGGCGTTTTTATATCTCTAGAATAAAAAGGAAAATAAGTTATTTCTACAATACTTGAAGCACAATTTGGTGAGCATTAATCCATTTTGGCAGGTAGGTATTTAGAATTTTTTGGTAGTAAATTATGTAGGTAGGTACATTTTCTGGTAGGCGTTTAAACAAAAGCCGTTAGAGAATACCTACTATAACAAAGGAGATATAAGGTCAGAGGATCGTCATAAGACAAACCATGATAAAAATTAGTAATGCTCACCTTTAGAGCTTTTGCAGCTGCAAGACTGGCTGTTAAATACTTTTTCAGTGCGAATAACGTTAAACCGAGGAAAAGCCCACAACCAACGCCGGTCAAGAAAGGAATAGTATGCTCCATTTTTCTTTGACCTGAATTTATAACTTTCTTTTGCTAAATTGACCTTTTCGATAGACAAGGAATCGTGGTGATCTGAAAACAATATAATTAAACAGAATAAACAGTTAAATTATACACCAATAAACCTACTCTCCTCTCCTATTCTTCTGACAGTGACAGCCACAGACAGAATGACAGAACAAAATGAACAAATATGTGACAGCTGACTGAAAAGGTTTAAGGTTACCAACTGCCAAAAATATTTACCCCTAAAGTAATTAGTAAATTCAAAAACCCCTAAAATTGCCACAATTACCTACTTGAAAATCCCCTAAAAATTTTTCAATCGATTCTGGGCAATTTTTAAACAAAAAAATGCTTTTTACACGCTTTAGATTAGCTTCACTTGTATGTTTGTTTGTTTGTAACCGACTTCTTAGGGCGCGATTTTGACCCACTGTATACGGCCAGATGTCATTCAAATTTTGCACACCCGTCAAAGACCGATGACAATTCAGGTTTTTTCAGAATTCAACCCCTTAAGGTAGGAAATGGGGTGACAAAGTCTGAAAATCAACATGGTTATTGTTTGTATGGTGTATCGGGTCGAGCAGGTGTATTACAAAAACAACGCGATTAAGATCTAATGCGTAACTGAAATACCATCATCCCCTGTTCGGGTGCGATGGGGTTGAAATGTCTAAAAATCAATATGGGTGTCAGTTCCGAGATTATCAGGGGTGCTGATTACGAATATGGCATTTATTTTGAGATCCAGAAGATTTCAACTTCTATACAGGGTTATTGTTGATTTATTGTGATGATTGTGATAACGATGATGATGATTGTGATTACGATGATAATTATTGTGATTACGATGATGGTGATTGTGATCGTGATGATGATTGTGATTGTGATAGTGATTGTGATAGTAATTGTGATGGTGATAGTGATTGTGATAGTGATTGCGATTGTGATAGTGAAAATGATGGTGATGGTGATTGTAATAACGATGATGATGATTATGATAATGATGATGATGATTGTGATGATGATAATCGTGATTACGATGATGGTGATGGTGATCGTGATTGTTACGGTTATAGTGATTGTGATAGTGATTGTTATGGTGACGGTGATAGTGATGGTAATTGTGGTAGTGATGATGATTGTGATAGTGTTGGTGATTGTGACAGTGATTGTGATTATGATAGTGATGATGATTGTGATAAAGACGGTGATTGTGATAGAGATGGTGATTGTGATGATTATGAAATTTGGCTCATAGATAGTTTTTTACCTGGATATACCATGTAGGATACTATTAAAATTTATCTCTCTAGTATGAATAAATATGATCCCGTGGGACAGTTACCAAACTTCACGCGGGCGAAGCCGCGGGCAACAGCTAGTATTCTTGATATAACGGTAACCGTGATTTAGAAAAAAGCTTCTTAGATACATCAAAACAAAATATTCAGAACAGAAATCTCAATTTTTTATTTTGCGGAATAACATTTAGTAATTAGCGTAGCTAGGATCTACAGTCGATAAAGTCATCAACTTTAAATAAGATAAACCTTTCGGAGAGGGAATCTGAGAAACAAATGCACTGTGAGAAAGAGATATCACCATACCGCATACGTCTCACAATAAGCCAGAAAGAGACCACTTCTATGTAACGCAAAAAAATTGTTTTTTTTTGGAATCGGAACTCAACTAAACTTAGTCTTGGTCTTGAGACAGTCAATTGTAATTGCCCTTTCAAAAAACAATGCAATATTTGGTAGGATTTTGGTCAAATTTGAACATAGATTCATTGCTAGGCAACAAGCAATATTGACGTGAGTTACGTGGGAGTGAGAGAAACCACAATTAGAAGGGTAAAAATAAAAACGGGTGTGATCTCCACTCAAGCAAAACAACCTAAAGTTTTTAATTTGTTTTAGAGATTGAAATAATATTCTTTTAATCATGCCTAATAAAAACAAGGATTTGGCACCCATTGCCATTCCACATGGCCCACCTGTGGAGTGCACTGCTGAGTATTTCAAATCCATGATGGAAAGCAGAACCATGGTCAAGTGAGTAGTTTTATAATGTCTAGATTGGGATATGAACTGCCTCAACTCCTCACAATCAGGCACGGGTTGCACTGTCGGTTTCCCTTCTCGCTTCTCATACAAATCTTAGGCAGTACCTACAGACGTCTCGTGTAGTCGTGTCTGCTGTACACCATCCTGTTATGCTTATGAGTCGTGATGGGAGGGAGACAGATTCGCAACCACTGCACACACAGCTATTGTTTTGAACTCGTTAACTAGCTGATTCATTTCGTCGTCACTCTGCCAATGCATTAACATACGGTCAATGCTCTTCTAGAAAATATCCAGTATGGGATATCGCACGGCCCACGCCTCAGGTCCTGATGGAGCAAGCTCGTCGCGACCTGATGGAAGCAGACACAAAGCTTGCGCTCAAAAGAGAGGAGGAGCAACGAAACAGACTCACTATGGACGCCAAATGGGATGACCTGCGGAAGAAAGAGAACCTACTTAAAGAGTCTTTTATTAGCTTTAATAAAGTAGGTACCTAATGAGTTCAATGATAGTTTTATCTTCAAAATTTCTGATATAGAACTTCAGTCCCAAAATCGCTATCTGTTTCGAGGTTAACTTCGAAAGTTACCATCAAGACTATTCTCATATCCTATTAACTAGGGATTAATTGCACGTTACCCAGTAACTAGGTGTGGAGGTCATACAATAAACGATAAGTATTCAGCTGTATCTGGTTACACTGGAACTGATCTCAACATATTTGAAATAACGCCAGTCAGATGATGAATATCATTCAATATCAAGCGTCTAAAATTATGATTTCCTCCGTTTCAAATATCGTAACTTTACACATGAAACCTAACACTCGACAGCAAAGAGCCACCTAGTTTGTTTTTTCCAGTTCATAAGAGAGAACCAAGAGAAGCGAGACCGAGCTGAGCGTAAGATGCAAGCTGACAACGAAGCCTTAGAGCGAAAGACCAAGGAAACTGAAGCAATGAGGCAGAGAGTCATCGAGATGGAAGAAGTCAAGATGATGATGGAGAAGCAAGTCAAGGACTATACTATTTACGAGGTAAGTTTGACGAGTCGTCCATTGATTGGTCTGCTGCCGTCTTACGCGTTAAGTGAAAATGAAATGGTAAATTGCGTCTCCTAACTCCGCTTGCGAAACATATGAAAATTCAACCTTGAAGAAACCAATGCGAGAGAGGGATGAGATTATACAAGACGAATATAATCGTCCCAGACCAAAGATAGCGTTATCATTTTTAATTCGAGCCGAGTCCAATATCTAATAGGGTTTTTGTGGTGTCCCGAACATGCCTTGGTGTAAATGCTTGCAGGTTCAATACTTGGGTAGGTACCAGGCCCGGACTGGCCATACGGGCAAATCAGGCAAATGCCCGATGGGCCGGTGTGGCCGATTGGCGGCCTTTTTTTTCTGCGTCTGATTGGCACTCCTATTGGATTTTCGCATGATCGACCGGTATAGACAGAGGCTGAAATAAATTAGGAGCCCTTGCCCCGCGGCCTTATTAGGCAATTTTGGCTTGCATACACAAGGTTGCAAAAAATGAATTTATTTAAGGCAAGATGTAAAAATTTTCGAGCTCGCTTCGCTCGCTCCTGCAACCTACTTTCTCTTGGATCTTTACATTCTACTATAAGTCGACCAAATAACTCCAATGGGCAATGGTGTTTAATGCTTGCTCCTTCTTTTTATCAAGGGTTTGTATGTAATAAAAAGTTCTTTATTTAGGACTACCTCATGTCGGTGGTGAATAATTATCCTGAGTTCAAACAACCCCTGGATGTGCTCAACCGTTATGAAGCTTTAGGTGAGAAATCATTCCGTCCAATTTAAGTACTTGCTACTGCACCTTAAATTTAAAACGTTTCGTATTCAAAACGCCTCTTGTGACTTGACAAGGTGACTTGACAAATCTCACCAATATTCCAATTTTACGGAATTTGAACGAAGCAAATATCAATATTTGTTAAAATGACGAAAATGATTATCACCATCTTCCTACTCACATCCCATATTGCTTGGGGTCTTCCAATCTCCCCTGAAAGCCGTCACGCTATCATTATAAGTACCTAATTCTTTTTCTCTCATATTCCTCACACAATTCACAATTCACAATCAATCAATCCACCTTCTAGACACATCCGTTTCATGAAGTTTCATCTCTCCTCATCACATGTCCAAACCAAGACAGACTTCCTACATTCTCATCTCTATACATGAAATCTTAAAAATAATGACGATAAATAATGTTGCTAGCGGCGGCTAAATCTACGCTTGCGGACCGTCAAGAGCACGATCTGGAGATGTTGGAGAACGCTCGCCAGGAGATCGCGTCCCTGACAGAAGAGAAGAAACTCTTTATCATGGGGCTCAACAACACGCTCGCTAATCTGAGGGTTCGTACCTACGTTGACTTGTAAGGAACAGTTTTTGGGCACGGAATTGTCTTGAGCTGATCACATATTGGTCACATTGAGTTCGTTGCGATGACCAAACCGCAATAAAGTTAGGGATGACTTTTTCGCTTTTGTCACATGAACGTAAAGCTCTTTATAACCGGCTCAAGTCGATTCCGCATTCAAAAGGTGTAGTCACTCACAATTTTAACAATCGTATTGGTCAGTCACCCAAGATGACAACTAGAAACTTTCACCAACCGAATAAATGATCAAATAATCATAATCATAATCATAAATCTTTATTTATCTCGACATCAAAAATTACAGGCACTGGTATTATGCACAAACTTAAATAGAGAAAGGTGTCTGAAGTAGGACAATCCTGAGGTACAGATCACCTCTCCGGCTTATATAAAATCATTTTCGGTTACATGTTTTCTGCTGGAGAGATGGATTTATATAGGCATTAACAAACTGCCTGCTAAGGCTGCTAAATAAACATATGTATCTTCAGTGGCGCTACGACAAGATCCGGAACAAGGTTATAAAATGGGAACTAGCTCTGAACCGACTGAAGGAGACGGCAGCGCGGCGTCACGTTGAGGTCTGCCACGTCCAATCAGCCATATGGAGCCTCTACGCTAAGATCTGCAAGCAAAAAGGTAATGATATTGAAATTATGCCTGAATTGGTGCGTCTTATCTTATACATATGTCTGGTCTAAGCTAATCAAGAATTTGCTGTGTTCCTTAGAGATAACTACGTAATTTACCAGCTAAATGTATGAGAGTAGTACGCTGATGTATGTTGCTTGCAAAAATCACCTCTATGGAACGTGCACAACGACGGTGGTGCCAACTGGCGTCACCAATCCGAATCTTGTACCAAATTAATACTTGACATTGACATGTAAAACAAGTAAACAGAATTAATTTTATTATTGAAAATGATTATTCTAGCTAATCATAATCCATTGTTGCATTTCTGGATGTACCAATACATTCACAAAAATGAAAATTAATCAAATAGCGTAAAATAATAAAATTCTATTACTTTTTTAGGGTGTGACAGGGATTCACCGTAGATAATAAAACTCCGTATTCCAACTAGGATGAACACTGAATGAATTTATTTTCGATTGCTCTACTTTTATATACATTAGACATGATAGCATCTAGGCATTACTGATACATTTACAAACGCTCGACCAATAGCGACGCGCCGCAGGGCGAGACGCGCGCGGGGCGCGGGGTGCTGTTTCGCCGCGCGGCACTCAGTCGACGCGAAGTTATAAATAGGAGTGGCGCGCAAACTTCGGTCCTTTCCATCGTGCGCCGCCGTCGAGTGAAGACCGTCTGCTCTGCTGTGGCTCCGCCGTGTGTCGTCAGCGCCGCGTGTCCATCTGCGTAGTCCCGGAGTGTGCAGTGAAGATGCCGAGGGAACTGGTGTTACGCTTGCTCTGCCTGCTCGCCTCTGCTTACAAAACCGCTTCTTTCGAAGCGACATAGCCGGCGTGTGCGGCGTTGTGATGACGCCGTGCTGTGCCCGTGCTTCCATCCTGTTGTCAACGTACCACTCGTACCAGCGTCTTTTTCAAGACGATTGCTTCTCTGTTTCTTTACGGAATGTCATAAACGTGCTAAGGTAACTGGTTCGGTGTTGAGTGGTAATAAATTGGTTTGAAGGTATGTGGTAACTGGCTCCGAGGTATATGGTATGGTTTGAAGGTATGGTAATTGTGTAACTGGTACTATGTCACTACATCACTCCCCCCTAAGCGAAGCGTACGTTGGGTTTCACTGAGCGGCCGGATCGAGTGACGTAAGAGTCATGCTGTGCGTTTGGGGTCGACGACCGCGGCTCGACGCTCGGTGATGTACTTTCAGTGCGCGGTACTTGCTGTGCTGCCGCGCCTGTTGTCGTAGGAGTAAACTCTTCGTTGAGTAAGTGCGCTGGCTTGAGTCTGTCTATTGAGACGACTGTAGTTCGAAATGGCATCTGTATGGTGAAATGCTTGCTGTCACGATGAATTACTTTAAACGGGCCGTCGTAAGGTGGGGTCAATGGACTTCGCACGGTATCATTGCGCACGAACACATGGGTACACGTCGCTAGGTCCTTGTGTACAAACGTGCTTCTGTTATTGGTGTGAGACTTGCTGCTCGGGGACATCGTCGACATTGTTTCTGTCAGCTTCCGGACGAATTCTGCTTCATCATTTTTCGGCTGTGAAGGCACGAAGAAATCTGACGGTATTCTAAGTGTCGTTCCGTAGGTGATGAGGGCCGGGCTCAACTGAGTATCTTCCCGTAGGGCGGTACGAAGGCCAAGTAACACAGTAGGTAGTTCTTCGCTCCAGTGCGCACCGGCGCTTCGCGCCATAAGCGCGGACTTCAATGTGCGATGCCAGCGTTCAACTTGACCATTTGCTTGAGGGTGGTAGGCAGTAGTACGTATTCTTGTTATGCCGAATTTCTTCATAAGTAAGTTGAATAACGACGATTCAAACTGTCGCCCTTGATCCGTTGTAACTCGTAAAGGGCAGCCAAAACGTGATATCCATCCCTCGTAGATTGCTTGAGCGACGGTGTCGGCGGTGATGTCACGTACAGGAATTGCTTCCGGCCATTTAGTGCAGCGGTCGATTATTGTTACTAGGTATCTGTAGTCGTTAGAGGGCGGCAGTGGTCCAACGATGTCAACGTGAATGTGTTCGAAGCGCGACGATTTTTGAAACTCGCCGAGTGGGCTGATAACGTGTCGTTGAATTTTCCCGCGCTGGCAACCGATGCATGATTTCGCCCACAAACCAACTTCTTTGTTCATATTCGGCCAGAAAAACTTTGTTGACATTACTCTTCTTGTTGTTCGCACACCAGGGTGACTTAGTTCGTGTTGCGCTTTGAATGCTACTATACGATAAGTCGCTGGTAGGTATGGACGAACGTTGCCGGTTGATGTTTCGCATATGATGGGTCGTTGACCGCCGGGTAATGTGATAGGAGCGAACTTGAGACTTGGGTTCGACATGCAGATCTTCAGTTCTTCATCGTTTTCTTGGTCTTGAGCGAGTTGGTTGTAGTCGATCGTAGAGTGTGACAAGTCGATTTCTTCGATGCGTGATAAGGCGTCAGCTGCTTCGTTCTTATCACCGTGAATGTATTTTATCTTCGCACAGAACTGACTAATGTAGTGTAGCTGGCGTTCTCGTCGTGGTGTGTCGCTGCTGCTTGGTGTTCTTGTTAGGGCGTAAGTTAGTGGTTTGTGATCGGTGAATATTGTTAGGTCACTGCCCTCAATCAGTCGTCGTAGGTGTTGCATTTTTTTTTTTTTTTTTTTTTTTTTTTTTTTTTTTGATGGGACCACTCGCAGACACAACACGTTAAGGTTGTCAAACTGCTTAACCGGACTATCCTGTGGTGGCCAAAAATTACTTTAAGGCCCCCAGCCAGGGCTTACAAGCTAGGATTTTTAATTAAATGAACAACACTAAGGGCACTCCCTGTGGAGTTCGGGCCTCGGCTTAGTGAGTCATTGAGGGAGGGCAGCAAGGGTGGCTGGGTCGGATTATTATTTTGGGAATTTGAAACTACATGCTCAGCGGCGCGGGCTGGCTCGTCGAGCAAGGGTCGGTCGGTGATGTTACAGGGGGGTCGCGCTCGCGGTACGTCACGGTGGCGGGGTCGGTTTCGAGTTCGCGGTTTGTATCTGTGTTTGTTTTTACGTAGAGTGCTACTTTCCCTACAGCTTTCTTGAATGAGGGTGGTGGGGTCATCGGGAATGAGTAATGTATGCCTGGGGCGGCGAATCTTGGAGATTTTAGATGGGGTATAATGGGCGGCTGAATAGATCAAGGGGTTGGTATGCTTCTCGGCCTTATCAAAGAAACTCTTAGAAAGACGTTTCATGAACTGTTGAATGGTTGGGATTTTAAGATCTACGTGAAGTTGCTCGTTCCTAAGGTACCACGGTGAGCCCGTAGCCCTTCGGAGAAAACGGTTTTGTAGGGTCTGCATCCTGTGGATTAGGTAGGGTTTTGAGTGCGCGAACACGGGGCACGCGTATGTCATGATAGGCCGAATGCACGCGGTGTAGATACGCAATTTGCACTTAAGTGACAATTTGCTGCGTGCATTCAGCACATAGTGGAGCCTACCAAGAGCGAAGGCGGCACGCGAGCGTACCGTCCTTATGTGCTCTCGAAAGTTTAGGCGTTGGTCTAAGATGACCCCCAAGTATTTGGCTTGCGTCTCCCAAGGGATCGGCTTGTCAAACATGGTGATCGGACTAGGGTTCGGGGGAACAGTGCGGTGGGGCCTGGTGAAAAGTACCGCCTGGCTCTTGTCGGGATTGACTTCTATTCTCCATCTCCGGAACCAATCGCCTAAGGCGTTTGCGGAGGTTTGGAGGGTGCTGGCGATTTTTGAGGGATTCCTTCCAGAGCAATAAATGGCCGTGTCATCAGCAAAAAGGGCTAACTGGGCTGTATTGCTCTTTGGGATGTCGCTAGTGAACAGCGTGAAGATTAACGGGGATAGCACCGAGCCCTGAGGGACACCGGCGCGAATCGGATGAGGGGCGGAAAGCGCACCCTCGATGCGGTACTGGAAGGTGCGATTCGACAAAAAGTCTCGGAGGATGAGAACTAGACGATCTGGCACACCGAGCCGATACAGCTTGTATATCAGCCCGTTGTGCCAAACTTTGTCGAATGCTTTAGCAATATCGAAGAACAAGGCACCGGTCATCATGCTTCGCTGGAAGCGGTCGCTGATGTGTTCTACAATGCGGTGCACTTGTTGGACACAAGAGTGTTGGGATCTAAATCCAAACTGCTCTTTCGGAATTAAGCTCTTTGCCTCGGCGTAGTCCTTGAGACGCTTATAAATAAGCCTCTCGTAGATTTTGCCTATGACATTGAGAAGACTAATGGGGCGGTAGCTGCTCGGGGAAGATTTAGGCTTGCCCGGTTTGGGAATACCAATAACGGTAGCCTGTTTCCACGACTGAGGGAAAATATTATTGGACATGGCGCTATTGAAGATAGCGGTTAGTAATACTATGAGGGCGGGGGAGAAAAGTTTGAACACCTTGTTGGTGATTCTGTCAGAGCCAGGGGCTTTCCTAGGTTTGAGACCTTTTATGATGTCTTCTACCTCGTCTGGAGTGACTGGGGGTAGTGGGTCATCAGGGTCTTCGACAGGGGGTAAGGAGGCCCGGCGTTCGACTTCAGCATCCACCTTAGCAAGGTGAGCTTGGTCTACTGGCTGGGTGCTGGGGGAGCATTGAGACTCTAAACTGTCGGCCAGACATTCGGCTTTATCGTCGTCGTCGAAGGCGACACTCTGATCAGGGTTAATGAGAGGGGGCATGGGAGTGACCTCAGAGGAGCGGAGTTTCCTCTGCAGGTTCCAGAAGGCCTGATGGGTCGGTTCTAGATCGTCGAGCATCTTGTCCCATTGTTCTTCACGCAGTTTTTTGACGCATCTACTTAGGTAGGTGTTGCACTGCGGTGTACATTGCTAATAATTCGCGATCGTACACGCTGTAGCGTCGCTGCGTGTCACTCATTGTTTTTGAGTAAAATGCCAGTGGTCGCCACGCGTTGTCCACTCTTTGTTGAAGCACGGCGCCGATGCTAGTATTCGATGCGTCGGTAATTAAGCATAGCGGCGAGTTTGGAATGGGGTGCGTCAGAGTTGTTGCTTCGAGTATGCTTTGTCGGCATTTTTCAAAAGCTTGTTCTGCTACTTGAGACCATTGTATTGGAGTTTTGTCATTCTTCTTGCTGTTGTGTAGGTATTTGTTTAATTCATTTTGGTACTCGGCTTGATGTGGTAAACAACTACGGTAGAAGTTTATCATTCCTAAAAATCTTCTTAGTTCTTGCACTGTCTGTGGCTTGGGATAGTCGACTATGGCTTGAATTCTTTCTTGAGTGGGTTTGATTCCTTCTGATGACACTTCATATCCCAGGAACTCGATGGTTTTCTTGTCAAACTCGCATTTATCGATGTTAAGACTGACGCCGTAGGTATTTAGGCGTTCGAGTACTAGTTCTAAGTGGCGGCGGTGTTCTTCATTGTTTCTCGAGTGTATGAGCAGATCGTCGACGAAACAGAATACGTTGTCGTCGAGTCCTCGTAGAACTTCATGCATGAAACGTTGAAAGGTTTGACCGGAGTTTCTTAAGCCGAACGTCATGCAGTTGAATTCGAAGAGGCCGAATGGAGTTATTATTGCTGTTTTTTGAGCATCTTGTTTTGCGATTGGTATCCAGAAATATGCCATTTTCAAATCTAGTTTCGAGAATATTGTCTTGCCATGGAGTTGGTATGTGAAATCTTGAATTCTTGGAATGGGGTATCGGTCGGGAACGGTGACGGCGTTGAGTCTTCTGTAATCGCCACAAACTCGAAGTGATCCGTCTTTCTTTTTCACAATGTGAAGTGGACTCGCCCACGGACTGCTTGACGGCTTGCATATTCCCATCTCGATCATGCGCTCGAACTCGAGTTTTGCTGCTTTGTATTTGTCGGGCGGTAGAGGGCGCGGCCGTGAGTAGATCGGCGGCCCAGTCGTCTCGATGTGATGTGTGACGTCATGCTTGGCTGGAGTTTTTAGTGTCATTGGTCGTAGTACATCTGGATATTTCTTCAGCAGGTCGTGATGAGTGTGGTCTCGGTTGATAATGTGGATTGATTCTTCTTTGCTGTTTATTTTTATGGCGTTCACACTAAGCTCGGTCACACGGTCGATAAGTTTTCTTTGGTGCAAGTCGACTAACAGTTTATGCTGTACCAGGAAATTGGCACCCAGTATTGAAGTCTTCACATTGGCGACGACGAAAGTCCATTTGAAACTTCTTCGTAATCCTAGGTTGAGCTCGAGTGTGCGCTCTCCGTAGGTACGAATCTCTGTTCCGTTGGCTGCGTAAAGTTTGTAGCCTGCATTGTCCGCCGGTCTTGAGTATTTCTGGTTTCGAGCGGCTAATACTGATATGTCGGCTCCAGTGTCGACAAGAAATTTTTCTCGGTTGTTGATGTCGATCACACATAGGCGGTGGCTTATTTGGTTTACATCGACACCCGCCACTATCGATGCACGTTCTAGTTTTCCCGCTTTTCTCTGGAACATGGTGATTCACATTTCCGTGCGTCGTTGCCGAATCGGTAATGGAAACGGCACAGCCAGTCGGGGTCGCCGGGCTTGCGGGAGTTAACATTACGCTGTCTTGAATGTGAGCGTGAGCGGCTGCGATGTGCTGAGTTTTGGCGGGAACGGTGATACGACGATTGTTGATGTTTTTGTAGTTCGGCGACTTCGAGTGACAACTTCTCTATTTGTTTCGTAAGCATACTGATTTGTAGGTTTGTTATTGCGTTAAGCTGTACCTCATTGACTGCTGGACTTGTTGACGGAGGATTTGCTGTGGAGACTGCGGCGACTGTAGTGGGTTCAAAATGCTCCATCATTTTGTCGGCCATCGCGGCGAGCACTTCGAGCGACGACTCGGTGTTGACGGAGAGCACGGCGCGAACTTGTGGGGGCAGCTGGTTGAGCCACATAACCTTCAGCGCCTCATCAGATAGTAGCTTGCCACTGAGATCTCGCATTTTACGCAGCAGCTGGCTTGGCTTGTTGTCGCCGAGTTCGAGACCGCTGAGTAACTTCTGTAATTGCCGGTGATCTGACTCTTGGTACGTCGAGATGAGTCTGTCCTTGAGCGTGCTGTATTTGCCGGTGGCCGGTGGATGCAAGATGATGTCTCCGATTTGTTCTAGGTCGCTGTTGCCGAGTAGTGGGACGACGAGGTTGAATTTCTGCTCTTCACCTAACTTGCTGGCAGCGACGGCGGCTTCAAATTGCGCAAACCACAGGCGAGGATTTTGGCGCCAAAATGGTGGTAGACGTGCAGGAAGTGAGATTGTTGCCACGTCACTCTTCACTGTTGTGGCGCCCTCAGCATCGCAAAAATCTTCGGGAGTCTTCGACATGATGGTGGTCTTCTATTTTTCTAGTGGATCTTGCAAGAATTTGATGATCGAGGAGCTCAGGCTTTTTCTTCCAGGTCGTGTTCTTGTAGGCACTTTATTGTTCGCGGGTCACCAATTTAGGGTGTGACAGGGATTCACCGTAGATAATAAAACTCCGTATTCCAACTAGGATGAACACTGAATGAATTTATTTTCGATTGCTCTACTTTTATATACATTAGACATGATAGCATCTAGGCATTACTGATACATTTACAAACGCTCGACCAATAGCGACGCGCCGCAGGGCGAGACGCGCGCGGGGCGCGGGGTGCTGTTTCGCCGCGCGGCACTCAGTCGACGCGAAGTTATAAATAGGAGTGGCGCGCAAACTTCGGTCCTTTCCATCGTGCGCCGCCGTCGAGTGAAGACCGTCTGCTCTGCTGTGGCTCCGCCGTGTGTCGTCAGCGCCGCGTGTCCATCTGCGTAGTCCCGGAGTGTGCAGTGAAGATGCCGAGGGAACTGGTGTTACGCTTGCTCTGCCTGCTCGCCTCTGCTTACAAAACCGCTTCTTTCGAAGCGACATAGCCGGCGTGTGCGGCGTTGTGATGACGCCGTGCTGTGCCCGTGCTTCCATCCTGTTGTCAACGTACCACTCGTACCAGCGTCTTTTTCAAGACGATTGCTTCTCTGTTTCTTTACGGAATGTCATAAACGTGCTAAGGTAACTGGTTCGGTGTTGAGTGGTAATAAATTGGTTTGAAGGTATGTGGTAACTGGCTCCGAGGTATATGGTATGGTTTGAAGGTATGGTAATTGTGTAACTGGTACTATGTCACTACACTTTCCAAAGAATAGTACTCTCATACCATGTCTAAGTGAAAAACGCAAAAAATGGATAAATGCAGTAACAAAAATATTTGAACACAATTTGTTTTTGTTACACTCTGCATTGAAAAAGTTCAATAGCCTTCAAAATCAACCGTCCAAGCAAACATTAAATGGTACTGGCGTACCATTTAAACTTCAGCGAACACACATATGTTGCACTGAAGTTCACACCGAATATTCCTCAACAGTTAAACAAAGAGTCCACATGTAGTCAGATTATAAACATGGTTATACAATAAAGTTTTTAGTTGGCTGCACTCCTTGTGGTTTCATAAGTTTTGTATCTAAATGCTACGGAGGGCGTTCTAGTGATTGCTTAGTTATAACAAATGATTATGGATTAGACTGCACTGAAGTTCACACCGAATATTCCTCAACAGTTGAACAAAGAGTCCACATGTGCTCAGATTATAAACATTGGTATACAATAAAGTTTTTAGTTGGCCGCACTCCTTATGGTTTCATATGTTTTGTATCTAAATGCTACGGAGGGCGTTCTAGTGATTGCTTATAACAAATGATTATGGATTAGACTGCACTGAAGTTGACACCGAATATTCCTCAACAGTTGAACAAAGAGTCCACATGTGCTCAGATTATAAACATTGGTATACAATAAAGTTTTTAGTTGGCCGCACTCCTTGTGGTTTCATAAGTTTTGTATCTAAATGCTACGGAGGACGTTCCAGACTGCACTGAAGTTCACACCGAATATTCCTCAACAGTCTCCACATGAACTCAGATTATAAACATAGTTATACAATAAAGTTTTTAATTGGCTACACTCCTTGTAGTTTCCTAAGTTTTGTATCTAAATGCTACGGAGGGCGTTATAGTGATTGCTTATAACAAATGATTGTGGATTGATTTGTTATAGCCTGGAGATACTGTTCTCGCTGATAAAGGATTCCCTTCCATTAAAACATGTGTTGAAAATAAGAAAGTTGTTTAAGCCACCGTTTCTTCATGCACCACAATTTTCATCAGAGAAAATAAACGAAACATACAAAATTCATATTGGTCAACATTCATGTTACGCTGACGAACATTATTGATAGACCGGAACCCATGTTTTATACCTTATAACATAATCAAAAATAATACTTTTGAAGAGATTTGCGTGACAGGTGACAGCATAAGTTTCCTTTACTGTCCGCATAGTGTCTCTTTTGTCGTTTAGTGCTGCCACCTATAGTTCCTGCACGTTCCCTATAAGTGGATCAGAATCACCTCAGCTTTGTACCTTCGCCATGTTTTCAATGATGCTCAACAGCATTACCTACATCGCACACTTATGAGCACCGTAATAACGACATCGCCTCGGGTCGGGATCAGCGAGTGAAAGTTGTGGTGATGTTGATCTGGTGTAGCTGTGTGAGCTTCAAGGTTCCAGTAAAATTCTTCAATCTGCCGATTCGTTGTAGAGGTCATAATTATGTCTCCCAATCATTATCGAGTGTAACCTTCTATGATAAAACACGTTCTTTGGGATAGGTCTCGCTGTCGACGTGGAACCCAGCGACTTCGAACAGCAACTGGTGGTCATCATGAGAGCATTGCTCGAACTACGCAGGATTTACAAGATCGCCCAGAGGAGATCTAAGGAGAAGTGAGTGAAATACTAGTAGTTAAGGCATTGGAGGGCACCCACCGTCAATGATTAGCTTGAAATGAGTAGAGCTAGCAACTAGAAATGAGTTGTTTGTTTGAGAAAATTCTCACCGGCATCGGCTGCGTAAACAATCGGCGATCTACAATCTCTTTTACTGAGATAAAACCTTAATCTATGATATTTGCTAGTCGGTTCTTCTCCAGCGGTGGGCCTTTAGTAGGTTTTTTAAAAGTAGGTATCTGTAAAATATGCACATTTAACAGCACCAGTTGACTCGCCAACGCACCACCGCTCAGTCCGACAGTCTGACAACGACTGACTCCCCACCACTCGGACCGGTACTTATAACCGAGCGACGTGTGCGCCCGAGGCATTGTCACAATACTATTAGCGGTTTGTAGTGCGATATATATTGATATCTACATACACTACAGTATCTATTCGGGGAACTTAAATACAAACTACAATCCATATTTGTTGTAGGGGCTTGCGCCACAAAAGCTTACGCGACAAAATAGGTATATAGTCGCTAAGCGGGAGTATGGCGTGCGCGAGCACCAGTCCCTTACGCAGTCCCAGTCCCTTGTGGTGGTGCAAACATGTCTCTAAGCTAAGATATCCGGTAAACTGCGTTGTGTGCTATGTCAGATCAATAAATGTAAACTGTAACAATAAACATCCATGAAACTTCTACGCATTGACTTTCAATTATCCTCCTTACACAAGGCTACAGCGCATCAAGGACTTAAATAACACACACCACCACCAAGGGACTCAATACTGTGCTCCAGTTTCGAAGGAAAAATAGTAGGGTAATAGTGATAGTGTGATACAATAACACTTATCGATTCGCAAGCGGCTTGAGCCGGTTACAGAGACACAGGCCAAAATGCGAAAAAGACGTAAGTAATTCGTCTCCTTTTAGTTCGGTGACGCGGACGGTCGACGCGAGTCAATTCTTTGCTGCATCAACATTTAGCTGGGTCTACCGCGCCCATTTTCTAATAAAACATAATATGTTCATAACATTCTTCGCGGCAAGCATTTTAAATTAGGTAGGTACGCCCCTTTATGTTATAATGTTTTGAGCACAATAATATGGCGCAGCGGACCCAGCTTTACGCTGCTTCGGACCGGCTCAAGCCGATACGACATTGATGTGTGATTAAGGTCACTCCTCTCACTACTCCTCTCACTCACTCCACTCATAAGAAATAAAAGAATGACTGAATCTTTTTAAATTTCCTTTTTCAGAGGAGATATAGAATCGAAGGCATCAAAGGACGTTTAAGGCCGAAAGCACCGATTTGAAAATACTTACATACCTACGCTTATCTCCGAGATGCCAAAGTTATGTTTTCATTGATAAATAACTACCTACTGTGGAAATATTATTGTTATTTGTTTATTTAATAAATGTTTTAAAGATTCCGTATTTTTTTCCTACCTGTGTATAGTTCGGTTCAAACTTCAAACTTAATGGCGGCTCGGAAGTTAGCTGCGAGTGACGGTTTGCGCAGGAATAACGCTTTAAATTTTATGGCGATTCAGAACATCTAATGTAAAAAGCTGCGCAGACAACAATTTTAGGTATCAACGGGGCGCAGATGACGCATAATTTTGTCTGTATACTCCGCAGGCCGTTTCTTGCAGCTAACTTCCGAGCCGCCATTTAAGTTTGAACCGAACTATATCAGTGATGCGTTTCCCCGTTTCGCTAGCACTATGCACACCTGAATAACGTCTCCCTCCGTCTTGGTGGAGTCCGGGTCTTATTGTTGATTAAAACTTAAGCACACTTTTGTATTAAAATTCTAAAAGTGAAATAATAATTCGTTATGGTGGCCCCAGTATTAATTAAACGGGCATTAATTGCTAATGATTTATTGCGTATTAGTTTAAATTCTCTGTCTTTTTACCGGGAAGAAGAGCAGAAGTAGGTGAATACCTATATTTTTTTTTAATTTAAAACAACTACCTACCCACTTAAATGGCAATATATATGTTTTTAACATTACAGGACAAGTATATGGCTACCTAATTGTTTTCATTATGGTATAATTACAAACTAAGAACTCGCAAACTTGTTAAACTGAGGACAATTAGCTGTTCTGAGTAATTGGACCGGTTTCCGATAGTAATTACTTGACAGAATTTAAATTAGCAAAGTTTGAAACACTGCTTGTTAATCTTTTTGAACTGATAATAAGACCCTTTCACATGTGATGAAGGGGTTGATTAAACAAGGGATAGATAATTTGACACTGAATGTGTAAATTAAAAGGTATTTCTGGTAAAAGTTGCTAGATCTATATAACATAAATCACACTGCTCTTGGTTTTAGGTCTGCTAAACCCGTATTGCGCCGAGCTTTTGAAGTTTTGAGACTGTATGTAATCGATAAAGCGGTAATGCACTATGCATTGATTGAATCAAGACTAGGATAAAAATATTCCTAACAATACTTAATGACACCAGTGCCTTTGATGTTAAACCCTATTAAGTCGTCTCGCTTAATATTTTTTGTCAGCTTATTGTAACAGGTTCTTTAAATCCTACAAACGAGTAGGTATACTTAACAAGCTTAGATTAGAATTTTCAGTTCATATGAAATTCAGTAGGACAACGTATATAATGTCACCAATAGATCCCAAAACCACCTTAACTTCAGAAAAATCTGTGCGTTACATTCACTACATAGAAATACCATTGAAGATAGCTGGATGCTGGGATCTGTTCCCCAATACCTCGAATGAACCAAGGCTCCTCATCAATGATATTTACTTAGGGATAGTGCTCTTCGTTCTAACACATATTCCGATGATGTTGACGGTGCATTTGTACACTGAATGGCAGGATATCATGTCGAGTTTGGCAACGATAGCTGATTCTCTCCCTCTCATCGTGTCTCTGATAATTGTTGCGTACTATGCCGTGTATCGCAAAGATTTGTACAAATTACTGGAGTTTATGGATAAGAACTTCAAACATCATTCGGCGAGGGGGCTGACGAACATGACGATGGGTCAGAGCTACTTGAAGGCCCGAAGTTTTGCGAGAATCTATACTGCTTGCACATTATTCAGTGTCACTATGTATTCAACGCTACCTATTATTATTCACTGTAAGTATTCGACGACTTAATTAGGTAAGTCTTCTTTGAATGAACCTTTCTTTTTAGGGTGGACGTTAAATGTCGTTGCGTGTGTCGGTCATTTGTCTGTAGAGCAGATAATTCTTAGATAGGAGACCTCTACATTACAACGATTCGACAACTATAGAGAACTGGATGTTGTGGGGCAACTAGGCAGAAACCCTGATGCTGATGAAGGTTGTCCATTGTCGAACGTAGGCCTATTCCAATTTAACAGATCGGTACCAACTACCTAACATTTCCGTTAATTTAGCAACATGATGTACCACTTGCTAACAACAATGTTTTTTTTTATTCTATTCTATATTAATCATGGTGTTTTTAGTGTGGACAAAAGAACCCATCCAGGGTTGGATCTACATTGGCTTGTCCCGTTCTCCTTTCTATGAGTTGACGTTTTTGCTCACTTGTGTAGCGCAACTGTACGTCGGGCTTGCTCTAGGACAGTTTGGTAAGTACCTAATTAATAAAAACACGATATTGATGACCCTTCATTATTTCTTAATTTAGTGCAACGACCGCTTGATGAAATAGCTCGAATAGTTGTTATGTCAAAATTTGCATTGAGAAAATAAATCTTACTTACCAAATTCTTCCCACCCCACCTCACGATTTCGTAAAGCCACGTCAAGAGCACCTGCGTCCCGGTCGTGAACTGCAGTGGCCTACTATTTGGAAAGCAACGATTCTTCCTCCACGATTGAGTGTGGTGCTCCCGATCAAACCATCTGCTGATCTGCTGGAGTGGTTCAAATGCCCGTACACCTACATCCTTGACGATCTGAATAACGCTTCCGAAGCTGCATTAGGCATGACCACCCACTGGGTCTAAACATAGAAAAATGAGCCGTCGATATCAAAGAGACATACCATCATCATCTGTCTAGCCTTTTGCCAAATATGTTGGAGTCGGCTTCCAGTCTAACTGGATGCAGCTGAATACCAGTATTTTACATGGAGCGACTGCCTATCTGACCGCCACAACCCAGTTAGGACTAGGTAATACGATACCCCTTGGTAATTTAAGACTGGTTGACAGACTGGGCCACTGAGTACCTGTAACGACTGTCAAAGATCTACAAATGACAGCTGGGACCAACACCTTAACGTGCTTTCCGAGGCACGGAGGAAACTCGGTTTGTAAGGGTGGTCACCCATCCACAGACCAACCCGCTCAAGCACGGCTTAACCTAAAGATCGACCCGAGGGACTTATACCATCACACCTTATTTGATTAAAACAGGAGTTTTCTTCGCCTCAAACTCGATCCTGATCTGTGGGCAACTAGACCTGCTATGTTGCAGCCTCCGCAACGCGCGCTACACCGCGTTGTTGCAACACGGCGTGAAACATGCAGCGTTGGTCGCAACCTTTGCAAGCATTCAGGACGATGAGAAACACAATTATTTATACAATGTTTCGGAAATGAAGGGGTCGGAGTACCATTATGATGAGAAAGTGGTATGAAACTTTTGTACTTTAGTTGACATCTTATGTTAAATAAGTTGAAATTTATTCAATTGAAAATATCGCGGTTTGTTTCAGGGAAATCCTTTCGTGGGTTCGAGAACTCAGTTTGGTAAGTAGGTACTTAATAGGCTAGTTTCCACCATAAATAAATTGCAAATCTATTTAGTCCATCAGGTATTGGGCATTGGAAAATAATGGACACGTATTTTTGGTTTTTGTAAAGCAATGAACATTGACAAAGATAAAACGCATCAAAACTCGGAAGTGGGGGCTCGTGAAAATAAAAATTATATCACGGGGCGTGACGTATTGAGAATTTTAAAAGCGTTGTATTTTCGTCAATTTTGGTTCACGTAACAAAAGAAAAAATAGGGGTCAAATATTTTTTGACAATCCAACTGATGGACTAGTTTTAGATTTTTTCATTACACAAGCCTATTAATAGTAATATTATGAGGCTCAAAGAACCATCCGGACTAATGGTCGAAGACCGTCTTTGGACCTGGCAGGGAAGGCATCGACGTCTAGCGAAGTTGGTGTAACGATTTGAATAGGGTAATTTGTATGCCCGACGTTGAAAGAAATCGCAAAAGATAGGGTCTGGGAAAAGAAAGAAGAGGCCTTTGTGGGTGCAAGTTTTTCCAGCCTGCTCCACTAATTAATATACCTAATCTAAATTTTCAAAAATATCACGACATGTATCGGCAACGAGTGCTTGTTTTTTTAACATTTCATTGTTACGTTTGGACTTTTATTGTTATAAAAGTCATCGACGCCAGGTCCAGAGATAATATATCTAAGTTGTATTTTGTCTTTAGCAACGTAATTACCATTTTGCACATTTCAGACATATACAGTTCAGAGTACGATGATGCGACCGTATCCGCACTCCGCGACTGCGCCGTTCTCGGCCAAGTGGTGAACAAATACAAGGTGACATTTGAGAAGTTCGTGTCACCTCTCCTGGTGCTCAGGGTCGTGCAAGTCACTCTGTATCTGTGCACGTTGCTGTATGCTGCTACAGAGGTAACAGGGTTCCCAAGAGTAAAGGTTTACCATGCAATCAAACTTCAGTAGGTATAAGTTGCTTGCTTGGTTTGTGTAGCTCGGCAGTTATGCGCTTGTTCGTAGTCTGAAACAAAACCATCTCATGGGCAGTATGTGATTTTCCAATCGAGGGCTTGCTATAGAAAAAGAAGTTTATAATACGGTGAATATTTATTTTACCTGATCTAACATGGTCAAATTTACCTATATTTATCCATTTTACGAATAGGTACTATATCTACTAAATATAAAAAAATAAAATATACTAAACCGTAAATTTTACCTCAGTCCCGAGTAGCACTCTTAGATTTCATAATGCAGTATCACTTGGAGTGCGGGTTTCCTCAAGGCTTTATCATCGGCCCACACTTATTGTGAAGCTCGTTATTCAGGTTGACTATTTACTGTTCCACAGAAGTTCGACATGATAACAGTGGAGTATCTAGCAGCAGTGGCATTGGACATATTCGTTTACTGCTACTATGGAAACCAGATAATTTTGCAGGTAAGAGTGTTACTAGCGAAAGCTCTTGTGATACACCGCTAACGTATGATGTATCTTTCTACGAGTCTATACGACCAAATAGGATTCGATGTTTGTTTTCAATACGTTCTGATCTGACTTCTGAACGAGGTAATCCGACAGAGATCCAGAGTCGTTGACATAGCTCGCAGTAGAATAAGTAAGCTGAGTAATCCGCCGGCCATGTTAGCCGTAGAACCGATGACTGTTGGGGTAGACGTGTTCTTGAATGGAGACCGCTAATCGCTGAGGCTCGGTGGAGCGAAGATCTTCGTAGGGTGGCTAGTAGCAACTGGATGCGAATTGCCGAAAATGGAGTCGATTTGCGTGCGATTAAAGAGGCTTATGTCCAACAGTGGATTGTTGTACTTCTAGGCTGATGATCACGTTATGCCTGATGAATTGGTTGGCCACTTGGCCACCAGATTCGTAATGAGTTGCGTTTTATCCTCAAACTTATAATTTTTTTATATCATGTTAGGCGGACCGCGTCTCGACAGCAGCTTACCATAGCATGTGGCACACGATGGGCGTCCGCCCGCGAAGAGTTCTGCTGAACATACTGCTGGCTAACAGGCGACCAGTCATCGTGAGGGCTGGCCGGTTCCTGCCCATGGACCTGCACACTTTCGTTGCTGTATGTATTTTTGTGTGGCAATACTGGTTAGGGATGCCATATGTTGCAATTTTTATCTTACTAAAAGTTGGAAGATATAAGCTTGTACTTTTTAAAGTTATTAATTGGCTACTTACAATATTATTTTGTTTCTTTCCAGATTATAAAAACTTCATTTTCTTATTACACGCTGCTAGTCAACGTCAATGAAAAGTAGAAAAAACATTTAAAGTTTCTTCTAAATGCAATTCAGTAGATGTGATTAGTTGAGTGTAATACAGTAAGGGCACAATAATAAAACATTAAAATTTTAAGAAGTATTTTATTTAAGAAATTAATATACAATCCTTTTCATACATAGATCAATGATTCAATTTGATCGGCAGTCAGCCGCGTGTATCAGTCTAACACATTCAATAGCAATCAAATAAAAGAAAACCTTCATTTATTTCTACCCTATACTCTTATGCGACCTTTTTTTTCCGTATGGTAACTATCGGTGGAGTTTGGCAACACTGACGACATTCGCCGTTGATTTCAAGATTTTTTTCAACTGAGCAAACATGTTATTCAGAGAAATTATTTCATAACTAGGTGGTCTTTCTAATGTTTATCAACGGTTCAAGTCGTCGGTTGCTGTTCTAAACATATATGTAAGCGACCACATCATTCGCGCGAAGCATAGTGCGAACTAGGACCGCATAAGAAGTCGGGCGACAAAGCAATGCTACACAAAGTCCTATAGACCGACCTGAGGGGACGGTGTAACGTTTACATCTAAATACGCCCACATATTGATCACTTGGCTCCTATTTAAATGCTTAATATCCGGTTCCTAATTAATAACGGATCGTTTTACATACCACACGCATTTCACATTTTCAATCTAAATGTTCCTCTGAATAGATTCTGGAGAGAACGCGATTAGTACATTTATCGACCACATTTAAGAGCTGGCAGTGTCAATATCTACACAATAATGACACTGACAGCAGATCCGATATATTGATCACGTTCATTTCTATATTGAAATCGGCCCTAAATGTTTCTGAAGGATCCCTAGTGCTATACGCTACGTCTTAACCAATATTGGGCGGGACCTCTAAGAATTGGGTTTATGAAATTCTGGTTTATATAGTTACTAAACACTAAATGCATGGTAAGGAAGCTAATTCACGTACTATAGTGATAAAAACAGTATTGCAACTTAAAAATGAATTTATTACTTAGAAATCACATGAAACTTAATAAAAAAACTATGCATTCAAGCTAGATCATTCCTTATAACAAGATGTGTGTTTCTTGTGAGGGAATGTACGCATTTGCCTTCTATTAGGGACAGCTAAGTACATCGACTTGTATCAAAGAGTTCTACCATCGTACTAGGCTAATTTCTACCTTGGGTGCAATGCTGTGGGCGTTTTGTTCATAATATTATCAACAAACTACGGCTTCGTTACGATATTTATGCTTACTACTTATCATACTTCGAATATCTCGACCATTGAAATTCTGTCATCATTAAATACTGCGGCACAACTTTGACAATAACTTTAACGCATCACCCTGGGGTCAATGAAATAATCTCAATAAAAATGGGGGCGACAAAACGTCGGGGGAAGGGGAGGGAGGGGGTGACAAAACGTCGGAGGAAGGGGTGGGAGGGAGTGTGACGTCGAAGTTACAGCCGCGAGCGTTACCTTACATTAATTGCTTGAATATTGAATACGACACAAGCATCCTGGGAGCAGTCATACATACACACATTTGCACAGACATTATTATTATACGCGGCATTCTAGTGCATCCGTCTCCACATTTGAATCGCCCGGAGCCCTTTGACCGAATGCTAGACCGCCATTTTGTGAATAAAAAACATTTAATGATATTAGCTGTTTGCTACCTCCTGAAAACTCTATAATGATAAGAAACCTCCTCCTTTTGGAAAAAATAACATTGGACTTATTTTCTAGCCACATTTAATTAAAACGTGGCTGTCTGGTGTTGCCGCAAATTAAAATGCGACCAGTAAATGCGATTGTAAACTGTTTGAGAACAAGTATTATCTTACTTCTCGCATCAGGCCTTATCAAAACTAGTATTAATAGGGAAGGCATGTTAAAGATCATTGTAGAGGGCGTGACCGACGCTCTAAGTCCCAAGTCAAGCTTATGAAAGAAAAACCGGAAATTAACACATTTTCAACCAATGACGATACTAGCGCCAATCGAAATTACCCCCCCCATTGGTCACTTTTTAATTTACGGCAGATTTTAAGTGTAAGTCCTAACTCACCTGTCTCTGGGACAATCGTCCAGCAATTGATCAATATTAAATACGTGCGAGACTGACTTACATTTTAAAGTTTGTAGTTGTACTAAAGAAAGCGAAGCAAGATTTTGGAAGGAAGGTTCGACTTCCTTAGTCGTTTATATTTAAAATCTTGTCGTTACTACGGTTAGTAACATTTTCTTACTTTTTAACAAAGTAAAATATCAATATCTCTTTTCGCTCTCTTTAGAACATTTTAACATAATCTGTGAACAATTTAAACTTCAGAGAGCGGTTGACTAAAATAATACTTGACAATAAAAAAATCATACACATTATGAACAACGTACAAAATGTATTCTATTGTATTTTTAAAGACAAGCGTAAAGGAATAATACGACATATTAGTTTTTCATAACAGCCATTCAGTGAACAAAGAATGAACATCTGAAAGTCAAGCTGAAATCGTTTGGCTTCTTACCTGAGACTAAGACATATAAATGAATGGCCTTGGAATTGCAGTTTTACTTAAAAACAACCGGACAAGCAAAGCCATTACACATTATTGAATTTTGACAATTCAAAAGATATTCTAGTGCGTAAAACGAGTCACCGTATAAAATTGAATCCAAAAATCATCATCCATTGCGCGTTTTTGCAAACGTCTGTTTCACAAGTCAAAACGCGCAATGGAAGGTAACATTAGCAAACTGTCGCATTATAAAGTGCCTTATCGCTGTCTAAGTTAATAATATTTGTAAGGTAGGTAAGTAGGTACGTGGGAGTCCATGCGAGTCGGCGACGGCGCGGCGCGGGCGCAGGGTGGGGCGATTAACTGGCGATCGGGAACAAACACAAAAATACGTGAGATGATGGTCATACATTGTAATTTTGATACAGGAATGTTGTTTTTTTATAATTATTCCAACTTTACATTGTAAGACTATGAATACAGAGGAAATTATTACAAATATTTTAAGGATTTTAATATCCAAAAAAAAGATTCATACGGTATACAGTAATGAAACAAAACATAATAAAAACAATGATAATGATATAACACTAGGAAAGACAAACACTGGATTGGCGGCGCGAGTAATTTTATAAAATCTTACGAACACAAGAGGTGTGTTACATCTTCTTCTTAAAAATCTACGCCACATCTCTTGGCAAGTACTATCGAGGACACTCCCACCTGATCACCACCAAGCTAATTTTTGCTACAACATAGAAACGCTCTCTAGCCCCGCCCCGTTGACTTCGAAGGTATAGAAATAATGAATGAAAAGATACCCATCGGCTGAGCACACTGACGACGCACGCCAAACGAGAGTTATTGTTATTTTGCGCGCCAAAGTTGACGCTTTCCTAATAGGCCTAAACTTTAAGGGAGCGTGACTCGCCTCCGCAAGATTTAAGCGAAAAAAAAATTACTGATTAGGCGGAAAAGACCATGACATATATTGTAGACCTAGACTAGTGTCCTATCCACTATCATCCGAATAAATGTATGATAATTTGTATGAATCCTAGAGCCGGATGTATGCGCGATAACGATTATGTAAAGGGTCTTGGGCAAAATAGGCGTAAGTCCAACAGAATTGAAATACATCTCAAATCATAGCTCACAATAAGTTATCCAATTTATATCATTACGCCTAGTACAAAATCACCGGAGACCAGAGCTACAGTCAACTGAAATATGTTGTCTTTTCATATATTTTGCCAAGTATTTATATTTCTGTTCTCCGGCGACTTAGGTATGTTGTTTTAGAATGAATTGAAGTCCCAATGCCATTTGAAATACGCCCAGAGTTAATAGAAAAATGGCCCTGGTTCTATATTGAATTGAAGCTTACTTCAGTCCTGTTGGTAACCTTTACGAGTCTTTAGTGTTTTATGGTTCCTACTACCACACCATCTACGCCTCGCGCCGCCATAAGAAGTCATGCATTGGATATGACTTAGAAAACAATGCCATACTAAAAATGTTGGTTTTATTATATCGAAACTTAGGCCAATTTGTTTCACACATCACTAGACGTATTTAACACTAAAAGTTGGTGTTTAAAACATCGTTATGTTTCTGTTAATCTTGAGAAAAGGACAGAGACAACGATATTTTCATATATTAAGCGTTAAATACATTTAGTAAATTGTAGTGAGAGTAAGCCATCAATTGAAAGTGATTTAGTGATTATATAAAATCTTTGCACACAATTCTCACCAAAACACTGTTATTTCTTATGGACCAGCTTTCCAGCTTTAAGTTCCTATTTCAAACGTTTTTAATGCATCACAAAATAGTTAGGCGTTTTTCGTAGATGATTAGTTTTGTGCGAGTATGCAACCCCGGTGAATGTTACTAGTGCAAAAAATGTTGTTTGTTAATCTATGTCAAGATGCATTTCAAACGTCACTCTTTTGGTACCTTTTGTGTAGCGGCTTCATATAATATCTCTGTGATTATAAAATATAATTATTTTAGTTTTTGAATAACATAAATATCTAATCAAACAGTGTAGGTAGACCGCACCTTTAAATATGGTGCAGTGTTAAAAAATGTAATCGTAAAGGGTTATTTTCAAGGTTTGACGTCTATGGTTTATTGTGCAAAAAATCTATGTATTTTGTAAGCAAAAACTACTTTGTACTTTTTGTATTCACCATTGAGGAAAACATCTCTAACACAGTGTTATGAAGATTATATCCCTACATCCGATACTTTAAAGATACTATTTACTTTGCAAGAAAAAGAATACTATTTACTTTGTACTTTACAGTTCACTACGATCTTGAGGAAAAAAATGTTAACGAATCCTATTATAATATCGGATCATAAGGGTCTAAGATACGATATTTTAAACATATTCTAGTTCAACGAGAAATATCTTTCCACCACCGTCGGCTTCAATTCCCCTTTTGTACTGTGTGTGTATTGTATTGTGTACTATGTATATGGATTTGAGTATATGTGTCTGAGACTGTATTGCCAGATGACAAAACCGCTCTATAAAATACCAATCATCTTTTAATTTTGTGTCTAGGGTGTATCAATTCCTTAGGTAATATAATTTACGAAATTCAAACTACCGAATTCAATTGGGGAATGCTTTATTTTTTACATGTCACTTAAATAGTACACTTACAGTTTTAAAGCCCCAGCTGTTAGCATTACATGACTTAAACAACTATTATTCGCATACAATTTCACATTATTATAACCAATTCAATTCATACTCAATATAACTAAATTTGGCATAGTCTGGCAATATAGCAATGATAAGAACTTTACTGATTTTGGCAAATTATTATTACTTATTAATCTGGCAACACTGAGCGGTAAACCAGTCAATTTGGCAATACTAGTGAAGCGCGTTGTAGGTAAAATCGAAAACATAAACGAATCACGTAATTTAACAATACGTGGTGCTCATCACTATTTTTATTTGACGAGTAGAATTTGACTCATCACCTCTAGACAAAAGGGGGTCGTCCTAGTTGGCAAACAATCGTACGAACTATTCATGCAATCAAATTAAACGATAAATTGCATCAAGAGACTTGATTCGACACGACAAAAATAATTCGACATAAAAAGCCACTAACAAAATTCAATTAAGGAGATTAGACAATACTGCCCACGTACGGTCGTTTGCCAAATTACGACCTATCCTATTACGTATCCATTACCATGCCCTATTACCAAACTCACACCCATCTTTTCCCTATAATTTCCATCGTATATGTCTACACTGAGTAGTAAGTACGGCGTGTTCATTCGAACTCCTATTGGTGTATGGTTTGAGGGCCTATACTACCTCAAATGGCTTAGCATGATCCTCCGTTACGCCTAAAATACTGCAGCATTAATTTTGAAATAAATATATGGTAAAGTTGAGGATTAATGTTAGGTCCTATGTTTGGCGAAAACCCATAAAATTTTCTCGATAGAAAAAAAATCCAAAGTTACCTCCAAATCGAACAGTAAACTGCTGGTATTCAAAAAGTACTTCAAATTAGATCATGAAACTTAGCATACGAACTGAACTAACTGTAAAGCAGGTCTTGTGTTTTTTTATTTTTTCCGAAAGACAAAAATTTGATTTTATAAAGAATAAAAACCACTCATTTCGCACTATTTTCGGCCTGCAGTGACTGACGTAACAACCACTTTGTAGTGCAAGCTGATTAGAACGTTATTCTAACAGTATTTAAAACGAAGTTTGAACCACAACAAATAGAGTTGCTAATTTGAGGTAGTGTAGGCTCTTTAGTATAACGTGTATACGCAACCCTCATAGGAGGAGCGGTCATAACGGTGCTTTCAGATTGGTCTTCGAACACAGCGTACTTACTATTCGGTGTATGTGTACAATGTTAGTGCAACAGTTCAGTGTGTGTGTGTGGACTCACTTCTTTTTGTTCTTGGGCTGTGCGCGCGGCGGCGTGTTAGGTCGGCCCATGTTGAGGCCGGAGTAGAGCTTGCGCTTGTCCGCCGGCTTAAGGATCTGGAACGAGCACATTAGTGTCTCGTCCACTGACATGAGGGCTCCTGGAATTGGAAAAATGTGTATTAGAAACTTGAAATTGACATTAATTAAAGTCATGTGGATGACCACCTTTACATACAGAGTTTCTTCCGTGCCTCGGAAAGCATGTTAAGTTGTTGGTCCCGGCTGTTATTTGTAGATCTTTGACAGTCGTTACAGGTAGTCAGTGGCTCAAAAAGTCTGACAACCAGTCTTACCAATGGGTATCGTATTACCCAGTACCCAGATAGGGTTGTGGAGGTAAGATAAGCAGTTGCTTCATGTAAAATACTGGTATTCAGCTGCATGCGGTTAGACTGGAAGCCGACCCCAACGTAGATGGGAAAAAGGCTAGGCAGATGATGATGATGTCAGTATTGTTGCTGTTTTGTCAAGCTATTAACGGTTACAATTAAGGATAATACGAAAGCCCGGAGTATCTTAAATTCTGTCGACTGTAACACTACATGGTAACCTTCCATAGATTGACGGGTTAAGTTCTTGATACCGGAATCTAGGCTGCTGATCCAAGTGGTAAAATACACTGACTGAGGCACTGATATCGATTAGGATTAAAGGGTTACAGGCCTAGTTTAACATAGATGGTGCTACTGCAATAACTCGCCACCAGCACAACGCACTACGCAACAAACCATTTAATCGGTAAGCCCGTAATAACTGCAAAATTGTAAGTGACGGTATACTGTGTGTGCATCTCCCGCCTACACTACACCACTACAGCGGAGAACATCGTGGAATACGTGCGTCAGAAGACCAAGTACGTGGCGAGAGTGCAGCTGTTGGAGTCGCGCCGCAACGTCAACTTTAAGTCGTTCGTGGTGCGAATGCCAACGTGTTATGTGCACCTCGTCTTGGAGGAGGACTTTTGACCGCAGGGAGTAGTGTTCCGGGCCTGTGGACGGTGGGCTATGGGCTAGCTCGCCGTCCGTCCGTCTCATGACGATAGGCCGTGTCGATGCGCAGGAGTGTTCCACGCGCGCCGCAAAGAGAGTCAGCAATAGGAAGGGGTCCGCAAGGGCCGATGCCTGCCGGGGTTGCGGGACTGTTCGAAAGAGATACCGTGGCCGCGGAACACAAAGGGCATGAAGGAACATGGATGGGTTTTAGTCAGTAAAAGTCTGACACTCCCTTCTGCTCCGCCCAGAGCGGGAGAAGTCATTTGATGATTTCCCATCCGAAAAAAAGGGAGTTGTGTTCCGTCGCTTCCACGGGCCAGTGCCACATGAACGCACGGTGACAGTGCAAAAAGTGAAGTGATAAGAACGTAGTTTTAAGGCCCTTTATACTAACTAACACAGTTTATATTTTATCTCATGTATCTGTCTGTAAGGTATTTATCTATCGGCCAAAGTTGCCTGGAAATAAAGGTATTATTATTATTATACTGACCTGCATTGTCAAACTCGCCGCAGTAGTTGGGCGCAGAGAAGAGCGTGACGAGCTGCCTCTTGGCGAAGAACTCGTAACCGTCCTCCACGACCTGGTGCGCGCGGCAGATCAGGTCGAACTCGTGCTTGGACAGGAACTTGCCTACCACCTGCAAATGTAAACAAGAAGATGAGTAAAGAAACGTCGGAGATAAACTTGAGGTCTTTATCGATAGACGGAGTCTGTTGCAGTTCCAAAATCGGCTATGTTCGATAAGACATTTCCGAACTGCAACCACAAATCGTAGTTGCAAAGCCATTGCGGCAGTTGCGGCCTCTCATTACGATTGTGCCGTAATGAGAGGCCGTAGAAACACGTCTGCCGGGGCTGCGGGACTGATCGAAAGATATACCGCGGCCCTGGAACATAAAGGGCTAAGAAGGAACATGGATGGTTTATAGTCAGGCGGGAGGGGTCATTTGATGATTTAATCCGAAAAAAAAATGCCGTAGATACACGACTGGTGTTTCCATGTAATTCTATATAAACGGCAACAGGTTGCAATGCTGCCATCTTCAGAGGCGGTATAGAAACCAGTCTCTGTAGTCTGTTGCAAAAATTTGGCGGCTTGTAAGTAGCCCATTATAAGCCCAGTTGGTTCATAGCATTTCTAGGTTTAGAACATTCTGTATGTTCAGACTACACACTTAAAGTCCAACGCAAACGACACCTAACATTACAACTAACCTATTGAGCAATCTCTCTTCTAAAATTGTAAAACCATATGTTTTATGTTTCGGGAGCCTAAATGTCCTGAACCTCAAAGTATCACCGTAGCACGTGATACAATCAAAGCCTCGTGCTACACAATCTAGCACAAACATTATATATAATCAATCAGTGACAGAGAGATGGTGCGTATAATCGGTATAATAGGCATGCGGACGCATCATCGCACTGCACAAGCTGATAAGCTGGAGCACCTTCTTCTTACCCACGGGGTATGTAAAATAAAATATTTTGATTGATTCAGGGTACTGAATCAATCAAAATATTTTATTTTACATAGGCCTAGATGGGCACTTATAAAACGTCGAAAAAGGTACACGGTTCGGGTTGGCAGTTTCCGTGGAGAGGAACCGACAAGAAAATCCATGGTAACCTGACCTCTTGCAATGAAGAGGGGACTCCTCTCTGTATAGTTCGGTTCAAACTTAATGGCGGCTCGGAAGTTAGCTGCAAGTGACGGTCTGCGCATTATACAGACAAAACGATGCGTCATCTGCGCCCCGTTGGTACCTAAAATTGTTGTCTGCGCAGCTTTACATAAGATGTTCCAAATAGCCATAAAGTTTATAGCGATATTCCTGCGCAGACCGTCACTAGCAGCTAACTTCCGAGCCGCCATTAAGTTTGAACCGAACTATACGTACGTATGTCCCGTGGTACAGCAGTCTAGTGCTACCGCTACACAATCTAGCACAAACATTATAATCAGTGACAGACAGATAGTGCGTAGAGGTCAGGCATGCGGACGCGTTGTCCCAGCCGTGGCGAGCGGCGCACTGCACTAGCTGATAAGAGCGTAACCACGAGATCACCTTTTGAGCTTGTTTGTCTAAGATAGGGCTTGCTTATTTATTTTTCTGAGAATGGTGATAATTGAAATAAAAGATTTTTCTTCAATCTTAATAGAAACTGCAAATGTTAGCTTACAACTTTTCAGCTTTACTTTGCTATCAGAGAAACTACTATTGTATTATGTTGTTGAAGGTGATTCAACACCTAGGTTACTTTTTGTAGAATAACATGATAACATTCAGAAACTTTCTATAACTGTTGGTTATCCGTTGTTGTCCACTGATACTTTCAAACGTTGCTCCCCTAAACGAGTCCAGTAGCAAATAAAATTAGGAAGATACGGAAGACGACGCCGTAAAATTAGGAGCTAAAACTCAAAACAGATTTGAACGACACTTGAGCACGCTGCATAAATTATTTTGAAGTTAAACATGTAAATTAGTTTGACAGCTCCTAATTACTTCCTAGTCGTTGTTGTGGTTCGTGATAATGAAATACAGCAAATACTCTTGGTAAACTCGACGTTCAAAATATTTGCACTAATGGAAATATTATACTGGGACAGAATAATTGGCGTGACCATGGTCGCAGTACTAAAGAAATGTATAGCTGGTTGATCAACCAATCGAACGCATTGTGGGATTCGCATCATACAGCATGTACAGTCTTTTGTACACAGCTGGACATGGTCTTCTTCTATTCTAATCGCTGGTAACCCTAAATTCAGCAACGCAGAACTCCGCTCTCTGCTACAGTCATAAGGTGTTCACACTGTGCTTTTCCAGTATTATATTGCTCTTCAATGTCAGCAAAGCAGGTAACTTCCCCGACGTGAAGTTGCCTAAAGACAACTGAACTGATTACCCCGTTACAGAATACGTGCAAGTTTCTACAACTACCCTTGCCAAACATGAACACTAAGAACGGTGAGTCAGTTCAACGTAGTCCTAATTTGGCATTGCATCTCGCACCGCAGCAATAAGCTTTTCATTTGGCACGTGGAAGACTATGTGAGGCGCAGAATAAGCTTCAACGCCAAAATATTCGTCTGTCGTGATAGTCGCAAACATTTGGGGACCGCTTTATTGTCGAACTTTAAGCCTACCGCAGCGATTTTGTGGTAAACCTTTGTCCAGGTCAAAGAGGTCAGGGACGTTCTCTTACTCGTGTGGATTAGTCTACGTGATTTTCGTTTTAGGATGAGTTGTTATTTTAGTTTAGTGTAGTCCATTTGTGGATAAAGCTACGATACCATTCTAGATCTCATCACATGTAGATGATTCGAGTGCATAGTATATTCATCGCGTTATTTACTCTTTTAAGGATGTAGCAATCCTAGTTCGGTTGTGAGAAAGACATGGAGTTAAAACAGAATTTCACCATCCGACTTCATGAAACAATTCAATACTTGCAGCTAAGGATCCCAAGCTAATCATACAGAAAGCTTTCAAAAACTCTGGAATATCCCTCACCTCAGTTCCGAATGTAAAGCTGACACCGCGGTCGTTCTCGCCCCATCCGGCGGTGTCCTTGTCGGGATCGGACCACAGGAGGTCGCAGAGCAGGCCCTGGTCGGGCACGTCAGTGGGCCGCATGATCCGCCGGATCTGTTCCATCGCCTGCAGGTCTGGAGATAAGCCACCATGGCAGCAGAATATCTTCTCGTCAACTGGAACAAGGAGAGAGTAGATTAAGCATTTGGGAATCATTCAGTCTTTAAATAAGGTCCCTTAAATGCGGAGTACAGCAGTGGTGGTCCCCACATCCACGAACCTCCGCTGGGTCCGCGTGGACTACGGTCTCTCAACAGAGAGGAGAGTCTGGGTCTCAGCAGTCGGATATGTTACAGACAGATTATGTTAAGGTCTTTTAGGATAATGTTGAGATAGCGCCAAGAAGACAACAACGTGGTACTTAAAATGTAAGTAAACCCTACACGTTTCGTATACATGTCATCATCATCATTTCAGCCGAAAGACGTTCACTGCTGGACATAGGCCTCCCGCAAGTGTCGCCACATTGACCGGTCCCGTGCGACTCGCATCCAGCGGATTCCCACAACCTTCACCAGGTCATCGGTCCACCTACGGTGCGTATACATGTGTTCTTGCTATATTTAAAAAAAAATCTCAGCACGTGAAAAATAACGCAAGGTTTTAAGATCAAATTTCTTTTATTAAAGAATATCTTTGCACAGCTTCAGTCGCGTCGCATGTAAGGATCGATTATGAGAATATTATGATTCATGAGATACGAGCAGAGGGCGTCGACACCGTCTTGGAAGGTTTCTTTGTAAATAAATAATGTGTGGAGGGATACACTAACCGTATTGGTAGGACTGACGTACGACTTGATAGAATGTTTCGTCTTAAACTAAAGTACCGCCAATATATAATGTGAATAAAGAATGTTAAAATACTTTTTTGAAAGGTAAATCTGTTCATAGTAGTTCATTTTAAGTGCGGAGCTCGTGGCTAAATAATAACAGCCGCTCGGGTCGATCTTTAGGTTAAGCCGTGCTTGCCTAGGTTGGTCTGTGGATGGGTGACCACCCATTACATACCGAGTTACCTCCGTGCTTCGGAAAGCACGTTAAGCCGTTGGTCCCGGCTGTCATTTGTAGATGTTTGACAGTCGTTAGGTAGTCAGAGGCCCAAAAAGTCTGACAACCAGTCTTACCAAGGGGTATCGTATTACCCGGTATTAACTGGGTTGTGGAGGTCAGATAGGCAGTCGCTCCATGTAAAATACTGGTATTCAGCTGCATCCGGTAAAACTGGAAGCCGACCCCAACATACCCCAACATGATGTTGAATGTTAAATTCTTTTTAGAAGGTAAGTCTGTTCATAGCAGTTGATTTTGAGTATGTAAGGTTCGTAGCAGATGGTATGCTGAAATTTCAGCAAAAGTCGTGAGTTTATGTATGTTTGTATTTCAGCCTTAAAAGTTTATCATGCTAGTTTTACTTGCGTGCTAGGGATAACTAGACTAATTAATGAAAATTTTGATAGTACAGCGAAGTTATCTGACGAGTAGCGCATAGTACATAAAGGGTTATCTACGCCGGCCGTCCGGCGCCAAACATCAACATGATAATGCAACGACGTTTAATTTAAATACTATTATGCAACTGAGCTTCTATATAGATCCAACAATTGAATACGATCCGCAGAAGCCGGTAAAGTGGTCGTCTGCTGCCTGCATACATAACAACTTTTATTGAATCCTTTGACTTTGTGATCAGATGAAAAACTTTAAGTCTATTTTCGCAAGAATTGTGAGATCGAGACATCTTCGCAATTTAAAGTCAAGACGACGTGAAGGGCGTTGAAAATTCGATACAGTCTTAGGTCACCTTTCTTACTAACTAGAAAATCTTTTAGATACACCTAATTAGTTTTAGAATAGAGCACTAAAAGATACCTTCAAGGGACCTTTTAGATTAACAAAGGACGGTTTTCGCTCCAGTGAGCTATCCAACCTCTTTTGGGACCTTTCAAAGTTATTATAACAAAAGATGGATCCTCTTCTATCGCGAATTTTCAATACACAGATTCACAGGTAGGTACATAAAGACAAAATTGGATTCGTAACTGAAAAATTGCTTCATCCTCTGACATAACAGGGTATGTAATAAATGAAAATAAGTATCCAATTTGGGTCCAAAATTAAAAATCGATGTACGATTTGTGTTCGTTAGCTCCTAGTAACCGCTTTGTTTCAAATAATCGAAGAGCGAAGCTTGGAGAGGTTCTTGTCTGGAAATTGGAGCGGATGATTCTCGATTGGGTACTTCGCTCTCCTAAATAAACATTCCTAGAACTCTCGAGTGTATAGGAAAACAGGAAACGACAACCTTCCAAGGTATTTCTAGTTTATTAAATTTACAGAACAAATATTTAAACATTCTGCCAGCACAGCTATGTATAAGAAATATGTAGCAACCGTAGAACCTTCTACTTGAATGCCGCAGGGGAACGACTATATGAGACGGTAAGCCATTTATCACCTCTCCCAGCATTCAATGCCACGGCCTTTAAAGCATAATGCACACATGAATCACGGGAGAAATACTTGCTTCGATAAAATTTGGCATAAAATTGCATACGACTTGGGACGAGACGACTGACGGCACATTTATGATCAAGCATTTGGGAAATGTGGTTTTACAAGTAAGTTTCCGAATGAAAGGAACTACAAAAAATCAAGTCGTTTGAAACAAGGTAGTCATGAAACATGAAAAGAAAAACCGTACCTTCATAATCATAAACGCGAACGATACTCATAAAACTTACGAGAGGACTTAAGTATATTCCTGCAGAAGTGCTAAATTCATTAACTTGAGACCTGGGAGCCGTAACATGGCGCTTGCTCTGAATATAGAAACCATTTTGCAAGTGAGGTCGTAGTTTAAATAAATTACAAACGATATTGCAGGGAAGATACGCAGGCACATTCTGCTCGAAATATAAATGTTTCGTACAATACCACTTTAGGGAACCCTAAACTATAGTTTGGGGTACATAATCCTTTAGCTCTGAGGCTTATATGTTTTATCTGGGACAGCAAAGAGCAGACATCTATAATGTAGTGTTTTCGTGAATAAAAATACGATCAAAATTATTCATCTCGCAAAATTGATGGCCAAGTCTTGAGAAATAACTTGAAGATGCTTAAAAAAGCGTGTTTCTTCGTACAAGGTTTTTCGAAGGATCTTAACGAGATAAGAAAGATGGTATAAGTGAAAAGGGAGTGAAGCATTTTTCAAGACGTTATCGACGCGATCAAGAGACTTAACGAAGTTACGCGAGGTCGGAAGCTAGAATTCTCGAGATATTCACGTTTATTTTACAGTAAACGACAATGTTGGCGAATGAAATCGTGGCAAAAGCTAATTAGCACATGGATACTCGTACGTTACACGTACGCAAAAGATCAATAGTGTCGCCCAAAATTACGGGACATTGACGCAGAATAATGCGTGAAATTTGGAGCGAGTTAACCGCAAACACTTTTCGAATATATTCTGGAGGAATCATGAAGTTCTAATGCCTTTTAGGTTCTGATCATGTAAGGTGCTGATGAATTCTTCCAAATTTGACCTTCAAAGGATCTTGAAAGAATGCGTGTTGTCTTAAAAGGATTTGATTCACAAAAAACACGCTTCAAATACGATAACGCTATCGCATTTATCTAGATACGTGCCAAATCTCTTTCATCGCACCCCACGCGAAATAATTTCAATAAAAATGTATTTACGTGTCAAAAGTTATCTAATATATTCAAAATAAATAACAGGTTATTGTGAGGTTAGAAGATAGTCTAGTAACGACCTGACGGTTGTTAATTAATAGATCTCGAAGTTAGCCATGTCAATGTCCTTGTTGTTGATAGATGAATAGGCTGAAAAGTTTTGAAGTAATATTAATTGTTACTTTTTAGTTAGGATATACAAAATACAAAAGGATATTCATTGTTAATCTATTAGTTCATAGTTTGTTGTTTTGACATTCTATTAAATTACAAGCAGTTCAAACCATCTTGACACTTGGAATGAATTTCACCAATATAACTGAATATAATCAGCATGATACCTTAAATGTGTTCAAGAGCTGTGGAATATCGACAATTTGACACTGGCTCCTCCTGAAAGCAGTTTAGTTGTTTTGGTCGCGTTCAATTTCATTCCCGATTTCAGGAGTTATGGATTCACAGTACACAGAATCTGAATTGCAGTACTTTTGCCTAAACAGAGTATTTATCGCAGTTTGCACTTATTTTTTGAGTGGTACTCATCTGCAGAACTAAAACTTTTCCCGGCGCGTAAGGACTAAATGTCCTGTGTCAGCCATTTTGATAATCTAAGTGGCATCCACTCAACCTGCTTATGCTTAAGAGCTCTATAATTGCTGACAGCACTTAAGTAGCCCATTAACAAGTACTACATGACCAACATCACTCGAGACGCGGTGGAATTTGGAACTATGTTTAAGTGAACTAGATTTGACAGTTGGTTGACGTTATTCTAAGTAAGCAGCGCCACCCTGATGTCTTAAGTTTTTCTGGTCAAGTAATACCTTGCTCGTGAGTCGTGAGGAGTGACCGTCAGAGTAAAAGGAGACTAAAGACAAGACAGTCTGACCTCTAATTTGTTATTATGTCATAAAAGATGAATCATCTGGGTTCTGTTTAGCATATATCACGTGTGAGCTAAGCACGTGAACTATCATAGAGTAACTAATTGCTTTATTTACGTCGTACAACTAAACTGGAACATTTTTAAACTGAGCTAACGTATTAATAACTCAGAAACAATTAGCAAACGACAAGGTTGTTCTAGGAATTCATCTTCTGTGAGGTTAATGGTCTATGATTGTTTCGGTTTAGAACTTTTTCGTCTTCTTTGAAGGGCATAAGTAATAGCGATTCTTTACCAGTTATTTCTTTATTCATAAAATCAGCAGTACGTATTGGATAAATCTTCTTGATATTTTGTATTCTTTCAACTGCTTCTAAAGAAATGCTTTCATCAACGGCTGATCTAGTCATTTCCATATCATTCAAGTCCTTCTGCAAAGCAAACATCCCGTCCTTTCAATACTAATTTAAATCCAGCATCAGTAGATGCGTTTCAATTGAGAAGGGAGTGTATGCTAATGCGTAGGCGCCGGTCTCAATGTGCTCGACCACATGCACGCGCACGCGAGTCGACCTGATCGATCTGCGTGCGCGCTACAATAGTAGTTTTACGATACATGTGTCATTGGTTTGGATTTTTTGTTTATCATGGATCATCTGGGCAAAGACTAACTGATCAGGACATTTTCAGTTAGTTAATTAATTGATAAGTAGAAGGAAGGAAGGGAGGCCTTTGCCCTTCAGTGGAATACATCATCATCATCTGCCTAGCCTTTTCCCAAGTTTTTATTGGGGTCGGCTTCCAGTCTAGCCGGATGCAGCTGAATACAAATGGCTGATAATAATAATAATAATTTGATGGGATAACTTATTACAGAATGAAATGTGATGAAATTTTGAAGGGGATAAAACTGACTGTTTTTATCGCCAATAACTAGGATCAAATTTTACCAATAAAACTGGACACGATCAATAAATCTAAACTTCGTTCAAGACCTGCCGTGTCAATATTCCATGGCAATGATGATACGTGACAGCTCTTGAAAGCAGCTTCGATGTTTTGATCGCGATCGGTGTTAAATTTTTTCAAAGCCCACAATCTTATTCACGTAGACAAAAAATTTAAAAGGTCACGTTTTCTTCTATTTCCACCTGCCACAACAACATACAACTAAAGCTAATTATAGCCTCCACATATCAACCAAGCTCCCCTGACGAACACTGAACAGGTACAAAACAAAACGCCTAAAGCCACCGCCCTCGTTTGAAGCCTCCACTTTCATATTAATAAGCTTATTACATGAAAATAAGCCACAGTGGCATAGTAACGTAACCGCTAACTATTTCTGTATTCCGGGGGTGTTTGCTAAGGCCCACGACCTAATAAGGGAACTTCAATGTTAATCCCAATTTGGTCTTTTGTTTGAGCTTACAGCGTACATGCGGAAAGATGATTCGGGATTTATATTTAGGGAAAATTTGTTGATATCTAATTTTATTTGGTCGCACGGGACCGGTCAATGTGGCGACACTTAGGGGAGGCCTATGTCTAGCAGTGGACGTCTTTCGGCTGAAATGATGATGATGATTTGGTCAGGTAACAGTTTCAGAGGTAAGTTCTCATCATCATTAACCTGCCCTAATCCCAATTTAGGTTACAAGTTAAAACCACCAACACTTTCGAAGATATACGAAACCAATTAGGTATAGAGCTGTAGCTGTGTCAGGTACAAATTGGTCGGATAAAAAGAAAGAGTACAAGTTTTCTACGGGACTTGTAGATGTAGACCTATCCATTATTTCAATAATCCATTCTACTGAACTACCCCACCCATGATCACCAATTGCGAATTCAACCAAGCCACAGAGTGCATGCATCATTCAACGCTTTAAATTTGACATTCTCGGCTCGTAAGCCAGGGCGGTGACGTCAGTAGCAGTAAAAGAAAGTGGCGCGGCGGGACGGGTTCAGTACTTCAAACGGGAGCCATACGTCATTCTGGGACGAGTTTTATTTATTCAACGGGCTAGTGTTTTTGTTTTGGTAACAATTTTCCTTTGTTTATGGTGGGTTTATAAATATGGATCGTAGCTGAATATTTCCAGAGCAGAAGGGTGCTTGCAAAGATATAAAATACAGGTTACCAGTACGTATGTACAACGGTGGATCGGTAACGATCGGTGCAGGTAAAATAGTTCCAGTAAGAAACAAGTGCATAAAAACATAAAACTTCCATCTTTATGTGTATTACTTTATGCAAGCACCCGAAGAAAGGCGTTTCGTGTATCGGGATAAGTTTAGCTACAATATTTGAGGATGAAAAAGCAAATCTATCGTAACTATTTGCGAATACAAGGCAATGTTGACTTAACGAAACAAGACATAACGTCGTATTTGGACCTTAGCCTATTCCTGGAAACATCGAAGTCGATGAACTGCAGAACATAATTTAGATCATTGGCTGTCAATCAATTACAGCGAACAGAACATCGCAATCGAATGACGTCAGAGCTTCAAGATATACCATCTACATACCTCTCACCGTCTCGCTTTAGGACTGGAGACTAAAATAGAGTTGATTTGTCAGTTGGGACTTGGAACGCAGACAGATCAGATAGTTTCTTTTAGAATATTTGTCATAAGCGGCTAATTACAAAGATGTCAACAACTCTTGAAGTCTGGAGTTGGAGGGGATTTTAAATTAGTGTCTAGAAAGGCATTGCCAATGTAATGTATCAGGTAGGAGCTGGTGCCATAGCCAGAGCCCTATAATTATTTAACACCAGAAGAACAATCTTCACCGTAATAAAGACATTGACTCACAGCAAAACATCGAAGATCATAAAGATCATTGGCAATCAATCAATTGACACTACACACAACCTATGACGTATTCGAATACAATGTACGGACAGCTTTAGGACCAAAACTTGAACTAAGAATACCGTCCTTACTCCTAAGAAAATAAGACCTGTTCTAAACACCAACTCAAATTGTTTCCATGAACGGCTGACTGTCCCATCAAAAAGTAATGTTCCTTCGTTTTAAGACACCGTAAATTATTTCTGGCTCAGTAACCATGTGGGGAGGAAGTGGGATTTCATGGCACATGGTGTAAGGCGCCTCCCCAACCCGTCGGCACTTTATACAATGACACTCGAAAGATAGCAGGGAGGAACAAGCGACTGTTGTCATGTTACGAGCCTCTATGTTTTGTTTGATAAGAGCTCTAAATATTTTTTATTGTTGTTTTATAGTCAACTAAGTAGTATGTACGAGAATTTGAAAGGATGAGTCGGAGATTCAATAGGAAACTGTGATGGTGATGATAGGATGCAATCTTCAAACTTGTTTATATATCTTGTAGTCTTACTTAAGCCTTAAGCATAAGCTTACTTAAAAGATACACCATAAAACTATAGCGAATTTCAAAGTATCGCTAAAAACTGTCACTGCTTCGAACGAATGATCTCTAGGTCTATCAAAATAAGTTTCCTATTTGAACGCCAGAATACAAGCAACAAAACATACGGTTTCTATAGAAAAGCAAAAAGTCAAGGTAGATATCTACATAAGCCACACCGCATTGCGACGTATTCGTACTAACTGACAAAACTGTCCAAAGTTTTTTAGGGATATGAGTAATAAAACCGCAAATATCCACCGTTCGAATATAGTCCAAGGCTACCGGTGTGCCTAGTGACCGTGACATTCATGGGGATCTACAGGAAATGGGTGTTTACCCGTCAACCCCGGCAGGAAGGGGTGGGGAAATTATCAATATGGTGTTGGTGTCAACACAGTTGGTGAGGATATTGCCAACTTGACAATCGTAATACGTATACTAGCCGCCCATCCCGGCTTTGCACGGGTGGTCATTAAAATAATATGGCCTAGGTTGCTCAGGGATAATTTAGCATTCTACTGGTGAAAGAATTTTTGAAATCGGTCTAGTAAGTAGTTTTCGAGTTTATTCGTTACAAACATACAAATCTTTCCTCTCTATAATATAATTACTAGCTTCTGCCAGCGGCTTCGCCCGCGTGAAGATTTATAATTGTCCCATGGGATCTTACTACGAGGATAAAAATTGTCCTATGTTTTAATCCAGGTTATAAACTATCTGTGTGCAAAATTTCATCCAAATCCGTTTAGTAGCTTTTGCGTGAAAGAGTAACAAACATCCATAGGTACTCATAAACTTTCGCATTTATAATATTATAGTAGGATTAGTGTAGATATTTAAATATAATTTTCAGTTCTTAACAAAAACATTATCATTGTCTTGCCCTTCTCCCAATTTATTTCAGGTCGGCGCAACATTATGTTATTCCATACTTCTATATTACTCGTTATCTCGGCAGACGCCTCTTTTTAGGGTTCCGTAGTCAACTAGGAACCCTTATAGTTTCGCCATGTCTGTCCGTCCGTCCGTCTGTCCGTCCTCGCTTAATCTCTGTGACCGTTAGCACTAGAAAGCTGAAATTTGGTACCAATATGTATATCAATCACGCTGACAAAGTGGTAAAATAAAAATTGGAAAAAAAATGTTTTATTAGGGTAGCCCCCCTCTATGTAAAGTGGGAAGTGTTTTTTTTTTAATTTCAACCCTAACGTGTGATATATTGTTGAAAGGTATTTCAAAATGAATAGGGGTTTGCTAAAATCATTTTTTGATAATGTCAATAATTTCGGAAATAATCGCTCCAAAAGTAAAAAACAATGTGTGGGCCCCCTCTAACTTTTGAACCATAAGTTTAGAAAATATGAAACAAATCTGAAAAGTAGAACTTTATAAGGACTTTCTAGGAAAATCATTTTGAACTTGATAGAAACAACAGTTTTTGTACAAAAAAGACAAAAAGTTGTACAAAATAATTTCTGGACTAAGTTTGTAGTATATTCGTATGCAAGCATTTTTACAGAATGGATACCCACCTTTAAACTCATAAGTGGGAACACTTATTGTGACGGACGGGAAACTACGGAACCCTACACTGAGCGTGGCCCGACACGCTCTTGGCCGGTTTTTTTAGACCAAAACAAAACAATAATGGTGGAATAAACAAACAGCTATATTAATTTGTAAAACAATGTTAAGTTAAAGGGTAAATGAACTAAATGAGTCGATGATTATACAAATTGTTTATCCTGTAAATTCCTTCCTTTGTGGAAGACCTGACATTTAACGTTTCAGATTTCATAGTAAATTGTCGAGTTCATGAAATTACGGAGTAAATATTGTTGTTATTAGAAATGGAGATTAATTACAATATAACTGAAATAGAACTGGCTTTAGATCCAATATTGGATGATGAAAGTGACCTCGTCGCTTGAGGTTAGGTTAAAACTATAAGGAATATAATAAAGACATTTGAAAAAGACTAGGAACACGTGTTGGCAATTTAACAACTAAATAGAAGAGAAGAAACTTAGTTTACAGCACCCAAACGATCACTATCAAAAGGAAATAAGGAACCGTGCCAAGTTTTTATGGGTACTAAAATTGATTTACGTACCAAATACTGAAAAGGTCGTAATTTGACAATGTATATCGAACAGTATTCAATCAGCCGGTACATTAATGAAGACGACCTTTCTACAAAGCACACATTTGTTTAGTGAAGAACAAGGCTTAGGTAGCGCTAACAATACAAATTATGTAGAGCATGCCAAAACACTAATTTCAAGGTTTAACGAACTAAAGAATGCTCCAACAAAGAAAAAGATAAGTGAACCGTTTAAAGGGAAACGTGATGAAGTAATAACGTTTAATTTTAAGTAAATAGCCTTCAGAGTTCAGACATTATTTTATATTGTTGTAGAGAGAATTTGATCTTGTGTTTGAAACTGGTAGACAAAGAATCTTGAATTAGTTTTGACTTCTCAACAACACATCTGGAATTCCCAGGCAAGGGGGCAGATGAAATCACCTTGTACAATCAGAGTATTTTTTATCTTGTTAATCTCAATTCGTCTGTTTACAGCTCATTACAGAGAAAAGATCCATTATAAACATCAAACGCCTCACCATTGGTTGAATCGGCATCAACTTCAGGATTTTAAGCAGATGTGCTGATCGATACGTGACAAATGGACGATCAAAATGCTATAAAATCTGCGAAACTACACGAATAAGCTATTCTATTTCTTCTTCGGTTGTTGTTTTGTGGAAAATTTTAAACTCAACCCTAAAGCTGTATGATTTATGGTCAACGGGAGATGAATCATATGATTACAAGAAGTTCGCACGTCCACGTTCTGGGTTGAAACGTTGTGCAACACTTGTTTAGTTTATTGAGATGTTACATCAAAACGGGATTCAGCACGTTTCGCAGAAATATTAATGTGTTTGGTAAACCGCGGAATTGGGTTGTAGCTCCTAAGCTCCTTTTGAATCTAGAATTTAGGCTACGTTCTCGGATTTGATGAGTCAACGTTCGGTTTGATTGACAAGCCACTTTGTTCAAAAGACGAACCTGTTTTACGTCGGTTCTAGACTCAACAAAACGATATCGACATTTTACCCAACGCAAGACATGCCTTTCAGCTTATTACGCTGATGTGGTAAAGACAGTTTAGTATGAAATTCAAATTCCATAACATCAGAAACCGAACGTATTGTTTCATACTAGATAATGTAAAGAGAGGATATGAAACCACCGTTGCTGTAATAACAATTTCTATATTTATCATATAACAGAATTTCTAGACCAAAGAGAAAAGCCATTTCCTTCGGATGTTTGCTGACTGATATATGTATAAACATGAGTTACGTATGTTCTTCGGGGTCTTAATGTCAGGGCTGTCTTAGTAATTAATTATCTACATTAACTATAGTAGAACAGATTCGTAGCTAAATATGTTGTTGGCAAGCAAAGGTTGAGGTAGCTGAGGAAGTACATTTCGCAGGGTTTTGAAGTTTCGAAGTCATAGATTTACTGTTAACTAGAGCTAATGTGGTTTCTTTAGTTGCTCTGCTTCAAAGTTACAACACACAACATTGTAGAGAAGGTATTGATTCGTTTCGTGCTGATGACGTGAGTACGGAGATATAAATCAAATTAATATTAATAGAAACGTTGAAATCTCTTTGATTGCGAGCTTCACTTGTCCTACAACCCAGCGATGTGTAATGTCTTCATTATTCTAGACAGACTTGTACGTTATCTCTCAGCAGCAATATCCACAAGAGAATTCAATTACATAGGGTTCTATTACTTTATTATCATCCCTTTTCTCTGACCTTGGAACTTATTAAATATATTACGCTAAAGGGATCCCAAGAGACTCCATAATAATTAATAATTATCTCCAAGAGACATTATGTCACGCGTATAAAAATAATTTGCCAAATGAAAACGACACGCTTAGCGGTCATATTTAATGATCTAAAGCAGGGACTTGGCTCAATTAGTGTGCCGACCAAGTAAAAATAGCTCGGGTGGCTTAAGCAAACATCCTTTTACGTCATCGTTTCAGGGACAACTTTGCAAAGAAAACGCTTTCACATAATTGATCACCAACTTTCTTTAGTGTTTCGTTTTTGTTTAGGTTTTGAAAACTGTAAAGGACCCTGTTTTTAATTAGTTTAGCTCATTTATAATTTTTTGGGGCCTTTGCTGCTGTATTCAAAAATATTTTTTACAATTTGTTCTAATACAAAGTACCTGAAGAAGTTTGTACTTTCAGGTTTTTTTCTTCTTCTACGTTTCATTATTAATACAGTACCATCAAAGTTCTTAGGCAGTTTTGGAAAAAAGTTCTTTATATTTTACTTTTAGCTAAATTTCTGAATCTCACAAGCAGTTGCTTCACAGGTGTTTCAAAAAGTTTTTTATTGTCTTCTTCACATTTCGCAACGCTGCGATAAACGCCTCGTGTTTTATTCACAGTGCGGACAATACTTTTTAAGCTTCTACGTAATACCAACGTAACTTATATAGCTCAAAATTGTCACACACGGATTAGCATATTCAAAATGTAATCAAGATAATACAGCGTCAATTTTTTTTTAACCTTTGATCATGAAATCGGAGCAAAAATATGGCTTTTCATTTTTAGTACAAATTCGTTAAAACAGACATTTCGTCGCGACATAACGTTGGTATCATACGTCTGCTATGGTACATAGATATGTAAATTCGTATCCACTGCGGCGCCACAAAATAAGCAGGTAAAGAAGGCTCAATTGTCCGAGACACGTTTGATGCGTGTGAGTGGGCCTGTTAATAACGCATTGTGTACAGTAAACAAACGGGTAGTTAATGTGTTTGCAAACGTGTGCGACGACTTGTATCAGCAGTTAGTAGCCGTATATGTCTACGTAATGTCAATGGTAGGTACTACGTCACGCCACACAATACGACAAAAGAAAACATCATTAACATTTCACGCAGTGATACTACTGTAGTTTCAGGGTCCATCTACGTCATATCATAAGGCCCTCTGTGCCCAAAAACAAGCATATAAAACACCTCTGTACCGCCACCGATGATGACACCATGGAGGTAGCTAAGTTTTGGGCCAAAAGAATTTGAAGCATATCGTGTCACGAAAAAGGGTGCTACTATTTCATGGAGTGCAACTTCTGTGGCATCTTTAACAAGGAACCCTTCGTAGAGTGGGTGTCTCCACCCCATTCCTTCCGACGAGTTGCAGTAGCCGACTCGTTTTCAAGACACGTGACCCAGATTCTGAACACCATATGAAGACGTTCCTTCATTCTTGAGTCTAGTCTTTTAGTAACAATTAAAACTGGGCTTAGATTGTGTTGGATGCTTATGGTAATAACATATACGTATATAAGCGTGGTTTTTGTCGCACGACAGTAAAAGCTACCGCCACTATCTTCACCTCGTATAGTGATCACTATCGACTTGGCATATTAAAATTCTTTTTTTTTAACTATGATTCGTTTCTCTAGCAGTCCCAATAGGTTCGATCATAGTAGCTGATAAATCTATTCGACCTTTCGACCTTTACCAAAATCTCCGTATTATCTGTTTAGCATGTGGGGGCGCACTTAACAACACTCTAGGGAAGAAATAGGGCAGATAATTCTAAGTGGACAACACAGACCACTTCCTAAAAGCTCGCCCTCAATTTTCTTCGATGCCCCGTCATGAAAGGAACCTTTTAACCATTAAAACTTGAAGACATCATAACATTTAATGAAAATATTTTCCTATCCTCATCCATCCGGTTGTTTAACATTCGCAGTACATTTCATATTTCTTTAGGCTGGGTATAATCAGAAATGTTTATTGTAAAACATCATTATTTATGCAGTACGGTCGCTGTTTGTTTTGTTATGGGGAAGGTTAACCTCGTATGCCCAAGGGAAAATTCGTTTGTGTACATCTACGAGTAACTGTTCTATTATTATTTCAGTTTTCACCAAATTTTGTTCTGTATTCGCGTTATTTGGGCACGTGTTTTCGTGGTGTTGTCGTGTCGACATTCTTAACGTGATTATTATTATTTCTTATTTCTCATTCTTTCATTTCAGTTTTGTTATCCGGTAACATTTTCTTCAGTATATTTAAGTCTCTGAAGTTGAATTGATTGTATGCCCCTTTTCTATTAGGATCCCAGGTTTAGGATGGATTCCTTATTTATCGATTCTACATTAGGATAGGATACTATATTTGCCGAACCTTCCGTTAATTGCCTTCTTAATTATTTACAGAGCAATCCTAACAGCATTTTATATCAATGGTGGGAGTCTTTTCAATAGTATAACTTTGCTTAAACTTGAGAAAGATGATGCTAAGTCATAAATATTTCTAAGGTTAACATTATAACCTTGATAGTTTATGTTTTTAACCTTGATTGATAAGGATCCTGCCAAATTAGTCGCTTATCATCTTTATCAGTAGCAAAAACGGTGAAAAAGGCCTCGCCTACCTGTATTATGCTAACATAACATCTAAATCTACACCCACAATTTACGATGTTTTTTTGTTGTCATTTCTGTTTTCAGTTCTTCCAAGTAAACATGGTACAAAGGCAGGAAGGTGATGATAACCATTACTTTTTTTTTAGTACTAAACATTGTCTTAATAAATCGTCAGTAGGGTCACAAAACCACAGGTCCAGAAATGGCGGAAGGGTAAAATTCTTATAGTGTATAAAAAACAACAAAGACTGCATACACAAGAAAAGAGGGATAACTCGAATTTCTCAGTGGATACTAGAGCGTTTGTGTAAATATTTCTCCCGCTAACGATATCGAGCTCGTTAAACAATGGCGGGCTCTCGAGGGCCGAGTGTCTACACGATGTTACACTCGACAATATTATGCACTCCATTTAGGGCTCTGCGGATATGGATCCATGAGACTACACTCTCGAGTTAACTTAGCAAGGGAATCAAGGGATGTGAAGGAAAAACGAGGGGATAATTGGCAGACCATGTCGAGTTGCTATAGGCTGATGATGATGATGTGGATATAAACGGATTACTGAAAGTTCTCATCTATTACAGACTAACTAGAATCACATTGTATGATCAATTTCAGACCGGAGTCGAGACATGTTTCAATGGGGAATCCTCTACAATCTAACTCCGGACGTGAAGTTCCGGTTGATAGTAGGTTTACCATGTGTCTTTTTTATCTCGTTACTTCAAAATTAGTTATGTACAGCAAAGAGATGTTTTAAAGTAACAGGGGGCACGGTATCTGTAAGCTTAAGGACTTTTTTTCATGTCTTTACTTTGCGATTGAATAAGATCAATTCTACAGATGTTAAAAGAATACTTATCTTAAATAAAATACCGTCTTTATAAAAACGGTAGCTCTTAAGCTGTTTTTTCGGCATCAATCTCAATCTGAGGCAGTATCCAGGGGTAGTCGATATAAATTCGCTTGAAGGTTGTTATGTTATCAACGAATATTTCTTAGAATTTTTAGTCAATGTGGCTCCCAACTTTTTCTATCATAGTTTGCTATTTTGAGAACTTCGCAAGTTTGTAACTAAATTCGTGCCTGGTGTATCAAGTTTAATTTGCGGATCGTTATCTCAGAGGGCCAATCAGTGTCTGAATATATATTTCTCTAGCAAGAGTCTTTGGGATTAATAAGGGCGCAGAGATTGGAAGGTGATCGATATTATAACATTTCTCATTAAATTTTTGAAGGTTTGTAGCCTCACGTCGAAGTAGGGCTGTTCCATTTTTATTGCTCTCCGTTTTGCAAACAGACTGCGATATTATATCTTTTTTAACAAGCCCTTGTGACCTTTTTTATAAGGTGACCTTTTTCGGAGACGGCCATATTTTCATGCTTGGATTCGCTAATGAAAGCAGATTGAAATTTTGCTTGAATTCATACATTTTATTTTGCGTTAGTGATCGTTGCTCTGCAATGATTATTCAAAAGCATTGGGTGACTTGTCTATGTTTTAAACGTAGAATTTATCAAGCCATTCAAAATATACCTTATTTTTTATAACACGTCCTTCTATCATACCCACGCTTGTCAACAAAACTAATTCATATCACATCAACACTAAAGCCCACACTGTTGAAGTTCATTGTTCAAATGTCAAAAAAAATATTACGACACGAATTGCTGGTAGTTCGATCAAGTTCGATGGCACGTAGCACGTGAACATCGCAGCGTGGGTGATTATATAGGTTTTATCGAAATGTTTTGGAGCAGTTACGTAGTGACACGGCTAGGCCACAGACCCAGGGTTTTGGTTTTACGAGTCAGACGAATTTAAATCGATATTTAATAGTGCTGTACAAAAAAGCTCTTACATTTTGACTGTCGTCGGATTAAAATAAGATCTTTATAAATAGATTCGATCTTTACATGGTATTGAACATTGTGATTATTTTTATCTTCGTGTTATCGGGATGAAGAGAAATGTTGACATTCAATTTCCTGTTGCTGATAGCATCTGAGAGGTCATGTAGTACTCGATTCCGTTTGATAGCAAGTTTAATATACACATCAGTTGTGTAATAGGACAGCTTAGCAGGGTAATACAAAATAACGTTTTCCAAAAAAAAAAAAACTACTTCCCCTTGAGGATTTTCGCACAAACAACTACGGAGATAGTAAATACTTGCTAATAATAATAGAGAGATTAATTATTTTATTAAATCCTCCCCAGATGACGACATTTACCATAATTCCATAAAAATCTATAAATCCCAATTACTGGATTCCCGAAAATCGCAACACAATGTTTTGTTATGTTAGTATTAATTAATGATTCCTTTGGTTTTTTTTTATCTTTTTATACTACTTTTTTTTTTTTTATTCTTAACAATTATATAATCATTTTATGCTTATTCATAATTCTGATCTCATTTTTATCCGTTTTAATACTAATAATCAAATGTAAGTTTTTTTTTTTAATTTTAATTAGTAAAATTACACTATACGTTTTTCTTTGTATTATGTTTCGTAAGATAAATAATCTCTTAGATGTACGGTTTGCTATTGTATTTCATGTCTATAGCCACTCATTTAAATTTTTAATTCTAATTTATCTTACGCTAACACTTATTTTTGTGGATGCTGGTTAACCAGTAAGTAATTGGCGACTGTGTAAGTCCAAGACTGTAAAACCCATGTTTACCTAAATGTTGTACACAGAAGCTGTTGGTGAACCTATATTAATAAATAAATACGTTTCTGTTGATAAAATCAAATAACTAAAGGAATGTTTCAATTACTTTTTGCCGCTATCTTTCTATGCCAAGGTTACCTTCACAGGCAGTTTTTCCCCTAGTCCTCGCTAGTCTAAGTTACCCCAGTTTTTGCTGCAAGTGAGGCGAGCTACCTAACCTACTTTTTGCTCCAAGTGTGGTTTGAAAGAGCCTAGCCTGTGTCCATTTCTATCCAGTGTCATAATCAGATTGTCGTGTTGAACAGTTGGTCTCTTTTGTGGTTGTCCACTCAACTGTGAAGTTTGTAGTAAACGATTGACATGGATGAAATAGACCGTTGGTTAGGTGATTGTATCATATATATGCTTGTCCACGAAGCGTTATAAGAGATGTTTATAGCACACACAGCCACATTTCATTATTCACTACACACACTCTGACACTCTACACTATCACTCACACACACACTTACTCACACTCTCACTTATATCTATCTCTTTCACTATTTCTTTCTTTATTTCATTTCATTTCATTATTCTCTCATTTTCAGAAGTGACACCTACCACTGCTTGTCTCTGCACCACCTAAAGGTTGACTGGTAGAAAATGCCTATGGCATTAAGTCCGCCCCTGTACTTTGTGCTTGAAGTGTTAAATAAATAAATTTCGCTGGTTATGTTGAAGTTCCATGTAAATAGGTCCCCACCTATACTAAATAATTTCGCCTTGTTAGCTTTTAGATACAGGCGTCAGGTTGCGAAATACTTTGGGAAAGGGCCAAGGAAGTTCTTCCTGGTCCCATCAGCTTAATAGAAACGCGCGTTGAGACTAGTCGATTGATATACGAAACTCTTTTGGCATGGGGTGCACACAACGTAGACTATTTCAGATACATTTTAAGAATTCGTTTGTACAATGTATTGGACATGACATAAATATGAAGACCAGTAAGAACGCCTCATGTTATTGTTTAATGCCAAAGAAATATTATTAGCTGTTACGAACCAGTATCCCGTACAGATGCTTATCAGCAACCTATGTAGCACCTTGGACCCGTGAAATTAACTACTGGAGACCGTTTATGTTCTTACATCTGGATATGTGTCAGTTATATAAATATGAAGACCAGTAAGAACGCCTCATGTTATTGTTTAATGCCAAAGAAATATTATTAGCTGTTACGAACCAGTATCCCGTACAGATGCTTATCAGCAACCTATGTAGCACCTTGGACCCGTGAAATTAACTACTGGAGACCGTTTATGTTCTTACATCTGGATATGTGTCAGTTATAGAGATTAATTGATTCAGTTAATTAAAGGTTTGGACGTATTGTTATTAAAATTGAAAGTGTAGCTTTCAACACCATCAATTTGGATTCAATGAGGAAGAGAGTTCGTGACAGAAAATCAAAGCTGAGGTCTAGAATCATCCGAGGCTGCGGGACTGTTCGCCGGGGCTGCGGGACTGTTCGAAAGAGATATCGTGGCCCCGGAACACAAAGGGCTAAGAAGGAACATGAATGGGTTTTGATTCCGTGTTAGAACTTTTGTGTCAGGATTTATTCCACCGTGTATTTTCTTTAAAACTTTAAACTGGGAGAAGCCCCTAAATGACAAATTTAGAGAAAATAATTATCCCTATATTTGATTAGAACAATGACATTCTAAATTAAATAAAGATAACGACTTGAATCAGTTTGAATGCCTGGCCGGTATTGTCCTGGGACCACAGACACTAATTTGTAAGGATGATTGATGTAATAAATAGCATCCACGAAAAGGGTTACTTCGACAGAAAATTTGACAAAGTTAAAATGAAAAGACCAGAATGTAAAATGAGTAAAGTTTCAGGTCCACCCAAGGGGTCAAGGTATCCATTACATCACCCTTCAGCCACTGCAGCTGACACAGTCATTTGTTTAATTTTCACATTTCTATTCTAAATTGAAAATGTAATAAATCCCGAACATGGGACGGAGTGATGACGTAGTTCAGTGCAGACGAGGAGGCACTTTCTGTTCAATAGATCTTGTTATCGCTTATCTAAGCGCTGGCATAGACCTTTCTAATGACTGGAATATATTACTTAGGCGGCCTAAGTTAGGCCTGACAGATATGGACACGATATTGAATAAGATAATCTTGTACGGATGTAGTTGTATACGATATTGTATGGAATGTACTGCTAATATCAAGATTTGTTTAGCGATAAGTGTTTCTGTTGATATAACAAGGACAAAGAACTTGTCTGTTACATCAAATGATTATGGGGATGAGGAAGTATTTTTAAATCCTCGTGTACATTTCTAAAAAAACATGCAAAAGAAAACTGTGGAAGTAGGTACCTAGTCATGACATGATATGAAAATAAACATGAATGTTGTGTTTTGTTTGAAACCGCCGTGTTCTATTTTTTCGCCTACAGCGATTTCGGCCGTTTTGAAATGATACGAATGAAAACATAATAATGGTATATCTAAAAATTACAGTTCTTGGAAAAACAATTTCAACCAGGTAAGAAATTGTATGAAACCCTAAATAAACTTTAGCCCCTTTCGATATCAGAACCATTTGAAAGGATTCTTTCCTGAAAGTCACATGGCGCACCCTTTAATAGACCGTTTTACCCCGATACAAAAAGTTCAAGAAAAACTTTAATCAAGGAAACCTTCCTAAAACAATGTTCTTTATTTATACCCTGAGGTAACGTGACCCAAAACACTTCCTAGTTCTGTCCATTAAAAACAGACCTCTGTGAGTTGCTTGTTACGAAAATGATCAACTTTGGACAAACAACTCAGCAGGCAAAACTTAGTCTATGGCAACAATTGCCAGTACTCTTTTGTTTTTTCAGTACGAACCGTAAACAAGATTGTTTGCAAAATTAAAAATATATTTTCTTTTGTAAAAAGGTTTTACAGCGAAAGCCTTAAGGGACAGGAAAATGGGATCCAACAATGCGTAAAATGTTATAAATTGGGCCGAGTTTCATATGGAAAGCAGGCTTAACGGTTCGCCTATGGAGAATTAATTTGGAATTCTCCTGTAAGTCTAAGTATTCACGCACTGTTGCTTTTCTCATCAAACTATACATAGTTTGAGAATATCTCTCTTAAATGCACATCAAGATACCCGAAACTGTTAAATTTTCCCAATCAACCTTGGACCTAATTCTTCAGCGATAAGGTTGAAAATATATTAAAGATATTTGGCAGATTGTAGTAGCTTGATGTGGTGGCTGGATCACTGATGAAATCACGTTTACATGCACAGATCAGCGTTTTCTTACGTTTTTTCCTGGCATTTATAAAGGGTGTAAAACACCTCTTAACGAAGCCGAAAGGCACTTGATCTCCTCGTCATTGCGATCATTTTTTTATTCTACACCATACCTCTAGTTAAGGAGATACTGGGGGTCGTTCCAACTCCTTGACAAGTTTTTTTTTTAAATACAAGTTTTTAAAGTTTTTTTTTTACTTTAAACACCTCCACAACCCTCGGTACTATTCAATCCATCCATCAGCACAATGATTTGAGTGCGTTACATTGATTTCTACCACAAAACATGATTTTTCACCCAAAAAAAATAGTAGTTTCCCAGCAATAATTACTTGGTTTGATGTGAATGCTTGGTTGACGGCTTCGTGATGAGGTCTTTCACACCCTGTAATTGCAACTCTAGTGAGAGGTCCATACGCACGTAAGTGCTTCCGATGCGAATTTATGCGGATGCTTGCGAACGGACTTCTCGCTCGACGGAATGACTCCTTTTACATGAACGAATGAGATAGAGATACTCGAACGAAAACGTTGATCCGTACATGCAAATGTGATTTCACCTATAATGCCACAAGGCATTCTCTACCAGTGGTTGACTGGTTTAACATACCACTTCACAAAATAGCCAACGAGTAGGTAGACAATCTTCCTCACAGGAACTCTTTTCGTAAGACTGTTCCTATAAAAATAGCTTATTGCAAGTGATGTTAGCCTTGCTGGTCACGTGTCAGCCATCACATCTGCCTCTAGCCACGCGCTATCCCGAAATAGCCCAGCCTAACCTTAAGAGGCCTTGAACCTGTCGGCGAACAGATGCGCTCAATTAATACAGACTATATGAAACTCAATATTGCAATCAACACGATACTACAATGTGGAACACTGAACGTTTAAATTGCTTACTTACGAACTGCTATTGTTATCGTTAGATTTCCAAAACCAACGTTATGAGTATATATTTTGGAGAAGCATGAGTGATTTATGTTTCATTAACATAAAACAACATGTGGTTCCAGAAGGCAGCCTAAGGCTGTACCTTTAGTACACCCACATTTTGTCAGAGGTCCCATGTAATAGGGGTGCGCCAAATGCCATCAACTAGCAAACATCCTGACTCAGGGCTGCTACCCAGAAGTTCTTGTTAGAAAAGCCCAATAACACTGCTCGACCTGGTAATTGATCCCAGGACATTATGTTTACAGTAGCGCTGGCAAACACTAGATCAACGAGATGGACTGATATGAGTAATTAATGTTTGTACATAAATGTGTGTGTGTGGAGGGGTCGAACAACAGAGTTCTACTGAGAATAATGCGAACATTTCTAACCAATATCTTGGAAATGGATGGCAAGTCATAAAACGAGGAGGCAAATGAATACAAATGGTTCAAAATTTCGTGAACAATTCGCACATATAGATTAATTGTCTTGGTTATTCAGTAGCTGGCAGTGCAACAATAGGGCCAAATTGCATGTCACTAAAAGAGTGATGAATATAAATGTTGATGGATGGAGGGGGAGAGGAAGACCAAGGAAACGATGGATGGATTGTGTGAGGAATGATATGAAAGAAAAAGCAGTAAATGATAGCTTGACGGTTGACAGGGGAGAATGGTAGAGAAAAACGTATTGTGCCGATCCCAATCGCCGGCGGGAAGATGATTCAGTAGGTAGTATACGAGATGATGGAATAAAAGATTTCTTGGCTGTCAGCATCACTGAAAGCCTTGTTCCACCCAACAACAACAACAAAAACAGCCCATAACGTCCACTGCTGGACATAAGCCTCTCCCAAGATGGGAAGAAATTGCCGTAATCTCCACGCTTGGCAGGCGGATTGGAGATGGCAGTGATGAAAGACTAACAGAAAACGCTGCTGCCCATTCTCTGGTCTACGGCAAGGTGTTCTGCCTCAGATATTAGTCGCCTTATACGACACCCGTGAGTGTAATGGGTTGGTTCTATTCTACTCTGTCGGATACCACACAGCTAAGTAATATACCTCCCTAGTTGCTTCCCTAGTCGTGGTTATACATAATAAATAAGCTAGTTTTCACCATCAATAAATTGCAAATCTATTTAGTCCGTCAGTTAAAGTATTGGAAAATAATGGACACGTATTTTTTGTTTTTGTAAATCAATAAATATTGAAAGATACAACGCATCAAAACTCGGGAGTACCTAGGGGCTCGTGACGCCACAACGCACTAAAAATTATAGCACGGCGTGACGTATTGAGAATTTTAAAAGCGTCGTATCTTCGTCAATTTTGGTTTACTTACTTAACAAAAAAAAAAATGTCGAATATTTTTTGATAATCTAACTGATTTTTTCAGGACACAAGCCTACTATTGAATGTTAATAATATCTATACACTAAAGATCTATCAGCAAGAGGTACTCTCAAAAACTAATTCTAATCAAATTTTTACACAAATATTTACTTTTCTATCAGAGCAATTTAGTTACCGTCTGTCAGAATATTCTAGGCCGGTTTATCTGATGTTCCTGTGGGTTGTTTGAAAGGTACGATAAGGTGGTTTCAAAGGCGATTGAGAATCGATAGTTGGTAACTTTTGCTAAATTTGATAGAAGTGTTTGAACAATTGGAAGCGCAAATTAAACCAGTTTAGGCAGTTTTTATTATCATATAAGATGAATGGAATCAGTATGAATTAATTTACATAAGTAGGTATACAAACCTTTTTATGTAGGTAAGTTAAAAAATATTTGTTCACAATAAAAAGAACGAGTATATATTTTACATTTTAGTTTGCGTATGTCTATCAATTTATTTATGAACATTTTGTACCTAATTAATGCTTGGTTTTTCAAGGAAAATATTGAATCCCTATTTATAACACCAATCCTGAAATAATTCAATTACCTTTTCCAAATAGGTAGTTACCATAACAATTATTACCATGTTTAGCAAACATTGCAACAATAGGGGAATCAACACTTATCCAAATCCCTATTAAACCTTCGATACTTAAAACTACTAAGGGTCGAAAAAGAGTGACTTAAGAGTTTAAAATAAACTACGATCATTTGGCCACATACCAAAAAACCCCTGACACAGGCGAATAAACAAGCACTTCCCTTAATATCCCTCCACACCCACTATTAACAACCTCCCTCGACAAAGAAGCGTATAGGTCGTAAGTAGAGATAGGTATCGCCGTGTAACATAGTACCTACACCTACTTCTAGCTAGTGACAACCTTGAACTACACTGACACTCGTAAACAAGCCAGTGTCAGCCTACACTTACGTTTTATATCTATCTGCTACCCATTACCTCGATTACGTGGTAAAAGCCGGACTTACATTAATCATTGTTCGTTTTTTTGTTTAGGCACGTTTCTTTACACCTGCCCGCTTAGCATGAAACGCCGTAGACACGAAAGAGAAACGACAAATCTTTTATTCATCTGTCATTGAATCGACAAAATGACAGATGAACAAAAGATTTTGTCGATTCTCTTTCGTGTCTACGGCGTTCATGCTAAGCGGGCTGATCAAGTTTGTCATCTGTAGGTTAGAGAGCTTGATGCGAGTCTTTTTATCTTTTCGATAGAGTAAACTTCAATCCCATCAAAAACATAAATGTGAAATGAGAGCCAAGTTCAATATTATGATATATGCCTTGGTTGTTGACTTCAACGACAAAAGAAGTGAAATCTAAATGGGTGCCAAGTTCAATGGTCAGTCCTGAAATTTATCTATAACAACATAAAATATCATTTCTTCTTATAACTTAGCAGAATATATTGTAGACTAAGGTCGGACTTGGCTAGTTCTCATATACGAATTCATATACGAATTATTATGTTCGGTGGTTAGTTTTTATCAGCAAGCCAAATTTTCGGAATAATAAAATAAGAACCGACAGTAAGTAGAAGTAACAGGTTGAACTTACGAAGGCTATAATATAATACGTATTTGAAAACTAGCCAAGTCAGACCTTAGTCTACAATATATTCTCCTAAGTTAAAAGAAGAAATAATATTTTATGTTGTTATAGATAAATTTCAGGACTGACCATTGAACTTGGCACCCATTTAGATTTCACTTCTTTTGTCGTTGAAGTCAACAACCAAGGCATATATCATAATATTGAACTTGGCTCTCATTTCACATTTATGTTTTTGATGGGATATCATTACTTTTTGTACATACGCCATCTAGTATCACTTTTAAATAAATCAATGGAGGCGGCATGGTGTAGTGAGTGAGTTTCTAAGAACGATAATAGGTGGCGCTAGTGGTTGTAGAATACGGTTAGTTACGCGTAATAAATACGAAAATCTACTGTATTCTTATTTATAAGTACAAAAACGGAAATATTTGGATTAAAGAAAATTAAGGGTGGTATTCAACTCGTTATATATTCACGTAAAGATCATAAAATCCACATATAGAGATTTACAGGCACTAATTAATAAGTTAAGTGAAAATTATAATAAAATGATAAAAAATTACAAGTTTCTGATTTTTTCCTTTGTCTTCACCTAATTACCTATCTGCATGCCAAATTTGAACTTTCTAGGTCATCTGGAACTGGGTTATAGTTTTGATCTATAGGTCAGTCATAAAAATGACGATTTTTGGACGTTAATATCTAAATAACCGTTAGAGATATGTTTATAAAATTTGGAACACATATACATCTCGCTAGTCTCAATATATGAGCCAAATTTGACAAGTTTAGGTGAAATAGTTTTTGAGTTATGAGGGGCTCAAAAGTGGCTCCAAATGGTTCGTGTAATATTACACACTGTGAGCTGCGCGCCGGAACTTGGCTTGACACGCTCCCGCGTGTCTAGATTTGCACTGAAACTGAACCACTGGTGACAAAAATGGGAAACTATTTACATGCAAATTGAAGTTTGCTATAACGCGATAGAGTAGGTTTTTGTCCGTGATAAAAAACTGGCATTTGATTCGTTGTGATTGCCAGTTCAACATAACAAAGATTAATAAAATCTCTCGTCAAACATCGATCACTATATTAGTGATCGATGTCGTCAAAACATTAAATTGCATTGGTTTCTGAATTAGAAACCCAAATAATCGAATGTCAAATTCCAAAAGTGATTTGATTAGTTGTTTATTACTTCGATGAGTCAATTACTGTATTTAACATGAGTTTGACAGCTTCTTACAATCTCTGTGTGAACTGTTCAGGCTGTTCAGGCGAAATTCTGAATCAAAATTCTGTGAGTCGGTCGGAAAACCCGAAGCTCCATTTATAAAGTATTTTTATCTTACATCGAAAAGAAGATTAATGTACTTATCATAGTTTATGACATACTATGATATAAATCATAGGTTACCTAGGTCGTAATAGGCCATGAACTAGACTCTTAAATCCGTCCAGCGAATCAACATACCTTGCATTATGTAACATTCACTCGCCATTATCTACATTACTCTGCTTATATGTATAAGCAGAGTAATGTACCCTATGTAGGGTAAAACCCAGGCTTGCAATGCACAATAAATCAAGTATCTGCTTCAAAACTACCTATTCGAGAAGCCTTACGACCTTCCCAACCCTTATTGATCTTGAAAAGTTTCGTCGAATGTCAAATATAGATATTGCTGCAGAAGGTGTCAGTTAGGTGCAAATAATACCTGTCTCCTACACTTTTTCACTTTCACACGACATTAATACGTATAAGTATCGTAGACGTTGGGTAAATATTGTATTTCGAAGGTATCTGAAACGTAAGTATCCAAGGTTATTTCCAACATACTCGGGTAATGTTACCATTACGGCATATCCCTTAGGATCGTTCATTGTGGCGTTCCTTCGAGGCATATATTCTGTAATGGTATTACTAGCAGAAATTGCTGAATATTACGTTGTATAAATTGTTATTGCGCTGGAAATAGTAAATTCAATCTAGCTCATAAAGGTTCGTAGAAAACTAATTCTGTAAATTGGCGGTCAACTTTGGTGCTTGCGAAATGTAGCCATTTTTAGGTTATAAACAGCATTGGGTCAGAGTGTGGTGGGTTATCCAACCCACTCGCTCAAGGCCTGTGTCCCAGCAGTGGAACCACTGTTAGGCTAATTATGATTGGGTCACAGAAAAAAACAGGCAATGTAAGTTATGTTATGTATTACCACAGTCTAACTGGATACAGTGGATTAAGGGGGAAACTCCAGGGTAGCCAGCGAAGCCGACACCTAGCTTTAAATGCCCTTCGAAGTTATCAATGTCAAAAGCATTGGAGTATAGTGCGAAATAGGTTCGTAATTTTTTTCTACACAGTCATCATCTGCCCAGCATTTTTGCAACTATGTTGAAGTCAGCTCCCCTAACTAACAGGATGCAACTGAATACCACTACACTATGGTGTCTTTGGAGATGTTTATGATACCTATGCAGATGTTTTTACTTTGCGACAGTTTTGTTTGATATTGTTAAAGTTTTTCTCACAGTTGTGCTAATCATTCGAAAGGAGTTCGAGGTTAAGTCGCTTCAAGTGCGTTCCTTGATCTTTATTTCATCAAATATAAAAACCGGCCAAGTGAAAGTTGCCGTTTATATTAATATCGAGCAAAAAACGGCAAAAAAATCACGTTTGTTGTACGGGAGCCCTTCTTAAAAATTAACTTTATTCTGTTTTTAGTATTTGTTGTTAAAGCGGCAACAGAAGTACTTTCATATCTGTGAAATTCAACTGTCTAGCTATCACGGTTCATGAGACAGCCTGGTGACAGACGGACAGACAGAAGGACGGACGGACGGACGGACGGACAGACGTTGGAGTCTTAGTAATAGGGTCCCGTTTTTACCCTTTGGGTATACGGAACCCTAATAAACGATGTCCTAAAACTACATTATGTTTAACATTGTCTATGTCAGTGTAAGGTTTGATGTTATTTTTTAGCACGCTCAGCAAATTTAGGTAATTCTATTGCGGCTTCAAATTTCTGAGGAAGTTCTTGAGTAATCATAATTTTACTTTTAATTAGGTCGCAACCAGGCTTAAATGTTAATTTTCCGAATATAAAGTAAAGCTCCGTTTATTTTATGTAAAGTAAACATAAAACCAACTTAATTTACGTAAAGAAAACTCTTACTCATTCCATTAATTCACTTTACAAGACGCGAGACTAAGCGGACGTGTTTTTCTGTACTTGCTTAAATGAAATATCTATAAACAATTACGACGATTATATCAATAATTATTTGCGGCGTCAGTTAAAACAAAGTAAAGTGTGTCACCTGTGACCAGTGCTATAACAACTTTTATGTGCAAGATGAACTGAATTATATTTGGTTTCTATTGACAATAAATAAAGTGTTGCGGTTAGTATGTCTGACCCAGGATCGCACCCAGGATCGACCCCAGGATCAAACCCAGGGTCGAACCCAGGATCGAGCCCATTTGTCCGTAGCCAATTACTACGGCGAAGTCCTCCGCCAACGCCTACCGAACAATTGCCACCAAGTGCACCAAATCCACCACCACCTGTACCAGTACCTGAGGAGAACTTTTTGCCGAGTGAAATTGTCAGCACGCCAGAGATCCAGAAATGGTTATTATCTATTGATGGCATTCTGACCGAGGTTTGTACTATTGTTGGTGAAGGAAAAATGAACTCGGACCAGAAGCAACGTGTCGTAAATCTTTGCCGGAAAGTCCAAAGTGGGACATCTCAGATGGCAGTCCTTTACCAGTCAGTGAAGCAGAAAATGATTCAGTCCCACAGTACCGTTCAGCACTTACAACTTCAGAAGAACATGACGAACTCACTGGACCAGGTCAAAGAGGTTATAGAGTCGAAGCTAAATACAAACAATTCCTATGCTAGCATGGTGAAGAAAGGCGCTGACAATTTCGTCCGTCCTGCGAATTTGAGTTCAATCGCCATCTATCCCAGCGATAAAACTAAAACTAGTGACGACACCAAGTCACTTGTCCAAAAGTTAATATCTCCCGAACAACTCAAGCTCCATGTGCGTGGCCTGAAAAAAGTGAAAAATGGAGGAGTACTAATTAGCACAGAAAATAAAGGCGATATAGACAAGTTGAAGAATTCGGAGAAAATATTCACCTCGGGCCTTACAATAGAAGAACCTTCTAAACGACGCCCTAGGGTTACCGTCATTGGTGTTCCCGTAGCCCTTACTGAGAAGGAGGTATTCGACTGTATTTACGAGCAAAACCTTTCTGATAAATTGCCGAATACAACTCGTGAATCCTTCCTTGAGAACATTAAACTGAGCCATAAATCGGGTAAGAAAGGCCTTCCTACCTGCAACTACATTCTGGAAGTACCCGCTGGCATAAGAAATTTGCTGGTAAACCAAAGCAGAATTTTTATAAATTGGACCTCATGCCCGGTAAGAGATTTTACAATAGTCACCAGGTGCTACAATTGCCAGCAGTTTGGCCACGCAGCTAAGTTTTGCCGTGAAACGAGTCCTACTTGCAACCACTGTGCAGAGACGGGACACTCCGTGAAGGAATGCAGTAGCAAATCTTCTCCCCCACAGTGTGCGACGTGCAAAAGATTCAAGAGGAAATGTGACCATCCAACTGGTGATGTAAGTTGCCCGGCACGTAAATATGCAGAGACCAACTACATTAACTCAATAGACTATGAGGGCGCCTAAGAGCGCCACAGTATATTATATTTGGTAGGCACACTAACAGGTATCCTTTATTTGTATTTCCTCTTAGTTTTTAATTATCATGAGCGATCAGCTAATAAGTGATCTAGATAGTTTTACTGTGTCTGAATCCAAAATCTGTAATGTTGAGGACTGTAAATACCTTCTTCGTTCGGGCGACAAATCGCTTACCTTGCTTACACAAAATATTCGCAGCATAAACCGAAATATGGACGGTTTTGAAGTGTTTTTACAAAGTCTTGACATAAGTTGTGATATTATTGTATTAACAGAATGTTGGTTGTCAAAACAGACAGTCAACTTACCATCTCTGAACGGTTTTTATTCATATAAAACAGACCGAAATAGCAACCAAAACGACGGAGTTGTAGTTTATGTCAAAAATAATTTACGAACTATCAAAGAAGAACCACTATCCCAAGACAGTAATTGCTTACTCATTAAAATAATTCCTGATACAGTAGTCATGGCTATTTACAGGCCACCCTCTCATAATATCGACAGATTTTTAGACTCACTTGACACAAACTTAAAAACCATAAATACTTTCAAAAATATAATACTTGTAGGAGATATCAACATAAACATTTCCTCCGGGAAACCCGATACCCATACACACAATTACCTAAATATTTGTGCATTTCATGGACTTTTACCAGCTCACTATTACCCCACACATCAAAGCGGTTCTTGCTTAGACCATATCATTCTAAAATCAAAAAATCCATCCAAAACATTGGTTACTAATTCTGCTCTTACCGATCATCAAGCTGTTTTACTAACAATGCAAATAAATTCACCTAGAAAAAAGTGCGAGAGTGGCTACACTAAAGTCAATATGACAAACCTTGAAACCGACATACGCGGCATTAATTTTAACCCTATTTATGATTCTGATGATGCAAATATTTCTTTACAATATTTCATCAATTCCTTACAATACGTAATAAGGAAAAACACTTTCACTAAGATAATCCCTAGAAAGTATAGTTGCATTAAACCGTGGATCACACCCGGTCTCATTCGTTGTATAAGACACAGAGACAAACTCCACCTAAAATCCAAACTTGCACCCAATGACGTAATACTTTCTGTTACCTATAAAAGATATCGTAATTTCTGTAATAATCTTTTGAAAAAACTAAAAAACCAAAACGATAAAAATGAACTCGAGAAGGCGGGAAAAAATAGTAAACTTGTGTGGAAATTTATAAAAACAAATACATTGAGGTCTAAAAATTCCGAACCTCCGCTAGATTTACTATCAACAGAATTAAACCCAACTGAAGCAATAAATAAGGTAAACCACTACTTTGTCGACGTTGGTAAAAACTTGGCTGAAAAATTCATAAATATTAGCATTCCTCCTACTCAAAACCCAATTAGGACATCTTCCTCGTTAAATTCTTTTGTTTTATTAGATACGGACGTCAACGAAGTAGTTAGAATAATAAACGGCTTAAAGGATGTCTGCGCAACTGGGTGGGATGATATACCCAATATCGTACTTAAAAGATTTCAATACCTACTGGCCCCTCCGCTTACCCACATCTTCCAGCTATGTTTATCTAAAGGGATATTTCCAAAATTGTTAAAAAAGTCTGTGGTCACACCTATCTTCAAGTCTGGAGACAAAATGAGTGTGAATAACTATAGACCCATTTCAGTACTAACGGGTCTATCAAAAATCTTAGAAAAAATCATAAACAGTAGACTGATAAAATACCTGGAAGATAACAAACTTCTTTCAGATAATCAATTTGGGTTTAGGCCTAAAAAATCAACTAGCCAAGCAGTAAACAAATTGATTAATTACATTTCTACAAATCTAGATAATAGTATGCATACAGTTGGTATTTTTGTAGACCTTGCCAAGGCCTTTGACACTATTTCTTGCACTAGTCTTTTGCAAAAGCTTGAAACACTTGGGATAAGAGGAGCACAGCTTCAACTATTATCTGATTATCTTAGCGATCGACAGCAATGTGTAAAAATTGGTCCGAATAAAAGTTCTGATCTTTTTAATACTTGTTTCGGAATTCCCCAAGGCAGTATATTAGGTCCTACATTATTTTTAATCTATATTAATGACCTGTGCAGCCTGCCACTCAAAAATGGTGTTGTAATGTCTTATGCAGATGATACTGCTCTTTTGTTTGCAGCTAAATCAAGAGCTGAGGCCTATGAACATGCTCAGAATGGTTTCAACATTGTATCTAACTGGCTCCAGAATAATTTCCTAACACTAAATGCTGATAAAACAAAATACATTTCATTTACAATGAGAAATACTAACACACCGCTTACTAACCCAATCATTTACGCGCATACCTGTAGCACGTACGCTGACACTGCATGTTCCTGCCCTACTTTAGAAAAAGCTGACCATTTGAAATATCTTGGGGTCACAATTGACTCCAATCTAAATTTCCGTAAACATATCGAGTTGCTATGTACTAGAGTGCGCAAACTAATTTATGTTTTTAAGTATTTACGTAATGTAGCCGATTATAAATTAATAAAACAGGTTTATTTAGCGTTGTGTCAGTCTAGTCTAACCTATTGCATAACGTCCTGGGGTGGCGCAGGAAATTCGATTCTTCTCCCTCTAGAACGTGCTCAAAGAGCAATTCTAAAGGTTGCTACCTTTCGTCCGTTTAGGTTTCCAACACAGCTGCTCTACAAAGCATGTAATGCGCTCACAGTACGGCAATTATTTATTCTTCACATTATACTACAGCAGCACTCTACCCTTCCCTATGACCCAGTTCCTTCCGATAGGAGAAGGAAAGACCTGGTTTGCACAAAGCCTCAAACTAGACATGCTTTTGCTAGTCGATTTTATGTGTTTTTAGGACCTTTTCTGTATAATAGACTCAACAAGAAACTAAACTTTTATAGTCTAAGTTATAGGAAATGTAGTTTTGTAATATCAGATTATTTGGCAACACTTAATTACACGGACACAGAAAAACTTCTAGAAGCCCTAGTTTGATTATTATTACTTAAGTTAGTTTTAATGTTTAATTTAAGGTTGTTGTACCAATTTGATTTTTGTCATAGTTGTTAATAGATTTATTTTATTTTATTTTAAAGCTTCTACTGCCCTAATTAAATTATACAATGTAAAGTGATGGCCTGAAACACAGGTTTAAATAAACCTAGATCAGGCAGGTCGCTACCTAATATTTGAATTCGACATTTTTGTTACTTGCAACTGTTATATTATACTGTAGTTATAGTTTACTTTTATGCACTAATTATACAATTCTTTAAGAAATAACACTACTGCACCTAAATGTACACTTTTGTAATATCTACTTTTTAAATAAATTATTCTATTCTAAATTATTCTATTCTATTCTATTAAAACTTAATTTCAATTTTCCTATTCATACAATTTACTTGGCAATTAGAATTCTCCGAAGTTATTTTTTCTTTTGTTTATTGCTTTAATCAGTCTTTGAGTGGCTCTTAGAGATCATTATAAAGGGTGTAAAAGACCTCATCACGAAGCCGTCAACCAAGCATTCTGTACATCAAACTAACTAACTTTACGCAAAAATTATTGCTGGGAAACGACTTTTCTTTTGGGGTGAAAAATCATGTTTTGTGCTACCACAAAACATGATTCTGATGACGAACTCAATGTTACGCACTCAAAACATTGTGCTGATGGATGGATTGAATAGTACGGGGTCGTGGAGGTGTTTAATTAAAGTAAAAATCTTACATTAAAAACTTGTATTAAAAAAAAAAAAACTTGTCAAAAAGTTGGAACTTTGACCCCCAATATCTTCGTAACTAGAAGGTTCCCAGGTATGGTGTAGAACAAAAAAATGATCGCAATGACGGGGAGAACAAGTGCCTTTCGTTCTTTCGTTAAGAGGTGTTTTACACCCTTTAGATGGCGTGTCTGTTCGTTTGTGTTCTTATTGATTGGCTGAAGGTTCTTCCTTATCAGTCAAGCTAGTGAAACTGTCACGATCTATCTTTGTGTGTAGCTACGTCACTTTGTTATGAATGTAACGGTCACAGGGGCGTGTCGTGCCTCGTGACTTAAAAGGTACCATAGGTATGGGTATTTTATTGTATGGGAACGTGACCAGCCCTAGAGGAGGAGCAAGTGCAGAAATATATTTCGGTTTATCTGTACTTTGAGGGTGCCGGAAACGGTAGGGATATGTCGGACTGAATGGTTCAAAGGAAGCTTAAAACAAGGTTATTGTTTACACGATTCAAAGCCGAAACTCAAAATTAAAGGAAATAATTAAACCGGACCAGAGTAAATCGTAAAGTACCATTTCATGCTGGCCTAGGTATAAAGGCAATCAAGAACATTGAATCAACAAAACCACGAAATTTATACAAAATACATTGAACGCGATTATTTCCGCAAGCATCGTCACATGACTGTGTGTAAGCAATCGGTTCTGACTTCTGAGTAATCGAATATCCTGTTTTTGTAAGAAGTCTCGGTACAGTGACTTGAAACAAAAACACTTCTTCCATAGAGGGGTAATAACTGTTATCGATACTAGTTATTGCTGTTGAAGTTTTTGAAGAACTGAATCAAGAAGTCAAATGTACTTAAATAGAAAGAAACTTATGAAACTCAATTCGAAATAGAATTACTAGAACTTTACATGGAGAATTATTCGGCAAAATTAACAAAACGCCTTTCGAAAATTAAATAAGCAGTAAATGTAAGTTAGCACAAAAGTTTTCTTATAAATCGGAGCAATTCAGTAACAAATAACCCCTGAGTAAGATGTGAGTATGAGGCGAAACGCGAAGGCAGTGTCGACGATGCGTTCGTGTTCCACGCGCGCCTCAAAGAGATGTCAGCAAAAGGAAGGGGTCCGCAAGGACCAATGCCTGCCGGGGCTGCGGGACTGTTCGAAAGAGATACCGTGGCCCCGGAACACAAAGGGTGATGAAGGAACATGGATGGGTTTAAGTCAGTAAAAGTCTGACACTCCCTCCTACTCCGCCCAGAGCGGGAGGAGTAATTTGATGATTTCCCATCCGAAAAAAAAGACGAAACGCGAAATACCAATATACCGACTCGAGTGCTCTATTTTTAGAGAAAAACCCAATAAGGCCTATTGCTCCCCGTTTTAAGAATAATGTATTTATATGAAGCAATATTGATCTCTCATTCACAAAAAAAATAGGCCATGGTAGCAAAGGAGAGTAATTCAATAGAAAACTTCACAGTTCAGTAGGTTCAACACAAATTCGATTGACAAGCTTACAAGCCCGGCTTGCAAAACAGCTTTTGTTTAACGAAATTAAGCCCGGCTTTGGGCACAATCCGCCTCCATAAGCCGAACTTACATTTAATTGCGTCGCAGAATTAATGTCCCAGAAAGCCTGACACAGTTCTGCTATCAAAGACTACAAATTAATCATATCCTTAGGTTCTTGGAGTCGGGAGGGACGAACTTTCGTTACAATCGGAGCGTGACGGTCTTAAAAGTCTCAATGGAGGTACCTTAGTGACACGTTTTTAGAAAAGACATTAAAAAGTAATTATTTAAATGAGCTTAAACGTGTGTTGACTGAAAATTTTTGGATGGTTGTAAAAAGTAGCATATGTTGCTAATATCAGTGTTATGAAATTAAGCTTAGTGATTTTTGATGCGGAAAAAAACACATAAAATTATAAAGAAAGTTACTTTTGGAGACCAACATGAAAAATTTGTCGTAAGATATCGACGGACGGACTTAGACGGGGAGAAAATACACTATGTCCAAGAATACATCTACCTGGGCCAAGTAGTCTCCTTCCAGGCGAGACAAGATAAAGAAGTGGCAAGACGCACGGAAAACGCCTGCAAGAGCTACTGGCCCATGAAAGAGCTATTCAAGGGCGATTTACCCATCCCACGACACGACACGTGTATTCTCCCCATCCGGACATATGGTGCACAGACTTGGTGCTAAGTCCAAACTCAAGGATTGCCAACGAGCGATGGAGCGTAGTATACGGAATGTAAAAATAACTGACCGGATAAGGAACACCACACGCCTTTGCTCAGGAGACATTTTCTGCGTTTCAAAGATAAGTTTCATAAGTAGCAGACAAAGCAAAAACTTTCAAGGATATAGCTAAAATATTACCGTGTTGTTTACCAGCTTAATCTTAGGAGGAGAGCGTAAACAGGTAACATTGCCAGACGATTTTCAAGGAAAAATAAAAGGTTTTTCTTCTGAAACTTTTACGTTCACCTTAATAGCGTATTGATCCCCAACATTATTATTAAGACTGCTTTTATATATACGCTTCACATGATTGAATAGTTGTCGAAACACAATGATTGCGGAAAAAGGAGAAATAAATAAAAGCTTGGGGTTATACCATTAACTGAAGTGCCATTCAACTTTTATTTCGAAAACTCGATACGCCTACATACACACGAAACGACCAGAAACCGATCGACAATCATCCTGCAATCAAATTTGGCGAAAAAACAACTTTGGCGTATCTGGAATTCAGGAATGAAAGAATATCGAGAAATTACACAAACCGATCGACAATCATCCTGCAATCAAATTTGGCGAAAAAACAACTTTTGCGTAAGTATCTGGAATTCTGGAATGAAAGAATATCGAGAAATTACGCAGTTTTTATTAAAAAGTTGGAGAGCTGAGAAGCAATTCCAGAGCTTTTATCTTTTTTTAATAGGTATCTAAATTCTTTCAAAACCCCGATATCACTTCAACGTCCAGAAATTCTGCGAACAAAATAAAATTTTCGTCCACCTAAAAATAACCTCCTGAATTTCATATTTCTCATCCAATTAACCCAAATAAAAGTTTTGAACGTGTCTCATTTACCAAGTCACCATTACTTTCATAGCGTCACCTAGTTTTGAACTCGGCTTGAGGTCAACAACCGACAGTAATACGGTTCATAATTTGCACTGCAGTGGTTTTGCATACGTCTGTCGCCATGGCAACTGTGCCGTTGTGCATTGTTAGTAAAACTTTTTTATAGAAATGAACGGATGTAATAGAGGAAACTGGGAGCTAGCAACACAACACGAAAGTGACAACATGTAGATTTGAACAGTTTCATTTAAATATTGTTAAATAAGAAAATGAAAATTTTCAGTCGCAACACTTTATCTCTCAATCCGTGAAGGTACTATCACTATTTTGTGCAGTATCTGTTGTTTAATGATTAAATCAAAACATCTGTTAACCGCAGACGATTGACCGATACCGGGATTGAAGATTGCAATGATAAATATATTATGTAGGTCCATTTCTTGGTGACAAGTTCACTGATCTTGAGAATTCGATTTGACACTTACAAGAGGTATTGTCGATTAGTCGTTGAGTAAATCTTTTATGATTGATAGATACCTCTCTCATATATTATCTCTGAAATAAAAAAAAATCTGAATATGTCTCGAGTCTCAAATAAAAGTTTTAAATTTGAATATACCTATACAAGGTGCATGGGAGATCGAAGTGCGAACTGTTACCAATCTATGGTAACATCACATGATTCTAGACGTCCTCTGCGTCAAAATTGTTGCTGGTAAAAATTTGAAAAAAAAAAAAAAAACTCTGAAGCAATGACTGCTGACCTACACGGTCAAAATGTAAAACAAGATTTTTCTTATAACAAAAATAAACCCCTAGTGTCCATAAAATTATGTTTGTATCGAATTCATGGTATATTATTAATGCGTCGAGTTCTACAGTTCCTACACTCTACGTATATAAAGCGATTCTGAATATGCGGTTCCCTAGTGTACTGGCCTTATTGAAACGCAAATAAATGCATAAAAAACTGTTTATTATGCATTCTATCAGTCTCGCATCACATGTGCTCGGCGCAATATCTAGATTTCTTTGAGTTGAACAAACTTTTTTCCAGCGTTTTTTCCTTCGATTTGGAAATTTGTGGAATATGTTGGAATAATGTGTGAGCTGGAGTTGATTGAAAGATAGAAATGGCAAAGTTTGAGTTACAAACCTGTAGTTGACGAAGGCATAAACTCAATTTCTTTCATAATTTGCCGTGTTTTGGAGTTTCTCATTTCTTTTCTTTTGTTCCATCTTCATATTTAGGTTCAAAATATCTACCTCGTCTTTGAAAAGTGTTCTTTGTTTTGAGGTGCAACACTACAAGTCTTTAATCAGTAAGAACCATAAATGCAATTTGTCAAGAATCTTCAAACCAAAACCAGTATAACTTTGAACAAAAACACTGGCAGCAATTGATTCCCAAAACTTTAATCAAGTAAGCGCGCACAATGTTAAATTGAGAACAATTCTCTACGGCTCATTAATTTCGTTGTTGTAATGAAATTCATCGTAAATTCAAAAGTTTTCTCAGACCACATTCAAACTTGCAATTTGTTTAAAGTTTCCAGACTAACAAATTCAGGTAAATTGCCACGTTGGGCTAAATATTGCGAAGTCAGTATTAAGGGCAATGTTGTTATGATAACTACGTTTGAAGAAGAGACTGCAATTTGTTCTTGGAATCGCATTTCCTATTTTACCGGAGAAAACTCGACGGTCTATTTGATTATAACATCTTCACCTTTAACTCTTTAGATATTCTGTTTAAAGCCACGGATGGAAGATCTTTCGATACTATAAAATGCAAATCGTCTCGAACCTTCTAATCCGCCATCAATATTCCTCAACAGCCTCGCCTCCATTAATGCAGTACCCAATAAAAAAACATTGGAGCATCTTATGTTAATTCACTCTTGGTTACATAAATCTTTCCGTATTTATAGCTAGTTCCGGCGTGTGGTCGCCAATTTATTCACTTTTACTTGTCAGCGACCGTGAGATGTTCGTACGCATCTTGAAAACATTATCTTTTGGTAGATTAGATTTATGCTATTGTTCTGGTTTCTCTTTCCTCATTATTTATCGACTTCCGACATGTATTCGTTTTAAGAATATTCGTTCGAACTGAAAAAGTCGGAAATCCTGATTGGGATTGCATTTTCATGACCCATGGAGGCAGAAACTACAAAAGGCACTTCTACGATTCTTACTTCTGCCACTTCCATACATCTTCGCCTAACGTCATTCAATACATATACGCCAGTTGCAAGTAATACATGCATATTTATCAGTCCATATGATAAGCAATAGCTTCATTAAAAATCTAGACAGAAGGTACTTTATATCAATCCTGCAATCGGCCTATATTAAGAAGTAGGTCGAGTCTGTTCCATTCTATAAAAGTAAAGCCTTCGGGCAGACCTACAAAGACTTGGATTTTATTTTGAATGCAAACAATACAGTCTTAATGAATAAGATCAAAGATGTCTGTACCAATTGTTCCCTCGGCACCGGAATCTGTTCAAGTAATAGACACTTGACACGACTCCTGATAGTCTTTATTGTGTTCAACAGCTCAGAATACGAGCACTTTAGCAACAGTACAGTTTACTGATGTAGTTTACGTGTTTCTCGCAGTTTTATTGTACAATTTGCATGTGATTGTTAAGAGATTAACATATTTTTTATGTAAATAATATTCGTAGTCTTTTGGTCATGATTTCATGATCAAACACGAATTCGGAGAAGCTTATTGTAACCGATAGTGTTATTTGATCGACGGCATACCATATAATGTGACCAAAGACATACGCCATACGGGGTCATAACAACTCACACTATGGTGCATAATTACCGGAGGAAAATACTTGCATTTGCAGACTACTGTTTGTATGGAAGAGTAATTCCTGGGCTGCGCAGCAGTGGATCTTGCAGCCGCATTGCTAGTCAGCTACGGCATTCCAACATTCATTAGGTGAAAAGTTACCAGAGAAACTGCGTCGAAACTTTTCTTGATGCTCTTCTATTTTAAAGGTCCTTTGTTTTTATACAAAGAATCACCACAGAATGGGGTCAATCATCGCTAGATACGAGAAGCACAACACCGGGCGATGCAGAAACGCTTAGGGGAGGCGTCCAAGACGTCTTTTGGCTGATATGAATGACAGCAGACACAATTTGGCAATATACTTCACTCAGTTTACTTCGTCAACACTACGCTTCATCTCAATCAAGCAACAAAGTTGGTCCAAAAATAATAAACACCATTCAAGAGACAGGTGTCTCAAACACAACATTATACAATATCCATATGATTACTATTCGACTATAAATACTATAGCATCAAAAGTGTGTAGCGTGATCTGATAAATATAGCCCCGGCGTATATTCGACCTTCGCGTTGCGGTGAGCGAGTCAACCGATCTACGCATGTACAACGTTATAGGGAATTCAGGAGTAACAAACAAGGTTGGGGCGAAATTGTACAGAAATGGGAGTGCGGTGGACATCGGATATTTAGAGTTTCAAGGTCGATCTTCGGTTTGGTTTGAAATTGTAGGCTGTTAGATTTTTGTCTGTGACTTTCGATTGCGTGACCTTCTAAATTAGAGCAGAAGTTACTCAGTTCCTTCTCAGCAATTAGAGTTAGAGCAAAAAACGTATGCATTTGCATAACCTCGAAATGGAAAAAAAATAGTAGTATTAGACAATTTCTGACAATGTTTGACTGGTCTACCCATACCCATATTTACTCCTAACAGACATGAAGACTTAGTGATTAAGAAGCCCTATTAGCAGTTTTCCTAGCTTTCGTTACTACCATTTTTGCTTCGTGCAGTGAATGTATCGAAAGAATTTCAGGAGTATTCATACCAAGGCTTAACACCAAATGCACAATAGATTCAATCATTTTAGTACCAATTCTTCCGAATAAAAAAATATTTCCAACAATGTCCACGCAAACAAGCAATTTTAAGCTGGATTCAGTGCCTATCTGTTGAGCGGGTCACGGTTGGCTGAGCGACTAATTAGATCAATCACCGAACTGAACCGGCATGCAAATACGGGCCCAGGCTTAAAAAATATCCAGTTTAACAGCTATGGTGGATCTGTGACGTCAGATCCATTTTATCTGTGTTTTGTGCCAGAGAAAGAGAACACTCTCAAAACGAGCTAAAGAAAAAGCAAGGTTAAATTGGTGGTTACATCTTCTAATGTTGATCAAGTTTCAGAGACAAGCAGTTTGTTTAGACTTTGGACAAGGCAAAAATCAACAGTTTGCTCAAAATATTGTTTCTGTGTATTAGGTTAAACTTATTTGTTCAGCCAGCGAGACACCTACGTCACAAATATATGGGCGTAGCTCGCGTAGGTCTTTCATCACCAACCTAATACCTACTTTAAGAATATATCCAAGTTCAATGTTTAATTTAGCAGAGGGTATACTAAAAGCTGTGTTGATAACCGTACCGTAAATAATCCGGGTATGAGATCCGGAGCTTAATGAAAAACTGACGTAAATGTGTGAAAATGTCAGACAAGGTCGTTCGTTGGTACGAAATAATGTCATAAAATTCATGACATACTATTATTGTAGTCTGAAGGATATTAAGTTGTTTAATGTTCTATTTAGAGCTGTTTCAGACGCATAAATCTAGACAACTCAAGCTATATCCAAGTCTACTTAAAACAGACTCAAGTGGAGTTCTGACGCAAAAACTTTCCCTGCTTTTTCCTGTACTTTGTTGGCGTGTTGTCAAATTCCGGTTTTCGACGTAGCAACTGCTACAGGACTGGTTAACTTTTTTGGCATTATTTTTGCGAAGCTGTGTTGTAACGTTGAAAGAATGTGGAAGCAGCAAGTTCAGAGTTTTGGTAAGACTTGTTTTTTGGCACTCAAGGAGCGAAGAGGGCAATACTGAACTTGCAGAATATTGTTTAAAAGACGGGTAATTGAGTACTTTGTTTTTAGGGCTGATTCTTCCATCGTAAGACATCCATAATGAAGAGAATGCAATTATTGATGATTCCCAGTTTAACTCAACATCATTTCTCGAATGGAGTTTTTATACGATCAATACGTAGACCTGCCTATAGTAATTTAAAAAAAATCTGGCAGTTGCAATAAACCTTCGACTTAGCCTAGAGTCCTAGACAGACTGTGTATAGAGTCAAGTACAATATTATTACAATCTTAGAAGCTTTTAAGCCAGCTTTCACCATCGTTGCCCCACTGCAACTAACATGGCGGTCGCACTAGTTATTCCTATAGCTAGGTAGCTAACCCATAGGCAGAAACCACACTTTGATACTTGGAAGTGATGGAGTGTAACGGGTTATAGGTAATGAGCGAGCTGAGCGTTTAATCGCACGCGATGTTTTTGTTCAAAACTAATCAGTGCAGTGATTTTCATAGCACGTTTTTCTCCACGTTTTCTTTCCTATCAACCAAGCCATTCTTTGACGACGCGAATGACGCAGCGGTAGTGAGGCTGCCTTACGTTCTTAGGGTCCCGGGTTCGAATCCCGGTAGGAGCAAATGTTTGTGTGATGAGTATGTATGGACAGTTGTTTCCGAGTCATGGATGTTTATATGTATAATAAGTATGTATTTACAAACAAAAAGTATCTTTGTAGTAGGTATATCAACTATCTGGTGCCCACGACACAAGCCTCGTTGCTTAGTGTGGCACTAGATAGCGCTGTGTGTAATGTCCAGCCATATTTATTTACTCCTTGCTACAGAGAGGGGCCCGTGGTCCAGCAGTGGGAAAATTGTAAGATGATTATATGCCCAACTAGCAAAATACCCTTACAAACAAAAGCTTTAAGAGCGATGGTTTCATAGAAGGTTTATACGTGTTCTGATTAAGTCAGAAACTCTTGATACCCTTACAAACAAACGCTTATAAGAGCTATGGTTTCATATAAGATTTATATGTGTACTGATTAAGGCCGGAACTCTAATAGTGCTCTTTTATAAGTCTATTTAAATTTTAAGAGCATTCATACTTTTAACATATTCTTATAGACGTATATAAGAAAACGTTATATAATATTCATAAGAGTAGTGGCATTATAAGCGCTTTTTACAAGTCTGATTCTTACTTAATACTTATAAATACATTTTATAAGTATAGTCAACCTTAGAAGTGACTATACTAAGTGTTTCATTAGACTTCTGTGAAACTAGTACTTTAAAAGTGTGATTTATCTCACCTAAGACATATTAAAGAGTAGTAGCACTTCAAAAGTCCTACAAGTGTCTTAAACAATTCCCTATTAAGGGTTATTTATTTTCTTTGTTGTGTTGACTCCAGAAATTGTTATAAAATCAGGAAATAGACCATTTTAATATTTAGTACATATTATCATTAGGTTTCTGTTAAATCCTTCGACTTCGTCGTATGGCTTGCTTTGCCTTATTAAGGAACCCTAAAATTATGAGCAACATGGCCGTGTAAACAGTGGTTTTAGGTTTAATTTGACTTTTTCGAGTGCGATATAAACCTTACACAAGAGTACTGGTCTTATATTACTCTAATAAAGCACTTTTGAGTCGTGTTTAGTCGTAATGGCGACATTTTTATATTATTTTACAAATAATAAAAAAAAAATATAGTAAAAGACACATTTTTGAAAAGGCCCGTGAAAATATTGTGATTAAAATTTCAAAATAATCGAGAAATAGTACTTCGCAACCTAAAAATTGCATATGGTGTGTGAAAAATACATGAGTAAGAAATTAGAAAATATACACATTAGCGTTTTGTAGAAATGTGTAATAAAATATAAAATACTTATGTTTTTATTACTTCGCAACCTTAGGGCGGTTTGTGATAACACTCATAATAGGAAATCACAAAGAGGACTACAAGCGATATTACACTTCAAATAGCATTTTATTTTATTTGTAAGAGGACTTTAAGGTTATTTACCCTTACAGCGCGCCATTGTAAGTCACTTGTAAGTTTATTTGTCATTATAAAAGCATCAGCAAGAGTCTTGTAAGTTTGGAAATACACTTCGCGAGACCATTACAAGGCAATTGCAAGGGTGAATACACTTAAAAAGTGCGCCCAAATCCATACTTATAAGTGTCTATAAGTCTGATTTAAGACTGAAAAAAATATGGTCTTGGGATATTTGTAAGATTATTTTTTGCTAGCTGGGTGCTTTCTTACGTCATCTTCTTACTAATATTATAAATGTGAAAGTTAGTGAGGATGTATAGATGGATGTTTGTTACTCTTTCACGGAAAAACTAATGAACGAATTTGGATGAAATTTAGCACAAAGATAGTTTATAACCTGGATTAACGTATAGGATACTTTTTATCCGGATAGTATGATCACGTGGGACAATTATCGAATTCCACGCGGGCATAAGCTAGTAATGAATATTTTTGTCATCAATCAATTGTTTTTGAAGTGAAAACTTCTTTAGGCGCGTTGAGCACTTTCTGGGTGAAGGAAAAACACTGAACTCATCGTCACGTAACGTGAGGTCACGCTTCGTAGCACTCGTAGGCGATCCGCTACGGCGTAGCACCAAAAAGGCATGCGCGGGACATAACCAGTGATACGACTGGGGAGGGGGCTGTGTACTTTTTGTTTTCACTTCTATCGCCAGTCCCAAAGACTGACCCGATTGTTTTTTTTTTGTTAGCCTGTACTGTCCCACTGTTGGGCAAAGTCCTCCCCCAATTCCAAGTGCTCTTTTCTCGTGCCTCCTCGAACCAACCCTCAGTACGCGTTCAAATCGTCTAATATTATAAGCTGGAAAAAATATCCTGTAAGGAGGATAATTATACCGATTTAAAAAAAAAATGAATTGGTTTATGGACTCACCTATCGCAGCAACCGGTAAACAGTTGAAGCAGTCTGTGAATGTTTTCCATAACTTGATGTTATATCTCCGTTTGCATTCGTCGTAGAATCTGTTGGACAAAAGAAAACATTCGTGAGTAATAAAATAAAAGTGTAAACTCGTTTTAGGTTTTATGTATTTACGTGATAGCATCGGTAAATAAGTGGATGAAATTACAAAAAAAAAATTAACACTATAAATATTACAAGGTTCAAACAATTATTGCATTAAAATGATTTTCATTCATTTTCCTGGTAGTTTGGTTTATTTATGACTTATTTACGACAAAGTTCATCAACCAGGAATAATAGTTATTTATATAATTGCGTGTGCAATAAAACCATAATAAAACAATGCATTCTTGCGCGTGAATATGGTTTTGGGATTTCCTTTGCTAGATATACAGTCAAGTATATTTTAATGCATAGCTATTTGTGCATAAATAGTTATTTATGCAACTGTTGTATAATGAGGGGTATTAAAACACGAATGTGGGTTTATCACACGAGGCGAAGCCGAGTGTGATAATAGTATCACATGAGTGTTTTAATACCTAATTATGTACAGTTGCATACAAGACTTTATCTACATCCATGATATGAATCCTCCATAAAAGGTTCTGAAACCATAGGGTGTTGCAGTGTTGTAAGAAGTCTATGTAAATTCATGGAAAGTTTAATTGCCGAGTATTTAATACAAACAAACCATGTATAGGTAATAATATAATTATTAAAATTTTGGATTGTACAATTATTAAAATGCACAAAGCTTGTATCACTCATTTTTGTAAACAACAAAGTACTTAGTGCAATACTAATATCCAAATATCGAACAAAGATGGCGGGATACGACGTGAATTCGAATTTACCTATAAGTTTTTTTTTTAATTACGTCGCTGTGGTAGTGAATCGCACGTGCTAGACAATGTTCTTTTTTTAAAACGAGTTGCATAATGAAATTCAGTACAACATTATAACACCCGTTTGGATGTTATAATGGTTATTATGACACTGGCTGTTTTAATGTTGGCCATAAGCTAACTGTTTCAGATACTTTTATAAAGGATTTATAGCATGGGTGTAGATAAAATATTAAATTAATAGGTAAATAAAGGTATAGTTCCGATGTAGACCGCAGACCGCAAATCGCAGTGCTGGCCCGTAGCGGTTCAACTAGTTTCTATATCTTACTTCTATTATAAATGCGATACTTTTTCACACAAAAACTACTGAATCGATTTGAATTAAATAAAAAATTAAAAAATAAAACAAATATATACCTATATAAAGGGTTTAAAACACCTCTTAACGAAGCCGAAAGGCACTTGTTCTCCCCGTCGCGTCGCGTCATTGCGATATTTTTTTTGTTCTACGCCATACCTGGGAACCTTCTAGTTACGGAGATATTGGCGGTCAAAGTTCCAACTTTTTGACAAGTTTTTTTTTTAAATACATGTAAGATATTTACTTTAAATACCTCCACAACCCCCGTACTATTCAATCCATCCATCAGCACAATGTTTTGAGTGCGTTACATTGAGTTCTACCACAAAACATGATTTTTCACCCCAAAAAAAAAGTCGTTTCTCAGCAATAATTTTTGCGTAAAGTTACTTAGTTTGATGTACAGAATGCTTGGTTGACGGCTTCGTGATGAGGTCTTTTACACCCTGTATATCTTACTCTTTCACACGAAAACAACTGAAATGATTTAGATGAAATTTGGCACATAGATATTTATAACCTGAGTTAACCTTTAGGATAATTTTTATCCTGGTAGTATGATCCCGTGGGACAGTTTTCGACCTTCACGCGAACGTAGCCGCGGGCATAAGCTAGCTACTATATATGAAAACGTTCCCGTAGATAGTTACGTCCCAGCAGGCGTCATGACATGGCATAACAGGTGCAACCACCCACAGGACTCTTCAGCCGCTGGCTTTCTACCTCTTATCACGTCATCTCTTATACCTATTAGCTATTTTGTACGCTAAAATTATGTTAATACTAAAACAATCATCATTCGCGATCATAAGTTGGCAAGAGTTCAAATAGACGTCATGGCTTGACGTCACATTTGAGGTAGGTGTTCTGGCGTAATATTGCCCCGTTAAGAGCTTATACTACCTCAGATTAGCAACTCTATTTGTGGTGGTTCAAACTTCGTTTGTAATACTGTTAGAATAAAGTTCTAAACAGCTTGCACTACAAAGCGGTCGTTACGTCAGTCACTGCGGCCGAATAGTGCGAAATGAGTGGTTTTTATTCTATATAAAATCAAATTTTCGTCTTTTGGAAAAAATAAAAAAACATAGACCTGCTTTACAGTTAGTTCAGTTAGTATGCAAAGTTTCATGATCTAATTTGAAGTACTTTTTGAATACCAGCGGTTTATTGTTCGATTTGGAGGTAACTTTGGGATTATTTTCTATCGAGATTTTTTTATGAAATCGTGTTTTCGCCAAACATAAGACCTAACATTAATCCTCAACTTTGCCATATATTTATTTTAAAATTAATGCTGCAGTATTTTAGGCGTAACGGAGGATCATGCTAAGCCATTTGAGGTAGTATAGGCCCTTAATGAATGCTGGAAATGAAGAATTATGCTCACTACTGCTATTATGGCTAATGGTTTCTTTGCTTGGCTTTACTATTTATGATGATATCAATGTTAAAGGTCAGCTGACTGCCATTCAAATTGATAAAATCTGGCTTTCCTTTATGGTAAATTGTAGCAAAGTGGTCATTACCTAACGGTGGTTAAAGATCAATCATGTCGAAGAAACTGGGAATGAGAACCACGTAACATCACAAGCGCTACAGTCGAGTGAGGTCTTGCGTTCCCGTATCCTTATATAGTCGGAAAATGTGTTATTGGGTTATTCGATCAGATACGGGGTCTTTTCCGCCTGACCATTTTAATTTTTTTTCGCTTATATCATGCGGAGGCGCCGAGCCACGCCCCCTTAAAGTTTGGGCCTATTAGCCGTCAACTTTGGCGCGCAAAATAACAATAACTCTCATTTGGCGGGCGTAGTCAGTGCGCTCGGCCGATTCGGTATCTTTTCATTCATTATTTCGGTTCTCTATTGTATTACCTAACTTTTTTATTCATAATTTAAAGTGCCATAACTTTTTTTGTCCTAATCATCATTTGTCCGAATGATAACTTACCCGAACTTAATATCACATAATATCACATGCCATAAAATTGAAATCCCTAAATACAAAATGATCTAAACCCGTTTGTCATAAATATTACAATCAATAATATACAAAACACTTAAAATCGTTTTCAATAATAGTTATAAATCCTAAATAAAAAAATAAAAAAGTTTAGATCTTAATAATATTTTTAAAACAAACCGGTATGTTCCCAGACGTTCCCAAAAGGGAACAGAACATTGTTATTTTAATTGTGTCTGTAATTACGGGTACCTACAGTAAAGTAAGTATTACTTAGCTTTTGCTATGCTAAGAACTTCTCTCAACACAACACATTTTTATACAATATTGCTCTTATGAAATTTGTAAGAATTAAAAAGTAGAACCATCATATCGCAGAAAGTTCACTGTTAGAATCTTCTTTTGTTTTGGCATACATTTCATATAGGTAGTCATTAAAAGGCAGGAAATCAATCAATCAAACCTGTTAATCGTTATAACACAGTTGAGTGTGAACATAATTATGTGGATTGTATTTTACCCCGTAATAAGTATGCAGACAAACATGCAGCAATCATGCAGCAAGCATGCAGCGAGCATGCAGCAAGCATACAGCAAGCAGGCAGCAAGCATGCAGCAAGCACGCAGCAAGCATGCAGCAAGCATGCAGCAAGCATACAGCAAGCATGCAGCAAGCATACAACAAGCTTGCAGCAACCATGCAAGCAAGCATGCAGCATGCAAGCGAGCAAGCAACATGCAGCAGGCATGGTTTCTGTCTCGGCTCCGGCGCTGCGGGTCTCCGGCGGTCCCTCGCGAGCTTATCGTCGCAGATGTGTTTAACGCTCACCACCGCAGCTTCGGCTTGCTGGCCGGCTTCGCCGGCCAGCCTCAGCAGCGGCGGCGAGTGTTACAACCACCTGCTCCTCAACTCGCGGGCCGCCTCGCCCCTCCGCGCCTACGCGATTTTAAATTACACTCTAGGGGTAGGGCAGACAAGACTGCGTGAGGTCGGATTTACAGCGATTCGTTTCTGTCACTAAAACCTAATTTTTAGCAAATGTTTTAGGACCAAAAATTTTTATTATACTTATATGAACATTAGGAATAATACACATTATATAATAAAACACTTAGGATAATTGACTTTATGGCATATAAAATTAGAAGATTCAATTATTATAGTATTCGATATTATGAAAGAACAGTTTTAGAAATAAAGATAATTATGTAAAACAAAATTTCGGGATTTTGAACATTATGGTAACTGAAGTTTATAGCAAACGTTTTATGGATAATGATTTTCGGACAAAATTTTTTAGGAGATATAAGGGAGTACCATTATTTCTATACAAAGTCAACGGGGCGGGGCTAGAGACCATTTCTATGTTGCAAGTGCAAGCAAAAATTAGCTTAGTGGTGGTCAGGCGGGAGTGTCCTCGATAGTACATATTTCTCAGTAGCACGGATGCACGATTTGTGCCCGATTGATGGCAACAGGTCGGCCCCAAATAACATGGGACTTAAACATAACTGGCGAAACGAGATATTTGCTATAACAGAATGACAAACTACAGCGTATTTTTTCAACTGAAACCGCAATCAAATAGGAGTTTCATAAACATTCTGAAGCAATAAACCCCATTAGCTCTCTAGCTGCATACATTACATAAATACATACATACAACACAAATACTGACTCATACATTAGTTATTGATGTTTGACACATGTTTACCACAAGATAACATTTAACCGCATTTCACTGTAAGGACTTGCACACATCGACCGCTGATAGACGTTGGAAATATTTTTTGGTATCGTTGAAATCCTACTAATATTCAAAATGCGAAAATAAGCATGGAAGTAAGGATGGATGGTTGTGAGGATGGATGTTTGTTACTCTTTCACGCAAAAAAACTGAACAGATATGGATGAAAAGAGAATGGCGAGATTGCATGTAATTCGGGACCCAGTGATATGGGTAGCGAACATTGTAGAAACATATGAATAGTTAAAGAACGACTTAAGACTAAAAAAAAGCAAATGGAAAGTAGGTTATAGAAGTTGGGAGAAAAAAATTATAAAAGGTAGAAGATTATAACTTAACTTAAGGCACAGACTTATTGGTTTTTATTTAGTAGTAGGATGAGATAAAATAGCTTTTATCCTTATTCCACACACAAACAAACAATATAATGATTCACAGACTATGTCCACAGATGAATTTGACACTTTTCTCAGTTGTAAAAGGTAAATGTCAAACGTTGCGTTCGGAAACTGCACGATGACTTATTTTTATATAAATTAAAATCATTCGTAACTTTTAATTCCCAACATCTAGTAACTCAATATTTTTATATAGAACTTTGATAAACTCTTTACTTTAATTAATTTACTAGACCGTGAACGGCGCTCCGTTGATTTTTAAATTACGTGGGTCCAAGCTCGTCATTCTCCTTTAGCACACAGATAGGTACCTTATACCCTGGATTAACACATAGGATATTTTTTAGCCCGCTAGCATGATCCCAAGGGGTCAATTATTGAACTGCTTACATACCTAATCTGAAGAGATCAGAAGTACGTAAGTAGAATAGGTATCTGAAGAATGATAAATAGTGTGTAAATCAATAAGCCTTTGACCGCAATCATCAACAATACCGACTGCCTATTATGCCTACTTTGAATACCCCGGAGGACCATTGTTACATACCATCAGTTATTATTAATCATCATCAGTCTATTAATGTTCCCACTACTGGGACACAGGCCTCCTCTCTATGAGAGGGAATGGGCTATAATCCACCACAGGGGTCCAGTGCGGATTGGTAGATGTCACAAATGTCTTCAAATTTTTTCTAGGACATGCCGGTTTCCTCACGATGGTTTCCTTCACCGTTTTGAGAGCAGCGGTGATGAAATAAATTACACAAAGTAATGCGCCAGCCTGGGTTTGAACCCACGACTTACTGTTCCTAAGTCGGGGCCGCCACCACTGGGCCACCGCTGCTCGACTATTATCTAACTATTGTATTATTAATACCAATACACATTACTGTACATGTTTCTTATTACTTATACGTAATCATAACGAGTGCAGTACCATCAGTCCTGATCTTATTCTAATATTATAAAGGCGAAGTAATTACAAAGTGCAGTTTGAACTAGACTTTAGTTGTTCTAGTTTAGATAAAACCAACGTTTACGAGTAAGCATTAAACTGTAGGAAAACGTGCATTTTGAGAAACGTGCTATCAAGGCCGCGTTAGATCATCGTATTTCCATATCTACACTAGGTATTTTCTATACTAATATTATAAAGAGGAATTTATTATAAAGAGGAAAGATTTGTATGTTTGTAATGAATAAACTCAAAAACTACAGCGCCGATTTCAAAAATTCTTTCACCATTAGAAAGCTACATTCACCCTTCGTAACATAGGCTATATTTTATCCCCGTACTCCCACGAGAACAGGAACTACGTGGGTGAAACCGCGTGACGTCCGCTAGTAAACTATACGAAAGAACAATTATTGTATTACTAGCTGATGCCCGCGGCTTCGTCCGCGTTGTCGGTTATCGCGACCAAAAGTAATCATAAAATTTTGATCCCGTTCCCGCAACCCTCCAACAAATATAATTATATTTTAGCCAACGTATACAAAAACTTGACAAATTATATACTAAAACCTTCCTCGAGAACCACTCTATCCAATCGTGAAAACAGCATGAAAATCGGTGTAGTAGTTTTTGAGTTTATCGCGAACAGACAGACAGACAGACGCGGCGGAGGACTTTGTTTTATAATAAATATGGTGATTTATCTAGGCCTCTCTCGGGAAATCAGCTGGAATATATCATTGAAGGGTCAAGTTCTGATTTCAAATGGCCGTATTTGAGATACTTCAAAGGTAAATCAAATAAAAACACGATAAATTATAAGAGACTGTCTAGTCACTTTTAAGGCGACGCATCGTTCTAAAACCGGGCACGCGCGCTTCGGGACTGAGCGGGGGACTGGGCGTTGAGCGGGGCGAGGATTGCTAGCTTATAACTTAAAGGACGTAAACGACAAAATGATTTTTGTTATTTAATTCAGTTGGGAACGATAATTTCAGAAATTCCTTCTACAATTTTAAAGAGTATGTATAGACTCATCTACGGAGAAAGTTAAGAGGCTTAAATTGGTCCCGTTTGCCCATAACATGTGAATCTCTTTTTAAAAAGAGGTGTTTGATATTTTTTTCTCTGATACAAAAGTTACTTAATCATGTATTGAAAACTAACAAAATAAGGTTTTTATCATGAATTATCAGGTCACCAGCTTATATTTGCATTTGTTTTGTAATTACTGACAAAAATTGAGATGATTGACTCCATGATTACCAATGCGTCCTCTTAATGAGACAAGATAAGAATTGTACCTTCTGTCTGATTTTTTTTATTTAATCATCTATGTAAACACAGACAGTGAGACATAAAAGAACTGAAAAGTAAATAAATAAAATACAAAATTTACGAAAAACAGATCTGTTAAAGAATAATCTAATCTTTAGATTAAAAATATTTAATACAACTGTGGCTAAGGGCATTACACACCAGTGAATAAACGCCCACGTACACAAGTATTTCAAAGGAGAAAAAACGAGAGTACGAGTATACTTTATTATCCTATACTCCAAATCCTATGTAAATTAAATATCACAGGCAAAATAAAGTAGGTCGTTGAGCTGGGACATGAATCACAAAAGAGAATTTATTAGAATACTAACTAGAATTCGTCTGCGGCTTCTCCCGCGTTTTGTCGGATATTATCTCTCGGGAAATTACTACAGAGATCAAAATTACGTGGCTAAATAATTACAGCCATTCGGGTCGATCTTTAGGATAGGGGCTCGTCCCATCATAGATCTCATCCATCGCTTTCTATCAGGCGTGATCGAGGTCAAGAGCGTACCATATTGTAATTAAAAAAATAGGGGCACCTATTAGAGTTTCCTCAGTGCCTCGGAAAGCACGATAAGCAGTTGGTCCCGGCTGTCATTTGTAGACCTTTGACAGTCGTTACAGGTAGTCAGTGGCCCGAAAGTCTAACACCCAGTCTTACCAAGGGCTATCGTATTACGCGGTACTAACTGGGTTAAGGTGATCAGATGGGCAGTCGCTCCGTGTAAAATACTGGTATTGCGCTGCATCCGGTTAGACTGGAAGCCGACGCCAACATGTTGAAAAAAGGCTAGGCAGGTAGATGATGATAATACCCTATATCTTCTATTCACTCAATCTACACTAATATTAAAAAAAGGAAAGATTTGTATTTGTGTGTGTGTGTGTGTATGTTTGTAATGAATAAACTCAAAAACTACTGCGCCGATTTCAAAAATTCTTTCACTATTAGAAAGCCACGTCTTTAGAGAGTAACAATAGGCTATAGTTTATCCTCGTACTCCTACGGGAACGGGAACTACACGGGTGAAACCGCGTGACGTCCGCTAGTCTTTCATATACATAGGGACTAGTATATGAGAGATTGAGGGAACCGTTTTCTCTGGCCAATCTCTCTCACAGAGAATAGTGGAAGGTCATAGGAGCGACATTTGCCAAGCAGTGGGAGAGTTCATAAAAAATGTCCTAACCAACCTCATGGTCTATCATGAGCATAACTGCTCGGTTTTCTTCACCCGTAGACCATGAAGTTAAGGCTTAAAATGTTAACAGACATACAGACGGACCGACAGACAAGCAGCTTTCGCATTTATAAAATTAGTACGGAGGCACACACCTTCATTCATCTCGCTTGCGTAGGTGGCAGGTTTTTCTTCATTAATATTTGGGGACGTTTATTAGACATTATTATTTAATCATAATGAAAGCTTCATAATATCTGTTCATTCATAGACTAAGAAAGAAAAGTGTTTATTAGAGTCGCACATGACAAACAAAATTAAATAAAAAGAGAACAAAAAAAAATGGAAAATATTGAAGACGTCGTACAAACTAAATTGGTCCTGTCCGAGGGTATAATTATCACTTGCCACACGATAAAGAAGAAGCATGTAACATTTCTTTTTCTTTCTTTCTAACATCTGCCCTGTAACACTTAAAAATGTCACAAAATGTCACATGAACGGGCGCTGTCAGTTGTGACTGGTCATCTCTTGGTTGCCATGGCTTATTTGAATGAATTATTTTGAATTGTATTTTTTTTTTTGTTTGTGTGTTTTGCTGTGGACACTTTTACCGTGCACATCTTGCTACATTGTTCTCACATAATATACCATCTCAACGTGAATGATGTAACCAAGATTTTGTAACAATATTCTGATTTAAAAGAGTGTCCATGGAGTTTCTTGCCCGTTCTTCTCCATAGAGATCTACGCTAGGGAATGGGCAACTACAGTACTTTCACAGTTTTTATGTCTTGTGACTGGGACTGTAGCTACATTTAATTTTCATCTTTGTTTCGACAATTCAAAAGTGCCTGTAACTGGCTTAGTTGAAATAAATGCTTTGATTTTGATTTTGTCACAGCGCTTAATGTCTACGCAAAAACAAAGTGTAGATCTATGATGTTATTTTTCAGTCTCACGTTTATCAATAAGCAAATATTGAAAGGCTGAAAAACCAGATTTTTCAAGTGCACGGGTAAAGTCCAAAGTACGTAATATTATCAGTTAGATTGTTCAACGATTCCAGCGCAGCTAGGAAATAGGAAACTGTTGCTTGAATTCAAACTTCTCTATTTCCCAGAATTAAACTATTTATGCAATTGAAGATGACCTATCTGATATTCCAGACAGTTCTGGAAGCTAATTACGGGAAACGTGATCTTTCGATGTTCTCCTTCGATTTGTTAATTAAAGCATCTCGTCTATTGGTAACTACTGCTAAAACGTAACCGAGATGTAAATAATAAATAATAATAATAATAATATTGCTGGACATTACACACAGCGCCATCTAGTGCCACACTAAGCAACGAGGCTTGTGTCGTGGACACCAGATAGTTGATATACTACATACATACTTTTTTGTTTGTAAATACATACTTATTATACATAAACATCCATGACTCGGAAACAAATGTCCGTGCTCATCACACAAACATTTGCTCCGACCGGGATTCGAACCCGGGACCCTAAGAACGTAAGGCAGCCTCACGCCAGGCTCATGCGCATCATGCGCTCATGTAGTAGGGAAAAGTTGAAGATATACTTTAATACTTCTTAAATAGACACATCAAAACCAGCATAGTGCTATACTACAAAATATGTCACTTACGGGATATCTTCCGTGATTATTTTTTTTTATTTTTGAGCTCCCGATATTTCGACGCTGTTGCAAGCGCCATGATCACGGGTTAACTGGAGAATGCGGGTGGCTGGAAAAATTGTTAGGAGCAGACAAATCTGTCTACCCTCTTTCTTTGTCTTTTGCTACGCGCACTACTGGAACTCGACACTAAGTCACGGCGGTAGTTATGAACCGTGAAAGCTTAAAACAGCATAGTGCTGTTGATATTCGTAGGTGATGATGACACACATGTTGGGAAAACTTTATAAGACTTTAATTGAACTTATTTCAAACAATTATTTATTTGTACTTCCTTGTTTATACTTCCCTGGGATTCATCAAAAAGTGCCCTGTAGAATCTCAAAAAACAATCTAAGGTTACCCATTGGTATTCTGCTTTATAATATGAAATCAGTATTTTTTTTGTTTCCACAATCTTTATCTACGCATAATTTGTTAGTTATTAATGTTTTTATAACATGGCATACGATTATTGCTAGTATGAGTCACTGACACAATTATTCAAGTGCCAACGTACGGGAAATGGTTGTAAGCGATTTTGTTATTATTGCCCATTGTAATTAAACTGGTGAATTCGCTTTTTGTATATAAACGCGGTTAAAATTCTTCTTCCGTGTTTACTAATCTTCGTTATTGTTTGTGTTAGTTAGGCAATAATCTAGGATTACGAAGCAAGCAACATTATGCTAGCGACCCGGAAATAAGGTTGGTATTCGTGAAGCAATATCTACATTGCATCTCAAAGCAAGATCTCAAAAGAGCTGTCGAAATGAGTTCCATTTTTTTCATTCAGTCTTCTGATCAGGGATTTCAAAGAGGGCGTTAAATAAAACAATATGTACTAAGATAGTCTGCGTTTGAGGGATGACCTGTTCAGTTTCGCAACACGTTTGGTTTACAAATGAACAAATTGATCCCCACATAGGGTTACCATCTGACCGGATAAATACGGTCTTGACCGGATTTTTAATGCCAATACCGACTTCGCCCGGATTTTGTGTTAGACCGGATTTTTCGACTCATGCCGGTCGAAAGAAAGAAACAGACTATCAGTTTCGTCCATTAGACCCATCGTACTTACGAAGTATAATTGGAAAGAATAAAGTTGTGAGCAAAATTTCAATAAACTTTTGGCGGTCAAACCAAATTTTAAAAGCTATTTCTAGTAATAAAATATAATTAAAACACTTTTACGTTTCACTTTTGGTAACTGAACATGATTTTTTTTTTCTAACTTTGAATAATAATTCCAGTTTTTTGTTTGATCGTAGTAGACCGGACTTTTTTGTCGAAAATCAGGATTTTTCATCTTCCAAGACCAGATTTCCGATTTCAGGCCCTGGTAACCCTATTCCCACAGCGTTATGCAGGGTAGAGACTCGACTAACAAACATGCAGTAGCGTCTAGCCAACCGAATCAAGGTTATTGTCCTTCACAGACTATGCAGTTCGATGCTATCAAAACTTATTCAGCGGCGTACGTTGGCCCTGTCTGAACCCAGCTTCGGAGCTTTGCGAAGGATAACGATTCCCGCTATATGACAGGCGAAATACTTCGGGAAAATGATAAATTTGTTATAAATTGAAACGCATACATAACGCAACAAATCAATACACACGCAACCCGCACACTTAAGGCCCTTCTAACCCTAAAATTAGCATATCTATTTGTGGTGGTTCAAACTTCGTTTGAAATACTGTTAGAATAAAGTTCTAATCAGCTTGCACTACAAAGCGGTTGTTACGTCAGTCACTGCGGCCGTATAGTGCGAAATGAGCGGTTTTTTGTGATTTACAAAAATCTATTGATTGGACAAAAAAAATAAAACAACATAAGACCTGCTTTATAGTTAGTTCAGTTAGTATGCAAAGTTTCATGATCTAATTTGAAGTACTTTTTGAATCATCAACATCATCTCAGCCGCAAGACGTCCACTGCTGGACATAGGCCTCCCCCAAAGGGGGGTTTTGCCATAATCGCCACCCTTGGCAGGCGGGTTGGCGATCGCAGTACGGTTGTTACAAAAGCTCAGAGAACGCTGCTGCCCATTCTCTGGTAAGTCCCTTAGTCGCCTCTTACGACACCCACGGGAAGATATGGGATGGTGCTATTCTTTACGTCAGACACCATACAGAACGCACACTTTTTGAATACCAGCGGTTTATTGTTCGATTTGGAGGTAACTTTGGATTTTTTTTCTATCGAGAAAAGTTTATGGAATCGTGTTTTCGTCACACATAGGACTTAGCATTAATCCTCAACTTTACCATATATTTATTTCAAAATTAATGCTGCAGTATTTTAGGCGTAACGGAGGATCATGCTAAGCCATTCGAGGGATATATAGTCCTTAAAGATCGCCAGGGAAACCCCTTGTCTGCACATGCCTATATTCTGTTTTGAATGATGCTGGATATGACCTGAATTTGTATTGGCAACTTCGAGAGTGAATCCGAGTGCAAATCATTTATCGTTTCAGTTCACTTCGTATTTACTGAGATACTCAAAATAAATTGCCGTTTCGTCATCGACAATTTACGCGGTTAACAAAAGTTCGATCAATTTTTGTGGTTGTCAGATTGAATGTCCCATTAGTCTACCTCTTTTATCCGGTCGTTTGCGTGATTCAATGAACATTGGGTGGATCGGCTGGTATTTGGGGCATACACAAAAATTGTTGCGCTCCCCTAAAATGTTAAAGCTTTTGGTAAGTAATTATATCAATATTCTCAGTTATTGGGATTTTTCAGTATTTTAATAAAGATGCGTTAGTTGTAAGATCTATAATGCGAAAGCAAGTCTTTTCGACTGGAACTTTTCACGGCTTATCGGCTGAACGGATTTAAATAAGAGGCACTTGAACAGATCAAAACTTGGCTTAGGAAGTTAGGTTATTGCTTTTATCCTGGTTGTACATTCCCGTGGGATCATTTTTTTTCACTGCGACACAGGCGACGTCGCGGGAAAAAGATATTAAAATATTTATTCAGAAATAATGTTGAACATTTCAATTCACAAATCTGTCATTTTACTTGGTAATTGGATCATTCGTAAGTACTGAACATTTTGTTGGCATTTCTATTGTTAGGATATAAATTAATGTCCGTAAGTATGATTTATTAGGCGCCTATTTATTTCTGACGCGATCCAAATGATGCTAAATGATAAATGGGGTCTTTAGCCACCGAGAACAACTAAAATAATCCATACTAATACAATATACGAAAGTTATTCGGTCTGTCTGACCTTTTCGTGCCTCAATTGATGAACGGATTACGATGAAATTCAGTGGCAGAACATAACCCGGATTAGGGCATAGGATCTTTATTTCGGTCCAGGTAGTACGTCCCCGTAAGATAATTCCCGATCTCAAAGTATTAATTGCATGGCCTCTATTAACTTCAATAAATTGCCAAGTAACTAGAAAGATTTAAATACGGTGACGTTTAGGAGTAGACTACGTAAATTTTTGACAGATAAAGTGTACTATAGCATAAATTAGTTTCTAACAAAGAATAATATATATTTTTTTATTAATTTGAATAATAATTATATTTTATTAATTGAATAATATAATTGTAACAAAAATGATAAGTAATTTAGTAATTTAATGATAATTGTAATAAAATGATAATTTATTAATTGAATGATAATTGTAATAATATTAATATAATCGATCTGGTCTTTAAAATGTAAGTACATGTTTTATAAATAATGTAAATGTTTGCATGCCGATGGTAATAAAATATGGCTTGACCCATATTTGCAAAAAAAAAAATATTTTCTATTCTATTCCACGAGAGCGAACCTACGGACAAAAGCTAGGTAGGTAGTAGGGTACATTAAAAACTGTTCAAGATACCAAAGCCGTTCAAGAAATGAAAAGGGAAAAGTTGGTACGAGGAAGTTCTTGTAAAAATATCGTTTAAATTGACAAGGAAAGATCGCCTACCTGTCTACAATTTTTTCCTCAATTTAGTGCTTACGACATGTTCAGAATATTAAGTAGCCTACACATGCGTTTTCCTTGTCGGAGTCTGCGACAGAAATGTTTAGGTAGATATTAAATTGCCTATTCAAATCAAGAAGGTAAAATATTGTCTCTTCTTTAGTAAATTGACGCCAGAAGTTTCCTGTTTCTAGTAAATCCCCCAGATTAAATATATTCAATACACGATTTCGAAAAAAAAAACATCGTAGGTACTATCGAGGACACTCTCGCCTGACCACCTCTAAGCTCATTTTTGCTTGCACTCGCAACATAAAAACGCTCTCTAGCCCCGCCCCGTTGACTTTGTGTAGAAAAAATGAATGAAAAGATACCGATTCGGCCGAGCGCATTGACGACGCACGCCAGACGAGAGTTATTGTTATTTTGCGCGCCAAAGTTGAGGCTTTCCTAATAGGCCTAAACTTTAAGGGGGTGTGGCTCGGCGCCTCCGCATGATTTAAGCGAAAAATTCTAAAATGGTCAGGCGGAAAAGACCCCGATAGTACCTACATTCTGGAACTTTGAAAAGCTATTAGCATTTTCTGATGAAAAGTGCTTCTGCCTTGAAACAATAATTTCGGATTCGCTTGGTAAAGAATCCGGGAGTTCCAACATGAGACTCCCAGTGACGCAATTCCTGGAAAAAACCCCAATTGTCTGTTGGTGTAACTAGAAATATTTGAACAGCTCTAAAAATATTTGACAATAAATGACATCACACTGTTGTTTGAGTTCGTCAAGATTATCCCTATCACTCAATGGAATTATCATGTTTAGTTGATAAGGCTTTATCTGGTGGATAACCGATAAGGGAGTGGCGTCATTACAAAAATGCCTGACAGAATAATATAATATGACGATTGACGACCTCATTTTTTTTTCCGAATGGGAAATCATCAAATGACTCCTCCCGCTCTAGGCGGAGCAGGAGGGAGTGTCAGACTTTTACTGACTAAAACCCATCCATGTTCCTTCATCGCCCTTTGTGTTCCGAGACCACGGTATCTCTTTCGAACAGTCCCGCAGCCCCGGCAGGCATCGGCCCTTGTGGACCCTTTCCTTTTGCTGACTCGAGGGCCACCCCCCGACGCCCAGGGCGTCTCCCGCGGCGGCCGGGACGTGAGGTTATCGTCCTCCTGAGTTTCGCCACCTCCATTTCTAGCATTACTGCTTCGCAGAACGAGGTGACGGCGTCCCATTCCGTCTCGCTCCGGACCATGGATTGAACCAGGGCCGGACGCGAGAGAACGACGCCGCCGCCGATTGACGACCTCCTTGAATCAAAATTGCGAACTTGACTTCTTCCTTCCGTCTTTCTGAGTGACAAATTCATAACAACAATGGATTTATGAGTACATTGAGTGCAATAATCAATGGGTAAGTACCTATGATTCTATTGCGCAGGCACTATCTAGTTATTGGTTATAGCTTTTGCTCACTGCTTCTCTCTCGTTATTTACGGAAATTCACACACTGGAACATTTTAAAGCTAGTGAAAGAATTTTCGGAATGCAATTAGTAGGTAGTTCCGAAGGTTACCACCTACATACAAACCTATAAACTTACAAAGTTTAGCTCTTTATAATATTAGTATACAACCTGTTTTTTTTTTATATCCCATAACTCTAGGGTATGATTGAGACCATATCAAAGAATCAACGATATGAATTTTGTTTCAATCATACAATACCAGCAATTACGATTGTCTATTGTAGCTCTAGTAATTTAATACTCAGAAACTTTAAAACCTGTACACTTTACTGTCTACTTTAGTCACGGTAGAACAGCAACCATATTTTATTTTTGCCCTTCAGCTAAGATTTTTCCTCAAAACGCTTGGTGGTGCTTGACACAACAAACCAGGTTCATCGATCAAGTACGACAATATCTCTTACTACATCTTTGTCAGACAGGTGCATTTACAATCAGAATGCATCAGACGTAGGTGTTCCATCAAATGGAACATGACATTCGGCGCAATTTGATATGTTTTCGGTGATAGCATATTGTTGTGACAAGAGTGTTGTTACGTATGATTTTCGAGTTGTACATAAAAACAAATTCACGCCTTTTTCTCTATAGGCAGAAATTCCAGAACTTTCCACGTTTGTCATGGTTTTGTTCATTTTAGTCGTTCATAGACTATTTTTGGTCATGAAACTCAGAAACTCAATAGCCAGGCTGAAACAGCAGGGAATGAGCTGGTCATAATGTATCTCTAATGTGTTCAGTTAAAAAAAGACTCTAATGTTCAATCACTGGACGCCAGTAAGAGATATGGACGACGATGTTTAACCATGGCAAAGCTAACGTGATACTCTGTTCATTTTCCGAAGGGTCTTTGTAACTAGATAAAGAAGTTTCCAAAGAGAAACCTTTGCGAAACAAAAATACACAAATTAGACTAACAATAACCCAACAAAATCTTCACAATCATGTCAATGCCTCCAAATTACTCATCGCTAAAAAGTTATGTTGTTCGTTATCGAACTTTAAAGTGGTCTAACGTCGCCAAACACCTCGAACTGACTGCTGACAACTTATCGACCTCGGACTGAGTGAATCAGAGTTCTGAGTCACTGCTGTTTACCACGAACGTGTAGGTAACGCTAACGAGTGGCAGGGTGACTGATTACGATCAGTTTTGGTAACCTGCGGGTCTAAAATGGCCGCTATAGCAGAATCTACGCAGAATCTTAGCATGAATCACGTTAAAAAAATTAAATTCTTAAAATGGACTTTATGTCAATAACCGTAAAGTCCATTTTAAGAATTTTAAATTTTTAACGTGATTCACAAAACGATTCTGCTAAAGCGGCCATTTTAGACCCCCTGGGGCCTGATTCATTGATTTGGAAGTGTTTTTTCTTTAAATTGGTAGGTATAATTGCAATACCTATCTATACAGGAAATAAGACGGCTATATCCATCAGTGGGAGGGGGTTGTTTCCTCACTTTAAGACTTGGATCTTCATAGCATAGTAAGGTAGTTAGCAGCCAATAATTACCGAATTTAAAATTCCAAAAGAACAATATTTATTCCGATAAGGACTTCCTGTAGTTACTGCTAGTTCATATTGGGTATTCAATATAGCTACGCGTGCATGTTTACAGTTACGCAGATTTTTGTAAAAAATAAAGTATCTGCAAAAACAAACTGAAGTTCAATGGACTTGAACAAAAAAGCTTTAAGCTTGACCCGAGGCTTTAGGTTCAACAACAACAACTATTTTGTTTGAAAAAAGTTTAGAAAAGAAAAACCTACCTACTATGCGAGATAAAACATAATGGGTAAGTAGATATCATGTTTTTGAACTGATGTAGTCAAGATAATCTAGAATAAAAAGTTTCGAAATATTGATCGCTGGGCCTACAGTACAGATAATTGTTTCATAAATGTCGTTGTGCACACCAAGCCACAGCCGGCCAAAACAGGTATGAGTACATAGTTTTATAAGATGATATCAACGCAGTCTTACGAATACGCATCAGCCTGTGACAGCAGCCTTATAAGGACTTCGGATAAGGTTTTGGAATTAAAGTGCGTCACTTTTAAACATAATGCCAGTTATGTTGATGTTAAAGACTTTGTTGTCATAAAAAGACTTAAACAGACATAAGTATCAAGCCTGCCTGCTTATATGCAGCGTGTAACAAAACTAATGAGACCTGCAAGGGTTTACTCCTTTCGAAAGCTCATCACATCATTCTCCTGCCAATTTATTTAGGATCGATCAAGTATAGCACGAAAACTCTTCAAGAATAAGAGATCTCCGACGAACTATAGACACAGACGTACAGCGTAATACTCATACACTTAGGTAAACCTGTGAGGACTGCCTTCTAAACTAATTGGAGTGTCAGACTCGCTCAAGAAACCCTACAAACATGCTCAAAGGCACATAAGACAACGTGCACACTATATAGACATACGGCAGTCTACACTCTACAGGTTTTGTTTGACAATCATCGGGCCATGACGGATGCGTGCTTACTTCCCATGACTCGTACTCATTGCGAGTGGCTCCTTCGCCCTGTGCGTAGGGGAGTTTCAAGGATAAGTATTTTTAGTAGAGTATCGTTTACTAATTCGTTTTGGGCGTATCGATTAAGGACGAGGGTGGGATGTTACTTTTCCCTAAAAAAATAAATAGCTTTCGAAATGAAGGCGTTTATTTTTAGTCTGACCTTAAACAAAGAGTATTTGGATGACGGAAATTCAACAAAAAGTAGTCTTAGATGAATGTAGCAAGAAAATCTAAGACTCTAATGCAAGAAAGTGCACATGAAAGTAGCGTTTAGCCTTGTATGGAGATACAAAGCTAGATTCGCGAGTCAATCGACCAACGCATATAGGCCTTTTCTCCTCATAAGGCTTTCACACAACTCTAGACGCAGAACCGCTTATGGATATGACAGAGTGCATAATTCCTCAATGTATTGTGTTAGTAAGCGAGTAGCTCAATAAAATACAATGATTGAAAATATAAGATCTTGGCTTGTTGTTATTATATTGCCTTTCCTGAACAGATGACGAATCCTCGCCATATTTGGTGCGGTTACGCAGGAAAAAAGCTCCTTGCGTTTCCTACTAGAGCATAGTTAATTAGTAACACTGGTTACACAGTACTTCTAGTGATGAAATCTTAGATTATTAGATAACGTCGAAGAAGAATCCCCATCAGTTAAAATATTTAGAAACATGCATCTTTAGACCGTTGTTTCTTTTTAAGTTTACCGAAATAACGTTTTGTCATGAATCAGTTAACCAGTTACGTCGCTTACCGAAATATTTGCACAACAACGTACCTACGTTTCAATGCTCCTTTCGGTAACTTAATCTTGTTTTATGCACAATATCTTTACGTAATTTTACTTATTTCATAACTGATTTTGTTTTGGTACCAATTTTTGAGGGGAGGTCAATTTTGTCTACGGTAACGTTAAGTCTACAAAAATTACATGTTTTAAGACAGCATAAATCATCCTCTTACCCTTATTTAAACTTATCTGGGGTCGGCGTAGTAATCCCCTCCCCCCTTTTCTAGCCATTTCATTAAAATCTTTCACACAGTCTATCCCTCGTTTCTTTGGTTTAAAAACACCATGAATACAAGTCATCGAAAATGGTAAATTCCAACAGAATTCTTAAGTTAATACAAGACATATTATAAGATCTAGATCGACGTTCATTCCTCGAATGTGACCTTTGTATTTGTCCTAAAAGGACAAGGCTCATGAGTTAATTACAAAGACTATTAAAGTAGATTCAACTTTAACGATAAAGCTAATTATTACGACGCACCGTTTAAGAGTAGACTACTAATTAATCTTAATCCTTTATCAAGTTTCTCTTGGGTCTAATTAAAAACATGCTTCTTACCCTTTAGTAAGAGGGCTTGGGGAAATGGAGATGACGATTCATGAAAGTCTGCCTAACCTTCGGTTGCAGCTGAACACGAGTATGAATGGAGGTCTGACTATCTGACCTCCACGACCCAGTCCTTGTAACACGATATTGCCTGGTAAGACTGTTTTTCAGACGTTCTGGCTTCTGACTAGTTCTGATTACCCATAGCGGAGATATAGGTGATTATATGCAGTGATATTAATTTCCATTTCTCGAAAAATTAAGCTATGAGCACGTGCTGATTACATGAACTATGCATGCTTAATATTCTATGTTTTCTTACGCAATATATTCTGCATGTCTAGATATCAGAGTAATATATCCGCATGTTTGAGTATGCAAACATTTTCAATCTTATTTTACATAAAACGTAAATTTACGATACAACTAAAGAATTAAAGACAGCTGTTGAAGACGTTACGCGATACAAAATTTTGTATTATGGCTTGAACAAAATGTAATATGTAATGGTTTTTGTAGTATCTATCATGCAAGAGTTCAACAAACTAAAAAACGTTAGTTTGGACACTTTAAATTGTTTAGCGTGTATATTTGACGTGTCTTTTGTCGATATCTGTGGTGATTCAATGCTAATCAGATAAGCAGATAAATGCTTTATAAAAACGCACATGTTTTTTTAAACGTGTAATTAACAACGCGCAAGCTTATTTATATTATCATTTTTATGGCTGAAAAAGTATGTTACAGATAAATATCACAGGGGCCTTTACGAGGGACGCACGGGGTTTCCCGGTCCGCAAAAGGTATGGCAATGATCTCGTTTCTAGAAATTTGGGACGCAGGTAGCGAAATTGAGGGATCCCTTTATGTGAGTGAGTAATGGTAACCCCAGACCCGACATACGCATGTCTCATCCATCAAATGTTAGATAAAATTTGCACATGTATTCAATATAAGAAATGAAATATCCAGCGTCTATAAACATTTTTTGACAAATAGGAAAGCTTATCCGTAATAGAAAAGAAGAATCTATTTAGGAACACTTTGGATTTAGAGCCTTAAACGTTTAAAAGAGGCTAAAGAAACCTCTGTTCAGTAATCCCTTGCCTGAAAACATGTAGAAACGGTAAAAACGAAATACAAAACCATCACATTAAGATTCTTTGTCGGCATTTGAGGAGCAGATCAGGATTGAATTTTCTAGCTGTTCAGACTGATTTGCCTTTATGCCTTTACGCTTTTATTTATGCAGACTAGCTTCTGCCAGCGGCCTCGCCCGCGTGAAGGTTGCTAATTGTCCCATGGGATTGAATTACTAGGATAAACACTGCCCAGCAATGGGGCAGTCAGCTAAAAAACAGAGTTGAGTAATTTATTATCACTTACCCATAAATCCTATTGATGCTAGCGCACTCGTGGTTACCACGTAAAAGGAAGAAGTTCTCTGGGTACTTGATCTTGTAAGCGAGGAGTAGACAGATGGTCTCCAACGACTGCTTGCCACGGTCCACGTAGTCTCCGAGGAACAGGTAATTCGACTCGGGAGGGAAGCCGCCGTATTCAAACAACCTTAGGAGGTCGTAGTATTGCCCGTGAATGTCACCTGTAGACGAAAAGGGAGATTTAGATATTGTTACGAAGGATGCCTCGAATGCGCGTTACTTTTTGGGTTTATTTCATCACTACTCTGCTCAAAACGGTGAAGGAAAACATCGTGAGGAAACCAAATATTGGATCGAAACATGTGATATCTACTAAACCACACTGGGCCGGCGTGGTGTATTACAGCCCACTCAATGAGAGGTGGCCTGTGTCCCTGTGTGCAGTGGGAACATTACAGACGATGATTTTGCAGAATATTTGTATACAATGTCAATTGAATTGGCTAGAAAAACTCCTTAGATGTGATGAGTGAAATTTAAACACGATAAAACCAAAAAATAAACCTTTGCACAGGGTAATTAATTACCTAAAAAGTTTTTTTTTGCAATGATCAGCTTCTGTTCAATGGAATTGCAAATACTGCCACCATCAGGGTTCGATTAACAAATTAACAGCTGAAGTAAATAAACAAAATAATGAAACATTCATGAGTTTCTTTCTAGTTACTTAGGCTCCATACCTATATACTAATATTATAAAGAGGTAACATTTGTTTGTAAGTTTGTATGTAGGGGGTAATCTCCGGAAGTAAGAAACCAATTTTAAAAATCGTTTCACTGGTAGAAAGCTACATTATTCGTGAGTGCTATAAGGCTATATTTTATTCCCGTACTCCCACGGGAACGGGAACTACGCGGGTGAAACCGCGGGACGTCAGCTAGTGAGATAATAAAAATAATCAAAAAAAATATCTACTATAACAACAATGATTAAATCATAGTAATATGAGTCACATGGTTTGGTGGTTTGGTTGGTTTTTTTTGGCTATGGCTGTGTATTGAATCTGACTCATTCCTTAACTAAACTAATGGGTTCAAATGAGCTGAGAATCAGAACTTCTTGACTGTCTAAATACTGCCAAAATGCAGTTTATTTTTGTGTTATAACTGTGGAGAAGAGATCGCAGAACATACGCCCCAGCAACAAAATTGTTACTACCTTTTTTTTTTCGGATGGGAAATCATCAAATGACTCCTCTCGCTCTGGGCGGAGCAGGAGGGAGTGTCAGACTTTTACTGACTAAAACCCATCTATGTTCCTTCATCGCCCTTTGTGTTCCGGGGCCACGGTATCTCTTTCGAACAGTCCCGCAACCCCGGCAGGAAATTGTTACTACCTCAAGTTCATATTGAATGGAAGTCCCAGTTCAAAGCAATTCAATTAGAATCCATAACAATCATATCTGATGATTGTGCAGTACACAGAATTTTAATTACTTATGTAATTGTTTGACTTCTGCCACTGAACTTTCTATTTGTTATTTTAGTTTTTCCGTAGATCTATGATAGGTACTTTATAGGTACAATATAATATTAAACATGGCAAATAAACTTATATTTTCAATGGACACTAGAAAATATAACTCATCATCTAAGTTACCAGTCTAACTCGATGCAGTTGAATACCAATGTTTTGAATAGCTGCCTACCTAACCTAGGGCATGCTGAATCGGATTTCGGTCACATAGTAAAACCAGTTTTTCCCGGGTTTTACTATGGGACCGAAATCCAATTTCACATGCCTTAACCTAACCTCAATACATGACCGACCACACAGACCAACAGAGCCAGCATTTTAGTGTGTTGTCTTTGTCTGACAAAGGTACCTGAACCACCAGAATTTCGGAGTAGCTGCAACTGTCAAAAATGACATGCTTTGCTTATCAATTATCAAGATTTACATCACAACCTTCCAGTAGTGATTATGAATTTAATTCATTGAACTAACCAAAATGATTAGCAAAAACTCAGTTTGTTACACCAAATATGAGTAAGACACATGGAAAGACTGATTTCATTAATCATTGCAGATAAGATACTACTGAACTGATAATTACACCTTTGTTTTAAAGTTGGGGAGAATTTGTATTATGTTATCTGATATTTAGGCATGCAACGTCAATGATATTAGTAGCAGCCATGGAGTCTGGACTTACTAGGGGCTTTAAAACATAACAGGCTGGCCTTAAGGTACAGGTAAAGGAAGGGGTCTGCAATGGCCCATGCCTGCAGAGGCTGCGGGACTCTTCAAAAGAGATACTGTGGCCCACAAAGGGCAATGAAGGAACAAAAGTCTGACACTTCCTACCGCTCCGCCCAGAGCAGGAGAGAAAATGTATATTTGCTATAAAACCAAAAATTACAATGAAAATCCAGATATCTGTGACAGTCAAATAAAGGCTTTTCTTACTTATGCAATGGAATTTGGGAATTGAGTAAAATAAAATGAGTAATACACAACGAGTTACAAATGAATGAACAAGTCAATTGATTCTATGCTGTAACTAAAAATAAATGCACTTTTTTCATTACTAGGGGGTCTAGTAATGAAAAAAAGGTTAATATTGACTGCTACCGCTATGGTGATATTTCAGGCGGCGGTATACGTAGGCAACATTAGAAAATACAGTAAACACGGAGATAGGCATAATTATTGTACTCATGGTAGAAACAAGTTAGCTGGCTGCTTTTTGTAATGTTTAATGATTTGTGTTTCACTTTTTTATAAAACTGACCTGTAATTCTTTGTAATTATTAATAAATAAACTAAACCAAAAGTAAACTAAACTAGAATATTTAAATGAATCCTTTTTTATTGAGTGTGTCAGAATGTTTCTTGCAACATGTTTTAATCGATGACAACAGAAAAAAATGGTTTAATTGGTATGCTCATGAGCAAAGTATACATACAAGATAGTCTCAGACCTCTCATGAGCATTACAAAATAATTGCAAAAAAGTTATAACAATATTTGTACACAATAATAAAATAAATGGTAAAAATGAACAATATAATTGTTATGGTAAACACAAATCACCCTGGCCTTATCAAGTGCATTAATATGACCTTCAGATAATTATCTTAGCAAGGACTTTAGAATACCGTGAAAGGAGAATGTGAAGCCAATTAATATTACCATGATACACCTCAAGAAATTGATCCATTATAGGGTAATTAATTACATGGTTTTCAGAATTAGCTTCACATTACAGTGTTCTACAACGACACTATCCCTTTAAAAAGTTCAACAATGACTTAAACGTCTAAAACTGCAGTTTCATCATTTCGAAAGTGGAAGGTAGCATTGGAAAGTATCAGTATTGGTTAGAAAATGGTCAAACGATCAAGTACTTACCGCAAATTTTTAGCGGCGCTTCCAATTCAAGTAATATCGGTTGTGACAAGAATATTTCCCGCGATTTCAAGCAGAGCCCTTTGATCTCTATTTCCGTTAACTGTACATTCATTCCAGGCTTTTCGCCCCGAACTGAAAACAAACGTAAACATAATCACCAACACGTAAAAAACACAACTTTTTCACACTTTCATCACTTATCTACACCAATACTTTGAATATTTCACTGATTCTAAGCTGGAACACTTGTAACTTTGTTTATTTCAAACCGTATCAACATTTACCTTTTAACAATTTTTTTATTACATTATCGATGTTTAACTCATCTGTGTCTCTGTCTGCCATTTGATATAATTGTGGTGCACGGAATATAGCTTAATAGAACAGGCAAAGGAAGAAAGATTGTGAAGATATTTGCCGATTTGTGAAAGGTACAACCTATTTCAATTCTCGGCTAAAATGAAATTCAATGGCGGAGACATCACTCACACACACAAACAAGGGATACACATCATCGGTGTTCCCAGCTCAAAGTTTACGTGTACCCACAGTTTTACATAAAGAATAGTTGGAAAAAAAAAACTATGAAATGAAGTAAGCTACAACATGTTTATTTAGGTAGACAAGATTTATTTAGATTTAAAAAAAAATAAGGGAAACAAATATGTACTCACAATGCACTCTCAAATAAAAATATTAAAAAATATTATGGTTTTCTGACGTACACTTTAATAATTATATCGTTAGTCAAAGCATACATGCAACTTTATGCCAATGTAAGAGTAGGATGAAATAATAACACTGTTACATTTTAATTTGAGTTCTTAGACTTGGTTTCAGGGAAAACTGTAAATTAAACTATATTTGCAGGATTTCTGGCACTTTTTTTCTGCATTCAACACCACAACAAAACAGTGTTGCCAATAATTAACAAAACGCATGTAATGTTGCAAGTACGCTAAATTTTAAAATGTTACCATCGTATAAATAACAATTCTACTATATTTTAAATTAACGAACTTGTCAGTGTCGGGTTTACTCAACGTTGAAGTTTGATTGATGATGATATCGTTTTAATAATAAAAAAAACATCGGAAAAACTTCACTACATTTTTATTTATCACTTTAAAATACAATATACATCCACAATGAATTCAGAATTAAAATAAAAGTGCTTACAGTTTTTTTTATATATTTACTATTAAGTTATAACGTTGATTTTAAGTTTAGGTAAAACAAGTAACATTTCATTAAAAGAATCAAAAACCGGACTACAAATTGTAATAGTAAGTACCTTTCTGTGTATTTAATTATTTTTGTAATCTCCTTTTAATTTCCTTCATTTTGGTATCCACTTCGCCGCGCGTTACTACTCAAGTTTGGTTAGATTTTTAATTTTGCGTCAAAAATCCGCAATTTTTTTTTAAACACCTATGTAAGGACACTTGGGTTTTTGAGACGAATTTTAAGGTATGTCCAAACATAAAGCAGCAATCGCGCGTGGCGACCGAGCTCGGCCTGTGCGCGCTGCGATTGGACGACTGCCGAGCGCGACCGCGCAAACATGCGTCTGTTTAGTCCTACTAGAGCGCGGTAGAAATGTGTTTTGCGCACGTGTTGCTGCCGCGCAATGTTTGGACACACCTTAGTGATACCCTAATCGTCAAAATCCAACAGCCATTTGGAACAGACGAGATTACAAAGAAAACAAAGAAAGAAACGCGCGGAAAACATAACCCTTCCTTGGCAGTCGGTAGTAAAATAGTACTTCTTTTTAGATAATATTATTCGTCTTCAGTCTTTCTTCCCTCGGTATGGGTGGCGTTTACTGAAAAAAAAACCAAAACATTTAGAACAAATGGTAGGTAGGTAACCTGCCGAAATAACTGTTTTGTGTTGTCATTAGGGTAAACCATGGGTCAGATAATCCTGTTCCTGTGACGAAGAAGACATGAGATAAGAGCAGGACATCATCATCATTCTGTCGCCCATAACTCAATGGATTTGGGGCCGGCACAGCATGTCGTCTTCTTCCATACTTCTCTATGACTCGTCATCTCCTCAGACACCTCTCGTGCCATATCATCCTTCACACAGTCCATCCATCGTTTCTTTGGTCTTCCTCTACTCTTAGCCATGCTTAGTCATAAGTACTCAAAACATAGGGCCCTTCTAACCCTAAAATTAGCAACTCTATTTGTGGTGGTTCAAACTTCGTTTGAAATACTGTTAGAATAAAGTTCTAGTCAGCTTGCACTACAAAGCGGTTGTTACGTCAATCACTCCGGCCGAATAGTGCGAAATTAGTGGCTTTTTGCGATTTACAAAAAATCTATTGATGGACTAAAAAAATAAAACACAAAAGACCTGCTTTATAGTTAGTTCAGTTAGTATCAAATCAAATCAAATAATTTATTCGCATAATATGGGTAAATAGATACATAGGTACATAAATGTTACATTACATAATATAACAATGAGGATCCTCATATTAACCATTTCTGGTATACGAAATATAAAATAAAAGCTTTTTAACACCCTTGCTCGTAAAGCTGATGTAATTCCACCGGTTTTAAATATGTAAAGCGGGTCATAAAAAACGCGTGTGTTACCAAAGCAAATAGTTAAGTTATAGTCCATACAAAATCCATAACAGCATTATTTGCCATTTCAAATATGGAACTGATCGCCGCCGCATGACTCCAGCTCCAGCTAGTGAGCAGCGCGCTGTTGCTATTCAAATTTCGAACTAATCGCCGCGCGGCGCCAGTCTCCTCGCAAATGTGTTAAAAAACGTCGTACGATATACGTGCGTATTGGTTATAACATGCTCGGCTCAATTACGCCCTCGCCTTCGGCTCGGGCTGAAATTCCGCCTCGCATTTTATAACCATCTTAACGCACTAATATCGTAATGTACTATTAATAACAATTAATAGCAATGGGTGATATAACTATCATTATTGCACTATATTAGGAACTTAGTTAGTTGTTATAATAATTTTCTATTCTTATAACTAAGGTATTCCTGGATCGTGTAGAAACATTTATTGACTAACCAGGCGTACAATTTTTTTCGGAATAAACTAGTGGGTAGGTCTTTTAGTTCATTATGTAATTTGTTAAATAATTTAATTGACATGGGGTAACTGTTTCTTCTATACAGATCAGTTTTTATGTTTGGTAAGGGAAAGCTATTGGGATAACGGGTATTAAAATTACAATATTCACCAAATGATTTGTATAGGTACTGATGTGTTTTGACGAAAATACAAGACTCAAATATATACATGGACGGTGCTGTTAATAAATTTAGCTTTTGGAACAATGGTTTGCATGAAGTTAATGAATCCACATTACAAAGTGCGCGAATGCACTGCTTTTGCGCCAGGAATACTCTATTAAATTCTACTGAGCCACCCCATATATAATACCATATCGTAGGTTGGAAGCTACATATCCATGGTAGGCTTGTAAAGCTGTTTTCATTTCTCATACTCGGAAAGTAGTGTTTGTTTGATCAGAGCAGCGGATCGAAAACGATGCTTCCCTCCCTTGGGCGGAAAGACTCATAGTAATTGCTTCCCTCCCTAGGGCGGGAATGAATTTTAAAAACAGAACTAAAATTAGTTATTTAATCGGCTATAATTTTTTTTACATAATTAAGAAAAATATCGATTAAAAAAAAATGCTGCGGTCTTGTGAGTGTATACGGCCAATGTGAATTAAAAAAAAATACCTATTAAAGTGGGATGGCCCGCGGCGGTGACGCGGCCGGGCGGTGTGTTCCATATTTGAAATTTAAATTAAAAAAGACTATTTATGTATAATTTGGCGTCTGTACCGAAATTATTTGATTAAAAATGAGTTCAAGCGATTCTGAAATGTCGACCCCCAATTCCGTTAAAGACGAGGCGAATACAGTTATTGAAAATCTTTTGCCAGAAATTTCAGAGGAAAGATACTTAAATATTTACAATGATTTTATGAAGTGGCGAACAGACAAGAAAATAAAATAGTTTTCCGAAAGTGTATTTCTTACATACTTCAATGGACTATCTAGCAAAATACAGCCTTTACGCTATGGAGCAGGTATTCAATGCTCAAGAGTACACTTAGTGTAAAACATAATGTGGATTTGAAAAAATTCCATAATCTCACAGCGTTTTTGAAAAGACAGTCTCAGGGGTTCAAGAGTAAAAAAATCTAAGGTTTTCACCTCTTACGAAGTGGAATCATTTTTAAATGAAGCCCCTGACGAGATATATTTGGCAATGAAGGTAAGCTAAACGTTTATCTAAGTAAGGAGAAGTCTTTTACTCTAAAAATGAACATCGTTCCCAACGTCTTTACTCTGATAAGTATTATAGATAAGTTTGTACAAAAAGAGACAATGACACTGACCAGATTGCGTATATTTAGAGTAAAGACGTTGGAACGGCATGCATTTTTAGAGTAAACCTGTTTATTTTACCTACATACCTAAAAGATAAATACTAACAAAATTCTTTGTTTTCACAGGTGGTATTGATACTCGGTATAAGCGGCGCCTGCAGAAGCAGTGAGCTCACAAATCTAACAATTAAAGACGTTGAAAATCATGGTCAGTTATTAGTTGTAAAATTGACTAAAACAAAAACAAATATTGATCGCACATTTGTAGTACGAGAAGAGTTTACACAAACAGTAAAAAAGTATCAAAAGCTTAGACCTACTGACATAAAAACGGATCGTTTTTTTCTTAACTACCAAAAGGGAAAATGCTATAAACAAGTGATCGGTAAAAACAAAATCTCAGTTATGCCAAAGCAGATAGCAACATATTTGAATTTACCAAACTGTGAGCAGTATACCGGGCATTGTTATAGAAGAACGTCAGCGACACTGTTAGCCGATTCTGGGGCGAACTTAACAATGTTAAAAAGACATGGAGGATGGAAATCCAGCACAGTCGCGGAAGGCTACATTGAGGATTCTATCCAAAATAAATCTAAAATTTCAAAGAAATTAACTGAGACTATAAATATACGCCCCAATTCGCCTCAACCAACCACTTCAAGAGAGTCTCCGCCATGGATTCCACCGTCTAATGAAATACCAGAGTCTTCTACTTTTACAGAGATCCAACACAGCCAAATTTGTCATAATATATCAAACAGTGTAAATATTCCAAACAAAAATTTAACTTTGAATTTCACAAATTGTTCTAATTTCTCAATTAATTTTAAATAGGTACTACTCATGTTATTACTATCAATAAATATTTTAGAAAAACTACTATTTTTTACTTTCCTTATATTTGAAATGAAAAGTAGAGTGTTTAACACGGGTGAAAGTCATCAATTCCCACTCGGACTATAGCCGCCCTCGCTTCGCTCGTGCGTCTAAATACCTCGTATGGGAATTGATTTCTTTCCACCCTTGTATAACAATCTACTATTTTTGGCTGGATATACGTGTAAGACGCCAAAGAGCGTAAACATACCTGTTTATTTTGTTACAGATTTTATCTATGTGTAATTTCCATGAGATCTGACTATCTAATGACATCCCAAGGAAAATTATACTATCGGATTGTGCTATGTTATTGTTTTTGTATGAGATAGTTAGTTTGTAATTACATTGTTTTATATTGTAAAATTGAATTATTCTGGAATAATATTATAATAATATTATTGAATAATTTATAAGTTAATATAGACAAGAGTCTATATTAACTTTTAAATTATTGGATTCTAGCCATTTTATAATGCTTTGTACAGCTTCGTTAACTTTTTTATTGTAGTCATCAAATGTAGTATTAGGTTTTTGTGGAATTACTAACGATATATCATCTGCAAAAAGGGTACAGTGATGATTGGTCACATTAGGCAAATCGTTTATGTAGAGTAGGAATAGACCCACACAGCACATAATGTCTACAGAATATCTAAAAAACATCTATTAAATATTTGTGCAAACATCTAGGAGATATCTGGTGATATTTTAAAGTAGTTTAGTAGACATCTTGTAGATGACTCTATGTCCGCCTCCTAAATGTCTTCTAGACATTGTAAATGTATATCTACTACGTATCTACTAGACATGTTTTCTAGATGTCTGCTAGTAACATATGGAAGATATCTTCTAGATTATCTGCTAAACCTCTAATAGAAAATATCCTAATATCTTCTAGATATCTGCTAGGCGATTCTAAGCGTCTGGAAGACATCTTGTAGATTATCTGCCATACGTCTATTCGAAAGTATGTGGAATACCTTCTAGACGTCTTTTAGGTGATTAAAGCGTGGGCCGGACTGTTGTAAACAAGCCTTCCACACACTTCCACATCGGTCTCTACCGGCGGTTTACAACAGCGCGTGCAGTTGTAACACTGTTGGAAACCGTCGGTGGAGACCGATGTGGAGGTGTGTGGAGGGCTTGTTTACAACAGTCTGGCCCACGCTTTAATCACCTAAAAGACGTTCTAAGCACAGGGACACAGGCTTAAGAGTGGAAATTAGAAGATACATTCTATTTCAATCCAACTGAAGAAAATGAAAACAAAGAATTTGCAAAATTAGGAAATTGTAAAATTTAAATACTAAATCGACAAATAAGATTATGTAGATTATTACAAAGAATTTGGAAAATATATTATATGATATGTCCACACACTATATCCCTAAATACTTGTAAGTAATTAACGTTTTTTTCCCAAAGGCTAGATTGATGGTAAGACTAGTCTGATACTTACTAGACATAATATAAACCCTGAATTTGGAACTCATCACCAACATTGATCACTATAGTACTACATATTACTTATTTAGTACCTACCTATTTGTCCAAGTAGTAGGCTTTTTTTCTGAAGTTTTATTGAAATGGAGCTTTATTTTAAACTGAAAAAAAAAGCTGCAGGTATTTTCAAAGGAGTTTATTAAAGAAAAATCTTATGGTTGCGTTGGAACTAGAGTAAATTAACATAGGTAGGCCATTATTCTTTTTCTGTTTTAGCAGAATACGCATGGGAGCATTCCGCAGCCATGTTTTTACGTGTGTGGAAATTTCTTGTATAGTTGATTCAACGAAGCAAGCCCGTATTGCATCTAAAATGAAAATAAACCACAGTCAATCAATCACAGTCAGTATAAATTGTCATACCTACAGGTGATAATCTATTATAGTAAGGTATTCTAATCACAAAACAAATTAGGGTTTAGTAAATAATTGTACTGTACCTGACATAGCCTCAAAAACCCTCAAGAAGGAAAAACTTTTTTTCTTTAGCTCCAACCCATGAGAATTTGGATCCATTTTCATCTGAAATCATCATTCCCAAAATAGTCAAAGTAGCTGCCTTTACATTGTTTCCACCATATTTCTTCAAATAACTGATCTGAAAGTAACAAAAGTGATGTAGAAATATAATATTCCTTTAATTACCTACGATACCTATGATACCTATTATATCTAATGCCACATTCTGTAATTACAATATAATATAGTAGGTATACCGTCAAATCAAAGCATGCACTGCTGGAATAGTTAACACCAAGTTATAATTTTGGCTAGCGCATGAAGGATTTCCAATCTGCCTGCCAAGCGTGGAGATTATGGCAAATTCCTCCCATCATGGGAGAGGCTTATGTCCAGCAGTGGACGTTTAAGGGCTGGTGTTGTTGTTGTTGTTGTCATGAAGGATCATAACACGAAGGGGCAGGTGGGGCATGTTGGGGTGACATACAATGGCTTTATGTAAAGCAAAAACTTAGTGTCTTACCAAATTATTCTTGATCTTAGCATTTTCCAAAATAATTTCGACTGTCTCGAAATCTTCTTCAGACATTGGGAATTTATTGGTAATGGAGATTATGTCCTCATATTCTTCAGCTTTTTGTTTAGTTACTCCAGCATTAAGGACACTATTTAGTATTTTATCTTTCTGGTCATGGTCATCAAATGATTCCATTAATGTATTTAGTTTAAACTTTATGCCCAAAACGTCTCTCCGTAACAACATCAGAGGGTCTGAAAGAAATATTAATGTTATTAAACATCTACATTCAAACTTATATGTCTAAGGAGACATTGGACAAAAAGCTGCCTCACATGAATGCTGTAAATATTACAATGTTAGCATACATACCACTCATAGGCTGAAGGAGGCTGAAGGTCCTGATTTTGTTCTTCTAAGATTATGTTTTAGGTAGATAAACAATCTAGGTTCCTAACCTGTAGTATGATGAAAAATCCTGGTGGCTAATCATCCTAATGCTCGACGAATGTGGCGAATAACACTTTTGGTTCCTACTAGTGATGTTCGGCGATGAAAAATCTAGGCGATTTCGAACACAACTCATCACATTCAAAACACTTGTTACACTATCAAACAACAATAAAAATGTAAACACAGGCCACGCCACCGTTGCCGTTGGCCCGTTGAAAGAAAAGAATCTTCAAGATCAACTCAGTTCAAGTCAAGACGGAGAGCCAGGCTTCCTGCTTCCTTGACAGTGACTTGACTGACTTCCTTCCTTCCTTCAGTTCCTTCTTTGATCTTTCATTTCGAATCTAATTTTCGACATTTCAACTTCAACGTTCCTTTACCACTACGTCACGTTTCGTTTGAGTTCACGTTGAAAAGAAATTCATGAAAACGCTTGATATATAACCTATCACCATCAGACGCTGTATTGCTCAAAGCCTGCCACAAACATTAAAATTACCACCTTCTTTATTTTGTAAAGCCGATTGACAACGCGATGATCAGCACAGACAAACTATGATGTGCTTGTAAAGAATGAAACGAAACGTAAACGCCCAAGGTATCCTAGCGCGAAATTCATAATGTACAGTTAAACTTAAATGAAATATCTTCATAAAAATATTGATACGTAGGTAGGTACACGAGGTAGTAGGTATGGAGTAGCGAGGTACTGGTACGTGTGCGAAACAATAGGTACCTATTTTTTATCGAGGGAATTTTCCTAATATCGTGTTTTAATAAAATAAAAAAATCTATGAAAAATACAAATTCTTACAGAACCAATGAAAAAAAAATACCTACCTTCCTAAATAACGATCTAAAAAAAATCCATTGATACATTCCAATATTATTTTTATGAGGCAATCGTAAAAGACCAGCTCTAGATATCTGCTAGATATGAAATCATATCTTTTTATTGAGACGATTTCAAGACCAGGTGTAGATATCTACTAGATATTAATTGCATGTCTTTGATATCTAAGATCTAAGATCTAGGTAGATCATTATTTAACATCTAGTAGATATCATGTGCTGTGTGGGGAAGTGGGCCTAATATACTACCTTGTGGGACACCGACTCTGTTACGTGTGAAATTAGATTTATAAGCGAATTCTATATTCTCGTAATTAATTTTGTTGATTTCTACATATTGTTGTCTATTTGTGAGGTAACTTTGTAACCATTTATGTGCTATACCGCGAATACCGTATGCGTAGGCTTTTTGGAGCAAAATTTCATGATCAACAAAATCGAACGCTTTGCTCATATCGAAGAACACTGCACAGGTGTTAATACCTTTAATAATCAACATTTTTTATAATCAACATTTTCCGAGACTTCTTTTATTAGTTTATAGGCAGCTAGTGTGGCAGACTTTCCTTTCTGAAAACCATGTTGTTCGGATTTGAGTATATTAAGTTATTAAGGAAAGATGTTAACCGTTTAAACATGACTTTTTCTATAATTTTGGCTAGTATAGGTATGAGGGCAATAGGTCTATAGTTGTTAGGTTCTGTTTTATTTCCTTTTTTATAAATCGGTTTTACAACTGATATTTTTAGTTTGTCTGGAAAAGTACCTTGTGATAATGATAGATTTATGAGATGACATAGTATTGGTGCTATTAAATGTGCAGATAGTTTTAGAATTTGAGTGGGTAAGTTATCATAACCTACCGATTTCGTGTTTTTACCTACCGATTTAGTGTTTTTTAAAGACAGTATAATTTGGTATACTTCGTATGTTGTAACTGGAGTTAAGAATATGCTGGCATTATGAGGTTCTATTGTACTAGGTTCTATTTTCTTTTTACTATGAGGCGGTTGACTTTTTGTCAGCCCGATGAAATAATTATTAAAGGTATCTGATATAAGTTCAGGATCTGTTATGGTTTTATTGTTGAAATTTATTTTGTATAATTGTTGCGTATTATATTGATTGCTTTCTTGACTTTTAATTATTTTCCAGGAATCCCGACAAATGTTCTTAGATCTCATCAATAATCGATCATTGTTGAGTTTCTGTGCTAGGTTTATACTTTTTTTTTAATATTTTGTTAAAAGTGTGATATTTGGTTTTATAAGACTGACGTGAAGATTTACAACTGTATAGATACCTGAGCTTTCTTTTAGTATTGAAAGCCAATCTGAGGCCTTAGGTTATCCAAGGTTGATTCTTTAGTTTCTTATTAACTTTGATTTTTTTTACTGGAAAACATAGATTGAAGAACAGTGTGAGGGTGTCATGAAATATTTGGAAGGCATTGTTTAGATCAGGTTGTTCATATGCCTCTGTCCAAGAGAGTATGCAAAGTTTCATGATCTAATTTGAAGTACTTTTTGAATACCAGCGGTTTATTGTTCGAATTGGAGGTAACTTTGGATTTTGTTTCTATCGAGAAAAATTTATGGAATCGTGTTTTCGTTACACTTACGACTTAGCATTAATCCTCAACTTTGCCATATATTTATTTCAAAATGAATGCTGCAATATTTTAGGCGTAACGGAGGATCATGCAAAGCCATTTGAGGGATATATAGCCCTTAACATAATAAGAGCAGGACAACAGGACAATGACGATGATATTGTAAACTTACGCAGGAATAGTGAGAGTATAGATTTCGAATTTGGTGTTAACGTCCTCGAGATGGAAGATATAATCGACGTATTCTTTGTCTGCTGGCACCGCCGGTGTCTCGAACACCAGGTTCATTATGTAGTCTTCCACACAACTGAAAAGAAAACATTTTGAGAATGATATCTTGACTAGAAATAGTGAAGTTTCCAAAACGGAACTATTCTCAGCAGTCTAGGTTTGTTCGGTAAGTAAATTCTGCTGCCTCCTGTGTTTATTCGCGTTTGCTGCGTTCTCCGTTCATGTGGTGTGACAGGTCTCATCTTTCGTGGCACGGATTGTACCTACATTATATATTATGTAGTACCTATATTAATTGACGCTTCTATTAGGCTGTTGTTGAGTCGATGTAAACAGAGGCAAAAAAACTGAAATGACTTATTTTCTGAGAGTTTCAAGTTTATGTTAACCTAAGGCAGTTTTTTAAAAAGGGTGTAAAAAAACTCATAACAAAGCCGGAAGGCACTTGTTCTCCCCGTCATTGCGATATTTTTTTGTTCTACACCATACCTGGGAACCTTGTAGTTACGGAGATATTGGGGGTCTAAGTTCCAACTTTTCGACAAATTTTTATTTCCAACTTTTAGACAAGTTTTTTTTTAAATACAAGTTTTTAATGTAAGATTTTTAAACACCTCTACGACCCCCGTACTATTCAATCCATCCATCAGCACAATGTTTTGAGTGCGTTACATTGAGTTCTACCACAAAACATGATTTTTCACCCCAAAAAAAAAAGTCGTTTCACAGCAATATTTTTTGCGTAAAGTTACTTAGTTTGATGTACAAAATGCTTGGTCTCTACGACCCCCGTACTATTCAATCCATCCATCAGCACAATGTTTTGAGTGCGTTACATTGAGTTCTACCACAAAACATGATTTTTCACCCCAAAAAAAAAAGTCGTTTCACAGCAATATTTTTTGCGTAAAGTTACTTAGTTTGATGTACAGAATGCTTGGTTGACGGCTTCGTGATGAGGTCTTTTACACCCTGTATTTGTTTTTTTTTGTGTGCATTAAAGAATAAGAATAAGTTAAAAAAAGTTCTTCTATTTTAATGTCAAACTTACTAAGCACACGGCTGGTAGGGGACCAGCTTCTCAATCCTGTTCGGTTTTAGGAGCTCTACATAGGGATCTGCTACAAGTTTCGTCGCTGGAACTATGGAGCCTTTGCGGCCTTTTGGCGTTGGGGCTGGGGGCTGACAGAAAATATTGATAAACATAAATAATATACCTAAATAGGCATACCAAGACCCACGCTGCGAGTGTGGGAAGGATCGCACACTTGCAGCGTGACGCCACGCTACAAGCGTCATTTCCGATTGCGGGTGATGCAGTGTTTATATTTATTTGCACTTTTTATTTTAACTCTACAACACATCACAATCATTAAAATCATCAATACAACCCTCAAAGTTCATAAAGGTGCAAGAATGATTTTGACCTTGGAAAAGTAATTCTTGCACCTTTAAGAACTTTGAGGGTTGTATTGATGATTTTGATGATTATAATTCTGTAACTACATACGTCTTACAGCAGCATCAACATACAACCTAGCACTGGCCTGCAAATTGCAAAAAACGTAAGAAAAGAATTTCGCGGACTACCCTGAAGCATTCACCTTATATCAGTCATTTTTGAAGATAGGAAAAATGAAAACAGATTCTTTTTTCTCGAGTTACCTATTTTTTAGATATGCTAATAACAAAAAACGTTGGTGTGACTCGAATCATTACATAATCGGTACTTGTATTTAACAGTTCATTATTTTGTATGTCTGAGTTTAAAAAAAGTAGAGGACTGTTACCACAAACCTTGATTGCGCCGTATACAACTTGTATGAGGCTCTTGACTTCGGCTTCCAAGATCCTTAGGAACTTGGAGACGTTCCAGTTGGTCACCTCCTTGTGGTTACCGAGGAGGGACATCAATGGATTAATGTCGCATTTCGCTAACCTGAGAGAGATTGCGTAAAGTTTCGGTCAGATTGCAAACCGGCTGCGAACAGTGCGAACACGGGACTCTGACATATACTTCAGTACGTAATTTGTGACTGCGGTGGCCGGAGCCGCATTTGTCGGTGCGGGTTCGACCTGAAGAGGCACTTATGGTCAGATCCGTATGATTCGGCACAGGATTGCGGTAAAAACGACTACGGGATGATTTTTTTTCACTTACCAAAAAAATGGGTATATTAGGTGAACGGAGTAGAAGCTTATGGCATACCTAGTTTTTTTTTTCTTTTTTACACAGCTTAGAAAAAAATCGATCTATCATCAAAAAACGCTACAAATTTCAAGTAAACTTTTCATATTAGAACAAAAAAAGAAATATTTTGAAAATAAAAATATGAGTAGATACCTAATAAAAAAATTAAATAAAACAGACATAATTATAATAAATAAATAATCATAATTTCGAACTTTTTTGTTTTTTAAAGTAAACTAAAAAAAACTAAGTATGCCATTTGCTTCTACTCCGTTCACTTAGTATACCCATTTTTTTTTGGAATGTGATAAAAAAGTCATTCTGTATAATAAATAATTATGTAGATGGTGAGTTCGGCAAGAGCTGCACAACTCAGAGCCGACCTGAATCAGATTCAGCGAAGGTAAATGTCGAAAAAGGACTAAATTTGGTGCCAGTTCAGATGAGAATAGCGGTCATTGTCCGTTCCCTATCTCTTCATACGAACCAAAACCAAACAAACCATGTATCTTTTTTCGTATGTTGAAGATCACGATAGATGACGATTAAAGACTTGAACATCCTTATTTTTGATTTTCAAAGTTAAGAAGTTTAATAAATGTAGGTGGGTCAATGACCGCTATTCTCATCTTAACTGGCACCAACTATAGTACCTATCTATTTTATCAGCTCATTAACAATGAGCAGATGTATTGCTAGATTGAGTGTCATGCAGAGTTTATTCCCACTAGGACCGAGGAGTTAGGAGTTAGAAGTAGGAGTTTATTCTCTTTGTAATTGAGTCTTTGTTTGTGTGTGTTTGTTTGTTTGTGATTTTGCGTCTCATAATAGTTAGGGTGCACTGCTAGTGGATTCGTTTGGTGTTAGGGACCTTTTTGTAGGTATACAAAAGTATACAAAAAGCCTAAGTAATGCCAAAGCATAGGCTCTACAATGTTGTCGATTCTGTTGTGCACAAACTAAACTTAAAGAAAGAAAAGGACGGCTATAGCTATGAACTAAGTTAGAGATGTCAAACTAGTTCCGTGCCTCCTGAGGCACAGTGCATTGTTATTTTAATTGTGTCTGTAATTGCGGGTATTGAAGTGCTACGCCTTGCGCTTCACTGTGTTTTTAGTCGACATGTTTTTACGTGCACCCTTCATTTGTATGGAAATATTAGTTTCAACTAAATTTGACAGCTCTAAATTACGTCCGTCTCTTTCTTGTTTTATTAGAGACAAAAAGATAGCAATAGCCTAAATTAAGTTTAGTTTTTGCACAACAGAATCGACACCATGGACTAGTAGGTACCTAAATCATACATACACAGGTCCTTACCTAACGAGATCGTCGATGCCTCTCATCACTTTCATGGTGGTAGCATCAGCTATATTATTTTCTTCTTGCTTTCGTTGCGTGGCCGCACGTAGAACTTCTAATTGCGCCGTCATGTTCGCTAGTCTTTTGTCTTGGTTTTCCTCTCGCGCCTCGTTTAGATCGCGCTGATCAACTAGAATTAACAACCAGCTTTTGTCAGAGGCATCAGCAGGAGGTTGTCACCCCACGGGCAAAGTAAGGATTAAAATAAAAGCATATACATCTAAACCTACAAACAAAATGCGGGCCCCACTGAAGCTAGGCATCCAAAGTTATGCCTAAGAACACTGCGCTATCTTCCGGTTTCAACTCTTCATCCTTAAGGGCAGGTAGTCCCAATTTTCCCAATTTTACATAACTTTGATTCAATAGTAAACAAAGAAATAGTGATTTTTTAAAGCCAAAAAAAATAGATATTATAGTTGACTATATTTACTAAGATAATTTGTGGTTCAAAACATGATATCAAAAACTTCACTCGATGAAAAAAAAATCCGAACAGGAGCCTAATTCGAATATTTTTTTATGTTTTTCTTATTTTACTTGGAGAATATGAAAGTTTTACTTCCAAAACAAATATCTAAGCAAAGTTAATAACATATAGAACAATTATTTGTGGTTAAATTTTTCAAAACAATTTAATCCTTTTAATAATAAATTATTATATAAGAAAACGGCTTGCGCACGTGGATTCAGTCGCCCGCCAGGCCTTGACGAGGTAGGACCTATGTCCCTTTTGCTGGCGCATGGCTGTCCCGTCGATTTATCGAACGATTTATTTAAAGAACGTAGTGTAATTATAACAGTACAGTCTTTTTTAACCGACTTAAAAAAAGGAGGAGGTTTCACGATTTGACCGTAGGATAACTTCGTCGTTTATGAACCGATTTAGATGATTCTTTTTTTGTTGGAAAGAAGATATTCCAAGAGTAGTACCATGACCATGAAACTGGGATCTGATGATGGCATCTCAGAGAAATCGAGGGGAACCTTTGAACACCGTAGTGCGACTAGTGCGTTTGTTTTTTTGTTCATTGAGTATTTTAGAGCACTACTATTTAAAGAAAGTCTGGACTCGATCTGATGATGGAACCCGAAGACAGTCGAGGGCACTCCTCAACGATTCACAATAATTACCTGGTGTTTGGGCTTGATTAATTTGTATTGATGAGAACTTTACACCTAAATGGGTTGTGGTCATCTTTAGGGGTCTGATGATAAAGACGAAGGACAGTCAAAGGAACTCCTCAACGTTTTACAGTAGCTACCTTGTGTTTGGATTTAATTCATTTCTATTGATGAGAACTTTGCACCCATATGGGTTGTAAGTGCCATTGGTCTGATGATGGAGACCATAGACAGTCGAGGGAATTCCTCAACGAACGAGTTTACAATCTATATTGAATAAAGCATGTGTCTCTTCGTGAGATAAAAACAATGTAAGAAACCTAGTCAAATTGTTCGCGACAAGTGTCTAAAACAGTGTTTTTATAATAGTCTATAGAAAGAACGTTCGAGAAAGTACGCTATTGCCGTGTTTGTGATTCTTTGTCGAGTACTTTCTGTTATTATTAGTTTTAAAAGTAAGTAGGTAGGTAAATACCCTCGAGAATAGTCTCGTCACAGGTGCGCGTACGCAAACTACTTATAAAAAACATCGAGAAATGTTAATTTAATTTCGACCGTACGCCGAGAGCGTACAGTACCTACTTCCTTCTTCCGTTCGAGTTATTTATTATCCTTTTGCTTATAGTTTCCTTTGTATTTTTTTGTTCATGTTTTTTGTTCATGCTTTTTGTATGAATTAAAAGATTGTCTAGCGAACAAATACTACACACCGCTAGAGGATTCGCGAATATTTTTTGTGTGTCTGCTAATAGTATGAAAGCACAGCGCAGGCACCGCATAGTAAGTTTTGTTTTCGACATTGGAACAGTCAGTTTTGTTTACGATATTCAAGCAGTCAGTTTCGTTTCGATATCCGAATAGTTAACAGTTCTTTCCGATTATAGTTTCAGCTCAGTTTTTCCAGTATTGTCTGCTTGTAGTGTCTTACCATAGTCAAATAGTGTTTCATTTCTTCTCCATCTACAATAATAGTGCAGTATTTTCCAAACCCACCTCTCCGTTCCACGAAGCTAACGTTTACACCCGGAACTTTCGGTACAGGGCGGTTAGTGGCTCAGATTTGGTTCCGTTATAGTTTTTGAATTTCCAAACACGAGTCCACCCGTCTGGTACACAAATAATTGAATAAATTACGACTTGCAGCAATTTGTATTTACAATATCTATTCAAATTAATTTATTACATTTAAATGTTAGGTTTTCGCAATTACTACCTATTATAATAAATCAAGCTGACAATTTAATAAAATAAGTTGACCTACTGCCTACACGACACGCTTACCTATACTGTGACACTTCGCACAGCTTTGGGTTCAAGTCGGCGACGCGTGTGCACGACTCGTTTCGCGTAAAGGGTGGTAGCGTTAAATACCTACTTTGCTTGGCGTAGACGGCCTTAATTAGTACAGTAGTTTCCACTTGTCTTACATGGGGTATCGTAAACTTAATTATTATTTATTATTGATTCCTTTCTTTTATACACTCTGACATTGAATATTTTTTTTTACATGTATTTTATTATTTTACTTTTATTTTTTTATTTTTTATTATTTTATGTGACATCATCTGATTTGACATGAATACTTATTTTATTAAGTATTTTACTTTTTTATTTTATTATCATTGCGACATTTAATGATTTTTGTGTTTTTTTTTTACTTACATTCATTTGAAAAGAATTTGTTATTAATTTTATTTGATTATTCTGAATGTGGGGACCATGTGGGTCACATTTTTATTTTTTGTTTGTTTTTTTTCCCACAACTGTCTGGCAGTTTGAGTACTATAAGCGACCTTCCCAAATGTCCTTTCTTTGGTATTGTTCGTCGTTTCGTTGAGCTCCTTGAGTTATAAGTCGAGCTACACGTTAACTGACAAATGCTTGCACTGACTGGACAGGTCCACTCAAATCTGTATGGTTCTTTCTTCAAAAGACCATCTCAGGCACTAATCTGCATAGTCCTCATGTGAATTGAGCAAGATGTCTGGACTTTAAAAGAGACTATGACCTCTGAGTTTGTTTCGGCTGTTTCTTCTCAGAGTAGTCAGGTACGAAACACCGGCCCCATCTAGTTTTAAAAAATGACGTGTAAACAATGATATATAAACTATAGATACGTTGTCCGCACTCTAAAATGACAACATGAAATGAAGGCAATTGCCCACATCGCGCTTAGTTACGCACCAACCTGTCGCGCGACGCTACGTTTGTTTATAATTTAATAAATCCTCTGACGTGACTGAAGATGTATATTTATCTCCCTCTCGCAACAGGCATCCCGCCGTTCGGTGTCATATTTTCTTTCTCTTTCTTCACGCTTATAAGTAGTTCTAGTATTTTCGCCGTTTTTAAGCGCCGCGATGTTGATTCATGACGTGTCTATATATAATACGTCATTGCGTGTAAAAGTGTTTGTAAAAACCTACTTGCAAAATAAACATCATTTATCATTTATTTATCATTTAATACATTAAGTTTTTTTCTCATTTATGACAAGATTATTAACATTAAACCAATTAACGACTTTTGCCAGGGCGCTATTAACATCATCCGTAACTAGTGATGGGTCGTTGACGGTTTTTCCGTTAGGTAACGAAACGTTAACGTTGATTTACGTTTGTCAATTGGTTAATCAACTAGTTAAATTCGTCGACGAGTTAACTTACTACTAATGTCAACTTCTAACGTAAACCGTTCATTAATTGAACGGTATGTTAAGTGCGAGTTTTTTACTAAAATTCAAGTAATGTGTCGACCGCGTAAACCGAGTTTACGTTACCATTTACGTCGTCGGTAATGACAATAGAATGCCTCTATGAAAATGAGGTCCGTTTGGAGCACATCGCTAACGTTTGCATGCTATCGCGAGTGCAAGTTACAATTTTGACAGTTTTGACAGCTCGAATACGAAACGCGAGCGCGAAAAGTTTTCACATAACATTTTGTGGTGAGAGCATCATGAGAGTGGAGAAATAACAAAGTAATTTAATTTAATTTCGTATTGTGAATGAAACTTACCATGGAATCTCGTATTATTTCGTTTGGACAATGTTTGAGACCGCAAAAGCACAAGATAAGCGTAATATAACGCCACAAAAAAGTAAACACGGTTACGTAAACAAAGATAGAAACACCACCACAAACCACTCGGGCTGTTGTATGGGCTAATAGCCACTGTGTCAGATTCATAAAAATGTATGTTTGACAGCCCGCCTTCAAAATAAACTCTAAAGTTATACATATTGAGACTTTCATTTATAAAACACGGGCATTATAAGATCATTTGCTTAGATCTCCATGCCTAAAAAGTAACAAACTTAGTTTTACAAACTTCACAGATGGATCAAGGTCACTCATTACACACCAAAAGATATAAATTACACTAACTGCTCCATTTATGTCACCAGCATTTCAAATTGGGACGGGCTAGTCTTTATTTTTAAAAATAATATTCAAAACTAACACAAACTTTCGTAAACACAAACAAATTAACAAAACTAATGACCATTGACCACAGATAAGTAATGTCGTCTAACTTCGTTCTATAACCACCACTAATTGAATAGGCAGTCGCTTATATTATGAACACAAAATACGAATGTCAACTTATTTTGGCCGGTTATTAATGTACACAACACAAGTTACGGTGAATTAACGCGAAAACGAATGAATGTATTCTAGGATCTCACACTCGCAAGTTAACGATTGTCGATGCGGCACTCACACTACCTAGTTCTGACATATTACGCTAGATGTCGCTACCCCAGCGCCATACAAAGGGGAATGCCAAGTCGCCATAGTAATTTAGGCCCACTGTGCACACATATAAAGATTAATGATAATAATAGGGGACAATTCCAATAATTAATTAGTAAATTAGATGATTTACAAATAACTTTGCATTTTAAAGTTATTTAAGATTCTTAGATTTGCAGGTACTGGTTATGTTAAATATCACATAATACATTATTTGAATTTATTAACGAGCATAATTAATTAGGCCGTGGTCGTCAGGTATGGGAGAATCGTCGGAGTCAGTAGTATTCATGGGCAAAAGTAGGTAGTCAATTTAAACCGCAATAAATAAACACAAGTCGCCGCAATGGAGTTGCAAACAAGCAATGATTTTGACATTAACGTTTTCCGGTAGCTGACACTTAGACTTTGTGTTGCCATAAAAAGTGTAAAAAAATCGATAGATCGATTAATTTATCATTAGCTTCTTCAAAACTAGAATTAATAATAATTACAAAAGGGGATTTCTGTGATTCATAATGTATACAATTAAGTTTGCTTGGCAGATAATGAACGGTGAAAAAAATATGACTGATTATTCCGATTAATAATTATTATTTTTTTTTTTTTTTGTAAAGGCAACATTTAGAAATTAAGTTTTGTTCAAGTTTCACAAATTTAGTTGTTTCAATATTTATTATTTTCGAAATAATGTTGCTGACTTGCACAGACTAATGAAGACGTGGAACACATGGGAAAAATATGGACAATTTTTTTTATGGAAACCAATTCCATGTGCAAGTGTGGGCCTAAAATTGTCATTCCCCTTTGCCTAAACGTTAACGCGCTCGTATGTGGTGAACGAAAATAACAAATCTCGCACTAAGCACACGGTTTTTATTCAACGCTGCGCCGTTCAATTTTAGTTAGAAATAATTTGATTCAATGTTTGTATTGGAAAACGTTTGGTTGATGGTTCTACTTCATAGATGACCTTCCCTTCATACTTTCTCATCAGGCTTAGGAGGACTGACTGGATAGAATACAATTAGCTATAAATACGTAAACAAACAAACTAGTATTAACCTGTTTCTCTCGGGTGGCATGCGGCACGAGCGGGGCGCGCTATTCCACCAATATCGTCTTAGGTTAATTCATAAACGTCGTTGACGAATTCAACTAGTTGATTCATAAACAGTTAACGTTAATACGTTGGCAGGAGATTAGCGGTTGATTCAACTAGTTCGTTGATTCAACGCCCATCCCATATCCTTATCTAACTGCTGACGTTTGAGTTTAAATAAAAGAGGAGGAAAACTACTACACTGAATTCATTCGAGACGAGTATTTGCCAACTTCTTAGTAAGTCTTTTACTATAATTACTACCTAAGTGTTAAGAGACAGAAAAAGTTGCTTCAAAAAACTCACAAATTCTTTGTCTTGACGAGTCCACTTGTCTCCTGAGAAAGATAGCCTCTTGCAGAATGTCGCACAGTAGAATGAAACAGGAAAAATTCTCAATCTCTAGAATTTCGAAGTGGTTGATGATAGTAGACACTCTGTCGGAACCAGCGTATTCCTAGAAAACAGGATTCGTGGTACAATTTCGATAGTGACAGAATCTGAAAATCGCAGCGGGAAATATAAAGCTACCCAATGTTTCTGACCGCAGCCGTGGCGGCAAACCTAGTATGTTCAAAACCGGCATGTTCTTAAGGCTGATGCTCCAGGGTAGCCCGCGAAATTCAAATTTTCTTACATTTTTTTCAGTTTGAAAAAACTTGTCTTTTTCAAGGTCAAAGTCATACCTCGACCTTTATGAACTTGGAGGGTTGTAACGATGATTTTGATGATTATAATTCTGTAACTACATACGTCTTACAGTCGCGAACAATATTTTAGTCAACATACAACCTAGCACTGGCCTGCAAATTGCAAAAAACGCAAGAAAATTTTAATTTCGCGGGCTATCCTGACGCTTTCACCATAAGCGAGAGAACATACTGTAGTTCTAGTTAGTTGCTTCCTAGTCAGATTTGGGACAGGTATCTCAGATATTGTATTTGAGGCTTAAACTAAGTAAGAAGTAGTTCTCTTACAAATATCGCTTCAAGCAAAGCATCATGCATGGCGATGTTCCGCTCACAAGCCTGCATTTCTTCTATGCGCTTCATTTCTTCCTTCTCATCTGCTTCACAGATCCTTCGCGAACCTTTTACCCGCAGGAACTCTTCAAGTTTGGCCAGATGATTCAGTTCACCTTCAAAAGATTGCATCTCCTGCAAAAAATGGTAAAAAACTTTGTGAAACCTTTGCTTAGTAAGAAGAACCCTATGTAAGAAGTTTACATAATTTTACTATGTACTATCGAGGACACTCCCGCCTGACCACCACTAAGCTTATTTTTGCTTGCACTCGCAACATAGAAACGCTCTCTAGCCCCGCCCCGTTGACTTTGTATAGAAACAATGAATGAAAAGATACCGAATCGGCCGAGCGCACTGACGACGCACGCCAAACGAGAGTTATTGTTATTTTGCGCGCCAAAGTTGAGACTTTCCTAATAGGCCGAAACTTTAAGGGGGCGTGGCTCCAGCGCCTCTGCATGTTTTAAGCGAAAAAAAATTAAAATGGTCAGGCGGAAAAGACCCCGACTGTACATAAAACAAACATTTTCCAAATAAAATTAATAAAATAGTCCAGCTTTCTCAATGGAACTCTTTTAAACTAATCAGAAATACACATCCTGTGAAAAGGGAAACACCCATTCTTGACCACGTTTTGCCCACCAATGTGTTAAGTATAAAAAAGATACCCATTTTTAACTAAAATATTGCTATTACTTATTTGCAATGAAATCTCCGGAATTAAAAGCCGAATTAATCAAGAAACTCAGTCGTTAATTGCCCCATCTAACACTTCCGGTCGTTGCTAAGCCTAAAGAAAACAAAAAAAAAAAAACGTACAACCGAGTTTTATGTACAAAATAGTGTTTGTTTTTTCATCTTGTGATGTCAACCTTAATATCGATACGTGTAGTTGGCTTCTGTCATGGGCGTCACTTGGCCAAAACTTCTTCATCAAATGGGCATTACCCTTTCAATTGTCTAGGTACCTATTACGGATCAATGATCATGAGATACAGCCTGCTGACAGACAGATGGGCGGACGCCCAGCGGAGGCTTAGTAATAGGGCCCCGTTACTGTTACTACTATAAGTAGGTACCCTAAACGGCGTTAACTAACCCCAATGCCCAGGGCCGTCTTTAACCATTTGGGGGCCCTGGTCACTTCAGAATAATGGGGCCCTTGTAGAATGCAAGAGCGAGCTCGAACTTTTTTGAAAATAAACGGGTGTTTTTTTTAGCGGCGGAGAACTTAAATTTTAAAATAAAATGCAGAAAAACATTTTTGATGATAAATGCATGAATATGGTTGGTTTCAATAATGTGGCCACTGCGGCTGGCGCGAACGTGCCTAAAATTGGATGCTGTATTTCAGCAATAATGCGTTGAATGTTGGCTTCCAAGTGCTCATTGTTTCTAATTTCGTCAAAGGTTCAAAAACGAGGATGGTCAGAACTAACAGTCAACGGCAAGCAGTACAAAGATATGACAACTAACTATTCGTGTGACAATTGCAAGGCGTTAATGTTGCAGATATGTGGTTTCAAACGTCCAAGTCTGAGATCCATAGGTCAAAATGGGAAGAATGCAAAACATGTGAATGTTTTTTTCTCTTGAGTGCCAAAGGGAGGTTTCATTGCCTTCTTTTTAGCAAACAAACATTCATCATTATCATCATCAATTATCAGCAGTGATAGGAATAGGTAGTGCTTATTAGCCTAAACTTCGAAGAACAGAGACAAGAATCGGAGACTTCCTTAGACTATATTTTTTTCCGGGACATCACGTAAGTACATCAAAAATTAATATTATCTGGAATAAGTAATTGGTCTATGTTTACCTAAAGTTTGCGACTAGACATAACATAACACAGTCGTTACAACCATCAAAATTTCTGAAAGTATTCTTTTTTTTCTTTATTGCACCGAAAGTACAATGGGCGGACTTTTATGGCTGCGCATTTAGTTATCCACTCGTAGAATTTACAAAAAAAAACTCGCCGTGGTCGCATAATAAAATATAGTCTAAGGAAGTCTCCGATTCTTTTCTCTGTTCTTCTTCGAAGTTTAGGCTAATAAGCACTACCTATTCCTATCACTGATTATCAGTCTATTAAAGCCAATTACAAGGATATTAAAAACCTTTTTCTGTGTTTTGTTTCAATTTAAAGTTCTCCGCTTCCAAAACACATCCTTTATAATTATGTAAGTATTGAGTTATGCCAAAAAGGTAGATGCAAAAGCGAGCGGAGCGAGCTCGAAAATTTTAGTAATCAGCGGTCCTGCCTGGGATATGTTATAGGAACTTGGGGGCCCCCTTGGGTCGCGGGGCTCTGGGCACGTGCCCCGTGTGCCCTTATGGTAAAGACGGTATTGCCCATGCCTACTTGTGTTAACATGTAGTTTCTGTAAAATGAAGTGAAACCACACCGAACTCCTTAAAATACATACAGAAATATCCCTATTCAATTGGAACAGTCCTTTCCACTTCAGTGCCTCGAGTTTCCGACAACACTCGTCTCTGTTCGCGAAAGCCACGGAAGCTATCTCGAAGATATCCATGAGGTACATCTTTCCCATCACCAGCTTCCCTATCGTTCGGTTCCATTGGATGTTGAAGCCGTTCCTGGGTAGGGAAAAAGAAAAATATTACATTTACAGGTCAACCATAAAATCTAACCCCATCTATACAGTACTCATAGGCGATAGATGACCTAAAAGAATGGTTTTAGGTAATTTGATATGATTATTATGTATTGTTTCTATTATTCTCTTTAGCGCGTGTTCTTAACTTTTTTTTAAATTGATGATAATTTTAATGATTTGAAATTCACTTTTTTTATAAAACTTATTACCAAGAATTACATTCTTGGTAATTATTAATGCATACACTAAACTAATATTATAAAGAGGTGGCTTGTAAGTTTTAATGTCGGGGTAATATCAGGAACTGATGATCCAATTCAAAAAAATCTTTCACTGGCAGAAAGCTTTTATAAATTACAAAAAATCTATGCGGCGAAGTGCCAGTTGGCAGTTAGATAATTATATGGCAATGCAGGTAAACCTAGCAGCTACGTTTAGTGATCGACTACCGATTTGTGTTGTCCTAAACTTATTTTTAATGGGACAATCAATCCGTATCTGTATGAGATACCGAGAATTTATTTTATGACCCATTTTTTTATTAATAAAATTGTCAAGTGTGAGTTATATAAAAAGCTATAAAAAAGGTGAAATTGAAAAAAAAAATGTTTCTTCCCCTACAATTGGGTAGGTACGTTACAAAATCAACTTTGGTTGATTTGAGTTACTCGTTTGGTACACGTTTCTTTTGGGCGAGAAGTTGTCTTGGGCGTCGAGTCTTATCAACTCTAATTTAATGACTAATAGCAGCATTTACCTCTCAACCAGCAGTCTGTGTATCTCCTCCCTCACCCTTCGGTTGTCCGTGTTGACCACACAGAACCTCTTGGTGGCCAGGTCGAGTCTGTTCTCCATACGTCGGAGACGGTTGTTGGCGTTCTCTATCATTCCTAGTTCCTGTATATTAACTTGGAATTACGAGACTACCTATAGAACAGTTTAAGGAAAAGTTCTACTTTTTGACCCCGTCAGTCACAGTATATGTATAATAAGAAGTATATTTTTTTTGGCATTATTTGGCAGTGTGTATATATATTTTTTTTTTCGAAATGGCATCTCGCAGTTCAACCTAGAGAGGTTGTCGTCTGCTTAACCGGACAATCCTGTGGGTACCTTAAGTGTAAGGCCTCCAGCCAGGGCATAAAACTTACAAACTAAACGACTACACGCTAAGGGCACCTCCTGCGGGGTACGGGCCTCGGCTTAGGGCGTCGCTGGGAGAGGACAGCAAGGGGACAGGCTGGATCTGAGTGGTGTCATTAATTAGGGACTGGTTTTGAAATACAGGCGCAGCAACGCGGGCTGGCACGAGCAAGGGACGGGGAGGGTTCGTATCGGGGCGTCGCGACGGGCTTCGACGGCGAGGACGGAATGACGGCTGTTTGCGTCAGTGTGTATATTTTGTTCCGCAGTATATTTATACCAGACAAGCTTTAGACGTGAAGACTGACTTGTAATTGGCTGTCAGATTATCATACCTACTGTTATATTTATCACTATTTTACTTATCTAGCTGTCTTCCAAAGTCTTCAAATAAATAAATACAGTTTAACTAGAAAAAATCTGCGCATCGGTAATGTTAATGTTTCAGAAAATAGGCCATGCTTGTAACAGCTTTAAGTATATTAGATCTCATCATCGCGTGTTCGCATTTCAAGATTATCGAAGCGCGTACTTTTCCTGGAAGGTTGGTATATTATATGTTATACTATTTCTCGAGTTCTCCAATCGAGGGGTTTATTTGAATTGAAACGGTCCGGCGACTTATAGATAGGGGCGGTGACCCACGCTCTGGTTCTTTCCTGGTGCAGAGACTAGCCCTGGCGATACAGCGCGGAAACGCTGCAAGTGTCATGGGCTCCTTTGCGCCGGGAACGTCTAGGGAATGTGGATTTCACATATGACTTAAGGTTTTTTGTAAACCAGTTTAAATTATTCGACATATTGTAATATATTATAATTTATGTAACATTATAATTGAAAACCAAATTGTATAAATCAAAACTCTATTGAAGTCGGCATGCACCAATCAATTTTAATATGAATTTCTTTTATTAGGTATTTCGGAAGTCAGAGATCAGACTAGTATTAATTCATCGTATCCCATTTGCGTTTTCGAGTACTCACGTCAGCCTCAGTAGGAACCTTCTTGGTCAGTTCGATGACATTCTTCTGCGCGAGGTAGTTGAGGCAGTCCAGCTCAGCTTGTTGGGCCCTCTCGTCTCTCAGTTCACTCTCCAGCTGCTCGTACTCTACGATAGATTTGTGAGTCCCGCTCTTCACGTAGTTGTCGCGAACTGCATGTTGGCCTTTTCTGGCAAGCTAAAGATGAGTGGATAATGTAAATGCTTGTTTAGGAGGCTAGGATAGACTTTGATAGAGGCTAGGCTAGGCTATGATAGATTAGGCTTTTGATTGAAAATAGATCTGATATTCAGTAGGAAACAGGCAGCTGTAACGAAATAGGGAACGTTTATTTACCTATATGTTTCCGACAAAAATAATGATAATTGATATTGTTAATTTCTCTCACAATAAATGAATTATTGTAATAAATTAACTCATCAAACAACTGTTTCTTTTATAAATTACATGAAACATTTCTAAAAGGTTCAATAGAAAATGAATATATTTATTTCTAAGAGCAGTGATGGCCCAGTGGTGGCGGCCCCGACTTACGAACAGTAAGTGGGTTCGACAGGCGCATTACTTTGTGTAATTTATTTCACCACCACTGCTCTCAAAACGGTGAAGGAAAACATCGTTAGGAAACCGGCATGTCCTAGAACCAAAAAATCGAAGACATGTGACATCTACCAATCCGCACTGGGCCCGCGTGGTGGATTATAGCCCATTCCCTCTCCTTGAGAGGAGGCCGTGTCCCAGCAGTGGGAACATTATAGGCTGATGATGAACTCATTGAACAGGGATGTATAGACAGTGTGTCTATACACCCCTGTTCAATGAGTTAATTTATTACGTTCACCCAGATTCTTAACAATCTGGTAAAGAGGTTCATTCAAATAAATCCTCGGGCCTCTGGTATTGCATGGTGTTTATAGCCAGGACTTCGGCACTAACCACTTACAACCAGTAGGTATATCTTTTAGACTGTACTATCATCATCTGCCTCACCTCTCTTCAACTACGTTGGGGTCAGCCTCCAGTCTAGCTGAATGCAGCTGAATACTAGTATTTTACACAGAGTGACTGCTTATCTGAACTTCAAAACCTAGTATCTGGGTATACCGAGTATTCTACCCGATTTATCTCTTGTTGAGATTGGTTGTCTGTGGCATCACTATCACTACATAATAATAATTATTATAAAACAAACTCACCCGCCGCGTCTGTCCATATGTATGTTGAAGGAGGTTTCATATGCTGATATTGAAACTATACCCTTTTTATTTTTCTATTTTTGATAACTGCTATTAAGACAGTGTCACTCATATTTTTTTTTCATTGAGTAAAATATTTAGTTATATTGATTTGTTTCTATATTCAATCCAGACGCTTCAACATGGTAGCAGAGCGTTAACAATTAACATTGTTTAGTTGCAATAGTGAAAAACTAACGAGTTCTCAAATATGCAATCGTCCGGCGTAAAAATCGAGATTGGTCGACTCGACGGTATCACTAACTGGCAAACATGGAGATACAAGGTGAAATTACTACTGAAGAGTACTCCAGGTACGCTAGAAGCAATTGAAGGCAAGTTAATTAAGCCGAAAGATCCAGGACAAACAACTAGAACTGAAGATTTACAAAAGTTTAAGAATGAAATGGATATATGTTTCAAAAATGTGACAGTCAAGCACTTCTAATTCTTACTACGAATATGACTGAAGAAACTTTACAAAAGGTAATGCGATGTGAAACGTCATGTGAGATGTGGAAAGAGCTTCATAGACTTTATGATGGAGCAAAGGAAGACAGGAGTTACGATCTCTGCATGAGGTTCTTCCGCTACCAGAAAAGCGAGGAGCATGATATGGCCACGCATATTTCGACTCTCAAGACTGTTTGGTATGACTTGAACAATGAGATTGAAGGAAATGATCTACCAGAAATTTTATTGATATGTAAAATATTGGATACACTTCCTGAGCAATATTTCAACTTTAAGTCGAGCTGGCTGTTGATGAATAAGAGTGATAAAAATATAGAAAACTTGACGACACAAGTATGTGCTTTTGAGAGGTCTTTAGATCAGAATAATTTAGAAGAAAGCGGAAGTAGCAATGGACTTCTTATGTTAAGAGGAGAGAAACGCTACGAAAAACAAGGGACTAGCAAAAAGAAATGGAAGAAATGCAATTACTGTGGAGAAGGCTTTCACAAAGTCACATCTTGCAAGAAGTGGATTGCGGACGGTAGACCTCCAAAACCTCCAAAGCAATCTTCAAATATTGGGATGCTGACAGGCCTAACTCTAGCCTGCGATAGTAAGAAAATAGATAAAGACTTGTGGTATGTGGACAATGGCGCGACAAGCCACGTCACTAATAGAAGAGATGTATTTCGCACCTTCGAAGTTTTTGACGAGCCTCATACAGTTATGACAGCTAATGGAGAGGTGATTGAAGCCATAGGAAAAGGCTCTATTCAACTTGAAGCTGATATATACGACCACAAAGAATTACTGGTCTTAACAAACGTATGGTACGTTCCAAACATTGAACGCAATCTATTTTCTGTGCTAGCTGCACAAGATTCGCTAAAGAATAGCATCTTTCAGTCAACTGCTCAGTCATGTTATGTGAAGAACGATGACAAAGTCATTTTAGTCGGGAATCGTGACAAGTATGGTGGTCTGTACAAACTTAAAGTAAAAGTACTGATGCCCGAGCTTGAGATAAACCAACTAACGACGTCACAGAATCTTCAACTCTACCATGAACGCCTTGGACATCAGAACAAGAGACATGTAGCAAAACTGATACAAAGAGAGCTTGGAGTGAAGCTGGACTCAAGTTCTGCTGATATCTGTGAAGGCTGCGTCTTCGGCAAGAGCCATAGGCAGAAGTTCGGAGAGAGACCAAGAGCAAACAGACCTGGAGAGCTAATCAGTACAGACGTATGTGGTCCATTCCCTTACTCGATCTCCAAGTTCAGATATTATGTTCTGTTCAAAGACTCCTTCTCAAAATATCGATGGATCTACTTCCTGAGACAAAAGTCTGAAGTTCACGCTAGCATGAAGGACTTTCTAGCAGAAGCAAAAACTTCCGGACACGTCGTGATGGAACTGCTAAGCGATAATGGAGGTGAGTTCGATAACGAACAAGTACGTAACACTTTGAGAAAATATGGCATAAAACAAAGATTTACGATGCCATACACTCCAGAACAAAACGGATCCTCAGAAAGAGAGAACCGTACAATTGTGGAGATGACAAGAGCACTGATGCACGCTCATGAAAAGATACCAGAAGGTTTATGGGCAGAGATAGCCAAAGCCTCTGTTTATATATTAAACAGAACGGGACCTACTCCTATAGAAGAAAGGTCACCGCATGAGCTCTGGTACGGCAAAAAGCCCAAGATAAATCATTTGAAAATCATTGGAAGCGATTGCTATGTACATGTGCCCAAACAAAAGAGAGAAAGTAAGATTGGCAGAAAAGCTGAGAAAGGCATTCTTATTGGGTACGACGTTGATGAAGGATATCGAATTTTCAATGTAAAGGAATTGAAACTGATCAGATCTCGAAATGTTGTGTTTGATGAGTTACCTTCACTTAAGAAAACTAAGATTGATACAACTTCTGCAATACCTGAACCTAAAAGAAACACCTACGAGCTGCCAATGTCTCTTACAGATTACGAAGAGAGTCACTCTCGTCCACCTTCAGAAGCAAATGAAAGCGTCGAAGGAAATTATGAGTACAAATTTCCCTCGATGCGACGAGCAAGGGAGGATGAGCCTAGCGAAGCCATTCAACTGCCTATTGACATGTCAGGTGCAAGGGAGGATGAGCAAGATGAAGCCAATCAGCCATCTATCTGTATGCCCCAGACAAGCCAAGATTTTTCTGACTCAACGGATGAAGTGCCTCAGATTGATATCAGGAACAGGAAAGTTACGATACTCCATATGATTCTGAGGAAGAAGAAAATGTAGATAGGGTCCTTCGAGATAGAAGCCAGTTACGACCACCTGCGAGGTACGGTGACTTCGTATTAAATTTGAGTTCCTTCGTTGAACCCAAGACTTACAAAGAAGCATTGAGAAGCTCTCAGAAGGAGAAATGGCTGAAAGCTATGGAAAGCGAGATGAAATCACTGTCTGAAACTAAGACCTGGATTTTGGTGAACTTGCCCAAAGGTCGAAAACCAATTTCATGTAAATGGATCTATAAAGTTAAGACAAATGCGGATGGAAGTCTCGACAAATTCAAAGCTAGGCTAGTGGCTAGAGGATTCACTCAAAAGGAAGGAGTTGACTTCTACGAAACTTTCAGCCCTGTGGCAAAGCTAGCTACAGTCAAACTGATCATAAAAATCGCAGTTGATGAAGATCTTGCTCTAACACAGTTTGATGTTGCAACGGCATTCCTCAATGGTTCACTTGATGAAGATATTTATATGAACCAACCGGAAGGTTATAGTGACGGAACAAACAAAGTGTGTAAACTTCTGAGAAGCCTGTATGGCTTAAAGCAGGCTCCAAGATGTTGGAACAGATGCATCGTGGATTACTTGATCAGTATTGGATTTAAGCAATGTCAAAATGATCCCTGTTTATTTGTGAGAGTTAAACAAGGTGCCAAAATCATACTTGCGTTGTATGTGGACGACGGTTTGATCGCTGCCACGAACCCTAAGGATTCAGAAAGATTTTTAGCTGAATTGAAGAAACGGTTCAAAATAACCGTAAAACCTGCGTCATACTACTTAGGTATGGAGATATTAAAGCATGAGGATGGTATCAAGCTTACGCAGAAGCATATTATGCTGAGAAATTGCTAGAACGCTTTGGAATGTATGAATGTAAATCTGTGAGCACTCCTATTATCAAAGATGCTACAGCACAACCAATAGCAACCGATGAGGAACTTAAATTCCCGTACAGAGAAGCAGTTGGAGCACTTATGTATCTGATGACTGGATCTAGACCGGACTTGTCTTATGCTATCAGTGTTGTTTCGCGCAATCTCGAGAATCCCAGCCGGGAGGATGTTACAAAAGTAAAGCGTATATTCCGGTACTGTTGATTATGGTCTAATTTACCGAAAAGGAAATAAAGGACTACTATGCTACAGTGACTCTGACCATGGAGGAGATAAACAGACAGGACGCTCTACATCAGGTATCCTTTGCACATACTCCGGTGGAATTATATCCTGGGCCAGCAGGCGCCAGACCTGCGTAGCGATCTCGAGCACTGAAGCCGAACTAGTAGCGGCCAGTGAAACTGCAAGGGAGATGATCTGGTTGAAAAGGCTGATCATAGAAGTCTCCCAACTGAATGGGACTCCAAGCCTTTTGGTGGACAATGATGCAGCGATAAAGATATCCCAAAATCCTGAATTGCACAGGAGAACCAAACATATAGCGCTTAGGCACTTCTACATCAGAGAATTGGTGACCAACAAGGAAGTCCAAGTGAAATATACTCCAACTGAGTATCAATGTGCAGATATGCTGACAAAACCAGTAAGTGGGCCAAGGCTTCTTGTACTTCTAAAGAAGATTGGCCTGATGAGCACTGATTAGTAACAGTGATATCAAAAAGGGAGGATGTTGAAGGAGGTTTCATATGCTGATATTGAAACTATACCCTTTTTATTTTTCTATTTTTGATAACTGCTATTAAGACAGTGTCACTCATATTTTTTTTTCATTGAGTAAAATATTTAGTTATATTGATTTGTTTCTATATTCAATCCAGACGCTTCAACAATGTAGGCTTAGATGTTTAAAACTACGCAACGGATTTTGATGACGGTTTTTTTAATAGATAGAGTGATTCAAGAGGAAAGTGTCAGTATATAATTTGCGGGCGGGCGAAGCCGCGGGCATCAGCTAGTAAATAAATAAATAAAGATTGGAAAATATAACTAACATTGATGCAAAGCAGGGTTTCTTTCAGCTCATGCGTCAAGATGCTCAGTTGCTTCTCCTGAGGAGCCAGCTGCGGTATACCTCCAGCTCGCTTCTCCACGCTGCATTGCGGTGCAAGCTTCAGGTACTATGGACAGCAAGACAGTGCATTAAATGATTATAATATTAGTGAAGGTTTTCCTTCGGGGAAGATTCTTCTTAGCTACTTTTTAGGGTTCTTTATAGCTTTCCTTTTATTTCTAAAAATAATTCTAACTTAAGTCACTCTATTGACTTGAGTCCTAACTCTTAAACACTCTATCGACTTGAGTCTTAGGACTCAAGTCGACTCTTAAACACTGTCGAGTTGAGTCCTAACTCTTAAACAAACACTCTCGACTTGTGTCCTAACTCTTAAACACTCTGTCAAAATCCTCTTATTTAAATGAGTTTGCTTTTGTTTAAGACAAAATCGTTGGTCTAGTGGTTGCAAGTGCCACTGCTGTGCAAGGGGTCCTGGTTTCGATTCCCGGATCAAGTAGAAGTGTTATTGGGCTATCAGGAATTTATCAGGAGCGGCCACGGAGTCTGGACTCATGAATCATCCGGATGGAACCGCGGCATGATCTTTTTCTACAGATCGTACGGTCAAAAAAAGAAATATTCTTCCTTACAGTTCTCACTGCATTGCTGAGTTCTGCTTCAGGGTCAGCAACCTTTTGTTCAACCTGCTGCGGCTTCCGCTCCGCTTGGGGCGGCATTTTGATAAACGATTACTAAAATATAGAAATACAATAAAATAAAATAATAGATTCTAATGTCTTGTAAACAAAAAGGTTTTCGTAACACGTTCAAGTTGACAACTTAGTTGGTTTTGAAATGTATTTTTCTTCTTTATTTTTGACATTCTTTAGGAGGTTGACGGGTTAAAGAGTTTTGTTGCATTCTGGATCAAGAGCTTCTCGTGATCGCGTAAGAATCCTGTTTTATCCTGAAGGTTGTGTAATGCCTTCTGCTGACTAACTTAAATAATATTTAAGAGAAGTCCCTATCACCACACGACTTCTTAAAGCCCAAAGAACACCTGGCTCCCGGAAATTAACAACAGTGGCCTTTTTGGAAACCTCTGAATCGATTAAGTACCCAAGTAGGCCGCTGCAAACATAACCTGGCAAAATGGGGTATAATTGATTCTTCCAACACCGAGTGCGAGTGCGGCGCTCCGGACCAAACAGACCAAACAGACCCAGACGCGGATACAGGATTTTCTTTAAGGGGGGGCAATTTTTGGAAAATTCATTAAAAAATATGATTTCTTTTGATAATAAATGAGAGTTACTTTACAGAAATCCATGATATGCAAGGTACAAGGGGGCCGCCAGCTTTTGGGCCAGAGGGGGGGGGGGGGGGAGGGAGCGTGGCGAGATATTCTTACACGGCACCTTGCCTTGGACTGGTTAGAATGGTTTCGAACGTTCTTCTAGGAGTTACTTGGTCAAATTTTAGATTTTAAGAAAAAGATGGTTTGTAGAGCGAGCGTAGCGAGGTCGAAAATTTTAACACTTCCTACCGACCTACTGGAGTTACCTGGGCCTCCGGTTCAGGGGGAGGCAATTGCACCCATTGCCCCCCCCTGTATCCGCGCCTGGCCCCACCTGCTGGAGTGTCCCAGGTGTCCGTCTACCTGCACTTGACGACCTGTACAGCTCCTCTACCGCTGGAATAAACGTGCCCACCTACTGGGCTCACACCACACCGTGTGATTGGAAGGAAAATCGATACGATAAGACGAAAAAGGAGACCTAAATAACACTACACCGTGTATCTTACACAGTATGGCCTTTCAGCTCTAAGTATTTGCAAGTGCAAGTGCGCCAGATAATGCCTATGACTAGGATACAACGGATTCACCTCTGCCTACCTTTTGTGGATTACAAGCGCGATGTTACTGCATTTGCTCTGGATGGCCCCTAAGCACTTTGAGAGCGTTCTCGGTTCTCGTTCGTTCAAAATCTGATTTCATGTAATGGGGAGACACACTGTGGAACTAATGGCGCTAGCATAGCTGGTTCTGGTAACATCGGTAACATTGTCATTGGTTGAAAATGTGGTAATGTAATTTTAAATTTCAAAATAGCTTAGCCTCATTGGTCAGATTGAGACCAACTATGGTGGCGCCATCTGAGATTATATGTGCCTGTGTCTCCACACACATCATCACAGAACACATGAAACAGACAGACACACATACAACAGAAACCAGAAACACACACACAGTATATGAAATCAGATTTTATTAATCTTTAAAAAATTACAAATTCGATTCGTCAGATTCTTCTAAGTGAAAGGCAAAAACTTCTTCAAGAAGTTTTACTGGTTGAAGTCGTATTGGTTCAGGCCCCGTACGATGAGATGCAAATCAACGTTGCTGATCAGCCCGTCCCTGTTGTTAGTTGGCCGTTTTTGAAAACTGAAGGTAGCCCGTGCCCGCAGGGTTCCTGTCTGAAACTTTTCATAGTGTACATTTAGCTTTCTCATCACTTAGTCAGTTCAAGTTTTCTAAAATGCCGGTTGGTCTCGCCTACCATCGAGTGCTTCCGAGGATAATAGAAACTTTACCCTACCAAACTAACTTTTAAGTAGTTTTTTTAAATAACTCTTCACTACATCAGGTTCTGTATACCTCTGAGCCGCAATAAAAAAAGAGCCCACAGAAAATTCGAAGCTGTATTATCCACGAACCAGCTCTTTGTCCCGTGCTGGAGAGGACCGGTACTCTAGCACAGAGAGCAACCTGTGTCCCAGCGCTGGGAATAGTGCTACTGCTTACCTATAGGACAAGGGACGACAGAAAGTCATCATCAGTCTCCTGCCCTTATCCCAAATTATTTGGGATCAATAAAGACTCCTAAAGGATTGGGTACATATAAAGTGCATCGTTAAGTGAGGGAAAAAAAGCATTCACTGGTAATCTCTGAATCTGCGGTCAGTCACGTAATCAGGGACGCGTGTATACTTACCTACTTATTTGGATCATTCCCACTAGTTCTACTACACAGTTCTACGGTACGGTAGTTCTACGGTCCTACGATTTCAGGTAGTAGGTACTTAAATCTTAGAACTAATGGGAACAAAATGTCCCATTAGTTCCACTGTTCCTTAATACAATTTTACGGTAGAACTAGTGGGAATTATCCACTTAATTAGTTTAGTTTGTAATTAGTTTGCGTAGTGTACTGCTATAAGTTAAACTATTATAATTTTGCAAGTGTTGTGCACTTCTATAATTGACAAGTTCACTGTAATCTGAAAATTCTACTGTGTTTATTGTATGTGTATTAGTGAATAAGTTGTTGGAGAGCCATACTACATCAGCCCATAACGTCCACTGCTGGACATAAGCCTCTCCCATGATGGGAGGAATTTGCCGTAATCTCCACGCTTGGCAGGCGGATTGGAGATCTTAGTGATGAAAGACTAACAGAAAACGCTGCTGCCCATTCTCAGGTCTACGGAGGCGCAAGGTGTTCTGCCTCAGACATTAGTCACCTTATACGACACCCGTGAGTGTAATAGGTTGGTTCTATTCTACTCTGCCGGATACCACACGGCTAACTCCACCTCGGCTGGAGAGCCATAAATAAATAAATTAGCGCAGCATGTCTTCTTCCATGCTTCTCTATTACTCGTCATAAAGGAACGTGTCTCATCAGACACCTCTTTTCTAGCCATATTCACACAGTCCATCTAACGTTTCTTTGGTCTTCCTCTACTCTTATTATAATCATCCACATTCATACTCAACACTTTCCTAACGACATTGTCTCCATTCCTAAGTAAGGCATGTGATGCTGAGGAATGGAACTTGTGTGGTAATCGGTTGTCATGAATAGTCATGATATACTGATACCATGACTATTCATGACAACCGATTACCACACAACTTCTCAACCAAAGTAAATAAAAATATAATTACAGTTTAACTCATTCTTTATTTATTAATTCCATAAACATAATTAATTATTTATTTTTATAATGATATTTCTAGTCACTATTAAGATCTTATAAATTACGATTATTAAGTACCTACATACTTATGAAAATGTGTTTAATAAGTACACTTGCACTCATGTAGTAAAATAATTATGTAATACTAAATCATTCAAATGGATTTATTACATTACAAAAAAACAACTTTTTTGAAGACTCTTCTCTGGTGAAATACTGCTTTTAATATTACTCTCTAGGAAAACAATCAGTCATTTTTAACATTTAAAAATGAAAATGTTCCCTAAATAGTATTTTATGGAAAGTGAAGAAATTGTTTGTACAGGTAATTTAACAAATCCAAAGAATTTATAGAAAAATGGAATGACTAAGAAGTTTCACTCGCCATAACAGGGTTTTGTGCTAAATAGAAAATAAAGTAATACAGAAAATTATTATTGTTAAAATTAAATGTTTTGCAAATTAAATTTCGGATATAGCAACTATAAAAAACAATATTATAATTCAATAATTATTAGTTCAGTCTTAAAAATAAATTAAGTACATTAATATCTCTTCCGAATAAGTGATGGAAATTATTACAAATTTATATCTTATTACGATGACAAAAAGTATAAAGTTGATAGTGCAACTACCTATAATACATATAAACCGCATATAAATAAATTCTGCAATAATTAAATTGCTTTTGCATCATCCTATTGCATTGTTAAGCAAAATAATAATATCATAGAAAACAGAAAAATGGAAAATAATAATGTGCTGGTAAAAATACGCTGACACCAGCGCCCCTACCGGTTGAAGTTGGAACTCAGTAGGTGTTTAAGTATTATATTTTCGTCATTTTCTAATAATCTATGAATAATGAAACAGAATAATATGAATGTATGAATTACTATTATTTCATTGTCAACTTCGAAGCTCATTCTAGTTTAAAACACAATTCATTAAATATTTTTATATTTAAAAAAAAATCTCTTGGATTATTTTAGGAATTTATTTTGGATCTGAACAGAGCAAAACAAAATTTTGTAAAACCATGTTTAAATTTTGGTATTGACAATCTAAACGATTACAAGAGATAGATTTTTAAATAACCAAACAGGTTTTGCACTATGTTGTATTTTAAGGTTATAATTTTTATTTAGAAAACAAATATTCAATAATTATGTATATATGTGAGCAATATAATATTATTTGATATACTTGAGCATGTTTATAAAAAAGGCATTTTACTATATTATTTGCAAAACAGAGTGTGTATATTATTATAATCTCTTTTTCTGAACCTATTCTTACTGAAAAAAGTACGGTAAGATTTTGCACTCATAGATAATTTATTTAACATGCAGAAATGCACTGTTTGAGAATATTAATTCTGACTATTAATTCTGACTGTTGTTATTGTTATGGAGGTAAATGTGCCCTCATTTATACCTAAATAGATAGAAAACTGTTGCCAAACCTGGCTGGAATCACTGCCATACACAAAAATATCTATAAAAAATGTTGTTGAACTTGGCTGTGCACACTGCCACGCCCAAATTGCGTTGCGATGACCATTTTTGTATCGATAGTACTTAAATTGACTTTTTCTTTTACTTACGATTTAGATAAATATTTATTATTTTAACTAAATACCATACTTGTTCGGCCAACAATAAATTGATTTTGTTTTCCATATAGTTTTTTTCATGTCCGTGTGAAAATCCACCAGAATATTTTCTAAGGCTGTATCGGTATTTTAATAAATACAATTGACATTTCTATAGAAAAGGCACTTTACAAGGCCAGGTACTTTTAAGGCACAGAACAATAATTGAGTACCAACTACATTACTATTGCAAAACATTTCAAAATATAGTTATATTTAAATAATTATGTGATATTTTATTATTATTCGTGAAATACGCTACACACAAATTATTCTAGAAATTCCACCAGATCATGATAAATTCGCGTCTGTTTTTTATACTACTGGTCAATTTCGATATTGGCCGGTGAAAGTGTGACATTGTCTTGGGTATTCTATATAAAGTTTTTCAGAGAAATCAAGTTTTAAATGACGTAATTAGACGGGGTCTTTCTCCACGTTGGTCTCGTTAGGTGGATCAATTTCTAGGCCAGGAATAGTATTGTTGCATTTGGAGTCTGAATTTGTGCCTAATTATACCGGATGAATTTTTTATCACCCAAAAAAAATGGTTATATTAGGTGAACGGAGTAGAAGCTTATGGCATACCTAGTTTTTTCTTATCTTTTTTACACAGCTTAGAAAAAAATTGATCTATCATCAAAAAACGCTACAAATTTCAAGTAAACTTTTCATATTAGAACAAAGAAAGAGAAATTTGGAAAAAAAAAGAATCGAATTTCAAATCATAAGCAATACGCGTATGATTTGAATTTCGATTTTTTTGATTTTTTTATTTTCGAAAAATAAAAAATCTTAGTTTGCTATTTGCTTCTACTCCGTTCACCTATTTATACCCTTTTTTTGGAAAGTGATAAAAAAGTCATCCTGTATACTGAGCTCGCAGAACAAAAAATGATCGCATGACGATCATTTTTTTGTTCTACACCATACATACCTTCTAGTTACGGAGATATTGGGGGTCAAAGTTCCAACTTTTTGACAAGTTTTTTTTTAAATACAAGTTTTTAATGTAAGAATTTTACTTTAAAAACCTCCACGACTCACGAAAAAAACTGAAATGACTTATTTTCTGAGAGTTTCAAGTTTATGTAAAACCTAAGGCAGTTTTTTTATAAAGGATGTAAAAACCTCTTAACCAAGCTGAAAGGCACTTGTTCTCCCCGTCATTGCGATATTTTTTTTCTTCTACACCATACCTGGGAACCTTGTAGTTACGGAGATATTGGGGGTCAAAGTTCCAACTTTTTTAAAAAGTTTTTTTTTCTTTTAATTTTTTAGTAAGATTTTTACTTTAAACACGACCCCACGACCCCCGTACTATTGAATCCATCCATCAGCACAATGTTTTGAGGGCGTCACATTGAGTTCTACCACAAAACATGATTTTTCTCCCCAAAAAAAAGTCGTTTACCAGCAATAATTTTTGCATAAAGTTACTTATTTTGATGTACAGAATGCTTGGTTGAGGGCTTCGTGATGAGGTCTTTTATACCCTGTGTATAGTGCTCGTACATACCTACTTCAGGGGTTCCATTGCCAAACCCTCCGAGGAAAACGGCCTTTATGTCAATTTGATCCGTAAACAATGTCAAAAATCACCGGACAATGAAAACAAAAGACGTCAAAGTGGAGCCTACCAGTATTCTGTAAAACATTAGTAAGTAATGTAAATAATATGGCTATTAAATGTTCTTCATTAGTTAGCAATCTATTTCTATTATGTCTAAAGGCCTGTCTTACCACTTTTTAATAACTTATTTAGTTAAAGAGACTGAGTAATACCAGGTTAGAAAATAGTTTCAAACCTTGTTTTTTTTTTAAGGCAACCCTAACTTGGTGCAGCTACGAAAATTCTTTCTATAAATAACTGCGAGGTCCCATAGACAATGTCCACAGAGGTCTACCGTTCGTTTCAACTTGCTTACTATCAAATAAGATTTTTTCTAATAGAAAAATCTAATTATAATTTTGCCTGAATCGGGCTTTTAACCCTTCAGGCTAGCAAGACCATTCAAAACCAATCCGTGTAATTTTTCATTCTTTAGATTTAAGGTACTTGGGTATTACTCGGCCTCTTTCAAAGATATATTTTTATTAAATTATCGCAAAACTACCTAATTCGTATCCTCCGTGGTAGAAACAGGCGATAAAACTAATTTTACACTTTAGGTGCACCAAACATCTCACTTAAAGTGAAGGTTTACGTATAAGTACCAACTAAACATACATAGTTCAGGTAATCTCAATTATTAAAACGTTATTTACAAATAAAGCAATGTAGGTAAGTTAAGTTTTAAAATGGCTGACGTATTAAAATGGCGGATTATTATGACTTAATTTTAGGTTAGAGTTCATGTTCGTTTCACATCGAATCGTATCTAAAATATCGTTAGTCGAGACGAGGACAAAAGATGTTGAATCTCTTGGATTTGTCCGTCTAAATAAACTTATCTGTTGTACTAAATCCGCCCTACCGGGTAACAAGAATGCCCAAATGCTCATACCAGCCATTTTACAGTGAAAAACTAAAAAGACACAGTAAAACATTAAAAATTAAACGTAAACTAACTATAAACAATCTAATTACGATACTAACTATCACTGCGATAGTGTAAACATCACACGGTTTATAAAATAAAATTAGAAAATAACCTAAAAACTCGGTGATTGCGGACGCGTCCGTACGGTAAGCCAAAATGGCGGTCGCTGCGATCAATTTTGATAGATTTTTGTACAAAAGTATTAAAAATAAACTGTAGGCAGCTGGTAATGTCGATGGATGGTAATATTTGATGATGATAAGGTAGAGTGTTGATATGGTCGAGTGGTCTATGGCTTCATAGAGGCGCACCAAGAGTGGGGTACAACAGATCACCGGTGAAAAAATCCAAGGAGTCGAGAGGCCCTGGAGGCGGGGGGAGGCTGTTCTGGAAGCTTCCTTCTCTTCTCTTGCGTGGTCAGCTTGTGTTTCATTTGCTCGTCGATGAGTTCTTGCATGTCCATCTGAAATATTGAAAGGGATTTTTTAGTAAAATCTTGAAAATATTAACCAAATTCAGTCCTACACTACACAAGCTAAGAAATTCCAAATTAACCTGATGCGATGGGTCCTATGTCTTACGCGCTATCGAGATAATTATTTTAATATGTTGTATCAAAAGATAAAAAATCTTTGACTAATTCCAATATTTCTTCAAATACGATAACGCAGCTTATGACCTTAAACTTGAAAAACATCAGAGTTGCACGGCACTATTTCATTTAGTTCCACAACTTAACATTTATTAGGTAGTTATTTTAACGATTCTTTTAAAATAAATTAGTCAAGCCTTTTAAAAAAAGGTTTAAGCACTTCACGTTAATTTTTAATAAACTGTCAGATCCAAAACTTATGATTAGTAGTTAGTAGACCGCGACTGATTCAGGAAAGCATCTTTTTAATTCGCAAGTTAAAACGGATTCTTCAGAAAAAACTTCTAACATTTGCACAAAATGCACAAAGTATAGAGCATTTTTGCTGCTTTTTCGCAAAGAAGGGAAATTCTCACCGGGATTATTGCTATACACACTTGCATTCTCAATGCATGTTTGATTTGCGTGATTTACGGTGATGAGCAGATGATTTAAATAAATAAACTAAGCCATGGTTTACGAATTTCCTTTGAAATGCTTTAGATTGCGATAGAGAAGTCCCTTTTGCAATTTGGGTGCACGAGAACCTTTACTAGAGAAAAATAGAACCTACGTTTGTGGTATAAGTACCAAAGTACCATATTCCACGTTTTACTACATACCTGCCACTGTTCCAGTTGCTGCCCAAGGTCCACCTTCTGGCGAACAGCTTCGTACAGCTGACTGTTGGCTTGCATCAGCTCCACCCTGGTCTTGGCGAGGGAAACCTGAAAAATTGGAATGGCACATTTATCATCCGCAGTGATGCACATACAAGGATGAAAGGAGCAAATCTTGAATACTTGATTTAGGAGTAAGGTAAGGTAAGTAATAAGGTAAGGTAAGGTGAGTTATTATTTTGCCAATAAAGTAGAAGTATCTGGCGGTTTTTGTCTATTCCATTAAGGTCCAGTGTTTATAAGCAATGCAACAGCATCACCTCAACTCTATCCGTTTCGTTCGACTCATTCTATGAATCTGCATACTGTAACGCACACTTATTATAAACATCGTTAAGGGCTCGTGTAGGATCAGGATCAGTTATTTAAAATAAGTTGAGCTGGTGCCTATCTGAAGCAGTTCTTATAAGTGCCTCATGAACTTATGCCACATTTTTATGTCGATTTGGTTTTGCTACTGCTTGATTCTTTCAAGCCGTTTTGGTATTTTATGTCGATTTGGTTTTGCTACTTCTTGATTCTTGTAGGCCGTTTTGGTATTTTATGTCGATTTGGTTTTGCTACTGCTTGATTCTTTCAAGCTGTTTTGGTATTTTATGTCGATTTGGTTTTGCTACTGCTTGATTCTTTTAAGCCGTTTTGGTATTTTATGTCGATTTAGTTTTGCTACTTCTTGATTCTTGTAGGCCGTTTTGGTATTTTATGTCGATTTGGTTTTGCTACTGCTTGATTCTTTCAAGCCGTTTTGGTATTTTATGTCAATTTGGTTTTGCTACTGCTTGATTCTTTTAAGCCGTTTTGGTATTTTATGTCGATTTGGTTTTGCTACTGCTTGATTCTTTTAAGCCGTTTTGGTATTTTATGTCGATTTGGTTTTGCTACTGCTTGATTCTTTTAAGCCGTTTTGTTCTTTTTTGGGGTATTCGTTTCAAGGCCTGAAATCTTTGTAACCCTTACCTCTGCAGCCTTTTTCCTCTCCATGGCCTCGTCTCTCTCCTGGCGCGCCTTCGTAACCGCCTCGTCGTTCTGCAGACTGCTGTAGTTAGCATCGTTCAATAGTCTGTCTCGCTCCTCAGCAGCCGAGCGCAGTTCCACATCGGCGACCGACAGCTGGAATAAGGAGAAATACATAAATGTTAGTGACACTGGTTTTCAAAATGGACTGAAAATAATACTCTATCTGAAAATAAATACTTAGAACATTATAGTAGTTTGTGGGCTTTTAGACAAGTTTTTTTTTTCTCAAACCCATCATTTTAAGTGCCTTACTTCAAAAGGATTTGTAAAATCTACAAAGCAGTTGTAAATGCAACGTTAGCTGTCCCTACAACATTTTATTTCAGACAAATGATCACAGAATTCCTTAAAGGATACCTAGATAGATACCTGTTGTATCTAACTAAAATAAATTAACGTCGAAAACTTTCTAAAACACGGGCATGTGTGTGCTAACAAGTCCGTGCTGAGTGATTCCTTTAAAAAAAGCAGACTGCTATTTAACTGCCAAATCAGAAAAATTTGAAGCGAAAAGAGGTACTATCGTGGACACTCCCGCCCGATCATCGTGGACACTCGCAACATAGAAACGCTCTCTATGTCTAGCCCCACCCCGATGACTTTGTATAGAAACAATAAATGAAAGACAATACCGATCGGCCGAGCCGCACTGACGACGCACGCGAAATGGGAGTTATTGTTATTTTGTGCGCCAAATTGACGCTTTCCTAATAGGCCTAAACTTTAAGGGGGCGTGGCTCGGCGCTTCCACATGATTTAAGCGAAAATATTTTTAACTGATCAGGTGGAAAAGACCACGACTGTACATTGTTCATGACACATACAAATTTAGAAAGACCCTGTATCCAAGGTATGAGTAACAGAAACAAAGCTCAACTCATCATCATCATCATCAGCCTATTAATGTTCCCACTGCTGGGACACAGGCCTCTTCTCTATGAGAGGGAATGGGCTATAATCCACCACGCGGGCCCAGTGTGGATTGAAGCTCAACTATTTCTAAAATTTCCTTAGCTAGATTATGGGATCCGGATTAGATATGTACCCACTGTTATATTTTTTATAGAAGTCAGATACGGCGTTATTCCTTATACACATAGTTTAACCAACATATCAGATATACACACACTTCATTCACGACAACAATATTTCATAAACTCCTCCCACAAACGTTGTTTTCTCCGTAACTCCCACGGTATATTTCCGCATCACCCGATCGTTCCACGTATTGCCCGGGCGCAGTCCAACCACTATTGTCTGTGCTTGCGCATTGTACAGCATCGTTTTGTGATTTCGTATGTTCTTTAGAATTTATTATGGTAGTTGTTATTACAACTTAGGGAATCTTAATTAACTCTTAAGTATTAGGTTTATATAAATTTGTTAGTTGAATAGATCTAGTGTGGAACATCTACGAGTCAAACCAATTTACTGGTGTCGATTCTGTTGTGCACAAACTAAACTTAATTTAGGCTATTGCTATCTTTTACTAAAAGACAGTACGAGAAAAGGACGGCTATAGCTATGAACTAAGTTATAGGTGTCAAACTAGTTTACGCCTTGCGCTTCACCGTGTTTTTAGTCGACATGTTTTTACGTGCACCCTTCATTTGTATGGAAATATTAGTTCAAACTAGATTTGACAGCTCTAAATTACGTCCGTCTCTTTCTCGTTTTATTAGAGAGAAAAATATAGCAATAGCCTAAATTAAGTTTAGTTTGTGCACAACAGAATAGAGGAGTTCATGGCTAGATCCACCGCACAGATTGATCTTCAAGGGTAAGCAGCGCTTGCCAAGGTCTGTCCGTGGATGGGTGACCATAGATTACGTATTGAGTTTCTTCCTTGCCTCGGAAAGCACGTTAAGCCGCTGGTCCCGGCTGTTATTGTACATCTTCGACAGTGCCCCAAAAGTCTGACAACCAGCCTTACTAAGGGGTGCCAGTACTAATTGGGTTGTGGAGGGCAGTATAGGCAGTCGCTCCATGTAAAATACTGATATTCAGCTGAATCAGGTGAAGCTGGAAGTCGACCCCAACATATTAAGGAAAAGGCTAGGCAGATGATGATTTGTATTCAAAGCTCAAAATGATATTTTTGCTCCTTATTAGACTGCGGATCTTAGGAACAGAAGTTTCATCACTAACCTAAACCCGTGAAATGATTCAAGCCAAAGAAAATCAACATAAAACACATCAAAAATGATCGCGGCTGTAATAACCCAACAAATGACCAAATAAAAAAAAAGAAAGTGGGCCATAGCATGTTACTCACACATTTATAGGTAGATCATAGGTAATGTGAGAACTAGCCTTAATACATTATTAAAAGTACGTGTAAAAAAGAATAAAATACTCTTTGTTGTAAGGCTTGGGACACATTAGCGGTATGGTTATGAGGTTTATGGTGTTGCAAGAAGTTTATGACGTGTGTGGTGAAGGAAAACATCGTGAGAAAACCGATGTTCTAGAATCAGAAATTCAAAGACATAGTGACATCCACCAACAAGTAGTGGGCTCGCGTGGTGTATGGCCCACTCGCCCTCACAGAGAGGAGACCTGTGTCCCAGCAGTGGGAACGCTATAGATTGACCATGCATGATGTAGATAAATTAACATCGACGTACACGGAAAAGGTTTTTATCAGTTTTAGACACATTTCTGAATCACCATTTCCGGGAACTGAGTGAGTAAGAAAACCTAAGAGTACCTATCTAGAAATATCTAATTTAATTGGAATTGTAATTTGAATGTGTACTTAGATGGATAACCGCCGGAACTTCACGCTCGAAGCCCGAAGGACCAAGTTTTAGTCGTCATTGAGTTTAAAAATAAAACTGCGAAAAGGTTTCTCTTGGATTCTGTATAACTAGGGGCACATATCATAAATATCTAGACCTGAAACCATCTTCTGCTAGGCTGTCTTTTGGTATGTTGTCTATAATTATTTCACATGGGACTGGGACATAACATCGCAACCCATGGCGCAAAAGCTACTCATTTAAATGCTGCGCTAAACCCATGAATTATTAAGTTCATCAACCTTTCTCATTATTTTTACAAATATCTACCACTTCTAAGCAACTATACCAAAATAACGACAAAAAAACTAAATTAACAATCACTCATTTTAAATACCGAATCAAAATGGCGTCGGCACAAAAAGGCGCGAATTCTACAAAATGCCTGCTAACGTCCGAGCAAAGGTGATTGACCTTTGTGACGTGTGACTACGTCACTATGGTCACGCCATGCGGTTAACTTGCAGTCTAGTCTAGAATTTTAGATCGCTGGCTTGGATTAAAACCTAAGGTTATAGTTTAGAACCGGGTATTTTCGTCTAAAGATCTGATAAGTTTTGTAAGACCTTGCTTATTACAATTGGTTGTGGAAATTCAAGGTTGTATATTTTTTCAGTATAGTGCTTATTTTAAGACTGATTTGCACGTATATTCATGCAATAATCAAGTTAGCACAACTGCTAACTTGGGATAAGTAGATTTACTGTCCTGCAGTAATATATGGTCTGCTACAAAAAAAACCCTGATGGAAGACCCTATTAAACACTTTGCCCGATGAGGATAACCTCAAACCTCATAGGTTTAAACTAAAAAATACAAACAAATACAAATGACAAATACAAACACAACAAAACAAATAAAACAAATAAACATAAAAAATAAACTTCAAATATTATGGCTAGTAGTATAGTGTTCTGGACCATCCCTAGTTCCAACGGTTTTTTTTTTTCATAAAATACTAGTTTTTAAGGCTATAGCTTTATTGTAAATACCTCCATGGCCCGTTCTCTATTCAATATATCCATCAGCACAATGGTTTGAGTGAGGTACATTTAATTTTAACGTAAAACGTGATTTATCACCCCAAAAAAAATCTTTTCACAGCAATCTTTTTTTGCGCAGGGTTACTTCGTTTGCTGTACAGAAGATTATTTAACTAGTGGGGATTTCTGGAAAAAAAAGTAACGATCCCCTCTGGTAGGGATTTGTCGGTGGGGATTTCTGGAATAATCCAATGTTTCGTTGACGGCACCGCTAAAGGCCCATTTACACCTTGTATACTAATCGTGTTCCATATTAATTTGATTTCAACCATTACAGTTACGCAAAGAAACCATTTAACGGTGCTTTAAAATATTCATACAATTAAAGCAATGAGGTAGGTAATCTTTACGCATATATTTCTACAACAGTTGAGGTCATTATGGTTAAAAATATAATTACTTATATAAAAAGTCTAACACACTTTCATTTACATTAGAATTTGACCGAAAATTGCTAACCTGTATAAATTGAACTATGAAAGTTTAAAGAAGGGACGTTATATAAATGGCCATAGGCCGGACGTGACGGAAAATGTTGGGAACTTAAGAGTATTGGCCCTATGAGTGGTCATCAATTTACTTGATGAGTTGGGAAACCAACATGCGAAGGGCATGGTGTTCAAACTGGGTTTGTTTCATTACATAAACACTTAACTAATACAAAAACCTATCTGCTGCGAAGTGGTTTTTGTCATGAATTTCCTGAAATATTCAAGAGAATAAATTAGTATTCCATGTGTATGTAAGCCAATAGGCCTGTGTCCTGAAAAAATCTAGTTAGTCTGTCAGTTAGATTATCAAAAAATATTTAACACGTATTTTTTCTTTTGTTACGTAAACCAAAATTCACACCGTGCTATAATTTTTAGTGCGTTGTAACGTCATGAGCCCCCACTCTCGAGTTTTGATGCGTTTTATCTGTGTCAATATTCATTGATATACAAATACAAAAAATACGTGTCCATTATTTTCCAATACTTTATCTGACGGACTAAATAGATTTGCAATATATTGATGGTGGAAACTAGCCTATTGTGGCGATGTCTACAATTCAAAATGTTTGAGAAAGGCGACAACTAGATGATTAAAAGTATGAGCAAACATTTCAGCTGCTTTTACTTACAGACACATTAAACTACATTTCAATTACATTGCATTTTTTAAAACATTTACATACAAACGATGCATACTATTTAGGTACCATTTAAAAAACCGCTTATTTATCAAGCTTGAAATCTAGACTCCTTTCGACTTTAGTAGGTATGTCCTCATTGTTCCACTAAATGACCTCACTGGTTTCCAAATCCTACCATAAAACAAGAACCAGTTTTTATTGTACTCCTCACATGTATTGCCCAAGGATGGTCGTAAGAGCCTATTTTATTGCCCACGCGTGGGCGTGGGCGGGTTACTCACGACAACAAGATCTAGACTTTTGTTAGGCTCACCTTGGTTGAGACAGATTTGGTTAAGTAGTTTTTTAGATCAGCTTTTAGGCAATGACAAAACTACAATTGCTTAGTTTAAAAGAAAATAGAGAATTTTCAATGAGTTGAATTGAAATAGGAAGACATAAACAGAGTAAAATATCAATATCTCTACAAAATTCCAAGTAGTGTTTATAAATAACATTTATAGGTATGTGTTTGTGATTGGGTTAGAGGCACAGTTTTACAATTCATACAGTTGCGCAACGAATGTACTTCCGTGGAGCAACGGCGGGGATCTTGCGGGGGGTTGGGCGACGCGGTACGCGCTCTACGATCTCGCGCAGTTCATAGCCTTGGACGTTTAGGGCCGACGCGTCTGTGTAAATCGTTGTTAATACTATTAATAATCGTTATAATATAACTTGAATATAATGGTGTACACTTGTTGCGTATACGGGTGTGCCTCGACGAGCACCAATAAGGATAAAAATAAAAAAAATTATAGATTTCCCCGTGACGAGAGGTAAGTTTATCTTCCTATAAATTCGAATTAGCTACCTAACCAAATAACCATCTAGTACCTACTATTACTATTTTCGTTTAAATTAGTAATACCTACCCGTCGTATATCTAGTACTAAAACGCCAAGTAGGTACGTAAAGACAGACCTTATGCCTTAGCCCTCCTATACCTACACCTATAGCTCTTCCGGCCAACTCTACTGCGCTAATTGTGAACGCAGGTACTTATATCAAAAGAATTGTTACGCGTTCCATACATGTTGGATAATTTATTACGAGAGCAATTTGAAAATGTGATTTTTTGTTTGTTGAGATATCTTGATGATTTTGGTACCAAATGAAAGGTCTGGGTCTAAAACCATTTTATCCGTTTGAATCATGTAAATTGGTCCACGCGTTTAGGAGATAATAATGAGTACCATACCGTAGGTATAGTAAAAATATAAAAAAACCTTAAAGTACTTAAAGTACAACTATATTAAAGTAATATAGGTACCATAAACTTGGATCCAATCCACGTCTTTTTTTGTTTTGTAAATATTTAGTTTTAAATAGTGTTTAAAATAGTATATATAAGTATGTCTTGTAAATTAATATTGAATTAATAATGTAAATAAATGATTACAAAATCACATTTCTTTTATTATTATTTTTTGACAACCCTTACACGCTTACGACTCAGAGCCTAAGTACCTACACGCGTGGCGGCATCGTTCAACATCAAAGGCGTTTCCCAACTGTATGCTTGTAAAACTGTGGTTAGAGGACTCCGAAGTCTCTAACGCAACCATACAATAATCATAAAAATCTGCAAGCTATTGGTCTTTAGAACCTTATTTCGGTAACAAAAAAAACATAGGTAGGTAGTCGATTTGTAACTATAGTCTGCGCCAGATAATTAGGAAATAAAGGTCATTAACCCGCATACATTTATTCAAATACATAATTCCGAAAACAGAAATAATGACATAAACTTGTCCCGAAACTACCTTTATCGTGATCCTTGACTTTTTCTAGTGATAAAAAAACGATTCATAATGTATTGTCGGGGTACCTATACGCAGAGAAATAAAGAAAAGAGCAATGACCTTTAATTCCTAATTATCTGGCGCAGACTATAACGTTTCTAACTAGAATTTAACAGCTTAGTAACCGGTCTACTTTCAGAATTTTTTTACGTTACGGACTGTTCATATGCAAAACAGAAAATTACTAATTAAATCATTGCAGTTTAAAGTAGCATGTTATTAAGTACACACCACCTAATCGAATGACAATGGGCACGTAGCCCCAAAAATGGTCACGTAGTATTAAACAGAAGAATATTTATTACATAACGCTTAAACAGCAAATGAGCTAAACTCTTGCGCAACAAATTAATGGTCGTAACGCTGGGTGACGCAAAATGCATTGCAGTGCACTGTCGAGCCTGCGTTCCGGGTCTCTATTGAACGTATAACGGTATTTGTGAAACTAAATAAACTGGCGTGCAAAAAAAACGATGTGTCTTAATTTTATTGGTTTTGTATCCGCTTCGTTTGATATTTTCTGGCTTTTTTCAGTGTTTTAATGTACAGTGTTTGTTGTGGAGCTCTTTCACAGGTTTAGATGAATTTTTAAACTTGGATCTATTCCATGTTTCAAATTATCAGACACAGAACTCACAGAAGTAACTAACATTGTTTTTTTTTCACAATTAATTTGACCGCGATCAAGAGCTATCAGGAATATTGATACTGCTCTTGAATATTGACTCACGGCTCTTGAACGCGATGAAATTCGCTCTAAAGTATCAACAAAATTGGTTACGTAGGCACCGTGTTTTTCAACATCACGCACACTAAGATCAAGATAACACAGCTGATCAACACAGGATTTCTCCAAATATTTTCCAATTAGCTGCACTTAGTTTAAGTATCTACTACTACTACTACAACAGCCCATAACGTCCATTGCTGGACATAAGCCTCTCCCATGATGGGAGGAATTTGCCGTAATCTCCACGCTTGGCAGGCGGATTGGAGATCGCAGTGATGAGAAACTAACAGAAAACGCTGCTGCCCATTCTCTGGTCTACGGAGGCGCAAGGTGTTCTGCCTCAGATATTAGTCGCCTTATACGACACCCGTCAGTGTAATGGGTTGGTTCTATTCTACTCTGCCTGATACCACACGGCTAAGTTAAGTATCAACTCTCCGATATTATCATTGAAGCGTAGCAGAGAGAGTCTATATTGGTACAGAACGTTACGAAATTGGAATTGCATTGGAGTTTAAAGATCTTAATGAACTTATCAGATAAACGATTGGAGTTGATTGGAGAATGGGCAGTAACTGTGCAACAAGATTCAGAGACACATTCAGAGCAAGAAGTCCTGATTTCGATTCCCGGGTCGGGCAAAGAGGTATTGGGTTTTGCCATCAGGAATTTCTCAGTAGCAGCCACGGTGGCTGGATTTTGTGTCCGGTTGATGGCAATAGGCTCGCCCCCTTTTACATGGGACTCAAATATAAACTGGCGAATTATTGGTGTACTAATAGGTATACCTCTGCCTAACTCTTGGGTATTACGATAATGAAATTAAAAATAAGTAATTCATCATCATCAGACATCTCTCATTCAGCTTGAAGTTCAGCAGGCCTATTACGTATCTCTGTTGACAGCTCGAAATGATAGTAACTGGGCTCAGTGTCCATCAAATAACTGTCAAAAGGTTAGTTTCGTATTATGTATGACCAGTAGCGATCATGACGTCATCGGTGCCCATCGTGGCTGATAGTCACCGTAACTCATTTTGACAGACGCTTTCGTTTCGATTCTTCTAATATTGCGATAATGTAAGCATACTGGGCATCAAATTGATGACAACTGAGTTTGAAGTGGCTTTCGTGAAAGACGTTACACCGTACCCGGTCTGTTAGTCACCGTAAAGTGATATCCACTCTGTCTAATACGTGATACCAATATTTTGACATTCTCGGTTATCATCAAAGTTTGGTGTACAACCGAAGCTTCAGTCACTGGAGATCAAAAAGATACGTAATAGCCGTACAGATAATAGTTTAGAAATACAACAACGAGCAGTTTTCTTTTGTGGTTGAATTAAGCTTGTCACATTTCGCAGGCTCTGATCCTATTACGGCCCACATGACTGGCAGTCTGACCACTAACGAAGGAAACCACTTAAATTCCTCACAAGATAATCCTTATAAGTCTGTTAGACGATCACGTTTTATTATCTGTAGCCTTGACTTCTGTTTTTGACGCACAAATTGTGAAGTTTTTTGCTTAGTAAGACAACACACTTGTTTTCTTGTAAGTTGATCTAATTAAGTCTTCTTCAATGCCAATTTGACCTATCGTTTTACGTACGTATCCAATTCTTGGGTATTTTTGCGCCGCACAGAGGGGTATTTGAGGCAAAAAACCGGTCAAAACTATATAAGGGCCTATATCATGTCAGTGTATAATAAAAAAAATATTTGCTTAAAAAAAATTGATTTATTAGTAAAAAAATACATTAAAAAAAAAATTGAAAAAACAAAAAAGTGTAACGAGCTGCTGTCCATTTCTGCTTAAAACTCGTCTTAAAATGCCTCAATGAACAAGACAAAAAAATCCCGTCTTCTGCTGGAAATGAAGTCAATTGAATTAATTTTCCAAAGTAGGTACCTACAAAATAAACAAACATAAAAATTTTTTTCGAAAACCTATACCTACTAACTTAAAAATTAAAAAAAAAAAATGGGGTATGTTGGGGGACGATTTTTTTTCAGTTTCTGCAAGGCAAAGGATCAAACTTTATTACTATGACTAAAATGTAGGGCGACAAAGACACTACATAAACAAAAACACTAAGTTATACAATTTTATTTAAAAAAATGTTTTTAAAAAAGGAATTTGCAAATTAACTTTATATAGTAAAACTTGAGCAGAAATGAATTGTAATATATTTTATTACAAAGTACATACCTTCAACTTCCATATCCAACATGGTATTTTGACGTTATTCACCCCACGAAGCCAAGTTATCACGAGAAATATTTAAAATAATCGAACGCCGAGAACAAAGACAACCGTAACACAAAATGACTGGGTTCTGACTGACAGTGCGGCCAGACCGCGCAGGTAGAGTGGGTTTGGGGGCAGCCCTTTGATAAACCGGTTATTGTACTTCATGAAACACGCAGTGTTTGTATCATTTAATTAATTTTAGAAAAACCACTTATGACCGGTTTTTTGCCTCAAATACCCCTTAGTGCGCCGGTTTTAATTCTTTGATTATTTTCATGGAATAATTACTTTTCGTGTTTTTTTTTGTTGATTTAAATGCATGAGGTGACGTTTAGGTACTCTCTACAAGTCTAACCCAGAGGACCTAGAGATGGGCAATCGATTTCAAAGCGTTAAGTTTTCCTACAACGTCTTTTCTGTACTTAGCTTTTGTCAGTCCCCTGTATGTTTGATTTTTTCATTATTTTAGCCGTTTACAGAATGTGATTTTGGATAGGCTCGTGTGTAAATTCAGGAAAAGTAAATAAAATAAATAAATATCGCTGGACATTACACACAGCGCCATCTAGTGCCACACTAAGCAACGAGGCTTGTGTCGTGGACACCAGATAGTTGATATACTACATAGATACTTTTTGTTTGTAAATACATACTTAGTATACATAGAAACATCCATGACTAGGAAACAAATGTCCATGCTCATCACACAAACATTTGCTCCTACCGGTATTCGAACCCGGGACCCTAAGAACGTAAGGCAGCCTCACTACCGCTGCGCCAATCGGGTCGTCAGAGTGTTATTAGGTTTATTCATTTGGAATTTCCAGGAGTTTGGATTTGTGTCCGAATGATGGCCCATGTAATAATGACGATCCTATTACATGGTACTTCAAACATAGCTGGCGAAATGTGGGTGTAGGTACTACATAAATTAGGTATTTTGCGGAACACAGGCGTATATTACTTACGTCAAAATATGATATAAGGAAATTCTGAATTTCAGTGATAGGTATATCTGCAACCTACCATGTACTATGGGGGTCTTTTCCGCCTGACCATTTTAATTTTTTTTTCGCTTAAATCTTGCGGAGGCGCCGAGCCACGCCCCCTTAAAATTTGGGCCTATTAGGAAAGCGTCAACTTTGGCACGCAGAATAACAATAACTCTCGTTTGGCGTGCGTCGTCAGTGCGCTCGGCCGATTCGGTATCTTTTCATTCGATATTTCTATACAAAGTCAACGGGGCGGGGTTAGAGAGCGTTTCTATGTTGCGAGTGCAAGCAAAAATTAGCTTAGTAGTGGTTAGGCGAGAGTGTCGTCGATAGTACACCACTGCCTCACTCTTTTGCGATGACGGTCGTGAAATTATTTAAAATGATATGAGGAAATTCTGAATTTCAGTGATAGGTATATCTGCAACCTACCATATACATAACCATGTCTTAATCCATCTCATTCGTTCTACGAGATATCAACCACGAAGCTCTGTTTACCTCAAATAAAAAATAAATCGTTCAACTACAACAATAAAGAACACTAACCGATCATCGATCTAACCGAATCGATTTCGCATTAAATCGATTTAAATCGGTCTGTAGCACGGTAAACGGTATTTCAATTGGTCTAACGTGCAGTAACTGTAGCCGATACATAGGTATCGAAAGTTAACTGTATCGATGAAATCGACAGCTTCTGGTAATATGGGGTTACGTGGTGATGAATGGCTTGTGGGGTTTACACACTGGCCTAGCTTTGACCACAATGGACTAGCTATGATGTCGCTTTTGCTAACAGTTCTCAATAAAGTATGCGTTTTGAGTTTTTTTTTTATAAAGTTTACTGCCCAGTCCCTGAATGTTATTTTTTTTACCTATGGATTGTGGAACAAGGCAGTCTACTGTTGGATCTTACGACATAATCACATCTTTAATCTCAATGGGGTAGGCATAAGTTTCTTGTACCTACAACCTTATTTGGTCAACTTTTGTTTTAAATATAGAAGGAACGAGCATATTGCCATTAGGTCCTGCCACTTATCCAACAAAATACTACCGGAAAATATACCAACTAAGCTAACCAGAGTCAGTTGCAAAAACTTTTATCCACATACTTAGGCAATCTGGCAGAATTAACAGAATCAGAGCTATAAATAATCTGACAGTTAGGCTTTACATTTTTCGTGACTACGGAAAAGTCAAAAGGAGGGTAATGTGTTTTACGCGTGTATAAGACGAATATGACCTAGGTTTTGTGATTTGATTTGATTTAGAGTACCTAGAAGTGACGTTATGGAACTTAAACTGAGTAGGGCAGGAGACCAAGTATGGCACAATGATGACAAGTGGAGTAAAGCTACGACCAAGTGTCTCCCAAAAAAAGAAACATGCGGGACAGTCTTTGCGGACTGCCGATAGAAGTGAAAACTAAGTAACTTGTGAATTGTATCATCGAGCTGTGTGTGTGCAATTTTGTGTTCATTTTCTATTTTTTTCACGTCTCTCTCCCCTCCCCCTCCCCTCAGGCCCCGCCCCAGTCGTAGCACCGCTACGGTTTGTACCCCGCGCACGCCTATGTGGTGCTACGCCGTAGCAGATCGGCTACGAGTGCTATGAAAAGCGTACGTCTACGTGAATGTCACGCGAGTTACATGATTTTTGTTCACTCAAAAACTGCTCAACGCGCCTAAAGAAGTTTTCACTTCAAAAAATAAAGAAGAAGTGGAGAAGGTAAAAGAAGTGCTGCCATCCCAGCGGCCGATGATGTAGTTGTCTTCGCAGTTTAGTCCTGGATGAGGGTGGCACAGTAACGTGGCAAGTGACACAAGCAAAGAGAGGCCTATCCCGAGTAGTGGGTGAAGTCAGGCTGTAGATCATGATGACCTGTTTGCAAATTGTTACTGTTTCTATTTTTGTAGGTAAGTAACTAGTTCCAAAGGTTAAAATAGAATCAATTTCCACCAAAAATGCTCCATCACCGGTCATTGTAATGTCCTTACGGTAAAATCGATGCGTATCAGTCAATGCTTTATTGAAAACGCTTTGTTGCCATTTTTTGTTGTCCCATATCTACCGTTACTCATAGTTGTGTCATTGCGTGCTGATTGATTTTAGTACGTGGTTGGCCGTTTATAGATTTTTTTGATGTTATCAGGATAATATTTGGCAAAAAAAGCTTTACACTTCAAATAAACACAAGGTACAGACATGGCACGTATCTAAGTCTCTAAGATCTACATTATGTAGGCATGCATGGCCATACATTATGTATGGCCATGCATGGCCCTGAATATGCTTATCATTAAATAATGAATACGAGTAATGTATATTTTTGACCAAAACCATAAAACAAGTTTTTTCGGATGGGAAATCATCAAATAACTCCTCCCGTTCTGGACGGAGCAGGAGGGGGGAGTGTAAGACTTTTACTGACTAAATCCACCCATGTTCTTTCATCGCCCTTTGTGTTCCGGGGCCACGGTATATCTTTCGAACAGTCCCGCAGCCCCGGCAGATTTTGCAGTCCCCTGAATTTGCACTCAGGTGGGGGAGTAAGGACTACAGTGTCACCACCAATATCTGCATTACCCCGGAGACAATGCAGGTTCTTGTCATGCCAAAGTTGCCTCATAATATTCCTTAACATTCGAACGACAACGCTTCTTGCTTGCAGAACAAGGAATGGCATCTTGGACGAGCTGTTTCGCAAAGTTCTATTAAAACTACGACTAAGTACTTTTAGGCTTTTTTATGGCTAATTTTTTATGAAAGATCCGCGTCCGGTCACGTCCTGCCCTAAACAAGAAGGTATTCTTATGCGACACGCCAGAATTAACCAAAAATGTCGTTTCACCGGGAAGGTAGACAAATCAGGGATAAAAGATTTAACTGTCTTGGTTCCAACGAAAAAAGAATCAGGAAAGAACGGTGGATGAGTGCAAAAAAATATGCCACTTCTGGAGGTATAATATAACTAAAACAAATTCTACTAACCTTAGAAGACAAATCAGCAATAATCTCATTCTTCTCATCGATCTGCCTCTCCCTCTCCAGCGCCCGACGCGCGTGCGCCGCTATGGAGTCCCTCACACGCGACCCTTCGAGCGTGGCGTACGCGGCGACGGCGTCTGCACAGGCGGCGGCGAGTGCGCCGCGACGCAGCGTCTCGCCTTCCTCACCGTCTAGGGACGTGAGGGAGAGGTCGGAGTGGAGCCCTGGAAGGAGAAATGGTGGAGTTAGAAATACGGTTAACAATGCTATTATATGAATGGACAACATGTCCATTTGCAAGATATTGAGCCATTGGTGTCGATTCTGTTGTGCATAAACCAAACTTAATTTAGGCTATTGCAATTTTTTATTAAAAGGCAGTGCGAGAAAAGGACGGCTATAGCTATGAACTAAGTTAGAGATGTCAAACTAGTTTATGCCTTGCGCTTCACCGTATTTTTAGTCAACATGTTTTGAAGTGCACCCTTCACTTGTATAGAAATATTAGTTCCAACTAAATTTGACAGCTCTAAATTACGTCCGTTTCTTTCTCGTTTTATTAGAGAGAATAAGATAGCAATGGCCTAAATTAAGTTTAGTTTGTGCACAACAGAATAGACACCATTATCTATCACACTTATTAGCAAGCTCAAGAGGCCACATTTTTCAACCATACTAAGTCGATACATTTAATGTATACCCCATGGGGAACATAATAATACCAGCCTATAACTGACCCACTGCTGGGAAAGGCCTCTTCTCAACAGAGAAGGTACGAGCATTGATCACCACGCTTACGCAAGACGGGTTGGCGATTTCAGACCTACATTAATTATAAGTCCAGGTTTCCTCGCGATTTTTTCCTTCACCGATGTCTGTGATGTCCAAGATAAACTTAGAAAGTACATATGAATTGAAAAATCACATTGGTACTTGTCCGGATTTGAAACCATTACCTCATGCATGAGAGGCGAGGCCTTAACCTCTGAGCCATCACGACAACAGTATGGGGAACATATCCCTATTTATTTCCCCAATCGTATCGGGTTGACGTATTTTCACACGGATCATATGACCATGTTTAATGTTTTCATTTAAAGTCAAGAAAATTATCATGCTTGTTGTTAAACTGACAAAGAACTAAACCGTAATTATTACTTCACTAACTATCCATAACAGATGTTATTACAATAACGGCCAAGAGATGGTCCAATAGAATATTCAACAGTATAACAAAAAATATTATTGTACCGATTTTCACGGTTGAATCGATTAGATATTTTACTTCCATTGTCTCTACAGCGTGTCTAATTGCTAAGTAATAACAGCCACTCGGGTCGATCTTTAGGTTTAGCCGTGCTTGCCTAGGTCGGTGACCACCCAGTACATACTGAGTTTCCTCCGTGCCTCGGAAAGCACGTTAAGCCGTTAGTCCCGGCTGTCATTTACACAGCCATTTACTGCCATTTGATAGGTAGTCAGTGGCCCGAAAAGTCTGAGAACCAGTCTTATCAAGGGGTATAGTAATTACCCGGTACTAAACTACTATTAGGTTTTTCCATCGGGAATCGGGCAAAGCGAAATTTTTTCATCAGGAATTTCTTAGTAGCAGTCACGTAGCAGTTGGTTATTTGCTTGCACAATTATTGCGACATGCTTCGAGGTCGGAGGTCAGGAAAAAAAAATATTTTTGAAAGAACTAGAAAGTTGTAATTTTTATTTGCTTCCCGACATCATTTAAAATTGCACCATTTGCATCCGAATTTCCGATTGAAAATATAACTGTTAGTATAGACTAGAGGGCGCCAGGGTACTGGTTGAACACGGGCGCCACAAGGGCTAGAGACGCCTCTGGTTATCGTCTTTCACACAACGTTCTTAATCGCGGCCAACGCACTCAAGACCAGTAAACTCTTAATTGCACACACATCTATATCCCAGGAAAATATAACAGCACATTGTAATGATACCACTTTCTCTACAATACAACCACTTTCCCATAGCTAAAGTGTTCACAATTTCGCGTATTGTCCACGCCGCATCAGATCGCGGAAATATTACAACGAGATCAACTGCCTCCATCGATAATGCCTTCTTAATAGTTAGAAAAGTAATTCGCGTTATTATATTGCGGTTTAGAAGTAGAAAATATTATTTGTGTGCAGTATTTTTTGTTCATGAGTTTGTATTGTCGTCAAAGTGCAATGATTCAGTTTCATCAGACGATGACTAAAGGCGAAGAAATTCTGATTGCTGCAGTTACAAAGCAAAACCAATCTAAACCTATGAATAACTCAGATGATTTTTAATCAAAACTGAGAGATAAAGGGTAGTAATTAAGTATTCTCGTTAATGAAAATATATTGCTCATGTTTTCCGACTTTCCGGCAACAGGTAGTTAGTTGTCCGAAAGTCTGACAACCAGACTTTCCAAGTGGTACCGTATTACCCAGTACTAACTGGGTTGTGGAGGTCAGATAGGCAGTCGCTCCATATAAAATAATGGTATTCAGCTGCATCCGGTTAGACTGGAGGCCGACCCCAACATGGTTGGGAAATGGCTAGGCAGATGATGTATTGAAACATTATTTCTTGTCATAGCTTGTCCCAGAATTCTCGTACCTAATGCAGTTATTTATTTAAACAGCAAAAAGATTCCAAATTAATTGTCAGGACAGAAGTAGTGATAAAATTTTACTCAAAATCTGAGTACAATGCAAAATAGTATTACAAATGTACTTAGGAACATCCAAGACCAATCACCGAGTAAGCATTTACGAAAAAACTGCACTTGTTTGCAAAGTGCATTCGATTTGGTAAGAAACTACAATGGTTACGAAAGAACCCGCTATTTGCACCACACCTGATTTCGGCTGACAGTAAAAAAAAAAACTGTCTCGAAAAGTTATTGACCCGGGATTTAAACAGAATTTAATGTTGGAGATGCAGTTTTGGATATGCAAGGTGGAACTGTCGGCAAAGCGGTTACCACGTTCAGTACCTACATCATTCTGAAAAAAACTATAGGTATGGTGGGGTGATGAACTGAATATAACAAATAATAATAACCGTTTAAGCGTGTATCTATACTTCTATACTTAATATTATAAAGAGGTAACATTTGTTTGTAAGTTTGTATGTAGGGGGTAATCTCCGGAAGTAATAAACCAATTTTAAAAATTGTTTCACTTGTAGAAAGCTACATTATTCGTGAGTGCTATAGGCTATTTTATTTCCGTACTCCCACGGAAACGGGAACTACGCGGGTGAAACCGCGGGACGTCAGCTAGTTGTTAATAAAAGTGCAGTCAAAATAAATCAAAGTCAAAATAATGAAGGAGAAGTAGAAGTGGTAAATGAAGATAACAAGGAAATATTTACAAATGATGAATCTTATTAAGATCTAGATGAATTGGACAAATCATTATCATTTGTCAAGCTTTTTTCCCAACTAGGTTTAATCTCGGCTTCGACTTACCAGATACAGCTGGAAACGAATATTTTACATGGACCAACTACCTATCTGAACTCCACAACCTCGTTACTGTGGAATAGCAAGATACCCCTTTCAAAACTCCAGAAAATATTCATCATCATCATCATCAGCCTATTAATGTTCCCAGTGCTGGGACACAAGCCTCCTCTCTATGAGAGGGAATGGGCTATAATCCACCACGCGAGCCCAGTGCGGATTGGTAGATGTCACATGTCTTCGAACTTTTTGGTTCTAGGACCTGCCGGTTTCCTCACGATGTTTTCCTTCACCGTTTTGAGAGCAGTGGTGATGAAATAAATTACACAAAGTAACGCGCCTGTCTGGGTTCGAACCCATGACTTACTGTTTGTAAGTCGGGACCGCTACCACTGGGCCACCACTGCTCAGAAAATATTGGTTTACCCTAACTTAAGTAAACATAGTTATAACGTGACGACGCTCTATTCCCCTCACAACCATGTTTCAGTCAACACACATATTCATACCATTACTTAACCCCCTGTAGCGACACCAATTGACCTTCCCAACAGTTCTAGAAATGTCAAGCGAAAAGCTACTGAAACAGTAATAGCTGCGCGTTGCTTTGAATGATGTCATATACCGTCACGTCAGCTTGGAGCCTGGTACGCCATGATACCTCGGCCTACGGCATACCGGCAGTCAAACTCCGCATGTTAGTAAATAATGCCGAAAATAAAGAGCACACGATTTAAAGTGGGAGTGATGAACAGCATTCAGTATTGGAGGAATGCAAAGAATAAGTAAGATCATCTTTATGAGGACATGGAGTAAATAAGGTGAACTTATGCCTTGCCTTAGCCGTGTGGTATCCGGCAAAGCAGAATAGAACCAACCCATTACACTCACGGGTGTCGTATAAGGCGACTAATGTCTGAGGCAGAACACCTTGCACCTCCGTAGACCAGAGAATGGGCAGCAGCGTTTTCTGTTAGTCTTTCATCACTGCGATCTCCAATTCGCCTGCCAAGCGTGGAGATTACGGCAAATTCCTCCCATCATGGGAGAGGCTTATGTCCAGCAGTGGACGTTATGGGCTGTTGTTGTTGTTGTTTTTGTATGCCTTGCCTTATTTTTCCGAGATGGCTAGTAAAAATATTGACAATTATCTCCTTTTTAATTTGAAAACAACAACCATACAGGGTTCTGTTCTGAATGTTCGCTTTAATGTAGGTATTCAATCAGTTTCTTTAATAAAACTAATTTGGAAAGGAAGACTGTTTGCAATTTTGACCTCATTTAGACTTCCTATACACAACACGTCATAAACCAAACTATGGTAATCATCACGAGAAAACTTAAAATCAATAATGAATTTGAATTCAAAGGGTCTGAATCCCCAACCAACCAGATCAATGATCGATCCTCTTTCGTATATCTAAATTAGGCTTTTGAGCAACCACATTTTACAATGTAATTATTTTACTATTACACAAAGAAATCTAACTACAAGATCGTGATTCGGATCGAATTTTAATGCTTTTCATACATCGTCTAATGCTCTAATGTTTCCGTAAAACAACGATCCAGGAACCGATTACGAAGGTCGTACACAATTGTCTGCAGAATTGCGTAAACTGGCGATGTATTGCCACTGGAAAAATAAGTTGCAGTAAACCAGATGACTGTTTCAAAATAAATTGCTAACAGGATGGTGAGGAAACGTGAACCAATAAAGACTTGACATTGCCCTGCAGATGTAAAATTTGCAAGGTATAAAACTGCATACAATTTGAAAGGTATACAACTGCAACCGAGATAAGAGCCCATGGAATTAATTGGGGAAGGCATTTGTCCTGCAGTGGGACAGAATAGGCTAAATAATTATCAAAATTAAACTGCATAGCGTTCAACTTTTTTGCCATAGGATTTGGAATACTAAAACCATGTCAATGAAATATAACAAAAGTTCAGTTCTGTCAATGTGGAAAATACAGCTGTTTTGTCAAATCACAAGTAGAACGCTGTCTACCGTTCTCTGCAGAGTTTGCAAAACAAATCACGTCACTGGGGCAGAGTAATGACTTGTCGATGATTTCACTATAATATGTCGAGGGTACAATGATGTCACCTTCAGTTCAGATGGTAACACGGATCTCTGTATAGTGAGTTCATCAAATGAACTGACATTATAGTCGGTATCAATAGCATAGCGATTGTCATCATTGTCTATAACATCCCTTTTGCAATGACACATTATCTATTATGAAAACCGAGGACTTGTTTTTAAAAGAAGAATTGGCAGAGGTATAAACACTACCTTTGATTCATTATATGATATTATTACAACCGGGTCCAACTACTGTATGGATTGTTTAAATGGTGATAATGATAACGCAGAGAAAGAAATCCCAGTACTTGGCGGGAAGAAAAATACAACTTACGGTTTGAGAAGAGACAGTAAATGATATGAAAAAAGAAGAAGCCACCTGCCTCGTTGGTCAAGTGGTTTTCTTAGCGTGTCGATAGCAATCTAAATTGAGTCGGCCCAGAACTGAGCTACTAGTTTGGCGCTTTCGGTAGCGTCCATCAGTTCCTCTAGCGAACAACCAACAGGACACGATAATAAGTGCCCCATCGTTTGTGGAACAGCACCACATTTACACTCAAGAGAAGAGTCATTAATGAATCAACACCTGAGCAGGTTTACCTTGCTGAGGCCAACCTGGGTCCAGGGTCAGCCATGGCAACTCATGTCCAGGTGGGAGATTTTCAGCAGGTGGAACGAATGGGATTCGTAAGGATGCACTACTTCGCCACAGCTTTAGTCTTTCCGTGGAGCGCTCGCCACTGAGAGGGGTGACACACTTCAGAAAGCTGAGTTTATGTAACTATGAGGGAGGTCCCTAATTCCCAGGTCGGGAAATGTGTAAGGTGTGTGTGGTTTCAATTTGGAATTTTTCCCAGAAGCAGCCCGAAGTCTAAACTCTCCACGGTTGATGGCAATAAGCTCACTTTCTACTACATGATTGAGGAAGTATTACTATATCTACCCATCCCTTCTTCCCGGAAGTACAGGCGTGATGTGAAGGCAAGAAGAAAGTGGTAAAACTATTAAGTCTCTACCCAATTTCGTTCAAATCGAACCTTCTTCCATTCATCCGCGGTATCGTTGCCCTACAAAACGGTCACGCGAGCTGAGGCTACATTTAACTGGATATTTATGCCGTTCCGTGCAGGAAGTGTGCTTGTGGACCATTTATTTAGTTAACCAACTTTTTAAGTAAATACTGAAGTTACAATTTTAGAAAATTAAAGAGCTATTGAAGCAGTACTTGAGGCGGTAAAGGGAGATGAAAGAATCAAACAAAGGCGCGGGACAAATACAAGAAGCGTCGGGCGCAGGCAAGGCGCGGGCGCGGCGCGGGCCACTTCTCTGAAATTTCATACAAAATGTATAGAAGAGCTGAGGCGCGAGACATACTGAGACGACAGTGTACACAGCACCCCTGTGTACACTGTCGTCTCAGTATGTCTCTAACTAGACGGCGAAATGCGCGATGATATAGAATTTTAAACACTGGAATTCCCTAAATGCATCCACTGTGTACGCCCGCGCCTCGCCTTTCCGTCACCGTTAGCGCGCCTGTTCTGCGCTGCACCAGCGCCACGCTCGCGCCACGCCTGCGCCCCGCCTCCGCCCGACGCCTCTTGTCTTTGTCCCGCGCCAAAGAGGTTTCAAATCAAAATGTTTTCTTAGACTATCTAGTCAGAATATGATTGCCAATGATGCTAAAGGATTCTGTTCTATTAAAATGTGTTCTATTAATGACCGCGGTTGAACATAGGCTTTACAAAAATGTGGTGTTACAAAAATACTCTAGTTAAAAATGACGCAATAATAGGGGTGGCAAATGTTAATAGGTTACCTAGAATATGACGCATTTCTTTATGAGTTTTAATGTTCACTTTACCTACCTACTTAATCATTATTTTTGCTGCTTGTGGCTACTTATGACTGGTGTAGAACTTGAATACAGGTAACTAAACACTTGTATCAATACAGGCTAGACTGATGGTGTCATCATAAAGTGAACCGCATTATTCTGAATACGGATGAAAAGAAAAAGAAATAATATCTGATTGTTGGCGCAGTCTCATCCTTCATTGTCTGTAGGTACCTGAAGCACTTTTAGCACGGAATGTAGTCTAGAAGATTTCCGAAGTGTATGTATGTATAAATGATCAGGGATACTCGCTGTTATTTAATGTATAAGTTGTCTGTGGTTGTAGATGTCCAAAAATATATCTAAATGCGGAACAAAGGACCATGGAAATATCACGCATAGCATAATAATTTTTAATTAGGCTTTATAACTAATTATCAGGGCATAAAGGGTGAAACTGGTCGACTGTTAGTGAAATCGGTAGCATTAAAAGCAGAAGTTGATAAAAAACCGGCCAAGTGCGAGTCGGACTCGCGCACGAAGGGTTCCGTACCATTATCTAATACATGAGACAAAACGTCAAAAAAATCACGTTTGTTGTATGGGAGCCCCCCTTAAATATTAATTTTATTCTGTTTTTAGTATTTGTTGTTATAGCGGCAACAGAAATACATCATCTGTGAAAATTTCAACTGTCTAGCTGTCACGGTTCATGAGATACAGCCTGATGACAGACAGACGGACAGACAGCGAAGTCTTAGTAATAGGGTTCCGTTTTTACCCTTTGGGTACGGAACCCTAAAAAAACATGATTTAGTACACCGTCCTTAGAAGTCCATAATCTTTAACAACGGGACATTGTTAGCTTGATTATTCATAAATGAAGAAAACTTTTATCCTTGGTGCCTCGCAAGGTGATAATTATCACATTTATCTTGCAAGGACATAGAACTACTCTCTACAGGAGTGGGCCGTGAACAAACACGCGGTCCCAGTGCGAATTGGATAATTAATAACATTAGCCCTTTCTAAAAGTGATGAAACGAATGTCATCATACTGCGTTGTGTGACGGCAGAAATTATTACAGTATTGTATCCTTTTTCAAGTGCGTATTGTATAATTATCACTTGCAAGAAATAAAGAAAGATATTTTTCGATGGTATGTAAAGCCAGTCAGAGGCCCATGGGCCCATAAAAACTCTAACCACACGAAAAAGAAAGAAGAATGGCAGTTTTTCGCAGGACGAAATATATGACACAGACAACCATGCCAAACCATTGAAAAATTCATGTTCATGCCCACAAATAATTTGTAGGCAGTTAATCTAAATACAACACCGATCGATGAAGTCGCGTGATGTCCAAACTACTTATTGAGGTTATTATGTATTTTGTTTGACGTATATAAGTCTGAAAGCTTCGATTTTTATGTATCATGGTGTAGATGATATTGGTGTTGATCACGACTTTCTGGTATGGATACACTGAACTACTTGGGGTAAATAGAAAGTTTACATTAATGGCAGTAGAAGGCGAGACTGTCTCATTGCTACAGTCCTGGATGAGGCTACCGCTGGAGCGCGCAGACTGGCACAAACAAAGGGAGGTCTATAATCCCCAGCAGTGGGATGCTGATGATGACAGGTAGTACAAGGTGGGGTATAGTCAGTTCTTTTAAATAATTACTTCTCATCGTAAAAAGGCGATAAGGAGAGGAAGGAGTTGATAGGCATTGCATAGACCGGCAGTATATACTAAGTCTATGGCATAGACTATCGTAGGAAGGCGACTGATTTACTGTCGATAATAACGTCTATTGTTTTACCCTTATTTTACTTTTATTATACGCTTTTATCTTTATAATCAAATGTCAATCTTCTTTATCTTATTGAATATTGCATGGCGATACACCATGCCTACAAAACAATAACATGATAGAAAAATAATCTGATAATGAACTGTTTTTCGCCCTCAACCATTACCATTATAATTGACTAGCTATTGTGTAAATTTTATGGCTTTGTATCTCACTCTTCAATTTTATAAAACACCGACGCTCTCCTTCTCTAAAGAGGGGTTTACGTTCCATTAGCAGGCCTCTAGAATATGCAAGTCTATTCATTTTAATCCTTAAATCACCACATACCTGAATCATCATCATGTCCAGTATTAAGCTGTAGCGCCAGCGCCCTCAGCTGTTTATACACCTGGACAGCCTCATTCCTCAACCAGCCATCATCTTGGTCTTCTGGTTCAGATTCCATCTCCGCATGGAGAGACCTGGCTGTGTCTGTGGTGTCGATGGGGTCTGGGGCTCCAATCCTCTCGGCTAGAGTGTCGTGGGACCTTTGTAGGCGCTCCAGTTCTTTCAGAGTGTTCTGGTAGAGATGTTCCTGGAAGAAAATTGAGGATGAGTAGGGTATAGATATGGTTAATGCGTGACCTATGAAGAACTGCTGGTCAGACCAGGAAGGCATGGAGCGAAAGAGTAGAGGACTTAACACAGCGGTGGGTGCTACAAAAGTGCCTATAATGAATGATGAAAACCAAGTCATTTCATTATTACTAACAGACGCTATTAAAACCTAACAACAAAAAGATTTGCTGCAATGGAACCAGCCAACAATTTAAAATTCAGACTGGCTATTCAAAATAAAATAAAAAAGGATATTGTTTCAAAAACTTCAAAAGAAGCCAGTGAAGGTTGTGGGGCATATGTACAGAATAACAAGTACGTACTAAAAACAGGTGTTCTGAAAACAAACAAGAAAACCTTGGAAAACATACCAGCTGAGCAACGCATTGTGAAATTTATACTGGACTGCGAATAGTCACGTCCATACGATTATAAAGGTAACTTAACTGCAAGAACAATAAAATACCGGTATGCAGTACCTACTTCTTTGGGAAAATATCGACAATGCTAACATTGTAACATTTGTAACATTAACTACTACTGTCAACTACACACACCATTAACCATGATATAACTTCAAAAGATCTGATCAAGTATTTCAAAATAATAAATTACAATAATTACAGTTGACAATGTTGCAATAGATACGATGAACCAGATTCGCAAGAAACAAATTGATAAACAGATAACGAATGCTAAGTATATAAAACTACTAATAGTATAAGAACAATTAATTCTGAAAATCTCGAAAAAATCCGTAGGTCAAGACACTCAATTCTTTTTTACTCCAATAATCAAAGCAATAGATGAAGAAACACACAAACAAAGACTTAAAAAGACCTTGCAACAATTAAAACCACACGTTACTACACAAAGCGTCATTGAAAAGGTTCCGTATAAGAGGACCATGACGAACAGATCAGAGCCCAAAGCATTGCCCAACAGCAAGACCTTCGAGTCGAGATTAGTTTTTAATTACTGTCCATTGTTCTTGCCTAATCCGCCGGATATTGCGATGTCGGATTAGTCGGTTTAGGGTTGGAATTGAATGAAATGTCTAATTAGGTAATGTGCTTGATTTGTTTTTTTCAATAGATTTTGGGTTTAAAGAACTTATTATTTTAAAGCCTTGTGAGTTCACAAGAAAGAAAATTGTATTTTCAAAACAACTTTTAATTTTAGATTTGTGTTCAGTTTTGATTTGTATCTTTCAGCTGCTCAACAACAACAACAACAACAGCCCATAGCGTCCACTGCTGGACATAAGCCTCTCCAATGATGGGAGGAATTTGCCATAATCTCTACGCTTGGCAGGCGGATTGGAGATCGCAGTGAAGAAAGACTAACAGAAAACGCTGCTGCCCATTCTCTGGTCTATGGAGGCGCAAGGTGTTCTGCCTCAGACATTAGTCGACACCCGTGAGTGTAATGGGTTGGTTCTATTCTACTCTGCCGGATACCACACGGCTACAGCTGCTCATTACTAAGTAATTAAAACACATCACTTGTAAAGTCTTTCCTCTCTATCTTTGTATGTTTCTTTTGTAATCTTATATGGTGGTATATTTACCAACTCATAATGTCTATACGCATCGACGCCGACTACAAACCCTAAGTAAGGGCTTAGTACGTAATAAGGCGATCCGTCGAGCACTTCCCATACAACTACTTACGAAGCCATACAAAACTGATGATATTTCTTACAATTCAATTATATCGCAGGTTCCACAGGAAATCATGTTACCATATTACGCATTAACATAACTGAGGCAATGAAATAAAGATGAAAGGACGACAAAGAAAATAAGAATATCATAGAATAAACTAAGAATAAGATTTTCCGAAGTACATCTTGCCTTAGATAAAATCCAGAATACTAAAACGAAAATGACCTTAGACATAATATTGTTACCGTCTCGTCGTTTCAATTTGCCATAAAATTATAAAGATAGCATATTAAAAATTAAATGACTATTGAGTATTTAAGGAAAAAACAAGATAAACAAACAAACGCAATCTTTTGAAAATATAGAAAAAGAAATAGAAGGTTATCGAAATAACCGTAAAAACACACTGCTTAAGGGCCTATACTACCTCAAATGGCTTAGCATGATCCTCCGTTACGCCTAAAATACTGCAGCAAGTCCTATATTTGGCGAAAACACGATTCCATAAAATTTTCTCATAGAAAAAAATCCAAAGTTACCTCCAAATCGAACAATAAACCGCTGGTATTCAAAAAGTACTTCAAATTAGATCATGAAACTTTGCATACTAACTCAACCAACTATAAAGCAGGTCTTATGTTTTTTATTTTTTACAAAAGACGAAAATTTGTATTTTATAAAGAATAAAAACCACTCATTTTGCACTATTCGGCCTGCAATGACTGACGTAACAACCACTTTGTAGTGCAAGCTGATTAGAACTTTTTCTAACAATATTTCAAACGAAGTTTGAACCACGACAAATAGAGTTGCTAATTTGAGGTAGTATAGGCTCTTAAGATGACACGAAAGATACGTAACAGATACACAAGCAAGTGAATGTTGCTCCAAATCAAGCATCAACATTTTTATTTCAGTAACGGAAGTCCTTGTAGCAAGTCACTTGAGATATTGAATCCATTGCACTATACTGTACATCCATTATTCCATTTAGATCTCAATCACATTAGGAACGTCCAATCTTGTAACCGACATCATTAGAGTTATGAAAGTCAATTCAATAATATAATATTACAATACATCACTAACTATTGTTGCTTACTGGGGAGGTCATTTGATTTTGATCAATGCGAAGCAAAAAGCAATGATTCAATGGAATCAGATGATTGAACGAGGTTTGTTTTGAAAGTAGGTATGGATTTGAAAGAATGTCATTTATTTATCATATTCCAAGGATACAATTATAATTCTAGCTGAAACGCTTTTTGCAAAAGCCTCGACTGGAACACGAAAGGGAATAGAGTCTATTGGAAATGTACTACTTACAAATGTACGACAAGTGACATAAAATTCTAAAGACGAGTTTTCCAGAAAGCATGAAATATCTGTTTCGCTCTCGTTGTATACGGAATGGCGATACTCACGGGAACGTTTTAAATGTGCTGTATGTGCTTATAACATTCGGGGATAAATGGATAATGTAAACTCCCGTTAGTGAAATGATTTTCGTAATCAGATCAGTAGTTCCGAAGATTACCCCCTACAGTATGAATTCCTTGACATTACACGACACCTTGGACCTTCATACTAAGATTTCATTTTAAAGAGTAGTATCTTCTCGTCCACTCCAAAAGCTACACTAGTTACAAGACCTTATTTAGAAATCATTGGTGCTTCTAATATTCACAGGCAAGGGAAAATTCACTATGCCTAATTGCCCATATTTAACGACAGGGTTTAATTACACAAATGTCTATGAAATGGGCTATGTCATTGAGGTTAGGAAGATTTAGACATTAGTTTATCTAGGAATGTTTATTGTTGAAATTATGTTCCACATTACTCATGACACATTCCACTCGTTTACTTAGTGTGTTTATTTATTTAATCACTACATTTATCTAGCCTTAAAGCTTTAATAACATCACTCTCTTTGTCTATATTACTATGGTTAAAAAAACCTCATCTTTGTCATCATACCTGTTCTTTCAACTGCCTCTCCAAGGCGACGATCCTGTCGTTGGCCTCATCAAGCTGCTGCATCAGGTTCTCCTTGTCCTTCAGTGATCCCGTCAGCCTTCTCTCCAGGTCTGTCCTCTTATCTGTCACCATCGCTAGCTCTGATTTCAAGGATTCCAGACTTTGTACATGGTCCTGTTGGAAAAAAAGTGTGGTTAGAATTTTGATCGTTTTCAGAGTCTACATCGGCAAGATTGCACCGTAACATAATTAGCCTATGCCTATACCGTAGGGCGTAGGCCATAATCCACCACGCAGGCCAATTGTGGGTTGATGAATGTCATATACATCACACATTACACAAGTATATTGCCTGCCTGGATTCGAACCTACAAGTCCTACAACTCGTTAGTAGCGGTCGTTTTAATTGAGCGACTACTGCTTTATTGTTGTGCACCATCGTCGACCAAAGTATCGCTTACCAAGAAAAGTAGATAAACGCAAGACTTGACTGTTTGCTATAAACAAATAAAGACAGACTCACAACGCTTGCATGTACAGATCTTAGGATTGCATAATTAACATACTATGCACCACTCACCAATTAGCAGATTTTAAGGTTCAAACTTCAGGGTTATTAATTAGTGAACTTCAATTGCATTTGTTAACGTAAGAGTTAAGACAAGCAAAAATTCTCTTGACCAATTTAGTTGGAACGAATTCTATAAATTAAGTAATTCTGGCTATTGCTAAAATAAAAATATCAGCACCAAACAGTGACCATAGAAGTTTTGGCTATCTCGCTATTTACCTCGTAATTAAAGTAATGTAAGTACACTATAATCCGTCTCTGCAGGTATGGACGCCAGTGTAATTACAGGCATATAAGACAATACAGTTTTGTCTCCAAGATGGCTCTCCGATGCAATAACATAAAAAACGAACCTGTAAGCTGGTCTTCCTTATAGAGCATTGGTCCTTTAGCCCCTCAAGTTGGGCCAATAGGAGTGCTTCTGTGGCTGATGACTCTTTAAGTTGTACCGTCAGTCTGGAGTTCTGGGCTGTCAGCTCTGCTATTAGGCTCTGTTTTTCTTCATCGCGCTGTGGACAAAGTTTTAAGATGAGTATTGTTACGAAGTCTTTACAACTAAAATGTCTTCACAATGCGGTACGAGCTGGACAAATCCAAAGACCAGTGGTGGATGGTGGTGGTGGTAGCTCTGGATCGAGAGGGTTGGAAGACTATTGGGTAGAGACTTTCGCCCAGCTGTGACATGGTGCAGCCTTACAGAAACCAGTAACCCTTCATAATTATTACGTGTTACTTAAAGAATTATAGAATGTGCAATGTGGCTACCATGAAGACACACATCGATTTTTTTTACTCGTGTTGTCGTAAGATTTATTCACACACTAATATCTAATTTCATACTCAGATTGAAGTAACTAATCAATTAGTTTCGTTAATAGCATACATTATTGACTGTGTGTACTGTGTACAGTGAATGCAATTATATTCTCCCTTCTTTATGTTAACAATAGATGAAACAAAAAATAAGTGATAATCTTCTCCTCCTTCTTCTTTGCGTGTTGATAGACTCAAATAATACCCGACCATTATGTTGCCACCTGCACAGCTCTGTCGTTGACTTTTGGTTGATTGCAATCAACAATCAATTAATCAATTCTGATTAAGCTATAAAATGCAGTGTTTATACCACTTTATTCAAAGTCACAAAAAAAAAAATCGGAGCAGTCTTTGGGGACTGCCGATAGAAGTGAAAACAAAAAGTACACATGCCCCACCCCAGTCGTAGCACTGGTAATGCCCCGCGCATGCCCATGTGGTGCTACGCCGTAGCAGATGCTACGAGTGCTACGAACGGCTACGAAGCGTCACCGCACGTTACGTTACGTGACGATGAGTTCAATGTTTTTCCTTCACTCAAAAAGTGCTCAACGCGCCTAAAGAAGTTTTCACTTCAAAAAAATAAAATAGAAAAGAATAATTAAATGATGGAACCAAACGACAGTGAGGATGCTTACTATCGTGCCTATTCCTGTCGTTTTCTTTTTTTCTAAGACTGATGAAATGACAAAAGACTAAAATAGAACCTTTACTTCAAAAATATACCTACACAGGTATTGTACGACTGAGTCATATCTGGAAGTATTTATGTGATACATAAAGCCCAAGGCCAGAACATTTTCATGGCTATGATACGTGAAATCATAAAAAGCATAAAAAAGCGGTTCTGGTTAGTTTATTTATATCCATGGAAAATCATTGTTTGCAAGAATCACTAAACCATTCATAATGCGTATCATAAAATATGTAGATGATATTTGAATGTTTATCAAAAATTTTAACATCTTCGCACTTTTATTGATTGACCTGCTTATGTAAGAAAGAGAACTAGTCGTTAGGTATCTTTTAGATTCCGCTAATGCATAGGTCCCGAAAAAAGGTGACATAATCATCACCGGCTTTTCGGTTTCTCTTGTAGCCTATATAAGTATGGCTTTAAAATGTTTACATAGCTATGACTAATTATTTAATAACCAGCTATCGAATAGAACAAACTAACTCTTAACTAAACAAACAGTGATAGTGATATTGATCACTATCATTGAAACATTTCTTATCGGCTTTTATGAGCTGCATAAAACCTATCTGCAAAAATGAACTGATAATACCCAGAAATAAAAACACTGTAACATTATCTAATCAAAATCTAGATAAAATATACGAACTGGCTCTCGAAATTCTCCTCCTAAAAACACACAACGAGCGAAACAAATGACTAATAACACACTTTACTGATACACCGCAATCAAATATTTAACCATACTTCTAAACTACATTGTTCCTAACCTCAAGCATGGTTAATCTTCTTAATAGGTGTAACAGCATAAAGTTACACCAATCTGAACTTTTGTTCGCTTGTTTTAAAGATCATTATATCATCTATATAATTTGCGAAAGAGTTTTTTCCGAGTCGTTTTGGAAGGACGTTGGATCAGAAGGCGTGACGCGTTTCAACATTGTCTTTTGCTGAAAGATGTTTGCTTATGTTTTAAATCGGCGTTATTGTCATGATGGAACAAATATTGAACATCAGTATGATGTATTTCGATTTGATAGTAACCATTTGCAAGATCCAATATTGCTTTTTTTTTTAAATTTTGGATCGATTGTATAGCAACCTAGTTTAAAAAATCTAATATTATTATGGCCTCTAGTTCACAATTGCTTTGGCATAATGTACATCCGTTTGGAAAACCCAAGGTGAAAATTGGAACTACAAAGGGGTACTGGGTACGGGGTACTTACATATTTTTTATAACAAGCTTCATTTTGCCAAGTTTAATGCATCTTATAATCTTTTCGATGTTTATCAAGTTATTACGCAGAACAATATTTACTTAACAGCATTCATCAATTTTCGTTGCTTGTTACCCAACTATTCGGCTGGATGGCAATTGCCAAGACAGGTAATTGCTGAGGATGTGATGGGACGGAAGCTACTCCATGGCATCCTGGCAGGAAGACCACGAAGGTCTCCACATAATGCCTTGAACTAGAAGAATCTAATGGTTTTTTGTTGAGAGAAAAGGACACATTATCTCCATTGTCAGTTAGTGAGGATGGGAGAGAATGAAGGTTGTGAATGTCATTGTTTAGTGGGATGGAGAGTTAATTGTGAATTTCAAACTGTTTATACATGAAAACTCAGTAATAATAAATCTGGCTCTTGTGGCTTGGATGCCTGTTCCTGATACCAGTGAACTACTATTTTTTGTATCAAAATATTCATAAAGAAATTAAATCTGATTGTAAGTAATGATTAACTAGCCATAAAAAGATAAGTTTACGGCGCTAAAGATTTAAGTGAAGAAAGTAAAAGAACCAAAATGGTCCTCACGCGAACATACCATAAGGTCATTCATTCGGAAATTGTAAAAGAGAACAAAGCCTGATTCATAGTCATAAAGAGCCTATTTAAAATCCATTTCCCTAAGCTTATACCAAGCTCTAAGTCAAATAGATAAGAACGATAGCTCATAATGACAAACGGCTGCTAGACAATCAAGTGTAAAGTGCTTCAACAGGGTGTGGTGCTAATTGGCTAATTGGCCCTGAAAGCTTTCAGGGGCCTGCCCGATGACTATAAATTCCCTAGAATTGCGTAATTCTAACGTGTAATGTCGCTGTGTCCTTGACTTTCAGGCTATATTCGTTGGCTTAACGTACCCTGACGTACCCTACGTCTATTTTAATGATATGTTTGTCATTTCCTGGAAAAGGATAGTTTATTTTCAGTGTTAATTTGTTGTACGGAAAAAGTAATGTTCGTAATGGGAATATTTGTGATGTTTTAAGGTCGTCTTGTTTATTTTTAATACCCAGTAGTCAGGTTGTGTCAACTGAATAGTCGTTCTATGTAAAATAATGGTACTCAGATGCATTTATTTCAACTTGAAGCCAACCCCATCATCATTGATGAAAAAGTCTTGAATACGTTTTGAAGAAATGGTCCTTGGATCCAGGTTATATTACTTACTAGCGGAGGTCACGCGGTTTTAACCGCGTAGTTTCCGTTCTGTGGGAGTAAAATATAGCCTATGTTACTCAGGGTGAATACAGCTTTCTAATGGTGAACGAATTTTTGAAATCAGCGCAGTAGTTTTTTAGTTTATTCATTACAAACATAGGTACACACAAAACTACAAATCTTTCCTCTTTATAATATTAGTGTAGATTTTAAATTTAGCTTCACATTTTACGCTGAAAGAAATATTTTATAGGTTGGCCACTTAAATATTATAAAACCGCCGAAATCAACAAGAGAGCGAGGTTATCAACATCAGATTGTTTGGAACCAAGGTTGATGGCTGGCTGGATAAGAACAACTTCCCATCTACATATTATGTGAGTCAGTAATTGTGTAACAAAATGTTACAATCATTTTGTCGAACTTGTTACATTAAGACGATATGATACTAAATTAGATTGTATGACAGTTATTGTTTCGAATCAGGGTCGGAGTAAGACTTAGGTGTGATGTCTTTAAATTGTAGACAAGTTACTTGTATTCGTTACATTATATAGCACATTCAGTTCATAAAGTTTTCATGAATGGGAGTCAGGCCTCCACTCTGTGACAATAAGTAGGCCGTTATACACCGCACATGTTGTAACTTACACGTTGAATCTTAAAGTCTCCATATTTTTTAGCTTATGGTTGAATATTTGGTCCTTTCGGGATTAAATGACCAGTATTTACTAAGATCCACGGATTTAAAATAAAGGCAAACAGTTGAATAAGAAGCCCTTCTTCTTTCTTTCTTTACTTAAATCTTGGATTAAAGTTTATTATTTTTATTGTACCCAAAAACTAGGTCACGCTTACTTAGTCCAGCGCACGTTTCGTGAATCACTAAAGGGCTGGTTTTTGCACCAATCAATTTTCAATGGTCGTAACCGACACGAGTGACGAAACTCCGTTAGACTAAGCAAAAAACTCCGATACTCGAAAAAAATGTAAGTACGTGAGAGGTCGACTGTCAAATTCTCCGTACTTTCGTAACTTTGATGAGGATATACGTACGTGTTATGTTTTGTTTAATTTTATTTATTTGGGACGAGACATGTTTATTGCTGAAGAGTTCAAAGTTCTTGATAATGTGTATAAAATAGATGTTGCATCGGCTGTAAGTGATGTGAAGAAAGTGTTTAGAAATCTTGAGATTATTACTTCGCTATTAGTGCTTGTTTCTAATAGTTATAGATTTATAAACGTTTCACAGTCTAATTCTAAGTCTAGCAGTTTAAATAGAAAAGTGAGAGAAATCTTATAAAGTACCTACATATAGGACGAAAGTCTTTTGAATTTGATAGTCGTGTCCAAACTTTTGTGGAACTTGTTGCTAAATAACAACAACCGCTCGAGTCGATCTTTAGGTTAAGCCGTCCTTACCTAAGTTGGTCCGTGGATGGGTATCCACCCATAACATACCGAGTTTCCTCCATGCCTGGGAAAGCACGTTAAGCCGTTGGTCCCGGCTGTCATTTGTAGATCTTTGGCAGTTGTTACAGGTAGTTAGTGGTACCGAAAGTCTGACAGCCATTGTAGGAATATCGTTACATTACGGGTAGTCAGTGGCCCGAAAGTCTAACAACCAGTCCTACCAAGGGGTATTGTATTACCTAGAACTAACTGGGTTGTGAAAGGCAGATAGGCAGTTGGTCCATGTAAAATACTGGTACTCAGCTGCATCAGGTTAGACTGGAAACCGACCCCAATACAGTTAGGAAAAGGCTAGGCAGATGACAAGTCGTATCCAAAATACTAATTACAACTATTTGTTCTAATAACAGACCACTGAGACCACAATGTTAAAGGAAATGCCAAACCGATCGATGGCCCATCAACCATGCATAAACGGCTTTTTAGAACGTCCATACTTAATTTAACAAGCAGTTAATAACATAAGTTAGTTAACAATATGCACGTAAACGAAACCTGTTGAAGGACATTAGGGTAATCCTTAGCACGGTAATAGGATTAAGAACAGCCAAATTAAGTCCTGTCACGTTTTTTGAATAAAAGTATGGTTTCCGTCGTGCTAAGGTGCTGTTGTAAGCGTTCGAAAGATTCGGCTTTCTTATTTTTATGTTTTTTACACAAAAGAAGGATTGACGTAATCCTATTTTGTAGGTTTAACAATATCTCACATAGGCTAGTTATTAGCAACAATTATAAAATAATCTATCTCAGTGCAAAGCCTTGTCGGTTCGCAGTAAAGACGGTATTATAGCGTTTGAACTTCTCAACCGTTGTAAACTGTTGTCTAGCTGAACCATCTCTCACAATTCCTAGAACCATAAAATTTACGCTGTGCTTTTATTGTAGTAATCCATACATTGTTGTTTCTCGCTGCACTGAAATTAATCAGTACATTTAATGACGAGAATCCTGGTCACGGCACCACACGTGACTGTTCCTAAATTACCCTAGGCTGATAAAATTTTCGTTTTTCCTAATTCATATTAATATTTTCGGTCAGTATCCCCCGAAGGGGAAACGTCTCTAGCAAAGATTGTGAAAAATCATAGTCATCACCATCTAACAACTCCAATTATATTGCAGTTCTAACCAAATGTGTCCAATTAGCCTAATTGAATGCAGCTGAATTCCAAATATTTACATGGAGCGACTTGCTATCTGACCGACACAGTCGGTCACCGCTTGCCGCCGTCAACGAGAACGAGATGACGGCGCTGAAGTACTGATACATAGACTACTATAGCCGCGTGTCCACCGCAAGTCCGTCACCCTAGCACCGTCATCCCGGCCGCCGAGTAAACTCGGCCCGAAATAATCTCGTTCTCGGTGACGGTCTGGTGACGGCGGCGGCGGCGGTGGACAAACGGCCTTACCCGTGACTGTTTTAAGTTTATGCTCTCCTGGACTTTCGGGCTTCGTGTGATGACGGTCAAAAAGAGAAAAATGTTTCTTTTATTACTATTTTTCTCAATATGACCCTGGATCAAAAACACAGAAAAAGTCAACAACGTTATTTGAGAATTTCGTCAATGCCGTTTCTCATGGCTACTATCATATCCTTGTGTTCTTCCGTGCATAACGAGGTAGTGACACACACGTACAATGCATTCAAAGGGATGCTAGAAATTACAGTATTTCCTAAAGAACGGCCTTTTTGGTCTAGTACGAGGCTACTGAGCGTGGGGTCCTATAGTTTCCATAACAGTTTATTTCGTAAAAGTTCGTTATTTTTAACCGACTTCAAAAAGGAGGAGGTTATCAATTCGATTGTTTTTTTTATGTATGTCCACCGATTTCTCCTCCATTTGTGAATTCTCAAAATTCTTGGTGGTCGCATTTAAATTTGGTGAAGATCTGATGCTGATCTTCGGAGATATACAGTGGAACTCTTCAAAACTAGACGACAAATCGGTCGTGATTGCTGCAATCGCTTGGATGTTTGTCAATAAAACCGGTGTTTGGATGTGTGGCCAGTCTCATCATCACGCAACCCCTCTTAAACCCTCATAACAAAACACACAACTGTTTCCTCAAAAACTGCAATACCTATACGGTCAAAATATTTAGAAAACATGAATTTTTTAAATTACCGGTTAAAAATATCTATAATTATCTGCGCTGGTGCACTTCCAGCTTGTTTAACTGTTTTACTTTCTATGGGAAATAGACTTGATGTATTTTGTTTTTGGTGGCCTTTCTTGTATCCTTTTGCCTGGCTAAGGACTCCGCTTTCTCCTGATGTTATTAAGTTACTTAATTGTTCCTCATACATTTAATTTCTTATTGAAATTCTAGTTGACAGAATCTACGTTAGCACTGACACCTCAACGAAGCCTTGACTCTGTTCACTAATAGTGGTAATGCACGTTTTCAATGTTAATTACATCGAAACTACGAAGTTTGGACACAAAGCCTTTTTGTGCCAAATGTAGGGTCAAGGGGACATGCTCATTGTTTTAAATTGTAGTCATTTTGTATTATACACAGTGAAACAATGTGATAGTACTAGTACTAATATTTAAAGTTTTTATTGTAGTTTGTTATGATAGGATATCTTAAATAAATTCTAACACAGGCTAGGTTTTCTAGCTTAGGTTGCAAATTACAGCTTTTTTAGGCAACAGCTATTGAAGTCAAATAGAGATTTTATATATGCATTTATTTGTTTACCGACAGTTTCGGCAACTGTAGGTACCTACTATATTTTGCTCTAAGGTATGTCAGTCACTTCATACTAATTATTTATATGAAATAATAAAAAATAAAAAAATAAAAATTATTTAAAAAAATATATAAATTTAATATATTAAATTTATAAATTTAATTAATTTAATTTTAAAATTATATTATTTAATTTTTAAATTTAATAAATGTATAAATTATTATGTCTTAAGGGTTCATGTTAGATGCTGGCCATAATATTATTATAATTATCTTACCACATGAGTGCCATCAATATTTGAATTAAACTATTAACAGATCTTTTCTTTAGCTAGCTCTTTGATAGCTACCATACACACATCAAAAGTATCTAGGGATCAACATATATTTTTGCAATAACTTTTCTCCTGATTGATATTAATTAAAATTTTCTTTAAGGATTCATCAAATAAAGTGTTTTCGTTTGTCACAGTAACGATAAACCAAGTCACCTTTGCATTAATAAAGAAATTTGCCATTTTCCTAATAAAGGGATTTTTGACATTTGAACCACTAACATTAAAGTTCGAAAAAATGACTGAAAACACAGTTTTCTTTAAAATTTTATTGGGTAACTTAAACAATTAATAATCCGTGTTTCTACCGCGAACACTAACAACACAAGAACATCGGTTTGGCATACTCAAAATGAGTTCATCCAAATCACGCTGTGGAATGGCCGCCCATGTTCGTTGCAACAACAAAAAAAGGTCTTCTTGCGACTGGATACCCTCCATATTCGGCAGAGCTCTTCTCTGTAGCATATCCCATGCATGCTCAATCGGGTTCAAGTCTGGCGACTGAGCAGGCCAGGGCAGGACATTGATGTTAGCTGCGGCGAGAGTCTGTCTTACAACTCTTGCGGTGTGCGGTCGTGCATTATCATGCATTAACTGAAATAAGGGACCGATTTGCACTTGTAGAGGAACGATGACGTCTGATACAATCGTCTCAGCATAAATTTGAGCGTTGAGGTTGCCTCTGATCCAAATCAACTCAGTTCTTCCGCCGATCCAAATACCCGCCCATACCATGATGGTTCCACCACTATAAGGATGGACTTCCTGGCAGGATTTTAATCGCTGTTGGCGTCCAGGGGTTCTCCAGTGTCGTATACGTCTTGTATCCGGTCTCATACCAAAACGAGACTCATCAGAAAAGCACAGGAAACGCCATTGTTCTTCTGCCCAATTTCTGTGTTCAAGAGCCCATTGATATCGAATCCTACGATTGTGCATTGCTATAGGTGGTACCCGTAGCGGTCTTCGGGAATGAAGGTTCACTTCATGCAAGCGGTTTCTGACTGTTTGGTCGCTAATTAAGTTCCCTGAAGAGTGATGAAGCCTCACGGCTAACATCATGGCGGTTATTGTTGGAGCTCTTCGAGTTAAGATTTGAATGTATCGGTCTTGTCTCCGTGTGGTGCAGCGATACCGTCCTCCATGGTGCTCAGCCACGGTACCAGTGCTTCGGTAACGTGTCCAAAGTCGACTGATAACACTCTGACTTGTATTCAGAGCTAAAGCTACAGTACGTTGCCGGGAACCAGCTTCTATCATTCCCACGGCTCTGAGCATTTCTTCCCTGCTTAAATGACGTCGCCGCTCCATAATAACGTTGGTTTTAATCAGTAGTAGGGAAACAGTAGCACTAATAATGTCTTCAATGCGTTGTATGTTTTTATAGGGAAAATATTGACAGCTTATTTTCATCTTTTACTCGAATTTGATTGAGAGTTCCTGATTCAAATTATGAAATGCACCAAAAAGGATCCATATAAATTTATAAAATCATAAATTTATTACAAAGCCACATCTCAATCTCAAGAAATCCGCATAAAAATGCTTGATCCCTAGACACTTTTGATGTGTGTATTTTCGTATTCAGGATTTAGCAATCTTATATCTTTCATATACATATGTTATGAACTTATAATCAATCTATGAAGCACGATAGCTAATACCGATAATTTCATAAATTAAACTTTAAAATACCTTCCGTATTCAGGATTTCTTAATCTTACTATGTTACGGACTACAACTCACACTTAGCTTACAATATTACCTTCTCACTAATCTACTACCAGAAGACATTAATATATTACCTGCTTAATTACTCTTGCACATAATATAACTTACATAAAGTGTTACTTGATGGCAGCACCAATAATAATTACAGTTATCATCGCATTAGCCTGAAAACGTCAAAAGTTGAGCGTGGGCTTCCTAATGACCGGCTTGTAAGATATTGATATATAATTCACTTGTTTTGTAGATGGATTGGTGATCGCAAGTTGATGATGGTGCTGCCGAACTTGTTGGCTTGTCTCTTGGTACACTCATCATCTGCGTAGGTTTTTCCCAACTAGGTACCTACATACAGGGTGTAAATTACGAAGCCGACAACCAAGCATTCTGTACGATTTACGAAAGATGACCACTGCGCAAGGCATATTTTAGGTCCCTTTGGAGGTGCGGGGTGAGGCGCGGGCGGAATGCGTCAAGACCGGAGCGACGCCATTGGTGCTAAAATGTCTTTTCTTCATGAGTGTACAGTCAAAGGTCAAAATTCCACTTCCACCGCAATGCACATTATCGTTTGCGCTATACGGGCTCCGGCGCCTATACACACATACGCATATTTATCCGTGTGAGTGATGTTCCAACGCTAACAAATTAACATGTCGTGTAGCATCGCTACGAGTAATAATATAGATGTGGTCAATGTTAGACAAGGATGACAATATCAGTAACTTCTTTTTATCACCGTCTGATTATTTTTTTCATAGTAATGCAAAATTTTGACAAGTTTGCGTAAGTTAACATTAGCTAGATCGGTAACGAGGCTAGTGTGATCGGGATAGATGTGAGTTCGAATCCAAGATGGACCGGTTTTTTATGTTTTATTTAATTATGTTTAATAATTTATTTTTGTAAGTTATTTTGAACAAATAGATATTTTTATTATTACAATAATGATAATAAATGAAACAAACAAGTAATATTATTATTTTTTTAATAAAAGGAGTCCTTTACACTTATGTTATTATTGTAGTATAGAATGTTAAAAAACATATTTAAGGTTACATAATATAGATATTATGAAAATTCTGACATCATTTAAGAGGTTAAATTTAACTATTCATTTTCTCAATGAAAAGAGGATTGAAACTTAACCTCAATTTTACAATAATATAAATACTAATTTGTTTAAGTTACGGTCACTATGTCCTGACATAAAATTACCCTACCTGTTTAGGATTTTTAATATTTCGTATGACCTCCGTTAGCCTCGATACAGCTAATGAGACGTCGACGCATAGACGCCACAATATTTGCACAGACATTTGTGCCACGCAAACTATCCCATAATTGCATGCAATGGGATTTGAGTAGCTCAGGGCATCTCTCGTCCCGAGCTTCCCATCTTTGCACCATTAAACCCCATACATTTTCTATAGGGTTTAAGTCAGGGGACCGAGCTGGCCAAGGAATCACTTTAATTTCTGGATGATTGCTAAACCATTCGCGAACAATGCTGGCACGGTGAATAGGACAATTATTATTGTCTTGCACAAAACTTATCTCTTCTAAGTCTTCTGCGGGGTAGATATTACGCACCGTAGGCAACATTACATCATTCAGCACTTCCACATAGTTGGCACTGTTGGCTCGCGTCGATATAAAACTTAATTCACCGGGCCCTTGAGCACTTATCCACCCCCACATATTCACACTGATTCTGCCTGATTCCGTATTTGGTCTTATATTGCCTTCAGACCAACGCGTGTTATTTCTACGCCACAAATGCAGCCTTCCTTTTTGGGACGATTTAAAAGATTTTTCGTCGGTGAATATTGTCGTCTCCCAATCAAAGTCCAAATATTCCCGTGCGAAATTTAACCTCGCCTCTTTATGCCGTTGCGTTAAAAACGGTTTTTTAGCTGGCGTTCGGTGATGAATACCTTCGGCATGGAGTATGCGGCGAACGGTGCGTACTGATGTGCCGAACTCATCGGCAAAACGAGTTGTTGGGATGAAACCATTCGTCTCATATTCAGCTACCATATAACGTCGCTGAGGCTGGCTAATAAGAGGTGGTCTTCCGCTCCTCTCACGACTCTTCAGGCTACCTTCTTCCTCAAATCTCTTCACCCAGCGCCTAACAGTCTCTCTCTAAAAAAAAGTCTATATTACACAATTGCAACAAGCGATTTAGGTCTACCATTATATTTTGTAGGTATCATCACATAAAATTTAAAAAAAATAAACTTACGCATAAACTGGTTTCATTCGATATTTGAGATATATTAAGGCCACTCGAATATAGGGCCACAATATTTGCCTTAGCTTCAATTCTAATATTAGCCTGCATATTGAATTCAGAAGAATTCATACTAAAATAGCAACAGCAAGATAACACAAACGCTCGTAACTATGTTCACCAACCAACAACAGCGAATAGTGGAATAATTTATGTGAACTAGTAAAGTAGTTAAAATATGCAGGTAGATTTGAAACAAAGTGAACTTATCACTTTGTTTCAAATCTACCCTCATATTTTAATAACGACGCTAAGATTTAAAATTATTGTAAAACGAAAGAATCTTCGTTTAGTTGTGGAATATATTTTAACATTATATTTTGTTAACAACTCGGCATTTATATTTCACATGTAATACTTAAAAAATGTTTTTCATGTTTGATGTGAGACTCGAACCCGAACACTCGCCATGCGAGGCGCAGTGCTAACCAATTTGGCCACCGTATCACTTACACAACTCATTGAAATTTGTAATAACAATCTTAAGCGGGCAACAAGTTGCTAATGTGTAAGTGTTGTCAAACGTTCTTATAGAAGAAGGTCATAAGTACAACTAATATTGCTTTGCCATTGTGTTGCGAGATTGGCAGTCGACTTCTGACTGTTATAGTACATTTGCAGACGGCTGCCATATGTGGTCATCTTTCGTGAATCGTACCTACTGAGTAACTCTACGCAAAAAATATTTCTGGGAAACGACTTTTTTTTGGGGTGAAAATTCACGTTTTGCAGTAAAACTAAATACTAAGTAACGCAGTTAAACCAATCAATCTGTTAGTTTTTCATCACTGCGATCTCCAATCCACCTGCCAAGCGTGGAGATTACGGCAAATTTCTCCCATCATGGGACAGGCTTATGTCCAGCAGTGGACGTTATGGGCTGTTGTAGTAGTAGTGTAGTATGGGAGGTAAGCAATACTGATTTTAAAAGGTTTTTGTTCGTAATTGAATGCACAAAATGACATGTTATAAGCTATATTATGTGACAAAGACGAAGTTGCGCGGGTCAGCTAGTACTAAGTAATTTTACACAAAAATTATTGCTGGGAAACGACTTTTTTTTTCGGGGTGATAAATCACGTTGCCTAGGCCTAGTCTAGGCCTTAGACAAATTGAGTCTTATTTTTCTAGAAATTGTGGTATTCTTATTAACTTTCCGACCTTAATCAATAAAATAGTTATAGAAGCGCATGGGTATGGGTACATAATGGTACACAGTTACACACCCATATTTTGCCAATAGAGAAGTCCGATGTAAGTAATAGTGAGTTTATTGCCAGTAGACAATGATATTAATATTGGAAACAATAAAACTTCATATTGCATTAATAACTCTTGAAGCTCTAACGTTCTAAACATTAAATCATAATTCAAATGATATAATAGTTCGTTGACAATCAAATGACATTATATTACAAGTATTGCAAAACAGCCATTATGCGTAATGTACAAGTTATTACGGGCAGGTGTTCGGTCTTAGTCAGTAAATTACACTATTTATTATATACCTAAGCGAATGTCAATCTGAATTGTGGCTAATATTCTTAGTAATAGTTAAAGTTGTATTAGGTGGAGGCGTTCCAGCAAAAGGACCAATTTGAAGGCCGTAGGATATGACTGGTCTTTTGGAATAACTATAAAGACATTATGGTGTAAATTAGACAGATTATTTACTACTCAACTCCAGGTTTACACTTCAAATTGTTGCATTTTAGAAAGTCTGACAACCAGTCTCACCAAGGGGTATCGTATTACCCAGTACTAACTGGGTTGTGGAGATCAGATAGGCAGTTGCTCCATCTAAAATATTGGTATTCAGCTGCATCCAGTTAGACTGGAAGCCGACCTAAACATAGTTGAAAAAAGGCTAGGCTAGTTGATGTTGGATTTAAGAAACTAGGATAACATTCCGTTGACCGTTATTGAATAGATATTAGGGAAGGCTTTGCCAAACCAAGGAAAAACAACAACCGTCAATTTGTACATAAAACTTCCATCAGGTATTTAGGTACTACGTACTTTGCCAAAAAAATGCTAAGCAAATTACCCATGAAATTGTACAAAAAACGTCCATGTCGTAACTCTCTCTAACTAGATAGTATAGGCGATAGGCCAGCACGGTTCAATTACTTGGTCAGTTTTTTTTTTAGTTTCTCGACATCAACATAAAGATACCCATAGAGTCAGAAAAATGCTATATGTTTTTGTGGTTTTGACAGCCTATTTTGTGTTATTAGATGTCACATTTCCCATCGTCGGTCAAGTTGTCGATTTTCCAATAATACTTTCTTACTTTATTTACCCCTTCTAAGGCAAGCAAGGTTACCGACGTAGCCCGAAGAATTGCCAAAATAAAGTGGCAGTGGGCAGGGCACATTGCTGGCAGAACGGATGGCCGATGGGGCCGAAAAGTTCTGGAGTGGCGACCGCGAACCGGAAGACGTTGCGTTGGAAGGCCTCCCACTAGGTGGACCGATGACCTGGTGAAGGTTGCAGGAATCCGCTGGATGCGCGTCGCACGGAACCGGAACATGTGGCGACACTTGGGGGAGGCCTAATGTCCAGCAGTGGACATCTTTCGGCTGAAATGATGATGATGATGAAGGGAAACCTTTAAAAGATTGCATCATTGTTTTCCCTCGTCATCAACATTAATTCAATAAAGAAAACAAACACTGCATCATTTTTACGTAAACTAATTTCTATTCCTAAAATAATTTACAAACAAAACTCGTTCACTTACGTTAGACCTACAGCCTGTGCATCCAAATCAGATGTATAAATGAGTCATTTGAATATATACCTATTTACCTAATAGATTTATGGTCTATTTACTTAATCATGTATGCATGGGAGATCGGTGTGGTCTTTATTGAGTAAGAGTTTATGTTGTAAGTGAATTACTTCATAGCAATGACTAAGATGTTGTATAAGGTGAATCAGCTGTTGCATCTGCTTAATAAAAATTTAAAATTCAAAGACAGACAAGGGTTATAGATTTTTTAGAATTTTAATATATCCTGTACAATAGGCTATATTGCCGGGTCTTCATTTTGCAGATCATGACAATTTTTGGGCGTTATGTGGTTTTTGATGTTGTTATAAAGAAACTATGTAAACATGATCTGGTATCAAAATAACAATACTAAGCTAATGTCAAGAATTAAGTAACGTTGGATGAAAATCCGGAAATAAGGACCAGCACTAAAATTAAGGTGATGGTAGCTCGTATTATGTCTAATAGACTTATTTCGACTCTATATCCTTCTTTGTTTCCTAACAATGATGTGTTTTATAAACAATAACTAACCTGTTTAACATTATTGTCTCTGGAGTCGATCTTCGCCGTGAGCTCTTTGATGTCATTCTGTAGCTCCAGCATCCGCGCCTCGTACTCCCCTTGTGTCGTGTCCAGTCGCCGTCTCAGCAGGTGTTTCTCTTGTTCTAGTTCCTGGGAAGGAGAAAGAAAAGACAATGAGTTATAGGTTTATTAAGGAGGTGGTAAATTGTCCGTCAAGTCTCCAAAATGATAGGACACCCCTATTGTTTTAGTAATCAGTAAATGCTGTAATCTTGTGTGCCTGTATGGTTTGTCTCTATTTGCAATTAATGGTCTTTTTTATAAGGCAACATACCTATCCATTAACTACTAACGAGAACGTAGATAATCAGTAAATAGACAAAGGAATTTTGGTAATCAAAACGTTGTCATTGTAAACTGAATTTGAACTGAAAATACGGCCACAAAAAGTAGAGACCATAAGGATCAACGTCTTTAGGACACTCTTGAAGCAGTAACCAGTCTTACCAGGGGGTGTATCCATCAGTAACTGGGTTGTGGAAATCAGAAAGGCAGACGCTTCATGTAAAATACAGTCTATTCAGCTAAATCCGGTTAGACTGGAAGCCGATCCCAACATAGAAAAACGCTTGATAGATGATGATGTTGGTTCTTGAAGTAAGTTCGTCAACGTCATAACTTACTTATGCCATATAAAAGTAAACAATTTAATTAAAAAGCACTGAACGGTTTAATTGAAACACAAGAATTAACAAAAAAGGCTTTATCATTTCCGCGCCGGAAGAACAATGTGAACGAAGCATTTCCGGTAGGCATCTTGATTCTCATCCATTGTCTCTGGTTGTAAAGTGTGCTATTAGAAAGCATAGTTTACACGTTATCGTAAATAAACTTAATTATAGTTGTCTATGGGAAATATTTGAATCACTTAGGGAAAATATTTAGTTTTATGATGATTCGTATGATGGTTGCTTTTTATTGTGAGATTGAAGTAAAAGCAAGTGAAATTGAGTATTACCACTAAATATGATGGTGGTCTACAGAAATAGTTGGTAGTTTGAAACATTTGTGGTGTCTATGCTACGTCAACCTACAATAGGTTTAACAGCCAACAGAAAAATAACCAATAATCAAGAATGTATTTTTATTTATTACAGATCTTTTGGAGTAAAATCATTGTATTTCTGTAGTGGCCAAGCAGATCTTTTGTCAATAACCATAGTTTTACACAACAAGCGTCAATTTGCCATAATGAGCAAATACAAGTGTTACAGACGGACTAAAATGACTCTATGGTCACAGCATAATTGTATTTTGCAGTGTAGATAATATCACTCTAAAGTCTAAACAATAATATCCATAGTTTAATGTTTTGAAGTATGTGTAGAATGTGTAGTGAATGTGAATGATGATGATGACGAGATGATGATGATGTGATGTGAATGTGTAGAATAAGAATCAAATTAGTTTCTATTTTTTCGGATGGGAAATCATCAAATGACACCTCCCGCTCTGGGCGGAGCAGGAGTGTGTCCGACATTTACTGACTAAAACCCATCCATGTTCCTTCATCGCCCTTTGTGTTCCGGGGCCACGGTATCTCTTTCGAACAGTCCCGCTGCCCCATAAAATTAGTGCCTACAGTCAAAACGTTGCCAAAGAACAGGATCAGACATTCATGCCCACTTTCATCCTTGTCTGGATCGTCCAAGACAACCTGTATCTATAATGTTTTAGAAAAGACACAATTACAAAATCCCAACCATCATCACCCGCCTAGCCTCCAGTCCAACCGGACGCAGCTGAATACCAGTATTTTACATGGAGCGACTGCCTATCTGACCTCCACAACCCAGTTAGTACTGGGTAATACTACCACTGACTACCTGTTACGACTGTCAAGTTCAAGATGGACAAATGACAGCCGGGACCCACGGCTTAACGTGCCTTCCGAGGCACTGAGAAAACTCCATTATGTGGAGGTGTGTGAGGTAGTCAGTAGTCACCCATCTACAGACCAACCTAGGCAAGCCCGGCTTAACCTGAAGATCGACCTAAGCGGCTGTTGTTATTTAACTACAAGCTCCACACAAAATTAAAACCGCAAAATAATGTCTACTAGCTGACCCACGCAACTTCGTCTGCGTCACATAAAAGAGAAACAGCTCACAAAAGGAATACATTTTTCCCCGTTTTTGCAATCTTTTTCATTTATGCTCCGCTCCTTTTGGTCGCAGTGTGATGTTATATAGCCTATAGCCTTCCTCGATAAATGGACTACCCAACACTAAAAGAATCTTTCAAATCGGACCAGTAGTTCCAGAGATTAGCGCGTTCAAACAAACAAACTCTTCAGCTTTATAATATTAGTATAGATTAACACGATGATGATGAGGACACAATTACATTTTTGACTTTGTCACAAGAACCCAAGATTGCTTTTCATAAAACCAGACACCGCTGAATATTCAGCGTATTTCACAATTCACTTTCATCATTCATGAATGTCTTCCTAATTATTGAGCAAGTGAGAGTGAGTCGGTGACCGATACTGAAAGTGAAGCGATGTGGGCTTTATCTTTGTAATGGGCAATTGGTAAAAACGCTTCGACGCTTCGAAAACTGGGGCAAATGTTGTAAAAACTATAGAAGTAAATACTCATCGTTTTAGGTTGAAATCGTTGAGGCTAGAGATATGATTGGTGATTGAATTGTTCAATCAATAGATACAAAGGTACTTGGAAAGTAGTCTCAAAAAAATTGGAAAAAGTCCTCAATGAAAACGATTCAAGCTGTAATTTCTTCATAAAAAAAAAAAACTAAATTTAATTTATGGAAACTGAAAAATCAGAAGAAATGATTTACGTTAAATGTTTTACGTTTTCAGCACGAACATAGTATTTTGGAAGCTAAGTACATTGTTACGAAATATCTCAAAGTAGAAAACAAGAGAAAATCGTTTTCGAATTTTGCTAAGTGTTGGTGTAGGGATACATTAATTTCATTGCTCGTAATTGTACTAACTCAGAGATATCAAGCTCATTGAACTAAATAAATGTTCTTATACTTTATAAAACATACACGAAATCTCCTAAGAGGTCATTGTACTCATCATTATGAACAACTTTTACTATGGGACCAAACCCTGCACCCCTAGCCAAGTTGACAATCTACAATCGTTAACGCTAGTAGAAAACTATTCAAATAAATGAGAATGACATCATCTCAACGTTAAATCACGTGATCAACACAAACGAATAGGAAATTCGTAGACAAGTTTACATCGATCAAAATGATAGAATAGAATGTTATCGTTTCTACAATGTTGATCGCTAAACTCTTTGGTAGGAACGCTCACTATAGACTAAAGTGTAGGTTTTTTCTACAGACATTAGAGAACGAGCGATCGACTCAGTCGTGTCAACTTGGCTACCAAAATCGCTTACGCCGAGGCGCTTACGATTGTAGAAAGAGAATCGATACGAAACGTTGGTAACTTGGCTAGGGGTGCTGAATCGCGAAAAAACATCAGCTGATCCATACATTTTGACGAGTTAGAGCGAACATATTGTAGGCAACAGCTGATTTTTTTTTCGCGTCAGGGTTTGGTCCCATAGTAAAAGTTGTTCATAATGATGAGTACAATGACCCCTTAAGAGATTTCGTGCATGAATAGATACACCTTATATGTCGAGTAAAACATTACTATCAGACTACATTGATCGATATCTTTAACCATTAAACGGGTATTAACCCGTGCAGTCAAGCTATCGGATAATACTTAGTAGCAAGACTTGATAATTTACAATTTCCTTCTATTAGCACCGGATCACTTTATCTAGCAAACGGCCGGATCTACCATAATAATACAGATTAAGTTTAAGTCTTAGATTCAGTCTAAACGTTGATACTAAACGCGCCTGGTTTAAGAGGGCTATTACAAATTTTCTTGTTTTTGAGTGTTTTAAGAGTCTAGTTATAATCACACTTCTAAAATCTCAGTTTCTTATATTTGAGTGCTAGACTCTTAAAACACTCAAAAACAAGAAAATTTGTAATAGCCCTCTTAATAATAAATTACTAGAAAGTAATCTACTGTTAAACGATTAATCCTTAATTAAAGATTTAAGATGAATGCATCTAATGAGTCGTGATAACATTAATACTTTTATCATCTCTTGAGACTGTACGTAGCTACTGTTCTATAAGGAGAATCAGGGAATCCAGGCGAGTACCTATAGTTCCCTATGACGGCGTCAAACGTAACTTTAGCGGTAGTGCAAACAAAACGTAACTTTGACTGCTTTGCTACCTACGACAGGAGGTGCAACATAGTTTTTGACCAATTTACTTACTGATCTAAACTGTAAGAGCACTCATTATAAATCTACACTCCAAACACAGCGGAATCTCCAACTCATCAAAAGAATATCTCAAACAATCTTAACAACAATTAATTACTCACACAGAAAAGAATGATTTTGACATTAGAAACTACATGGAAACTAGGGTTGTCGAAAGTAATTGTTAAGAAGCGCACTGACCCAGTTTCAAGTACCAAGTTGACAACTTATGTGAATCCCTGAACCATACCAGATAATAATGACGATGGGTATATGAACTGGGGCGTTTTCTCATCTCTTGCGAACTTTTACTTTAACAATAACAATACAAGAATCTTTAGATGTCGGATTGTTGTGAATGACGGAGAAAATCGTATTGTTTACGAGTGATTGTGATGGGTAAATTGGTATTTTCTGATGTCTGTCAGCATTCATTTTTGTGGTTAAAATAGTGTAGTGAAGAGGCATGAAGTTATCTAATGTGACGGGCAGAATTGATCGTGATTAATGTAATTCTAGCTGTTGCCCGCGGCTTCGTTCGCGTGGCAATTTTGATGTGTAACATGTAAGTACGAACAAAAACCTTTTGAAATCAATATTGCTTACCTCCCATAACATACGGCGTGATAATATGTAGCCTAAAGCCTTTCCTGGTTTACAAAGAACATTTTTGCTGAATTTCAATTCAATCTATCCAGTATTTTTGGCGTGAAGCCGTACCTTACACACAGACAAACAGACAAAAATTCTAAGTCACTTTTTGTCATCAGTTACGTTTTTCTAACAAAAGCCACTTATTTTTTCTCGAAAATTCTCAATGTACAGTTTTTCTTTCATTACTGTTTTATTATAATTATAGATTATGTTTATAGATTATGTTTTGTTTTTAGGGTTCCGTACCCGAAGGATAACCAAATCCATTTCTAAGCCTCCGCTGTTGGTTCTGTCTGTCAGCGGGCTGTAGTTGAAAGGGAAATGCCCATTCTTGACCACTTTTGCCCACCAATGTGCAAAAAATATAGCCATTTTTTTAACTAAAATATTGCTATTAGTATTGCTTATTTGCAATGAAACCTCCGGAACCAAAAGACGAATCAATCAAGAAACTCAATCGTTTCTGCCCCATCTAACACTTTCGGTCGTTGTAAATCCTAAAGAAAACAAATAAAAAAAAGTCCAAGCGAGTTCTATGCACAAAATAGTGTTTGTTTCTTCATCTGTGATGTCAACCCTAACATCTATAGTTGGTTTCTTTCATGGGCGTCACTTGGCCAAAACCTCTTCATCAAATCGGCATTTCCCTTTTCACAGAATGTGCATTTCTGTTACCGTTATAAAAACGAAAGGTGGTACTACGATGGTACGGAACCCTTCATGCGCGAGTCCTACTCGCATTAGCCGGTTTTCTTTGCTTTTGTTTTGTAATTATTTTCAGGATAGAGACGTGACAACCCAATAGTTCTATAGAATTTAATTTGGAGATAGTAAAAGTAGTCGATTAGGATGCTCATTACTCGCGCGTCACCGCTAATGACGCGTCATGCGCAAGAGTTGACTGTCAGTGACTGCGCTGTCATAATATTAAACATGAAGCAGGTACGGATTTAACTACGTTAAAACCTATGTCTAATATTATTTTGACATAGTTATGCACTTTACAAAAAATATAAATGAGTGTAGTATTAACTGTTTCAATGCGAAAAAAACGTTGCATTGTGAAATGCATTAATATTTCGTTAGAAAGCCTTTCCCTTAAATGTCGGTTTGTTAAGTGGCTGAGAATTACAAAGAAAACACTATTCAAATAAATATTTATCTCAACCTCTATCTACACCAGCGGTCGGCAACACGCGGCCCGCGGACGTCTTATTTGCGGCCCGTGAATGTTTTGTAAATAAGATAAAATTATCAAAATAATTGCAACTTTGGACGTAAATTAGTAATAAAGTGTCAAATTTCCAAAACAAAGTTGGTACCGACAAAGCACAATTATCGAAGAATTAAATAAATTTAATTGAATTATGCGGTGGTTTTTTTCATAAAACTCGTTTTTCAAAAAGCCTTTTCGTATTTTTTACGCGCGTCTTTTACTATGAATTATCGTGCATCTCACTGAACTCACTCTGTCGGGCACGATGCCATTTTTCTATGGGATGTGACCAATTATACGTAGGTATATTGGTCTTCTAGGGTTAATATCACAAGTGCGGCCCGCCTTTAGTTTATTTTGCTACCGTGTGGGCCTTGCCTGCCAAAAGGTTGCCGACTGCTGATCTACACTAATATTATAAAGAGGAAAGATTTGTATTATGTGTGTATGTTTGTAATGAATAAACTCAAAAATTCTTTCACCATTAGAAAGCTACATTCACCCTGAGTTCCCGTACTCCCACGGGAACGGGAACTACGCGGGTGAAACCGCGTGATGTCCGCTAGTCTATAATAAAATAATAGTTATCATCATCTGCCTAGCCTTTTCCCAACATGTTGAGGTTGGTTTCCAGTCTAACCTGATGCAGCTGAATATTTGTATTTTACACGGAGCGACTTCTTAGCTGACCTCCACAGCCCATGTTATTATAGTACTGGGTATATATAATACGATACCTCTTGGAGAAACTGGTTGTCAGACTTACGGGCCACTGACTACCTGTAACGACTGTCAAAGATCACAAATGACAGCAGACAGATCACCAGCTTAATTTAATAAAATAATATATTTATCTTTAAGGTGATAACAGGAGCTAAACGCGAGTTTTATAATGCAAATAAACATATGATTCACTGCAATAAACAAAACCAGAAAAATATATGATATTTTTCAGGATATATGCTAGTTACGTAGTGTTTTGAAAATATAATACAACAAACTTTATTCGATAGAAAAAAATCACGAACTTATCTCTAGAATTTTCTTTTAAAGAGTAAAAACCATACTAAAATACATGCGATCATTCGGATGTTTTGGCAAATAACTCTACAAGCTACTAGTTTCTTAGTGTTTTACTTTTTTAGTCCAATCAATAGATTTTTTTTTAATCGCAAAGAACCACTCATTTCGCATTATTCGGCCGCAGTGACTGATGTAACAACTGCTTTGTAGTGTAAGCTGATTAGAACTTTATTCTAACAGTATTTCAAACGAAGTTTGAACCACCAAAAATAGAGTCGCTAATTTAGCTCATGTAATCGCCTCCTTTATGGAGCCGTGCCCAAATGGGCACGGTGCATTGTTATTTTAATTGTGTCTGTAATTGCGGGTATTGAGTGCTACAAATCCGCCCCAGTTCGTCGCAGGCGCACGTACTCGTAGCAAGCAATATATCGACTCGCGCGCAGACGGCATACCTACACATACAAGTACTACGCAACCGTCTGTCTATCTTGTCTGATACACTTTCACTGAAACTAATAATGCACCAATAGCTTGATTTCATCTATGATGGAGTATGTATATTTTTGTCTGTAGAGTTTTAAAGAAACAATTTGGAGGAACCTCCTGAAATACACTGGCCTGCAAATAAGTATCACATTTTTAAAATTGCAATAACTTTTTAAGTAAGTAACTAAGTACACAAGATATAAGTACTTTCGGAACAAAAAGGACTCGAAAAAGAGTTTAATTTTGTACATAAAAACTAATAAAGCTGATAAAAATTGCTATAAAACGTTTTACTTTTTAAATCTCGAACTTCTTTAGAGTTTACAAAAAATTGAAATTTTAAAAGTGTAGTAGTACTTAGTTTTGCAGGACAGTGTAGTTTGAGTTGGCTGCAATATTGTTTACAGTTTTAACCAACTACGGCAGAGTAAAGGAAGGGTAATGAGTTTAATTGTAAGTATTTAGCTGTCTTTTAAAAATCAATGTCGCCTTTAGTGGGATAAAGACATAGTTTTATTGTATCTACTTTTAAAACAACAATTTATTTTTAGATTTTCAGTGCTAGATAATGTACTTTGTATTTCTTAAGATTTTACTACATTAACGTACTTTATTTGACCATTTCCGGTAAGAACAGGTTTCATAACATAATTGACTATTTATCTGTTCCTAAGCTTTTTGATGTAGATATATTAACCAGAATCCACAAATTCGTTTTAAACATTAACAAACTACACCGGTTTTACACATATTCTGACTAAACCCCGGAAAACGGTCTACTATAGTATGAAACTGTTCAAATTATCCATTTATCATGAAAACATAGAATGTTGCACATTTTGTCCAGTCTGTGGCATTGAGCTGTCATATCTCAAAGCCATCTTTTAGCACAAAAGTCAAGGCTGAACACTCAATAAATGGCCAGGAAGTGTAACGAACAGAGTAGAGCATGGTATGTCAAACTTTTTTTGTTACTTTGTAAAATTGTATAACTGGCTACTGGCTTAAGCTACCTGAAACTGTCAAATTGTATAACTAGCTGCTGGCTTAAGCTACCCGAAACTGGCAAATTGTATAACTAGCTGCTGGCTTAAGCTACCCGAAACTGTCAAATTGTATAACTAGCTGCTGGCTTAAGCTACCCGAAACTGTCAAATTGTATAACTAGCTGCTGGCTTAAGCTACCCGAAACTGGCAAATTGTATAACTAGCTGCTGGCTTAAGCTACCCGAAACTGTCAAATTGTATAACTAGCTGCTGGCCTAAGCTACCCGAAACTGGCAAATTGTATAACTAGCTGCTGGCTTAAGCTACCCGAAACTGTCAAATTTTCCCAATCAACCTTGAACCTAATGTTTTAGGGATAAAGTTGAAAATAGTTTAAATAAATCATTCATCATCATTAATTATAATTAAAAAGAAAATATTACTTCACTGAAAACTGATCGATGGTGAGTCAATGTTTTGACACTTGTATCTTTATCTATACTAATACTAATATACTAATTACTAATCTTCTATACTAATATTATAAAGCTGAAGAGTTTGTTTGTTTGTTTGAACGCGCTAATCTCAGGAACTACTGGTTGGAATTGAAAAATTATTTTTGTGTTGGATAGCCCATTTATTGAGGAAGGTTATAGGCTATATAACATCACGCTACGACCAAAAGGAGCGGAGCATAAATGAAAGATGTTGCAAAAACGGGGAAAATGTATTCCTTTTGTTAGCTTTTTCTCTCTTATGCGACGCAGACGAAGTTGCGTGGGTCAGCTAGTGTGGTTATAAAAACATAACATTGAATTATAATTTCAAAGCAATCTAGGTATTTGTGATGACGTAAGTTCACATGAGAAAGTTTCCAGACAACATGATGAGCATTATTAAATTAAAAATTATGGAAATAGTGTGTTTTCAATTCGAAATAGAACTAAGTTTGAGAGCCTCTGTCGGTTGTAAATGATTGATAGGTACAATACCTCTTCGTGATGAGTTGATGAGCTAATCCTTTTATTTTTTTATCTGTATGTCACGAAGTTATAAATAAGCATGTTCTGATATCATAATTAAATTGTTATTTGTGTAAATTACAACGTGAATGTTACTTAATTTGTTTAAAAATATGAAATGATAGTTAAATCTATAACATCCTTATAATTTCATAGACAAAAAATCATTTGCATACAATATTGTCGGCACAAGTCAAATATTTAGATTTCTTTCTCGATTAAAAACTCTTGACGACTACACTCACAGTAACTGCACTTTCATCTATAGAACTAGGCGGCCTACATTCCTGGGCAGGAATTAGGGACACCTCTGATTACAATCGGCGCTGACAATACAATTAAAAAAGTTTACAAGTTATGGGCGTCGGCGATGGCGGGAGAAGATTGAGTATCTGTGGCTCGAAAAGTCAATGACCAAAATTAATGGAGCAATAACAATAGTTTGTTCGTTATGTTATTGATTATTGGTGTCGATTCTGTTGTGCACAAACTAAACTTAATTTAGGCTTTCTATGATGGGGATTTCTATCTTTTACTAAAAGGCAATGCGAGAAAAGGACGGCTATTGCTATGAACTAAGTTGAGATGTCAAACTAGTTTATGCCTTGCGCTTCACCGTGTTTTTAGTCGACATGTTTTTACGTGCACCCTTCATTTGTATAGAAATATTAGTTCCAACTAAATTTGACAGCTCTAAATTACCTCCGTCTCTTTCTCGTTTTATTAGAGAGAAAAAGATAGCAATAGCCTAAATTAAGTTTAGTTTGTGCACAACAGAATCGACAGTGGTGTTGATTCTGTTGTGCACAAACTAACCTTAATTTAGGCTATTGCTATCTTTTACTAAAAGGCAGTGCGAGAAAAAGACGGCTATAGCTATGTGGCTATGAACTAAGTTAGAGATGTCAAAATAGTTTATGCCTTGCGCTTCACCGTGTTTTTAGTCGACATGTATTTACGTGCACCCTTCATTTGTATGGAAATATTAGTTGTAACTAAATTTGACAGCTCTAAATTACGTCTGTCTCTTTCTCGTTTTATTAGAGAGAAAAATAAAGCAATAGCCTAAATTAAGTTTAGTTTTTGCACAACAGAATCGACACCATTGTCTCATACTTGTTTTAAAGTTTCGTCAGTGACCGCTGAAAAATAAAAGACATTTGTTTCTTGGCTTCTGAAATGTTTTCTTTTTATTTTGTTTTAGGTTTTAGGCTATGGCATTTTGTTTAAGGTGCTTGTATACTTGTTGTATCATAGTATTTTTTTGCTTTATATCCGTCAGGCTTATTGTTCTTGTAAGACACTCAGTTGAACAATGATGTAAGAATTTTTGATTCAAAGCAATGTGCTGTTTGGATAAAACTAAATAGCGAGGTTTATTTATTCGGACGCATTGATTAAGGTTGAGAGACGAAGTCGGAAAAATGCGGCTGTTCATTATTACTTAACTTTAAGTACCGTTTATAAATAAACCTCTTACTTTATTAGCCTCTGGCTTATATTTATTACGTAAGAGATACTTCTACATACTTCCTCATTTAAGTAGACCCTTCTTCATTAATGAGAGCCAACATTTCCGCATTACCCTAAACTTTTTTCATAAATAAACAATCAAAATTCCTCACACCATGGAATTACTACTTAGAACCTTCCAGCACGACAAATCTTTTGTTCATCTGTCATTGAATCGACAAAATGACAGATGAACAAAAGATTTGTCGATTCTCTTTCGTGTCTACGGCGTTCATGCTAAGCGGGCTAGTCTCCCATGCCTTACACCACGACACAAAGGTCACACGAAACGCTTGGGCAATGGCTTCCGCAAAAACTGCGCATTGTTTCATTGCGACATGCGCGTGAATGCGCAGTCAACTGTTTTTGTGTGAGAAGCAGATTGGGCGAGCATTGTGAATGTGTTGTATCGGTTTTAAGGTTAATTTTTAATTCATGTGAATTATAGTCTGATGAAGGGCTTTTGGCTAAATAATAATAGCCGCGCGGATCGATCTGTGAGGTTAAGCAATCTCTGCCGTGGTCGATCCGTGGATGGGTGACCATCGATTACATACCGAGTCATCGCTGCACATAGTTTCGTCGTACATCGTTAGTGCGTAGTCAATGTTTTCGTGGGAGAAACGGATTGTGCACCTGTGTTGTATCGGTTTTAGGCTTCAATATTAATTTAGCGTGCACAACTCAACTGCACATAGTCTGATGTTTATAAGCGAAGCTGTATATTTTAAGACCTTTAATGTAACCTGTGTATCACAAATAAACTGATTTGATTTGAAGGAAGTATGTTAGGATCGTAGAAGGTGGCGTAATTTAATACCCGCTATAGGGCCAGATGAAAGAAAAACACGGTCAAGGCAAAGCACTGGCAAATGGTCAGAAAAGATCAACTATAGGAGAGCTTGTACCGAGCGGTCCACGCTGCACAAGACTGAAGAACGCATACTTTGGAGACGACGCGTGCAGTCGCGATTTTCAACATTGAGGGAAGGATGAAGCAGAAAAAGAAGGTCTGTGAATGACTGGACTTATATTTCCCAAGGCCTGAAGGAGATCCAGGAAAGACCGTAGACTTATTCTGTGCACAAAAACTTATTAATTTTGATGTTCCTACATGGTTCTCAAGTATTGGTCTGATTGTTTGTCTTATCGTACCTAAACTATATTTAACGGAACACTTATCCAACTTTTAAATTGGAAAATGATGTAATTCTTTATTTCTTATTGTCTACATCCAAAAGTAAGGCACAAATGTTACAGATGAAATAGATTTCATCTTTATTAAGATAGCTACTGACGAACCACCTCAAGATCATATTTTTCTCACCAAACCACACTAAACTGTGAGGTTAGATCACATCTTCAAGTTTCCCGTCCTCACTTCTAGAGGAATGCGACAATTTTCTCAGCGCACTACCAAGTTCACTTGACGGTCGAAGTCGACAGTTTAATTACTTTTCTCACAGATTAACGACTTGGCGGATTCTGCAATTACTACTGATTACTATGGTGCTTATTAATAAATGTGCATCAACGTAAATAAGCGAAAGCTTGAGCATAATGTACACCAATTTGGATTATTTGCTGATCGTGGTATTCCCGTCATCTCTATCCATTTGTTTTGGGTAGCACTTGCCTTCAAAAAGATTCTTACTGTTTTCCATCACTAATTTAGTTGGAAAGCATACATTGATTTAGGTCGCAGGAATCTTTTGGAGGAAAGATACTTCTTTCATCCACATAACACCTATATGTACCACGACGCTAAGGGGAGATCATTTTGCAGTGGTCGTGAGCCGTGAATGAAAAGAGCACGATGGACGTGTATTTTGCGTCTTGTGTTGCGACGTTAACACTTTTAGCAATCAAGTTTCCCGTAGATATCGTAATATTTATCCTTGGTGCTAGTTGTAAACGTCCCTCTGTGGCTATTGGCTTTGTTTTGTTCTTTCTCCTGCTGCTGAATGATATGGAGGGAAGTGGAAATTACGTTTTTCCTACTCCTCCGCTATTCTTTTCTGATTAATTTCGTTGCGGGTTCCAAGACAGTAAAATTGTTTCTCTGGAACTTCGGTCGCCTCTGTTGATTCTGGCTTTCAGAAGTTGCAATGGTTTGGGAATAGTGTGGAGGGCTAGTCCTAAATAAAACAAAATCGTACCATACTATCCCAACAATCCATTAGTAACTATCATCAAAAGATAACACAGGAACCTAACAAGATCTCATCTCCTAACTGTCTACCGCAACAGTAATTACTGCCTCGCAGCCTATTAACCGAGTCTGTAATTACTAACTACGACTTACATCAGTTAACTATCAGTGTTAACTGTTTGTAATAGATACGTGTAATTAAAATTGCTTTTTAAAGATGTGTCAGAGTAGGACAGTTTTTAGGATGAGCTTCTGGAAGTGGCTTCATTGATGTTGGAGTGACTGTTGTGATGTTGTACTTGTCAGACTAGTTTGGGGAGTTGTCAAGTCAATTGCTGCAGATATTGATAACTGATCTGAAGTTGGAGTCACATATTTGAGAGGAAGTGGAGTTTCTTGCCGATTCTTCACTATAAAAATGCCTAAACCAAACCGTGCAATTATCTTCTGACGTTTTACAAGTGCCCATTTAGGCCCTTGTGAAACAAAAAATGATTTTGATTTTAGAGTAATGCGTGCAAAATATACATTTGGATTTGCCGTCCGACCTGTGCCGAATAAGGAACGGGAGGACATGATATGCTCTAGCTTCGACGATATATTAGAATAAAGTACCTACGGACTTTGATAATAAAATAAAAAAAATCTTTATTTTATATTGTTTGATAATTTATAAATGAGCATGTTTTTATCAAAACAGTATTTGTACACCGAAGACGGCTAGACATAGCGTTCATTAATAATTACAACATCTACTGTACCTAACCTACTTAAGCTCGACAAATAAAAATATCTGTATGTAAACGACAAATTACGTTGATCACTACCCAACCGCAATATAAGCAAAAAGTTTTAAGACTCGTAAATGAGATTGGATAAGCAAATTTTCAATTAGGTTTTTCATCAAACTCGGCAGTGAGTGCAATAATCTATCCATTACAATGCGACACGAGCATTTTCCCATGATTTCCCCATTTTCTGCGAATGGCAGACACTTTGACAAAGTGTTATAATTACCTTACATGCATGAGAATTACGTTACTTAATGTGCAGGCAAAAACGGCTTAAGTTCTTCAGGAAATGTACAAATCGATTCTTAGTAGGTTATATGACGGTTTGTTAGTCTTCCGTATCAAGTATGATCTGCTAGCTTCAAGTTTTCAAGTTATAGGTCTTCTTTCTTTTATCGTGTGGTTAGTGTCGCAGTTTCTACGCCACCCATGGGCCTCTATGGACTTGGCTTTAAATGCCGTGTCGAGAAATATCTTTCAGGTATGCTGGTTTCCTCACGATGTTTTCCTTCACCGAAGCTAGTAATAAAATTATACAATAAGCACATTAATTCGAAAAAACGAGAGGTGCGTCTTGGGTTCGAATTTGAGACCTTATGACTTATCAGTGCGACGGTCACGCGACTAGGCTGTCACTGCGTGTGTGTGTGTTATAGGTAGGTATATCTGGCTGATGGCCATCTCTGAGGGTGGAAGGTGTCTAACAGAATTGCCGTAAGCTTTCCTGTAGCATATGTCAATCCAATGTCATCATTATCGTTGATAGAATGTCACTTTTTCCAGACCTCCTGTCCCGTGGGTCATTTCTTTACTGATCTGCGTCCTTCACTCAAGAAGGAAATCTCTTGGAAGGCCTTTCTTCAGCAGATTAATAAACCATGTGGGTTATTTTTATTTGTTTTTTTTTTCAGGTAATAAGCCAGCGAGACTGATTTGAAACATTCAAATTGGTATTACTTAAGTAGCTACTACTCCAACAATCTTTCTTAAGTCCACAGTTATCAGGACAGGCGATAGTAATTAAGAGTTTGTCAACAATTTCCAAATTAATTCTGCTACTGCAATCCTTCTAAAGAAGTGATTTTCCTACCTATTTTCATTTATACTTATCTTTGTCCACGATGGAAACTGATCGGGTATTTTAAAAAGAGTCTCAATGCTACTTAACCACGCAAATGAAATAGGTTCTTGACCGCATAGCTCCATTTCAATTGCCATGATACTGGTCACCAACCCCTACTGGCCTTTTGCGATACCCAAGGTGACCTGAGCGCCGAGGGTGGCCTATACCCAGCAGGGTATCACAATAGAATGCCTACATTCCTTAGAACTAAGGTCTGAGACAATCGACCATAGGTTTTACACATAATGGAACCCACGCAGCATTCAATGTATTCGTTAGGTATAATAGTGCAGGCTAATTCAATGTGGAACATATTTTAGTTATGTGGCTGCACTGCATGCAGTATTAAAATTTGTATTATAGTTAAAGATTTTATGCCCAGTACTAACTGGGTTGTGGGCGTCAGGTAGGCAGTCGCTCCATGTAAAATACTGGTATTCAGCTGCATCCGGTTAGACTGGAAGCCGACCCTAACATAGTTGGGAAAAGGCTAGGCAGATGATGATGACTTTAACATTTTATGCAATGTTTATTGTCATTGCGAGTGTTCTTTGTAATACTTGCTCACATAAGTACTTGTTTTAAAGTAATTTCGCAAACGATGTTACGGTACGTGTGTAACACGTTCTGTTGTACGAAATTTTATCTGATAAAGTTGTTGCATATGAAAACTGCAGATTCAAGATTTGAGTTTCTTTATAAATCAAGTTGCAACATCAGCATCACTGACAGTATAGCCACTGGTGTTATATTTTCACTTTAAATCCTTGTATTAAGAATAATCTTCATTCACTGATAGACAACGAACAGCCCCCTCGATTCAGAATACGAGCATAAGAGATCCTTGGGATCACTGGAGATCCGATTTAGGGAGGAGTTAAATACGGGATGGAAGTTCCTCATTTTTACCAACAGGTTCTCCCACGGTTTGTCAGAACAAAAATGGAAATAACTACTATTACCAGCTCCTTTGTCAAGCATGTTATTATTAGTCCCATCATGATACTATTAAGGCGACTACAGGAGCTAAATTAGCAACTATATTTGTGGTGGTTCAAACTTCATTTAAAATATTGATAAAATAAAGTTCTAATCAACTTGCACTACAAAGTGGTTGTTACGTCAGTCACTGTGGACCGAATAGTGCGAAATGAGTGTTTTTTTGCGATTTACAAAAAATCTATCGATTGGACTGAAAAAGTAAAACATTATCATGCTGTAATATGTTGCTTGTAGAATTGTTTGCCAAAAAATCAGAATGATCGCATGTATTTAAGTATGGTTTTTACTCGTTAAATGAATTTTTTAGAGATAAGTTCGTGATTTTTTTTTATCGTTTAAAAATTGTTGTATAATGTTTTCAAAACACTATCGTACTAGAATATAGCCTGAAGAATATTATATATTTTTCTGGTTTTGTTTATTGCAGTGAATCATGTGCTTTTTTGCATTATAAAACTCGCGTTTAGCTCCAGTAGTCACCTTAAGAGCTCCATATTCTGCAGCAGGTTTAGAAGAGTAAGTTACCAGGAAACCATAAATCCGGAACAGTTCCACCGTAAAACAACCCTTAATTAACAGCCACTTAACGAAGAGAGCTAAACTATAATGGACAGCTAAACATGCTAATTTCATACAAGACTTCATTTAGCTCAAACTCACGTACACCTATCAACGCAAGTTGCGGACCTTATCACTGTAATCTCGGTGTGAAATCCGAGACATCTTGAATGGACGACTGTACGCGCTGATTACGTGGTTTCTCACGTATAATGAGACATTCATGGGCAAATGTATCCAAGTTATGAGGTTCCGGATGATTGGAACATTCTAGGACATTTTGTATCTACCTTGCATCTTCTAAGTTATGTTGGGGTAGGCTTTCATATAAAGGGTGTAAAACCTCTTAACGAAGCCGACAGGCACTTGTTCTCCCCGTCATTGTGATCATTTTTTTGTTCTACACCATACCTGGGAACCTTCTAGTTACGCAGATATTGGGGGTCAAAGTTCCAACTTTTTGACAGTTTTTAATGTAAAAAAATTACCAAAAACACCTCTACGACCCCCGTACTATTCAATCCATCCATCAGCACAATATTTTGAGTGCGTTACATTGAGTTCTACCACAAAACATGATTTTTCACCCCAAAAAAAAAGTCGGTTTTCCCAACAATAATTTTTGCGTAAAGTGACTTAGTTTGATGTACGTAGAATGCTTGGTTGACGGCTTCGTGATGAGGTCTTTTACACCCTGGCTTATTACCAGTCATCTTCATTCTTCTGTCTTGACTGCCTACTGCCGTGACTGCCTGAGACTACCTCTTTGGTCAATGTGGTCGCAATCGCAACTGCTGCATGAAGTCCTGAATTCGATTCCCGGGTCGGGGAAGGGACAAGCCCGCCACACTGTTCCCAACCACTGTAACTCCTGAAAGCCAGAATCAGTGGCGACCACCAGAAAAGCGCCGAGACAATGAAGCTCGACGAAGTCCCAGAGAATGAATTTAACTGTCTTGGATCCCGCAACGAAATTAATCAGAAAAGTATAGCGGAGGAGTAGGAAAATCTGTAATTTCCACTTCCCTCCATATCAGCAGGAGACACAAAGAAACAAGGCCAATAGGCGCAAAGGGACGTTCACAACTGCGATAGGCCCAGTTGCCTAGCACCACGGATAAAATATTAACATTAATGGGTCCTAAGTTGTGAGCAGTTATATTTGATTCCAATAATAGGTATGGCAAAAACGCTTGAACGCACGGAAATTTGTTCTAGTTTCTACAAGGTCTGTGTAGTAAATAACTCCGGATGTAACCTGTACACTATCCAACATAATATTGCGTTCATTCTGCCAAAGACTGCACTCCCATAAAATATGATGTGCTGATTGTTCATATTCGCAGTCAGATGTGGAACATTGACAAAGAGGCGAGTCAACAAGCTTGAAGGAAAATAATTTACTCTTAAAGTTACCATGACCGGTGAGAAATTGAGCAACACAGTGATCAACCTCCAGCCATGTCCTGGCCAGCCGTTCACGAACGGATGGAAAGAACTGGTGGAGGTGTCGGCCCTTGATGGAATTATCCCACCTACATTGCCATTCAGACAAAAGTTCCTCCCAGACGTCGGTCTGTGGTTTGAATAATCTAGAAATCTTATCACGGTCACGTAGGGTTAAAAAGTCAGCGTCCGTGGTCTCACGCGCGTTATAGTACATTGCAGCCCGTCGCTGCACTTCAAGATCGACTGGAAGTACACCTGCAAGTACCGGTAAGGCTTCAGTACTAACCGTCCTATACGCTTTGCATAAGAATATCAAAGCCAAACGCTGGCTTTGAAGCAATTTACGTCGTACCGCTCCTATGGTGGCCCTATCGGCCCAAACAGGTGCCCCGTAGCACATACACCCCAAATAGGTAGCCCCATAAATGGTCTTTAAAGTTAGAAATGACAGACCCCACGTAGATTTGGATATTCTAGTTAAGGCATAAAAGTTCTTTTTAGCTTTTTCACCGACAGTTTTTATATGATCTATGAATGAAAAATTCTTCTCTAAGACCAAACCAAGGTAGCACACGGACTGCTTTCTTTTCACGGGAACGTTATTAAATTTAATACTAGGCCACGATTTAAGATTACCTTTTAAAATTAGTTGATAAGTTTTTTGCGGTGCAAAGGTCAGACGGTTTCGATCGCCCCACTGAGATATCAATCGTAGGCAAGTGTCAGCTAAATTCTCGAGTCCAGCCCGAGTACTCGACTGAATGAGCAGCAGGCCGTCGTCCGCGTAACCGGTTAATGAACAGCCGGGTGGGAGAGGAATCGCGAGAAAATCATCGAAACCTAAATTCCACAGATACGGAGCGATTACCGAGCCCTGAGGACATCCCATGGTAAGGGACTTTGACATAGAATGATGTCCGAGTTTGAGTTTCGCGGAACCATTTAAAAAATATGAATAAACAAGATTATATATGTTTTTATAGCAGCCGCGATTCTTCATTTTAAGTAGTAGCATCGGCCACCATGCGTTATCAAAAGCCCCGGAAATATCTAAAAAGATTCCAACCACGTACTTGTGTTCCGAGTTATTAACAATTTTTCTAACAGAAAGTGCCGCGTCTACGGTAGATTTTCCCACGGTGAAACCGAATTGGTTGTTATGAAACTTTGGCCCGTCTGGCAGCAAACGTGGAACGATAAGGCGCTCCAGGAGTTTTCCCAAAGATGGCAGTAGGGTTAAGGGCCTGTACGACTTAGGGTCGTCTGGTGGCTTATCACCACTTTTTGGAATTATTCGTATAAAGCCACGTCGCCATACACGAGGAAAAACGCCGTCCGCAATACATCGGTTGAAAACAGATAAAATGGCGTCACCCGCTGTTTTACAAGCTTCTATTATCATCCGATTAGATATTTTATCTTCACCTGATGATTTGTTAAGAGGCAGTTTCCTGACAAGATTAATGAATTCGTCAATGGATGGAAGGTCTGACGTTGGTGATTCAGGTGGCACAGATGCCCACGCTCTGATCTGCTGATGGTAGTCATTGTCATTTACTGGCGAATCATCAGGTATCAGACTATTTAATAAAACTTCGGTTGTTTCCTCAATACCGGTCGTGTGTCTATTATTTACTTTAATGTTCTGGACAAACGCCAGGTCGACTGATCGATTAGCTTTGAACTCGTGATACAAAGGAGACCACGGACCTTCTTTATCTAGATTTTCTACTATTTTTCGCAGTAAATTACCCTTAGACTTTTCCACTGATGCTCTGTAGCGGGACTTGGCAACTCTAAATGCATTTAAAGCAAAGTAAAGTGGGTCTCCGGTGACCTTTTGTTTTCTAAGCTTGTTTAAATGTCTGCGCGCTCGGCGATAGCTTTTACGCTGCTCAATTAAGTAGTCACACCACCAATCACATCTATGGATGTTGGTCATAGATGCGCGACCAATGGCGATGTCAGCACAGTAAGTGAAGGTGTCTGACATAATTTCAGCACTTTCTTCAGCTGACAGCCCATCACGAGTGAAGTCTTTGGCGTGACACGCAAAAAGCAAGCTAAAGAATTCCCAATTCGCGCCTTTACTTTTATATCTAAAATTACCAGTGATATGAGATGGACCTTGAGTAGACCTCGGAACAAATTCGTACACGATCAGGCGATGATCACTACAAGACGCATCTGGTAGGACACGCCACCTATCCAATCGTACGTCTGCACTAGAAAGTGTGACGTCAATACAAGATTCGCCCATTGGGCTGCAAAAAGTAGGTGGTGCATCAGGGGTATTATGAATTGATAGGTTCATTTCTGCTATAAAATCTTCAACAGCACAACGTCGGTCGAAATCCGTTGACCTAACCTTGCCATACCACAGAGACGATGACGCGTTAACATCAGCGCCAACGATAACTTTACTGCCCGCGAGTGACTGTAAGACGTGACGGAGGTTATGTATATGAGGTGCAACAGGGTCTGAGTATTGAAAGTAACAGCTCACAACGTAAACTTTAAAAGAAGCTGATGAGACTTCCGCAACGGCACAGTGGGGCGTCATGAGGTTACGCAAAGACGTTACTGTAAAGTTAGAAGAACGCGCCACGTAAATTCCGGCTCGTGCTTTGCTGTCCAGCTGAACTACTTTGTGACGTAAGTGAGCGTTCTGGTATTGTTCTTGAACAAGTACTATGTCTAAGTTATAATCGATAATTAATTTGTCTAATTCAGAGGTCGCCACCCTATCGTTGTGGAGATTTAATTGTCCTATAGTTAAACTATCCATTATTTTAGTAGTTGGTATTGAGGATTAACTGTTCGAGCTTAAGTTTGTAAGTGGTACACTCTGGGGACCCGCAACGATGGTCAAACGGTTTTTTAAAACGTTTACACGCCACGCAAGTAGGTATGTAATTTAAATTATCCTTGTGCGGGCAGTTATTTGTTTCATGTGCTTCCGAGCAGTTAGCACAGGTAGGTGATTTATTAACGCAGTGTTTCTTAACGTGACCGAACTGCTGGCAATGTAAACAACGAACTACTTCGACATCATCGATGAAACGGCAAGTCGCCCAATCAATAAATAATTTATCTTTGGTGGACACTAAATGTTTTCGAACTGTGGACTCGATTTCAACGCCTATCCACTTGCGACCGTTATCTAAGGAACGCCTACGAATAATTTTAGTTGACTTAATAAAATCATCCTCATTTATTGGCAGCTCGTCTTTAATGTTTTGACGGTATAACGCGTGCAGAAAAGCATTGTCTTCCATTGAGGATGGGACGTCCTTAACTAATATACGAGGCCTTCGGCCTTTCGGTTTTTCAAGTCTTAAGCCGGCGGACCTAATAGCATCGACCGATTGCAATTTTTTTATTTGGTTGTCATTAGCGACACGTAATACAACGCCAGATTTCGCGGTTTTCTTAACGCCTACAATTTGAAATCCGTCGTCACTAGGCTTAATCGCTTTCATAAGCGCTTGTTTAGTCGCGGACGATGACGAGTAATCGGCTAACCGGTCAGCTGTAGGGTACGCGACGACGCACGGAAGGGGAACGCGGGACTCCACGGCTGGCGCAACTTTAGGTAGACGAAGTTTCAAAGAATCCGCATACGAAGATTTGTTACAATCACTAGTATTGACATTATTAGTATTACGATTTAATTTCATTATATCCAATTCGCGTTTCGTATTGGCTAATTTAGTTTCATTGGAGGATGATTTTATGGCTAACAAAGAAACGATGGCCGTTACGCGCTGAGTCATGTCCATGATAGCGGATTTATTTGCGACATTAATGCGGGACCCTTGATCATTAACAAGGTCGTTAATTTTAGAAAGAAATGCAGACGCCTGTGAGACTAAATCGCAGTAATTGTCATTGCTCGCAGTACTGACGTTTAATATTGGCGAAGGTTTCTCAATTGAGTCGGATGTGTGAAGCCGTTTTGACCTTTCCTCGGGCGATATGTACGAAGGTGACATTTCGCGAAACAAACGTTTTGTTGAACTAGCGGAGGTCGTCGGCGACCCGGGTGTATGGAATGCATCTCTGCCACGGTCAGGCGGGTCATCATTAATGGATAACATATTATAAATTATGAAATTCAAACAAACTATTAGAACGTAAGAAAAGTAACAGAATTAACGGACGATAAAATTATTTCGAGGTACCCACACACCAAAAAAAAGTAAATGTACTCACCGAAAGTAAATGAAATTAACTAAAATACCAGTAAAACCGACGTAAAAACACTAAAAAACTTACGATACCAGCACTTAGCACAATAGTACACAACTAGGAACAACTCACGAGCCGGGAATCGATCACGGAACACGAAAATCGTAATTAAAATCGACAGCGAAATAGATCGCATCCAAACCGATCGAGTGCGCGGAGGGAAGTCCTCCGGGTCGGGGAAATTATTATCAGGTTTTTCCATCAGGAATTTCTCAGTAGCAGCCACGAGGTCTGGATTTGCGCTCAGTTGATGGCAATAGGCTCACCCCCTTTTACATGGGACTTAAACATAAATGGCTAAATGTGGGTGTACACCTTTAGTCGAGGGTTTATGTAGGTAGGTACTTACACCTTTGCCTAACACTTCGGCTATTACAGGCGTGATGTCATTTTTATTATCTATCTCCCTTCCTCATTCGTTCTCATCATCATGACCTCTAGTTTTGTCCTAATCTGCAAAATCTTTGCAATACTCAAAGCCAACATTACGTCCAAGCCCAACAACGTTGGCCCAACATTATCCCACGCCAATATTGGATAACGGATAATACGGTTACTAAATACTGCTGGTAACACGTAAGACATAGTTTTTGCGGAACATCGTCAATTTACTTAGCATTTAACACTTCTTGTAAACTATGATGTTGTATTAGGTAAACATTTTGTTTAACTAGCGTGATAAGTGGATCAGTTTTATTGTTACGTATTATTATTTTACTGAAATATTTAGCAGAAACGCAGAAAATGGTGTTATTAGATTTATTGTCATTGCGGAGTTTTTAATATTTTTGACGTCTTGAAATATTCTACAGGGTGCGGAGAACACGGGATTTCAACTAGCCGTTTATCAATATGTGTTTAAAATGTAACTATACTATTTAATTATAACAACTATTGACTATTTTAATTTTTGACGTTGTTTTTTTTTATGGAAATGATAATTTACTTTTTTTTTTTTGTTAAGGTCATGTTTGAAATATGTATTTCAATGAATTTGTATGTACCTAGAAGAATGAACTTGAATTTTAATTGTGGTTATTATTTTCTATTTAAAATTAATTATTATTGAACTTTGTGGTTATTTATTATTTTTTATGACTTGTTTTCTTGGATTTTATGTATTAATTATGATTATAATTTTTGACGTCTGATTAAGTTTTTGGTGACATTTTAGAATATTTTTATGGGTTTACTTGTTTTATGTTGAAATTGTTTATAATTGTGATTTTTATTCATTTAATTTGGTTTAGTGATGGTATATTTTTCTATTTATTATTAGTTGAGTTGTGTTATTTTTTGTTTTGTTACCCGACTGCGCGACGCAAAGGAGGGTAATGTGTTTATCAGTCTATGTATATATGTATGTATGTTTGTTTTTTATTTAACCTATTTATGTAACGCATTCAGACACAATTGTTATTGTTATTGAATAAATGAAATTAAATGAAACTCCTTCGTCTAAGGATCAGAATTCTTTGGAAGGTCACCTATATTATCAGGAACAGTGCAAAAGGCTATATAATAGTGGAAATTCAATCCCTTCGTTTGTTAGGTACGTTGTAATGTAACATTGCAAACCTATTTGAATGAGAGCTCACTGATGAGCAGAATGATAACTGCCGAAGAAGTCATGGTACTCAAATAACTAAAGAGCTGCAGCAGCCCAGCTATATATAAATACGTTATTAACCCAACAATTGTGGGTGTACCATTACGTTCACCATTGTCTGACCCTTTTTTTTTTGTTTTTTTTCGGATGGTAAATCATCAAATGACTCCTCCCGCTCTGGGCGGAGCAGGAGGGGAGTGTCAGACTTTTACTGACTAAAACCCATCCATGTTCCTTCATAACCCTTTGTGTTCCGGGGCCACGGTATCTCTTTCGAACAGTCCCGCAACCCTCTGTCTGACCCTTGGGGATTATAGGCGTTATGTTACGTTATGTTAATTGAACATTAATCTCCGTAACGAAATGCTAATTTCAATTACCTATCAACATTAACCACGTCATTAATTTCAAGCGTATCTCAGCACTAATTATATTCCTCATTTATCAGTTTTAATGAAGCGGTACGTATACAATACCGCATACGTTACCAAGAAGTAAAAGTGAAAAACTTACTGTTTTCCGCTTTCTCGATCCCAATAGAAATAGTTTCTGCCACAATTACTGAGATATTCACGTCATGTTGCGTTGTGTAATTATTTTATTTGTAACATTAAGTTCTGTATAATTAAAAATCAATTAGAGATTCGTGTGTTGTTTTGTTGTAATTGTGGTCATTGCTCCAGTGCGCTTCTAAGGTCGTTCTTTGATTTGAGGTATTATTTTTTTAATATAAGTAGGTCTATTTTATAGTACATCACACGTACACTGATCTCAGACACGAATCATCCATTAAAGTAGTGGATTTCAGCCGATCTAAGCGTGGCCGTGCTGGGACGCATACGGTGTAGCTCGGCCACTGAAAATGGTGTATAAGTCATGAAATAATGTGGTACTCATAATTCTCTTTATAGTACCAAAAGATACATATCCGTACAGTCTCCTGCCATAACCATGACCTTATTTGGCATCGTGGCCGGGCCAGAACGGAACACACTAACTTTTTTCGTTTTAAGGTTTCTTCAATCCAAGACTGACTGCTTGCCTTGTTGGACTAGTAGTCGCAAGATTGACTGCTGTGCGTGAGTGCCTAGGTTCGATTCCAAAGTATTTTTGGGTTTTTTCATCAGGCATTTCACAGTACTAGCTATTTTTGTGCACGGTTGACACAAAAATGGTGGTTGTTGTGGTTGGTTCGATAGGCTTGTCCGTATACATACTGGCGAAATACGGGTGTACGATTATATACACCTCTGCATAACTCCTCGGGGATTACGGGCGTGATGTTACGTTAGATACCATACTTATATACCTACCGAATGACGTCACCCTACATAAGACTTACATCACATAAATCTTAATGATTTACCCAAACAGTAAGAGTGTTACTAATTCTTACGCACAAACTGTTCGAATTCAAGTACAGTGCAATTATTAAGGGAAAGTTGAGACGCGAGTATTTTCCAAGATCTTAATGCGTTGACCGTGACTACAGCTACTGTTTCGACTTCAAATGGTACTTTATTAAGTACTTCTTCTACACACTCTCTCTCTTCTCTCTTCTTCTTATACTTCTTCTTCTTTATAAAGTGGTTAATGCCTAACCTGGTGTCAGAGTTTTTATGCAGCCCATGGGCCCCTGACTTATGGCTTTACATGCCGTCAAAAAATATCTCTCAGGCATGCTGGTTTCCTCACGATGTTTTCCTTCACCGAAGTAAGTGATAGTTATACAATACGCACATGAATCCGAAAAATCAGATGTTCATGCCTTTTTTTTTTTTTGGATGGGAAATAATCAAATGACTCTTCCCGCTCTGGGCGAAGCAGGAAGGAGTGTCAGACCTTTACTGAATAAAACCCATCCATGTTCCTTCATCGCTCTTTGTGTTCGGGGCTACGGTATCTCTTTCGAACAGTCCCGCAGCCCCGGTAGGCATCGGTCCTTGCGGACCCCTCCTATTGCTGACCCTGCGCCGTCGACACGGCCTGTCGTCATGAGACGGACGGACGGCGAGCTAGCCCATAGCTCTCCGTCCACAGGCCCGCGCCTGCCTACGGTGGCGCCCGGGGCGTCCCCCGCGGCTGCCGGGACGTGAGTTTCTCAGAGGTTTGTGCCTTGGGTTCGAACTCGAGACCTATGACTCGGTAGTCCAACGATCATATCACTAGACTATCACTGCTATAATGAAAAAGATAAAGTGTTTGCTATAGTAAAGATACTTTAATCATGGATTTTCATCAATCGGTCTTATCGTTGTGGACGTGGAGGTCAGGTAGACAGTCGCTCCATGTAAAATATTGGTATTTAGCTGTACCCGGTTAGACTGGAAACCGACCCTAATTTATGTAGTTGGGGAAAGTCTGGGTCCGGGCAGAGCGATGATTTTGCTCAAAAAGGTCACTTTTTGAACCTAGTCATAGAAAATTGGGAAATTGAAATTGAGATCTTAGAAAAATCGATCTGACTACTGCTTCCGGAACAAAAAGTAACATTTTATTCAATCACAGTGATTATTAAGACTTCAATTCAAAAAGTGACATATTCTTAGGAAAAACGTTTGAAAAGTCTGTAGTCGGTTCAAACCGGTTACATTTTCCCTAAAAAAATGAATCGATTTTAAGGCTCAAAAGGTGACATTTTACAAAATTATTGTATCAAATAGTGATATTTACAAGCTATTGGATCAAAGGGTGTCATTTGATATGTTTTTTTTTTCCAAATTTAAAAACCAGCAAGATAACCTTATAATACATTAAATTTTATACAATAATTAACACCTAGATGGCTAATAAAAAATAGTAAAAATATCTAAGATCAACTTAAATATTTATTTTCTCAATTTACTCAAACAATTAGGTAAATGGCACTTTTTGTTCCTAACCTCCTCAACTATCATTACAGAATGCAATAGCCTCTTCTCATACAGAGAAGGCAGGAGCATTGATCACCACGCTTGCTCAAGACGGGTAAGCGAAATAGTCTAATGATTTTTAAATATATGTTTAAACTATAAGACGCTGAAGAATAGGTTGTAGACTTGAAAGTCGACGCCTAACGGTAGCATTAGACAGAAGAGCTCTAAAAATATATCTAGCGTAGTCTTTAGACCATTGTGATGATTTAGGAGTAATTGTGATCTGAACTCTAAAGACAAGAGATCTCCTAGCTAGGCTTAATAAACAGCTACATCACAGCTACAGCTTGGTTTTAGTGGTAAATAAATAAATAAATAAATAAATAACCAAGGCAGATTGCTCTACAGCCACTGGCCTGGAATTCCTATCCCGTGGATGACGCACTTTTCTTCGTCTGTCAAGACAATCGGTTGTCAATATATAATCATAAGAAACAGTGGTGTCGATTCTGTTGTGCACAAACTAAACTTAATTTAGGCTATTGCTGGTATTTTAATAAAAGGCAGTGCGAGAAAAGTACGGCTATAGCTATGAACTAAGTTAGAGATGTCAAACTAGTTTATGCCTTGCGCTTCACCGTGTTTTTAGTCGACATGTTTTTACATGTACCCTTCATTTGTATGAAAATATTAGTTTCAATTAAATTTGACAGCTCTAAATTACGTCCGTCTCTTTCTCGTTTTATTATAGAGAAAAACATAGCAATAGCCTAAATTAAGTTAAGCACAACAGAATCTGTCGATTCTCCATTATCACTTTATCTAGTCCTATTTAGATATCAACTGCTCATCCAACATCTAGGCTAAAATAGGTAGAATAGGATGGAGTTTCTGTGAGTATAAAAGAAACTCCATCCTATTCTACATTATTTTACCCGACTGTCTCGTTGGTCTAGTGGTAGCAAGCGCGACTGCTGAACATGAGGTCCTGGGGTTCAATTCCCGGGTTGGGCAAAGTGTTATTGGGTTTTTCCATCAGAAATTTCTCAGTCGCAACCACGGAGTCTGGATTTGCGCCCGGTCCATGACAATATCGATATTGTATAATGTCGATGTAGCGTACCGTCGATTTGGTGTACTGTCGATGTAGCGTACTATCGATTTGATGTACTGTCGATGTAGCGTACTATCGATTTGATGTACTGTCGATGTAGCGTACCGTCGATTTAGTGTACTGTTGATTCATTAACCCGTCGATAGAATGTTGTCGATACGATACAGCGACCGTCGATGTAGTTAATGTCGATATTATGAAGGTAACCCCTGGCGAGGAATGTGGGCGTACTATTAGGTACAACAACAACAACAACAACAGCCCATAACGTCCACTGCTGGACATAAGCCTCTCCCATGATGGGAGGAATTTGCCGTAATCTCCACGCTTGGCAGGCGGATTGGAGATCGCAGTAATGAAAGACTAACAGAAAACGCTGCTGCCCATTCTCTGGTCTACGGAGGCGCAAGACGTTCTGCCTCAGACATTAGTCGCCTTATACGACACCCTTGTGGTTGTTCTATTCTACTCTGCCGGATACCACACGGCTGACTACGGCTGGCACGGCTATTAGGTACACCTCTGCTTAATTCGCGGATTGTAGGCATGATGTTATATCTATACTTCTATACTTATACTAATATTATAAAGAGGAAAACTTTGTTTGTTTGTTTGTAATGAATAGGCTCAAAAACTACTGGACCGATTTCAAAAATTCTTTCACTATTAGAAAGCTACATTCACCCTGAGTAACATAGGCTATATTTTATCTCCATACTCCCACGGGAACGGGAACTACGCGGGTGAAACCGCGGGACGTCCGCTAGTGTTATATATTTTACTCAAAAACATCATTAGTTTGCATTTTACGATCCAACGTGAGAAATGCAAGTAGAATATAATTCCTTATTGCGCGATAGCACGACATCATCAATTAAGGCCGCTCGTGCTGCCAACTGCTGATTGCTTTGCGACATCTTATTGTTGAAGGGACGTTGTTTCACGACCATGTGTGTGAGTTGCAAAATGAGGAAGATTTTTAAATTGTTTGTTGGGAAACTGGGGTTTTGCATCTTCTTTGAGCGTTTTTTTAAGCGCCAACACCATCCTGAATGTGCTCAGCCACACGCTGGACAGCCCCCTTCTGGGGCACTGGGTTCAAGCACAAGTGCGTGTGCCCGGGGCCCCAGAGGGTGGCAAATACTTAAATTAATTATTTTTTAATAATTTAATGTATTTTGTTATGTAATTTGTATTTTTTTAAATGTAATTTGTAAAATTTATATTGTAATTTTTAACTTACAAATGTAATCTTTTTATTTTTTTAAATGAAAATCTTAATTTTAATGTATTTTAAATATTTTTTTTACTTAATGTATTTTTGAATGATTTATTATTTCAATGTATTATAGTTTTTTTTAAAGTCGTTTTACTAACACGTTATGGACTAATGTCTGAAATAAAAAGGATTTATTTATTTAAGCTAGAGCTTTGAGATTAACTCAAATATACACAAAACTTGTTTCGCTTTATGTATTAGCTTCTGCAAGCAGCTTCGCCTACGTGATAATTGTCCCATGGGATCTTAATACCGGGAATTATAGTATCCTATGTGTTAATCCAGGTTATAAACTATCTGTTGGCAAAATTTCATCCAAATCCGTTCAGTAGTTTTTGCGTGAAAGAGTAACAAACATCCATTATATCCGTACTCAAAACTTTCGCATTTATAATATTATAGTAGGAAGGTGCTTATTCTAAACTTACATCCGGTTTAAAATAATAACAAAAAAGCCTGACTAACTCATGGCGAGGTGGAGGCTGTGAGGAGCTCGTGGCTAAATAATAACAGCCGCTCGGGTCGATCGTTAGGTTAAGCCGTGCTTGCCTAGGTTGGTCTGTGGATGAGTGACCACCCATTACATACCGAGTTTCCTCCATGCCTCGGAAAGCACGTTAAGCCGTTGGTCCCGGCAGTCATTTAGGTAGTCAGAGGCCCAAAAACTCTGACAACCAGTCTTACCAAGGGGTATCGTATTACCCGGTACTAACCGGGTTTTGAAGGTCAGATAGGCAGTCGCTCCATGTAAAATACTGGTATTCAGCTGCATCCGGTAAAACTGTAAGCCGACCCCAACATAGTTGGGAAAAGGCTAGGCAGATGATGACTAACTCATGGCAAGTTTTTTTTTATAGTTGTTCCAGCCAGTCAATCAGCAATTATTACGAAGGGTCAAATAGACATTAACTGCTTATTGTGACTGGCCGTGTGGTATCCGGCAGAGTAGAATAGAACCAACCCATTACACTCACGGGTGTCGTATAAGGCAACTAATGTCTGAGGCAGAACACCTTGCGCCTCCGTAGACCAGAGAATGGGCAGCAGCGTTTTCTGTTAGTCTTTCATCACTGCGATCTCCAATCCAGGCGCCAAGCGTGGAGATTACGGCAAATTCCTCCCATTATGGAGAGCCTTATGTCCAGCAGTGGACGTTAGTTATGGGATGTTATAGTGTAGTAGATTATTCTGTCAAAAATTAAACTTAAGGCGAATGTTGCGGGGTAGCCCGCGAAACCGTCGAGGACCGACTTTTTTAAGGTCAAAGTCATTTCTCGACCTTTATGAACTTGGAGGGTTGTAAGTATTGATGATTATAATTCTGTAACTACATACGTCTAATCGTCGCGAACAATATTTTAATCAACATACAACCTAGCACTGGCCTGCAAATTGCAAAAACGTAAGAAAATTTGAATTTCGCGGGCTACCCTGGAGCATGAGACTTAAGTTTCAACACAATAAGCGTATTTTGATAAGCATATTCATATACCCTTTTTTTTTTTTTTCGGATGGGAAATCATCAAATAACCCCTCCCGCTCTGGGCGGAGCAAGAGGGAGTGTCAGACTTTTACTGACTAAAACCCATCCATGTTCCTTGACCCCTTCCTTTTTGCTGACTCTCTTTGAGGCACGCGTGGAACACGAACGCGCCGTCGACACGGCCTGTCGTCATGAGACGGACGGACGGCGAGCTAGCCCATAGCTCACCGTCCACAGGTCCGATATTCATATACCCTGACGCTTTCACCTTAAGTATGGATACTCCAGTTTTTGTCTTACCGAAAGTACGTTATCATGTTCAGCTAAAAACTTTGAATTTGCATTTGCTTTGGCATTTCTTTATCTTTAGTTACATGCAATGCAATTCCACTTTTAGATGCTAGAATATCATATTCTTTTAATGGATATTCTAGCATTTACAAGTGAAATTGCATTGCATGTAACTGAAGATAAACAAATGCCAAAGTAAATGCAAAGTTTTAAAAGCTCACAAGAGAAACGACTTAAGTTTTAGATATCCATGCCGTGTATGTTCGCACTTAGATCAACGAACTTTGTAACATAGAAAAAAGCTTTTAATTCAATTACCCACTAACGAAACAATTAAATTATGATAATAAAGTTTTTAAAGAGTTTGTATTGTTAAGATATTGGGTTTACCAAATGAGTCGTTTTTTGGCTGACTTACGCAATCTTAATTGGAGATGTAGTGTTGGTTTACCTGTAATTAAACAAATATTTTGTTAATAAATTTGGAAGTCATCATCAATCAACTATAAAAACACACGTACTAGTTGAAGAAAAAAGTTAATAGAGGATAGTGACTGTGTTCAGAGGAGCTCGTGTAATAACAGCCGCTCGGGTCGATCTTTAGGTTAAGCCGTGCTTGCCTAGGTTGGTCTGTGGATGGGTGACCACCCATTACATACCGAGTTTCTTCCCTGCTTCGGAAAGCACGTTAAGCAGTTGGTCCCGGCTGTCATTTGTGATCTTTGACAGTCGTTACAGGTAGTCAGTGGCCCAAAAAGTCTGTCAACCAGTCTTTTCAAGCGGTACCGTATTTCCCAGTACTAACTGCGTTGGAGGATAGGCAGTCGCTCCATGTAAAATACTGGTATTCAGCTGCATCCGGTTAGACTGGAAGCCGACCCCAACATAGTTGGGAAAAGGCTAGGCAGATGATGACTGTGTTCAGAAGAGACCGTATCCAAATTCATCATCATCTGCCTTGCAACTTTCCTAACAAGTTGGGGTCGGCTTCGAAACAAGAACGAAAACATCATGTATTGTTGAGTATTGCTCTTTCAAATGGCTCCGTCCCATCTTGTAACTTTCCCATTTCGACAACTTAAAATAGCATCAAAAGTCCCATTTCGTAACAAACAGAAGTCGACCTAATGCATTAAGAGTAGAAAAGTGGCAACTTTGGACGGAGTCGATAGAGGCAAATTGTCCGTTTAATTAAAGGGTCCAGTGACCATGCGGGAAATAACGGCTCCCGAACATGCGAAATAAAACTCTTGTGATTCTTATAGGTAGTGCAAATACCTTGACACCAGCGAGGTTATGGGCAAAATCATTAATGTGTCGAACCGGGTATCGATCTGGTATGGTCCTGGCGTTCAGGGCGCGGTAGTCACCGCAAGGGCGCCAGGTGTTGTCTTTTTTAACGGTCATATGTAATGGTGAAGACCAGGCACTTTTTGACGGTCGAGCTGTCCCGCATCTTACCATTTCCTCGAATTCTTTTTTAGCCGCAACTAGTTTCTGCGGCGCCAAACGACGAGGTCGAAGGAGGGCGATGTGTTAATCGCCACAACCACGATACTCAGTAATGAGGGACCGATTGAAGAAGAGGAAGAAATTAACCTTTGTCTTACACATCAAATAATAATACAACCTACTGTTCTAGAATCCCATTTCGTCAACTTTTGAGTATGCGTACATTGAATCCAATTTGGTTAACTTTTTGTTCGGAAAGTACAGTTAGCAATCAGGAGAACTACTAAGAAAAACCACAATTACTAATGTCTTAATTGAGGGAAAGAAGGCTCTATCCTTGAGATCCTTGTCTGTTTTGTTTTATAGCAGGTAACACCAAAATTAATGCCTAAATACTATAGCACTTTTTGAGTTTGCGTTGAAAATCCAAAAGAGCGCTTTTACTTACACTTCCATTTGGATGTTGCCTAGAGTTTGTGGAACCAATTAAATCTCAAATATAAGATTGAACCTGTAATTACACACTACTATGTATAAAGTAGTACGAATACTACGTACGTAGTTATAATATATTCTTGTAAGCGGAACTATAAACTCGGTTTTAAAGAAATCAAGAACAAAGCGGTGTCCTTGTGGAACAAAGAAGTTCTTCGATTGTATCTATAAATTACTAAAATTGCTCGTACATATTTCGTCCAGTTATTTTGTAAATTACTGGTTATACTTTAATCCCTACTGTCAGTTATGTATCGGAGGAACAGGAAGCAAAGCAAATGTCAAAATGTTTAATTTTGACATTTCCAAGCTTTGATTTTATTATTAACTTCTGTTGTTCGAATCCATTTTAGTCAATCAACAAGGGTTTCGTTTTCTAGAAGAATCTGCTTATGCTCATATACAATGTACTCTACCTAAGCTGTTTTGGGTACTTTGATGACCAAGGATGATGTTCAAGGTACTCATTTTATTTAATCATCTTCCTTCGACCAAACAAATGATATTCAAAATCCAGTATTCAATTCTACTTCGATATGACGTTGAAGGGTGGTGGTAGGTACTTTGAACTTAGGTACAGTGGACTGCATCAATTGGGTACCCCAGTTGGGTACCATAGTACCCCGGGTTCGAACGTAGGTGCTTTCAAGGGAGGTACAACACCGTGAAGCTGACTGTACGTACCTAGATACATATATGGCAACTGTAAGATTTAACGCAATCTTTTACCTTGGACCAACCAAAGTATTTCCGAAAATACACGATTCAATTGAACTCCAATGATCGAAGATAACACAAAAAACGTCAGCCAGTGCCATAAGCTCCACAGCATCCATACAGTCACGATCTCCAGTAACAGTTACTTAATCTTCAGTCGTGCTGGGAACAGGCTTATCTTTAACTGTTGCGTTAACTGCGAGCGACTAACTGTTAGTTCATTTTGAGGATAAAAAGTTAGCTTTTGTAATGTGTTATGTCAGATGAAGATGGTTTTATTTTGATGGTGTAGATAGGCTGTTTTAGTCGTGACGAGATTATTAGGGCAGATTTAGTCAGGTTTTCATAAAGATTTCGATTTAAACTGTTGTTTTGTGTTGTCCATCACACGATCTGTTTTGCAATGAAACTTGCAAATTTGTTGAACGATCAAGAGATAACTAAAACTGGCAACTAAAACTAGATCTGGTAACTAAAACTGGCAGTATAAGGTACTTAAAAATAATGCTGCTGTCTCTCTCGCCTTGTCGTTTCTTTAGCTATCTTCAACCCTACTCATGAAAAGAGAAAGACAGACCACATTTTTGATCCTCCATTTACTCTATCATTTTTCTCTCTACTTAAATTTCTATAAGTACCCATGTCTCTTTCTTACCAGTATATCTGCTATTCAAAGGGAAAGAGTATTAAAAACTACTATTAAAAACTAGTAGTTACGGGATAATATCCGTGATTTTCTTTATTTATGAGCTCCCGATATTTCGACGCTGTTGCAAGCATCATGATCGCGGGAAAATCACCGTAGTGAAAAATCGTGAAAGTCTAAAACAGTGTATTAAAAACTAGTCCGATTTCTTCGACTACTGCCTCTAACTCAAAGTACACCTTCCCTCTTAGACCACTCCATTCGCCCATTGCTAAAAGCAGTTGCACACGAGCTACGGACACTCAATACAAAGTGCACGTGTAACACGTCACCGTCGTATATCTTCGGCATTACCTAAGTGCTGATCGATAGCGTTATCGGCTAACAATACGGCTACAATCACACACAAACAGTATTGTTCGATATTTTGTGTTTTTGTTGCCGTGTTTACAGCTGGGAAGTATTATAGGTCGTATTTCCTCGAGTTCCATGGCAAAATTGAACTGAAGAGAAGTACTTGATTCACACATGACTTTGCCCTGGAGTAGGTATACATGTTGACCAGACAACATTGTTGGCATCGCGTGTATATCCTGGATGAGGTTGGTACAAGGTCCACCTTGGCACAAACAAAGAGAGGCCTATGCCCAGTAGTGGATGAAGTCGGGCTGTGGATAAAAAAAAAAAAAATTATCGCTGGACATTACACACAGCGCCCTCTAGTGCCACACTAAGCAACGAGGCTTGTGTCGTGGACACTAGATAGTTGGTATAATACATATATACTTTTTGTTTGTAAATACATACTTAAACATATAAACATATGAATGATGTAAATAAACCCACATGATGACACGACATGACATGATGTCCCACAAACGATTGGACACTTGTATTGTGTGTACCTGTTCTGTTGTCTGTGCGTTCCAGGAACTGCTAGACACTACCGAGACTTCCAAAACCATCGCCAAATTATTGAACCATTCAATTTGGATTCAAATCAAATCATTTAATTTGCTTGTACCTTTATGGTTACCTTTATAAGGATAAAACGTATAACAATAAAGCTCAAAACCAACAAATTGCCATTAACACAAGAAGAGAATCGTCAACATCATAGATTGTCAAATTATGAAATTATGGAAATAGAGGAAAAGAATTTCTCTCCAATCTTTGGCGCGATGTTTATGTTTATCATTCCAAAAACAATGATAGTAACAACAGAGTAAAAAAACGAGCACTTATGACGTAAATAACCAACTAACAAATGCAAGGTATATGTAAACATGGTGTAGGTATAAAGATTCCCAGGAAGCCAAAGCTTACGCATGCTGTTCATCATAACAAGTAACATTGAGCAAAAATATTGCTGGCAGAAGAAATTAACTTTTGGACTTAACATCACGCCTATAATCCTGAAAGGTTAGGCAGAGGTGTACTTCATAGTAAACCCATTTATATTAAGTCCAATGTAATAGAGGGCGACCCTATTGTCATCAACCGGGCACAAATCTAGACCCCGTGGCTGCTAGTGCTACTGCGAAATTCCTGATAAAAAAACTCCAACAAAACTTTGCCCAGAAATCGAAAACAGAACCTCATGCTCAGCAATAGCTTTCGACCACTCAACCAACGATGTAGTCAACGTTTACCATAATCCACTTCCTCCAACATTACGCAAACATAAGATTCTTTTTATAACAAAAACCTGTAAGTTTTTCACAGAATATCCCAAGGAAGCTGCGTACCGTAAGCACCGGATGAGAAAGCCTCTGATATATGGGCACCGGTGGTAATCACGGGGTAATGGCTAGTTTCTAGATAAACGCTTCGTTAGCTGCATTTTTAAAGCGGGTTAGGAGCCGCGGTTTCTTTGTATTTCTAGACATAAAAGCGTTGAAAAAAGTGAAAATGTTGGGTGTTAATTGGTTAAACCGCTTTTCATTTATAACAACTGACAATTAAGATTTTGCTGAATGATTCGCTTGCAAACTGCTCACTTTTTGCTTTTAAAGTAACACAGGCTAGAATATTAGCAATTAATGCAGATGCCGATAGAAGAATAGAGGCAGATCACAGGATAGAAAGAGAGTTGACACAGAATGATGACACAAAATATAATTAAGCGCGGAAGAAAGAGCTAAACAAAATAATGATAAGGACCATAATAAAACTTCTCCCATTGAGCAAAATAACTTCTTAAAGATTAATGAAGGAGGTAACGTATTAAAGACCTTTACAAAAGGTTTGCTTTGAAATAGCGAAATTGGTAAACTGCACTGTTCTAAGTAATCCATCTAGAATCTCACACACTTAATAATAGTACCTTGAAATTGGTACTAACTGTCCTATACTACTCAAGTCTTATCCCGCATGCAATACAGTCACATCAATCTACATTATACGTATAGCAGTGTGATATTGAGTAACACACTCTGTTCTATACCATATTTGCTGTTGTGACGGAACTACACACATAATATTACACAATGATGGATGAACTAGCAAAGTAAAAGCTTGAAATATTACGTTATTGGTCAAAGTGTGAACAGTCGTTAGTCACACTCGCTTTTTCATGAGTGAATGACACATTTTGAGTAAGCAACCGCGGTAATTGAACAAAGGCTTGAGTTAGAATAAAGCTTCTAAGAAAATGTGTATGAAATGAAATCTTTTGGAAGCAGCCTTCATGATCGCGTCTGACCATACGATTCGCTACGCTCCCGATCTTTCTGAAGAACATCACGAATCATCACCGTCATCTTTACCTAACCTTTTCCCAACTATGTTGCAGTCAATGTCCAAAACAACACCAATAATGTCAGTGTATTCTTCTTTCACGTACAAAAACTTATCATCCACAAAATCATCTTGCTGCCCTTGTCTCGTGTATGTCACTTGGGGTCGGCGCAACACGTTTTTACTCCATTCTCCCATGTCAACCGTCACGCAATCATTTGCAAACTTCGTTTCCTTGGTCTTCCTCTCCCGTTCCATCCATCAACATTTATACTCATCACTCTTTTAGTCACATGCAAATCATCTCTCCTCATCATCCACAGCACCCTTACCTAAATCATCGAGCTACATAACACAGACACTAGGCAGGCGTAAAGACACTTATATTGCATAGAATTACGCAAGTCTAGTCAATAGATATCGCATTACGGACATCGCCGTCACCGGTGGATTGTGTTGCATAGGCTGCATAACTCGTGTGCCTAGGGTTTTCGTTTTCATCGTGAGTAAGGTTATAAGGTGTGAACAGAATAGCGTAAATGATCAAAACCATTCTCTTCCCGTATCCCAATTTATCTGGGGTCGGCGTAGCATGACTTCTTCTTCCATACTTCTTTATTGATTGTCATCTCATGAGACACCTGCTTTCTTGCCATATCATCCTTCACACTCCATCCATCGTTTCTTTAGTCTTCGTCTACTCTTATAACACATTCATACTCAAAACTTTCCTTACGACATATTCCTCATTCCTCCGCATCAACAGCATTACATCTATGACGTAATCATGGGTGGAAAAAGAAACAGGAGAACTATGACTTCCGTTAAGCACTATGAGGAGTTCACTTGGTGTCATTGATTTAATTCTATCGTATTATTTCCTGATCATCTTATATTTCTATTAGTTTCCCACGCAAGGTGCGTTACTTTATGACTGCATTATGTGTAGTCTTAACCTAAGTTTTTGTTTTAAATTCATGAACTGTTTCATCTTCTTCTTCAACCTTTGACCACCCAATGCTGAGTGTAGGTCTCTTCCAAATCTCTCCATTTTTGCCAGTTTTGTGTCATGGCCATCCAGTTTCTTCCGGCCACTTTCATGAGATCCTCTGTCCCTGTTCAGAACTATGTTTACCATGACCACACGACCTCGGAGGAGACGGCCCGGTTGTGGACGGAGAACAGCCGTCTCCGATCCGAGCTGGAGTAGCAATTAATATATGCTGGTTTTGCATAAAGAACGAATATTAGGTATTTTTTTAAATAGGTGCAATAGACAATCCAGAGGCTGTCTGTCTAAGTGTCTACCCATTCAAATTATGCAGGAGTGACGTAATTTTCGAAAATACCCGAGCGAAGCCGAAGCAGTAGACTTGTTTCTTCAATTACTTTAACACTCAATAAACCCATCACGTGATTGGACTATCGGATGTTATTTCACAGTTTATTTTCATTACTGAAACACGTGTTTTGAATACTTTGAACTTTCCAATCGTTCATTGGTTTATTTGAGAATTGCAACTACGTATGGGTATACGAGTAGGGTAAACTTGCCTAATTCGTACTTACGCCAAATTCGTACTCCACTTAAAACTCGGCTTTGGTAACAGCTATCAGCGCCTCTAGTGTCAAAAAATAGAAATAACATTTGGCCATTTCACCACCTGGCAGATAACATCTGTGAAGCTGCTCTCGACCAAAATATTGAAAAAGTAAGTTTTTTTTAACTATTGTTGTAATATTTTTACACATTTCGTAAGAGTTTTATTCAAATAAGGTCGTGTATAACCTATTTTACGATTTGATACGTATTAATGTGTATCTTTGCGATTTCATCTGACGTGTTGTCATACTCGTAACTGTTGTCAATTTTTTTGGCGGTAAATTTAAAATTTGTTTGGCTCTTGCTCCTATTTCGTACTCGAGTTAAGTTCTTAAAACGTACTGGTACGATTTAGGAAAACTATTTATGAAAACTATTTAGAATTGGCGAAGACCATCCGTCGAATTTGTTAAGAATTACTACTTGTTTTAATAACACATTGTTGATTATGATGCTGATTCTCAATACTGTATACCAATGAATAGATCTCAAAGTACGAATTAAGGATATAGCAGTACGATTTGGGATGAATGGTCTTAAATCGTACTTTTTTCGTTTTTTTTTTAAATTGTTTATTTTTGAGAAGTTAATAAGGTTTATGTTAAATTTGATTACGAAAACAATAAAGCAATTTAGCAAACAAAAATTACTTTTAATTAAAACTAATTTATCTTTCCTAATTTTCTAAATATGACGGTTTTCTCTTAAGGGATACGAATTATGCAAGTTTACCCTACAAATGTATGTAGGTATAGGACACCTGATTATTTTTGATAGGCACCTTAGAAATACAGTTTGAACCTGTATTTCTAAGGTGCCTATATATGCGCTAGACAATAAAATCAGAAAGGAAACTGGAATATTGAACACAAGTCACAACTGCATTATTAAGTAGGTACTTACCTACTCGGTTATTTAAAAATTCTTGCAAAAGTGTTGATTAGGTTTAGAAATAAGATATCAAAGTAACGGAGCATTTTACTTGTCAATACTGATTGCGATACTGGTGTTAATTTCCTAGACTTTGATTTATGTTCATTATGACTGCAATGTATACCTGGGTTTATTCGTTTTTTTATACGAAACTGATTGTGGAAGAGATACTTCGGGAACGAATAGCACCCCTAGCCAAGTTGACAATCTACAATCGTTAACGCTAGTAGAAAAACTATTCAAATGGATGGGAATGACATCATCTCAACGTTAAATCACGTGATCAACACAAACAAATAGAAAATTCGTAGACAAGTTTACATCGTTCAAAATCATAGAATAGAATGTTATCGTTTCTACAATGTTGATCGCTAAACTCTTTGTTAGGAACGCTCACCATAGACTAAAGTGTAGGTTTTTTCTACAGACATTAGAGAACAAGCGATCGACTTAGTCGTGTCAACTTGGCTACCAATTTAGCGCTTTCTACAAGGGCCTTACGCCGAGGCGTTTACGATTGTAGAAAGAGAATCGATACGAAACGTTTGTAACTTGGCTAGGGGTGCAGGTCTCCTAGGAAAAGTTTGCATTTCGGCAATCATAGTCGAAACTCGTCGGGCTAATTCGAAAATATGAAGACTACTCTGAGGAGACTGTGATGGATCATTATAATTTCTTGAGCCAATTCTTCAAATAATAATAAAGTACTGCGTGGTAATTTTACTCAGAATACATTTAAAGATTACAATGGTTTTGATTGAATACGATCTGATTAGATTCCGATTGTGTTTCGGCTGAGTTACAACTGATATCTCAAGCATGGTTAAGAGAAATTGAAAGTACGAGATACAATGTCAGTTTCTGTGGTAAAGTTTAGAATTACCAGATGGTGGATACTACCACAAAAGTGCACAAAATCTGTTTATAGGAAAAAAACTGTGTCTGTGTAAAAGCTTAAATCTTCCACACTATATAAATGGATATTGAAGCGGTAATCATCATTATTTAGACCATCATCATCATCATCATTTCAGCCGAAAGACGTCCACTGCTGGACATAGACCTCCCCCAAGTGTCGCCACATTGACCGGTCCCGTGCGACTCGCATCCAGCGGATTCCCGCAACCTTCACCAGGTCATCGGTCCACCTAGTGGTAGGCCTTCCAATTTAACTTATTTAGACCATTTATTCATATTGACTGCACATGCCTATATATGTATAAAGGGCGTAAAAGACACTTGTTCTCCTCGTCATTGCAATCATTGTTCTACACCATACCTGGGAACTTTCTAGTTACGGAGATATTGGGGGTCAAAGTTCCAACTTTTTGACAAGTTTTTTTTTTTAAATAAAAGTTTTTAATGTAAGATTTTTACATTAAACACCTCCACGACCCCCGTACTATTCAATCCATCCATCAGCACAATGTTTTGAGTGCATTACATTGAGTTCACTTCTACCACAAAACATGATTTTTCACCCCAAAAAAAAAGTCGTTTCCCAGCAATAATTGTTGCGTAAAGTTACTTAGTTTGATGTACAGAATGCTTGGTTGACGGCTTCGTGATGAGGTCTTTTACACCCTATATAGTTGGTCGCAAGCGCGACTGCTGGGCATGAGGTCGTGTATTCGATTCCCGGGTCCGGCAAAGTGCTTTTGGGTTTTTCCATACGGAATTTCGCACTAGCGGCCACGTCTGGATTTGTGCCCGGTTGATGGCAATAGGCTCGCCCTAGGCTATTGGGTACACCTCTGCCTAACCCTACGGGGATTACAGGCGTGATGTTCTGTTATTCCTTTGTAACTTAAATATAGCCCAGAAATCTCACGTCATTACACCCGTTCGAAAATAAAAGATCAACCAGGTACCATCGGGGTCTGTTCCGCCTGACCATTTTAATTTTTTTTCGCTTAAATCATGCGGAGGCGCTGAGCCACGCCCCCTTAAAGTTTGGGCCTATTAGGAAAGCGTCAACTTTGGCGCGCAAAGTAACAATAACTCTCGTTTGGCGTGCGTTGTCAATGCGCTCAGCCGATTCGGTGTCTTTTCATTCATTTTTACTACACAAAGTCAACGGGGCGAGGCTAGAGAGCGTTATTATGTTGCGAGTGCAAGCAAAAATGAGCTTAGTGGTGGTCAGGCGGGAGTGTCCTCGATAGTACATATTTTCATCAATAAACACTAATCACCTTCACCTAAAAAGATCTATTAATAAAATACCACCATTCAAGAGTACGACATTGGCAATGGTATTACATGCCCAGTTTATGATGTCTACAAGATGTAACCCGATAAACAGCGCATGCGACGGATTCAAGTGAAAGCTTCATAAGTAGTCACTCAGTGCGTTATCCGCTTAATCATAGAGCTTTTATCAGACTTCTCCTATATCTCTATTCATCCCTGTTTTTCTATTTTAACTCCTATTCCTTCCCTATTTTTGTGTGTGAGAGATGCCCAATGGAGAGACACAACAACAACAGCCCATAACGTCCACTGCTGGACATTAGCCTCTCCCATGATGGGAGGAATTTGCCGTAATCTCCACGCTTGGCAGGCGGATTGGAGATCGCAGTGATGAAAGACTAACAGAAAACGCTGCTGCCCATTCTCAGGTCTACGGAGGCGCAAGGTGTTCTGCCTCAGACATTAGTCGCCCTAAACGACACCCGTGAGTGTAATGGGTTGGTTCTATTTTACTCTGCCGGATACCACACGGCTATCTGCCGGATACCACACGACTGGGGAGACAAAGGCAAAGATAATCTAAGATGGCGCCACCATAGCTGGTCTCAATCTGACCAATGAGGTTAAGCTATATTTTGAAATATAAAATGACATTATCACATTTGAACCAATGACGATGTTGGGAACTTGGGAACCAGCTATGCTAGCGCCATTAGTTCCAGAGTGTGTCTCCCCATTGCAGAGGTGTAGCATAAATACGTAGACGAATGCCCTAATCTGTCTTTAGTGTCTTCCTATAACTAGCTTAACTTGGCAAACAGATTGGTAAACACAGTTCTGTCCAAACTCTTTGATCACAGTATGACTGAGTATGAAAAGTTAATCAAAATAATATATCCAGGGAAGACCACACAAAAACTGCTTTTCTCGTTGCTCTTGCTTTGCTCTGCCAGACACTGATCCAAGCAAATTGACACAACTTTTCACTACAGTAAAGATTATTATCTTTCTTTTAGCATCAGATTGCCAAAGCCCTTTGCCCTTCGCAAGAAACAAAAAAAAAGAACGAAATGAAACATCACACTCTAATTCATAGCACAGCCTTCACGACTATGTAGGTCAGTCTGTGATCGAGTCGTCGCCGTCTATCTGAACCACTGGGCAGAGAAGATGCAATAGGTTCATTCGAGATGGTGGTCCTTTGGTACACCACAAATAAAAGTCGGTAAGTAACCAAAACCAGACAACCAAAAATATTTGAAAAAGCTTACGTACAAAAGCTTACGTACACGTGATTTGAATCTTGTTTTACCCCAATAAATCTTGTGACTATAAACCCACGGGCAAATAATATCTATACAAATAAATAAAATTTCATCATCATCATCATCATTTCAGCCGAAAGACGTCCACTGCTGGACAAAGGCCTCCCCCAAGTGTCGCCACATTGACCGGTCCCGTGCAACTCGCATCCAGCGGATTCCCGCAACCTTCACCAGGCCATCGGTCCAACTAGTGGGAGGCCTTCAAACGCAACGTCTTCCGGTTCGCGGTCGCTACTCGAGAACTTTTCTGCCCCATCGGCCATCCGTTCTGCGAGCAATGCCCACTGCCACTTAATTTTGGAAATTCTTCAAAATAAAATTTAAATGTCTGTTAAGAATTTCAAAATAACAGATTTTTACTGAGTGCTATAAATAAATACATTCCGGCTAATCTCCGAAACGGATGGACCGATTTTGACTGAATTTTACTGGCCAATAGCTGATGTTATAAGAAGTAACTTGGGCTACTTTTATTTTAAAAAGAAAAACGGTTATTAACGGTTACAGCTAGTGTTTTATGAAAACACATTCTTTAAAAGAGCTGACATTCAGTAATGTCATAAACTCGCTCTTTAAGGGGATTACCTCGCTCAAATCCTGAAAATACCGTGGGTTTAAAGAAGTTTGTAGATGAATCCTTTTGTGCGTTTTCAATATAAAAAATATATTTTAAACTAAAGGTCATCACAAAAACATTGTATTGTTTAAAATTTTAATAAACTTACTCAAATTTTATCAAAAAATCGTAACAAATAGGTCCTTTTTCAACCTAAATTGAAAATTTTCTCTGATAACGGCTCAATAACTCGGCATGAATTTCATACCAAAAAATACGTAATGACGTATTTAACAATGTGTATTGATTTTTTTCTCTTATTTCTTTTAATATTTTATAAAAATCCGAAATTTCGCGAAAAGCACTACGTCACTTCCGCATTCGTCCCTCTCTCTCTCGTCGTTTCGTCGTAAGTTAGTACGGGGCAGCATGCTCAAGGTCATTGGGCAATGTAATGCCCTTAAGCTCAAGTGATACAGTTTGTTACTGTTCAAACGAAGCCAAACGAGGCAACTATGCATAACTATGGAAATTCTATCTCTATGAACACCACATGTTTTATTTAAGGATTAAACATATACGTATACATATACGTACTGTACAAATCTAAGTATAAGAGCAGTTTCAATGAGAGTAAGAGGCACGCGAAAACATGTCAGGGCCTTTCAATGTGAAGATGGTGCAGGAATACTTTAGTGACAGTTTGATCTCGTGAATCAGAAATATTTCTATATTTATGTGTGCAATGGTGTCGATTCTGTTGTGCACAAACTTAACTTTATTTAGGCTTTTTCTATCTTTAACTAAAAGGCAGTGCTAGAAAAGGACGGCTATAGCTATGAACTAAGTTAGAGATGTCAAACTAGTTTATGCCTTGCGCTTCACCGTGTTTTTAGTCGACATGTTTTTACGTGCACCCTTACTTTGTATGGAACTATTAGTTCAATTAAATTTGACAGCTCTAAATTACGTCCGTCTCTTTCTCGTTTTAATAAAGAGGAAAAAAAACAGCAATAGCCTAAATTAAGTTTAATTTGTGCCCAACAGAATTGACACCAATGTATGTAACTCTGAGTTGTGTTTTACTCAATGAAAACTTATTTCTATTTCCTAAACATAATACGTACTGTGCTATACGGGACCATACGCATACATTACAACTCAAGTGTCACTCGTAAGCTCACTTAAGAAGATAAGTGGCAGTCAGTGGGTTAATCAAACTTTGCAATTGTATAAAGATAAAGTAGAAAGAAACGGTATTGAAACAGGATACATAATGTGAATGTCAAGTATGTAAATCGAAGTGTTAAAAGGTTGCAAAAGTTAATAAAATTGTGCAAAAAGAAGTTCCTTTCTGAATCTGAATCATACATAATTGCGTTGTTGATCAAACAAAAATACGTTTTACGTTCTTGCTATAATGGTCTATAGTTGGCAATTATTTAATTTAATGAGATAAAAATAATGCAAGAAACTAGCTAGGTTTAAATATTTGTCAAGGACATGGTTCACAAGTGGTGGTGGAAGATACGTTACTGAATTACTATGAGTTGTTGAATTAGTATAAGCTGTTACCCTTTTTTCAAAGAGCATTAGTTTTACTAAATTATTAGGTAGTAGTTTACTTACTAACTAAACAAATTGTGTCTGATGCAAATAAATTAATTTAAATTGACTTTTCCTGAATCATTCAGATACAACTTTCCTGTAACTTTACGATGATATACTTAGCTTTATTGTACTTAAGATGTTGTGTACAATATTGGTATTCACCTAAGAACCCTAACCTGTATACTTTTAATCTTAAATTATACGTCCTTGTAATGTAAAATGTATTTACCTACTGCTGGCGTACCTATTTTTAAATAAATAAACTTATTACGTGGAGACTGAGATCTGAGAACTAGCGCAATGGATTTCAGAATTTTAAGGGCTATATATCCCTCAAATCGCTTAGCATGATCCTCCGTTACGCCTAAAATACTGCAGCATTAATTTTGAAATAAATATATGGTAAAGTAGAGGATTAATGCTAAGTACTATGTGTGGCGAAAACACGATTCCATAAACTTTTCTCGATAGAAAAAAAATCCAAAGTTACCGTCAAATCGAACAACAAACCGCTGGTATTCAAAAAGTACTTGAAATTAGATCATGAAACTTTGCATACTAACTGAACTAACTATAAAGCAGGTCTTATGTGTTTTATTTTTTTAGTCAAATCAATAGATTTTTTGCAAATCGCAAAAAACCACTCATTTCGCACTATTCGGTCGCAGTGACTGACGTAAAAACCACTTTGTAGTGCAATCTGATTAGAACTTTATTCTAACAGTAATTCAAACGAAGTTTGAACCACCACAAATAGAGTTGCTAATTTTAGGGTTAGAAGGGCCTTAAGACAACTTGACCTTCTATATTCAACCTACACAGTAACAAACAGCATCTAGCATCTTATATAGGTCTTAAACCGACTTTTATTACCGTAGTACCACTACACATAGGATATAGACTTCCCAACATGTTTTTTACGAGCAATAGGATACATGACCAGTCTGACATGTCCGTTGGCTGTCACTAACTGTAATTTGACTCCATTTGAATCTATTACATGGTTTTTGTAATGTGTTGAAAGGAAACACTAAGACCGGTAAATACTGTGATGAATTAATTGCTTCTTGTTAAAAAATAGAAATAACGGATATTGAGGTGTATTTCCTTAGTGGTAGAATGGAGATACTAAGTGGTTTAGTTAAATGATAGTTCTGTTTCTTTACCAAAACAAATTGCGTGTTCTCCTCAGGGATGAGCCAAAACAAGCGTTCCACAGAGGGGGCTCCGGACATGTCTTTTAAGGCGACTACAGGAGCTAAATTAGCAACTCTATTTGTGGTGGTTCAAACTTCGTTTGAAATACTGTTAGAATAAAGTTCTAATCAGCTTGCACTTTTTTGTTGGTTGTTACGTCAGTCACTGCGGGTCGAATAAACTAAAACTAACTTGTGAATTGTATCGTCGAGCTGTGTGTGTGCATTTTTTTTATTTGTGTGTTCATTTTCTATTTCCCCCGTCCCCCCTCAGGCCCCGCCCGAGTCGTAGCACTGCTACGGGTTGTTCCCCAAGCACACCTAGTGGTGCTACGCCGTAGCGGATCGGCTACGAGTGCTACGAAAAGCGTACGTGACGGTCATGCGAGTTCTATGATTTTTGTTTACCCAAAAAGTGCTCATCGCGCATAAAGAAGTTTTAACTTCAAAACATGGTACAGTCAAAAAACCTTAGCTTTCTTTTTTAGTCTTTAAATGGTAATTTTACATTGTAATCATTAGTAACAACTTTCACATTGGGCCAAAACCTGAAATCAATCAAAAATTTAGCTGTTCCATTTGAAATCCTACAGGATATTTCTAAAACGAGACTTTCATCCTTTTCCAGATATTTCAAGATTTTATGAAAACTGACGAATGCCATTAAACATAAGACCACAAAACTGAGTATATAACATTTACGATTCGTTCATGTATTTAATTCACGCTAACCACTTAATAGTTCTTACTAATAGATCAAGAATAAATAACAAGGCAATCGCCCCAATTATGCTACACGCGTCCGACTGAAACAAGATAAATACCAAAGCAATTACATGTAAAATATAATTGGTAGGTACTACATTCCTTGTAGTAGGGAATAAAGTGAAGGGCTGACATTTGTGGCAGCTACCTTAGTGACTGGTCACTTGTTTATAATGTGAGTAATTTGACCTATTCTTGAGAAGAACATTCACTACACACTACGGTCTCAACATGGGGTTGGAATTTGAATGGTCTTAAGTGTCTCATAAATATTTATTGTTATTGCGTTTGGATATAGTGCTATTCGCTCTTAATAAGTTATGTTTTCTTTGAAATGGGTCAGTTGTGATAATAGTACATTTTGATACAAGTGGAGAAAGTTTGTTATTGTAATCGAGGCGGAATTATAACTCCCGAGCCGTAGGCGAGGGTGTTTTTGAGCCGAGTTACAATAACAAATGTCCACGTGTATCAAACGACGTTTTTCAATACACTTTTGAAGAAATAACGAATATAATATTTTTGTCACGAACTATGAAACTATGATTTAAATTTTCTTTTATTTCGCGCTTTGGTCTCGCCAGGTTGAAAGAGAGGCAATGGTATGAAGCCGATAAACAGCCTAATATTAAAATAGTTTTATTTTATATTTTTGAATTCAGAACATAAATAAATGTTAATTTGTGTATAAAAGTAACTATTGGTTTTAAATAATCATATTATGTTTATCTATGATATTCTATTTATAAACACAATTTGAATATTCAAAAAATATTTATGCCGTAAAGACGCGTAGTGCTTTGCAAAAATAAAAAAAAACATTCACCTCAGACTATAGGCATTGAACCAATTTGGACTAAGTATAGGTATAGTTATCTGTGGCAATTTTCATTCCCGCACACGTGCAGGAAAATGGAAAAAATCGCACGCGTGTGAAATACATTGCATGTTGTACCTAATTGTAGTGCGTTAAGGACCAGTTTTCGAGAAAGTGTATTGAAAAATAATTAATCGTTGCAATTTATTTGGTTTCGATGCTGTGTCTTTCTCTTCCATACTTCTGTACCGCAGTACTCACCCCTTTCCACCCATATCTTTATATCTCACATCCCAGCCATCGTGTCTTTGTGTTCCTCTATTCTTATATCCCTCCACATTCGTACTCAAAACTTTTCTCATTCCTCCACATCATATACACATACCATGAGAACCGATTAACCACACAACTTTTCAGTCACCGGAATGTGAGTGTACTATTAGGTATACACCACTGCCTAACTCTTCGGGGATTACTGGCGTGATGTTATGTTTCAAATCACAAAATCCAATCGTTGAGTAATCTATACTATAATTATTATTATTAATATTATAAAGCTGAAGAGTTTGTTTGTTTGTTTGTTTGAACGCGCTAATCTCTGGGACTACTGGTCCGATTTGAATGATCCTTTCAGTGTTGGGTAGTCCATTTATCGAGGAAGGCTATAGGCTATATAACATCACGCTGCGACCAAAAGGAGCGGAGCAGAAATAAAAAATATTGCAAAAACGTTGAAAAATATATTCCTTTTGTGAGCTGTTTCTCTTTTATGTGACGCAGACGAAGTTGCGTGGGTCAGCTAGTGTATTATACTATCGGAAAAATATTTGGTCTCCCGAGAAATCTAATAAGAGAACTTCGACCTTCATTCATGAAACATTTTTATTGGTGCTGTAATGTTTTCATCTTTTATATTGGGAGAGACATCTTACTTTACGACTGGTACACAGTCGTTCTCCGCTTCAGCCAATGTTTGATGGGCTATCAAAGTTCGAGTATTTTTATAGATAGCATCTGTTTGTGTTCAAAATCGAATCTTGTTACAACATCAACATAATGTCTTACTAAATTACGAGCAGCGGTGGCCCAGTGGTGGTGGCCCCGACTTACTAACAGTAAGTCGTTGGTTCGAACCCAGACAGGCGCATTACTTTGTGTAATTTATTTCATCATCACTGCTCTCAAAACGGTGAAGGAAAACATCGTGAGGAAACCGGCATGTCCTAGAACCACAAAATTCGAACACACGTGACATCTACCAATCCGCACTGTGCCCGATGGTGGATTATAGCCCATTCCCTCTTATAGAGAGGAGGCCTGTGTCCCAGCAGTGGGAACATTAATAGGCTGATGATGATGAAATTACGACCACGAGGACATTATAAAGACTGGTTATCTTACTAAGAGGTACCTTATTACCCATAGTAGCACGGTTTTGGATATTAGATGGACAGTCGTGCCATGTAAAATTCTGGTATCCAGTTGGACTGGAAGCCGACCCGAATATAGTTGGGAAAAGGTTGGGTAGACTATGATGAAGGGCATTTAAAAGGTAATTAGAGGGCCTAGATAAATTGAAAAATCTAGCAACGAGTTATCGTTGCTAGATTTTTCAATTTATCTTTTACGAATTTTTTGACTACTCCACCATCGTTATATGGTGGAGTAGTCAAAAAATTATTAATATAAGCTTTCTCATCATCATCATTTCAGCCGAAAGACGTCCACTGCTGGACATAGGCCTCCCCCAAGTGTCGCCACATTGACCGGTCCCGTGCGACTCGCATCCAGCGGATTCCCGCAACCTTCACCAGGTCATCGGTCCACCTAGTGGGAGGCCTTCCAACGCAACGTCTCCCGGCTTTCTGGCTTATGCCAATAACGTTGAAGATATACGAAACGATTGCCACTGCTCTAGGTCCTAATAAGAACAGTTTCGACAAACAAAATCATCTTCCTGCCCTTTGTCCCATGAATCCATGATACTCGGGGTTGGGGCAACACGTGTTTATCTTCCATTCTCCTCTGTCAATCCGATCGTCACGCTATCATTTACTCCTTATTCCTTCATGTCGTTCCTCACACAATCCATCCATGTTCTCTTTGGTCTTCGTCTCCCTGTCCATCCATCATTATATTCATCACTCTTGTCACATGTGTTGCATCTAGGATTACCATCTGACCGGATAAATCCGGTCTTGACCAGATTTTTAATGCCAATACTGGACTTCGCCCGGATTTTGTGCCAGAGCGGATTTTTCGACTCATGCCGGACGAAAGAAAGAAACGGACTATCAGTGGAGTCCGTTAGAGCCATCGTACTTACGAAGTATAACTGGAAAGATTATAGTTGTGAGCAATTCTTTAATAAAAATTTTGCGGTCAAAACGAAATTTTAAAAACTATTTCTAGTAAGTAATAAAAATATAATTAACACTTTTAACTTTTTATTACTGAACATGATTCATTGTGTTTTTTTTCTATCTTTGAATAAAAAAATCAGTTTTTTGTTTGATCGTATGTAAACTCAAGGCTAGACCGGACATTTTTGTCGAAAATCAGAATTTTTCATCCTCCAAGACCGGAGTTCCGAATTTAGGCCCTGGTAACCCTAGTTGCATCCCTCCTCATCACATGTCCATACCAAGACAGTTTTCAGTTTTCTGCAAACAAAAGAATATCATAAAGACAATCGCCTATCAAAGCCTGTAGGCTGTCAGTGTTACATTTTCAGCCCCCATTCATTATGTAATCAAACCATCAACAATGCTATTTGTTTATATACAAAACAGAAAGAGACAAAACATCTTCGCTCTCGTTTGATTGACGGTTCTTTGTCGCAATTTTTCGAGCTGAAAAAGACTAAACATTTCATATCTTCTATTGTCTTTCACATAAGGATGATATTTGAATGGCAAGATGGGCAATAAAGAGCTGACAAGACAATGAAACTGGGTTAAGCGAAAGTGATCCGATGACAAGAAAATTGTAGCAGATTTTCGAAATCTGATTATTTTATTATTTTTGGAGATATGAATGCAAGGTCAACTATAATGGATGGCATTATAGCTAGTTAAGATGCTATTGTACTTCAAAATGATGTTTGTGAAGGATGAGATGAAATTATAGAAATCGTGGGAAGTGACAAATGTGAAAAAATTTAGGAAGTTTCGTTTTTAATGTTGTACTGGCGTCGTCGGGGCTATAGTTTTAGGTACTGCAGCTAGATTTTGAATACTAAATAACAGGCAGTTAATCTTACTTAACTAGACGTTTTTTGGAGAGTTCAAACAGGAGACTAAAAACTCTATAATCAGATGAATAGTTCGTCCGAATCCAGCCACATACTTAGTGACAAACGCTTAAGGCGACTACAGGAGCTAAATTAGCAACTCTATTTGTGGTGGTTCAAACTTCCTTTAAAAACTGTTAGATTAAAGTTCTAATCAGCTTGCACTACAAAGTGGTTGTTGCGTCAGTCACTGCGGGCCGAAAAATGAGTGTTTTTTTGCGATTTACAAAAAAAACTATTGATTGGACTAAAAATATAAAACACTATCATGCTAATAGTTACTTGTAGAATTATTTGCCAAAAAATCAGAACGATCGCATGTATTTTAATATGGTTTTTACTCGTTAAAATACATTTCTAGAGACAAGTTCGTGATTTTTTTTATCGAGTAAAATTAGTTGTATTATGTTTTCAAAACACTATCATACTAGCATGTATCCCGAAGAATATCATATATTTTTCTTGCTATTGTAGTGAATCATATGCTTTTTTGCATTATAAAACTCGCGTTTAGCCCCTGTAGTCCCCTTAATCAAAACATTATTCGCTTATTACGGAGAACAGCTACCGCCAAGAAAAGTATTTTGTTTCAATACCGACAGACCTTACTTTAAAGGCTACTTATTGCCACAAAAGTTAAATTAAAAGAGGTCGCCATCAACATTGTTTTCAAAAGGACCAAAAACTATTATTAACATACTTTTATCCACCCATAATCCTATCCCACGTGCACCAAATACTGAGCCTACGAGTCCACTACCAAACATGACTACACCTTATTCGGCACAGTCGGTTAAACAGCCTGTATGACTCACAGAACATAGAATATAATAACAACAGAAGGTTTACTTCAACCAATAAACGAAAAACAGGAACACCGCACCTTGTGTGCTTTGTTTTTCTTCGTGTGTGTACATCGAGGACACTCCCGCCTGACCACCACTAAGCTAATTTTTGCTTGCACTCGCAACATAGAAACGCTCTCTAGCCCCGCCCCGTTGACTTAGTATAGAAATAATTAATGAAAAGATACCGAATCGGCAGAGCGCACTGACGACGCACGCCAAACGAGAGTTATTGTTATTTTGCGCGCCAAAGTTGACGCGTTCCCAATAGGCTCAAACATTAAGGGGGCGTGGCTCGGCGCCTCCGCATGATTTAAGCAAAAAAAAATTAAACTGGTCAGGCGGAAAAGACCACGATAGTACGTCTTGGTGACAATTTATTTCATTTGTTTATTCCATTGTCGAGCGTAGCTGATGACCGAGTGGTGAAAACAAATGCCGATCGCGATTCTTTACAAGGCACGCAGAGAACTCGGTATGTAATCGATGGTCACCCATCCATACATCAACCTTAGCATGCGTTGCTTTATTTTGAAGATCGACCCGTGCAGCTGTTATTATTTAGCCGCGAGCCCCTTTTGTATGCAGCTGACCTTCTGAACTATTCTGTGAGCACAGACTATGTTTCACAGATACATTAATTTGAGAACCAGGTCAGTTAAACCAATCATTCGATACATAACTGTTGTTTTATTGGCAATTTTACACCTGGCTTTTAGAATTTTGTAGTTCATTTAACTTGTCGGTATTTTTTGTATTGTATTCCGGCTATCTGTATGGTGTCGGACGTAAAGAATAGCACCATCCCATATCTTCCCGTGGGTGTCGTAAGAAGCGACTAAGGGACTTACCAGAGAATGGGCAGCAGCGTTCTCTGTGCTTTTGTAACAACCGTACTGCGATTGCCAACCCGCCTGCCAAGCGTGGCGATTATGGCAAAACTCCCCCATTTTGGGGAGGCCTATGTCCAGCAGTGGACGTCTTTCGGCTGAGATGATGATGATTCCGGCTATTGATCTTTTTAAACTATCTGTATCCTGAAAGACAGATTTTAATTCTTTATCGATAACGGCTATTGAAATGTCAAAAATGACATTAGGTATCGAAAAGCTGCTGTCAATCTTTTTGACAGTTGTTGTAGAAAAACGAAACGATTTGCAAGTAGGTGACATTTTTGTCTTGGTCTGAGATTCATTAAAAAGACTCCAAGAAAGTTTAAAAGGAAATAAATAATTATATGAAAGTTTTAGAAATCTATCTAAAGTCTAGAATTACTTAAATAAAATACTAGTCTATGATTCCTTTTATATTGTACACAAAGCATTGAAAATTAGCCGCGTTGAGAATTTGAGATAAATTAAAGTTAAAATAGCAATTTTTATTTTTAATATTATTAGAAGGACGTGATTATTGCACGGTCTGGAGTTTTAATTTGGTATTGAATTTAGTTTATTTTTATTTTGTCTAAAGAAGTTGAGTTCTTTTAGAAATTAGCGACGCCGAAGAGTTTAGAATGTAATAATTTAAATAAACATTCGAGAAATTAAATTACTTAATAAAAGCTTGATTATTAACAAACAAAATAATTAGTAGGTACCTATGTGTAAACACATTTATCGTTGATCTAGAACTGCTAAATAATTCCATTCAGCACACAAACGGTACAACACAGTTGATTACATACGAATCAGTCAACTATATCAGGATCTTTATGGTATCATCGCAAAAAAACTGCCAAAATCCACTAAAAACGGAAAACCGCGCTCAGTCAACCAAAAATCGACTCATGCGCAACCGATTCCTTAATCGATTAATCTAGGCTTTAGACAAACGGTACTAGAAACAGATCATCCATGATGACTGCTCACCTTATAAAATAACAGTAAGCTAGAACATACGGGAACTCATAGAATAGATAAACACAGAAGATTGGCTTTAGAGGACCAACGAAAAACAACCGCACGCACACACAGACACGTATACACGTGCGGCGATCTCAAATAAATGCCGGTCGCGAGTGCGCTTGCACTTACTGTACGTGAAGCGTGTCTATGTGTGTGTGCGTTTTCGCTCTTTTTATTAAGGGGGCTTACATGAGCTAAACGCGAGTTTTATAATGCAAAAAAGCATAATACACTGCAATAAACAAAACCAGAAAAATTTATGATATTCTTCAGGATATATACTAGTACTAAAGTGTTTTGGAAACATAATACAACTAATATTACTCGATAAAAAAAATCACGAACTTATCTCTAAAAATTTCTTTTAAAGAATAAAAACCATACTAAAACACTTGCGATTATTCTGATTTTTTGGCAAATAATTCTGCAAGCACCATATTTTAAGCATCATAGTGTTTTAGTTTTTTAGTCCAATCAATAGATTTTTTGTAAATCGCATAAAACTACTCATTTCGCACTAATCGGCCCGCATTGACTGACGTAACAACCACTTCATAGTGCAAGCTGATTAGAACTTAATTCTAATAGTATTTCAAACGAAGTTTGAACCATCACTAATAGTGTTGCTAATTTAGCTCCTGTGGTCGCCTTAAGAGAACCTTCTGTTCCTATCTAGTCTGTGTGTGAATGGTTCGATGAAACCAGTACAAGATCGCGTGAGAAGTAAGGATTAAACTTTCGATTTTAGACGACCGTATTGTTCTGTCTGTTAGTCAGATTGGCACGCAGCATTTTGAAGTCAGATTGGCACGCAGCATTTGGAATATACACTATTAAATTGCGGTTGAAAACAAGACCGAATTAGTAAGCTTAACTTTTATTAAATTGCCAGAAAGAGATAGAACTAGGCTCTTATTAATTTGAAAGGCTGGACAAAGGCAGTTTCATCATCATCATCTGCCTAGCCTTTTCCCAACTACGATGGGGCCGGCTTTTAGTCTAACCCGATGCAGCTGAATACCAGTATTTTACGTGGAGCGATTGTCTGTAACTGACTTCCACAACCCAGTTAGTACTGGGAAATACAGTACCGCTTGACAAGACTGGTTGTCAGTCTTTCGGGTCACTGATTACCTGTAACGACTGTCAAAGATCTACAAATGACAGCCGGGACCAACGGCTTCAGAGGCACGGAGGAAATCCGGTATGGTTATTGACAAACAAATATAAATAACGAGGTCTTTACCCTGATATCTATCTTTAAGAAGTAAGACCCTGTTGTGGTTGATGATTTTGCAATAAAATTTGCATGGATTATGTTCCAAAAAAATAACATGAGGTATCTAAATTACAAAACTATGCCCAGACTAAAGTTAAAAACTAAAACATAAACAAGGATTATGTTGAAATTAATATAAAACTAATTTGTAAAAGTTGACCTAACATAATTTCTTATATTGTCGGCCTCACCCAAATCTCCATAAAGTATAACAGTGAATCTTTCTTGCAAAAGAAGTGTTTTCCAATGATGTCATCATTTCTGTTGTGGTTCATTTATACGTGAGAGATCCTTTTTGCATTTATATTTACTTCACGATCTCTTGGATTAGTCATAAACTTAAGAAACCTGTTCATGATTGCGGTTACCTTCGTTACTTAGCACCTTTATGAGGTTGGCAAAAATGCTTAGCTAGTGGAAAAACTGACACTAAACGGGTGTCTATTTCTATAATATCGATAAGATAATAAGGATCATTGTCTCTTTAACTCATAAATAATAAATAAACACTATTCGAGAAAATCCCAGTCATCATCATTATCAAAGGCCGAAGAGAAGCGTCTGCTCTATTCCGAAATAATGTGTGGTTGGCACAAACAGTTATTTGTTTTTCCATTGCGAATATTATAAAATAAAAAAAATAAAAAAATAAAATTGTTTATTTGCACCTTAAAGTAAAAATGTTGTTATACAATACAATACCATTAGGCCTTAAGGTATATTTATAGTAGTATGTTTAAGTTTCAGCCAATACCTAAGCTAAGACAACTTAATGTCTTGTAATTATAGGTATCAGCGCCCACCCTCGATATAATAGTCAAAGCCAATTGTGCCTAGTTTTTACCAATTAACAAACAAACAATAAAACGAAAAATAAAAAGTAAACAAATTAATGAATAAAGAGAAAAAATAAACAATGAGAACATTTCCCTCCTGGGACAGTCGGGTAGAAACAGAATAATCTTTAATTGTATGAGTGTGTGTGTGCGTGCGTGTAAGTGATTGTGTCAGTGTATGTGTGTGCGTGCGTGTATCTGATTGTGTGAGTGTATGTGTGTGTGTGCGCGTGCATGTTCCTGTGCGTGTGTATGTGTGTCAGAGCGCGCGCGTTTAAGTTTGTATGTGTGCCATAGGAAAACTTAGGATATAATTATTTTATAGGTACAAAAACCAGACCACTGTTAAACGAAGACATACTTTACCTACATTTTCGTTTGTTTTCAATTATTTGGGTACAGCAAACAGCTTCTCCGTTTCATCATAGGTTAGTGATAGAAGCCAAATGATCACATTGTGTTTGCACTCTCTTTTTGTCATACAAAAAATTTGCAACTGTTTATTTGCAATGTTGAAAAGTCTAGGGCCTAGAAACATATTGTATTTTTGAGCAAAACTAGTTCTACAAGGTACAGATTTTAACACATCGAAACGTCTGCTCCTTGTGATCTCCTTTTTCACCGGTGTACTTATCCTTACACAAGCATGCTGTCTCATAATTAAGGCCAGCACAAAGAGTTTACGTACAGTTAGTACCTCACATTCCCTGTAAAGCTCAGTGGTAGAATAATATTTGGGCTTAAAGTAACTTACCTTTAAAATGGCTCTTTGAGCTCTTTCAACAATTAAGATATGCGTTTTAGCGGCACCACCCCAACAGGAAATACAATACGTTATAACCGCCTGACACAGCGAATAATAAATCATTTTCATAATATTAGCGTTGGCTGAATGTCTTATTTGTTTAAATACATATATAAGTTTCCTTATCCTGTTTGAGAGATTAAATAGATGATTTTTAAAATTAAGATTTTTGTCAAATATGAGTCCTAGATATTTAATATTCTCAACAGCAGATAAGGAGGGACAAGAACAGTTTTTAGATTCATTATAGCAGCTGTGGGAAGCTATACGATATTTTGATTGTAGCGGTTCACCAGGGTTGCGAATAGAGAATGGGATGTATTTGGTTTTCTCGGTATTAAGAGAGAGGAAATTTTGAGCAAGCCATTTTGTGACCAGGTTGAAACCGAATTGTGCTTTTTGATAGGTTTCACTCCAAGTGTCACCATGGAATGTCAGGGTAGTATCATCTGCATATGAAATTATTTTGCAGTTGTCAATATTAAGTAATGTGAGATCATTAATATAAACTAGGAACAACGTTGGACCTAGGATACTACCCTGTGGCACTCCATGGGTAACAGGTAAGCTAATACTTGTATAATCACCTATTTTGACCTTTTGTGTTCTTCCAGATAAGTAGTCAGACAATAATTTGAGTTGATTTCCACGGATACCGAGTTGATATAGCTTGTTTACTAGGGTGGGAATAGAAACCGTGTCAAAAGCTTTCGCTAGATCTAGAAATATAGTAAGGCATTTCCTTTTATTATCCAAGGTTTTGACAATATGTTCAGTAAATTCATTTAATGCATCTTCTGTGGACTTGCCTGTCCGGAAACCAAATTGATGTTTCGAAAGTAAGTTAAATTTTTCCAAATAATTTGTAAGTCTTTTATTGATTATCCTTTCAAAGATTATTGATAGAGAGGTTAGAATTGAAATCGGTCGATAGTTAGTGACACGGCTTCTATCTCCACCCTTAAAAATAGGTCTTACTATAGATCGTTTAAGTAATTCAGGAAAAATGCCCATCTCTAGGCACATATTAAAGATATGCGTAAGCGGTGCTATTATATATGTTTTTAACACTTTAAGTACATCAGATGAGATTCCATCATCACCTGCGGCACAGTTACTTTTTAGACCGATGATTAATCTCTCAACTTCATCTTCGTCAGTGTCAAGGAGAACAAGTGAATTGCCAGTTAAGGATGTGTGACAATCCGGTACCTTTGTAAAGTCATATAATCCTGTTGGAGGGGTGATTTTTCTTGCTAAGTTTTCGCCAATGGTGGCAAAGAACTCATTTGTCGCATTGACAGATTGGTGAGGGGTTGACTCTATCGAAAGAAGATCTAATGAGTTATCTTTTTTAACGCTTCTATTAGTAATATTATTTATAGCTTTCCAAATGTTTTTATTATTATTACCAGCATCTCCTAGTAGCTTTTTTTCGTATTCTCGCCTTAATTTATTAATAATTTTATTATAGTAATTCCGGTAACGCTTGTATGTAATTTCGAGCACTATATTATCCGGATTTTGTTTGGTTTTTTTGTGCATCCGATCCTTGTTACGAGTACACCTGACGAGTCCTAGGGTCATCCAAGGTTTTAGTATTCTAAACCGGTTTGATACATTTATAATTGTTGTGTGTATTTGCATAATATGTGTTATTTTGGTTATAAATATATCCATGGCAGCATTTGGGTTAATCGCATTAAAAATAGATGTAAAATCAATATGCTCACATGCTAACTTTAGGGCCTCAAAATCAATTTTAACTACTTGTTTCCTTAATTGTTTGGAAACGTTTTTAGTTTCAGCACAGCAAAGTATGGGCGCATGATCAGTAATGAGAGATTCAATTATAAACGAAGTAATTGGCATTTTTGTCTTCAAGATAACATGATCTAGACAACTACTTGCACGAGTTGCTGTGTTAAAAGCTGGAAGAAGTCCATTAAAGGAAAGGAAGTCAAGATAATCCGACAGGAAGCGATCAGAGCTGTTGGTGGCAATATTTATGTTAATGTCACCTACCATTATAATACTCTTGAAGGATGATAAACTATCTATTATTTTTTGTAAGGAAATTAGGAAATTATTTATGGTTTTGAAACAAAAAGGGCGGTATATAGCCAAAATAGCCACTTCATTATTAATTTTGATAAGAAGACAGTTTGCTTCCTGTATAATGGGTTCTTCGAGAGAGGCTTTCATATTATGTTTTATAAATACTACTACACCATCGTTTTGGTTATACTTAAGCCAGATTGGTTTCAATCCAGGAATTTCATTATGCAACTCAAAATCATCTCATATCGGTAGTCCGGACATACAAGAAGCCTCCTTGAAGTCCTTCAAGTTTCCTTCCGCGGTTTGTAAACATTAGCTAAGTTCAACCAGCGTCTGAATCATTCGTAACTCTTGACTTTGTGCCCACAACTCCACAGTCCACACGGATGTCTATGACCTCATACAGTCACAGTCGTGATCAAGTGATCATGACACGTGAGTCTGAGGGGCAAAACACAAAGCTACATCATAGGGATCTCAAGTCGTGGACTTTGCAAATTCTTCGTTCGTTCTTGAATGGTGGAAGGTTACGAACAGTGTTACTTACTGGGGAGCTAGGAATCTTCCAACATGTCTCAGAACAAGACAGTGTTATTTAAATCTGATTTAAGATTTTAGAGCTAGAGGGAGAATGCAGAGGCTAAAAATACATGATATCAACTTTGTCGTTTACATTACCTAACGATATAGTCGTTGAAAAAACGCAGATGATCTGGATAAAGATATACTTAATAACATCCAACAGACAGGAATACTTGAGTAGGAAAACATTAGGCAAGGAGAATATAAACAAGCACCGATAGACCAAATAATAACCATCGCTGTAAATACAAAATTAACGACACCAAAAATACTGCAAAATTAATTTACGCAGCTAAGCAAACAATTTTTACAATTTCCACCCATTCCATTAAAATTAATGAACTTAAAAGTGTTTACGTCATCCACAAGCCTTGAGCAAAAAGCCTTGCACATTATATTACATTAAAAAGGTATTATATTATTACTCAGCCAATCACTGGGCTACTTCAGTTCTGCAATAGTATTTTGTAATTATCACTTCATATCAAATGACTGTAATTAGTACCTACTTTATACTGACAATGATGGGATTGCTGCTTATGGAATATTGAGAAATAAAGATGAGGGTAGGGATATGATACATAAAAGAGAAACAAAAGAAATCGAACAGAAAGGTTATGATAAAATATTTGGCTCCAAAATGGTTCTGTCCCATAATAGTTCAATAAACAAAGAATCTTCTAAGTTTAATTTATGTTAAAGACAGCAAAAGAATCAAATTACATACATTTTAAAAAAAGAACGATACTGTTAATGACATTTCAAAATGAAGCAACATAAACCAATTCATACTGATATTTTGAAGCACACACTTTTAAATTTGGAACTGTGAAGAATTAGAACACAGAATGTCACGTATTTTGATATAATGTAATCATGTTTTTCGCTTACCTCTTCCGATTGCCACACACAATTACAAAAGGTAATACATGAATGTGGTAAGTTAGGGTGATTCATAATTATGATGTAAAGCATCATTTGGCTGAATGTATGTGCTAGGTGCAGCATGGTTGACATCATATTGAGTCTTCTTGTCGTAACAAATAATTTGTATTGACTAGTAGAAAAACAAATAGGAAAGAATCAATCAATCTTCTCTTACCCTAACACGTTCCCTGCCGGGGTTGCGGGACTGTTCGAAAGAGATACCGTGGCCCCGGAACACAAAGGGCGATGAAGGAACATGGATGGGTTTTAGTCAGTAAAAGTCTGACACTCCCTCCTGCGCCGCCCAGAGTGGGAGAAGGCATTTGATGATTTCCCATCCGAAAACAGATGTCACAAAAAAAGATGTTATAATTTTAATCACTTGTACGGAATTCCACTTGATGATAGCCACAATGCCAGCTTCGCCAAAGACGATGTTTCTTTGACATTGGTTTTGCTAGCCAGTCGGTTTTGATGATTGTGTAACTCTTCAGAATTATATATAGTCTTTAACTTCATACAGAGGAGCTCGTGGGTAAATAATAACACTATAACAGCCGCTCGGGTCAATCGTTAGGTTAACCAGTGCTTGCCTAGGTTGATCTGTGGATGGGAGACCACCCATTACATAGCGAGTTTCCTCCGTGCCTCGAAAAGCACGTTAAGCCGTTTGGTCCCGGCTGTCATTTGTAGATCTTTGACAGTCGTTAGATAGTCAGAGGCCCAAAAAGTCTGACAACCACTCTTACCAAGGGGTAGCGTATTACCCGGTACTAACTGGGTTGTGGAGGTCAGATAGGCAGTCGCTCCATGTAAAATACTGGTATTCAGCTGCATCCGGTAAAACTGGAAGCCGACCCCAACATAGTTGGGAAAAGGCTAGGCAGATGAACTTCATACACAATTTCAATTAGGTTTGGAATTTAAGATTAACTGGTTTCTCCTTATGATGTGTATCCTTTGGGCAGTGGCGTAGCAAGGGAGGGCCGGCAGGGGCGGCCCGCACCGGGTGTCACCCGTTTAGGGGTGACACCCGACCGTGAACATCACTAGTGCCACCTATAAAAACCGGCCAAGTGAGAGTTGAACTCGCGTGGAGAGGTTTCCGTACAATACCAGTCTTACCGATATTGAGTTTAACACTTTATTCTTTTTTTTCAATTGATAGTATTTTCTGTATAAATCGACAAAATGACTCCTTGTACGAATAGACAAACGTAATTTTTATTTTAACTGTTTTGATTGATTTTTGGGGTGACACCTACAATATCCGCACCGGGGTCACCCATGCTAGACGCCACTGCCTTTGGGACATCTACATTTTGAACTTGGTTATTTGTGTTAATCGTTTGGAAGATTACCTGTGGTCTAGCAATCAGAAAAACGTGTGCTTTACAATTTAAATTTTGTCTTAAAACAAATGGTCAAATAAATAACAGTCAGATCATTCCGTACTAACCTATTACGAACAAATAGAAAGCTAGTTCCGAACACGATCTAGTGTCATTGAGGACATCGGAGGCTACATTTAGATACCTATACCGATATGTGTGAGTGATTGTAAACCAGTCACTTGTGTTTTTGGAACACGAGTGCAGTTGAATGAAGATGCAAGATTTCTTTTGAGAGATCAATGCAGACGTTGCATGTAAAATGTATTGGTAAAAAGTTGCTTCATATAGGTACAGTATGTTCTGTGGCCGCCACCACTGGGCCACCGCTGCTCTCTAGAGCAGCGGTGGCCCAGTGGTGGCGGCCGCGACTTACGAACAGTAAGTCGTGGGGTCGAACCCAGGCAGGCGCATTACTTTGTGTAATTTATTTCATCACCGCTGCTCTCAAATCGGTGAAGGAAAACATCGTGAGGAAACCGGCATGTACTAGAACCACAAAATTCGAAGACATGTGACATCTACCAATCCGCACTGGGCCCGCGTGGTGGATTATAGCCCATTTCCTCTCATAGGGAGGAGGCCTGTGTCCCAGCAGTGGGAACATTAATAGGCTGATGATGATGAACCTCAAAGAAAACAAAAAAAAAAAGAGAATTTGAAACATGCAACAATTATGAATATTACCATGTTTACTATTTGTTTTGAATTCCCGGTATTATGAAACAATTGTAAATCAATCAAAGTTACTTGGTATTGCAAAATAGAACCACAACGTAAAACATGTGTTTTACTTTGTGACTAAACCGCAGAATTATGTACAAGCTAAAGAACAACAGAACATAAAAGCAAGACTTATCGATTGAGTGAAACAATATAGGTACGAAACAGCAACCTGGCTCTGAATTATTGAGTGGTATAAACCTCGCTAGTTATTGTTCTACGCAATACCAATGTGTTCTATTCCAACTGTAGATAGGTACAATGGATGTATGACAATATAGAAAGTGAGAAAGACAACACACAAGTACATTTTAATTTTCCACTGTTTTCATTATTCAGCCGAAAGACGTCCACTGCTGGACATAGGCCTGCCCCAACTGTCGCCACATTGACCGGTCTCGTGCGACTCGCATCCAGTGGAATTTTCCACTATAGGAAATGCACTTCCTATCTTACACAAATGTCAAATGCCAATGGCATTACGTCCGTCTCTGTACTTTATGCCTGAAGTGTTAAATAAATGTCATATTATTGTAGAGTTCAACCTATAAACTCGCGTGTAGGTTAAAAATTATCCTACGGGAATGTGCTACTGAGATAAAATGTATCCTACTTCCTGACTCAGGTCATGGTCTATAATATATGCGCAAAATATCCAAAAGGTAACAGAGACAGTGAGTCTACTGCCATGGGATCTGGAGGCGATAGTCCTCGCGCGCCTGCTTGAATGGCGCGCGGAGGCGCTACGCCGGGGGGAAACTCCGCTGCCGCGACAAATTGTCGCTCAGCGGACAGACTTCCGGCGGGATCTCATGGCGACATGGAGAGAGCAACTGTCGCGATAAGTCCCCTCTTTGAGAGAGAGGTGGTTTGAGAGACGCCACTGCGTCCTCACTCGCCACTACGTGGCCCCCGGCCACCGTAGGCGCGGCCCGTGGACGGTGGGCTATGGGCTAGCTCGCCGTCCGTCCGTCTCATGACGACAGGCCGTGTCGACAAGCGGGAGCAGGAGCAGGAGAGCGAGTCATTTAATGATTTCCCATCCGAAAAAAAAAACAAAAAAATAAGTTTGTGAGTCTATATCACATTTAATATACAGGGTGGAATGGAGACATGACGACAGGCCGTGTCGACAAGCAGGAGCAGGAGCAGGAGAGCGAGTCATTTAATGATTTCCCATCCGAAAAAAAAAAACAAAAAAAAAGTTTGTGAGTCTATATCACATTTAATATACAGGGTGGAATGGAGACAGATGCACAGTTACCAAGTATTCGGTACTTACATCATTCTGAACCCCGTCCCCCACACAGAAAACTTTCAACTGTAATTTTAAAAGAAATCTGCCGTTACTAAAAAAGTGCAATAATTATGTACATGGTCAAAATGTAAGGCACAGCAGATTTAAAAAAAAAATAACAATAAAAAGCTGTTTGTGCGTCGGTGTCCGTTCCACACTGTATTTGTAAGATAACGACTAACCCTGTATTTGTATTTTTAAATGGACCATGAGAAACATACAACAGAAGGATGTTTGAATTTTCCAATGTGGGAAACGCAAATGTGTGTGTAATGCCTAACACAAATGTCATGTTGAAAAATTCACACCACTCAACGTCACGAACACTATCATACATGTAAGTATAACCGTTTCCACTTTTATAATAGTTACAAACTACCCAGAGCGCACCCTGCGTAATTCTAAGTACCAAGCCAAGTTGACAATCTACGATCGTTAACGCTAGTGGAAAACTATTCAAATGAATGGGAATGACATCATCTCAACGTTAAATCACATGATCACCACAAACGAATAGAAAATTCGTAGACAAGTTTACATCGTTCAAAATGATAGAATAGAATGTTATCGTTTCTACAATGTTGATCGCTAAACTTTTGGTAGGAACGCTCACCATAGACTAAAGTGTAGGTTTTTTCTACCGACATTATTGAACGAGCGATCGACTCAGTCGTGTCAACTTGGCTACCAATTTAGCGCTTTCTACAATCGCTTACGCCGAGGCGTTTACGATTGTAGAAAGAGAATCGATACGAAACGTTTGTAACTTGGCTAGGGGTGCTGCCCTGTCAACCATCACGCTAGTTAAACGCTATCATTCACATAGACATCCAGGTATCACTACTCGTGTTAACAATTCTTATGTACCCTACAGTGCAAATACATTAAATTAGCCTAAAACGTCCCCACTGGTGGGACACTGGCTGGCTCTCTGTGAAAAAGTGTGGGCAGTAATCCACGAAGCGTACCTAGTTATCTGCCTGCCTTATACAATGTTGGGGTCGGCTGCCAGTCTAACCGGATGCAGCTGAATACCAGTATTTCACATGGAGCGACTGCCTATCCGACCTGCACAACCCCGTTAGTACTGGGTAATACGATACCCCTTGGTAAGACTGATTGTCAGAATTTCAGGCCACTGACTACCTGTAACAACTGTCAAAGATCTACAAATGACAGCCGGGACCAACGGCTTAGCGTACCTAGTACTGGTTGGTATTAAGTGACATGAGTCTTCGAACATTTTTGAATAAGTATGCTGGCTGGTATTTTTGAATTTAGAACATGTATTCCTTTACTCGTTTAAGCACCCCAGTATCACATGCATCAAAGCTAGCATCAACAGTAGATATATCTAGTAAATTCTATACTAAAGGCGGTAAAACTGGTTTTATAACAAACGGAATTCTGATCGGCCGCGCTATTCGTTCTACATACGGACACGAAAGAAGGCCACGCCAAATTCTAATTCGCAACGCCTTACCGAACTACTGTTTTGGTAACTGTCTATGATATTTTGTTCAACGATTTACTTGTACGGTACCTAGGAGCAGTTGGGGATTTGTAAAACATAGAAGAAAAAGAAGAAACGTACAATATACTTAAACATTTCAATATGAAAGTTAAGGCTGTAGGCAAGATGATATGGCTAAGGATAAAACATAGCGTGCCGATCCCAAATAAAATGCGATAAGGGTAATGAAGATCATGGCTGGTAGCAATTCCATGACAGCAGTGGAGGATCAAGCACAAACTGCTTATTAGCTGATTGATGATGTTGAATCCGACGCAAAAAGATAAACTTGCATTCTTTTCCAATCAAAATCTTTTGCTCCACTCTCTCTTATCGAACCAAGCAAGAAAACCCAGGTGTTGAATTTTAAATGCACGCAACCAAATTGCACACAAGCAAATCAATTCTTGTTACTCCTCAAACATAAACCAATTCTTGTAACCACTCCAAACATACACACAACACAAACTGACTCACAATACTCACAACTAAAGTCAAAGCTAAATCTAAAATCAAAAGTGTTACTCCCGACCAGGGTTACCATCCGTCAGAATTTATACTGATTTCACCGGCTTTTTAGCCGTCTGTCAATAGATTGTCATTTATGCGGACTTTACAACATACTTAAGAGGTTTTAATAAAAAACAGTCTTTGGGGACTGCCGATAGAAGTGAAAACAAAAAGTACACAGGCCCCACTCTTGCTGTCGTAGCATTGGTTATACTTCGCGCATGCCTATGTGGTGCTACGCCGTAGCGGATGCTACAAGTGCTACGAACGGCTACGAAGCGTCACCGCACGTTACGTTACGTGACGATGAGTTCAATGTTTTTCCTTCACCCAAAAAGTGCTCAAGGCGCCTAAAGAAGTTTTCACTTCAAAAAAACTACTGGAAATCGCAAAGAATGAAGATTTAAAAAATAAAAATGGGCGACCTTTTGAACGTTTTTTTCCAAATTTCGAAATTGGAACCCTACTCCCGACAGTACATCGACAAACACGAACACATTAGCAGCAGACTTCAAAGGAGCACTTACACTGGCAGCATACGTAATGATATTTAGAAACACCGACATAAAGCTGGTATGAATGCTAATACACACTATTAATAAATGCATGGAAGTGCACTTACAGATGCACGGTGCATGCTTGATTATGTGAATGTGATAGCTCTATTATTTTGACATGGGATATTTTTGTTGCGCTAAAAATAGTAGTCGACAAGATCAGCGATGGCGATAGAAATGTGTGCGGACTATTCAAAAATACATTTCTAGTAGTACTAGACTGGTAATGTACCCAAAAGACTGGCGGCATGGATATGTCAGTTGTAATTGATTTTTTTAAACTTTCACGATCAGAACACATTATAAAACATAAGGAAACGGGTATTTATCGCGATTTTTCGTGAACTGGCCCGTATAAACATTTATGAAGATCAAGTGAGGGTAGTTGAATAAAAGCCTTCGCTTTGCTGTGGCGGTACCTCTTCTTCCCGTGACCACGGCTGGTGCAATCCGGTCGAAACGTCGGGCTTGTAATAAAGGTAAAATTCGCAATAAATACCCGTTTCCATATGTTTTATAATGTCAGTTGTACGACAATTTTGTTTGTTTCTTGAAATGAAGTTACTTAATTATATTTTTTTCTTGTTCGTTTTCAAGAATTGTATTTGTATTGCACTTCAGAAGTTAGATTGTCATATAGTAATTGATCATCATCACTCATTAGCTTGCACTGCCTCTTTAATTTAGTAAATTCCAACGAGGACTTCCAAGCGTTCCACCTACTCCTGCTTACCAAGCTCCTTGAAAAATATCTGCTTGATGCTGTCAGCAACGTTTCTGTCGGGTTTTTCTAACTATTATATCTAGTTATTTATGTGGTAATCGCAAAAGTCTTACTTAATCGATACCTGGACAGTCCATTACCTTCTGATTTCGTGCCCAAACAAGCTAGTTTGATGTTTATAAAGATCACAGCTTTTAATACCAACAACCGGAAAGATTGGTCAGTCTGATACCCTACAATAGAATAGGCAATAGATTACAATTGGTTCCGCAGTTTTCAATCAATCTCTTTCACAAAGAACGCTCAGCCTCAGATACGCTCGACAAAAAACGGATAAATAACTCTTTAAGGGACAAAATACTGTTTTTGTGATGATTTCCTACAGTTGTGCAAGTTTCACTGAAAGTTATATGTTCTGCACATTATTGGGCAGACGTACACATAGAATTGGTTTATTTCTGACTAGCGGATGTCACGCGGTTTCACCCGCGTAGTTTCCGTTCCCATGGGAGTACAGGGATAAAATATAGCCTATAGCACTCAGGGTGAATGTAGCTTTTAAATGGTGAAAGAATTTTTGAAATCGGTCGAGTAGTTTTTGAGTGTATTCATTACAAACATACACACAAAAATACAAATCTTTCCTTTTTATAATATTAGTGTAGAAAACAATGATATTTAATTAAACAGATATGTTATGAGCGCGCAATCGTGAAGACTCGAAAACGTGTCAATTGGCCTGTTTTTCCTTTATTCTGCGTCACTGCGTGTATGTGAGCTGGCTCTCCCCCGCGGCACACTTTTTTCGGTGGTTTTGTAGGTGTATAACATATCTGTTTGTTAGAATATCATTGGTAGAAAAGCAAAGGGGGTGATGAGTGCACAACATTAGATTATAAACACTGACTAGATGAGGCACAACCCTAAGGCTCCTAGCCGTTTATAATGAAAATATCAGCAAACATTTGACGCAGAAAAAAGTTACTTAATCTTTCTTTAATTACTTATGAGGCTCATACAAACGCAATATTCCAAAATAATTTGTAAATCTATACTTATAAAGAGGTAACATTTGTTTGAAAGTTTGTATGTAGGAGGTAATCTCCGGAAGTAATGAACCAATTTTAAAAATTGTTTTACTGGTAGAAAGCTACATTATTCGTGAGTGCTATAGGCTATATTTTATTCCCGTACTCCCATGGGAACGGGAACTACGCGGGTGAAACCGCGGGACGTCAGCTAGTCAAACATATTCTTAAGGTAGTGTGTCTTTATTCCGATTGGAATACAAAATATCTAGCTTCCCAAATATATATTTTGAATCAACGCTGATTTAAACAAGAGTTATGAAAAAATTAAGTTTTATAAAGAAATTTTAAATTCCTCATATCTCGACTATAAATCATTGGCCTTTTAAAATATATGTTCATGTATATGCCCCGCCGGACCCTGATCAGTACAATACAAGCTCATCGAACACTTTTTTCACATTTCAGAAATACCTAATAAATATAACGTCTACCTAAATCTGAACATCCTTTATTCAAAATGGCCACCATAACCAAAGTCACCTAACCAACGCTTCAAACTTTCTCGGCCACTCCACAAGGCCGTGTCCATAGCTTCTACATTCTATAGCAGTACAGTTACCGCAGGTAGGTATACCAGTGACTAACTGGTGATGTCATCCTGTGAGTCAGTCGGAGGCTGCCCTCGTACCGGACCTGAATCTGAATGAGGCTGTATTCGGACAGAGGAAAAGTGAGCTGAGATTTGTCGTGTTTATATTATATGCATACAAATTTAATGTCTGTGTGTCTGTATTTAATCTGTGTGGTTCTTTCTTCAATAGACCATCTCAGACACTAATCTGCATAGTCCTCATGTTAATTGAGCAAGATTATGTCTGGACTTAGACTTAGACTATGACTATGAGTTTGTTTCGGCTGTTTCTTCTTAGAGTAGTCAGGTACGAAACACCGGCCCCATCTAGTTTTATAAAAAATGACGTGTAAAAGTGTTTGTAAAAACCTACTTGCAAAATAAACATCATCATTTATTATTTAATGATCTAGAGAGGAGCTCGTGGCTAAATAATAACAACAGCCGCTCGGGTCGATCTATTGGTTAAGCTGCGCTTGCCCAGGATAGTCCGTAGATGGGTGACCGCCCATTACATAGGTACCGAGTTTCCTCCGTGCCTCGGAAACTCGGAAACTGTTAGAATTAAAACATGTATTATAGATGTTTAAGTTCTGTATGAATGTTGGGTTCACGGCCACTTCCGGGTAAGTTCCGGTAATTCATCTTGCAGATAATATCTTATTTGTTTCTTTCAGCAATATATTTGGTAGACAGATAGTTTTATGCGTAGGCTGTGAAATCAAAACGTAAAGTCACAGAGTCCAAAAGAAATGTATTTCAATTGCTTGGTTGAAATTCTTATGTAGTTTCAGACAGAAATTACTTGAAGAATAAACTTCATTTCGTTTGCAATACTCCGCTGCCTAAGGCGCGGGACAAATTCAAGAAGCGTCGGGCGCAGGCGACACACGGGCGCGGCGCTGCATGGCGTGGGGCGGGTGTGGAGCCGGTGCAGCGCAGAACAGGGGGTCTAAAATGGCCACTTTAGCAGAATCGAAATATGAATCAAGTTAAACATTTAAAATTCTTAAAATGGACTTTATCATCATGAACATAAAGTACTTTAACGTGATTCATACTAAGATTCTGCGTGGATTCTGCTAAAGCGGCCATTTTAGAACCCCAGACGCGCTAAAGGTGTCGGAAAGGCGATGCGCGGGCGTAGGTACACAGGGATGCATTTGGGAAATTCTAGTGTTTAAAATTCTATAACGTCGCGCATTTTCGCCGTCTAGTTCACGCCTGTGTACACTGTCGGCATGCCACTGCTAACTACAGGTGCGCCGAGGGCGGGGAAGAGGCGCCAGCGCCGCGCCTGCGCCACACCCGCGCCGCTCCCGCGCAACATTTTGTATGAAATCTCAGAGAAGTGGTACCGGGCCCGCGCCACGCCCGCGCCCGACGCTTCTTGTATTTGTACCGCGCCTAAGGGAAGTACAAGCGTTTCATCACGTGTGTGTAAGTATCTATAATAATTTCAGTTTTTTTACACAAACTGAATTTAAAACACCCTAGCTTTAAAATAAAGATCTCGAAATAGAGACCGATGCTCAGCCCCCTAAACTTATTTTTACCATATTAAAACCTTCGCCATTTGTCATAGACAAAACCGTACATCAACTTCCTTCCGCTCGATCAGCTGTCCTACCCACAACGTTTTGATAAAAAATGCGCCACCTGGGAATTGAACCCTGATCCCTGTTGTGGTAACACGTGCTATTGATAAAATGAAGATAAAGAACAGTGATGTGTGTTGTCGTGTTTAAGAAGCGTTATGTTATGGTTGGCATGTGTTTTTAATATTGCTGTAAAATGATGTTCTTTTTATGGAGTTAAAACTTCTTTGGGGGACCCGGCTGGCGGGCTTGGAGTTGGGACGAGTTGATGAAAAATAGTACATTTTGATACAAGTAGAGCAAGTTTTTTTTTTCTAATACCCCGTTTTTAGAGAAATTTAACTTCAATAATAAATTCATGTAATTGTTGATCAGAATATTATTTCAGCTTACTGTACTCGTAACTTTTTGTTTCTTGTGGTCCCAAAATACCACTAAAATATTTAGGGGGAATCGGGGACCGCGCTCCTGGTCCCGAAAGCCCCCCGACCCGGGGCGTGGCTAAGACTATTTTTACAATGTAATAATGTCTGCCGGCTATTTTAAACACAACTTTAGATAACCCAGGTTATCCATAAAAATAACTTTAAATAAGCATATCATCTGCCTAGCCTTTTCCCAAATATGTTGGGGTCCGCTTCCAGTCTAACGGAATGCAGCTGAATATCAGTATTTTACATGGAGCGACTGCCTATCTGACCTCCACAACCCAGTTAGTTCCTATCTGGGTAATACAATACCCCTTGGTAAGACTGGTTGTCACACAGTTTTTGGGCCACTGACTACCTTGTAACGACTGTCAAAGATCTACGAATGACAGCCGGGACCAACTACTTAACGTGCTTTCCGAGGCACGGAGTAAACTCGGTATATAAGTGTGGTCACCCATCCACAGACCAACCTAAGCAAGCATGGCTTAACCTAAAGATCGACCCGAGCGACTGTTATTATTTAGCCACGAGCTCCTACAAGCTACAGCACATAAATTATTCTTAGTTTCAAGTACAAACTTCCAAAATTACCGCAATAAACAAGCTTTTAAAAGCGCCATTTTAACGGCCCCAAACCGGAAACAACTTGAAGCTCAAGTGTCGGCCGGAAGTTGTAAGAGGAAGCTCAAGGAAAGAGCTTTTATCTTAATTGACGTCCAAATAATATAGATTGGAGGGGGTATACAGATGCCAGTTATCTTTGAGTACAATATTAATTAGGTTTGTATAAGAATTGGGGGAATTTGTTTGCATATTTTCTTAGAAGACGTTGATGAAATGCCAATAAGTTTCAAAGCTCTTAAATAAATTGAGCGTCCGTACATTGTTATTTAAGCTAAAGTACCGTCTTAGATTACAATTAACTTAATTAAATCAAACCTTAATTTTAATGTAGATATTATTTTTAATTTTCTATGTCGCGGGATCAATTCGATAAAAATTTTGTAAGACTAAAGTAAATACCAATAGGGGTATATGCATGATTTTTTTCATCACTCTAAACAAAACATAATTAACATCAGAAATAGCAAAGTGAAATTATTTTTTTAATATCTGTACAAAATACTAAGTTATAAGCATTTGAAACTGCTGATTAGACAGAGAGATCCAAAACAGCGAATAACGTCATTCGCTGCATCGACGTCCAAAATCCATACTAAATTCAGTTTATCTAGAAAGAGATAGAATCAAAAGTTTAAATGGTTATAACTTTTGTGTTGTTTGGCCGATTTTTGTCTTGTTTTCGCTTTTTGTCATTATTTTTATAGTACTTTATCATTCCGTATCGAAATATAAAAAATAAAATGTATGCATATTCCCTATTGTTCTGGATTCAAGTGTTAAGTGCATGTTAAATACGTACCACATAGTAAGATTTTTGCCAATATGTATAAGAAAAATCTTGATGTGAGAAAACATTACAAATGTCAAAAATTGATTTAGTCTAAGATTAATAAGACTCTTGTGCCTCCTAATTGAGAATACAACTTGTTATGTTAAAACTTCGTAATTAATAGTCACAGGCACATCCATTAATTGATTAACTCACACTTCCCCCACAGAAAAACAGCAAAAAATATTACGTAAACTGAATTTCCTTAAGATTATGAAACTCAATGATTCATTAAAAGATTTTCTTTCAAAGAAAAATTAATTGCTTATTGTGTAGAACAATAGATACTGGCTGCTTATAATGTTAATTAAAGGCAACATGGAAGCCAATAGCTAAAGTATAGTTATAAAACGTTCACATTGACAGGTTTATAAGATGTTTCTTGCGTGAGAATGGTGGAGAAATAGACCGTAACGAAATAAGAAGAAATGGATTAGTAATGTGATTGTTTTTATTAATAGAATACTGTTAATTCCTACTGCGAGTTGATTAAGTAATAAGTGTAATAAATTCTTCGAAGAAAACAAACCTTTGTTTATTAATTTAGTTTTTTGTTGTCACCGACTTCTGAAGCTAAAGTTATTTTTCACTTTTTTTTTTGTTTTATGAAGACGGTTTTATTTTTTACAAAAAAACGTTTTTTTATTTTTCCATTTTTAGTTATTCCTAAACAAATATTTGCCATGAATTTATTTTACATTGTTAACAATACATGTCATGGTAATAGGCTTATCCCCAATAAATGGAACTTAACATACCTAACTGTCGAAATCTGGGTGTATTGTACACATCTGCTTACCTATCCCTCAGAGCATACAGACGTGATGTTAGGTCATGGTGTTGTATAAACAATAAACATCCAAGTGATTGCAGCAAGCACGGCAGATTTACCGTCTATTTTTGTAGAGTTCATAATTGTATATCTCCGAAGATCAGCATCAGATCTTCACCAAATTGAAGTAAAATGGGACCAAACGAAAAGCACCAGCTTTCAAATAAAAAAAGAATTGACAAAAACAGTCCAGTCCTCTTCGAGTAATCGCGGAACACACATAAAAATGGTTCCGACAAATTGAGAATCTTTGAAGTCGGTTAAACAAGGACGTGCCAAATCGTAATAGAATCAACATAAGACTGGCAAAAGTTTGATACCTGCTTTCTAGATAAAAGAAATTAAAGAATTTAAAAGAAATCAGCCTCGAAATTAACATATTTGCACTACTTCGGCAAACTCTTGAATTTATAGACTACAGCCATTGGTCATTGCCAGTTAAGAAATAAATTAACATCTTTGCACTATAAATAGACAAAATTCATTTTTGGGCAGCAGCCTTTACTTTAAAAACCCATTTAAAATAAAATGTCACTTGCTCACACTAGTCCAACACATTTGCACTATAACAAAACAGCTGTACAAAGCTAATTCCACCAAAAAAAATACACTAACAGTAGGTAAGTACTCTTTTGATCCCATTACGGGAACATACTCTCGTCATTACCTATTAGACAAAAACGTTGACAGCTGCCCCGCGCACGCGCCAAGGTGCGTTTGCTGACATTTTCACAAAGACCTACTTCATCTTGTGTGCAGCTGCCATAAATTCCTAAAGGGTTAGCATTTCACTTATGCTAAATGTTAAATATCGTCCTTATTGAAGCACAAATTGGATAAATGATGGTCATTGTATCGTTATGTCAAATGCATTCCGTCGCCATTTTGAATTTTTTGACGGATCATTTTGGCGGTTAAATGTAAAATTGTTTTTTTAATTTTCATGCACTATTTGTTTTTATGGGAGAATATACTTAAGATAGGCAGGTATTGCTACAGAATTAGTTAAAGAATTACCAGACAAAGAATACCAAAGAATACCTACAATAAATGAATTAATTAGATTAATAATTAATCAATTTTGACAAAATATATTTATAATTTACGTACGTGTCAAGTGCGAAAACAAATAATAAAAACAAAGCCATATTTTATGTCATACTTATTTTAATCACGAACTTCGAATAAAATAAAAAATTACGTAATGGTAGACTAAAACACCAATTGATATTCATGTCAGACATGGCCCAAGATAATACAAAGGTTCTTATAAGAACCAGAGTAAATCTGCCAAAGTGACACTGGCTATAAATTCCTATCAACTTATTGTTGACATCTAAACACCTTTACATACAATCGTTTAACAACACTAAGGATACAATCAGATAGGGTTACAGAGACGCATTTGAAAAATATTTGAGTGTTGGTAGACAATTTATCTTTAATTGTGAAGTAAGTAGGTTGAACAGGTTAAAACATAGTAAAAATACACTCATAAAACAATCTTTTCGTCAATTTTTCATAAATATGGGTCATAACTTAAGAAAAAGTGTCCAAAAGACAAGGGATATCATCATCACCATCATCAGCCTATTAATGTTCCCACTGCTGGGACCCAGGCCGTGTGGTAGATTATAGCCCATTCCCTCTCATAGAGAGGAGGCCTGGGTCCCAACAAGGCTTATAATGGGTTGTAAAAACCTCTTAAAACGAAGCCGAAAGGCACTTGTTCTCTCCGTCATTGCAATATTTTTTTTGTTCTACACCATATACCTGGGAACCTTCTAGTTACGGAGATATTGGGGTCAAAGTTCCAACATTTCGACAAGTTTTTTTTAAATACAAGTTTTTAATGGAAGATTTTTTTGTAAACACCTCCATGAATCCCGTACTATTCAATCCATCCATCAGCACAATGTTTTGAGTGCGTTACATTGAGTTCTACCACAAAACGTGTTTTTCACCCCAAAAAAAAGTCGTTTCCCAGCAATATTTTTTGCCTAAAGATAGCTCTTAATACTGAATTTAAATATGACCCAAATGATTGTGGTATTGCTGTGATTGATACATGTCACGAATAGGTCATCCGGTGTTATTTTGGGACGGGGGTATAGCATTATGAAGAAAAATCAGCAGGGTGCTAGGAAAACCGAAGGCAACTGCTAGATTCTATGGCTTGAAAAATATCGAATTTGTACGTTGTCCCTTCTAAAGTCAGCCCTGTAGCACTATAATTAAACACTCAAGCCCAAGGACAACCAAGCTAATTGTATGCTAATATAATTAGCGCAAAGAATACTAAGTACTTAATGCTAGGTATTCCTACGATAAAAATATTTCAATACTTTTATAGGCTTCGTATAATTTATTCGAAATCAGTTGGTGGGAAAATCGGCAAGCGGGTTTTCTTTGTGTATTGTTTGAAAAATATTTGAGTGGTCGCCAATCTTATAACGAGGCTAATTTAGGATTTTTCTTGCTGAGGGTAGAAAGAATGGATAAAATGTTGTGAAAAATGGAAGTATTTGAGAAACCTCAAGTCCAGCTTCACTTGTTTATTATTCTTCCGTGCCACCGTTGTTGTTACTAACATGCTGGAAATGCTGGCTGTTGCTAAACATGCTGTTGGTAAACATTTTTTAAACATTACTTTGCGTATGCGTAGTGAAAAAAAAGGGTCGCTTCGATTACCGATTTTGGCACGATGCCTAAATATCCTAATCCGAGTAGTATCAACTTTAAAAATTTAAAAACATAATTCGATATTAAAAATCTACCTCAAACAAAGTTAAAGCTATTAATAAATATCAATTTCAACTCATTGTCAACTCTGATACCTTGTCAAAATCATGTCGATGTACCGCTAACCGCGGACTTGACAATATAATCGAATTTCAATATCAAATAGATCAAATTATATCTAATTTGAGTCTCCATGTAACCGGACCTCGGCTGAAATCAAGGTTGTGCCATAAGGTTTGGTTTCTAAGTAAGTTTAATAATAATAAGTAATCATAGAGAATAAGATATTTAAAATATGTAGAATAAGATGGAGGAGCTCGTGGCTAAATAATAACAGCCACTCGGGTCGATCGTTAGGTTACGCCGTGCTTGCCTAGGTTGGTCTGTGGATGGGTGACCACCCATTACATCCCGAGTTTCCTCCGTGTCTCGGAAAGCACGTTTTAAGCAGTTGGTCCCGGCTGTCATTTGTAGGTAGATCTTTGACAGTCGTTACAGGTAGTCAGTGGCCCAAGTCTGACAACCAGTCTTAACAAGGGGTATCGTATTACCCGGTACTAACTGGGTTATGTGGAGGTCAGATAGGCAGTCGCTCCATGTAAAGTACTGGTATTCAGCTGCATCCGGTAAAACTGAAAGCCGACCCCAACATAGTTAGGAAAAGGCTATGCAGATGATGAGAAAATAAGATATATTTAATTCTGAGGAAGAAGTTGAGTATGAAAGACGAGAGACATAATTATATTATGACGCGTGGTCATTTTGAAAGCTATTGCTATATAGGTCTTCGGGTCGGGAAGTGTTACTCGATTGTTCCATTACATTCTTACTTCTTAGTGATGCCTAGAGTTCAATTTGTGCTCAAATATTAATAGATATGCCCTTCAAAATAACAATAACTTACGAAATGTTCGGGAAATCCATTGAAAAGTATAACCATGTGTAAAACCCTACATCAAAGGCAAAGAAATCATAACAAAAAATGTATCTTTAATTGTATTGTGAAAGTTTACATGCTCATACAGTAATGGGTTCTGTCACCATCGCTTATGGTCACCGTAACGACGTGCTTCCTCCGTGTGATTGTCACGAGTTTCAACATGGATGCCTTGCACATTCTTATGATGTTTTAAGAGCTTAAAATACATGAGATGAGAGGTAGAGAAAATTGGACTACTTATTCATTGCAATGTATGATGCCTCAATGTTGAAAAGTCCGTGTTTTTTTTTTGTGACTATAGCGTTCCTTTTCCCAAACCACGCCTACTTACCAAAATCAACAGTGGTGACAACCAGAAACGCATCTAAGAATCGAAAATCTACTAGCATCGGAGAAACAATTCAACTGCATTTAAATCAAATGAATCCAATGAACCAGAAAACAATAGTGGAGTTGTCAGAAAAAATATAAATTCCTCTGAAATGCTAACGTATCAGTTCGAAATACAAACTCAAAATTTCCGCCATTTAAAAATGTCAACTGTCAGTTTGACTTCAGTTTTTGAATAGAATTTAATCAACTTTAGTGATGGCCTGTAACATCGTGGCTTTTTCATTTGAAAATAGAACAGAAGCATAAAACAACATGGCGGTTCATATCAATAGAGAAACGTCAAAATGCATGACATGTGACGTTGCTCTTGTTATTTATTGCAACGCTCTAGTAATTTCAATGAAAATATATATTCGTAGCTAGGAGCAAGCCGTTAAAAATAATTAAAATAGTTACCTCATCTTTCTCCCTCCTCACATTGAAGTTTGGTACAGTTTCAAATGCACAGTTTAATTTTATTTTAATGCATTGGTTCAGTTATAATGATTCGTATTCATTTATTTTGACCGTGGTTTCTCTCACAACTCAAAGTGTTTACTCCAGAAACAAAGAGATCTAGGAAACTATAGTCAAAAGAAATTTCATATAGAAAAACTGTTCTCAGTAATGCAAAATTAAAAACTTTAAGCAAAACACGAACTACCAGCAACGAGTTGGTTATTGCAACAAGACACCAGCTATAGTTGGTACCAGTTAACATCGGAATAGAGGTCATTAACACCTACCTACAAAGTTTTTGATCACAAAGCGATAACGACACTTACTATAAGCAGCCAGTGTGCTATTATTGCAAGTAAGTAAAGATTTTGTGAGATTTGCTCCGGCAATCGTAAGACTTTAAAATGTGTTTGTCCAGAAATGATTTATCAATCAATTCAAACATGTGCACTAAATACAAATAAATCAACAGAATACCATCCTACAAGTTATACGTAAAAGGCAATAAAACATAGTTAACCGTAAACTAATAATAAAAATGTCAAGAAGATCATATAACTGCACTTTACAGTTACTTCGTCGTATGAAACGTTCAATAAGAACACTCTAATAGAAACATATCACATTTACAGCTTTATTTCTTTCAACACTTGGCTCTTACATACTTATTTATATTTCAAATTCTCCTTGAAAGAGACAGCTGGAAAAAGTTATTATTCTAAAATTACATACGTAGTGACGTAGGAGGCTGAATAGAAGCATTGGTCTTACCTGCAAAAATAAAAATACAAATTTAAAATACTGTTGCTTTCACGGTTTAAAACTAACTTATATTGTCACCTATGGGATAGTTTCCGTGATTGGTCAACCCGCGATCATGGCGCTTGCAACAGCGTCGAAATATCGGGAGCTCATAACAATTACCAATCACGGAAGATATCATGTAAGTGACAATATAAGTTTAAAATGTTGCCATTATAAAGAAAAGAGATTAGTGATTTATTCAAAAGAAAGGCACGTACAAAAGGAAACAAAAATGTTTGTTAACACCAAATAACTGTCCCATTTACAGCAGACCTTAATCGTAGCTTAACTTGAAGGAGCATTTGTAAAAAAAAACCCTAATTGTATTAAAAAAAAATCGTTCCAGAAAAACAAAAAAAAACTAGGCTCAATAACATTCTTATCACAGAACCACTTAAATAATCACATCAAATATCCTAAACCCAAGATAAGAGATGAAACATAACCGTCACAGTTAACGTTAATCAAAATCAAAATCAAAATCAAAGCATTTATTTCAAGTAAGCCAGTTACAGGCACTTTTGAATTGTCGAAACAAAGATGAAAATTAAATGTAGCTACAGTCCCAGTCACAAGACATAAAAACTGTGAAAGTACTGTAGTTGCCCATTCCCTAGCGTAGATCTCTATGGAGAAGAATGGGCAAGAAACTCCATGGACACTCTTTTAAATCAGAATATTGTTACAAAATCTTGGTTACATCATTCACGTTGAGATGGTATATTATGTGAGAACAATGTAGCAAGATGTGCACGGTAAAAGTGTCCACAGCAAAAAAACACAAACAAAAAAAAAAAATACAATTCAAAATAATTCATTCAAATAAGCCATGGCAACCAAGAGATGACCAGTCACAACTGACAGCGCCCGTTCACGGACATGACGCATGGATCAGCACCATTCAACTCAACCATTTTGAAGGGAACTAAATGATCCGACACATGCGCCACCATCAGCGAGACAATAGAGTGAGCATGACATACTCCAAACCGCCAGGGCACATTCAAGTCAAAAAAAAGACGTAGGTTTCCAGTGAATGATAGCTTTCTAGTACATAGTACTCACACAATATGGGCTATGCATTTATATAATACTAAAGAGATTGATTCTATACAATGCAAAGATAGTTGTACAATCTTCAGCAGCTCCAACAATACAATTTAATGCTATCAATTTATGCGCCCCTGTCCATGTGGAGCAGGACCAGCATTGAGCCAAGCATTTTTATCATCGATATAATCGCTCAACTTGTAATATGCTTGCTTACATAGTGTGCGTTTAATGCATGTTTTAAATTTCGTCTCATTCAGTTCAAGAATACTTTGTGGAATTTTATTATAGCATCTCAAACAGTACCCCATGAAAGATGAGTCTACTTTAGCGAGTCTGAAACCTGGCTGAACTAGTTGGTCCCTATTTCTAGTACTGTAATTATGTCTGTCACCCCTTTTACCAAAAAGGTGCAGATTTTTTCTGACGTACATTATGTTTTCGTAGATGTATTGACAATGTACCGTCATGATGCCAATATCCTTAAACAGTTCCCTTAGAGAATCGCGCCTACGAAGATTATATATGGCTCTGATGGCTCTTTTCTGCAGAATAAATATAGACTCAATATCAGCAGCCCGTCCCCACAGCAAAATGCCATAAGACATTATACTATGAAAGTAACTAAAATAAACCAGTCTAGCGGTATCTACATCAGTATACTGACGGATTTTTCTAATGGCAAAGGCTGCTGAACTTAGCCGCCCCGCAAGAGATGTCAAATGAGAACCCCATTGTAGCCTTGAATCAAGCGTAATCCCCAGGAAAACCGTTTTATCTACGAATTCAAGTTTCTCTTTATTCAATATTATATCACAATCACTACTTTTAACATTCGGTAAAGCAAATCTTATGCATTTGGTTTTTTTTTCATTTAATACCAAATTGTTTGCTGTGAACCAATTTTGGACCTGAAGTAGGGCATTATTCACGTCATCTAGATTTTGGGGCCGCCTATTTATCTTAAAAATTAGGGAAGTGTCATCAGCAAATAACACCATATTTTGAGGTTGGTTTTTCAGTAAATAGGGTAGATCATTTATATATACTAGAAAGAGGAAAGGACCCAATATTGAGCCTTGTGGAACCCCCATTTTTACTTTTAACCCCTGTGAATTAACACCATTTATTTGAACATGTTGTTGTCTATCATTCAAATAAGATTTTACCAAACTAAGTGCAAGTTTACCCAGTCCGTAATGCTCAAGTTTCAAAAGTAATGTGTCGTGATTTACGCAATCAAACGCTTTGGAGAGGTCACAAAAAATTCCTATGGCGTCTTGAGACTCTTCCCACGCAGTAAATATGTGCTTTAATAAGGTTACACCGGCGTCAGTTGTACAACGTCCCTTGGTGAAGCCATACTGTTGATCATGTAAGATTCTGTTGGTGTTAAAATGATAGAGCATTTGATTAAGCATTACTTTTTCAAAAACCTTGCTAAAAACTGGTAACACGGATACAGGTCTATAATTATTAGTATCTTTACTGTCCCCGGATTTGAAAAGAGGTATGACTTTACTGTATTTCATTAAATCAGGGAAAACTCCTTGGTCTACACATAAATTAAAAATTAAAGCTAAGTAAGGGGCTATAGTCTCAAGTATGGATGTACAAACTTTGACAGACATTCCCCATAGATCTTCGGTTAGTTTGATCTTTATTTGCCGGAAAGTTTTAATAACAATCATAGGGTTAATGTGTTTAAATTTAAATTCAACCAGGCAGCCAGACACATTCGCCTTTAATAAACCAATTGAGAGTTCAGGTGAGGAAATAAGAGCCTCCGTTGTTTTTTGTGGTATATCGGTAAAGAATTTTACAAATTCTTGAGCTACTTCCTGATTAGAGCTTTTAGGACCACATGCTGTATCTAATGTGTAGCTAGTGTTACGTATTTTCTTCCTGTTAGTCTCATTATTTATAACTTTCCAAACTGTCTTTATTTTATTTTCTGCTGTTTTGATCTTGTTGCTAATGTGCAGTGCTTTAGCAACCCTGCATGTATTTCTAAAAATGTTTGAATACTTAGCAACATACTTGTTAAAAGTTTCAGTGTTTATAAAAGGCTTAAGGCCATAAAGCTCAAATAGTCTTTCCCTACTTTTTCTGATACCTCTAGTTGCCCAATCACTAAATATGAATTTAGGGCAAATACTTTTTGTCTTCTTTTCAAAAGTTTTATTGAATTCCGTGTGAACTATTGAAAAGAAACGATCATACAATTGATCTATATTAATATCATCAAGGCCCATAACGCTTAACTTGTTCTGTAGCAAAATATTATACCTATTTAATCTGCTAGAAGTTATAGGTCTAAATTTAATTTGAACTTTTTGCGATGGGGGTGTATTACACCTGAAGGTTACAGTTTGTCCACTATGGTCAGAGGGTAGACAATTTACTATTGCTTTCTCTAAGTAATCACAATCGCAGAAAATATTATCTATACAAGTAGCAGAAGATGGAGTGACTCTAGTAGGTTCTGTAAAAGTGTTGGTCAAGTCAAATGACTTAAAAAGATTTAATAAGCGACTGCTATTTGCACATTCTTCTAAAATATTGATATTAAAATCACCACAAATAATTATAGATTTATTACTGACTGCAAGTTTTGCCATCACATCTTCCATTATTGATTCAAACAAAGAAAAGTTTTGATAGTTTGGGGGTCTGTACACACACACAATTACATGCTTATCTAGCTCAACACAGGACAGTTCAACGCAATGTTCAACCGAGAGACCTACTATGTCATTACGTTGCTTATATTTAAAACAATTTCTTATTAATATTAGGGAACCTCCACGAAGCATAGTTTTACGGTTAAAGCAGCTACCCACCATATAGTTCTCATAATTGATAAGCATTTGGTAATCCTTAAGCCAATGTTCAGTAAAACATATAATGTCAAACTTACTATTTTCTAAAAACAATTCAATTTCTAATAATTTGGAAGAAATGCCTTGGATATTTTGGTGGAATAATTTCAAAGTGTTCTGCTGAGGCCCTTTTTTACTAACTAATTGAGTGCAAGAAGATACGTTGGTAGGATTAACAATATTGTTAATCGTACCTCCTGTTGTCTCATTTCCTAGTTTAAATTAATTTTTGGAGTGAGGCTGGAGACACCCGTACCATCCTCAGACAACAAGACCCTATCACTAATACTAATATACCCTAATTGAGAATTCTCCACGGTGACACATGGATCCTCCTCAGTACAATGTTTGTAAACATTTATAGCACTAGTGCTATATTCATTGAAAGTCACCTGTATATTAGTATTACTACTAATAGTCGCAGTGTTAATAATAGAACTAAACTTAGACATACTATTTATGTCTGTGTGAATATTATAAGCTAATAGCCGAGCTATTTTGTGTCTACATCTAATAGGTAGATACACCTTACCCCGTGTCGACTTCAGTTTACCAACAATAGTGTTGATATCCAGATATATAAGTCTGTCACTATAGTGACCTACTAAAAAAAAAAATAATATTACGTTAATCCAATAACGTGGTTATCTAGACAGGTTGACACGCAATAACTGCGGTTAGCCGCTAAACCTGACATAACTAAGACATTCCTCGCGGTTTTTTAACTGCAGTTTTTCTTGGCGAGGGAAAAATGCGGTCAAGTGCGTTTTTGGTGCTGGTAACATTAGTTAATAGAGGTGCACAAAGAAAATAGAAGGTGGCATAATGTGACACTTTTCTGCGTTTTGTTTGGGTGATAGGCTCTGTACAAAGAAACATAGAACTTGTTCTATGTGGACGTAATTTAAGAGATATAGTTGGTGCCAGTCGAAGATGAGAATAGCGGTCATTGACCAACCTACATTTATTAAACTTCTTAACTTTGAAAACCAAAAATAAGCCTGTTAGTCTTGAATCGTCATCTATCGTGATCTTCAACATTTTTTCTAATGAAAAACGATACACGGTTTATTTGTTATGGTTCGTACGAAGAGATATTAGGGAAAGGGCAATGACCGCTATTCTCATTTTAACAGGCACCAACTATAGTGTTAGTTAGTAATTATAAATTACCTACATCAAATTAAAACTTTGATGCAGTGTAATATCGAAGAATTAATGTAGTTTTATTTATGACTTTAAGTCTTTTAAATTCTTTACATTTAAATGTATTTACCAATGTGTTGCCAGTGATTACATACGGGACCGAAACGTGGTCGCTCACAGCCTCATCAGAAAGCTTAAAGTCACCCAAAGGGCAATGGAGAGGGCTATGCTCGGAGTTTCCTTGCGCGATCGAATCAGAAATGAAGACATCCGCAAGAGAACAAAGGTTACCGACGCGACGTAGCCCGAAGAATTGCCAAACTTAAGTGGCAGTGGGCAGGGCACATTGCTCGCAGAACGGATGGCCGATGGGGCCGAAAAGTTCTGGAGCGGCGACCGCGAACCGGAAGACGTTGCGTTGGAAGGCCTCCCACTAGGTGGACCGATGACCTGGTGAAGGTTGCAGGAATCCGCTGGATGCGAGTCGCACGGGACCGGTCAATGTGGTGACACTTGGGGGAGGCCTATGTCCAGCAGTGGACGTCTTTCGGCTGAAATGATGAATGATGAAATGTATTTAAAAATATATATATATTAAAATTCTTTTTTACACTTTTTTCAACGCAGCCTCTACCTACAGGAATTTAGGTGGATAGCCTCTATGAAGTGTGGAATAAGATTTATCAACAACGAATTTCTTATTTTGAATGATCTTCAACAGTTTTTCCACCGATTCCATTATATGATGCAGAAAGGATTGAATTACATGTCAATGTTTTGAAGAACGGGGAACCTGATCTTTTCCATTTTCTTTGAATAATTCTTCCACCTGTATGCCGTGGAAAATATCAACGCTATGTGAATGAACAAATCCGTTGGTTAACATTGACCAACAACGTTGCATGTCAATACATGTCTTATGTACTGATTAAAATTCTACCAGTAGTGACAGTGACATCGAGGTGTTGAATTATTTTACTTTTCTGATTCTCACTGAACAACGGAATATTAACCTTATCTTGAACGCCATACGATTTCTTTTCACATCGTATGCAAGTTGCTTTAAACAATCTTACTGCCAAAGCTAATTTCAACTCTATGTAAGACAAAAAAGGTAGATTTTTGTGTGCAGCTAATTCGTATGTTTAGTTTTACGATTGTTCAACACTCGTGTGAATATTGCATTATTTGATATGAAATATGAATTTAAAAAGGAATAAAAAAGCAATTTCTGATTTGTACTGTTTTTTCGCTAGATATTTCAGTCGAAACACAGGATGCAGTTTCAAAATCATACTAGTCTTTAAAAACATTATTTAACTCCTTTTGGACTTTGCCACTCCCGAATAAGATATGATTTGCCCGTGGGATAAAAATTATCCTATGGCCTAACCCAGATCGGAGGTCATAGAGTATTCATATCTGTGTAGCAGTGAGTCCGTGACAGATAGATGTAAGAGCAAACAAACAAACAGACAGTCATCGAATCTCTGCCAAGCCTTCGGCTTCCAGTCCACCTGATGAACAGGATGCAGCTGAATACCTGTATTTTACATGGAGCGACTGCCTATCTGACCTCCACAACCCAGTTAGTACTGGGTAATACAATACCCCTTGATAAGACTGGTTGTTAGACTTTTTGGACCTGTAACGACGGTCATAGATCTATAAATGACAGCTGGGACCAACGGCTTAACGTGCTTTCCGCGGCACGGAGAAAACTCGGTATGTAATGGGTGGTCATCCATCCACAGACCAACCTAGGCAAGCGCGGCTTAACCTGAAGATCGACCCGAGCGGCTGTCATTATTTAGCCACGACCTCCTCAAATAGACAAACAGACAGTAAACATGGTAATTAAATATGCTTTATTAATTCGCTTTTATTAACAAAGCATGCATCATACGAAAATTAATATTTCTAGCATAAATAAACCACTATTCGGTCTAGATGCAAATCTATTTTTAACCGACTTCAAAAAAGGCGGAGGTTATATGTTCGTGTGTATGTATTTTTTTTTTTTTTTTATGTATGTTACCTGATTTCTCTCCCATTTGTGGACCGATTTTCAAAATTCTTTTTTTATTTGAAAGAGTATACTCCTGAGGTGGTCCCATTTTAATTTGGTGAAGATCTGATGCTGATCTTCGGAGATATACAATGGAACTCTTCAAAAATAGACGGCAAATCTGTTGTGATAGCTCCAATCGGTTGGATGTTCATTGTTTAAACAACATCATGACGTAACATTACACCTGTTTGCTCTGAGGGGTACATAGATGTGTACAGTACACCCAGATTTCGACAGTTATGGCATGTTATGTTCCATTTATTGGGGATAAGCCTATTACCATGACATGTATTGTTAACCATGTACAATGAATGCATAGCAAATATTTGTAAGTATAGGATATTACAACTAAAAATGGAAAAATAAAATAAAACTTTTTTGCCAAAAATAAAACCGACTTCAAAAAAAACAACAAACAAAAAAAACACAAAAAGAAAAGGACAAAAAATACACTAAAAGAAAAACACTAAAACAAAACCACAAAAAAGTGAAAAATTACTTTAGCTTCAGAAGCCGGTGAGAAAAACACCAAATCAATCAAAGGTCAAGTTTCAGAAGTCGGTGACAAAAACACTAACTCAATTAAACAAGGTCACCGACTTCTGAAACTTGACCTTTGATTGATTTGGTGTTTTTCTCACCGGCTTCTGAAGCTAAAGTAATTTTTCACTTTTTTGTGGTTTTGTTTTAGTGTTTTTCTTTTGTTTTTCTTTTAGTGTATTTTTTGTCCTTTTCTTTTTGTGTTTTTTTTGTTTGTTGTTTTTTTTGAAGTCGGTTTTATTTTTCTTGTCTACAATCAGCCAAATCTAAATTACAATGTTTACTGAACTCGTCATCATAAATCGTTCGTCTTTGCCTCGTCTCGTGCAAATATTATTGCTGATTTATTGCTTATCCAAACTAAAATAGCTAGGTAAGTATTATTCTAGGTATTGTTGGCATGAGCAAAAGAATATTAGCGTTATATTACATTAAATTATTTTCGCATTATCACGTAGATCTATGATTGTTCTAAGTATCCAAAATAAACTTTTCACCGGCCACCTTAATTTGGAGTCTCCCTTCAATTAGTGGACTTAAAACACTGCGATTAACGTGGCCACCTACTCTCCAAAATAAATTAATGAATGCAATATCGAAACGAAATAATAAGAATAAACATTTTTTTTAAATTCTATTACCTCAATTGCTTACCTACATGATTATGTGGCAACACTGGCAACACTGCACGCTTACAAAAATTAAATTAAAAGCAAACACAATCAATTTTATTAACACACACAATATTGATAACTACCAATAATATAAATTGAAAGGTGTTCAATTAATTTAAAGAACAGAAATTTAATTTCATATTACAACAGAACTATTATAAAATGGGACACAAAAGAAAAACAAAATGCAGATAAAAAAAAGAATATGGAATCCACATCAATAAGCCGACGACAAAATAAGTGCAGGCACACAATAACGATTGCGACAGATAATAGCTGCGATTGCACAGCATGAGGAAATGGACGAGAAAAAAGCGCCCATTCACGTTTCCCACACTGCCTGTGCGACCAAAATTGTAACAATGACAGTTGACACATACAATTAGAAGTTAGGTAGTTTTTAGGGCTATAGTTATGAACTAAATAATTAAAGACTAGACGAGGTTATAGCAAAGTATAATCAGCCTAAGATCTTCCCACAGCAGAGACATACACTTCCTCTCTGAGAGGAAGTGGTTCGTATACACAAGTCGACGCGGTTATACATGGAAGACCAAAAATTAAACCACGAGAAACTAAATAACAATACCTGACTCACTACATTTAGGAAAAAGTAGTTTTCTGCCGTAGCCATTTTTTGTTGGAGTAATTTCGACGTAAGTCATGCACGAGGGTTTTTCCACATTGTCATTCATAGAAGCAATTGTGACAATGTCATAACTTGCACACAAAGGCTGGCGGAGACCACGACTTGCCAACCAGTTATGGTTTACAAGAGGCAGGATAATGTAGAGGACAACTAGGAATAGGTACTGGTATCCTTTGGCAAGGAGACAGATGCTCAAAGGCATATCGATATTGAATCCTATAAGGTAAGACACAAATAATTCAATAGAACATAATTGGTAATAGTAGGACAATTATAATAAACTAGACTAACTTAGACTATAAACTTAAAAAATGGCGTCAAAAAACTCCTCCTCAACACTGTCAACTGGTAATGTTCCAAGGAGACTGGCGACGTTACCATGCTGCATAGTAACGCTAAGCCTTTGGCCAAGGTAAAAGCCAGCCCTAGGGTCACGTTACGGGAAGTGTCCACTAAGCGTTTTGAAATTTCCTTGAAAAGGCTGTGAGCACTCGGACCCCAAGGTCCTAGAGTTTCAACTCCAAACGGCTCGAAAATATAGTTACCAATTACGGTTACTATATTAACACCGCTGGAGGTTCTCCGCAGCCGCAGCGGTAGGACTAGATTAAGATCAAAAAAGGTTAGTAAAAGTATTGTAAGTATACGACAGACAATCTATGAAAGACTAATTTACAGAACCCAATGAAGGTTTGAAAGAAGACAAGAAAAAATTCTAGTAACGCTAACGAATAAAGAAAAATTCAAGAATTTAGATCAGTTAGGGGGAAAACTGACCAAAAAAAACTAATATTAGCATGAATTAGGAAAAACGAAAATTTTATCAGCCTAGGGTAATTTAGGAACAGTCACATGTTGTATTAACCGAGACGTAGACAAGAAACGCTAAGTTAACGACTTACGACCGTGTTTAAAATTAACCACAAAAAAGGATAATTCACTCAGCACCATTGTCAGCCACAGCTCAACACTGTGAAATGTACAAAAGCCACAATCTAATTTTACTAAACTACTTTTGTCCTATTGTAAAAAATATTTTTGATTATTTTATCCACGATTATTTGAAGCTTAGACACGAATATAAAATATAGTTTTTGCTTCCTTCATTGCCACTAAAGGCTAGTGAACTAAAATACAAACGATTACTAGAATCGCAACGTTCACTCGACCTTGTCTATCGATTTGATCAAAATGATTGTTCTTACCGTCATTAGGATATAATTTGTCCATTTCAGGTGTAATACCGGATCTTGTTTTTCTTGGATTTGTATTAAGGGAATGTATATCTGTAATGATTGTATTGGAATTGTCATTTTATAGTTAAGGTTTGTGTAAATTAGTGTTAAGTTCTATTGGTGAAATAATTGTAATAAAAATAATCATCAGTCAATGCGTTATAATAATAGTTACGGTTACGTCTTTCTGCTTCTTCTTAATGTTTTTGTGATTTTGACTGACTACTTTGAGAATTGCAAATTTTGTTCGTATCATTGTTTAATAAACTTTTTAGACCGTTCTTTCCTTCATAACCATAACACTCATTGTCTCTTTGTTTGCGTCATTGTTTTTAAGTTTTTGAATCGCTCTTGCTTCATTATATGAATTGAATCAATAACTCTTTTACAGATAAACAAACCTCTTCTTGAGTTAATAATTTTCTTACAAACTGGAATATTTTGCAATTACCACCTGTCAACAGCGTTTTGCACTAATGACGTTAATACAAAATGTAAACCAGAACTAATGCCATCGTTTGCATGAAATAACCATCACTCATAACAATAACAAAGTTTCAAGTACCTTTGTAGTGTTACGGTTTAAATTGTTTGATTAGTATCTTTCCCCTTTTCATGAGCACATGAATAGTTGAGGGGTTCTCAAAATACAGAGCGCTTGAATTTTGAACTACTTTGTATTCTAGGCGCCGCCGTGGCTAAATAATAACAGCCGCTCGGGTCGATCTTTAGGTTAAACCGTGCTTGCCTAGGTCGGTCTGTGGATGGGTGACCACTGACCACCCTTACATACCGAGTTTTCTCGTCAGATAGGCAGTCGCTCCATGTAAAATACTGGTATTCACCTAGATCCGGTAAAACTGGAAGCCGACCCCAACATAGTTGGGAAAAGGCAGGCGGAAAATGATTTGTATTTATTTATTTATTTGGTACACCAACAGCAATACATACTAAGAATTAATGTGAAACAATGAAAATAACATAAAAGTGCTGGTATGTATGCCTATTATATGCCTATTATAGGTATACGCAGCATTCACCATATGACAACAATATATAATTTTTCAAATCTTAATAATAAAATTTGAATACAATATACTTAAAAGAAAATAATTTGTAAGTCTACAGTCATTGCAACTATTGTTCCAGACTTTGATTCTCAAGTTAGGAAAAACGTTATAGTATTTTTCCATTAGTAGCAGCCCAGAGTCTGAATCTGTACTTAGTTGATGGCAATAGGCTCACCCCTTATTACATGGGACTTAAACATAACATATTTCTTGATGGTTGTAAAGCCAAGTCAGAAGCCTATTGGCGGCATAGACTCTGCCACCAGGTTAGGCACTAACCTCTCGATAAATAAGAATAACATAACTGACGAAATGTGGGTGTACTATAATAAGGGCTATAGAACCAACCCATTACACTCACGGGTGTCGTATAAGGTGACTAATGTCTGAGGCAGAACACCTTGCGCCTCCGTAGACCAGAGAATGGGCAGCAGCGTTTTCTGTTAGTCTTTCATCACTGCGATCTCTAATCCGCCTACCAAGCGTGGAGATTACGGCAAATTCCTCCCATCATGGGAGAGGCTTATGTCCAACAGTGGACGTTATGGGCTGTTGTAGTTTGTAGTAGTAGTAGTCCTCCGTTACGCCTAAAATACTGCAGCATTAATTTTGAAATAAATATATGGTAAAGTTGAGGATTGTGACGAAAACACGATTCCATAAACTTTTCTCGATAGAAAAAAATTCCAAAGTTAGGTACCTCCAAATCGAACAATAAACCGCTGATATTCAAAAAGTACTTCAAATTAGATCATGAAACTTTGCATACTAACTGAACTAACTATAAAGCCGGTCTCATGTGTTTTATTTTTTTAAGTCCAATCAATAGATTTTTTGTAAATCGAAAAAAAAAACACTCATTTCGCACTATTCGGCCGCAGTGACTGACGTAACAACCGCTTTGTAGTGCAAGCTGATTAGAACTTTATTCTAACAGGATTTCAAACGAAGTTTGAACCACCACAAATAGAGTTGCTAATTTTAGAGTTAGAAGAGCCTTAAATGAAACTAACTCTACGCATGAAAACACTAGTTAAAACAAACCATAGTTAATTATATTAAACGAGTTTAGCAGTGGGTGTGACTTGCAACTTGTAGTACATTGTCAGGTCATTGACTTTACTTCAGTAAAGTACTGCACACTCCATAGCTACAAGTACACTATTGTATTTACCTTTTAAACATATCAATGCAGTATTGCACCTCTTAGAATTCAAGCCAGGTGTTCTTGCAAAGGATGACCGTTTCCTGTGGCATGTAGTGAATAGGAAGAAAGTGGTCATGGTCCTATAAGGTTAATTAGACTTTACAATTTATAGCATAAGTAGTTCATTCAGAATGGCTGTGAAATCAATTGCTTTAGGACAGGATTTCTCAAACTTCTGGCTCCACGTACCCTCATTCAAGTTTCCAGATGACAGCGAGAAAAGAATAACATTGATTAAAGTATACAATAAAGTTTATTAATTGAATAAAAGGTAACAAATACAGGCCAAAACCAAAGTTCTTATTAATGCCCAACCATCGCACAAAATGAGTCAATTTTTGACAACATTCTTGTCACAAATTGAGTCATTTTTTTTAATAATATTGGACAATTTAAGCCTTAAATGCGCGCGCGCCTTCATGCTTTCCGCACGCGCCTGCTAGTCACCCAGCCGCCATTACGTAAAATTTGTCGCGAACCCCCTACCGTCGCATGGCGAACCCCTAGGGGTTCGCGATCCCCACTTTGAGTAACTCTGCTTTAGGATATTTCTTCATCATTACTGTCTGCCTAGCCCTTTTCCAAGGGATAGCTAACAGAATGCAACTGAATTCTAGCATGTTTTAAATCACCTAATAAATATCCCAAAATAAGGAAAAAAAATGGGGCATATGTACAGTTTTATGTAGTAAAAAAACATCAAGCCCAAAATATATACGTATATAATGTAAGTATATGCGAAAAACCTTATTTAAAAACTTACAAAACTGTTTACATTAAAACAAAAGTACCGATTCAAAATAAAATTCAAACTATAGAAGCCTAAAAATCACAGTCATCAATTCGCTATGGTTCGACCAACAGAGCCAGACAAATAGTCTGAAAGGTTACCGAAATCTAGGTCTTTGCCTAGACTGGTGCAAAACTAGACAATTATACACACGTAACTTCGAAACTAGAGCACTGACAATAGCGTTAAAATGTTTAGTTAGCAAACATGCTTAGTGTTTAGAGAAAAATAAGGCATAACGTGTCTCATTATTTTGGATTTAAAAAGAGAACTTAAAAATTTACAGACAAAAGAAGACGATCAACTTGTTGAACTTAACAACATTTGAAAATAGAACCGCTTTTAACATAAATGCTGCAAGATATTCTTTAGAGGTTCTTTTTTTCTGTAGATAGGTCTCGTACTCTAGATTACCATGTAAAGAGCTTATGTATAAAAAAGAGCTTGATTTCAAGAACGTTAAAAGAAGCTAACAGCTTTAAAAATAAACCTATACAGGAAACTACTACTTCTCATCTTCACTTATTTTAATCACTGCCTGAAGCCCTGCCCACTCTGTATGCGTATATAGCGTGAAGCATGCAACCAACCCGTCAGCTCAATGACCTGGACATGCGAACAAAATTAGCTAAAAGGTTATCGGTAAAAATCTAGGTCTCTGTTCAAAATGTGAATATGTAGGTACAGAAGCTGAAAATTGTATTATTAATTACGTTCTTGCTTCAGTGAGCATGAATTAAAGGAAAGGAACATATGAGAAAGGGTAAGTGATGAAAAGCTTGTTCATGGATGTTGAAGCACAATAAGAAAGACACTAAAAGAAAGATGGATAGGCTGTGTGATTGTATGATGATGTAACTGAAACCCGTAGCCGTGTGGTATCCGGCAGAGTAGAATAGAACCAACCCATTACACTCACGGGTGTCGTATAAGGCGACTAATGTCTGAGGCAGAGCACCTTGCGCCTCCGTAGACCAGAGAATGGGCAGCAGCGTTTTCTGTTAGTCTCTCATCACTGCGATCATCTCCAATCCGCCTGCCAAGCGTGGAGATTACGGCAAATTCCTCCCATCATGGGAGAGGCTTTTGTCCAGCAGTGGACGTTATGGGCTGTCCTAGTAGTAGTAGTGAATGAAATAAACTAAAAGAGGAAATCAACGTGCCGGTTCAAATAAGAGAGATTTGTCAGGTTCCTGCATTAATGAGTGAATCCATGTCTTTTACTTAATAAAAAACCTTCAAATCACTGACAGACTACGCACTGCCTAAACCATTGCGTTTATGTAATTGCCCACGAGCGTCTTCACTACATAATATAAAACAAAGGGGCTTAGTAGATATAGGACCTATTCGTAAAATGGCTTACGGCGAAAAAAAGGACACGTTCTCGGAATGGCCTATTCTTCAAATGACTTGTTCTCATAATACCTCATTCTGTAAAAGACCTATTCGTTTAATACCTTATTCGTGTAACGACCTATTCTAGAAAGGACTCATATTTAGGGTTCCGTACAGAAAGTGTAAAAACGGGACCCTATTACTAAGACTTCGCTGTCCGTCCGTCTGTCTGTCACCAAGCTGTATCCCGCCGCGTCTGTCTGTCTATCTGTACGCGATAAACTCAAAAACTACTGCACCGATTTTCATGCTGTTTTCACCAATGGATAGAGTGATTCTCGAGAAAGGTTTTAGTATGTAACTAGCTGACGTCCCGCGGTTTCACCCGCGTAGTCCCCGTTCCCGTGGGAGTAGGTACGGGAATAAAATATAGCCTATATCACTCACGAATAATGTAGCTTTCTACCAGTGAAACAATTTTTAAAATTGGTTCATTACTTCCGGAGATTACCCCCTACATACAAACTTACAAACAAATGTTACCTCTTTATAATATTAGTATAGATTTGCCAAGTTTTTGTATTCATTGGCTAAAATATAATGATATTTGTTGGAGGTATCGGAAAAAAATAAGCCGTCTGGGAGCTTTACTTTTAGTGACGATAACCGACATCCAGCGGGCGCAGCTGCGGGCATCAGCTAGTTCAAAATAAATGAAAATAAGTGAATATCAGAAGGAAGTATTTTAAAGAATTCGTCCTCTTATAATGAAGACAGTGAATAAACATTGGGATGTAAATTAGTGTTTATTGCAGCCACGAAACCCCATCAGGCACACCTCTTTTAGAAAAGAAAACTCCATCACTCAGCAAAAGGTTTCCTTTTTCAATATTACCCAGAATTACTTAGAAACTGTACTTGGTAAGTAACAGTTAGTACTTACCTTTAGCCAACTTGGCAGTAAGGTGTTAATAGTTATTTATGCAACTGTTGTATAATGAGGGGTATTAAAACACGAATGTGGGTTTATCACACGAGGCGAAGCCGAGTGTGATAATAGTATCACATGAGTGTTTTAATACCTAATTATGTACAGTTGCATACAAGACTTTATCTACATCCATGATATGAATCCTCCATAAAAGGTTTTGAAACCATAGGGTGTTGCAGTGAAGAAAGTCTATGTAAATTCATGGAAAGTTTAATTGCTGAGTATTTAATACAAACAAACCATGTATAGGTAATAATATAATTATTAACATTTTGGATTGTACAATTATTGCACAAAGCTTGTATCACTCATTTTTGTAAACAACAAAGTACTTAGTGCAATAATAATATCCAAATATCGAACAAAGATGGCGGGATACGACGTGAATTCGAATTAACCTATAAGTTTTTTTTTTAATTACGTCGCTGTGGTAGTGTATCGCACGTGCTAGACAATGTTCTTTTTTTAAAATGAGTTGCATAATGAAATTCAGTACAACATTATAACACCCGTTTGGATGTTATAATGGTTATTATGACACTGGCTGTTTTAATGTTGGCCATAAGCTAACTACTTCAGATACTTTTATAGAGGATTTATAGCATGGGTGTAGATAAAATATATTAACACGTTTTGCGTCAGTAGATACTTATCACGTCTGTGCATTGTTATGAGAACTTACTTTACCTTTAAATATATTAGCACTTTTGATTATTTTAGCAGGACGCGATGATTCTATGTTGTATCCCAACTGTTGGGACACATACCTCCTCTCTGTGAACGACTCAAAATGGATATCATAATTATATCTTCCATTTTTTTTATTTTTGGTTCTGGAACATGTCTGTTTTCTTTCGATATTTTTTCATTCATCGTTATGAGGGCCAGTGCTAATGAAATTGTAAGTTTCGGCCGTTACTAATACTTTAAGCTTGCCGAGAAATAATTGTATTTAAAAAACATCCAACTATAGCGGGGTTATATTATATTGCTAATAGATCTTTAGCAATATAATATAACCCCGCTAACTCGTCAAACGACTGCCAATTTCACGAAAAAGGTCAAATGCCAAACAATAGCAAGCCTTCAATTCCAGCATTACAGATTGCCCGATAGCGCATGAGAAACTTCAGACTAAAAACCTCTGCCGAGGTCATCGGACGGTGGTACTAGAAGCACTAAATCACGATAACTCACTTTATTCCATTTTTCATTGTGTGACTCTGTATGTCACTGAACCTATGGGAATGAGGTGTATGCGTCTATGGTAGCCTAGTAACGGACCATGTGTGTGTATTGTTGGAGTTTTGGGTTTCCGCTTTTCGTTTCATTTGTGCTGTTTGTCATTGTGTAGGTTTTAGGTGAGAGGAAACTAGATGAACTGCGGAACTGGATAACATGTGCTAGGTTGTGCCTTAATTGAGAGCAGGTGGACCAATCGATCTCATTAAAGTAGCCGGAAGAAACTGGGTAGCCATTGACAAAAACCGCCAAAAGTGGAGAAAGAGAGAGAGAGATTTAGAAGAGACCTACACTCAGCATTGTTTGGCCAAATGTTGAAAAAGAAGAAGGTGGACCGATACCCTGGTGTTGGTAGTAGGAATCCGCTGGAAGGAGAAGGCACAGGACCGCGTGAACAGCTACATGATAGACAACACACACAGCACAATCATCCTATAATGTTACCACTGCTGGGATACATGCCCCCGTTATGTGCGGGAGATTCGTGATCAGAAGTATTTGATTTTTTGGATCTAGGAGATTCCGGTTTTCTGAGGATTTGTCTGACCTGAGGCAGGCTCATTCCTCGCAACACTGATGTTTTCAGACATCTTAGTTCGAACCTACCATCAACAACTTGGAGTTTCCCGGCCGATCCTACGACCATTGCGGAGCCAAAGAGAGTGGAAATGGTATTTTGTAAGGACACAAATCTACACATATTATAAAGAGGAAAGATTTGTATTTTTGTGTGTGTATGTTTGTAATGAATAAACTCAAAAACTACTGCACCGATTTCAAAAATTCTTTCATCATTAAAAAATCACGTTTTTACTGAGTAACATAGGCTATATTTTATCCCCGTACTCCCACGGGAACGGGAACTACGCGGGTGAGACCGCGTGACGTCCGCTAGTTACAGATAAAGAAGAAATTATGAAAGAATACAAGTTATTTCTCATATCGAGTCGTGTAATAGTGAAAGCAACAGTATACAGTTTATTACTTACTGCCCCAGTAAATCAGCTTATTTCTCGTATGATTGATTGATGCTTCATATTAATGTGTGAACATCAGTAACTCATCAGTTAAACTATTCAATTTTACATCTAATTTGAAAATCTTGGAGCAAGAAATTGTTATTACGTAGTGTGTGAGCAATAACTTGTAATGTTAGCTATTTCATATCCCACTAAGTAATCATGGGAAATTGCCTTGGTGTTTCGAATATCATGTTAGAAAAAAGTTAATTTATTTTTCCTACTAGCAACACAGAAAATAACTAATCTTTTTGATATATTGCCACATTTTGTCGGCGATAAGCTGCAAAAATTGTGTTCTAGCTGCAATTTATATAAAAATAAATCTATTAGGTATAATTACATCAATATCTAAAATTCCTTGACACAACCAAAAGCTAAAACCTAGAATTTTGAAAGTAAAAAGAGAATCTTTTATACCTGCTTCAGTCAAAAACAAGGAATTTTGATTCCAAATAAGAGTTAAATAGGAGATTCAAAGTCGTATGGGAATGCGGTTATTTTATGGGAAAATAACTTGTTTATAAAAATAAATCTATAATCTACAAGTAATACGAAAATAAACCAACATACATAAAGAAACAAAAGAACTCTAACCTATAAAAAACATCGACTAACTAACAAGAACACATAATATTCATCGATCGCACTAACAATAGTAATGACAGTGAAAGTGGAAGGTCAGAGGCGTGGCCCCAGTTCTTTACCGTTCACCATAAATCGTTAGCTTAGTTAGTTCTACTAAGAAATTGAGTCATTTCGATCGATACGTAAAGAATATTCATTATTGCTGTTAAAATGTAAGACGAAAATGATATCAAGACATAACTAATTGCACATAGTCTCTCGCATGTAATACTCAAAAGTTGATGTAGAGGTCACACACATCAAAAAAAGTTTGCGATCACTTTGACAAGCCGAAATCTTTTTTGTTACGGTAAATTATATTATGATTTCTTATTCTTTTTAGATTATTTATTTAAAAATATAGATTTAGAGTATAAAACAATAAAATAGTTCAATTTAAAAACACAACGAAGAATTTTTCTTGATAAAGTTCAAATGAAGGAGGATGAGCTCATGGCTAAATAATAACAGCTGCTCGGGTCAATCTTTGGCTTGAGCCGTGCTTGCCTAGGTTGGTCTGTGGATGGGTGACCACCCTTACATACCGAGTTTCCTCCGTGCCTCAGAAAGCACGTTAAGCTGTTGGTCCTAGCTGTCATTTGTAGATCTTTGACAGTCGTAACAGGTAGTCTGTGGCCCAAAAAGTGTGACAACCGACTGGTTGTTTACTTTTTGGGCCACGGCCTACCGACCACAGACCGTAGGCGCGGGCCTGTGGACGGTGAGCTGTGGGCTAGCTCGCCGTCCGTCCGTCTCATGACGACAGGCCGTGTCGACAAGCAGGAGTGTTCCACGCGCGCCTCAAAGAGAGTCAGCAAAAGAAAGGGGTCCGCAAGGACCGATTCCTGCCGGGGCTGCGGGACTGTTCGAAAGAGATACCGTGGCCCCGGAACACAAAGGGCGATGAAGGAACATGGATGGGTTTTATTTTAGTCAGTACAAGTCTGACACTCCCTCCTGCTCCGCCCAGAGCGGGAGGAGTCATTTGATGATTTCCCATCCAAAAAAAAAGGTAGATGTACGGCTATGAACTATGACTAGCGATATAGAGCAAGAAAACTTCTGCAAATCAATACGATAAAACTATTTAATTCCGCTAAGTCTTTTACCAAAATACCACTAAAAGTAGGTTACTATTGTAAGTTAGAAATTCTAGGACAAAGAACTTTTAATAAAATGAATTGTATTGTATCTACTGTTGACTTTTCGGGGTCAACGGAAGAAAAGACCTAGCGATTTATGGTATGGCCATTACTTACTATTAATTTAGGGCCACGCTAGGCTGTTCCCATTTAGGGTCTTTCAAGAAGCTTGCTAACATTTCCTAATATAACATAGCAGAGGTGTACCGGAGCAGTGGTGGCCCAGTGGTGGCGGCCCCGACTTACGAACAGTAAGTCGTGGGTTCGAACCCAAGACAGGCACATTACTTTGTGTAATTTATTTCATCACCACTGCTCTCAAAACGGATCGTAAGGAAACCGGCATGTCCTAGAACCAAAAAATTCGAAGACATGTGACATCTACCAATCCGCAGTGGGCCCGCGTGGTGGATTATAGCCCACTTCCTCTCTTAAAAGAGGAGGCCTGTGTCCCAGCAGTGGGAACATTAATAGGCTGATGATGATGATGATGAGAGGTGTACCTAATACACCCTAATTTCACCAGTCATGTTTTTAAGGCGACTACAAGAGCTAAACGCGAGTTTTATAGTGTGCTTGTTTGCACATGATTCACTGCATAAACAAACCCAGAAAAATATATGATATTCTTCAGGATACATGCTAGTATGATAGTGTTTTGAAAACATAATACAACTAATTTTACTCGATAAAAAAAAATAACGAACTTATCTCTAAAAATTTCTTATAACGCGTAAAAACCATACTAAAAAACATGCAAACATTCAGATTTTTTGTCAAATAATTCTACAAGCAACATATTAGCATCATAGTGTTTTACTTTTTTAGGCCAATCAATAGATTTTTTGTAAATCGCAAAAAAAAACACTTATTTCGCACTATTCGGCCGCAGTGACTGACGTAACAACCACCTTTGTAGTGCAACCTGATTATAACTTTATTCTAACAGTATTTCAAATGAAGTTTGAACCACCACAAATAGAGTTGCTAATTTAGCTCCTGTCTTAACAGGAGGCGAGCCTATTGCCATCAACTGGGCACAAATCTGAGAAATTGATGGAAACATTTTGCCCGTCCCTGGAATCGAACCCGGTACCTCTTGCTCAGCGGTCGCGCTTGCAACCACTAGACTAACGGGGTAGTCCTATTTCCCAATATCACAGAAGGGAAACGTAATTAAAACATAATAGTGTTAAATTTTTGTAATACCCAATATACAGGTTTCGATTAAGGATACAGTAAATTATAACTACTAAGTTACCCCAAATTAGCCAAAATCGCGTGCAAATAATCACAAGTGTCGATATTGATACATGTAATTTTAAACCTAATCAGGACACATTACGATTGGTAATTGCCTAACAATTGAGGTTGATATAACACTTATGAGTTATTTGTTTTAGAATTAAATCATGCGTGTTTGGATGTTGAGCCTTGGTCGATTTTCCAATAATTCAAGCAAATCGGAAGGTAACTTTGGTATAAAACTGCGTTGTACTAGAATACTAGATAAATATTTGACCGACTTATTTACAGGGTGTAAATGTAAACACTCTTCACGAAGCCGTCAACAAAGCAGTCTGCTGTACACCTAAATCAAACTGAGTAACTCTGTGCAAAAACTTACAAATTTGTAAGTTTTTATGTAGGAGAGAAAAATCTTTCACTAAAAAGAACCTACAATGGTGTCGATTCTGTTGTGCACAAGCTAAACTTAATTTAGGCTATTGCTATCTTTTACTAAAAGGCAGTGCGAGAAAAGGACGGCTATAACTATGAAATAAGTTACGAGATGTCAAACTATAGTTACCCTGCCTTGCGCTTCACCGCGTTTTTAGTCGACATGTTTTTACGTGCACCCTTCATTTGTATGGAAATATTAGTTCTAACTAAATTTGACAGCTCTAAATTATGTCCGTCTCTTTCTAGTTTTATTAGAGAGAAAAAGATAGCAATAGCCTAAATTAAGTTTAGTTTGTGCACAACAGAATCGACACCATTATCCCCGAGTGTCTTAGGTTACATTTAAAACGTTTCCGTTGTTCAATTTCCGTACTTTAACGGTTGCGAAGACACGAGCAAAAGCTAGTACTTGAATAACTTAGAACTAGGTAGGTATTCGTTATTAATTTAGGTTACATGTTAGTGATTTCCCCGGGGTCAGCTAATAACCTAGAGGGGTGATTACACCGGAGTCACTGGACTAAGTATGTTTTGGGGACTGTTTGTAATGAATTAATAATAGATAGATAGAATACTCTATTATATTATGTACTATCGAGGACACTCCCGCCTGACCACCTCTAAGCTCATTTTTGCTTGCACTCGTAACATAAAAACGCTCTCTAGCCCCGCCCCGTTGACTTTGTGTAGAAAAAAATAATGAAAAGATACCGAATCGGCCGAGCGCATTGACGACGCACGCCAAACGAGAGTTATTGTTATTTTGCGCGCCAAAGTTGACGCTTTCCTAATAGGCCAAAACTTTAAGGGGGCGTGGCTCGGCGCCTCCGCATGATTTAAGCGAAAAAAATTAAAATGGTCAGGCGGAAAAGACCCCGATAGTACACCAAACAAGTTACAGGTAAAAATGTACCTAGACAATGACATATAAGTTCATCAGGTTAATGAATTGAGTGACTGCCTCGTTGGTCATGAGGTCGCAAGCGCCACTGCTGAGCATCAGGTCCTGGGTTTGAGTCCCGCGTCGGGCAACGTGCTACTGGGTTTTTCCATCAGGAATTTCTCAGTATCAGCCATGAAATTCGGATTCATGCCCGATTGATGGCAATAAACTCGCTCTCTGTTACATGGGATTTAAAAATATAACTATGGCGAAATGTGGGTGTATTATTAGGTCATCTCTGCCGTACGCTACGAGGATTACAGGCGTGAAGTTATGTTATGATAATGAATTGAGAATTAGAAGAAGCTTTACTGTTGGATAAAGCAAAAGTTCCAAGTGAAATTAAAATTCCCATCCACTGTTTGCACACCAGCTGTACTACGCGCAATTTTTTTTTTCTTACGATAAACACAGAAGGTGCTAAGCACATAATTATCACACGCGTAAAACCAACCCTCAAAACTACCAAGGCAAACCAACGACCTTAACTCCGAGAGGTCATATCCCACATATTAATATCAATTGAAAATACACCCCTTGATTATAAATGAATATTACCTAAGTTTCGTACAAGTATAAAGAGGAAAGATTTGATTTTTATTTTGTTACGATTTAACTCTAAAACCACTCGACCGATTTTAAAAATTCTTTCAGCAATGGATTGGATAGCTACATTATCAGCGAGTAACATAGGCTATATTTTATCCCCGTACTCCCACGGAACGGAAACTACGCGGGTGTAACCGCGTGACGTACGCTAGTACTCAATATTCCTAATAAATACGAAAGTGACTCCGTCTGATATCTTATTCCACATTAACCACTAAACATGGTAATGATTAATAGGTAGCTTGGTCCTTCAGATCCCGAAACATCTAAGGCTTCCGTTCGTCCTGGATCTCAAATACAATTTGATGCAGAGTTGACGTGCACGTGATGCGGAGGGACAAGGAATACTCTTATTTCCTCCATCGTGAGGAAAGTATGACTGTGATGGCTATAATAGTACAGGATGACCAAATAAACGATGGATAGTCTATGAAGGATGATATGGCAAGAAAGGAGGTGACTGCTGTGTTGACAAGTAATAGATGAGTATGGAAGAAATGGATATAGTGCACCGACCCCAAATACATCAGGAGAGTTAAGGTCGTCATCATCTGCATAGCCTTTTCCCAACAATGTCGGGGTCAGCCTCCAGTTAAACCGGATGCAGCTGAATACCAGTATTTTACATGGAGCGACTGCCTATCTGACCTCTACAACCCAGTTAGTAACAACAACAACAGCAGCCCATAACGTCCACTGCTGGACATAAGCCTCTCCCATGATGGGAGGAATTTGCCGTAATCTCCACGCTTGGCAGGCGGATTGGAGATCGCAGTGACGAAAGACTAACAGAAAACGCTGCTGCCCATTCTCTGGTCTACGGAGGCGCAAAGTGTTCTGCCTCAGAACTTAGATTAGTCACCTTACCCAGTTAGTAAGTACTGAGTAATACGATACCCCTTGGTAAGACTGGTTGTCAGACTTTTTGGGCCACTCACTACCTGTAACGACTGTCAAAGACCTACAACAGCCGGGATCAACTACTTAACACACGCCGACAACGTTGCGTGTATAGTTTTAGTTTCCTATGGTTTAAAATATGTATTAGTATATTATTGTTATTAATTATTATTTTGTGTATTTATCTATGGGCCTTAGTCGCCTGACAATAAAATGATTATTATTATTAACGTGCTTTCCGAGGATTACACTGGAGCCACTGGACTAAGTATGTTTTGGGGACTGTTTGTAATGAATTAATAATAGATAGATAGAAAACTCTATTATATTATGTACTATCGAGGACACTCCCGCCTGACCACCTCTAAGCTCATTTTTGCTTGCACTCGCAACATAAAAACGCTCTCTAGCCCCGCCCCGTTGACTTTGTGTAGAAAAAAATAATGAAAAGATACCAAATCGGCCGAGCGCACTGACGACGCACGCCAAACGAGAGTTATTGTTATTTTGCGCGCCAAAGTTGACGCTTTCCTAATAGGCCCAAACTTTAAGGGGGCGTGGCTAGGCGCCTCCGCATGATTTAAGCGAAAAAAAAATAAAATGGTCAGGCGGAAAAGACCCCGATAGTACACCAAACAAGTTACAGGTAAAAATGTACCTAGACAATGACATATAAGTTCATCAGGTTAATGAATTGAGTGACTGCCTCGTTGGTCATGAGGTCGCAAGCGCCACTGCTGAGCATAAGGTCCTGGGTTTGAGTCCCGCGTCGGGCAACGTGCTACTGGGTTTTTCCATCAGGAATTTCTCAGTATCAGCCATGAAATTCGGATTCATGCCCGATTGATGGCAATGAACTCGCTCTCTGTTACATGGGATTTAAAAATATAACTATGGCGAAATGTGGGTGTATTATTAGGTCATCTCTGCCGTACGCTACGAGGATTACAGGCGTGAAGTTATGTTATGATAATGAATTGAGAATTAGAAGAAGCTTTACTGTTGGATAAAGCAAAAGTTCCAAGTGAAATTAAAATTCCCATCCACTGTTTGCACACCAGCTGTACTACGCGCAATTTTTTTTTCTTACGATAAACACAGAAGGTGCTAAGCAATGATATATAAACTATAGATACGTTGTCCGCACTCTAAAATGACAACATGAAATGAAGCCAATTGGCCACATCGCGCTTAGTTACGCACCAACCTGTCGCGCGACGCTACGTTTGTTTATAATTTAATAAATCCTGTGACGTGACTGAAGATGTATATTTATCTCCCTCTCGCAACAGGCATCCCGCCGTTCGGTGTCATATTTTCTTTCTCTTTCTTCACGCTTATAAGTAGTTCTAGTATTTTCGCCGTTTTTAAGCGCCGCGATGTTGGTTCATGACGTGTCTATATATAATACGTCATTGGTGCTAAGCACATAATTATCACACGCGTAAAACCAACCCTCAAAACTACCAAGGCAAACCAACGAGCTTAACTCCGAGAGGTCATATCCCACATATTAATACCAATTAAAAATACACCCCTTGCTTACAAGGGCGGATCCAGCTTTGGCGCCAGGAGGGGGTCACATTGTCGTGGTCAAGTCACAAGAAGTTAATTTAATTTTGATAATAATAGATACAAGTTAAAAGTAGGTATTTTATAAGTAAGTACTGTAAGTACTTACTACTCACTACTAAAATACCTACCTATATTTAAATAACAATATCAAATTTTCTTTTACGTCTTCTCCCGAAACGCGCTATCACTTCGAATCCTCTACTTCAATTGGTACGTTTTTATGGACGTGGAGAAGTATCAGTCCGGTTAGACGTTCTTTAACCATTGAAGCTTTTCGTATTTTGTTTGATTTTTTGAAGGCTCCAAGAACGAGCGAAACGAGCTCAAAAATTTTAACACTCTACCTTGGGCAGGTTGCAATTGTTTAGACCCTTCATAGAGGAGTTACTAGATCGACCCTCAGACAAACAATGACAACATTCAAGAGGAAGTAGGCTGCAAGAGCGAGCGCAGCGAGCTCGAAATTTTTATGACACCTTGCCTTGGACAGGTTAGAAATGTTTCGATCCTTCATATAGGAGTTACTTGGTCGACTTTTAGATAAATCCAAGAGAAAGTAGTCTGTATATAGCGCGAGCGAAGCGAGCTCGAAAATTTTTTCACATTACCTACGTTGAACAGGTTAGAATTGTTTTGACCTACTGGAGTTACTTGGGCCTTCTTATAGACGAAGTTAAGACTCAAGAAAAACTAGGTAACAAGAGCGAGCGGGCTTCGGGGCAAGGGGCTCCTATAGGATACATCTCAATATCGCAATTTAGAATATGGTCAGAAATCGACTGCGGTATGTCCTAACTCCGCTGCCACTTCACCATCCACAGCCGATACTCGTTTACAACGACAGAAACTGGAGTATTATCTAGTAACAATGTATAATCTGTTACTAGAGTTTCAATGTTTTCAATGTCTTGATTACCGTATTCGCGTTTTGGCATAAAAACGCTTAGCTTGAACAAAATAAGTATTTCAGGAGACGGTCCTGTAGGTCACTTATTATTAAATCCAGAAGAGGGATGTATATGGCTCTGCGTAAATATTCTCCAGCAGATTGAGCAGGTTGGTTATTGGCCCTATGTATTTTGTCTTGACACTATTCTGGTACATTATGTTTAACAATTTTAATTAGTGGTCCACCTAGGTCCTGGACCCAGCCCAGGGGGGGGTCATGACCCCCATGACCCTCCGTGGGATCCGCCCTTGCTTGCTTATATGAATATTACCTAAGTTTTGTACATACTTAATATACCTACTAAATACGAAAGTAACTCCGTTTGATATCTTTTTCCACATAAACCACTGAACCGAGTGTCTGATAGAATAGATAGCTTAGAACCTACAGATCCCGAGACATATAATAGGCTTCCCCTCATCCAGGATCTCAAATACAATTTGATGCAGAGTTGACGTGCACGTGATGCGGAGGGACAAGGTATATTCTTATTTCCTCCATCGTGAGGAAAGTATGACTGTGACGGCTATAAGAGTAGAGGACGACCAAAGAAACGTTGGAGGACTATATGAAGGATGATATGGCAAGAAAGGAGGTGACTGCTGAGTTGACAAGTAATAGATGAGTATGGAAGAAATGGATATAGTGCACCGACCCCAAATACATCAGGAGAGTTAAGGTCGTCATCATCTGCCTAGCCTTTTCCCAACTATGTTGGGGTCAGCCTCCAGTTAAACCGGATGCAGCTGAATACCAGTATTTTACATGGAGCGACTGGCTATCTACCTTAGCCGTGTGGTATCCGGCAGAGTAGAATAGAACCAACCCATTACACTCATGGGTGTCGTATAAGGCGACTAATGTCTGAGGCAGAACACCTTACGCCTCCGTAGACCAGAGAATGGGCAGCAGCGTTTTCTGATAATCTGTCATAACTGCGATCTCCAATCCGCCTGCCAAGCGTGGAGATTACGGCAAATTCCTCCCATCATGGGAGAGGCTTATGTCCAGCAGTGGACGTTATGGGCTGTTGTAGTAGTAGTAGAGTGCCTATCTGACCTCCACAACCCAGTTAGTAAGTACTGAGTAATACGATACCCCTTGGTAAGACTGGTTGTCAGACTTTTTGGCCCACTCACTACCTGTAACGACTGTCAAAGATCTACAAATGTCAGCCGGGATAAACCACTTAACGTGCTTTCCGAGGCATGGAGTAAACTCGGTATGTAATGGGTGGTCACCCATCCACAGACCAACCTAGGCAAGCTCGGCTTAACCAAAAGAACGACCCCAGCGGCTGTTATTATTTAGCCATGAACTCAGGAGAATGAAGGTATTCAAATTAAATTGAGGTATTACAAAATACACGTTAACAAAGTTGCTGGAAACAGTTAGTAAACTCTAAAGTATAAAATAGACGTCCTTGTACTTAACAGGGTCATTTATTTCTGCGTCAAATGCCAGCCTCGGCCATTACAATGGGCCAGTAAAGGCCACGCTGATAAAAACCTGACTGATGCCCGTGAGCACGTAACAGGTCTGACTTGTAGGAACAATGACGGTTACCTAGGTACAGGTCTAGAGCTTGGGAACGTTTTGAAGAATGTTGATTAGTGAGTAGAAGATATGTGTTTTTTCTTCAAAGGATTGTTGTTAAATGCTGATGAGTAATATAATAATAATAATAAATATTTTTATTTCTCTTCCACAAAGGCGCCTTAAAAATATGTATCTACTTATACTACATCAGATAAATCCTTTGTGGGAGACTGGTATCTGCACTAGGAAAACCCTGTCACACAGATTACCAGGTTAATAACAAATTATTGGTAGCCTGTAGTAGAAGAACATTGTAAACAGACAAAAGTAAAAACAACGAGTGTCATACCAATCAGGAGTATGTAGGTATAGTTTAATGTAAATATGGTGTTAGATACATCTTTATTAATATCTTCGTTCTTATAACGGATTGTGACATTATAGAGCCTTCTAATGATAATTTTATAAGTCTTTATAACACACTTGCTGCACTCCGCGGTTTCACCCGCTGTTACTCTTTTTGCTTGGGTCGTAGCGTGATAAATAGCCTTTAACTTTCTCAATAATTTGGCTAACAAACTCAAAAAGTGTTAGTTCTAGCGATTAACACGTTTAAACAAAAAATCACACTCTTTTGCTTTATTATATTATTGTATAGAATATACATAGGTAGATGTCTCGTAAAACGGCACGGTAAGTATTACGGCACGCTAAAATTCTTGAACATCAATCTGGCAGCGATGCAAAAGTCAGCCGTTTCATTAGTTCGAAACTTAAGGTCGTGTTTTAATTCCGACCTCGAACATAGCATTATTGAATGGACAAGTCTGAAATAACTTTTTAAAACAGCTGCTAAGGAAAAAACCTTTCTGTTAGCAGTTGTTTGATGCAACAAAAAGATATATTCTTACAACAATAACAGAAAAAGAACCTCCAACAGAGTGAAAATAACTTTTGTTTTAGAAGTTAGAATAACTTTTGATATAGGGCAATACTTATTAAGCCCTTGTCAATTGTGTATATCGTTTGTCTACAAAATGCATATAAACTGGCCTGCAAAACTAAGTACTACACTTTTTTTTTTTTTTAACTATAGAAGTTAGATTTAAAATAAAAAACGTTATAAAGCAATTTTTATGAGATTTATTAGTTTGTATGTACAAAATTAAACTCTTTTTCGAGTCCTTCTTGTTTCGAAAGATTATCTTATCTATTTAAAAAGTTATTGCAATTTTAAAAGTGTGATACTTATTTTTGCAGGCCAGTGTATAACATGTGTTTTTAAATAATGAAGTTTCCAACATGTGGTACAGTCACATGAGAATATGCCAACTGACCCCGTGTGTGGTCTTGTCCAGGATATCAAAAAAAAAGCCTTAACATTATGCGTATCCTTGATATTGGCTCAGCCCACCGATATTATTTCTTAGCAGTCTGTCAACACGTAATTTAATTAGCTGTCAATTTGACATTTCTTAAGTCAAAAGACGTGCTGCCAATTTCCCATCAGCAAAAATTAACTGCCAGGAGACTTTCTTATCCTATTTAATCCCATTAGGAAGTGCTAAAATCCTAAAAACGGCGCAAAATAAAATAACCTCATCGGTAGCTGTGTTTGAGCCGTTTGAAGTTGAAACACTAGGGCCATGGGGTCCGAGTCTTAGTCTTTCTGGGCATCGCCAAGTAGTTGGTCGACTGTTCCCGTCACCAGACTGGCTGGCTTCTTTTTGTTCAAAGAAACAGCATTGCCATTCAACGTGGCAATTCTGCCAATCTTCTTGGCACTATTCCTGTTGACAGCAATGTGGACGATCTTCTTTTACAAACTTTTCTTGGGCTAGCGAGGGAAATTAAGTTTTTTTTTAATTTGAAGTGAACCACTGTAAGTACATCCATTACTGAGATTTTGTAACATCTACAATCCTCAAGTATAGGCCAAAATATTGCCAATACGATAATCTGATTAGTCTGGGCTAGTTAGCAAAGTTTTGGATATCTTTTCATCATCGCAAATCAAGCGAGAACATTGCGACAGTTCTGATCGACGCCTTAACGCCAAGTGATGAAGTAACAAAGACGTTTCGATTTTGAAAACCCTTTGTTTGGTGTTTGATTGTAAATACTATTCAGCAGATTAACAATGATACAAAGAGAAAGATTATTTTATTGAAACGAAATCTCGTTCTGATATATCGTTGACTACGTGGTTTCGCCCGGCTGAAGTTCGGTAAATGTCCCACGGGATCATACTTCATCATCAGCCTATAATGTTCCCACTGCTGGGACACAGGCCTCCTCTCTGTGAGAGGGAATGGGCTATAATCCACCACGCAGGTCCAGTGGGGGATGGTAGATGTCACATGTCTTCGATTTTTTTGGTTCTAGGACAGTTTCCTCACGATGTTTTCTTTCACCATTTTGAGAGCGGCGGTGATGAAATAAATTACACAAAGTAATGCGCCTGCCTGGGTTCGAACCCACGACTTACTGTTCGTAAGTCGGGGCCGCCACCACTGGGCCACCGCTGCTCTGCTCGGCATCATACTTATACCTGATAAAAATCTTGTGTTAATCCACCACCCCTAGCCAAGTTACAAACGTTTCGTATCGATTCTCTTTCTACAATCGGAAACGCCTCGGCGTAAGCGATTGTAGAAAGCGCTAAATTGGTAGCCAAGTTGACACGACTGAGTCGATCGCGTATAGTGGCCTATGGTGAACGTTCCTACCAAAGAGTATAGCAATCAACATTGCAGAAACGATAACATTCTATTCTATCATTTTGAACGATGTAAACTTGTCTACGAATTTTCAATTCGTTTGTGTTGATCACGTGATTTAACGTTGAGATGGTGTCATTCCCATATTGAATAGTTTTCTACTAGCGTTAACGATTGTAGATTGTCAACTTGGCTAAGGGGTGCAGGTTATAAACTATTTATGCCAAATTTCAGATAAGGAAGGATACATCCAATTGTGAAAAGCGGTCGACCCTAAGTGTAGTTGGTAGGGCCTATGTCGGTACTGAAACTGGCTGAAAGTATGTATTTTATAATTCTTACAAATATTCCTAAAACAAAAATACTTCTACGCATAAATTAACCGTTAAAATCTTCTTTTTTTACTATTTTGTACAAAACCCTTCACGGTGGCGAAACAAAACTCGTTAAACCACGAAGTAACCCGTAACATTAGTTTCGTTACAATCCGTAACGAAACTTAGGTAAATATCAGAAATCAATCAACTGTTTCGTCAATTTTCTGGGCAATATGAAATTGGTATTCATCATTATCACCTCTGACATCGGTGCCGATTCTGTTGTGCACAAACTAAACTTAATTTAGGCTATTGCTATCTTTTACTAAAAGGCAGTGCGAGAAAAGTACGGCTATAGCAATGAACTAAGTTAGAGATGTCAAACTAGTTTATGCCTTGCGCTTCACCGTGTTTTTAGTCGACATGTTTTTACGTGCACCCTTCATTTGTATGGAAATATTAGTGCCAACTAAATTTGACAGCTCTAAATTACGTCCGTCTCTTTCTCGTTTTATTAGAGAGAACATGATAGCAATAGCCTAAATTAAGTTTAGTTTGTGCACAACAGAATCGACACCATCAGCAAATAAATCGTTTACTTAAGAACTGGTTATTCACAATTCAACAACCCAAAAACAGCTCTATATCCATCACTCTCAACTTATTCAAATTACCACCCATAAAAAAACACAAGTAGACCCGCCCCTTCCATAAGTTCCATATTGTCGGCCAGGTGAACCGTTAAGGGCGACCGCACACTGCACTATAACCATCTGTTTCCGACATAATTATGCGACTAAACGCACTTTTTTCCAAGTTTTTTCTACGCAATTGAACTGCGCTTTTGGCAAACGGCTTGATAGAATGTCTTGGGGAGCTTTTAATGATGTTTTTTTTAGTTAGTACTCTTGAGAAAAAGATGGACCTCCAACTCGATCCATGGAGACCGCAAATTGGTTTTTAATGTGTTTCATATCTTTTTTTACACTAGTTTTTTAGATTGCAATCGCTATAAAACTTATTTGCGACTATTTTTCTAAAATATTTCAAACCACAATGATAACTTGAGATGTAAGTTAAGTTTTATATTCATTTAAATAAACCAACAAGGCTGTGAAATAACACAGAAAGTGGGTCAGAGTATTACAATTATTACAACAATTGTTTAAAGTATATCTAGCAAAAAACAATAAGAAAAATACAGAACCCAAAATTATTTTAAATAAATTACCATACAAATGACAGTTCCATCATCATACTCATTGACCAACGAAAACTATAAACAATTAAGAAATGCAAAAAAAAAAAACAAATTTGTTCCAAATGTTCACTGAACTACAAAAACGTTTACAAACTACTTATTAAACGAATGATGTCCGTGCCACAAGGGCGACTAATTAAAAAATAAAAACTCATGGCCATGCCTTTCTACCTTTTAAAATTAAAATAATTATAAGACAGTAGAACAATAGGCAATAAGACATAATTATGACCCGGTCATAGCGACATAATTACCCAGATATTTATGTAAGTAAATGATGATGACACGGTTATAACTATACTTAGCCATTTAGCCAGATATTTGCTAATAGAGAATGACAGGTGGACATGCTCTATAGGTCGTCTTAAAAATAACAATTTATATTTTATTTGCAAAGTAAAATGTCAATGAAACCCATAGTTGATTATTCACATTGTGTTGCGCTGACCTTACTAATTGTAAGTTGCTTTAAAGTAAGTAATATGGTCACTGGTGTCGATTCTTTTGTGAAAAACTCTAAACTTATTTTAGGGTATTGCTATCTTTTACTAAAAGGCAGTGCGAGAAAAGGACGGCTATAGCTATGAACTAAGTTAGAGATGTCAAACTAGTTTATGCCTTGAGTTTCACTGTGTTTTTAGTCGACATGTTTTTATATGCACCCTTCATTTGTATGGAAATATTAGTTCCAACTAAATTTGACAGCTCTAAATTAGGCCCGTCTCTTTCTAGTTTTATTAGAGAAAAAGATAGCAATAGCCTAAATTAAGTTTAGTTTGTGCACAACAGAATCGGCTGTCTTATACTTTTATTTAATTAAGCTTCTAATGTAAAAACTTGTGTTCAACTTATGAGGTTTCACACGCAAATGCAACGGAATATCACAAAAAAATAAAGTTACATTTTGTGCGAATCATTGGAGGATTAAAAAACCGGATAAAATATTTTAAAAGACCGTAAAAAAGTTCTGAAAATTTTCGATGACTGTACATTTAAAACTACGTCATAGTTCTTTCTATCTACACCATCACATAACATTACGCCTGTAATTTCCGAAAGGTTATGCAGAAGAGAGAGGAACTAATAATAGGTACACCCCCATTACAACAGTTATGTATAATTGTCCCATGTAATAGGGGGCGCCCCGGGCGAGCTTATTACTATCAACCGCGCACAAATCCTTCCGGCTAATCCTTCTTCTTTAAGGCCCTGTCTAACCCTAAAATTAGCAACTCTATTTGTGGTGGTTCAAACTGCGTTTGAAATACTGTTAGAATAAAGTTCTAATCAGCTTGCACTACAAAGTGGTTGTTACGTCAGTCACTGCGGGCCGAATAGTGCGAAATGCGTGGTTTTTTGCGATTTACAAAAATCTATTCAACAAAACAACAACAACAACAGCCCATAACGTCCACTGCTGGACATAAGCCTCCCCATGATGGGAAGAATATGCCGTAATCTCCACGCTTGGCAGGCGGATTGGAGATCGCAGTGATGAAAGACTAACAGAAAACGCTGCTGCCCGTTTTCAGGTCTACGGAGGCGCAAGGTGTTCTGCATCAGACATTAGTCGCCTTATACGACACCCTTAAGTGTAATGGGTTGGTTCTATTCTATTCTGCCGGATACCACACGGCTTTAATAAAATGAAAAATCTATTGATTGGACTAAAAAAATAAATAACATACGACCTACTTTATAGTTAGTTCAGTTAGTATAAAAAGTTTAATGATCAAATTTGAAGTATTTTATGATTGCCAGCGGTTTATTGTTCAGTTTAGAGGTAACTTTGGGATTTTTTTCTATCGAGAAAATTTCATGGAATCGTGTTTTCGCCAAATGTAAAACTTAATATTAATCCTCAACTTTACCATATATTTATTTCAAAATTGCTGCAGCATTTTAGGCATAACAGAGGATCATGATCATGCTAAGCCATTTGATATAGACCCTTAAACAGTTTTTCACTCAAAACTTCAACTTTACTCGTAATAGTTACTGCCACTAGGTATATCCGAGATTCCGAGGCCATAGTACAACAATAACTATTACATAAGCTCAAAGCAACAAATAATGCCAACACAGACAGCAACATAAAATACTCAAAAAACATAAAACAAAAATTCAGAGCAAAAATCGAGGAAGGTAAATCACACAGATGAAACGATTATAACATTTATAACTGTACCTAACAACCATTGTATACAATGAACACAGGGTCCCCTGACACCAGGTTTACCCATGTGTAACACGGCGGAAGACTAAAACATGTCAGATTTATCTACTGGCTAAATAATTAATGCATTTTTGTAAGCTGTGGTAATTCAGTGTGTAAGTACCCCCATCCGTGCGAGAGTGAATTTTGACCTGACATTAGGTACTATGGTAGTCTTTTCCGCCTGACCATTTAAATTTTTTTTCGCTTAAATCATGCGGAGGCGCCGAGCCACGCCCCCTTAAAGTTTGGGCCTATTAGGAAAGCGTCAACTTTGGCGCGCAAAATAACAATATCTCTCGTTTGGCGTGCGTCGTCAGTGCGCTCGGCCGATTCGGTATCTTTTCATTCATTTTTTCTACACAAAGTCAACGGGGCGGGGCTAGAGAGCGTTTTTATGTTGCGAGTGCAAGCAAAAATGAGCTTAGTGGTGGTCAGGCGGGAGTGTCCTCGATAGTACATCACGCCTGTAACCCCCGAATGGGTAGGCAGAAGTGTATCTACAGTGTTGGCAACTTTATTTTTATGAACCTACCAAATGTGGCCTCGTGGCCCACCAGAAACCAGAACCACTAAACCTATCGGTCTCTCAAACCACCAGAAAAACCACTAATTTAACTCGACCAATTCCGTGCTAAGTGCTCATACTTACCCCTAAATTTTTATTTGAAAATAAAACAATAATATTGTAAAAATAGTACTATGTATTTATTTTTGTAATCACAAAATAGATCGGTCTACTAACTGGCTAAAGATGATAATTTTATGATTTAAAAGAGTGTCCATGGAGTTTCTTGCCCGTTCTTCTCCATAGAGATCTACGCTAGGGAATGGGCAACTACAGTACTTTCACAGTTTTTATGTCTTGTGACTGTGACTGTAGCTAGTTACATTTAATTTTCATCTTTGTTTCGACAATTCAAAAGTGCCTGCAACTGGCCTACTTGAAATAAATGATTTGATTGATTGATTGATTGACATCTTCAGAAAAGTCGCTTTCATTTGCATTTTCAGTTAGTGAAGAATAGATTTCAGTACATAGATTTGAGTTGGCAACACTGTGTATCTATAGTACACCCACTTTTCGCTAGTTATGTTTGAGTCCCATGTATACCTAATAGGGGACGAGCCAAATACCGTCAACCGGGCACAAATCCTGACTCCAGGCAGCTACCGAGAAAGTGTAATTAAGTTTTTCCATCAGTGAATTTTGATTAAATATTAATTAAGGCAATGTAGACTTAATTTTCTGTGTTTATGAACGCCGCCGCGCCGTTTAGTAAAAAAAAAACCGGACAAGTGCGAGTCGGACTCGCACACGAAGGGTTCCGTACCATTGACTATATTTAGTATTTGTTGTTATAGCGGCAACAGAAATACATCATCTGTGAAAATTTCAACTGTCTAGCTGTCACGGTTCATGAGATACAGCCTGGTGACAGACAGACGGACAGACGGACAGACAGACGGACAGACAGCGAAGTCTTAGTAATAGTCCTAAAAACATCATTTGTCAGCGCTAAATTAGCACTTGCTAGTAATTTCTCTATTTTATTTACCAGGTAATACAATGATGTCATCAAAGTATGCTTTTTGCAAGGACATACGCCCGTCTTTTACGTGACGAAATGATGACACGATTTTTCCATTAGAGATTTATGATAAACCAGTATGAAATTCGTTGCGATTACCAGGAAGTTGCCGTTGAAAAAGGTCGGTGTTGCTGAGAATTAATAACTGCACTACAGCTTGCAGTGAATATACACATAAATTCACGACTTTTTCCCATGTGGGTAAACAGAAACTACAAAACAACGCCTACTAACTGCGATACATCGTCCATACATCCGGTCAAACGAGTACTTATAAGACGAGGAGGCTTATAGGTACTCAGTCGTGCATTCTTGACAGAATGGTCGTGGTTGAAGATGATTTTCTTTGGATGACGTAGCCCCAGTATAAGACTACATTTTTCTAACAAAAAACTCCAACAAGAACCAGAGAGATCTTCACCATAAAATAACACACACTCTAAAAAAATACTTACTTACTTTAGCAAACCTTCTCTTCAAAAATGTCCTCATCAACTTGAATGAATAACCAATTACAATGACGCAGTCATCAATTTCTCCATACAAACACTTCACAGTATTGATCGTCCTTCGAAAACAACATTAAACTTTCACGTACTTACCACCATATCCACAGAATATCGACATAATGTCACCGCGACTAGTTCAAGGGCACGTATATCATTAATATCTTTCATATTTCTCCATTATCGACCATAAAGTACACATTATACTAACGAAGTATTGATATTTTCAAGGTGATATGCCTAGCCGCTAAATGTCAAACTACGTCATACTTTTAGTATAAAAATTATTGTATCAAAAAATGGTAGAAATAAGTGAAAGTGGATTTGGACGTCATATTAGTCATACTGCGTACTTTGCTTTACTTTCTGGGTGGGTTTTAATGCTGTGGAATGTAGACTAGTGCCTTCCACAGTAGTTTCCATGTTGTTGTTGAATTAGAGAAACTGAAAATACCTTTAATGATTACTAGTCTCTGGCTTGTAGTTGTTTCCACCTTTTTCTACAGTTGCCATGTTCCTTTTGGACTATGGCAACTGACAATAATAACAATTGACTGCTCTCAGAAAAGTTAAAATTAAAAACTGACTTATGCTGTACACATTCTATAGGCAAGTACTACTAAAGAAAACAAACTTTAAATAGAATTTGCTGACGCCCAACGCAAACGCCCAGAAGAAGAAGATAATAGTCGTTTAATAAAATGATTATTAATTGAAAACCTCTACCATAATCTAATAATGATTTCTACTAATTAACTATCGAAAAAATAATCTCCTAAATCATCATGACTTCTGACCAACCTCAAACGACGCATTCAACTCCACATGATGACAATAGCCCCAACAAAAACAGCGTTGAAACTAAAACGCAAGATACTCGTAACGTCATGTAAACCGATAGATTTCACGGCCCCGACCATGTAGGGAACGCGGAGAAACCTGCGCGTGCGCCTCTGTTCCGAATAGTGATGGACGTATGCGCAAGCCTAGACTTTAATGAGCAAGACGGATTAATAACAACAGACGCTTATTTCACGCTTATATTTCAAGATGGGGTAGAACTAGAAAAAGATGTACAGAACATCCTTACATTCTCAGAAATGCGTGAGAGAATCTATTAAGAATCTACCGAAGACAAATCCAGAATTCTGACTACTAGTGTATTGTTGTATTCCAGAATTGCAAAGACATAATCAGAAGTGACATTTTAAAGTAATGGAAAGTATTACTGTGCCAAATACATATTGGTGTCGATTCTGTTGTGCACAAACTAAACTTAATTTAGGCTATTGCTATCTTTTTCTCTCTAATAAAACGAGAAAGAGACTGACGTAATTTAGAGCTGTCAAATTAAGTTGGAACTAATATTTCCATACAAATGAAGGGTGCACGTAAAAACATGTCGACTACAAACACGGTGAAGCTCAAGGCATAAACTAGTTTGACATCTCTAACTTAGTTCATAGCTATAGCCGTCCTTTTCTCGCCCTGCCTTTTAGTAAAAGATAGCAATAGCCTAAATTAAGTTTAGTTTGTGCACAACAGAATCGACACCATTATTTTGCTTTACCAGACAGGCATTAAAGCTGCTGAAAATGATACAGCAATATCTCGAAATTTGCATAACAGTTGATTCTGGAAGACAAATGGTACAATTACAAAATTTTGTGAATTTGGCTTTCAAATCAGAGACAACACAGGAAAAGTAAGCCTGAACAACTAATTATTCGAAATGACTCAAATAAACTAAAGCAAGATACTTAAAAAACAAACGTTTTCGTTTCGCAGATTACGGAATCGAATGTAAATATCCAAGGTTTACAAGTTGTTATTAGTCACATATGGTCTAACAATTCATTATATAGAAGCAATTTAATCAAAGCAGGCTTTACATCATCAATTACAATAATCTTTTTAATGTAGTAGTTATCGACTTTAATGTCATGGCCTGTCTTTATAAGGATAGAATATAGTATCGATATTAGGACGATGTCGAACAAAAAGCTGTTTTCCTAGCTAGTTGACGCTATTAAGCAGTCAATGTGACATTTAAAAGCACCCACGCTACGTGTTGGTCATCTCATATATAGCCTTTATAGGTTTAATGACTCAGGTAATAATTACAATCTAAGTAAGCATTAATCATCACGACATGATAGATTTAGAATCGTATTTCTTAATATGTAGTAGTAACACTCATTTATCTTGTATAATAATAATGGGGCCTAGAATGTTACGTTGTGAGACTTCTAAAGGAGCCCCACAGGGTAACAATGTAGGCCTAATGTGCCTAGAGGAATTATCACTTGATTTTTTTTTTAAACATAAGTAGAAGGAGGAAAAGCACTGATACTATCATAATGACTACTGCCTTGACTTGAAACACCACTGTCTTAAGGGGATTAGGTATCATTATTGTAATGTCATTCATCAAACTTTGGTTGCTTAAGCTTTTGGGGACCTATTCTTTATGATTCATCATCATCATCTAGTTGCTTTTGTTCTGACAACGAGTCTTCCCAAGGGGTATCGTATTACCCAGTACTAACTAGGTTGTGGAGGTCAGAGAGGCAGTCGCTCTATGTAAAATACTGGTATTATTATTATTTATTCAGCTACATCTCGTTAGACTGGAAGCTGACCCCAATAAACTTGGGAAAAGGCAGATGATGATCTTCTTGCTCTTGTCCCGTTACTTGGGGTTGGCGTAACATGTCAACCGTTACGCTGATTATTCAGTAATATTATGTTATGATTCATTATTTGATTTCTGCGCATTCTCGTATTCTTAATTATTTGCCTTCACTCTTGCGTCTTCGTTTCTTGCAACCAATCCCATCCCTATTAGCACGCAACTGCCTTTCCTGATTAACAAAACATATTAGCGTCACGCTATTAACAACTTTTAGTTACTTTATGTAATGTACTAACTCATGAATGTATCCAATTATGTACATAGATTCAATCATCACTTTCATTTTTGTAATTTTGCAATTTGTATTAGTATTTTGCTGAACTTTGGTACTTCACCTCTATACATTTGCATTTTGATTCGTTATTTTATCTGAAACTGTTAATCCAGTTTCAGCATTAGGCATTTTTCTAATAACGTTATCAGCTTGTAAAAAGAGAACAACAGGTCATGGACTTACACAAATGAATCACTTTGCTAAATCTATGCCAATCAGTACGTAAACACATGGACCGTCTAAGGGGACATGGTTTACTTAAAGCTTTTCATGCCATGATTAAAGATAGCCTAGCCTATTCCCAACTATTGTGGTAGTCGCTTCCAGTCTAACCAAAAGCAGTCGAATAGAAGTGTTTCACCTGGAGTGACAACATATCTGATCTCCTTTGGAGGCTCTATTAGTTGTCATTTCAGTAAAGTCACCCCTTTTCTAGCCATAATTATGGCCTTTCCCGAAATCGCGACTCACTTATTCACACCCACAATTTTTCTCACCTTTTCCTTATTCTTACACATCCATTTGTTTATCATTCGTAAATCATCTTCAAATTCATAACACACGAGCATTTGTCATTCCCCTACGATCATCTCTTGTTTTGCGCATTGTATGTTGTGTTGACGTTACATATTGTCTCACGTCGAGATAAATACAGATTATATTGAGTTTATCATACTCTTAAAGCTATCGATGAAGGAATCTATATTGTAGTAAGTATTATCTTCAGAACAGATGTACTTCTGCAAGATATGGGCGTTGTCTGTAGGCTTTGTAGGTAGGCTACAAGCACAAGACTTTTTTCTGATCATAGAACTGTCTATTATAAGGCTGATCAGCTCTCAGCAATCACTACGAGTAAGTGTAAACTGGTGTTCAGTAACATCCGATTAAACTGAAAAGAATATGATGAAAGAGCAGATGAGAAGGATAACAATCGTCGAGGCGTGGTAAATCTACACTAATATTATAAAGAGGAAAGATTTGTATTTTTGTGTGTATGTTTGTTATGAATAAACTCAGAAACTCCTGCGCCGATTTCGAAAATTCTTTCACCATTAGAAAGCTACATTTACCCTGAGTAATATAGGCTATATTTTATTCCCGTACTCCCACGGGAACGGGAACTACGCGGGTGTAACCGCGTGACGTCCGCTAGTTAAAAATAAAGTGGATTATTATATGACTCCTCCCATTAAATATCCATTAAATGCTGCACTAGGACATATACTCTTATTGCACCATAGATACGCAAACCCCGAAATCAGGTCTATTTCAATTAACTTTCGCTGGACGGCTCATAAATTTTATTTCAAGCAAACTTTGTTTTACGTAAAGTATCTACCTGACGTGAAATCCATTGTTCATTCAAATTTTATTCAAACGATTTTCCACTGCCGTGATTACATCCATAGCATGAAGATATGCGACTATATGCTAATACTGTTGGTAAAAAAACCTTAGTTTGTTTGAAAGAATTAAGCAACCGCCTCAATTTCTCAAATTACAATACCTTTTCACCAAACAATGCAAAATAGAAACGGTGTATGTTCGGAATGTCAATCAAGTGTGTTTGTTATGACAGATAAGCTCAAATAACGTCGGTAAGTAAGCGAAATAATATTTTTTGACAATTTATTGATCGAGAATCGAAGAATGACTGAAATGGAATGTGATGATATGTCACAACGAGATAATTTCAAAGTGTTTGAACTAGAGGAAGTTAGTATGTTGGAACCGCCACATATACATAATCATTGAACTAGAGGATCTAAATATGTTTCATTTCATCACAAGCAAATTCGTATCACCATATTGGTACGGCAAATCACACACGACATTGATGTGTAGCGACACTACAAAAAGTACTACAGCTACATTGGACAAAAAGTACTACGGCGCCACTCTACGGCGCTACTCTACGGCGCTACTCTACGGCGCTACTCTACGGCGCCACTCTACGGCGCTATTCTACGGCGCACCTCTACGGCACCTCTCTATGGCACATCTGTCTACAATCGACTCTGGTCTCCGAGGGGGAGTGATGTAGCGACACTACAAAAAGTACTACAGCTACATTGGACAAAAAGTACTACAGCGCCATCTATGACACAGATGATGAACTAACCGCGAAACACGTCAGAATCCTACATCGCGCAAACAACTTTATCCGCGACTTGAGACTATATACGAGAACCCGACAACAACTGTCGGGCAGTGGCCCACCAGACATAACACCCGTCTGGTCGGAGGATCCTCCCTTTACTATGGGGGATGAGGATGAAGAGCTTTACACCCTGTTCTTCATACCCCCAAAGATGTACGATAAATGTTGGGATCACAAGTCAACAACCTACTGTGAAAAGACATACGGTTCAAAACAAATGCAGACTGAATCTACCATTTGATCATTAAACTAAACAGTAAGTATCATTATAGTACTGGTCCACAATTTGTTTTAAATGTTCCAAAAATAACCTTAATTACTTATAATCACAACAATCTATGAAAATTAGCTACATATTTTGGAGAATCAGTTGACATAAGACCTGTGCAAGCTGCAAAAGTTTTTCATGTAGCATTTATTATGAAATTCCTACAGGTGGATGCAGCTGCCAATTCTTCAAGAGCAATAACTAAAGATGTTCATCTTTCCACGTATTAACACGATACCCAACGTCTAAGGAATGCAATACAAATTATGTGTGAGAGATGTTAGTATTTACATAATAGTTTCTTATTCCGGATCAACCCACGCGATATCAGAGAGAATTTGCGTAAATTATCGGTAAGTGGTTAGATTTTACTCTTCCTCTTACATGGTGGGGTCTAAGATTCTTGGTAATAATTTCAACAAATATTTGACGACTGTAATATACAGTGATAGTTAGTGGCTCGATCAAGTAACATGGGGCATAAGAAGAAAGATTATGATGAAAACAAATTAAGCAAGAAAAAGACACACCCAACAAGACTCGGTTTTATTGCAAACACAAACACATTTGCCCAAACGGATGCAAAAATTACTGCAGTATCTGCCACATTCAACGAAAATAATGTAGATGAGGCTAACGTTTGGAAAATTAGGAACACTGCAGCACCATCGCAAGCAGTCGCTCCATGTAAAATAATAGTATTCAGCTCATACTAGTATCCGGTTGCACTGCAAGTGGACCCCAACATAGTTAGGAAAAGGCATAGGCAGATGACGATACTGTGGTGCCATCGACACAAAAACAAACTGAAAAGGACACTAACACAACTAAAGACCATAAAAGTTATTTATGGCTAAAACATTAACAAGTCTAAGCCACCCAAAAAACAAAAATTCATGAACTGGTTACTCCATAAGACCATACGCTGACAGCCCACATACTTCACCATAAAAGGAACCTAGTTATACTCACTCCATATCTAGCAAATTGATCGGCCTATTTAGCTGCCGGAAGATTTAGACATATTTGTCAAGTATTGATTATTTCTTATTTCAATGGCAGTTTGATTGGAAAAACTGATATGGGTTTCCTTGAAAGCTGTATCAAACACTAGCTTGCAATTTTTGTTAAAACCATTGGAAATTGAGAAGAGATGAAGTGGTTTGAGTTTGATCTTCTGATGGTAATAGATATAGACTGATTTAATTCACAAGCTTCTTCAGCCTACCCGTTAGAGCAAATTGTTATCGTCTTACATAGTCTCCTGTCAATTATCATGTTATTTACTCCCCTTTCATTCATATCATCCCCACACACAATATTTCCATCTATTCTTTGATCTTCCTCTCCCATTACTTCTGCCAATATGATATTATTGTTATATTTGCTTTGAACATTGTATCGATCATTGGAAGGCTACTACAATTTTGAATGCAGAAGACCATAGCAGTATCTAAGAAGGGCAAAGGTTCAACAAAATTCACAACATATGCAATACCATGCTAATCGAGGAAAGGATATTTAATCGCAATAATTTTGAAGATATTGCTGTATGGTTCCAGTTTCACTAGCTACACTTTGGTTTGCTAACCCCTTTTAGCCGGAAGCGGTGGACTATGCCAAAACGTGCAATGCTGTTCCTTTATATGCGACAATCAATTTACATATTTATGTTTACTCAATGACTAGCTATGTACAGAATTACAGTAGCTATGTTTCTGACATACAAAAGTGATTGATTACACGAATGATTATAAAATATGTTGAATAGTATCCGTAAACATAATAATATGTTTAATAAGCTACTGCAAAATTATGACTATGCTGTCTGTTGTATATAAAATTATTAACTAACCAGAAAATCAGCCTTTATGGGGTAGGTAGTACATTTCAATAAAACTTACAATCTGTATGAGCTGTAATTTATTTTATATTTAAAATTCTAACCCTAATTTTGCGCTAGTCGTAGAAATACAGAAATCAATCAATGTTTTACTGATTACGCACTATAGTGTAGTAGATGTGCTAAAAATATTATCGTGATTAAGTATCTAAACTATTTTTCTAGAGAATTGCGAAAGCGTAATACTGATAACTGATAAACAAGAAGTTATGCGCATCGTGCGATCTCTGATAATGATAAACATTATCAGTAGCGAGATGGCAGTCATCTCGTGTGATATACACAAATGGAATTACAAAAAATACTTCAAAATTTGTCGATAAGATGCAGATTATGACCGAACCGGCCAATACCTACATATCGTTTTTTCGACCAGTCTTACGCAGTTGCACCATTGAAATTCCAGTCCTTCGAAAACCCTGCAGGGAATTTTACTCCAAATGAAACGTTATAGGAATGCAAGTTTTCCATGAGTAAATTTAAAAATTGGTACTAGACACGCAAAGATATGCGACGCTTATGCCTATTTTCACTAACACTAAGTGATACCTAATTTATTTATTTAAGCTTTATTTATCCATACTATTTACATACTTTGTTACCTACTACAAAAAATACATATGATTATATTATTATATGGCCCCTGTAGGGTAAAAAGCCTCCTCCAACTTTTTCCATTTTTGTTTTTCTTAGGCGGTGTACATCCAAGTGATACCTAAATGGATCCCTAAATAAATTCGCTCTGTTGGCTTTTTAGCGCTGGACTTAGTGCCAAGAGTGAAATTTCCAACAATGCAATCATAACACCATTAAAAACCATACAAATTACTGCTATGAAAAGGTAGGTAGGCATAGAGTGACACATTGGCGGGTCATATCCCTAAAATGCAGTCTAGAATTGTAGTCATTCAATGCATAAGATAATATTTTATTTGCTTAAGGTGAATGCTTCGACCAGCCCGCGAAATTCAAATTTTCTTACGTTTTTGGCAAATTGCAAGCCAGTGCAAGGTTGTATGTTGATTAAAATATTGGACGCGATTGTAAGACGTATGTAGTTACAGAATTATAACCATCAAAACCATCAATACAACCCTCCAAGTTCATAAAGGTCTAGCAATGACTTTGACCTTGAAAAAATCGTTTCTCGACCTTTATGAACTTGGAGGGTTGTATTGATGGTTTTGATGATTATAATTCTGTAACTACATACGTCTTACAATCGCGTCCAATATTTTAATCAACATACAACCTAGCACTGGCCTGCAATTTGCCAAAAACGTAAGAAAATTTGAATTTCGCGGGCTACCCTGGAGCATCAGCCTTAAGATAAGACATACCTTATTTTGTTAGTCTTGAGTCCAGAAAAAAAGAAGTAGATTATCATTTTACCAGTTAAATTAAGAACTACCAAAGTAAACAATTTCTTTTGTACAACAAATACAATTAAAGCGTGCAATCGTTGGATAACCACATAATATATGAAAGTAACCACGCTTCCGATTTCTCTACGAAATTGTTTTACTAACACGTTCGTATTAAATTGTTGTTTCGTATAACAACCGCTTTGGAAGCTCCAGGTTGCTTCAAATATTTTCTTCTTCAACCCTTGATCACCCAGTGCTGAGTGTAGGTCTCTTCCAAATCTCTCCACTTTTGGCGGATAGGTATTATACCTATAATATTTTCTTGGGGTTAGTTAATTTCAAAAGTATTAAGTAATGGCGATAACATTAATTTAATGTAATGATTGTTTTCTACTAAGGGCCAAGTTCACCGAAAATATAACAGTCTGATTATCTAAAAACAGCTGTTTAAAACACATTTTCATGTTCAAAAATGTGTTTTAAACAGCTGTTTTTAGATAATCAGACCTAACTTTTCGGTGAACTTGGCCCTAAGTAAGCCAGCGGTCCCTATGAAAACGAATCGTGCATTAGGTATCCCAGGAAACCAAAGCAAATGATTTTTTTCGACCTAGATTAAAACTTTTTCTACTCAAAACATCTCATTGATTCGTTGCTCCGTTGTTGCGATATAGTCACACAAATACTATATCGCAAGTTTTAAGCCTTAGCATGGAGACCTAATAATTTATTTAGGCACCACAGTATTATAGCCCGGTTAAATCACCAACCTCTTACGTTAAAAAAACGCATTTTTTGATGCGGTAGACCGAAATCACGATTAAAATATTACTTTTACAGGAGCAAGTCTGCCCATCGCATAACCAAAATACGTTCAGGATCAAAGCAAATCCAGCGACAACTCACTTACCTTAGAGCCGAAATAGTTTATCAAACGCTTAGTTAACCAGCACATAGCTACAAGAAGGATCGTCGTAACAGCACAAGAGCCTTCAAAGTAAAAGCAAGCTATAAATACTTAAACTTTCTCGTTCGTGTACTAAGTTTTCCATTACCTAAGGGTCGCGAGGTCGCGTCAAGGGTGACTATCTGACCCCACTCAAGGGAAGGCTGTGACATTTAAACAAACATGTTTACTGATTTTCACGCACATTTTTCACAGGTAAACTTTTTCGAAAATCGTGATACTCGGCCTTAGGAGTTAATTATTTTTAATTAGGCGTTTGTACTTCCTAATTGGCCTAGATTGTTTTGTCTATTCTTTGGTAATGAGTGGATGGTGCATGTATACCACGCATTCTTAACCACGTTGTCCGTATATTTAAATAACGAAGGCTCTTTCTATAAAAATCGGCCAAATGCGAGTAGGACTCGCGCATGAAGGGTTTCGTCCCACGTAGTGATCCTTTTTTTATTATTTGTGAGGCAATAGAAATTTAAATGGCATACAATTAACGAACCACCAGATTTAGCAAAATGTAACAGCAAAAAAATCACTTTTGATTGCCAAAATTAGTAAATGATCACCAAAATTAATTCCCATTTTATCGTGTAATTAGAACCAAAAATTTATTTTTTTGGTTAATGACTACCAGAAATTGAACTGCATCCGAGTCGAGGGACACCCGGTCGACGGAGCCCTACTTCGCGAGGCTCCTACTTCTGAATGGTTTAAAAAAAAATAACCACGAAGGGTATGGCGGGGTCTATTCGCTCTCTTTGCTCGCTCATTCGACCCCGCCATACCCTTCTAACCTAATCTATCCGTGTCGGGGTGCCCCAAGTAGGCCTAGGCAAGTTTGTCATCGACCACCTCATTAAAATTTGGTGCTCAATTGACTAAATTTGGTGATTTTGATATTTTAGATGCTATCATCTAAAATATCAAAATCACCAAATTTAGTAAATTGAGCACCAAATTTAACAAACCAAAATAAACCAAAAATAACTTTGTGACCACCAACATCTATATGTTGGTGGTCACAAAGTTATTTTTGGTGGTCATTATATTTTCCCCCAATTTAAATTGTCTACCCATTATGGATCATGAGATAACCCGCTGACAGACAGACATACAGACGGTAGGATGGACAGCGGAGGCTTAGTAATAGGGTTGGTTACCCTTCGGTTACGGAAGCCTAACTATGAATAATACCGCGGCAAATATTCAAGACGTATCTCAATCTTCTTTCTACACAATACAATTCCCTAACTGTATTGGAAGGAAACTGAAAGCATCATTAATTTTCTGAGAAGCAGGTAATGGCAAAACGTAGCTAGCATGTTCTATCGGCATCATCGTTACCATTGCCAGAATAATTCCACCGACTGCTGAGTGACATGTCTCGCCTTTTCTTGCACCATGATGCCCTGGTCTACGCGACTCGCAACCACGCTTGCATGTTCCACAGACGCCTTCTTTTGACCGAAATTACTGTAGTTATTGTAGTGTTAGTGTAGTTCAATTCGATTCAACGAGTTGTTGTCACAATATCAACATTGCGTTTATTATAAAAGCATTGTAAACATATAATAATATCTGAATCAATGTTTGTCTAAACAGTGAGGTGTTATTATGATGATCCACTGACACAATGAAGATTGTTTCTGACCAAAAATGGCAAAATTCATTTTGTAATAATGGTTTCTGCCATATAAGCCTCATCGAAACTAAAGGGTAAGTCAAATTATGTCAATTTCCTCCATGTGCAATTTGTTCCGGGTATTTCTTTCTTTGAACTTGTGATTCAAGAAAACCCCTGGTCTCTTGGGATTCCACTTCAGCAATAGATATTCAAAGACTGATTTAAAAGAATAGCTAAGATTTGGCAACCACGTTATAGTAGGGGGAATAGAACTGTCTGTATTCGCTGGACTATTTATTTGCCTACCGACTGAAATCAATTAAAAACGACACCCTATGCTTCCCAAATGTAAAAACTTGAAGGTTTTACAGAAAAACTATTATAAGTTTGCCTTGAAATCCGAACTCTTTTGTCCTTCAGAAACGTTCACAACTAAAATTCCATCGCCGCGGTCAGGGCAGCGTCAGGGCGATTCGTCACATTAACGTACCGTTTTACGATATAGGAACAGAACACATCGAAAATTGTATAAGACAATCGCGTAGTATCCTTAAAAACACGTGTTTAAAACGTAGGTCGGTTACCTAACACTTAACTGTTACTAATTGGATAACAGCGCAGTCTGATCTCTCAACGTTAGTGAAACCGTTTCATGTTTAATATAGAAGTGACACGCCAAGGATAGGTTATCTAGAGCAGTTCTTTGGTAAAACTCGGAAAGTAGGTCGATGGAAAGATTGGTTTATTATTTTAATCGATATTTTGGTTTGTTCAGTTGTGAAGTTCTTTGTGAATAAGTTCGTGCAGAGATTAGAAAAGAGTTAGTCGTTCGTGCTACCCAACTATATTTTTTCCGACGCCAATTAGTAGGTATTGATGTTATTCGTTGTAAGACTTGAGGTACTTACATGAGACATTAAAATCTTACGCCCTGTTAACGACCTCAGCCGACACTACTAGTGTTGAGCGACACGCGGTTGAGTCATTTGTTTCTTCTCGTCTAAATACACGCAAATCAGATCGCAGTGACTCGTGGCATGTTCCAGAAGCAGTTTCTTTCAGGTTTTTCATGTTTTCCTCGTGGAGTCGTGGCCAACCAGTTACTCTACAGGGCATTTCCAGGGTCACACATGTCTATAGATAGGTGGTATGGGTAGTCACATGACCCGTCAACTTGTTTATCAAACCAATTCCTTAAGAAAAACACAAACATCACACATTACAAAAGCAGTGTGTCAAAAGAATTCATGTCAAACATTGCATGATCACCGAACAAAGTACAGTTATGACAATAACACATAAGTAGTTAATCGTCAGTCAAACAATAACCCATCAGAAGTGACGTCAAAGCAAACTGCGGTTATGTCAAGTTTATCAGTTAACGACTTGTCGTCGCACGTGTGCGGAATCTCCTTAATTAACGTCTAGACGAGCTGAAGACTTGGCCAGTGTAGCTTGATATTTGAAGATAGGCAGCTTGCAAAGGATGATATGGCAAGAAAGGAGGTGCTGATGAGATGACAAGTAATAGAGAAGAGTGGAGAAGAGAAGGATGGAGACAGAGACAGAAAGACATGCTGCGCCGACCACAAATGAATTGGGATAAAGGAAGAGAATGATGTAGATGATGAGATAGCTTGCAAAGACAATCATTTATATAATTATGTACTAGGTGAAAAGAAAAAGGTGAACTGTTGTTTGGGGAAGGCCTGCGAGCGGTGAGGACATCGACAACGATTAGGGAGCAAAAGAGGCTCACCTGGTTGTGCAAGGTCAATACCAGGTTACCAGAGGCATTCACAACTAATTGTAAGACGCCAAGTCCCGCAAGTATGATGCCATAATAGTGACAAAGTTGAAAAGTATAAGTAATCTACACTAATATTTTAAAGAGGTGTAATTTATTTGTGAGGTAATCTTCGAAACACTAAGCGGACCGAAAATTCTTTCTCTAACGAGAAGCTACATTACCCCCGAATGTCTTAGGGTACATTTGAAACGTTCACGTGGGTTAATTTCCGTACTCGGGTCTGAAGCCGCGAGAAAAGCTAGTGTGCATATAATGATAACCCTTTAATCAAATACGGCACTAAAACAGTTCCCCAAATGAGCTTCAAATGCCAATAAAATCTTAAAGATTCCATTACAAGTGCTTTTAAATGAACTTTGCCGGGGGCCAAGACACGCTAGACACTTCGGCAGTTCAATTATTTATAAGTTAGAATTGACCGCTAAAGGCCGCAGGTTCAAAGTCGTTAAAATTAAGATATTCGAATGTAATTACTGGTTTAACTGCTCTTAACATTGGTATATGAATGGAGCTGTACGTTTAGGCCTGTTACACGAACAGAATTCAGAAAGTCAGAGTGGATCGCTGATAATTCATATTTCTTTTCCCGAAGACCATGCAAATGTTTCATGTATTCGGGGCGCAAAATCTGATCTTGTTCTGCAAATCGAACCCTTTCCAATGTAAAGTCGTTACTAATACGTCATTTAATGGTTTAATCAATAAACCCAATTAATTAAAATCATATAATTTCTCAAGTCCCTTTAAATTGAAAACCTCATATAAAAGTTTACCAAAAGAATTTCTCTAAAAGGTTTAGAGAAATCCTTTTGGTAAACTTTTATATGAGGTTTCTCTTCCAAATCTAATGAATTGTTTAACTAAAAACTACACAACACATACGAAATTGTACACGTCAAATTCTGATGACATGCAGACGCGATTTGCCTAGTCTAATCTTCCCGTCTCCTTTCACGCCACTTGGGCGCGTTTCCTCGGTTTCTCAATCGCAACCTTACCATGTAACCACAGCACAACTTGCGACCGTCGCGGATTAACATCGAAGCCATTAGCCATTCATTTTGACCGCTGACCTTGTTCGCTGCTGTCTCGTCAAAAGCGTGACTTTATTGATGCAAAAACTCGTCGAATTCATAAGGTCTTATTACGACAAATCGTCTGTTTAGTCATTTTAATGCTAAATCTGAAAAGGCTAATTCTGTCTTAATGGGTGTTGCACAATATGAGTAAGAAGGTAACAGTCATTATTTACATCGTCATATCAACCGAAAAACTTCCAGTTTTGAACATAGGCCTCCTCTCAAACGTCGCTCATCCGGTCTTCACTCATGGATTCACTCTGTGGGAGGCCTTCTAGTGCTGCATCATCCGGTACTTAGTCACCATTTCAGAACCTTTTGGCACCAACCGCAATCCGTATGTAGACTAGGTAGCAGTAACTATTGACAATTTCTAATCTACTCTGTTGAAGCGATAGTACCTATCTATGGCTTCTACGATTGGCATCATTACCATTTCACTTTCCTAAAATCACCTATCAAACACCAACATCATCTAACCTAATCTCCAAACGTCTACAACACTTCCGATCAAAAGATATTGAACAAAAAGCTAATTACTCAAATGCATCGGATTCGTCGGCTGAGCTGGTACAAGGCCGTGCCCTCAAAACGCCACTCTCACTTTGTGCAGACAGACTGACGGATTGCTTCGTGGTTTTAAATACCGACGAAGTAGTGTACTACGATAGTGAAGACTGAACTAATATAGAAGTAAAACAAGAAAATACCTTATTTGCTAGGGAAGGTGGAAGAGCTAATTGCAAGGAATACAATTTATACAATGTGCAAATCTTGGATAGGTATGATTTAGGAGTCGGCTAGTAGTCTCTCTTATTAAGTTTTCTTGATACAACTCAAAAAGTTCAATGCAATGCAATTCTATGTATCTGGAATTTCTTTATAATTCTCGGTACAGTTAGCCGTATCCGGTATCCGGCAGAGTAGAATAGAACCAACCCATTACACTCAAGAGTGTCGTATAAGGCGACTAATGTCTGAGGCAGAACACCTTGCGCCTCCGTAGACCAGAGAATGGGCAGCAGCGTTTTCTGTTAGTCTTTCATCACTGCGATCTCCAATTTGCCTGCCAAGCGTGGAGATTACGGCAAATTCCTCCCATCATGGAAGATGCTTATGTCCAGCAGTGGACGTTATGGGCTGTTGTTGTCGGTACAGTCAGTTCTAGTCCCATCTATTGCCTTAGAATCGGACTTCTTAGTACTTGTATTGAAGTCTTTTCTTTTCTGTAAATGGTATAATGTCCTTTCTCTTCTTATAACATTGTTCAGATTTATTCAACAACTTCAAAAATCATGAATAGTCTATCGATACCAATCACAGCACCAGAACATTTGGTTGCTATGAGTCACCGCAGTTTTACGTGCTTGCCGCAACATCGGTCCCTCTTGCATGCTGATGAGACAGCATTGGATGTTAGGTCATGTAGCTTAAGGATAATGAGCTCTTTGGCTTTATATTTGGGTCAATAGTCTGGCTTGTTTTGTTGGTCATTTTTGGCGATTAGAGTAAGTGTGGAAATACTAGTTTTCCTTCTAACGTTTTCTGCTGCTTAAGTTATGAATTTTACAAGAAAATGTCTAAGCAGTCTCGGTGCTAAACAAGGATTACCCAAAGAAAAGGAATGGGAATATTACCAAAACTATGGTGGTATTTTCATGGCTGCTCCTGTTCTATGCTTAGCAACTTAATTAATAGATGGTCATAGTTGTCCAATCGCCTATAGATATCCAAAACTCAATAGCCACGGTTAGAAAATGATTTATTTTTGTTTGCCCACCAAAGGAAATCGAATGCAATCATCACAGGCTCAGTCTTTTTTTGAGACAATCTTTAAAAAAGTGCTACGGCTTATAGTAAAGAGAAAAATAGACAATGTTTGACCTCTAAATATACAACAAAATCAGGAATATTCATAACCTATAATTTTATCATCTAACTACAAAATATTTGCCAATCATACTCGGATCTCTGAAAGCAAGACAATGCAATGCATTCCATATTATCTATTGAGAACTAAAACAATAGAGGTACATTACAGATAGGTAAGTATATACAAAATTATATCGCAATCAGTCTGTTTGTCTGCCATTATATGCGCTTCGAAGAGAATATCGAAATAATAGGTTTTCGTAAGAAATATTATGTCATTGTGCATTGTGTATCTAGGTATTTGTTGTTAGTCAAAGTATGCAAAATATACCTTGGTTTTCTATGAGATATTTACAAACTGATTTTAAAAACAACTGTCTGTTTAAGTAACTATCAATTTATCCAGTCATCATCATTAACATTCTCACCCCTCCTTATTTTAATAGTACAATTTCTTCTATTACATAGGAATTTAACATAACTGTGTGAGTATTATTACCGGTATGTTATGTTATGATAAAAAAAAACTCATAAACGAAAGCTGCCTAGTAAAAAGGGTTCGACCAAAACTATGGGCACCTAAAACACAAACTTCTAACACATAATGTAGGAATGGTAATAATATTATTACCATTCCTACAGTGATAGGTGTTAGTTTAACAGGTGTCACTTAAAAGTTCATAAAGACTCATCACACATTCGATCTCATTAATTAATTCCCTCATTAAAACAGAAACAGTTAACATAATACGTAACAAATTTTTTCCACCCAGCCCTAAGGAACACGCAAAAAAACACGTCGTTTTGATTTTAACGTCACACTTCGCAAAAAGTACTCGACCAGCTATATACTGCAGTGATAGGTTCCGAATGCGATCGGTATCATTCTGAACAGACTCAAGATCATCACAATGAGGTCGTCCAAGTTAGTAAGTACATGTCTATTAGCCGTTATATAAGTATTCTATTCTTTTCCAACCATATCATCTCTCACACATGCGAAATATCGTTTCTTTGGTATTCCCCCAGTCTTATAACCATCTACAACACCCGTAATCTTCACGTCATCGTCTAATTCTCCAGTTTCCTCAAATCCTCTACCGATATCAACTAAAACCTTTTCAGAATCTACATAAGGCCATTCAACAATAAAAAAAACCTCTAATCAGATGTTATACTTTACTTCATACGCAAAGCAATTTGGTTTAGCCGTAGGTTTAATCTAGAGGTCAAAATCACCATAATTCTTACCCGTATGGTCGAATGACCTCAAAAAACCATCGTTAATAATAGCTACTTTAGTTTTACCTGTTCGGCCACTAGCTACACTCTCAAACGACACGTGTGTGTTGCAACAGCGACTGCGGATAAAATTGGAAGTGTCCCACCGAAGTCGGAGCTGATTTATCGGCCACAACGTTCGGCCGAAGCCGAAAGTTTAATTAAACTACATTCTGCTGCTGCTCGTTTAAGCCGAAACCGATGAGTCGGTCAAAGGTGATTTTTTAGGCCGAAGGTGGCCGAAGCTGAAACTTTGGTTGGACACTAGTTATTATTTTGAGTTGTTTGACAGTTGTAATGTTATTAAAGCTTCGGCACGCACGCGTGTGTTTTTTGACGAAAACCGTGGTATCGTCTGAGGCCGTGCATGAGGCTTAATGCTATAACCATGGTGAATTCGGATTGTTACGTGTAGCTTCCGTGGTAATCATTGCTGGTTGTATGTCGTATTGCCAAATATCTCCATAATATGGTGCGTGGCTGTAATTGTCTTCGAGTAGTTTGGATGTTATGACATGTTACATATTAAATGGAGGAAGTTGTAGATTTGATTTCCGAGTCTTTAAAATTCTTGTTGACCCAATAACCAAAGGGCTAGTAACTTGCAAGCTATTCAAAGAAAAATTGAAAGAAAATTTTGCTACTGTCAAGTAAAAAATCGAAGGCAATGACACCACGTTTGTTTCCCTGAAGGATTAGAAATCGGTATACTTACAGAACACTCGCATTTTGACACTTATATTCAAGTCCCGTTTAATAGGAGCACGAGCATTAAGAACAGAGACCAAATCCAAACTCCGGAAAAATCCAGTTGGAAAAAGTTTCCCTTTGCCCGATGGATTTACTCCAAGAGGTCAAACTCCGCAGTATCGCTTGCGTCCACTAGACCAACAAAGCATTCATCCAAAAACAAAGATTCCATTTTCAAAACCACAACGACAAAAAACCAACCTATTTACTGCAACAACCACAGCATGCTCAAATAGCGACAAGATAACCAGTTGGTAAATCTGCACACATCTCCAGGAAGTGTTTGTGAGCGGGCCAGGGCTGCCGTAATGTGGAACCGGTTCCACCGGTCCCCGGGTCAAGTGACCAGACGTGGCAAGTTTAACATGTTTCGATTCGATGGGCAGTATGGCAACGTGTATCAGAGATTTGAAACGTATTGGAGGAGGTAAAAAGCCGGAGAGCTATCAACTTCAACTACTGCTTTTTGTTTTGAAAGAATTTGTTTCTGCTGTCAGGCATTTGTTTTTGCTTTATTTAGCGAGAAAAGGTAACAAACTTAGGTACTTTCGCATTTATAATATTAGTATGGTAAGGAAGGATTTATGAGTCAGCTTATTTTGCATATTATGTCAATCCATCCATTATCTTGCCGTGCAGTTCATCAATCCATTACCTTTCTGTGCAGCCAAATCTTTGTGTTTTATTCATTGTTATCTTGATAATCATTCAGATCGTTTCTTTTCATCAATTTTTTGTCATTTGTTTATTAATCCCTTCACTTGATGTCATACAACAATTAGGCTAACAAAAAAAATTACATCTTGGCTACTTTCCATCTATGTTATATATTTTTAAAAACAACAAGGATTCAATGGAATACAATGAAATCTTCCTTAGACATAAGGTTTCATCAGAACGGGGACTGATAAACTCAATTTAGATTTTAACATATACAATACTGAACACTGTACTGGCAACAGTACAGTATGACCACTTTAAGTGTGTAGTTCAAGATAGCGCTGCTTGTCAAGAAAAAATGCATCGGTATGTTAAACTTGGTACATATATTTTAGTTCTGTGTTCACCTGCACAGATAAGTTGGCTGAAGTGCCTCGATGTCTATTTAATTAAAACATAAAAACTTATTTATTTTATATTTAAAACTCTCTGGCCTGAATAGAGCGACCTTCGCAGACGAAACGATTTTATAATTCGTATAAAGCCAAGTTAGGCTTTGTCGGCGCATGATTCACGATAACGGTATAAAGTATGCTCTCACAGCGAAGTTAAAAGGCAACTTGTATATGTTTGTGTTTTTAACCTCAAACGTGATGATTTAACTAACGGCAACGCTCTGGAACTTTCCTCTAAACACATACTTTTTTGCAACCTGAGTTTCGGGATTATACGTGCAAGCGTACGTGCTTCACCCTAGGCCGCATCGATACTCATCAGGCAACTTCTCAATTTGCAGAATATCTGAGCAATATTTGCTTCTATACTACAAGACGCGGATTCGATTCTCTCATGATACAAATATTGATATAGCCTACAAAAGATCGTATGCAATGTGGGACATTCACAAAGCAAATGAAAGCGTAACTTGAGACAACACCTTTTACCTTTTATTAAAATACTGGCTCTGTCTTTTTTGGGACTTTCATCGACGGAACAAAAACATCCTGGTTTATTAGTCCTTTGCCTTTAATTAAGCTTAGTTCATATTCAGTATTGGAAGTTTATTTGATCCGTGGGAAATCACTCAACGTTATCAGTGACTAACTAATTAACATTATCGTATGATGAAAGTATTTTCATGTTTAGCGTTTCATGTTATTGACTTAATTTTTACGCCATGACTCAGATATTACTCATATTGGTAACAAACACTTATCGAGCTAGCTGCGTACCTAGCTATTATTATATACTTACATGGTATATAAGTGGTTAGGTTATCTATTGATCTGAACATTATCATTGTTGGGTTCAAGTTTAACTAGATCCTTTCTAGAATAATAAGTAAGCAGAAGTGGTAATGGGCCGGTCATATTAGCCGTAGAACCGATGACCGTTGGGGTAGATGTGTTCTTGAGGGGAGACCGCGAATCGGTAAGCGTTAGGTGGGTCGCCCTCAGGCTTCGTGGAGCGACGATCTTCGCAGGATGGCTGGTAGCAACTGGATGAGAGTTGCTGAGAATCGAGTTAAGTGGCCTGCGATTGAAGAGGCCAGCAGTGGACTGTTGTAAAGTGATAATTACTGTCATTTACACAGAACAGTAACCGGAGGTTAAATAAGGGCAAATTGTTATAAAACTGTAGATTGTTAGGAGAATTACTGGCTGGAAGAGCAAGAGCTAAGTAAAAGTACCAAGGATAAAACCTGAATGAGACTTGCACAGACAGGAAAGCTTGAGTCAAAAGGGACGAGGCCTTCAGTGGGTGGTGAGAAAATGGCTGCAGCAAATGACTTGACAATTGCGCGTCAATTATTGGAGAATAGCCACGGAACCGACTGGATACAAAAGGCGGAGAATAGGATGTTGCGTCGCCGTCGCTACTTTTACCGCAGACCCAACCAGACATATCCTGCAGTGGACAGCAAGGTTGAGTAGATTTGTCCAAGGTCTGACGACAGCAAGCGAAGCTGAAACTCAAGACTGCATGTATTACCACGAGCTACAATCAATCGATCTTTATCACACTAGAGGTTTATTGCCTCGGAAAGAAACTATTCATTAATTTTAATTAATTGGTCACCGATGGCTATCTATTCGAAGGTTGATTGTGTAGTAAAGGATACGCTTGGTAAGTCATATTGTGAGTTCGATTCCCATTCACATTCACATTCGAAATGCCTTGAACCTACTAGTAAAGCCAAACATATTTTGCTATGTTGCAGGATTAGTAAGGGATGGTTATATCAATAAGAGTATAGGAAACCCAATGAAAAACATATGAACAGTCTGAAATACGAAATGGTTGGAAAGAAGGTAACTACTGATGTGTGGGCTGATGGGTATGGAAGAAGACCTGTTACGTTGACCCAAAATAAAATGGTAGAAGGGAGAGAGGATATGTATAAGAATAAGACAAGCTACACGATAGATAACAAGACATCGCTTAGATTTAATCTTGATGTTATTCCGAAATGAGATCGTTGAATGATAACAACAAAGCGCAATATGATTGTAGATCTAGGACCCGCCATAAAGGTAACTATTTCTAGTTTATCTAACAATAATCATCATCTTACTAACCAAGGTTAGACACATTCAGTTCAACAACAGATTAGCATCTCGCTAGATAACACAGTTAAATCATTATCAGTTATTGAGGTTAGAGTGTACAATAGACTTCTGGCTAGACGCGCCCGATTCGGCAAACTTATTGACCTGGTTATTGTAAACAATGACTGGCTGTCGGATCCGCGTATAATATAGGGTTATTGTTGAATTTGTAGGTTAGTTCAGGCATTTGGAGCGAAAACGTGAAGCAAAATGGGTGCTCAGGAACTTTAGAATCTATCATTTTAGTTCCCTATTAGTCCAACCCAACCAATCCCAATCTCCGATCAACATTACCACGAAGATACGCAACATGCCTATCAGAGCTGTCGCTCTCATTCCTATGCATTACAATAGGGAACAGTTTTATAGGAATAGGGAAGTAGTCTTGATGATTATTAGATATCCAAGCTCACGTGAAGTTTCATAGATGACTGCACCCTGAATTGGAAGGTTCTGTTCCACCAACGGCGGTACACTTCATATCGTGTCCTGTATGATCTGTTGTCTGAACAATACAGGAAACTGGTACAAACTTCTGAGCCAGTTTCATTAGTCAAATGGCTACATAAAATTGAGTACCTACAATCAACTGTTCAAGAGCGACTATACGGGTGGGTCGTGGGATCTCCAAAACCCGTAACCACAAGAAAAGACAAGCTCCTGATTGAATCATCAACCTTTACCGACAGAAAGGTACAAAAAACTTTACAATAGGTGACTGTGAAGTGAAGCAGGTAGTATAAACCGATGCTCATCTGTTTGAAGGTTGTAGGAAGGGGTTTTTATTACAAAGATTCATCTTTTGTTATGTAGATTACTTTCGGTGTAAACATTGTTCTTTTAAGGGTAATTGGGGTTCTTAATTACTAGTTTTTTTGTTGTTTAGTAATGCGTTTTGAAGTTGTTTAAAGCTAAACCGGGGTTTAACCCAAGTTTATCTGGTCTAGGGGTCGCAAACGTAATAACGGAGCTTGTGGGGGCTACGAAAGTGTTATTGGCTATTTACATTAGGAAATTCTTCATAAAGCTTGGATTTGGTTCCAGGGGCAATTGGTTAGCCTCCTCTTTACTTTGTGTTTGTTATAAAGGGACCTTGATACCACAAAGTCCTTATGCAATAAATAAACTGACGTCGGAAGCAAAAGTTAGCTTACGCAAAATTAATAAAGTTGATATTTCTAAACCACTTTGTCATGGAATATTTCTATGGAATGTCAACTTATCTGCATTGCAGTTTTCTAGATAAAATTCCTCATTGTGCAACATTTTATATCGTTTCAATGTGACATGCACAATACATTCATCGATTTATATGAGTTTAAATAGCCTCCACAAAGAGTGACAATTTACTTAAAGGCATACGTATATGTACAGTAATCAGCACCACTTCAACGCGAGTTTTCGGGATTTTTTCTTTATAAAGAAACTCCCGAAACTGGGCTGGCCACGTAGCGCGAATGCACCCGGAAAGGTGGGCGATCGTCACTGACGCCTGACGGAGGAAATCGCCGCCGAGGTAGACCGCGGCGAAGGTGGTGTGACGACCTGATCTTGTTTGTGGGGCGAACATGGCCAGATATCGCACAAGATAGAGAGGTTTGGAAGGAGAAAGGGGAGGCCTTTGCCCAGCAGTGGGACACAAGACCGGATAAGAAAAAAAAATGGATCGAAATCTATGGCTTGGCTGTCCGACGGGTGCCGACGGTCACACCACTAGGCTATCACTCTTACCCTAAAATTGGCCTTTCTAACCCTAAAATTAGCAACCCTTTTTGTGGAGGTTCAATCTTCGTTTGAAATACTGTTAGAATAAAGTTCTAATTAGCTTGCACTACAACTCGCCGCAACTTGCACATCCCCTGGCTGGAGGCCTTACATTCAAGGTACCCACAGGATAGTCTGGTTACGCAGACGACAACCTCCAAAGTTGACCAGAGAAAAACTAAGACACTACTACACGCTATAGGCACCCCCTGTATTCAAAGTTGCCATGTTCTGGTATTCTATCTGGTTTCTGCATCCGCCGACTCCAAAATAAACAAGTTAAGGCTAGGCTGAAGATAAAATTGTAATGTCGTACATATCACCGCAAAATCAATACAATTGACCACATAATTTCATGATTATGTTATTTTGTGGTGCTCATTTTATTGACATACTCACCTTAATAGTCCATTAATCAACATCTGACAGGTACGGGTGAAGCCTTTTTTTTTTTGGATTGGAAATCATCAAATGACTTCTCCCGCTCTGGGCGGAGCAGGAGGGAGTGTCAGACTTTTACTGACTAAAACCCATCCATGTTCCTTCATCGCCCTTTGTGTTCCGGGGCCTCGGTATCTCTTTCGAACAGTCCCGCAACCCCGGGCGAAGCCTACGGATGACTTTGGCCGTCATAGTGATTACTTGACCAAGCTCATAAAATTTTTATAGACGATATAAAATAATACTTAGTTGTTATAACAGCAAATCAAGGGCAAAGGGGCAGGAGAATATGGTTTTATGATACAAACTTAAGGAAAGTCATGGTATGACATTCAGAAGTAGAATATTATGCTGCGCCAATTATTTTTTTAAAACGTGGCCCTCACTTAGAATTTGTCAAACATCTATACCCAGAACAACTATCTGTATAGGTCATACAAATATTTGTTGCGTGCAGGGTTCGGACCCGCGATACGCAGTGCAGCAGTCAATCGCTCAGCCACTGCGCCAATCGTGCTGTCCGAAATAAAGGGTCATGACATAAATAAATATATATTGTATGTATGGTGTCGGACGTAAAGAATAGCATCATCCCATATCTTCCCGTGGGTGTCGTAAGAGGCGACTAAGGGACTTACCAGAGAATGGGCAGCAGCGTTCTCTGTGTAACAACCGCACTGCGATCGCCAACCCGCCTGCCAAGCGTGGCGGTTATGGCAAAACTCTTAGGCTCTGTCCAGCAGTGGACGTTGTTCGGCTGCTATGATGATGATGATGACATAAATATCATCTGATTGGCCTTTTCCCAACTATGTTGGGATCGGCTTCCAGTCTAACCGGATGCAGCTGAAGACGGTAAATTCCAATTTGATCAGCCGATCTCATCTCAACATCGAGCTCGAATTTCACCTTGATACACACCTGTTCATCTCGGCATGATACCGACGTATCAATACTATCAACTATGATAAGATAAGAACTTTGTAATGATAAGACAATGATGTTAGTGGTGACTGCCAAAGGTAAATATTGTATTATTTCATAGGAGAATAATGATTTTGTTCGGTCGATGAAGGATTATGGTCAGATCTGACTGATCTTACTTCGTGAAGGAAAACACCTTGGGGAACCAGCATTACTGATGAAACGTGAGTGTACTATGGGATAGGCAGTAGGGTAGGTAACCCTACTGCCTATCCCATCGGTATTACAAGTATGGTGTTATGTTGTGAAACGGCATGATTCAGGACCAAAAGGAGGACATGAGAAAGCCACCTTTTCCTCATCAAGTAAAAAAAAAAGTCTGACAACCAGTCTTACCAAAGTGGTATCGTATTATCCAGTACTTATGTACTGGGTTGTGGAGGTCAGATAGGCAGTCGCTCCATGTCAAATACTGATACTCAGCTGCATCCGGTTAGACTGGAAGCCGATCCCAAAATAGTTGGGAAAAGGCTAGGCAGATGATGATGATGATGTCGATGGTTCCCTTTATTAGCGTCAAATAAGCTTTGACCAAAACTGCCACCTCGACAGCGTTGTGGTGGCTCTGGACAGGTCCCTCAAAGTGCAGGTAGAATTACACATCCACCAACCAACCTGCACTGGACCTTCATAGTGAATTACAGCTCTCTAACCCTCTCATAGAGAGGAGGCCTGTCCCAGCGGTGGGAACCTTATGGGCTGATGCTGCTATGCTATACTTAAGGTCGAAATAAACTGACCATGTAGTGTATGCATGCATACCTTTATACATAATCCAATAAACCGATCGAGTGTTGCTATGACGCACTGGTAGCTACCGTGAAAAGGTTAACGAGAAAATAATTACTTAAGAGGATAGTATAGCGGCTGCCACTTTAAAAAATAGGTATTTAGAAAAACTCATGCTATCGCTCGCGACACCTACCCGACCCCCGATCGTGCGATAGAGAGCGTTGCAGCTCGCGACTGACTGTAAGTATTTTTTATATGAAATTTGTCTCTCGGGAGAAAACGTTTTTCACATACTAAATCACGACCAATCTCTTAGATTCTGGTGTCAATCGTTTCAGCATATTATATTCTAGGTTTCTAGGGTTTGCTTTTTTTCTAAAGCTTCTTTGTTTTTAACCCGTATGCTCCCGGCCGTGCCTCCAGAGGCACGGTGCATTGTTATTTTAATTGTGTCTGTAATTGCGGGTATTGAAGTGTTAAAATAAAAAGGTTTTACTTCAATGAAGATTTTGTCATAAAAATACACACATCAAAAGTATCTAGGGATCAACATATGTTTTTGCAATAACTTTTCTCCTGATTGATATTAATTAAAATTTTCTTTAAGGATTCATCAAATAAAGTGTTTTCGTTTGTCACAGTAACGATAAACCAAGTCACCTTTGCATTAATAAAGAAATTTGCCATTTTCCTAATAAAGGGATTTTTGACATTTGAACCACTAACATTAAAGTTCGAAAAAATGACTGAAAACACAGTTTTCTTTAAAATTTTATTGGGTAACTTAAACAATTAATAATCCGTGTTTCTACCGCGAACACTAACAACACAAGAACATCGGTTTGGCATACTCAAAATGAGTTCATCCAAATCACGCTGTGGAATGGCCGCCCATGTTCGTTGCAACAACAAAAAAAGGTCTTCTTGCGACTGGATACCCTCCATATTCGGCAGAGCTCTTCTCTGTAGCATATCCCATGCATGCTCAATCGGGTTCAAGTCTGGCGACTGAGCAGGCCAGGGCAGGACATTGATGTTAGCTGCGGCGAGAGTCTGTCTTACAACTCTTGCGGTGTGCGGTCGTGCATTATCATGCATTAACTGAAATAAGGGACCGATTTGCACTTGTAGAGGAACGATGACGTCTGATACAATCGTCTCAGCATAAATTTGAGCGTTGAGGTTGCCTCTGATCCAAATCAACTCAGTTCTTCCGCCGATCCAAATACCCGCCCATACCATGATGGTTCCACCACTATAAGGATGGACTTCCTGGCAGGATTTTAATCGCTGTTGGCGTCCAGGGGTTCTTCAGTGTCGTATACGTCTTGTATCCGGTCTCATACCAAAACGAGACTCATCAGAAAAGCACACGAAACGCCATTGTTCTTCTGCCCAATTTCTGTGTTCAAGAGCCCATTAATATCGAATCCTACGATTGTGCATTGCTATAGGTGGTACCCGTAGCGGTCTTCGGGAATGAAGGTTCACTTGATGCAAGCGGTTTCTGACTGTTTGGTCGCTAATTAAGTTCCCTGAAGAGTGATGAAGCCTCACGGCAAACATCATGGCGGTTATTGTTGGAGCTCTTCGAGTTAAGATTTGAATGTATCGGTCTTGTCTCCGTGTGGTGCAGCGATACCGTCCTCCATGGCGCTCAGCCACGGTACCAGTGCTTCGGTAACGTGTCCAAAGTCGACTGATAACACTCTGACTTGTATTCAGAGCTAAAGCTACAGTACGTTGCCGGGAACCAGCTTCTATCATTCCCACGGCTCTGAGCATTTCTTCCCTGCTTAAATGACGTCGCCGCTCCATAATAACGTTGGTTTTAATCAGTAGTAGGGAAACAGTAGCACTAATAATGTCTTCAATGCGTTGTATGTTTTTATAGGGAAAATATTGACAGCTTATTTTCATCTTTTACTCGAATTTGATTGAGAGTTCCTGATTCAAATTATGAAATGCACCAAAAAGGATCCATATAAATTTATAAAATCATAAATTGATTACAAAGCCACATCTCAATCTCAAGAAATCCGCATAAAAATGCTTGATCCCTAGACACTTTTGATGTGTAGTAACTCTTAGGCGCCTGTAACTTTCAAACTATTATAAATTTTGAAAAAAAGAAAACCTATAAACCTAGTTTTTTACTGTGTCAGAAGCATTCTAAAAAATCATTGAGATAGGATAACATTTAGGGGTAGGAAAACGTTTTCTCTTTTTGTATGGACGAGCGCTCGGTAGACGATAGTCTTAATGCTTCTGTTCTAATAACTAGCGTTGTTGGTCACACTTTTATGTCACAAATACTTCATTTGTCTTTACAAAATTTTATTTAAAACTTACTGAAGTGACTTGTAACTAATTTAAGGCGACTACATGAGCTAAACGCGAGTTTTATAATGCAACTAGCTGACGTCCCACGGTTTCACCCGCGTAGTTCCCGTTCCCGTGGGAGTACGGGAATAAAATATAGCACTCACGAATAATGTAGCTTTCTACCAGTGAAACAATTTTTAAAATTGGTTCATTACTTCCGGAGATTACCCCCTACATACAAACTTACAAACAAAATGTTACCTCTTTATAATATTAGTATAGATAGTATAGAAGAAGCATATGATTCACTGCAATAAATAAAACCAGAAAAATATATGATATTCTTCAGGATATATGATAGTACGATAGTGTTTTGAAAACATAATACAACTAATTTTACTCGATAAAAAAAAATCACGAAAATAACTCTAAAAAATTCTTTAACAAGTAAAAACCGTACTAAAATACTTATGCGATCCTTCTGATTTTTTGGCAAATAATTCTACAAGCAACATATTATCATCATAGTGTTTTACTTTTTTAGTCCAATCAATAGATTTTGTTGTAAATCGCAAAAAAACACTCATTTCGCACTATTCGGCCCGCAGTGACTGACGTAACAACCACTATGTAGTGCAAGCTGATTAGAACCTTATTCTAAAAGTATTTCAAACGAAGTTTGAACCACCACAAATAGAGTTGCTAATTTAGCTCCTGTAATCGCCTTATGTAGTTTCCTTAGTATAATCACGCATAAAAAATGTGCAAAAATAAGCCATGTTTCATCAAATCAGTCAATAAGATAAGCTGTACCTATACCTCATCCGCATTTTTAACGTTATTCAATCATGCCATTATAATCAACGTATGAAAATTGACTCGATCAAGTGAAACGTGTTCAAATCATAAAAATAAATAATCGTGACTGTTCTGCCATTTAGAAAAAAAATGTTAATTGTCTGATTCATAAGACTTGTTACTTATCTTATTTTACATAAATATCGATAATTGAGTAGATAATAATATAAACTCGTGGTTTGCGTCAACCACTGCTTGACTTGGGTTTGAGTTAATTTATTTCCCTGTTTTTAGTGCAACTTTAACAAAGCAATACTTATTAAGATTAAGAGCCTATACTACCTCAGATTAGCAACTCTATTTGTGGTGGTTCAAACTTCGTTTGTAATTTTGTTAGAATAACGTTCTAATCAGCTTGCACCACAAAGCGGTTGTTACGTCAGTCACTGCAGCCGAATAGTGCGAAATGAGTGGTTTTTATTCTATATAAAATCAAATTTTCGTCTTTTGGAAAAAACATAAGACCTGCTTTATAGTTAGTTCAGTTAGTATGCAAAGTTTCATTGGTGCCGATTCCCTTGTTCACAAACTAAACTAAATTTAAGTTGAATGCATCTTTTTCTTTCTATTTCATTATGAAAAGGACAGAAGATAAATATTAGTTTAATCCTGTCAAATTAGCCAGCACCTGACGTAGATTGATGTAATTTTAGTAGTCAACTTTTTAATCGCGTCTAAAACTTGTATGGCGCTGATTAATATGACAGAACATAACTAAAATTTATCTTCTGTCCTTTTCTTAATGAAATAGAAAGAAAAAGATGCACTGAACTTAAATTTGGTTTAGTTTGTAAACAAGGGAATCGGCACCATTATCTAATTTGAAGTACTTTTTTAATACCAGCGGTTTATTGTTCGATTTGGTGGTAACTTTGGGTTTTTTTTCTATCGAGAAAATTTTATGAAATCGTGTTTTCGCCAAACATAAGACCTAACATTAATCCTCAACTTTACCATATATTTATTTCAAAATTAATGCTGCAGTATTTTAGGCATAACGGAGGATCATGCTAAGCCATTTGAGGTACAATAGGCCCTTAAGAAATAAATGGCAATTTTCATGATGTTGTAACATCATAAAATTATTACGCACGGCTTTAGGAAATGCATATCTTAAAAATATATAGAAAACTAAAAAGAGCTTTTCGGTTTTTCATAATATTTTTCTTTGATAGTTTAGTTTCCACTTAGATATGATAGGCATCACACTGAAATATGCCGATGTAATAATATCATTCTTATAACATAATTCCCCCTGGACGCACAGTCGTGCAACGCGTTTTCATAGGTACTTTCTAACACAGTTCACGTGGAGCAATAGTTTAGTTTATCATTAATTAAATCAGTCAAATTATCAATTGTATTGTTTTAGATTTAATTGAATAATATTGAAATCATATTTTTATATAATTAAATTATAATATCATTGCCAATACAATTATAACACTTATGAACCGATAAAAACACTATTGTTAAAAAAAACTACTACGTACCGGCTTTGAAGACAATATTATAATCCCTCAAAAAATATTAAATTTAAATGTGAATTTAAGTTATTCAAAGTAGCACTTTAGTAATTACAAAAATTAGTACATTGTAAAGCCACTACATTGCATATTAATTATTTTTTTGGAATTAAATACGTAAAAGGGGCTGACGAAATAATGCATCAGGTTCTTACGAAAATGCCCGATTTTTGTCGATTAGTAGTCGAAAATACTGCGGACGCTTTTTACGTAATTGCTAATGGATTTAATAAAAAAAAGTGTAATGAGTTCTGGTAATTAAGTATAGTCATTAATTTGCATAAGTCTTTCGTACTTATTAACGTAATTTATTGAGTCGTGGTCATCAGAATTAAAACAAACACGAATAGGTAAGATAATACCATCCTGCATAATGTTCATCTTAATGTTCTCTCCAATGATCCATTCTGTACGTTATCGTTTTAAGATCGAGAAAAAATGAGAATAATACAAAACTTATCCAACAAAATGAAAGTGATCCAATAACACCAAATAATTCGCTCCAGTCGAACTAATACATCAACAACGTCAGTAAATGAAAGGACATAAACAAAGACTATAAATTGCACAATTTTCAACAACCGCACACCGGCCAGTCTTTCTAAAAAATAGATCAACCACCACGAAAACACAATTAAACCTAATCAAGACAGAGTTAAAGCTGAAAATCGAATGGATGGAAACGACCGCAAAAATATCAGTGCACATCGCGTGTAACAAACAGTGAAATTGATTGACTTACCTCAACTTTTTTGGAGTACTCTTCCGTCACGCGCTCCTGCTCTTTCTTCAGCTCCTCGTTCTTGTCCAGAAGGGCCTTCCCTAACTCTGCTGCAAGGAGTAAATCAGACTCCTTCTGCTGGAGTTGAGCCCAAAGGTCTGGCTCCTGGCTGGTGTCCATCGTTCCTGTTGACTGCCTGGTCGCCGACATTTCTCTAACATACGCTTCTAAATCCTCAATAAAATGTTCGTCTGAAAAGCTAAGCGGCACAGGAGTCTTCCTCGTTCCACTTTTACTTCTACTCCGTCTGTGCTTGTTTAGAGGTGTTGATGTTCTTATGGCTCCTGCGCCCACAAATTCAGTTTCGTCTGTTATAAAGTTGGGTGACTTGTTGCGATCCGGCGGTTCTGGTTCAGTGTTGTGTTTTCTACTTCTACTAATATTTGCACTAACTTCACCAGCCATTTAATCGGACGAGTCTATTAAACAATTAGTGGAACTAACTTTGCACTATTTTGGTGTAGTTGTTCTTTTTGAATATTTTGTCGATAGCTTGTTGAAACTTTGTGGTTTTGGGAAGTTTTATTTTGAATATGCTCTTGTTGATGTCGAAATCCTTTTTAAATGCCATTATAACAGTTGGTTGTTCACGAATGTAACATTTCCGTTGCACTGGCACTCACAACACTGCACTGTTATATCGATACACTCGCGGCGCGCGCGGCATGGATGTTGCCTCGACAACGGTGCGGACACAACAGAATGCCTGCGAAACCTTCGAGGTAGAACAGCCCGCGACGGACATAGATTATGGTAACGGGGAGAGGTGGAGGTAGGTAGAAATGAAAGCTTCAATTTAACATAATTATGATTGTTTGTAACTAGTTATATTGGTCGGAGTCCACATAAGATATTAGCAATCAAAATAATAAAATCAAAAAAAAACCTTTTAATTAGATGACTTATTTCACGTTGGAACAAATTATTATAAATTAAATTTTGGACACAGGTTTTAAAGTTATTACGGAATAACTTTAGTTTAGGCATGAAGAAAAAATAATTTAAATAAATAATTACAATGCTTGTATCACTGTCGAACTGAAAATAATAAAATACCTAATATAGAAAAAAATAACAAAATGATAGTGTTACTGAACAATGCAGTTTTTAAAACCTAATTCATAATTTAACAGTAAAAAAAGATACCTATTGCACCATGACAATAGTTGAGTCAATTAGTCAGCCAAGTGATTAATTCAATACATTATTATGTCAGATCTAATGACAAATGCAATTAGTGATGATAAGATAAAATAATTAGGAAATTTAAAAGGTATCAAAAGAAATACTATAGATATCAATAATTAAGAATGTCCATAGAGTAGCTACTTATGACCTTTAATACAATTTTAAAAAGTTAAACCCCAAACAGACGGCAGACTTATTTCCCACATTATAAGGAACATTAAGGATTTCTATTTCCATAGAGAACAAGTTTTTGATAAATCTATGCTCACTGCATTGCCTACCACTTTCATAGGTAACAATATAAAAATCCGTCCGTGTATGTAGAAACAACACCGCCACACATGAACATCTCTGTAATCTAATCTTTGGTGTAAATCAACACGTGCGTCAGAGCGAGGCGACAACAGAAAGGTAACGCCAAACCTCCAAGCCAGACAAGGACAGCTATACATAATCAAGGTGATACAAAGAGAGTGGTCAAACAAAATGTCGAAACATTTATTTTTATTGTTAGTAAACGTCAGGAAATGATCTCATAGTGATCCTATAAAATTCGCATCTAAAATAAACCAGTTTTTTTACGTAAAAAGTAAACCTTGAATTATGTATTGAGTAGCTGCTGAGAAAAATATGCCCACGGATTGAGTTTCTTGAGCATATTAAATTAAAGGTGTCGTAAAAAAGGATGTATTTCCGCACACCTTGATTCTTACAAGGAGAAAGGGCAGTTTTGACATGACTGAATGTTATACCTGAGGTTATAATGACCACCAAATACCAATCGATTTTATTTTCACCAAACTTGACGATAAATTTGTGTGCATCTAGATGTTTTTTTCCCGATTGGTCCACACTAACGACGGGATCTATATCCCACAACATCTCTTAACACTTTAAACCGTCAATAATAGTATTTACCTTCATTTGATTGAATAGAGAACTGCTGAGCAACGAGCTCAAATGGTCGCAAGCGCGCCTCATGGGGTCCTATAATTGATCCCAGGTCAGACAGTGTACACAGTGTGTGCGTGTATTGAAATTTTAGACCAGGACCCTAAGGCGACACTCTGACCGGAATTCGTCATTAGTAGACACTTGCCTGGTTAATGGCAATAAAATTGCCTATAATTAGGCCATGACACTAAAACTACCTGCGGACGTAATGTGCGTATTCAATATAACTCTGCCTACCTCTTCTAGAGCAGCGTTGGCCCAATAGTGGCGGCCCGACTTACGAACAGTAAGTCGTGGGTTCGAACCCAGACAGGCGCATTACATTGTGTAATTTATTTCATCACCACTGCTCTCAAAACCGTGAAGGAAAACATCGTGAGGAAACCTGCATGTCCTAGAAGCAAAAATTCGAAGACATGTGACATCTACCAATCCGCACTGGGCCCGCGTAGTGGATTTCCCATTCCCTCTCATAAAGAGGGGGCCATGTCCCAGCAGTGGGAATATTAATAGGCTGATGATGACCTCTTCAGGGAACAGACGTGATGATGTTATGTTACACAAAACATCAACACTCTTTTTCAGTCCGTAACCAAGCGACAGTATCGATCCAACGTAACTGAAATTCAGCTGAACAAACAATCTTCAATGTGTTATAAAATTATAAACAATTCATAGAACAGTTTTAAGAAGAAGTAATTCAAGATGGCAGCTTTGATAGCACCTGCTGATGATATGGAGATGGAGAAGATCGCGGAGGATGAACTGTCCAAGCTGCAGAGACAGGTAAAACAAATTTCAGCTTTTTTATTTCGGCGAAAAAAGAGGTGGCTGATGGAGCCATCGATGTAGTCACCGCCAAAACGCCAAAACTATGATTCTGTTTAGTCCGTCAGTTAGTGTTTTTTGTTTTATCAAATTAAAACTTTCGTTTTTTGTTTTATCAAAATTTGACGTCAAATTTGAGTAAAAATTGTACTCAAATGCGACGTCACACGAGTTTTCGACGCAAGCTGTATTGTCTTCGTTTTTTGCTTACGTGAAAAAAGAAAAAATATGTTTGCTGTAAATATGTTTGAAATTTGTTTGTTGTATTGCTGACGGACTAATTAGATTTTTTTTTGTCATCTAACCTATTATGAACGAGTCACTGTAAGTTGGCACCTAGGGACGAGAGCTGAACCTCATCATCATCAGTCTACAGCAGTCCACTACTGGAGATAGGTGCAAGCATAGCCCTCTCTAATTGCAAGCAACTCGATTCCCTGTGAAGATCCTCGCTCCACCTAGACTGACTGACATCTGTAAAATCATCGGCAACCAAATTTTTTTTGTTTTCGAACTCGCCGTCGTCGATACGGCCTGTCGTCATATGAAGACGGACGGCGAGCTAGCCCATTGCTCATCATCGGCACCCTTCAGTAGTGGCTCACTATATATAAAATGGCCTCTTGTTGCTCCAAGGCACCGCCGCCGCCGTAGACCTAAGTATAAAATGACCATATCATTTCAATACCTTCACGTGTTCCTGGAAAAAAAGGTCTTGGTTGATGATCCTTAAGGCTGATGCTCCTGGGTAGCCCGCGAAATTCAAATTTTCTGACGTTTTTTGCAATTTGCAGGCCAGTGCTAGGTTGTATGTTGATTAAAATATTATTCGCGGGTGTAAGACGTATGTAGTTACAGAATTATAATCATCAAAATTATCAATACAACCCTCCAAGTTCACAAAGGTGTAGGAAACATTAAAAAATCAGAAAAAGTCCTACAAAGTCTACACCTTTATGAACGTCGCGCAGCCGCGAATAATATTTTAATCAACATATGACCTAGCACGGGCCTGCAAATTGCAAAAAACGTAAGAAAATTTGAATTTCGCGGGCTACCCAGGAGCATTCACCTTAAGGGGTCCCGTTTTTTGGAGCATTAGGGGTAACCACTTCTTCAACATCTGCCTATCCCTGAAAGTAACACAACAATGTTTTACAACAATTAATGTTCAATTGTTAACAGTTCAGGGTGATGGAGATAGACCGGGCGACAGTGCTGAGCAGCGTGCAGCCGACCCTCAGGATGCAGAAGAACATCATCAACACCCTCAACCAGGACCTAGAGAAAATCATGATGGAACTCAAGGTACACCTAAACATTATGAACGTGGACGAAAGAAAAAGAAGTAGCATTAAGATAATTTCAGGTGGCGTTTGGCAGTTACTGCCTACCCCCATGGGACATGGTCATTTTTGGTACTTTATTCTGAGATAATCTAACCACTGTAAAGAAAATTAACACAGATAATACTGCACAATAGACTGCCTAATCTCAAGTTTCAAGCTGGAAATTGCCTGCATTTTCGAGAAAATAATGTCCAAAGATCTACTATTTAGGGTAGATGTAGAGAAGTTTTAATAATGTCAATAGATGGCGCTGTGCTGAGTTTGGGCCCAATTCTAATTTATTATTACAAATATGCACAGGTGGTATTTTTATCTCTCTAATATAGATGATGCACTCTATTTTTGCACCGAATAATACACTGAACAGAACACACGCAGTCAAATCACTAACTGTCTCAACTGTCTGACGGACTTATCTATCGTGACATTGACATCTAGCTTTTGTCAAATGTCATTCAACGCAGCGTGTTCCGAATTACGCTGAATGCATTCTTAAGTATATTTGCTCAAAGCACAAACATGTCGGTAAGTAGGTACACCTTGTTTTTCATTTTTATTTCTCATTATATTCACGTAACCATTTTTATTACTTTGATTACCAAAAATGCGTTTCAGTACGACCATCCTCACAATTCTTAGTTAGCGCTGCGATAGGATAGGAACGTAAAACACGGTGTTACCAAAATCTACCTGTGTTGCATTGTGAACTAAAAATAAAAAACTTAAAACAATAATATCTTTATTTTGCAGGATATTTACGTGATTAGGATTTAGTTAAGTTAAATTATATTTTATCCTCTTCCGATTAATACAGTAAAATCTGTGGTTGCGTTCAATTTGAATAAAGTACCAAGCTTCATACTAATTCAGTTTTGTCCATGCCAAAACTCAGGCAGAATGTACCCGGCGCACTATATTTTCTAACAACTTTATTGTACAAAAATACCTACATTCTATGCGAATAAATGATTTGATTTGATTTGATTTAGGTTTTCAAAGCTACACCACTGGACCGATTCTATGAGTTAAGAGATTGCTTATACCCTGAGAAAGGACAACTGCAACACTTTTATTCAGCTCCACGGCCTGTGATTAGGTTGTTTGCGAAAACCCAAAATCCTGTATACCTATTTATAAATTATTAGGTTTATTCAGCAAAAAGCCGTAAGATGTATTAGTAGCAACAACAACAAGTGCAGTGGTTTTAACTGGTGCTGGATCTTAACGCACGAATGACTCCGAGGAAATAACACTTATTAGGTACTTACCAATGAGTAAAAAGAAACACCTAATAGGTACTTAATAAAAATAAAATAAAACTTTGATAGGCTCTGCCAAATAATGATAAGCTCGCTTGAGGTCGGGAACCAAAATTAATTAAGTTGTCCAACAGCAGAAAAAAGGATAAGGACGAGATCTAATCAAATTTTTACTTCAACAGTTCACCAAAAGCACCTCCAACCTCATGGAAGGCGCCAGAAGCCGGGAGAAGCTGATAGCTCTTCTGAAAGACCATGAGAAGTACTCGACAGAAGTGAAGGAACATCGGGAGACAACCAAGGAGCTGGATTTCTTACTCAAACAAGTGCAGAAGGAGATCAAGTCGTTGAGGAACAAAGTCACCGGGTTTGAAATTGTAATTATTTTCTTATCATGGGTGTAAAAATGCATTAACGAAGTCAACAGGCTCTTCTATTCCTCGTCATACGATATTTATTTCGTCCTAGACCAAAGCTGGACTTGATATAACATACAAGGTGTGAAAAGACCCTAAAAAACTAAGCAACTCCACGCAAAAAATATAGATGGGAACTGACTCATGGAGATGTTTTGAAAACATTGAAGTTGTATTAAAAAACAAACGGGGCAGTCTTTAGGACTGCCGATAGAAGTGAAAACAAAAAGTACACAGGCCCCGCGCCAGTCGTAGCACTGGTTATGCCCCGCGCATGCCTGTGTGGTGCTACGCCGTAGCGGATCGCCTACGAGTGCTACGAAGCGTGACTGCACGTTACGTCAAGTGACGATAAGTTCAATGTTTTCCTTCACCCAAAAAGGGCTCAACGCGCCTTAAAAAGTTTACACTTCAAAAATGTTGGTTCTTTGACATTGACCTCCAATATCTCCGAAACTAGAAGGATCTCAGGTAGTCAAGAACAGAAAAAAATGATCGCAATGACGGGGAGAACAAGTTACTCTCGGCTTCGTTAACGCCTATTTACACCCTTTAGGACAAAGCTATCATAGAAATCACCTTTGAAACAAACCCCCACTATTGTCTACAATCCCAGGCCTACGCCAACGTGCTGACCGGTCAGACTCTGATCAGTCAGCTAGAGAACCGGCTGGACACCGCCATGAAGAAGTTCAACACAGTCAACAGCGAGAATTACTCCATGAGGCTTGAGATCGACCGGCTGCTGAGGGATCGGTAACTATTATGTAACTTATTCAGAACTTGCAGTTAAGGCGACTACAAGAACTAAACGCGAGTTTTATAATGCAAAAAAGCACATGATTCACTGCAATAAACAAAACCAGAAAAATATATGATATTCTTCAGGATATATGCTAGTATGATAGTGTTTTGAAAACATAATACAACTAATTTTACTCGATAAAAAAAATCACGAACTTATCTCTAAAAATTTCTTATAACGAGTAAAAACCATACTAAAATGCATGCAATCATTCTGATTTTTAACCGACTTCCAAAAAGGAGGAGGTTCTCAATTCGATCGGTATTATTTTTTTTTTTTTGACAAATAATTCTACAAGCAACATATTAGCATCATAGTGTTTTACCTTTTTAGTCCAATCAATACTTAGATTTTTTGTAATGGCAAAAAACACTGATTTCGCACTATTCGGCCCGCAATGACTGACGTAACAAGTAGTAGTAATAGTTGCTAATTTAGCTCTTGTAATCGCCTAAGATAAATGGAAAAGGCAATCTAGGTACTTAATAACAACCTAAACCGCTGCGGTCCTAGAACACTAGGTTTTTTTTAAATTTCCCTCGGGGGTTATTTAAGCGGGAAGTTTGTATGGAAGTTCGTTATTTTCCTTCCCATCTCTCATTCACATTATTACCGATTGCTCATTCATTCTCTCTCTCATTTTTCTTTCGTCACCTACTTACTAGAGTAGAAGAAAACACGGCTCGTTTACTCGGCAATTAAAAATCAGTTCAAAAATTGCTTATATGGATACAAATTTTAAAAGTTTTGTAGAATGTGGATTTTATCCATTATTATTGCGTAATTGAAATTACGGCAGGGAAATGGGGAAGACTGGTCAAAGCGTGTGCATCTGGATTGAGGGCCCATTTTTTAAATCTTTGAGAAACGAAATAAGACTTATAGGGAATTTACTTAAAAATAGTAAAAACTTTAAGCAATAGGCCATGAATTTCTTAAACGTGAATTAAAATAGTTATGATCAAATAACTAGGGCCCTCAATCCAGACGCTTGCGTAAAGTAGCATAGTCTAAACCTCAAAAAGTACTATATCGGGTTAATCATTTTTATTTAAGAATTTAGTTAAGAATTTCTTAAATATTTTAAGAAATTCCCAAATCTGTAGAATATCACGTTAAAAATTTATGGCGGTTTATCTAGGGCCCTCAATTCATACATGTCTGGATTGAGGAATCTGCAAAAAATGAATTTATCTGAAGAAATACATTAATATGACTTTCATAAATGTTAGTTAGAAACCTCTGTGAATTAGTTAAAAAGAAATAATGATACAAAAGTTAATTGTTAAAAAGTATATGAGAGTTGAATTTTACTAAAACGTCTGAACTGAGAGCCCAATATTTTCGGCTTTATTGACCAGGCTCAACCTCATAGATTAACGCAAATTAGAACAAGTTTTTTTACTATTTTTTAACTAAAATGCAACATATCGTTCGTTCCTCAAAATGCCATACTTCAAGAGAAAATTGATTTTTATGTTTTTCATAGGAGAAAATTTTGTAGGGTGGATATGATTTTGTTAATTTTTTGGACTGATCAGTTTGTTTATTTGTTGCTTGAACTGTCGGAAACGATTATTGTGTTTTGTGTGATGCAATCAATCATTTAATACGATTAGGTTCAACATGCAATGAATTTCACACGCGTGCATTTTTAGGGTTCCGTACCTCAAAAGGTAAAAAAAGGAACCCGATCACTCTATTGTCCGTCTGTCCGTCCGTCTGTCACCACGGATTTTGTCAGAAAAGGGTGGACCTAGCAAGTTGAAATTTATACGAGATACTCAGATCTATAGTCCGGAGTGAACATGATAAAAATAAATGGGCAAATTTATATTTTCGCGAAAACTTAAGTACCAAAATTTACCTTAATTTTCAACTTTTTTTTAATTTTCGCAATTTTTCCGCTTTTTTGCTGTAAGACCTTGCTTTTAACCAAAATTAACAATTCTAGGTCAACCGCAAGTACCCTATAGGTTTTGGGTCGAAAACCTATATGGTAGTTCCCGTTGACCTAGAATCACCAAATTTTGGCGAGAAGCAATGTAAAGCCGGAAAAAATCTGAAAACCGTAAATATGTAGTTTAATAATAAAAAAAAGCTATTTTAGCCGTTTCATAGGATCGAACAGCAAAGTTAAGTTTGTCCTTTAAAAAGTTTGTACGGAACCCTCGGTACGCGAGTCGGACTCGCTCTTGGCCGGTTTTTTTTTCATTTACCAACTCGTGTGCGGTGCACAGATAAAATGCCTATAGTAGGAAGTGAATGTTTTTTTTATTTTGGCAAAGCACTATGCATCTTTATGGCGTAAATATTTTTAGAACATTCAAATTGTGTTTTTAGAATATCATAGATAAACATGATAATGTAGAACTTATATTTACTTTATTATTTAATTATAGCATTAATAACTAACTCGTTTACTCGCTTCTTTGGACTTAACTATTCCTGATTTAATCCGTTTATTTGAATAAATAGTTGTTACAAAAAGATTTCAGACTATTGTTTTAGGTTACATTCAATGATATTCTAGTAAACAGATATGTTGTGATCGTGCAATCGTGAAGACTCTAAAACGGCCCAATTGGGTCGTATTGCCTTTAGTCTGCAACACTCATGGCGACGAGCGATACGCTGCTACGAATTTAGATAAAAATTGTAAAAATTACATCGTGCGTGTTCAGAAAGTGTACCAATTATTAATATTTTTAATTTATTTCCCTAATATTCTGATAATTGGAGGATAATAAAAAGAAAGAGATGGGAAATACATTTTTGTCGTGGGTACGACAAGGACGCGTGCACTCCACACATAGAACAACACTATCCGTCTCTTTTTAAGGTTCCGTAGCCAAATGGAAAAAAACGGAACCCTTATGGATTCGTCATGTCTGTCTGTCTGTCCGTCCGTATGTCACCGCCACTTTTTTCCGAAACTATAAGAACTATGCTGTCGAAACTTGGTAAGTAGATGTATTCTATGAACCGCATTAAGATTTTCACACAAAAATAGAAAACAAAAAATTGGGTTTCCCCATACTTAGAACTGAAACTCAACAATTTTTTTTTCATCAAACCCATACGTGTGGGTTATCTATGGATAGGTCTTCAAAAATGATATTGAGGTTTCTTTCTAAACTGAATAGTTTGCGCGAGTGACACTTCCAAAGTGGTAAAATGTGCCCCCCCCCCACCTGTAACTTCTAAAATAAGAGAATGATAAAACTAAAAAAAAAATATGACGTACATTACCATGTAACACTTCCACCGAAAATTGGTTTTAACGAGATCTAGTAAGTAGTTTTTTTTTTTTACGTCATAAATCGTAAACCGCAATTATTATTAAAACATCGATCAAAGTTACAACGAACTACAAGAACTTTTATACATATTATGTTACTTGTTGCTACGGAACCCTTCATGGGCGAGTCCGACTCGCACTTGGCCGCTTTTTTTTTTGTATTGGTTATAACGAGCTTTCCCTTTTGTATCATTTTAACTTGTAGTGAAATATAGAATGAATGAAAAGTGTGTAAGTGTGTGTGCTGCCGCTGCTGCGCAGAACACTTCTTTCGGTGGTTTTGTAGGTGAATAACATCTGTTTATTAGAATATTATTGGTTACATTTAAGTGATGTAAATAGTTTTAGTTAGTTTACCAATCGTGTTTTATTTGTAGACATGAATTAGATTGATTTGAAGATTGCGATGTCTCTCGCAAAATATGACTTACCGTCCAAAAAGTAACAAAATCATATCCACCCTCCAAATTTTCTCCTACGAAAAACATAAAATCAATTTTCTCTAAAAGTATGGCATTTTGAGGAACGAACGATATGTTGCCATTTAGTTAAAAAATAGTAAAAAAACTTGTTATAATTTGCGTTAATATATGAGGTTAAGCCTAGTCAATAAAGCCGAAAATATTGGGCTCTCAGTTCAGACGTTTTAGTAAAATTCAACTCTCATATACTTTTTAACAATTAACTTTTATATCATTATTTCTTTTTAACTAATTCACAGAGGTATCAAACTAACATTTATTATAGTCATATTTATGTATTTCTTCAGATAAATTCATGTTTTGCAGATTCCTCAATCCAGACATGTATGAATTGAGGGCCCTCGATAAACCGCCATAAATGTGTAATGTGATATTCTACAGATTTGGGAATTTCTTAAAATATTTAAGAAATTCTTAACTAAATTCTTAAATAAAAATGAATAACTCGGAGATAGTACTTTTTGAGATTTAGACTATGCCACTTTACGCAAGCGTCTGGATTGAGGGCCCTAGTTATTTGATTATAACTATTTTAATTCCCGTTTAAGAAATTCATGGCCTATTGCTTAAGGTTTTTACTATTTTTATGTAAATTCCCTATAAGTCTTATTTCGTTTCTCAAAGATTTAAAAAATGGGCCCTCAATCCAGATGCACACGGTCAAAGCTGATTGTAGATGGCGCGTCCATAGCCTAGACCCAATCTGACTAATGAGGTCAAACTATTTTGAAATATTAAATGAAATTGGTGTCGATAATTCTGTATGTGCACAAACTAAACTTAATTTAAGCTATTGCCTTTTGCTATCTTTTACTAAAAGGCAGTGCGAGAAAAGGACGGCTACAGCTAACTAGTTAATGCCTTGCGCTGCACCGTGTTTTTAGTCGACATGTTTTTACGTGCACCCTTCATTTGTATGAAAATATTAGTTCCAACTAAATTTGACAGCTCTAAATTACGTCCGTCTCTTCCTCGTTTTTAACCGACTTCCAAAAAGGAGGAGATTCTCAATTCGATCGGTATTTTTTTTAATTTTTTTTTTATGTATGTACACCGATTACGCTGAGATTTATGATCCGATTTACGTGATTCTTTTTTAGTTTGATGCGGAATAGTTGCCATTTGGTCCCATAAAAATTTTACATAGCTTGGCCCAGTAGTTTTCATTTTATGAATATTTTTACTTGAGTCGTGTGGTATAATTTCATGTATGTTCACCGATTTCTCCTCCATTTGTGGAGTGATTTTCAAAATTATTTTTGTATTTGAAAGAGTATACTCTTGAGTCGCATTTAAATTTGGTGAAGATCTGATGCTGGTCTTCGGAGATATACAATGGAAATCTTCAAAACTAGACGGTAAATCGGTCGTGATTTTTGCAATCACTTGGATGTTTATTGTTTATACAACATCATGACGTAACATCACGCCTGTATGCTCTGAGGGGTACGCAGATGTGTACAATACACGTAAATTTCGACAGTTTAGAGATGTTAAGTTCCATTTATTGGAGATAAGCCTATTACCATGACATGTATTGTTAACAATGTAAAATAAATGCATAGCATATATTTGTATAGGCTGAACAGGCTTTGGGATGCATTCCCTAGTCCTTCCTTTTCCTAACCATTTTGAATTCGCCGCCACTCGCACTCGCCCATGGCTGAGTGTGACAAGGACAACACATCGCTCCCGCCACCTGACGGCGTGAAGACGAATTAACCAGTTCGAACTCAACCAACGTGTCCGGCCGGCACAAATCCGCGCGCGCGGTGAAAAAACACCAAAAATATCGTGAAATACGACTGCTAGTGATACAATGTGGTGATCTCCTGGCTCCCAGCATCCCGTGAGTACCTGACCTCTCTCAATTTACATCTTTTAGCCTGTTTCTGAATAGGGAACTTCAAAAGCGTCGTTGGCAATACGCGATACGCAATCATATTTGTGGTCCATTTCGAGCGCGAATACCTGTAGATTACAGTTTTTTCAGGCATTCTCAGGTTCAATTTCAATAGAAAACTCTGAGATTTGCTAGATTTTCGCATTTTAAAAGTATTATCCTACAAAATTGTGTTGGTCATACTCGCAGTGTAACCTTTGCAGATTCAGAGGTCATCTTAATTTGAGTCGGGTTATATCACAATAATTCACGTAATTTACGCATTTTATTGTTTGTAATCTTATTTATCTATAACTATTCACGGTATTTATACACAAACAAACATAATTACACAACTATTTCACCTAAAGGTATTGATTTACACCTAATAAATCTCAACTTAGGTTCGTAATTTTATACCTACATTATTTTACACGTTCGTAACAAAATGGAGGAGGGTAAACTTAAGCTTCTTCAATCTCAACGCGAATATGTTTATCGTGATATCCAAATCCTTTACGACTTATCAAAATCTATGATTCAAGATCGTTCAAAGGTATCGTCGTTCAAGGCGAGATATACTCGAATACATTCAATTCGCGAAGAATTCGTTGCGGTATGTAGTAAAATACAAGCTTTGGAGTTAGCCATGAAACCTGATGCACAAGTGTGTCAAAAGTCTTTAAGTTCATTTGATGATTTGTACTATGCCGTAATCAGTGCAGCGGCTGACTTGCAGATCGCCGATAGGAGCGGAAACGTCGACGGGACGTCGCAGGTGACGGCGCCGCCCGCGTGGAACGGGGCGTCCGACTCCATGCAAACGGGACGTAACGCGCGGCTACCTAAACTTGAGTTACCTAAATTCGATAGTAAAATAGAAAACTGGCAAACATTTTATGATATTTACAAAACTTTAATTCACGATAATAATTCGATTTCTCAAATAGAAAAATTTCATTATTTAGCGTCTTGTTTACAAGGCCCGGCTTTGTCTATTGTCAAAGGGATTCCGATGACCGCCGATAATTACGAAGTAGTTTTTAATAGTTTAATCGAGCGTTATCAAAACAAGCGTATTATAGCTTTAACATATCTAGACAAATTCTTTAACCAGCCAGTTTTAAAATCGGGTAACTTCCAAGATCTACAAACTTTAACAAACGTAATGTATGAGGCATACCATGCACTCCAAGCTTTAAAAATTGAAAATTTAGGTGATTTTATCTTATTTTGTTTAACTTCACGCGCGCTGGACTCGGACACGCGTAATCGTTTCGAATCTCAGAAAAACATTTCACAAATACCTACTTTTTGTGAATTGTTAAAGTTTCTTCAAGATTATGTTAAAATCTTAGAAACTAGTCATTTATCTTCTAAATCTAATATCAATAACAATTCTAACCCTCGTAACCATGAAGGGAAAAAACCCTCGCCCGCGTCTAGTAGGCAAAATAGCAGCGGATCCAAACGCTCATCTTATCTCGCAAAATCTATCCCACCTGCAAATGTGGCTTGTGCTCATTGCAGTGAGGCGCACTTGATTTATCAGTGCCCTACCTTTCAATCCTTAGATTCTCGTGCTAGACTCGCGTTAGTACAAGGAAAAAACAATATGTGTACAAATTGTTTACGTACAAATCACGTCATAGAAAAATGCTTATCTAAAATTTCTTGTACGGTGTGTGGATTACGTCATCATACCCTATTGCATACTGACCCAGCGCCATCCAGCGCCAGCGCAACCACTGGAGCGAACGTTACAGCTCATTCTCACGCCGCCGTTCCCAACCGTGATATGGTTTTATTAGGGACATGTCAGGCGCGCGCGTTCAACACCGCCGCCGGCACTCAATGTACCGTGCGTGCACTCGTGGACAGTGGGGCGCAGGATTGTTTTATCACCGCTGCGTGCGCGCGAACACTCGGGTTAAAACTCCGCCGGTGTAATCTTAGCATAGCCGGACTAGGACAAAACTCAGTCACACAAGTAAAGGGGGTGACGGAGTGCACTATACGACCTGTACATGGTGATGCTCCATACTTTAATATCAAGCCAGTCGTGTTAGATAACATCACTGCTCTAATACCTAGCGTTAAAGTACCATCAGTCGTTCGAGAACGTTGCAATTGCAACCATCTAGTGTTAGCCGATCGCGACTTCGATGTTCCCGCCAAAATCGATTTATTAATTGGGGCCGAGCTATTCCACGAAATCTATGATGGTCAACGAATCAATCTGGGGCCCGGTTTACCTACCGCTCTGCATAGCGTTTTCGGGTGGATTTTGTCAGGGGCAGTAAACTTTAATTCTGCACCTTTAAACACCGCGTGCTCTTTAGTGGCTACCACATTTAAATTAGATGAGCAAATTCAAAAATTTTGGGAAGTGGAGGAACCACCGCGCGCTGTTATAACTGTACCCGAAAATGATACCTGTGAACGTATGTACACCGATTTAACCTATCGCGAACCTAACGGACGATACGTCGTACCTATCCTCTTAAAGGATAGCGATCGTTCTTTGGGTGAATCTTACAATAGTACCTTGTCGCGTTTGACTCATCTTGAAAAGAGACTTAATCGTCAGACTGAACTTAAATCCGATTATGTTAATTTCATGCGCGAGTACGAGAATTTAAATCATATGTATCCCGTACCTAACCCTGCGGTACCTACTCTCAATCGTTATCTTATCCCTCACAGTTGCGTCGTTCGCCCAGAAAGCACGACCACTAAATTGAGAGTAGTTTTCGATGCTAGTTCTAAAACTACTAATGGTTTATCTTTAAATGATATTGTATTCACTGGCCCTAAGCTTCAAGTGGATATTGTAGATATCATAATCGGTTTCAGATTACACACAATAGTTTTAACTTGTGACATCTCAAAGATGTATAGAGGAATCTTGATTAGACCGGAGGATCGGAACTTTCAACACATACTATGGCGAGAATCTCCTAGTGATCCAGTTAAAGAGTACGAACTTGCGACTGTCACCTACGGAGTTAGTAGTTCACCTTATCTGGCCATCCGCACCCTCCACCAAGTAGCAGCCGATCATGGCGCCGCGTACCCACGCGCAGCTGAAGCTCTTCTTCATGAGACATATGTCGATGATATTACGACCGGCGCGCCATCTGTACGCGAAGCCATAGAACTAAAAGATCAACTTATCAGCTTATTAGGTTGTGCTCAACTTGAACTTAGAAAATGGAGTAGCAATTCACAATCCTTTCTTAAAACTTTGCCTGCAGATCACTGTCAAATACCTAAACTATTTCTGAAGAAAGTGATAAATCAACGTTAAAAATCTTAGGAGTCCAATATGATCCTGTGAGTGACAATTTCAGTTACTCACAGTCCCCAATCGAGGACAATAAATGTACCAAGCGTTCCATCTTATCTAGCATCGCGCGTATTTTCGATCCTCTTGGGTGGCTCACACCTTTTATCTTAAAAGCCAAATTGCTCCTTCAAGATTTGTGGCGTCTTAATCTTTCATGGGACGAACCTGTGCCCAGTGACATAGCTCTAGAATGGCAAGGTTTTATAGCGGATCTTCATAACTTGAAACTAATAGAAATCCCTCGTAGGATTATACCTTCTCAGTCTAAGGAATTTCAACTCATCGGATTCTGTGATGGGTCTACTAAAGCATATGGATGCTGTGTTTATCTCCGTGTCGTTACCTCTCACGACGTACAGGTTTATCTTTTAATTGCTAAGTCCAAAGTAGCACCTCTAAAAGTGTTGACTGTCAACCGCTTAGAGCTTTGCAGTGCTGTATTACTGTCCAAAGTAATAAATCACATTCATTCTTTGCTTAGTTCAAAAATCACATTGAATAAATCTATCTTGTTCACAGACAGCTCGACTGTATTGTCATGGTTGAATACTGAGCCACACAAGCTTAAGACCTTCGTTGCCCACAGAGTGGTCCTAATTAATGACAGTCCTGTGCCAACTGAGTGGCGACACGTGTCCACCCATGACAACCCAGCCGACATCTGTAGTCGTGGCTTATCATGCTCATCTTTATCTGCTTCTCAAATCTGGTGGTCTGGTCCTCACTGGCTGTCCAACGAGTCCTGCAACTGGCCTGTTTCAGCAGTTGAAGTGCTCGATAACGTGCCAGAACTTAAGCCCGCCTCACGCGCGTGTCACACTGGTGTGACACGTGAAGCTGACTTGCTTAATTCCATCATGGAACGCCACTCCTCTCTTTCCCGAGTGGAAAGAGTGGTTGCATGGATCTACCGTTTCATTAACAACGCGAAAGCTAAACGTTCTGAGCGTAACTTATTACCTTATCTGACAGCCACTGAATTAATCCAATCTTTAGATCGTTTAACAAAATATGTTCAACATCAAAGTTTTAATGATGTCACATCTCTAATAGCATCCAAGAAATCGTTACCCAAACATTTATCTAAACTCTCTCCTTTTCTTGACACTCGCGGAATCTTGCGAGTGGGGGGACGTCTCAAGCACGCGTCATTACCAGGTCGCGTCAAACAGCCATACCTCTTACCTAAGATTTCACGACTGAGTACTCTTCTTATTGACCACTATCATACAACTTACCTTCATTGTGGGCCTCGCCTACTTCAATCTTTAATTATGCGTCGATTTTGGATACTCGGCATTAGAAATCTTATCAGATCACGGTTATCAAAATGCGTGACCTGTTTTAAAATCAAACCTATTCCACTTCAACCTTTACAAGGGGATCTTCCATCTTCCCGACTACAACCGGGTCATTGTTTTCAAACAATCGGCATCGACTTCGGAGGTCCTTTTATGATAAAAGAAAGTAGACGTCGTAACGCTAAAACTTACAAAGCATATCTTTGCCTCATAGTCTGCCACGCGACCAAGGCCGTTCATCTTGAGCTGGTTACTGAGCTTACATCTGAAGCATTCATAGCGGCCTTAGATCGTTTTGTATCGCGGAGAGGACTTTGTCACTCCATAGTCACAGATGGCGGTACTAACTTCGTGGGTGCCAGACGTTACTTGTCGGAAGTTAGCGAAATGCTCAACCGCGATAGCGATAGTATTTCCAGTCACCTCGCTTCTCGAGGTATCACGTGGAAGCTCAATCCTCCTTCCGGTCCTCACTTCGGAGGCATTTTCGAGAGTGGTATAAAATCGACAAAATACCATCTCAAACGTATTATCGGATCCCAGATTCTTACTTTTGAAGAATTTTATACTATCTTAACGAAGGTGGAAGCCATGTTAAACTCTAGACCCTTAGTGGAACTATCTTCCGATCCCGGCGAGGTTGACGCTCTTACAGCTGGTCACTTCCTCATCGGTCGACCTTTAGTATCTCTGCCTGAACCGAGGTATGCTGAAAACGAGACATTACGTACTCGTTGGCAGCTATTACAGCGCCTATCACAGAGCTTTTGGCGCACTTGGCAAAGGGACTATTTGCATACCTTACAACAGCGAATGAAATGGTTTAAACACGGCAACCGTCAGCCAAAACTGAACGATCTTGTAACCATTCATGAACCCAACTTACCTGCTAACGAATGGAGGTTGGGTCGCGTTATACAGCTCCATCCGGGTAAAGATGACATTACTCGAGTTGTGACAGTGAAAACATGTAAAGGCTTACTTGTAAGACCTGCTGTCAAAATTTGTCCTCTTCCAATTGAACAAAATAATTAATTTATCCACATATATTTCTATATAATTTAACGCACTTCTAACATTTAAACATGTACAAGTATCTAGTATATATCGATGCCTTAGTTCACAATTGCACTAACTACAAAATTTTCAATTTTTACTTTTTTAATGCCAAATACACTAAATTTCATGCTCTTTCGTTTCCGCGCATCGAAATACCGTTATTCCGTCTCTTTCTACCAAAACCGTGGGTCACAATTGTATTAAATGAGTTCGTTTAATGTTCCATGAATGTGGTATTATACTAATGGTCTTTATTTTTGTAAAACCAATCAAGATATACTTTAACTGATTTTAAGTTTCTCAACTGCAGGAAATTTCAAAACACAAACGTATTATATACATTTGCAATATCTGCTCATACTTTTTAGCAGTGCTACAAGAGTGTATTATGTGTTGGTAGTACAAAAGGATCAAGAAAGTTTGATGCCCAAGTGTGCTAAGTACTTTTACTGGGATTTTTTTAAGTGCACAAATACATTAAACCGTTTTGAGATATAGTCCGAATTGTACAAGTGTATTAAGTACTTTTACTTACTATCCTATCGGTACCTTTTACCGGAGACTGCAAAATCTATTATTTACGTAAATTATCGATGTACAATTTTACTATCCTAGATTGTCATGCTAACACTGGCTACTGCTATTTATGGGACGAGTGTAATGGCAAAAAAGTTTCTACTGAAGTCGGATCGATATTGTTAAAATATCTTAGTAGTTTACCCGAAACTGTTACTCATGTCGCATCATTTTCTGACACTTGTGGTGGTCAGAACCGCAATAAATATGTTACTCTAGCGGCTTTATACGCTGTCAATAACATACCTCACTTAAATACGATCGATTTGAAATTCATGGAATCGGGGCATTCGTATTTAGAAGTGGATTCAATTCACGCGTGTATTGAAAGAGCGCGAAAGCATAAAAGCATATTCACTTTGCGTGAATATGCATTGGTGATAGGGTCTGCTAGAATCAAGCCGAAACCCTACGATGTTATTATTATGAAACACGGGGAATTCTAAGATTTGAAGGGATTCGAAAAAACTTTGAATTCCAATACAACAAAAAATGAGCCAGTACAGTGGCTGAAAATTAAGTGGCTGCGGCTGCAGAAAGAATCCCCCACTTAAATTTTTTACAAATACGATTTGACCGATCCAGATTTCAATGAAATAGACATTTGTAAGACAAAAACAATGAAGAAAAATAAAGACATATGTATAAGCAAACTAAAGAAACCTCTGAAAGTAGCATATAAATCACTGATTGCAGTTTCACAATCTAAAAAGAAAGATCTGATAACACTTTTAAATGATGGGGTTATACCACCAGAATGTGAGCACTATTACAAAGATATTCCATCCACTTCTGCGGCTATTGTTAACAATAATTGTGATGACACTGAATCGTCTGATGATGATCCAGATGAAGAGTCCATTGTTGAAGAAATTTAAGTTTTGATTCAATTTTTAATTACCAATTAGTAAAAATGAATAATTGTTACCTGAAACTGAAGACTGACTTTATTAATTTTCTTATAAAAAATCTTATTTTAATGATTCAGAAACTAATTGTTTTGTGAAATAGCTAAAGATTGGCCTGTAATTGGGCTTCAGTCCTTTTATTTTTTTGTTGTGACTTTGAAATTTAATTTATTTGATTGTGGATAAAAACTGTTTGTGTTTTATAATAAAAATAAACATTAAGAATATGGATCACTGGTTTATTATTTTGTCTATTTAATGCAATATCCATAACTATTATTATCCTTCTTCTTGGACCTTGAACCAGCCTGGTACAGCTGTTAAATATTTTTGAGTTTTTCACTTAATGCCAGTCAGCATAATCAATCTTAGTGCACAAATGTATTAAATGGGGGGTTTTATGTTTATTTGGCCATTTTGAAAAGGTAACGTTTAAACTAATATTACAATATTGAGATATGATGGAGTAAAAGGACTAGTCTTATGAATAGATGCATATTTTTTTTGTTATTTTACTTGGATTTTCTACTGTTCTCGTCTAAACTTTAAAAAACTTTAAAGCTCTCTCCTCAAAAATGTAAATTTTGTAGTTAGTGCAATTGTGAACTAAGGCATCGATATTATGTATCAAAATTATGTATTACCTTTAAACTTATTTTGTTCTTATTAGCTTAACTTTAAACTTAGAATCTTATCAGCATGATGACAAATGAATCTGCATAGGCCGTGCCTAAGTCTCGAACTTAATCTATCTTATCTTATGAAATCCCTGGTTGATTTCAAGTGGGGGGATATGAACAGGCTTTGGGATGCATTCCCTAGTCCTTCCTTTTCCTAACCATTTTGAATTCGCCGCCACTCGCACTCGCCCATGGCTGAGTGTGACAAGGACAACACATCGCTCCCGCCACCTGACGGCGTGAAGACGAATTAACCAGTTCGAACTCAACCAACGTGTCCGGCCGGCACAAATCCGCGCGCGCGGTGAAAAAACACCAAAAATATCGTGAAATACGACTGCTAGTGATACAATGTGGTGATCTCCTGGCTCCCAGCATCCCGTGAGTACCTGACCTCTCTCAATTTACATCTTTTAGCCTGTTTCTGAATAGGGAACTTCAAAAGCGTCGTTGGCAATACGCGATACGCAATCATAGGCTATTACGACTAAAAATGGAAAAATAAAAAAACTTTTTTTCACTTTTTTGTGTTTTGAAGTCGGTTTTATTTTTTTTGAAAAAAGTTTTTTTATTTTTATTAGAGAGAAAAAGATAGCAATAGCCTAAATTAAGTTTAGTTTGTGCACAACAGAATCGACACTATGGACAGATTTTCAACCAGACGGTGTTGGGTAGGTATAAGCGATGCTAGCGGCATTAGTTCCACAGTTGCCATCCCCATTCCAGCATTTTGCTCGTCGTTCATTCATACAGTTCTAGTTTACCTTATGTAGGGTAAACTAATAGAACTGTATGAATGAACTGGATCCAACTTCGAGGAATATGCCCCCTGGTTAAAAAGCGTGACGATACTTGAAGTTCTGTAAGTATCTACCCACTAGGATCGTCGTGATATATATGCGCCCAACGAGACTGCACGCTCTGTTTCATAACAAATTGGGTTCACTTGTTTTGTTTCTCAATCTGATTGGTTTGATAAGATCGCCAGGATAAGACTGATGGACTCAATTGGGCAACAAAGATATTATTTTGGAACGCCAATGTTAATTTTATAGGTACCTAAGTATGTTAAAAGAAGTCCTAAGACCAACCTGTAAGTAAGACCTGAAAAAAATTGCAGGGGAGTCCTAAGCAGGGAATAAGGTAGATATAACCAAAATTATATTGTCACTTACGGGATATCTTCGGTGATTACTATTTGTTTTGAGCTCCGGATATTTCGACGCTGTTGAAAGCGCCATGACCGCGGGTTGACTAGAGAATGCGGGTGGATGGTAAATAGCCGAATAATAATAATAATAAAATATATTTATAAACCGTGAAAGCTTAAAACAGTGTTAGATATAACCAAATTTCACCAGTAATAAATCCCACGAAGCAGAGAGTGCCCGCCCGAACGCAAAATACGCGCTTTGGACTTGGAGTTGCGGACACCACCCCACATTAAATACACCACACTTAACTGAGAGAACGAGCCCATTGCTATTAACAAGCACAAAATCACGTACTTACACGTAAGTGTCCATTTTCTCCAGGCGCTAGAGACCACTAGACTAAGGGTACAGTCCAAGAACTGACCAGGGGCCCTACTCTCTAACGCTTCGTCCGTATATTCGGATCTATCCGTCTCTCTCGCGCACGTCTGCAGATGAGTGCGAGTGAGAGAGACGGATAGATCCCAATATACGGACGAAGCGTTAGACAAGGGCCTCAGATATGTTATTCTTCTCCCCAGTCAATTCTTCAACACGCTCTGGAAGAACCAGATCAAACGCCTGATGGATGGCAAAGCGATGATCATTGAGCTGCTGGAGCAAGCTATCTCGACTTACGACCAGCGTGAGGAGTGGTGCTCCAAGCTGGACGCGCTCAAGGACAAGGCCGCTAATGACTATAGGAAACATTGCTTGGTAAGTATCTAACCTAGAAAAGTAAATAGGTGTAAGCAGAGATCAATTGTTTGTGAAGATGAAATATACCTTCTTTTAATAGATAGGTATATCGAGGACACTCCCGCCTAACCATCACTAAGCTAATTTTTGCTTGCATTTACAACATAGAAACGCTCTCTAGCCCCGCCCAGCTGACTTTGTAAAGAAATAATGAATGAACAGATACCCATCGGCCGAGCACACTGACGACGCACTCCAAACAAGAGCTAATGTTATTTTGCGCGCCAAAGTTGACGTTTTCCTAATAGGCCTAAACTTTCAAGGAGCGTGGCTCGGCGCCTCCGCATGATTTAAGCGAAAAAAGTTTTAACTGATCAGGCGGAAAAGACCACGACTGTACGTCTATAAGAATAGGATGTGCTGCGCTGACCGTAAATAAATAAAGATTAGCAGTTAGGAGGTTGATGATGAGTAGGTAGTTCGTGGCTAAATAATACAGTCGCTCGGGGTCGATCTCTATGTTCACCATGCCACGCTTGCCTAGGTTGGTCCTCGGATGACCGCCCATTACTTACCGAATTTCCTCCGTGCCTCGCAAAGCTTATCGTTGGTCCCGGCTGTCATTTATAGATCTTTGACAGTCGTTACAGGCAGTCAGTGGCTCGAAAGTCTGACAACCAGTCTTAACAAGGGGTATTACCCAGTACTAACTGGGTTGTGGACCTGACGATCTTCACAGGGTGGCTGGTAGCTGCAAGATATGAGAACCCCAGGATAAAGTCAAAGAGCGAGCCTGTGGAGAGGTAGGTATGTCCAAGAGTGGATTGCTGTATGTTGATGATGCTTAACTGTTTTTTTTTATAGGAAGTCCGTGAACTCCAGCGACAATTAGACCACAGTTTGAAGCTGGAAGAGTTCCTCCGAACAAAGGGCACGGTCAGACTGACCGCGGCCGACGCTAAGGCTGAGGCCAAGAAGTTGGAGCTACAGGAGGAGGAGATGAGGGTCTACAACAATTACGTTAACATCCTCGACGCTATCAAGGTGAGGAAGGGACGCTACATAACGAAAAGTGGATAAACCTTGCATAATTTTGACACCAAAATTGGCTATTTTGGGTGTCAAAATTATGCGCATTTGAAAACGAATACAAAACTGGGCCACATGCATCCGTACCTTATTATATTAATGTTCATGGTTATCTACACTAATGTTTTAAAGAGGAAAGATTTGTATTTTTGTGTGTGTATGTTTGTAATGAATAAACTCAAAAACTAAGGCGCCGATTTCAAAAATTCTTTCACCATTAGAAAGCCACGTCTTTACTGAGTAACATAGGCTATATTTTATCCCCGTACACCCACGGGAACGGGAACTACGAGGGTGAAACCGCGTGACATCCGCTGGTAACTGATATATAGGTAGAAAAATCGCATTATACTAATAACGCCCACAATATACACATATATATATATAAAGTTATGCTTGACGTTATCATCAGGAGCATTCAAGGTACGAACTCATTACCACCAGCTACACCTGAGTACGGGCTGCTATCTGCTACTGAGAATTTCCTTATAGTAGAATTTGGGTTTTAGTTGGGTACTACTGCCTAATCGTGTAGGAAGATTAACTCTTTCGCACTACTTAGTACACATTCTCCTCCTATTTGGAAAGGCTTATTTCTGATGCATTCTCCACTCACACAAATTTTCAGGAGTTCGCAGGCGAAGATGACGTAGACAAGCTGATCCAGGAGTTCACTCGCCGTGAGGAGGAGAACTACGCGCTGTTCAACTACATCAACGAGGTGTGCACAGAGCTGAAGAACCTCAGCGATAACGTTAAAATGCTGAGGCTTAACATTGGTAAGAATATCATCATCACCCCTTGACTAGAGGGTCGTTATGTCTTCTTACCCCCACATGGCCATTTATTTTTCGGATGAGAAATCATCTAATGACTCCTCCAGCTCTGGGCGGAGCAGGAGGGTGTGTCAGACTTTTACTGAATAAACCCATCCATGTTCCTTCATCGCCCTTTGTGTTCCGGGGCCACGGTATCTCTTTCAAACAGTCCCGTAACCCCGGACCCCCACCTGGCCTCAGTCATCTGGGGGAGACCAACCGGCGACCACGAAAAATAAAACGGCGACAGCGGCTTTGGCACATTTATAGCAACCACTCACACGGGCGCACCATCTAGGCGCTCGCCCTTTACCACTAGCACCCAACGATGGGCCCATGTATCTGTCATGCATCACTGTATAAGAAGCCGCGGGTAGGGAGCCAAGCCCGGGACCACTTGCCAACTTTATTTTTTATTTATTTTTATTACAATATGGGCCTGCTCTTGACCTCGATCACGCCTGATGGAAACCGATGGATGAGATCTATGATGGAACGAGCATGCCCAGAAGATGCCTGTTCACTCTTGCTTTGAAGGCAAGCGGGTTAAATGTGGGTGGGAACACAGACGCAGGCAGAGAATTCCAGACTTTGGCTGTGCGCATAATAAAAGTGGAGGAGAAGCGCTTAGTACGACACATCGGGATGTCAACCAAGTGCGGATGGTACGCCGCAGTATGTCTGCTAGTCCGGTGGTAAAAGGGTGATGGTGGGATCAGGTCGTGGAGCTCCTGCGTACACTCACCGAAGTACAGTCTGAGAAGACCGACAGGCAGGCAACATTACGCCGATGAGCTAGGCTGTGAAAAGTGTGAAATGAAGCTGCCAACGTCTCGTCGCCTATAAGGCTTTTAGCTCTGCGTTCCACCGAGTCAAGTGCAGCAAGCTCGTATTTTGCTGAGCCATCCCACAAGTGCTGCAATACTCCATACAGGAACGGACTTGTGCTTTGTACAAACTTAAAAGCTGTCCAGATGTGAAGTATCGCCTCACTTTATTCAAGATGCCCAGCTTTTTAGCTGCGGTCTGAGCTTTTGACTCGATGGTTGCGCCAAAGTTGAGATCCGATGTCAACTCCATGCCCAAAAGCTGTAGGCGGTCAGTAACTGCTACAGATGCACCCCGGAAAGTAGGAGATAACTGGAACTGGCTCCTTTCTGCAGTGAAGAGACACGCCTGCGTTTTCAGAGCATTGAATTCGACCAGATTGACGTCACCCCACTGGGAGACGAGATTTAGGGTCACATTTATTCGCTCCACCATGGCCTCTCTAAGAGTAGCAGTATCTTCTCTGCTGGCTCTTGCACTGGACAGGTATCTTTCCGCGACTGTGCTGTCATCTGCGTATCCGATTGCACCAAGCTGTAGCAGGTCGTTGATGTGCAGCAAAAATAATAGATAGATAGATTGATTTATTTATTTGCCTGAAATATGGTATTTTACAGATCTTATAACAAATAAACAATAGTTCTTCATATTCCGCCAACTATGTAAATTCGGCATGCAAATTTTGTGACATTCAATGATTCTAATTTAACAAATTAATTAAATTCCAATGTCAAAAATAAAATAATTACTAAATCAAGAATTGTCTATAGTATCAAATTACAAATGTCAATAAAAACAATTAAATTACAAGTTTTCTAAATACAACTTACAAATGCTAATTAAAGAAATTCAATTACAAAATATGTCAATAGCTTAAAATAAAAATGTCAAATATAATTTACATGTCATGCAATTCTTCCCTTTGTCCTAAAATTCATAAATTCCTTAACACTATAAAAACAATTTTCTATAAGCCATGCTCTGAGATGTTTTTGAAATAAGCTGGTTTGCAGTTCTCTAATAATCTTTGGTATATTATTAAATATCTGTATTGCCATTCGACTCGTGTTTTTATGGCAGTACGCTGTTCTACATCTTGGCATTGCTAATTTTGTTGGATCCCTTGACATTTTGCCCACTTTATAAACATTGAGGCTATCGGCTCTACTGAATAGGTGAGGATGTTTTTTTACAAATACTCCCATTTCCAGTATGTATGTACAAGCTAATGTTAATAATTTATGTTTTTTAAAAATAGGTCTGCACGAATCTAATGGGTCTGCACCAAACACTGCTCGTAAACATTTTTTCTGCACAATAAATGCCTTATTGATGTCAGTGGAATTGCCCCATATAATTAAGCCGTATCTTAGCACAGATGAGACATATCCATAATGAGACATATCCATAATGTCGCAGAAAGAACAGACCCCTTAGGAACTCATCAATCAATGGCCTTATGATCCGATGAGTAGCCATCTATGACCACTCTGATCGATCTGTCACTCAAGAAGTCGGAAATCCAGTTGCAAAAGTCAGCAGAGATGCCAAATGCAGGAAGCTTACCCAATAGACTAGCGTGCCAGACCCTGTCAAAGGCCTTCGAAATGTCAAGCGACACAGCAAGGGCTTCGCCATGTTTCTCGATGGCCTCGCCCCAACAATGCGTAACATACACAAGAAGATCCCCAGTTGAACGTCCACGACGGAAGCCATACTGGTGGGTCACTGAGGAGCGCATTGTCTTCGAGGTATGCTATCTCTAGTCATCAGCTGTACGGCTTCATTTTGTATTGTCTTCATCCGTAGCGAGCCATATTTCGCAGTGGATGATCCCGCCTACAGTTTTTTACAAAGCAAAGTTACGTTCACTCGTAGCTTAGCCGTGAGCAGCAACAAAACTACGCCTTACGTCTCTAATACCATCATCTCCGTTAGCCACCCTCTTTGGTAGTTATAATTTGGATATCTTCAAAGTTCGAGTAAATCGGTTCTTCTAGACAAGCGTGCTCCACCCTAGGCTGCGTCATAGCTTCACGTCAGGCGAGTTGCGGCAAAACACAAGTCTATTTAGTTTAAAAACCCGAGGCAGAACCAAACGGCTTAGATAGATTCATATTATCATTAAATAATATAAACTGGCGAATAGTTTCTGTTCAAAGTCGTTGAGAAATACGCCACTTTTCAAGGCCCTGAGAATTTTAATGTGTACCTACTTCTAACCACTCACTTCTCATGCATAACTCATACCTCTCTTTCTACTTCCACAGAGGAAGAAAACGCCAAGCACCAAGCGAAGCTGTTCCAGCAACAGGACAGCATAGAGTCCCTGCGAGCTACCCTGGACGAGAAGCGCAAAGCCACGGCCAGCGCGCGCGCCACGTGCGACAAGAGCTCGCAAGTGTTGGCCACGCTGCTGCAGCAGATACATGCTTTGGCTCTGTTAGTAACTTGATCATCATCATCATCAACTTCCCTTACTCGTGTTACTTGGGGTCTACGCAACACATTTTGTTTTCTCTCATTCATTTTCACTCCTTTTTTTAACTTTACGAAACGTTACGAACATAACTTTAAAGTTAAGAAAAACATATATTTTTGCTCTGGTAGCATTTATCTAGGCGCCAATGTTGCCAAAACCAAAAAGACAATTCTGGTTTAAAGATAAATTGTAATTTTAGTAATATATCTGTACCTACGTAGTTATTTTAATGATTACCTATTGGTAATACCCAGTCTACATCATTTATCTTTATTTTATGCCATTAATCGGACACTTACCAGACTCCAGCTGATATATGCCACTGAAAAGACACCGTCCGGACTGGGGAACGAACCCAGGATCAATTCAGTGCTCATCAAACTGTACTTACTATATTAGACTAAAATTTTACATATCATAACATCACGCCTCAAATCCACGATGGGTTAGGCACAGGCGTTCCTATAGTACGCCATGATCCCAGGTGTACCTACTTAAAAAAATATAAATCAAGTTTTTACCTACTTTATTATTTTCAAAACCTTCCCAGATCTTCGGAGTGCGACTCCCTGCCTCTCCTGAAGCTGCTGGGCAGACGGTTCGACATCAACGAGAACAACGCGCGCCTGTACATCAAGAGCTTGGAGAAGAAGGTGCTTGAGATCATCGATATCATTAAACTTGATGACGTAAGTGATAACAACAGAATCTATTGTATGAAATTCACATAAACATTTAAAAAAAGGGACTGTTCGATGACCCTACGACTGATCAAATTTTCGTTTTCCCTAATTCATGTTAATATTAGTATAAGTTTGGACCCTAACCTGAGAACCTTCTATAAAATTCTAAAATTTTCAAAAGTAAAAAAATACTAGTTTTTAAGGTTCTAACTTTGCTTTAAACACCTCTATAACCCATTACATCTATCACCACAATGTTTGGAATGTGTTTAAAAACATTGGTCAACCTAGGATCCCGAACTCAGCAGTCGTAGGTACTTGCTAGCAATAAACGCAACGATATCGGTCCTGCAAGCCGTTTCCCATGGGAGTAGACAGAAACTTCAGAACGCCACCTGCTATGATCTCTACCTACACTTATTCCCTCGTCCACGTTCATATATCAGCAGGCCTATTACGTATCTCTGTTGAGGTTGACAGCTCGAAATGATAGTAACTGGACTCAGTGTCCAACAAATAACTGTCAAAAGGTTGGTTTCGTATTATGTGTGACCAGTCGCGATCAAATATGACGTCATCGGTGCCTATAGTGGCTGATAGTCACCGTAACTCATTTTGATAGACGCTTTCGTATCGATTCTTCTAATATTGCTATAATGTAAGCATAGTGGTGTACGTAACCCCAGCAGGAAAGTGTCTCCTAGGGATATATGAGTGGAACGTTTAATTAGTGCCCTAACTGCTGTCAATGTGCCCCCACATAAAAAATGTGTGCCCCCCTGTCGTTTTGGAAATAAACGGAAAAAACGATTCCTGCTGGGGTAACGTTTTTCTAGCAGGAAAATTCTAAACGAATGATCGTAGAGAGAAACATTGTGCATGGCCTTGTAGCTTATGTTAGTGCCACAATGTGCCCCTAAAAATAAAATGTGTGCCCCTTCAGGTTTTCGAGATATTGCGTTTCCTGCTGGAGTAACGTTTTGCAGAATCGTATATTCTCTGAAACCATTGTATGTGCCCCTGTAGAATAAACATACACGAGTAGCTCTTAATGTGTGCCCCTTAGTGCCCCAATTAGATTTAAGAAAATATTTCTAATTTCCAAGTTATCGCGGTTTTATGAAAACTCGAAAAAACATCGCAGCGCCTAAATAAGACAAGGTATAAGCTCGCTGAAAACTGTATTCTGTCCGTCTTGACACTAATAATAACCATACAAAGTTTCAAAACTGTTCATGCATGCGTTTTTGAATTATCTTGTTATAAGTCAAAACGATGGTGACATAACTTTGACGGCAAAATACAAGGAACCAGCTCAATCCCAGATGTGTAGGTGTAAACCAATAATGTGTACCTTTAGTCAAAAATATATGGTGAAAATATTCAGCTTGGAATGTTTCACAATAAGTAAATATCGACAAAAAACTACACATGTAAATAACGGCTGGTTATCCGACCAAATTCGAATGACTACTAAAAAGCGACGGATTCATACATAACGATGACCCTCTTTATTGGACGTATTATACCTAAGCTGTTGTCCATACCACAGTATAAATATGGACAGTACGGAAACTACCTACAAATGCTCGAAACCGCACACTAACACAAACATGCGCATCGACGGGGTCCCCATAGTCTAAGATCCCTTACAAAACGACCTTCACCGAGCTGGTTAATTGATGAAAAGTATTTTATATCAAATTAAATATGTCAATAAATATATTACAAATGGGTTGGCTAAAAAATTTCAGTTATGAACATGATTAATTAGCAATTTAAAAATTATATATTTTTTAAAACATTTCTCTGGTTTGGTTTATAGACAAATTCCATACCCATCGAAAGTATGAAGCCTGTAGAATATGCCTAAGTTAGGTTAACCGGTTAACCTTTGCATATTCTGTAAGCTTCATACTTTCAATTGGTATGGAATTTGTCTATTAACCAAACCAGAGAAATGTTTTAAAAAATATATAATTTTAATCAGCTAATTATTTTATTAATTTTTATAATTAATTTTAATGTTATTATATTTTTTTTTAATTTTTTAAATCATGTTCTTAACTGAAATTTTTTAGCCAACCCATTTGTAATATATTTATTGACATATTTAATTTGATATAAAATACTTTTCATCAATTAACCAGCTCGGTGAAGGTCGTTTTGTAAGGGATTTTAGACTATGGGGACCCCGTCGATGCGCATGTTTGTGTTAGTGTGCGGTTTCGAGCATTTGTAGGTAGTTTCCGTACTGTCCATATTTATACTGTGGTATGGACAACAGCTTAGGTATAATACGTCCAATAAAGAGGGTCATCGTTATGTATGAATCCGTCGCTTTTTAGTAGTCATTCGAATTTGGTCGGATAACCAGCCGTTATTTACATGTGTAGTTTTTTGTCGATATTTACTTATTGTGAAACATTCCAAGCTGAATATTTTCACCATATATTTTTGACTAAAGGCACACATTATTGGTTTACACCTACACATCTGGGATTGAGCTGGTCCCTTGTATTTTGCCGTCAAAGTTATGTCACCATCGTTTTGACTTATAACAAGATAATTCAAAAACGCATGCATGAACAGTTTTGAAACTTTGTATGGTTATTATTAGTGTCAAGACGGACAGAATACAGTTTTCAGCGAGCTTATACCTTGTCTCATTTAGGCGCTGCGATGTTTTTTCGAGTTTTCATAAAACCGCGATAACTTGGAAATTAGAAATATTTTCTTAAATCTAATTGGGGCACTAAGGGGCACACATTAGGAGCTACTCGTGTATGTTTATTCTACAGGGGCACATACAATGGTTTCAGAGATATACGATTCTGCAAAACGTTACTCCAGCAGGAAACGCAATATCTCGAAAACCTGAAGGGGCACACATTTTATTTTTGGGGGCACATTGTGGCACTAACATAAGCTACAAGGCCATGCACAATATTTCTCTCTCCGATCATTCGTTTAGAATTTTCCTGCTAGAAAAACGTTACCCCAGCAGGAATCGTTTTTTCGGTTTATTTCCAAAACGACAGGGGGCACACATTTTTTATGTGGGGGCACATTGACAGCAGTTAGGGCACTAATTAAACGTTCCACTCATATATCTCTAGGAGACACTTTCCTGCTGGGGTAACGTACTCAGCATAGTGGACAACAACTTGATGACAATTGAATTTGAAGCGGCTTTCGTGAAAGACGATACCTACACCGTACCCGGGCTGTTAGTCACCGTAAAGTGATATCCATTCTGTGTAATACCTACCAATATTTTGACATTCTCGGTTGTCAGCAAAGTTCGGTGTACAACCGAAGCTTGATAGTCACTGGATATCAGAAAGATATAACGTAATAGCCCTACAGGTCACACTAGTTGCGAGGTTTAAATTTAACTATTTGTTGTCTTAAATTCTTAACACTGTTTTTGTCCTCAGTTGATCACACGCCAGGCGGAGTCCAAGGAGCGCACGCCGCCGTCCAGCCGACGACGCCGCGCGCGCGCAGCCAACGTGCAGCGCACAAGGGAGAGCGTGCCTGCGCAGTAGGCGCATAGCGGACATGGGACACTAGAGCGGCGATTTCTTTTTAAATGCAAAATGGCTTAGACATCTCAAAAAGGAAAAAGAGGTCTCTGACAAAAACAGCAATACAATGCAATGCATGTAATGCAGCAGCCGCAACAAAACACGGTTCGAAGAAAAGCTCGATCATGCTTACGCTTAGATACTTTCCCTAATATCGGGTTAAAACCTTCCTATCTTATACAGGGTGGATACGTGTGGCTGACTCTGGCAGAGCCACCAACAGGGATTTTAATTTTGATAACACAAAAATTTAGTCGCTATTTAGTCGAAATTAGTCGCGAAATATCAGATTTGGTCGGTCACTGGTTCAAAAGATATAAGGGCTTATTGTTGGCCCTGCTGGAGACAGCCTACCCCAGCAGAGCCACATTAATAACTCAAAAACTAGGGCACCTAGCGTAGATCTGTTTTCTCCCATATTTACTCGCTAATTAGTCGAAATTAGTCGCCAAATATCAGAACTGGTCGGTCACTGGTTCAAAAGATATAAGGGCTTATTGTTGGCCCTGCTGGAGACAGCCTACCCCAGCAGAGCCACATTAATAACTCAAAAACTAGGGCACCTAGCGAAGATCTGTTTTCTCCCATATTTACTCGCTAATTAGTCGAAATTAGTCGCCAAGTTACAGATTTAATCGGGTCCTAGTTCAGAAGATATAATGAGTTCAATTATTAAGGTATAGTCCAAGAGCTAGATCGAAGAGTTCACGAAAAATTGCCAAGAAAAAATATTTCTATTAATATGTGTAATATACTTCTAGTTTTATCGATCTAAAGTCCTTAGAAATGACCGAGAGAGATAAATTCTCTATTAAATACATGTTAAATGTTTTTAATTATTAAGTTAGAGTGGCTTAAATTTCTTTGAAACCATTAAACCTTGCTCTTGGTCTATTTAGTGTCAAGATGTACAGTCGCATGCAACTGTTTTACTAATTTACAATATTGAGCTCTAATTTACTTTAGAATAATAAATACGTTAAAATTATCGTACCTATCTTTAGTAAAATGTAATACTTAAACGTTGAAAACGTATTGTAAGTATGTAGGTAAGTATCAACCCATTGCTTGAAATACATTACAAAAAAATACATACTTAAATCAAAGATGTTAATACTTACTATACCTAATATGAGCATTAATTTACCTATTTTTTTTTAATACTTTGAGCGGCGCGAACACCGCCGACGCGCCGGTGCTCGCTCTGGGGGTCTAAAATGGCCGCTTTAGCAGAATCGTAACATGAATCATGTTAAAAATTTAAAAATCTTAAAATGGCCTTTATAATCGTAGTCATAAAGTCCATTTTAAGAATTTTAACGTGATTCATGCTAAGATTCAGCGTGGATTCTGCTATAGCGGCCATTTTAGACCCGCTGTTCCCCGTTTTTGTATTTGCGGAATATGTACCTAAAGATAACAACATTCGAGTTCCTAACTATTCTTTAAGTTCCACTTTAAACTGGCCGACTTTAACTTAGGTACGTCACGGACAACTCGTTCTAAGTAGCACGTTTGTACACGCGCATCTATCTCTTTCTTACTTACCGTGTAAATGTAACGGAGCGCAGCGATCTATCTGCCAGCGACTAAATGCAAACATTTTGTTCGATACCTAAATAATTACATATATTTATTGCAGATCTTGTTTTTAGGTAATGAATACTGCTTTCCTTTGGTGGGTTGAAGTTATAGAATTCCTCCAGACGTCGTATAGATACACCTGTCTAAAAACTACTTTAAGTATTTTGTACTTGGTTGTACCACTGTATGGGGAAATTGAATTCTTTAATATCTTTTTAATGACACACCGACTGAATCTGTAACTTGGCGACTAATTTCGACTAATTAGCGAGTAAATATGGGAGAAAACAGATCTTCGCTAGGTGCCCTAGTTTTTGAGTTATTAATTTGGCTCTGCTGGGGTAGGCTGTCTCCAGCAGGGCCAACAATAAGCCCTTATATCTTTTGAACCAGTGACCGACCAGTTCTGATATTTGGCGACTAATTTCGACTAATTAGCGAGTAAATATGGGAGAAAACAGATCTTCGCTAGGTGCCCTAGTTTTTGAGTTATTAATGTGGCTCTGCTGGGGTAGGCTGTCTCCAGCAGGGCCAACAATAAGCCCTTATATCTTTTGAACCAGTGACCGACCAAATCTGATATTTGGCGACTAATTTCGACTAAATTTTTGTGTTATCAAAATTAAAATCCCTGTTGGTGGCTCTGCCAGAGTCAGCCACACGGTGGATACGGTAAACGGGGCGGTAAGGGAAAGGCAGGTCCTAAGAATTTGTGAATCTCAAAGACAAAAAAAAAATCAAATGATCACGAAGACGGTACTTAAGTAACTTTACGTTTTTAGCGAATTCTGACTTTTTAGTACTCCAACGATGGTTGGTCCGATAGAAGATTTTTATCGGTATTAGAAACAGGATAGATTGACATCAAAAAAATGTTTTGTGTAAAATGGCCATTTTCTTACTAACTGTACATTTAATTCGAATATCTGTGAATGGGGATCAAAATTTCACGAAAAATTATGGATAGTCTCCTAAGATCATTTTCGTGTACCTGCAACGGTTAAGGTACTTCCCCTTACCGTATTCACCTGTTTAAACCAAGAAAGTCGGTATAACATAACATCACGCCTGTAATCCCTGAACGGTTAGACAGAGGTGTACCTAATAGTACACCCACATTTCGCCAGTTATGTTCAAGTTCCATGTAATAGTGGGCGAGCCTATTGCCATCAACCGGGCACAAATCCAAATGCCGTGGCTGAGAAATTCCGTCATGTAAAAACTCAATAAAATGTTGGCAGTCATGATTATGAACACTAAAGCATCATAAGCAGGTATTTTTCTTATTCATTTTCATTGTACTCTATCACAATGCTATCCTATTTGACCTAAAGGTTGACTGGTAGAGAATGCCTTGTGGCATTAAGTCCGCCTATAGTTTGCGCCAGATAAGTAGGAAATAATGGTACATTGTTACCTTAGGGGTGGAAGGGACAAGCCCGCCACACTGTTCCCAACCACTGTAACTCCTGAAAGCCAGAATCAACAGTGGCGACCACCAGAAAAGCGCCGAGACAATGAAGCTCGACGAAGTCCCAGAGAATGAATTTAACTGTCTTGGATCCCGCAACGAAATTAATCAGAAAAGTATAGCGGAGGAGTAGGAAAATCTGTAATTTCCACTTCCCTCCATATCAGCAGGAGACACAAAGAAACAAGGCCAATAGGCACAAAGGGACGTTCACAACTGGGATAGGCCCAGTTGCCTAGCACCACGGATAAAGTATTAACATTAATGGGTCCTAAGTTGTGAGCAGTTATATTTGATTCCAATAATAGGTATGGCAAAAACGCTTGAACGCACGGAAATTTGTTCTAGTTTCTACAAGGTCTGTGTAGTAAATAACTCCGGAAGTAACCTGTACACTATCCAACATAATATTGCGTTCATTCTGCCAAAGACTGCACTCCCATAAAATATGATGTGCTGATTGTTCATATTCGCAGTCAGATGTGGAACATTGACAAAGAGGCGAGTCAACAAGCTTGAAGGAAAATAATTTACTCTTAAAGTTACCATGACCGGTGAGAAATTGAGCAACACAGTGATCAACCTCCAGCCATGTCCTGGCCAGCCGCTCACGAACGGATGGAAAGAACTGGTGGAGGTGTCGGCCCTTGATGGAATTATCCCACCTACATTGCCATTCAGACAAAAGTTCCTCCCAGACGTCGGTCTGTGGTTTGAATAATCTAGAAATCTTATCACGGTCACGTAGGGTTAAAAAGTCTGCGTCCGTGGTCTCACGCGCGTTATAGTACATTGCAGCCCGTCGCTGCACTTCAAGATCGACTGGAAGTACACCTGCAAGTACCGGTAAGGCTTCAGTACTAACCGTCCTATACGCTTTGCATAAGAATATCAAAGCCAAACGCTGGCTTTGAAGCAATTTACGTCGTACCGCTCCTATGGTGGCCCTATCGGCCCAAACAGGTGCCCCGTAGCACATACACCCCAAATAGGTAGCCCCATAAATGGTCTTTAAAGTTAGAAATGACAGACCCCACGTAGATTTGGATATTCTAGTTAAGGCATAAAAGTTCTTTTTAGCTTTTTCACCGACAATTTTTATATGATCTATGAATGAAAAATTCTTCTCTAAGACCAAACCAAGGTAGCACACGGACTGCTTTCTTTTCACGGGAACGTTATTAAATTTAATACTAGGCCACGATTTAAGATTACCTTTTAAAATTAGTTGATAAGTTTTTTGCGGTGCAAAGGTCAGACGGTTTCGATCGCCCCACTGAGATATTAATCGTAGGCAAGTGTCAGCTAAATTCTCGAGTCCAGCCCGAGTACTCGACTGAATGAGCAGCAGGCCGTCATCCGCGTAACCGGTTAATGAACAGCCGTGTGGGAGAGGAATCGCGAGAAAATCATCGAAACCTAAATTCCACAGATACGGAGCGATTACCGAGCCCTGAGGACATCCCATGGTAAGGGACTTTGACAAAGAATGATGTCCGAGTTTGAGTTTCGCGGAACCATTTAAAAAATATGAATAAACAAGATTATATATGTTTTTATAGCAGCCGCGATTCTTCATTTTAAGTAGTAGCATCGGCCACCATGCGGTATCAAAAGCCCCGGAAATATCTAAAAAGATTCCAACCACGTACTTGTGTTCCGAGTTATTAACAATTTTTCTAACAGAAAGTGCCGCGTCTACGGTAGATTTTCCCACGGTGAAACCGAATTGGTTGTTATGAAACTTTGGCCCGTCTGGCAGCAAACGTGGAACGATAAGGCGCTCCAGGAGTTTTCCCAAAGATGGCAGTAGGGTTAAGGGCCTGTACGACTTAGGGTCGTCTGGTGGCTTATCACCACTTTTTGGAATTATTCGTATAAAGCCACGTCGCCATACACGAGGAAAAACGCCGTCCGCAATACATCGGTTGAAAACAGATAAAATGGCGTCACCCGCTGTTTTACAAGCTTCTATTATCATCCGATTAGATATTTTATCTTCACCTGATGATTTGTTAAGAGGCAGTTTCCTGACAAGATTAATGAATTCGTCAATGGATGGAAGGTCTGACGTTGGTGATTCAGGTGGCACAGATGCCCACGCTCTGATCTGCTGATGGTAGTCATTGTCATTTACTGGCGAATCATCAGGTATCAGACTATTTAATAGAACTTCGGTTGTTTCCTCAATACCGGTCGTGTGTCTATTATTTACTTTAATGTTCTGGACAAACGCCAGGTCGACTGATCGATTAGCTTTGAACTCGTGATACAAAGGAGACCACGGACCTTCTTTATCTAGTTTTTCTACTATTTTTCGCAGTAAATTACCCTTAGACTTTTCCACTGATGCTCTGTAGCGGGACTTGGCAACTCTAAATGCATTTAAAGCAAAGTTAAGTGGGTCTCCGGTGACCTTTTGTTTTCTAAGCTTGTTTAAATGTCTGCGCGCTCGGAGATAGCTTTTACGCTGCTCAATTAAGTAGTCACACCACCAATCACATCTATGGATGTTGGTCATAGATGCGCGACCAATGGCGATGTCAGCACAGTAAGTGAAGGTGTCTGACATAATTTCAGCACTTTCTTCAGCTGACAGCCCATCACGAGTGAAGTCTTTGGCGTGACACGCAAAAAGCAAGCCAAAGAATTCCCAATTCGCGCCTTTACTTTTATATCTAAAATTACCAGTGATATGAGATGGACCTTGAGTAGACCTCGGAACAAATTCGTACACGATCAGGCGATGATCACTACAAGACGCATCTGGTAGGACACGCCACCTATCCAATCGTACGTCTGCACTAGAAAGTGTGACGTCAATACAAGATTCGCCCATTGGGCTGCAAAAAGTAGGTGGTGCATCAGGGGTATTATGAATTGATAGGTTCATTTCTGCTATAAAATCTTCAACAGCACAACGTCGGTCGAAATCCGTTGACCTAACCTTGCCATACCACAGAGACGATGACGCGTTAACATCAGCGCCAACGATAACTTTACTGCCCGCGAGTGACTGTAAGACGTGACGGAGGTTATGTATATGAGGTGCAACAGGGTCTGAGTATTGAAAGTAACAGCTCACAACGTAAACTTTAAAAGAAGCTGATGAGACTTCCGCAACGGCACAGTGGGGCGTCATGAGGTTACGCAAAGACGTTACTGTAAAGTTAGAAGAACGCGCCACGTAAATTCCGGCTCGTGCTTTGCTGTCCAGCTGAACTACTTTGTGACGTAAGTGAGCGTTCTGGTATTGTTCTTGAACAAGTACTATGTCTAAGTTATAATCGATAATTAATTTGTCTAACTCAGAGGTCGCCACCCTATCGTTGTGGAGATTTAATTGTCCTATAGTTAAACTATCCATTATTTTAGTAGTTGGTATTGAGGATTAACTGTTCGAGCTTAAGTTTGTAAGTGGTACACTCTGGGGACCCGCAACGATGGTCAAACGGTTTTTTAAAACGTTTACACGCCACGCAAGTCGGTATGTAATTTAAATTATCCTTGTGCGGGCAGTTATTTGTTTCATGTGCTTCCGAGCAGTTAGCACAGGTAGGTGATTTATTAACGCAGTGTTTCTTAACGTGACCGAACTGCTGGCAATGTAAACAACGAACTACTTCGACATCATCGATGAAACGGCAAGTCGCCCAATCAATAAATAATTTATCTTTGGTGGACACTAAATGTTTTCGAACTGTGGACTCGATTTCAACGCCTATCCACTTGCGACCGTTATCTAAGGAACGCCTACGAATAATTTTAGTTGACTTAATAAAATCATCCTCATTTATTGGCAGCTCGTCTTTAATGTTTTGACGGTATAACGCGTGCAGAAAAGCATTGTCTTCCATTGAGGATGGGACGTCCTTAACTAATATACGAGGCCTTCGGCCTTTCGGTTTTTCAAGTCTTAAGCCGGCGGACCTAATAGCATCGACCGATTGCAATTTTTTTATTTGGTTGTCATTAGCGACACGTAATACAACGCCAGATTTCGCGGTTTTCTTAACGCCTACAATTTGAAATCCGTCGTCACTAGGCTTAATCGCTTTCATAAGCGCTTGTTTAGTCGCGGACGATGACGAGTAATCGGCTACCCGGTCAGCTGTAGGGTACGCGACGACGCACGGAAGGGGAACGCGGGACTCCACGGCTGGCGCAACTTTAGGTAGACGAAGTTTCAAAGAATCCGCATACGAAGATTTGTTAAAATCACTAGTATTGACATTATTAGTATTACGATTTAATTTCATTATATCCAATTCGCGTTTCGTATTGGCTAATTTAGTTTCATTGGAGGATGATTTTATGGCTAAAAAAGAAACGATGGCCGTTACGCGCTGAGTCATGTCCATGATAGCGGATTTATTTGCGACATTAATGCGGGACCCTTGATCATTAACAAGGTCGTTAATTTTCGAAAGAAATGCAGACGCCCTGTGAGACTAAATCGTAGTAATTGTCATTGCTCGCAGTACTGACGTTTAATATTGGCGAAGGTTTCTCAATTGAGTCGGATGTGTGAAGCCGTTTTGACCTTTCCTCGGGCGATATGTACGAAGGTGACATTTCGCGAAACAAGCGTTTTGTTGAACTAGCGGAGGTCGTCGGCGACCCGGGTGTATGGAATGCATCTCTGCCACGGTCAGGCGGGTCATCATTAATGGATAACATATTATAAATTATGAAATTCAAACAAACTATTAGAACGTAAGAAAGGTAACAGAATTAACGGACGATAAAATTATTTCGAGGTACCCACACACCAAAAAAAGTAAATGTACTCACCGAAAGTAAACGAAATTAACTAAAATACCAGTAAAACCGACGTAAAAACACTAAAAAACTTACGATACCAGCACTTAGCACAATAGTACACAACTAGGAACAACTCACGAGCCGGGAATCGATCACGGAACACGAAAATCGTAATTAAAATCGACAGCGAAATAGATCGCATCCAAACCGATCGAGTGCGCGGAGGGAAGTGCTGTTATTATTAGTGCTATTATTTAGTTAGGGGTGGAAGTAACTTATTTAGTCCCGAGACGGGGTTTAGTGCCCGAGCGAAGCGAGGGCGCTAATAGTTCGAGGGACTAAATAAGTCTTTAACCCGAGGTAAACACTGTGCTTTTCATTACGAATACAAAGAAAGTAAAAATAAAAACACTCAATCAACAAATGAAGATTGGATTGCCGCTTTCTCGCCTATTTTGCTTTTTTTTCTGTGGCCGGCCAGCTATTCAGCATTACCTATTTTTCATTTTCATCATCGAAAAAATGGTAAAGATTTTGCCCAAATCTATGTTATTTTAAAGAAATAGTTGAAACTTAATTATAATAAAGTTATTTAAAAAATATATATTCTCTAATTAATACTTAAATTTATGTTATTTCAATTTTACATCGTGGCTGTATAGAAAGTTGGAACATGGTTCAATAGAAAAATGAACTTTTTTTTTTAATAATTTGGCAGCTGTCAGTTGAAAATGATTCTCCCTAGGGCTGAAAAGTATTACTTTCAACCTGCTCCTCAGGCAACTTTAGACCTACTTTCCGAGTATGAGTAATGAAAAGGTCATTAACCCGCATACATTTATTCAAATACATAATAGGCATGATGACACATTTTGAAAAACTGTCCTATAATGTTGGAAAACGTAAATTATTTGAAATCAATTTCATATTTTTGGCCACAGTTAAGGTTTAATAGTTAAAAAAGAACATTTTAGTTTTTCGATTTAAAATTCCTACCGAAACGCTTGCTAGTGTCATGGCGTCGCTGGTGACGTCACACCTGACTATTGCAAAATGTCAACACAGCAAAGCTAGAGGTTTCGTACGTCAAGATACAAATTAATATTTTGCGAATTGCGATTATTAATAAGTACAGGTGTTGTGCGGTCCCACAGTGTGGGAACACATCAATACAAACCCCAAATAAGTTATTTATGTTTGTATGTAGTCCCAACTCTGGAAAGTTTGGGTTTAATCCAATAACACTCGATAGATGTACAGGATGTCTCTACGCTTCTGCGAAGCATCCACATCAGAAAAGCTATGGCATGATTGCAGCCCCCTAGTGAAGCTACACAATCATGACATTCGACTGAATTTACTGTCTCTTGCTGTTCATCTATTAATAAAGTTACTGCATACAACTTGGCATGCACTTTATGTTCTGAGCAGATTTTCCCTATCACTGTGCACAGATTTCCTTCGCGTTTAAGTTGTACGTAGCTTACAGCGTCATCGCCATAGGGTGCCCTGGAAGACCATAAACAAAGAAACGAAACAAATAAACATACTTACGGTTCAATTTAAAAACAATATTGCAAAAGTTTTATTTACTTTGGTATCATAATTGGTACACTTTCTGAACACGGACGATGGCATTTTTACAATTTTTATCTAAATTCGTAGCACGATTGGGCGCTCACAACATAATATCATTGTACTTACATGAGAGTTTTTACATTTCTAAATTCCGCTGAACAAAAGTATTTGTTGCAAAAAAAAACTCCCAACATCATCACATCGATTTTAGGCAATTTAGCACTGTTTGCCTTACTTATACCCTTATTCCATGATCCGTGTATCATAAGATAAATCACAAAACCACAGAAATTCGACCATTTGTTTACCTAAATTTCCCGCGTGTTATCAAAAGTGACGTCATGCGCTGTGATTGGTGTTCAACTTAATATGCCGGACATAGGAATTTTGTAGATTTTAATTATTGTATAATTTATCAATCCCGCTCTTAATAATAAAAATAATGCGTGTTTCGTATTCCACAATTCAAGTCTTATTAAATAAATACAATATTTTAGTAATTTTCAATTACTGTCATCATGCCTATTCCAAAAACAGTAATAATGACATAAACTTGTCCCGAAACGACTTTTATCGTGATCCTTGACTTTTTCTAGTAATAAAAACGATTCATCATGTATTGTCGGGGTACCTACGCAGTGAAATTAAGGAAATAGCAATGACCTTTAATTCCTACTTATCTGGCGCCGACTATATGTACCATTCTTGTACATGAAGTTTAAATAAATAAAGCAACGAGGTATTCAAAGTAGGTATAATCTAGCAATAGTTTATTTATCATCTTAAAAATATGTACTCTGTGTAATTTACGTGTTATGTACGCGTGTTACTCAAAACTACACACATTAATCACGTCACTTGTGTAGAAACAATAAAAGACATTAGTAAAACAAATATAGTTTTATTTGACTTTCATCATAACAGACCATGTTGAATAGAATATTTACAGACGTTTCAAAAACATTGATTAACAAAAAACACTATTTAATATTGTTGGTGAGACAGAAAAGTTACACAAAGGCTTGGAGTTAGTACGAGGACACCTTATAAAACAAGCTTTAAAAAATTAAAGAAAATAAATATACAGAATGCTTGGTTGACGCAGTTTACACCTTGCATGCTTTAACAGCTGAATAGATACGAGTGTCATTTGGCACACCTTTGAACTGGATATCGCATTGTTTTTTTAATACAGTTGCTCAAAAAGTGGTGTATTGCAGGGACGTATAGCGTTCGGGATGTGGGCTATTACATACTAGTGCTTTTTTTTACCTTTCCCGAACTCGTGCGTTCTCTTTCCCAACTGTCAAAATAATGTCTATTAAAAAGAAAAACCAACCATGAAGTATTTACTAAAGAGTTTTTGTGATTCATACAAATACGTATATTTCTAAAAAGAAGCTACTAATTTATTTCAATATCAGATTTAATTATTTAATTGAATGAGTTAGGTTAGGTGTCATTTCATTTCATCTCATTAAATTTCATTTTCATTTCATATCAATAAAAAAAAATCTACTGAAGACTAAGCTGTATGGATAGTTCCCTTTGCCTACCAAAATGGGTGAAGAAAAAAAAACTCTGCTTATATTCTACGGTTGGCGCCATTTTCCAGAAATTGTCTTTGCGAGTTTAGTTGTTTGTTGCACAAAATGAGTAATTTTGACCCTATTTTTTTTTAATTAACACCACCGGAACTCAGTATAATTGCACAAAATGCTTCGAAGAACATTTTACCGGAAAAGTCAAAAAGTCGTTACATATCTACATACGACGAATTTATTGCGTGGAGAGAAGAGAAAAAGCAAATAGTTTTTCAGAAAATGTTATGTTGGCATACTTCTCCGAACTCTCAGCAAAATTAAAACCGTCTACGTTATGGTCGAGGTTTTTATTGTTTTATTGAATTGCTTCATTTTTTCGCAACTGTATTAAAAATAGTCGTTCAGTACACCTGCGTAACCGTCATTGCAACTTGTTCCGACTGTCAACCCTCGCCTTCAGCTGCGCCTCGGCTCGGGTAGACATTTGTCGGAACTCTTTGCAATGACAGCCTTTCCGCACTTGTAATGAAATATACTATTATTTTACTAGTGAAAAAAAGGGAATTTAATTCGAGGGACTAAGTTGGATCCCGAGAGCAGTGAAGGATTCCAGAGTAGAATCCTGAGCGGAGCGAGGGATACAAGAACCAAGATGATTTTTTTGTCCTTGTTCCAAATTCAAAATGTCTGTATTCACTCAGTGAGTAAAATAGCGTTTTATTCACTGTTATCGATGAATAAAATGCCCTTTTTCGAGTGGTAACGGTAAATAAGTTTTATAATATTCGTTCGAAATTAAACTTTACATTTCAAGTACCGTTATTCAGTTTTGCTCACAATAATAATTACTAATACTAGTACATATTTACTATAATTATGAAGATCAGTCGTTTCTTTGTAAAACAGGATACCTGAAACAACGAATACCGTTATTAATTCATTGAAATCAAATAATTAATTCGCATAAAATATGGGTAGATCATGATGTAACAGTAAGGATCCTCATATTTACAAATTCTGGTACATGCGACACTTAAAATAACTTAGAATAATTAAGTGAAATTAAATAAGTCATTACAGCTGGTCCGAGGAGGCGCAGGAGAAGAGTACCTTTAAGGATATGGGGAGGCCTTTGCCCAGCAGTGGGACATTCAGGGCTACTAAAGAAAAAAATGGGTAGGTACTTACCTTATTTCTTTTTTCGTATGGGAAATCATCAATGAGTCCTCCCGCTCTGGGCGGAGCAGGAGGGAGTGTCAGACTTTTACTGACTAAAACCCATCTATGTTCCTTCATCGCCCTTTGTATTCCGGGGCCGCGGTATCTCTTTCGAACAGTCCCGCAACCCCGGCAGGCATCGGCCCTTGCGGACCCCTTCCTATTGCTGACTTTCTTTGAGGCGCGCGTGGAACACTCCTGCTTGTCGACACGGCCTGTCGTCATGAGACGGACGGACGGCGAGTTAGCCCATAGCTCACCGTCCACAGGCCCGCGCCTTCAGTGCACGCCCGGGGCGTCTCCCGCGGCAGCCGGGACGTAAGGTTCTCTCCCTCTCACGTTCCACCACCACCTTCTCTAGCATGAGGGTAGGTACTATCGAGGACACTCCCGCCTGACCACCACTAAGCTTATTTTTGCTTGCACTCGCAACATAGAAACGCTCCCTAGCCCCACCCCGTTGACTTTGTATAGAAATAATGAATGAAAAGACGAAGGCCAAACGAGACTTATTGTTATTTTGCGCGCCAAAGTTGAGGCTTTCCTAATAGGCCCAAACTTTAAGGGGGCGTGGCTCGGCGCCTCCGCATGTTTTAAGCGAAAAAAAATTAAAATGGTCAGGCGGAAAAGACCCCGACTGTAAATACCTTACATACTCTTTTAACATCTAATATTATACCTTCTTTCTTTTTTTTCACGTGGTTGTTACTATCTATATAGTCTGCGCCATTTAAGTAGGGAATAAAGGTCATTGCTCTTTCCTTAATTTATCTGCATAGGTACCCCGACAATACATTATGAATCGTTTTTTATTACTAGAAAAAGTCAAGGATCACGATAAAGGTAGTTCCGGGACAAGTTTATGTCATTATTTCTGTTTTCGGAATTATATATTTGAATAAATGAATACGGGTTAATGCCCTTTATTCCCTACTTAAGTGGCGCAGACTAAAGAGATTTTATGCCGCTCTTGAGCCTCTGACTTGGCTTTACATGCTGTCGAGAAATATTTCTCAGGCATGCTGCTTTAGTTTCTTCACGATGTTTTCCTTCACCGAAGTAAGTGTTAATTATACAAAATGCACATGAATCCGAGAAATCAGAGGCGCGTGTCTTGGTTCGAACTCGACACCTATGAATCACTGCTAAATATTATGTTACAAAAAAAATTAACTACTGGCTACAATAATAATGTATCCTTTAGTGGTCCGTAGATGTTCTTTCCACCCTGTATAGTAAATAGAAAATATTCAAAAAATACTTGAAATTTCCATTACATCGACAACAATGAACTGTCATGATTTTCAAATATGTATTAAATAATAAGATCTGCTGTGATCTATTTAAACTAATATTATGTAGGGTTTTAAAGATTTTAATAATTCGTTTTATATTTGAGAAATGACAACACTGCCTAACCGTCAATGTTGTAGCGGGAAGGGGTAGTTTAAAAAACATGACACTCGGCCGAGAGAGCGCGGTTCATTGGGAGAAATTGTGGTGTTAAGACTAATAGTCGAATCTGTGTCTGATAACTGATAAGTGTTGTAATTATTGCATTTTGTATAAAACGTGAAATAATGTAGAAGTGCCCATCCAGGCCTATGTGGACTGAAATACTTGGATTTGAATATACTCAAGAGTTGATTGGAGCTACAGTTGTTTTTATTACAGTTCAGAAGTGACAAGAACCACGAGCCATCTCTCAGCGAAATAGTAAGTAATTTGTTTCCTTTTCTTTACCATAGTAAGATGTATACTTTCTGTTAAATTTCGGTAAAAAAAAAGAGGGTGGAAATTTAACAAATAAACTTTCACGTATGCACAGTGTTTTACACCATGGAGATTATTGTTATATCATGAAATAGAGAAAAATTTCTACCCCGCTAAAAAGCTCACGTGATTCAACTATGCAGAAAGTATACATAATTATTAAGAACTGTGTTCTGACTCGCATTGCTCGAATTTATTACTCTGAATTCTCTGAAGTTGATTTATTTAACTCTAATAAACCGACATTAAAAAAAAAAACGAATAGTGAACACTATAAATGGAGATAAATGAGAAGCAACCAATCTTCTTCTTTTTTTATTCAACCGTTTTTTGTTTAAATCGTAATCCAATTCTAAAAATAACTTAAAAATTATTTTGTATCGTATTTTTGTATTGTATTTTTATTTTTTTTTAAATATCTGGCATTAGTCCGTTCGCATGTATTATATACATATATATCCCAGTTACACAGGGAAATCTATAATTGGCCATAATAACTGTCACAAGCATATTTCGTAAAATATTTTTATGTATCGCTGTTGGTTAGTTTATAGATAAAATTAAAATAATTATGGCATATATTATTATTTATGAGTCATCCATTCTAAAGAACCATGTGTGAGTGTTGTTAGTAAACCATGTAGGTGTACCAGTAGCGAAGGGTCAATTTTGTAAAAGGGTAAGCCGGAGTACGTATCCTTAATTATATGTCTATAGAATACTGATTGTGCCATTTTTCAAAGGGAATCCGGTAGGAATCGAGTTGTATGGTACCTTCGCCACTGAGGTGTACATATAGTATGCCATGTAGGTAGAGATAGGGATAGTCGTTAAACTTTTAATATTTGCTTGATAAAAAAAAAAAATACATAAAAACTTACACGTTTTAAAGTATTTTGAAGAATTGACCATGAGGCATTTATGAGAGTTATTACCCACAATGTTTATTAGACAATGCTACATTGTTTTTGCTATTATTTACATGGCTATGCTGTCATAGGCCTCTGCACCGGCATTTAAATGAGCAACATTGGTAGTGCCAATGTAACAAACATGCTTTATTTATGATTATTTACAAACATCCAGAGGTAAATGTCAATAACTTATTATTCTGGCCATGATGATAATGATAATGATGATAATGATAATGTGAACTAAGTGTGTTCACAAGCGACTTGGTTAGTTCACTTGATTTTATGCAGGTGTGTCCTGTTGATTTATCACAGTGAATCGGTCGCCGGATCCATGTTAGGCGACTTGGTTAGTTCACTTGATTTTAGGTAGGTATGACCTACTGATTTATCACAGTGAATCTGTCGTCGGATCCATGATTATGATGATTATAATGATAATGTGAACTAAGTGTGTTCACAGGCGACTTGGTTAGTTCACTTGATTTTATGCAGGTGTGTCCTGTTGATTTATCACAGTGAATCGGTCGTCGGATCCATGTTAGGCGACTTGGTTAGTTCACTTGATTTTAGGTAGGTATGACCTACTGATTTATCACAGTGAATCTGTCGTCGGATCCATGATGATGATGATTATAATGATAATGTGAACTAAGTGTGTTCACAGGCGACTTGGTTAGTTCACTTGATTTTAGGTAGGTATGACCTACTGATTTATCACAGTGAATCGGTCGTCGGATCCATGATGATAATGATGATAATGATAATGTGAACTAAGTGTGTTCATAGGCGACTCGGTTAGTTCACTTGATTTTAGGTAGTCGTGTCCTACTGATTTATCACAGTGAATCGGTCGTCAGACAGATGTTAACCCAGTGAACTAAATGTGTTCACAGGGCCATGTTATGCGACTTAGTGAGTTCGCTGGATTTTTGTAAATGATAAATGATAATTGATAAATGATAATTGATAATTGATAAATGATAATTGATAAATGATAAATGATAATTGATAAATGATAATTGATAAATGATAATTGATAAATGATAATTGATAATTGATAAATGATAATGGATAAATGATAATTGATAAATGATAATTGATAAATGATAATTGATAAATGATAATTGATAAATGATAAATGATAATTGATAATTGATAAATTATAAATGATAATTGATAAATGATAATTGATAAATGATAATTGATAAATGATAATTGATAAATGATAATTGATAAATGATAAATGATGTTTATTTTGCAAGTAGGTTTTTACAAACACTTTTACAACTTAAAATTAATTAATAATGGTGAGCAATGAATTAAAACAGGTTATTGTAGTAGTTGGTTATTCCCTATCAATGTTACGGGATATCTTTTCTTTTAATGGAGCCCGTGAGTTGCTCGCTGGATGCGTAAGGGGCGATGTATATTTTCTCACTGGATTATTGGGTGAGCTGCATACATTCGTCGGATTTGAGCAAACTGTATTTGCTTACTGGTTAATGACTCTTACAACGTTTAGATGAAGCGTAGTAATTATATTGAATTCGAATGATTTTAATTAAATAAATAAGAGACAGATTATGTCGATGAACACATTTCAGAACACATTGACACATGAACACATTTCAGAAATCAATAGGCGTAGTTGTTGAGGAACTTGACTGCTAAGCTGTATTTTTATGTAGTAGAAGTACTAGCGGACGTCACAGTCTCGAGTACGGGGATAAAATATAGCTTATGTTGCTCGCTGGTAATGTAGCTATCCTTTGCTGAAAGAAAAATGTCCAGTAGTTTTTAAGTTTATTCGTTACATACAAAGATACAGATCTTTCCTCTTTAATAATCTTGGTATAGACTGACGTCTGACAATTAATGACATTGACGGATAAAATCAAAAAGCAAAGCAAATTCACTTTCTAAAGAAAAGTTCGTACTCAATTCGAAGTCTAGTCATAATAATTATTATTAGTTTTCTCGTTATTTTCTTTCTAATTTTTGGTATTTGATAGAATATAATTATATTAGTTAATTTTATCTGTATATGTGTATTAGTATCAATATACCTAAGTATTAATATTCTCGTTACCAAAAAGTTAGGGTACAATGTTTTCTTATTTAACCCAAAGGTTAACTGGTAGAGAATGCCTTGTGGCATTAAGTCCGCCTATGTACTACTACATATTTCATAAGTCTTCTTATTCACTTTAAATCACTAAAGTGAAAAGCATGCACTACAAAATTATAAAACCACCATTACCAGTACCACTATTGTACATGAAGTTTAAATTATACAACATTTTTGGAATGCCCTCTGGGCAAGTAAATGTTGTGTTGCTAACAACCTGGAAATGCTAGCAAACAAATGACATTTGTATGTTTCACATTGTTGGATTGCTCACTTATTGATTGATTAATTAATTTATATTGATATTTTAGTTCAATTTCTTATTTGTTTGTTTGACCAAGACCAGCGTCTTATTTTACTTGATTTGGTAAATAGTATTGTGTATATGTCTTTGATTTATAATAATGTTTTTATGCCTATTACCCAAAATATGGATATTTCTGTCGTAGAGAATTAAATTAATTAAAATTAATGATAATTAAACTTATTGTGATCGATCATTCACATGACATCGTTTTTATGCGAGTGTGAATGGATTACTTCTCAAATGATGTACAATGTTTCAGTGAGCTGTGACGATGTCGTCTGATGTTGAGCTTGGTACCCCGTCTGGTACACCTCTGAGGCGCCGGCGTAAGTCCATGAAAATGAAGGCTCAGGCAGAAAAGCCCATTGATATCTACATAGTTCGAGTGAAAAGGCTTGCCTTAGTGAAGAAAGTTACGGACGTCCGTTGGAAGGGATGTTACATCGTACTTTACCTGGTGATGAAAGTATTCGTGGATATTTTATGATAAATTAATTAGGATTATTAAATAGATGTTAAATTACCGGTAGCTGTTGGCTGGCTGACTGACTGTTCGATTAGGAATAGGCCGCGGACTCGGAATAGTTCGGTACCCGAAGATCTACTTAACTTTCTTGCATCTCAGAGACCTCAACCGCAGTTTAATAATAAATTACGTGAACATACGACTCAAAACCACGGTTAAGGTCTTTGAGAAAATAGTTTATGACTTCGGTCATCGGTGTTCCAACTAAGATTGTGTCTGACCGTGACACAAGCTTTACGTTGAAAGACTAAACCTTTTGTAATACACATGGTATTAGAACATATTTTAAACGCAGTAGCTTGTCTCAGAGTTAATGGTCAGGCAGAGAGATTTAACCAAACCATCTTAAAATTCATGATCATCTAACCTATATAAAGGCTACTGAGACAAGTGTCTGGGAAACATACAATAGGGCATTAACAATTAACACTGTTTGTAATCATAATCATTTATTTGTAATGTTAAGAATAAAAATTATTTATTTGCTTAAAATACAGGTGTTACCAGATGTTTTAAGGTGGTGGTTTATGCATAAACCATATTTTGCCTTTTTAGGGCATGCAAAAATAATTTTACATTATTGTATAATGCGTTTCTATGTGAAATTTAACATGTACTTATTAAGTTTACAGTAAAATAATTATTAATAATAATTAATATAAAATAATTGGTAAAGTAAAATAATTATTGGTACATATTAGTCTCAAAATAAGTTGAGCGTAATACATAGTCAAACAATACAATTCTTTAATATTTGTCTTTATACGTTAATTTTTATCATTCATTATTTTAACAAAATGTTCAATATTGTTACCATAATTTAGATTTTAGAATATATTAATTATTAACATTATTTATAAATTCATTAGTAGAATTAAATCGTTAACTTCAAACTCTTTATAGTTCTTTGGTATTTTAAATTATAAATTAGTCCACACATTAAAAGAGTTCGTTCTTTACTTATATTGTCACTTACGGGATATCTTCCGTGATTGTTCATTGTTTTGAGCTCCCTAGTTTAGTTTAAAACCGTGAAAGCTTAAAATAGAGTTCGTTCTTTATATAGAAGTCCTGTTAATGCCTCAACACAGAAAACTGTGGCAGAGGCTATGTTTGGGATAAATAAATACACGAGATAAATTACACGAGATTTTGTCCAATAAGCTTAGCGCCGATAAGTCTATGTACTAATTTAGAGTTGCCATAAGTCGAAAAACTTAATTTTGATATGATAAGAAAAGTACAAAGCCTCTGTCGAAGTTTGCGGGTCCATACAAGATCACTGAAGTTGCAGCTGATTAAATCCGACCATGGATACATTTTGGAACTGCATAGCTCCGATGTCCAGTAGCTTTGAGAATGCTGGCAAAAGTAACTGAGTAACGCTAACTTAAAATATTTCCTCTTACTGTCTATTTTATTGCAAAACATTTTCTTTAAATGTACAGGGTCAGAAGCTCTAGTTAAATATGTTGTCAAGTTTTAAAAATGTATATATACCTATTTGTAATGTATAGAAATGTTTTTTTTTTTTTTTTTTTGTTTTTCTCTCTTTATTTTTAACGCTTAAGAATGTCATGATTTTATTTCTATGATTGTTGTGTGTGCCAGGAGGCCACACAGTGTCGGATGGCCGAATGTCATGATTTTCAAATATGTATTAAATAATAAGATCTGCTGTGATCTATTTAAACTAATATTATGTAGGGTTTTAAAGATTTTAATAATTCGTTTTATATTTGAGAAATGACAACACTGCCTAACCGTCAATGTTGTAGCGGGAAGGGGTAGTTTAAAAAACATGACACTCGGCCGAGAGAGCGCGGTTCATTGGGAGAAATTGTGGTGTTAAGACTAATAGTCGAATCTGTGTCTGATAACTGATAAGTGTTGTAATTATTGCATTTTGTATAAAACGTGAAATAATGTAGAAGTGCCCATCCAGGCCTATGTGGACTGAAATACTTGGATTTGAATATACTCAAGAGTTGATTGGAGCTACAGTTGTTTTTATTACAGAACAAAGAAACAAACTAAATTAGCATTTAATGGATGCACGCAGGTCACATTATTACGCCACAATCAGGCGCGGATACAGGATTTCTTTTAAGCGAGTGGCAATTTTTGGAAAATTCATAAAGAAATTGATAAACTTTTTATAATAAATGGGCGTTACTTCACAGAAATCCATGATATGCAAAATACAAAGGGGCCGCCAGCTTTTGGGTTGGGCGCCATAGCGAGAAATTCTTACGACACCTTGCCTTGGACAGGTTAGAATGGTTTCGAACGTTCATAATTAAGGGAGTTATATGGTCGAATTTTAAATAAATTCAAGAAAAAGAGTCTGTAGCGCGAGCGAAGCGAGCTTGAAAATTTGAACACTTTTCTTACCGACCTACTAGAGTTGGGCTTCCTAAAGACAAAGTAAAGATTCGTGAAAAACCAAGCTTTAAGAGCGAGCGTAGCGGGCTCGAAATTTTTTACAACATTGCCTCAGGTAATTATGCTATAATTGAATTTATATACGTATATATAAGGCCTCAGGGCAAGAGGCTCCTAATTTATTTTAGGCTCTGTCTATTGTATAGATCGATCATGCAAAAATCCAATAGGAGTGCAAATCCAGAGGTAGAAAAAAGGAGCCTTTTGGAAAAATGTTTTTTCGCAGGGTTAAACAATATCATAATTTAAGTGATTCCATTTTACGCTACAATTTATTACGTATAATACCATTGTATGGCATCAGTTAGGAAATGCTATAACTTTTAAAAATCCTAAGCTTCTAGGGGCAGCTGCCTCCTCCAGGCGACGCCCATGACAAGATATTATTATACAACTAGAATATTTGGGTAATTGGTCCGGTTCAGGGGGGAGCAACCACCGCCCCCCCCCCCCTCCTGTATCCGCTCCTGGCCACAATATGAATTGGTCGAATTTGAAGTTATTCAAAAACGAAAAAAAAAATAATTCCAAAGGCAATAAAAAAAAAGTTTTCAACTTTCTTTTCCACTCCTCTAGGAACTCAATAACAAAAGTCCCATGAAAATCCGACCACTAATAAACTTAATTCCACCTTTTGAGTCTATTTTGTCAAATAGGCGAGACGACAAAAAAAATCGGACTAATTAAGTCCGTCAGTTAAAACTCCCGCTTTTAAAACTCTCATTACGTCACGCCTTGGTATAATTTTTTGCTAGTTCTGACGTCACGAGTCCCCCCCCCCCCCCCAATCCCGAGTTTTGATGCCTTTATCTTTGTCAATATTCGTTGATTTACAAAAACAAAAAATACGTGTTCATTAATTTCCAATACCCTAACTGACAGACTAAATAGATTTGCAATTGTTGGATACTGTCGTCATGCCTATTACAAGTAGGTAGGTAGGACGAGTCTCGAATAATGTAGGTACAAATTCACAAAATACCTATAAAAGACATCAGGAAGTTGTCATTGTAATTTCAACCGTACGCCGAGGGCATAAAGTACCTACTTCTTTATTTTGTAGAAGTTGTGGAAGGCCAATGACTCACTATGACACTGTCTAGAACAATTCGAGTAAGTGGAGCTTTCTCGAAGGATCGGTCGCCATATAAATAGACGACAAGTTTGCGGGGCAGTCAGTCTCGGGGCCGAGTGCGCTGGGGAGGCGCACCCCAGTCGAAGCACCATCGCAGTCGCGGGGTTATGGCTCCGACTTTCGGGCGGAGCCGCGACCCCAGCGACGTCGCCGCAGTACAGACGAGGCCGAGGAGGAGGCGAAATCGGGCGGGTCGAGGCAGGGCTCGGGGGGGCACGTCATCGCCGGGTCGCCTACCTTTGCGGAGGCTACCCGCCGCACGCCCCCCCCTCACCAATACCGACGCCGACGACATCAGGGACGCAGCATGGGGTGAGTGTTGACATCACTGTCTCTCCTTCACAGCTTGCGGTCCCCCGAGACACGACCGCCGCGCAGCCCAAGCCAAAGCCGCAGAAGCGGCTGAGGTATCCTCCGCTGACGGTGGAAAAGCTGCCAGGATGGGCCAATCACTTCAGGGCCCTCAAAGAAAAACTGGGTCACCCCCCCAGTGCCCAACCATTTGGCACTGGAATTCGGTTCACTCCAGAGAGTGAACTCGAATATAGGGTGGTCCAGAGCTATTTGATTGGCCTGGAGAAGGAGGATGGCACTTCTTGGTACGCCTACTCGTTGCCAGCGGAGCGAAGCTGCAAGGTGGCCATCAGGGGGCTGCCTGTTGACACCACTCCACAGGAGATCGAGGAGGAGCTCCGCGCGATGGGACAAAAGCCGGAATACGTTCGCCATATCAAGGCGAGCCAGGGACGTCCCGGCTGTGTGTTCCACGCCGTACTCAGTAGGACGCCTGAAGTACGCAGCATCTTCGGCACCTCCGTGTTCCTAAACATGCGGGGTGTCAGGATTGAAGCCTGGCGGGGCAAGCGTGGGCCCGCCCAGTGCCACCGGTGCCAGAAATGGAGGCACTCGTCGCACCACTGCCACCGACCGCTCGCCTGTGTCCGCTGCGGAGAGGGGCACTCAGCGCGGGACTGCCCCCGCCCACGTGACGCACCAGCTACGTGCGCCAACTGTGGGGGTGAGCATCCCGCCTATAACATTAAGTGCCCTTCTTTCCAAGCAGAGATAAGGGCCAACAGGCGAGCGGGCACAGCCGCCGCCATTACCGCCTCACGACGACCGGCAACGGTCCCCGAGGGGCCTACAGACGTGGCCACCACTGAGGCCCAAGGTGAGTCGCTGATGGCGGCGGCCAACTGGCCCACCAACAGGGGAGAAGCTCCCCCCTCGAAGCGGCGGAGGGGAAAGAAGAGGAAGCGGGGCGGCAAGGGTAAGGTACCCGCGCCCCCCACCGCACCTGAGGGAGAACAACCGAGCGACCGGCCTCCGACCCTGGAGCGGGCTGTGACCCCGGCTGCGGCTCCAACGCAGCCCGAGGTTAGAAAGACCGTTGGGCCGACAGCTGGCGCCGGCATGGCGCGGCCCCCGACCCAACCACGAGTAGAATCCCGTGCCAGTAGAGGCACCACCAGCGCCGGCCCAGCCGCCGGCTCAGAAGCCGAGAAGAAGGAATTCACAGCCCGCGCCATCCAGCTGCTGATGGACCTGATCAGGGCCATCAGACAGGGCCGCGACGTGGAACTGGTCGTCCTTGACGGCCTAGCTGCGTTACTCTCCTTGTATAGTGGATAGACCGTCAAGGATGACCCAGGAGCGTCCGCGACCGGCAACGCATGGTCGCCCCCCCTCCGCCGCCTTCATCACCGGATTTGACCCAAATAAGCTGTTCCTCGTTACACACAGCTTACCTGCACAATATGACTCCACACACATCACTCACACCCAGCTGTGCGACCTGTTCTAAATTAATATAGGCAGGGCGCGCAGCTATAACCACACATGCATTCTCTACACTCACATAGACTCACGCGTGGACGCGGCTCTCGAGCCCGCGGTAAACGCACACATGGGTGTTAGACATACAATACCGCCCACACACACACGTCGTTTCTGCACTGTGCCACTGCCGGCTAGCTCTGGTTAGTGGGGCGGGCGGGAATCACACATCCACTGTAGGTGCGCTGTAAGTCGGTGCCTCTGTCGCTGGTTGTCTCCCGCTGGGCTTCCCTCGGGTAACCGGGGGTCTCACCCGGCGGAGACGGACCGCCGGGGCACTGTGAAGAAAGCAGCGCTGTGCAACAGCGCTGTGGCGCGCCTACAGTCCACAGCATCGCAGCCACACACATGGGCGCATGTTAACATGCGTCCAATAAACCATTGGACAGTAGTCCAACCTAAGGACGGGTCCGTTTTTACGGACCGAGGTATGGCCTCCGCGGTCAGGGGGCATAGCCCCGATACCGCCTACCGCGCCCCCTTGCGGGGCGCTGTGAATACTCCACCGGGCAGTCAGTCTGATTTTGACTACGGAACGAAGCGAATCGAAGTAAACTAGAAGTGCGATATCTAAGCGTATAGTCAGTCGTATATCAGTAGTGTACTTGTGATTAAGTGTTTTGTGATTATTAAAGTTATTTGTGGTTTAATCGGTAGTTATTAATTTATCCCCTACCCCAGCTCGTAACAGTATATTTTGTCTAATTGCACTCGGCTGATAACATAATCAGGAAGTTGTGTTACCTTGGCCACCCATCCTTCAGTCCCGTATCCTCACAGGCAGTCCCCTCGCCACCACACTGCTCGCTATCATGACGTAGTTAGTGGACCCTCGCGCGCGACACACCGCGCGAAGCAAGTCCCGCTCCGGCGGGACGTGGGCTTTCTGTTCTGATGTTGTTGTGTCTGAAATGATGGGAATATGGGTTAGCTATTGATGGGAATAAGGGTAAGCTATACAGTGTGTAAACAGACACTTCCCAAAACCGTCAACGAAGCATTCTGTACATCAAACTAAGTAACTTTACGCTAAAATTATTGCTGGGAAAAGACTTTTTTTGTTGAGGTGAAAAATCATGTTTTGTGGTAGAACTCAATGTAACGAACTCAAAACAGTGTGCTGATGGACGCATTAATTAGTAAACGGGTTATGGAGGTATTTAAAGCTAAGTTCAACTACTAATTGAAAAAAATACTAGTGAAAAAGTAAGAGCTTTGACCTCCAATATCTCCGTAACTAGTAGGTTCCCAGGTATGATCTAAACAAAAAAATGATTGCAATGACGGGGAGATCAAGTGCCTTTCGGCTTCGTAAGTCTATTTACACCCTTTATAAAGGCAGACAGCACCGGCTAGTTGGTCAGAGATGATGAAGACGGTCGTTTGAAGTAGCCTGTTTCGAGCGGTTTACACTGCAGGAGAGCGTATGGCTTGGAATCGTGTCAATAGGGACTACCGTTTTAGAGCTCACCAGATGGCGCCACTGTCGAGTAAGGTCCTGTCAATAATTCTATTTTATACTTAAAAGTACCAATAATTTCATAAAAAGTTTATCTTATTACATATAACAACATACAGTCAACTTCAGATACATATTGACAATATTTTCCCTAAAATTAGCAAGCATGAAACATTTAAAAAACATTATTCAAGTACAAAAAAAATAAGATCCCAACTTGCTACAATCTTCAAGTCATATTTAACAGAAATGGCTCAATCTTGACCACAGTCGTGAAATTTTAAAAAAAAAAACGTGATAAAAAAGTGGGGAACGAGCGAACTCTATGATATCTGACAAGTTGGAGTCGCGCCACAGCACGAATTTTAAGTCGTTCGTGGTGCGAATTCCGACTCATCATATTGAGACCTTCCTCAAGGAAGAGTTTTGGCCGAAGGGTGTCATGTATCAGCAATTCCGCGGAAGGCTACGCGACACCACGCAGCGTTACATGACGCCGTCTCTTCATGTTCAATAGATTAATGAGGTTTTTGTGTTTTTTATAAATATTTATTTATTTAACGGTTTATGTACACACTAAATACAGAAAAGAAGAAAGGAATGGAAAAATAGGTACAAAGGTGATGCTTATTTCTAAAGAAATCTCTTCCAGCATACCTGCGAAAGGAGAGAAGATACAAAGAGATGTAGACATAGTGTGTAAAAAATGAGAAAATAGAATACATAAAAACTTAAAGCAAATATAGAATTTAAATATAACATACAATACAAGAATATACGTACATATACAAGACAAAATATATAACACAAATATATAAACTACAAAATAATATATATTAATAAATACTTATGCAAATATGTATGTCTGTAAGGTACATATATGATATGGGTCTTTTGTTACCAGAATTAAATGATATATTATTATTATTTCTGAAGACCTTACTCTACACGAACACCTCTAGTGGTGAATTCATGCGAGATAGCCCCCATTCTCAGGAATGAGGGAACGACAAAAAAAAAAGAAATAGAAGGTGGGAGAGACACCGACGTTAAAATGGTTACCACGTGTTCAGTACATTCACCTTGGATTACACCCTGTTTTTAGAGTTGTGGACGTACATATGAAGATATGTCGAGGCTGAAGTTGAGGTTAGCAGGCAAACCCACTGGTGTCGATTCTGTTGTGCACAAACTAAACTTAATTTAGGCTGTAGCTATCTTTTACTAAAAGGCAGTGCGAGAAAAGGACGGCTATAGCTATGAACTAAGTTAGAGATGTCAAACTACTTTATGCCTTGCGCTTCACCGTGTTTTTAGTCGACATGTTTTTACGTGCACCCTTCATTTGTATGGAAATATTAGTTCCCACTAAATTTGACGGCTCTAAATTACGTCCGTCTCTTTCTCGTTTTATTTGAGAGAAAAAGATAGCAATAGCCTAAATTCAGTTTAGTTTGTGCACAACAGAATCGACACCAGTGTCAATCTGCAGACTGGCTTTACTTTTTATCTGACTTCAAAAAGGAGGAGGTTTCTAAATTCGACCATATATATTTTTTTATTATAGAAAATTCAGTAATTGTGTTTGTAAATGAGTAAATTATGTTTATTTTGTAAAGAAATGTTTCTTTACACGTCAACATAAATATATTTTTGGTCATGGGGTCAGTGTTTCGCACTTGGTTATACTTTGAGAAGAAACCGCCGAAACAAACTCAGAGGTCCAGATATAATCTTGGTCAAGTCACATGAGGATTATTTAGATTCGTGTCTGAGATGGTCTTTTGCGTTCCGAGGCACGGGGCAAACTCTGTATGTAGAATTTCCTGAATTGCCGAAAACAAAAGTCGATATACAGGGTTAGTTTTCAATGACCGGCCAAATATTCAGAGATGGTTTAGAATCGATAATATTTTCGATATAATGAAAAAAAAAATAACATTGAAAAAAAAATGCATTCCGGTCCACCACTAAAAATTGAAAGTGTGGATATTGCAACAGCACAATTCAGTTCAACAAACTAGATCGGTAGCAGTTAGCACACAAATTTGGCGGTGCATGCACGCACACAAGTGCATTGATTCTGTTATATATGTGTGCGTGCGGCACACACCCGCCATGTTATTTTGTGAATACACGTCAGTACGCTAACAGCAAGCAGTGGTTTCACTTGTCCCCATCCCACGTATCTATCAGATTCCCACTAGGTTTATGATTTGGTAAATTTTCAAATGAATGCTATTATTTTATTTTAAATTTGTCGACAGTCATAATATTTAAGATGCACTTTTGGTTTGATATCTAGAACTTAATTTTAAATTTTGGCTGGTCATTGAAAACGAACCCTGTATTATGTGCTAAGAGTACAAGACAGTTCTCACCTAAAACCCCATTGCTCCACTTGGCCTTGCCCACGCTGTGCCAGGGCAGGCGCGCGTCAGACGGCACGTACAGGGACACCAGTGTACTGACCACTTTGTCCACCTCCAGGTCCGTCACCTCCCAAAGCATTCCCACTACCATCGGACTGGGAACAGTGAGAACAGTGTTAAGTAGAGATACGTTTTTGTCACCGATTAGTAAAAAAATCATGATACAATGAAGAATTCGCTTTATTGGCATTAAACTTCGTATCCACTAGGCAACATTTGGCGCACGACATGTTGCACAACATGTTGTTCAACGTATTGGAACTTTTGTTTAGCAATTTTGTTCGTCTATATCATGTTGCGTGTCGCGCGATGTTGTGCAACGCTGCCGAAGATGTTGAGCGTCAAGTGTTGCACGTCAATTGTTGTCTAGTGGATACGAGGCTATAATATTGTTGAAATATAAGGGAAAAGACACTGAAAACTGAATTACAATTGGGTTACAATGGCTACATCCATTTATATTAGAAATAAATACTGCTCGAAAATTTTGTGTATAAAATATTATGTAGTAATAAGTTTCTTTAAATATCTATGGAATAGAGATATAATAATAGGATCGATTTGATTTCAATAAAAAGGTGTGAAAAAGTTGAAACTTGGTCAAAGTTTTAACTTTTTTTCAATATCTCCGTAACTAGAAAGAAGTTCCTAGGTATGTACGGAATGAGGAACAAAAACTAATCACATAGCGGGATAAGTGGTTTTCGGCTCCGTTATGGATGTTTTTACATCCGTCATTTATTGTCTGTTAATAGTAGATTGTATCATAAGGGAGCAAAATTATATTTTTACGGCGAGGGCGCTTTCAGAGCGAAGAGAGGGATTCTAGACTACTCTAGAATCCCTCTCTTCGCTCTGAAAGCGCCCAAAAAAAATAAAAAAATAAAAAAAATTTGCAAAAATATATTTGACCCTTGGTACGCTCAGGATTGTAGAATCCTGAGCGTACCAAGGGTCAAATATATTTTTCATCCCATCTATTCGAAAAGGACGACTTGGTTCGCCTTTAAGTGCACCCAAAGGTGGTGTTTTCTATTCCTTTAAGCGGGCAGTAATGAGTTTTTAATCCTCTTTATAGATGTTTTAAATACAAAAAGTGCGCCGCAAAGATAATTGCGGCGCACTTTTTGAATTTGGTACATCTTAGTGTTCAGCGCCGAAAGAAATCGAACGCAAATATTGTTTGAATAAAGACTGGCTGGTACGACGGCCCAGTCGCGCCACCGCCGCGCCGCCGCGCCGGCCGCCGCGCTGACTGAATAAAAAAAAGAAATCAGACCTAGGACCGCGTTTTCGTCAATTTTCATGAATTGTTAGAAATTCATGGTTTTGTTTTGAAAACTGAGTTCTTCAAGTGACAGTGAATAAAAAACACAATAAAGTGAAAAATAACTTTAGATCTTCAGAAGTCGGTGACCTTTGTTTGATTCATTTAGTTTTTTTTTGTCACCGACTTCTGAAGCTAAAGTTATTTTTAACGTGTTTGTGTTTTGTGAAGTCGGTTTTATTTTTTGCAAAAAAGTTTTTTTATTTTTCCATTTTTAGTTGTAATATCCTATCCAAATATTAGATATGCATTTATTTTACATGTTGAAATTAGACCACACGACTGAAGTAAAAATGTTCATAAAATGAAAACTACTGGGCCAAACTATGTTACATTTTTATAGGACCAAATGGCAACTATTCCGCATCAAACTAAAGAATAATCACGTCAATCGGCTCATAAATATCAGCGTAATCGGTGTAAATACATAAAAAAACAGTCGAATTACCTCCTCCTTTTTGAAGTCGGTTAAAATCATAATTTTAACCAAAGCCACCAAAAACCACTATGAGAAAATAAAAGGCGCCTCAGGCGCCTTTTATTTTCTCATAGTGGGTGATGAAAAGTAGAGTGTATCACTCGGGCGCAAAATATATTTTTGGCTCGGGCGACGTACTTTGAATCCCTCGCTACGTTCAGGATTCTATTAAAGAATCCCTCGCTACGCTCGGGATTCTACTCTAGAATCCCTCACTTCGCTCTGGATTCAAAAAAGCGCCCTCGCCGTAAAAATATTATTTTGCTCCCTTATGATACAATCTACTATTATTGCGCCCGAGTGATACAATCTACTTTTCATCACCCACTATGAGAAAATAAAAGGCGCCACAAATTTTATTCACTGTCACTTGAAGAACTCATTTTTCAAAACAAAACCATGAATTTCTAACAATCCGTGAAATTTGACGAAAACGCGGACTGTAGTTCGCGCGTTTTTAATTTTATTTCTTTTTTTTTATTCAGCCGGCGCGGCGGCGCGACTATAGGCCGTGGTAACAGCCAGTCTTTATTCAAACAATATTTGCGTTCGATTTCTTTGGCACCGAACACTAAGATGTTCCAAATTCAAAAAGTGCGCGGCAAAGATAATTACGGCGCACTTATAAAGAGCATTGAAAACTCATAACTGCCCGCTAAATGTGTCTTCGTGAAATTCAAAAAGTGCGCGGCAAAGATAATTACGGCGCACTTATAAAGAGCATTGAAAACTCATAACTGCCCGCTAAATGTGTCTTCGTGAAATTCAAAAAGTGCGCGGCAGAGATAATTGCGGCGCACTTATAAAGAGGATTTAAAACTCATTACTGCCCGCTAAATGTTTCTTATACGTGAAATTCAAAAAGTGCGCGGCAAAGATAATTGCGGCGAACTTATAAAGAAGATTAAAAACTCATTACTGCCAGCTAAAAGTTTCTTATAGAAAACACCACCTTTGGGAGCACTTAAAGGCGAATCAAGTCGTTCTTTTCGAATAGATGGGATGAAAAAGAACCTCCTCCGCCCTGCACGCCGCGCCGCCAGCTGTCACCGTGCCCGCAGTACTCACCAGCCCGCTATGTGCAGATGATGGTGTGCGGCGGCGGGCGGAGCCCGGGGCGCTGACGTGGTGAGTCTCACGGAGCCGCAGCCCGACAGCACGCACACAGCGGAGCCCCGCGCGCCCTCCACGCCGCCAGCTGTCACCGTGCCCGCAGTACTCACCAGCCCGCTATGTGCAGATGATGGTGTGCGGCGGCGGGCGGAGCCCGGGGCGCTGACGTGGTGAGTCTCACGGAGCCGCAGCCCGACAGCACGCACACAGCGGAGCCCCGCGCGCCCTCCACGCCGCCAGCTGTCACCGTGCCCGCAGTACTCACCAGCCCGCTATGTGCAGATGATGGTGTGCGGCGGCGGGCGGAGCCCGGGGCGCTGACGTGGTGAGTCTCACGGAGCCGCAGCCCGACAGCACGCACACAGCGGAGCCCCGCGCGCCCTGCACGCCGCCAGCTGTCACCGTGCCCGCAGTACTCACCAGCCCGCTATGTGCAGATGATGGTGTGCGGCGGCGGGCGGAGCCCGGGGCGCTGACGTGGTGAGTCTCACGGAGCCGCAGCCCGACAGCAGGCACACAGCGGAGCCCCGCGCGCCCTCCACGCCGCCAGCTGTCACCGTGCCCGCAGTACTCACCAGCCCGCTATGTGCAGATGATGGTGTGCGGCGGCGGGCGGAGCCCGGGGCGCTGACGTGGTGAGTCTCACGGAGCCGCAGCCCGACAGCACGCACACAGCGGAGCCCCGCGCGCCCTCCACGCCGCCAGCTGTCACCGTGCCCGCAGTACTCACCAGCCCGCTATGTGCAGATGATGGTGTGCGGCGGCGGGCGGAGCCCGGGGCGCTGACGTGGTGAGTCTCACGGAGCCGCAGCCCGACAGCACGCACACAGCGGAGCCCCGCGCGCCCTGCACGCCGCCAGCTGTCACCGTGCCCGCAGTACTCACCAGCCCGCTATGTGCAGATGATGGTGTGCGGCGGCGGGCGGAGCCCGGGGCGCTGACGTGGTGAGTCTCACGGAGCCGCAGCCCGACAGCAGGCACACAGCGGAGCCCCGCGCGCCCTCCACGCCGCCAGCTGTCACCGTGCCCGCAGTACTCACCAGCCCGCTATGTGCAGATGATGGTGTGCGGCGGCGGGCGGAGCCCGGGGCGCTGACGTGGTGAGTCTCACGGAGCCGCAGCCCGACAGCACGCACACAGCGGAGCCCCGCGCGCCCTCCACGCCGCCAGCTGTCACCGTGCCCGCAGTACTCACCAGCCCGCTATGTGCAGATGATGGTGTGCGGCGGCGGGCGGAGCCCGGGGCGCTGACGTGGTGAGTCTCACGGAGCCGCAGCCCGACAGCACGCACACAGCGGAGCCCCGCGCGCCCTCCACGCCGCCAGCTGTCACCGTGCCCGCAGTACTCACCAGCCCGCTATGTGCAGATGATGGTGTGCGGCGGCGGGCGGAGCCCGGGGCGCTGACGTGGTGAGTCTCACGGAGCCGCAGCCCGACAGCACGCACACAGCGGAGCCCCGCGCGCCCTCCACGCCCGCGCCGCCGCCTCCACCCGCGGCTAGCTGGCAGCCGTCACCGTGCCCACAGTACCTGAGATGTTATGTGTTGATGTTGTAAGGACTAGGTTAAAGTCGAAAAAGGTATGCACCAGAGTGCTTAGTGCGAGTTTCATACTAAAATTCGAGTAATGTGTCGATCGCGTAAACCGAGTTTACGTTAACATTTACGTCGTCGGTAATGACAATAGAGTTCCTCTATGAAAGTGAGGTCCGTTTGGAGCACATCGCTAACGTTTGCATGTTTATCGCAAGAGCAAGTTACAATTTTGACAGTTTTGACAGCTCGAATACGAAACGCGAGCGTGAAAAGTTGCCACTTAAGATTGTGGTGAGAGCATCGTGAGAGTGATAAAATAACAAAGTAATTTAATTTCATATTGTGAATGAAACTTACCATGGATTCACGTATTATTTCTTTTGGAGAATGTTTGAGACCGCAAAAGCACAAGATAAGCGTAATTTAACGCTACAAAAACGTAAACACGGTTACGTAATAGTTATTTATGCAACTGTTGTATAATGAGGGGTATTAAAACACGAATGTGGGTTTATCACACGAGGCGAAGCCGAGTGTGATAATAGTATCACATGAGTGTTTTAATACCTAATTATGTACAGTTGCATACAAGACTTTATCTACATCCATGATATGAATCCTCCATAAAAGGTTCTGAAACCATAGGGTGTTGCAGTGTTCTAAGAAGTCTATGTAAATTCATGAAAAGTTTAATTGCTTGTATTTACTACAAACAAACCGTGTATAGGTAGTAATATAATTATTTACATTTTGTATTGCTCAATTATCAAAATTCACAAAGCTTGTATCACTCATTTTTGTAAACAACAAAGTACATAATGCAATACTAATATCCAAATGTCGAACAAAAATGGCGGGATACGACGTGAATTCGAATTAACCTATAAGTTTTTTTTTTAATTACGGCGCTGTGGTAGAGAATCGCACGTGCTAGACGTTCGATTCACTACCACATTCGATGTTCTTTTTTTAAAACGAGTTGCATAATGAAATTCAGTACAACATTATAACACCCGTTTGGGTGTTATAATGGTTATTAAGACACTGGCTGTTTTAATGTTGGCCATAAGCTAACTGTTTCAGATACCTTTATAGAGGATTTATAGCATGGGTGTAGATAAACAAAGATAGAGTACTCCACCACAAACCACTCGGGCATTATTAGATCATTTGCTTAGATCTCCATGCCTAAAAAGATCCACCTTGTTGCTGTTAGGAAGATGTCCGGGGGCCTCTTCTAGTGCATTTGTTTGTCCTTTCCCAGGAAGATCCCGTTGAATATGACTTGGTACCATCTCGATCTCTTCCTGGTGCGCCTGCGTTGCTGTTCTGCTTCCTTGAGGTAGACAGAGGCAGCGTGCTTTTATTTGAAAGTATACCCATATTATGCTGATTATTGTTGCACAGGTTATCATACAGCCGTACAGGACATAGTGATGTTGCGCCGAAAACTAACTATTTAACCAGCTCAATTTTTCTCTTAAGACCCTTTAGTTGTTCTTCATGTGTTTCAATTTCCACGTTTGTTATGTTTGTAATTTGACTGTTGCTTCTTAATAGTTCGTTTAGGTTTATCTCTGGTACAGTACGATTCAAACTTTATGGCGGCTCGGAACATCGTACGTTGCGCTGCGCAGATCGCAATTTTTAGGTATCAGCGGGACGTAGAGGGGCGTGCCGGCGGGGCACATCCCCGCGCGCTCTCTCTCTCACCCGCACTCGCCCTTCGCGTTGTCGCTTTAGTGTGTGAGTTACGTCTGTATTCTGCACACGCGCGCGAATTTCTGCATAAGTACAGTAGAGCTCATAATAATTTGTTGTTGTTTGTTAACTGTTTTTTTTTTTGTTATTGTTTTGTTAAGTTTTTTTTGTTATTATTCCGTTCGTTGTTCGTTATTTACGTAAAGTTTTGAGACTGTTTTTGGTTGTACGAAAAGTACTTTGGTATTTATTTGTAAAATGCCTCGCGGGCGATACGTTTTACGCAGACAAGCGAGAAAAATGGTTTATAATGTCATCCAATTTCTTAACTCTTTCTTCTTTCTTTCTCAACTCTGAATCTGAAAAGGAATCAGATTCAAGTGAAGACGAAGCGATAGTTCCATGGAAGTTCCTTCCACAAGAAAACAAGTTTTTATGGAGGGTGATATTTTTCATAAAACCTATTTTATTTTTGTTTAAACCCTCTCTGGACTTGACAAACTAACAAATAAATACGTACTATACAGCACTAAAACATTCACACAAGTTTCAGTTATAAAAATAATTAAACGAGCATATATGATTTTCGACTTGACTGTACATGCGCGAACCGGTACTGGCAGCTAACTTCCGAGCCGCCATTAAGTTTGAATCGAACTGTACGTCGATCTCTTGCTCATTTCCTAAATCCATTGTGCTTTGCATATTGTAGTGCGAATTAATTAGATGTTTATCGCCGCGCATTATGCAACCTGCCGCTAAGGTGATTATGCCAGTATTTTGTAGTGTTTGTGACGTAATTCCAGCTGGACAGAAAATGCGCATAGTGCATTCCTCGCAACACGTAAACAACCAAGCCCCTTTGCTGTGTAGTTTTTTCCATTCGTTGCTGCAACTTGATACCTCAGTGCGGCAGGTTGATACTCCTCGATTGTTTATTATGTCAGCTTCGCACATTTTTGTGGCTGCTTTTATGCCGTAAATAGGTAAGTCAAGGTTACATAGAAGCAGCTGATTTGTGTTTACTTGTGTGCATGATGATAGATGTTGTTGATCCAGTGATATCATCATGTCCATTTTCAAGTTAACGGCTATGTATTGAGTTGTTGGTATAATGGAGGCTCCCTTTATGTTGCGGATTGGGATGACTTCGGTTAGTTCATATTGTTCGTCTGCTACTAACGGGATTTTCACTTCGAAAATAATGAATTCTTCGGTTAGTTTTCCTTGCACACTTGCTAGTTTATACATCTCTCGGATACACTTGAATTTGTTTGAGCAGGGTAGTGATAATCCTTTTGGTACTTGTCCCGATATGATGTTCAACTGTTTTTCGAATGCATCGGGTTTCAGCAAATGAGTGTCGACTTTGCCGTGGCGAAGATCTGTAACTAGGTTGATCAACATGTCTTGTATTCTCCGCAAGTTTGCTACCATCATGTTTGCGGCAAGTGCTGTAGCAGTAAGGAAAGTTGCTTGGTCTTGTTCGGTTTTCAGTTGTTGCAGCGAGTCTCTGAGACTTTTGTTGATGACGATGAACTGTCGGTTCATTACTTGCTCGTTCCTCTTCAGGAGGTTGTATTCCCCTTCGATTATTGAAGTATGTTGTTTGTACAGATTGAGCAAGTGGTCTCCATTGCTGTGTAGTAGTTTTATGTCGTTGTGGTATTTTTTGGCAAATTTGTTATCAAGTACACCAAAGAGAGCATTGGCAATGTTCCCAATTCCGTTTATGAATCCTCGCTTAGTGCGTCTTCCATGGTCAGATTGTAGTACTTCGTTGTAGTGTTTGAGCTCGTTTAGTTCGTGCTCGAGTTGTGTGGATATAGTCAAGTACACTATATTTAGTTTATACAAAGTCCATGTAGTTGCTGGACGTATTGTTCTACGGCAGAAATGCTTTTCCAGTAAGTCGACATGTTGTAGTACACCACCAGTCTCCCATTCATCTTGTACTATCTGTAAGTCTGCGGCTTTGTCAAAGTATACAAGACGGGTAGGGTCTAGGGTTGTTACTTTGACGAGTTGTTGCATGGACCGTGTCACGCACGTAACCATGAGTACTAGTAACGTGCTTAGGTACTTGAGGACGTTACAGCTGGAAACTCCCTTCCGTTCCTGTCTAGGGCTCACCCGACGTTGTCGTTGTGATGTTGATGAAGTCGCTTCTGGTTTTTTATTGTTTGATGGTTTCGTTGGTTTGTTTTCGGTATTATTCCCTGTTTCAATGGGTAACCGGGACAATTTTGTTACGGGTCTCTTCATTATGTTGGATTTTGTTTTGAGCGTGACGACTCGTACTAAATGATCTGGTCCAGGGTGCGTCTCTATAACTCGCCCTAATAACCATCGGGCAGGAGCCACTTGTTTTTCCTTTATAAGGACGACGTCATTCACTTCAATGTTGTGCGTTGGGGTTTGCCATTTTCCTCGTAGTTGTAACGTTTGTAGGTAGTCTTTGGACCATTTCTTCCAAAATTCCTTGTACATGTTTTCTGTCAAGCGCCATCGTAAAGTTAACTGACTGTTATCACCCTCTGACGTCATCGGAGGTGTCAGTACCGGTCCACCGACTGCAAAGTGGCCTGGTGTCAAGTAATCGATGTCGTCGAGGTCATTTGTCAGAGCGACAAGTGGCCTCGAGTTGAGGCAGGCTTCAATTTGTACTAGCAAAGTATTAAATTCTTCGTACGTAAGCTTTTGTTCACCAATAACTCGTTTAAGGTGGTGTTTCATACTCTTGACTGCAGCTTCCCACAATCCTCCCGCGGTTGGCCAAGATGGGGCGTTAAAGTGCCATTCGATACCATCCTCGGAAGTGCTGTTAATGAGGTTGTCGTTGACTAGAAGCTGCATCGCCGCCTGGCGTTCTTTGGTTAGTGCTTTTGCTGCTCCGACGAAGTTCGTTCCGTTGTCACTGTAGATATGTTTTGGCGTTCCTCGTCGTGCGCATAGCCGCTTCAGTGCTGCGATGAATGTTACAGTGCTGAGATCTGACATCAGTTCAAGGTGGGTAGCTTTTGTACATAGACAAATGAAGATTGCGATGTAGGCCTTAACTGTTTTAATGCCCCGATCTTTGTTAGCCTTTATTTCAACGTGTCCCGTGAAATCTACGCCGGTGTGTGTTAATGGCCGTGACGGTGTAACTCGAGGTGTTGCTAAGTCTGCCATTTGCTGATTACTGCGTTGCGTTTTGTAGCGATGACAGGTGACACATTTATTAAGTTGCTTCTTGATTGGTTTCATGCCGCCAAGTATCCAATATTTGTTACGAAGGTGTCCCAAAGTAAGCCTGGCACCGCCGTGGAGAGTATTTTTGTGGGCTTGGTCAATCAAGAGCTCTGATAGCTTGTGATTGTTTGGTAGAATTATCGGATGTTTTTGGGAGTTGCTTAACTTGGCATGTTCAAGTCTTCCTCCCACTCGAAGAATGCCTTGTGCGTCTAGTATAGGGCTCAAATTCAACAGTTTGCTTGTGGCCCGTACCCTATTATGTTTGTTTAGGTACGCTATTTCATCGGCAAAAGCATTGTTCTGTGCAGTTTTGACGAGCAGGTGTTGAGTCTGCACAATGTCCTCTGTAGTTAAGTGTGACATGCGGTTGGCTCTTGTTACGTCACGCGAGTTGTTTATGAATCGTATGATCCAGCTGATGATTCGGGTTGCATAAGTCATTGAGCTGTATTTTTGCAGTAGTTGCTCGATGAATGGCGCGTGTTTTGTTTGTATTGCGCAAATTTGACCTAGTTCCCTCTGCTCTTCGTTCGTTGTAAAAATTTCTTGTTTGGGTATGTTGTTGTTTTGAAGCCAAGTAGGGGCTTTCCACCTCAGTTCGTGACCTATTAAGTCTGATGGTGAGATTCTTCTGCTTGCGCAGTTCGCAGGATTAACTTCGGACTTGACATGTTTCCAGAAGTTGAATGGAGTTCTTTGAGTTATTTGTGTGACTCTATTGGCTACAAAACTCTTCCAGCGACTCACGTCCCCATGTAGTTAGCCAAGCACCACCATAGAGTCGGTCCAGCAATGTATGGTGACGAGTTGATCGAGTTTCTAACTTTTTCAATCCGGCGACCTAATAGTAATGCACCACATAACTCCAGTCGTGGCAGAGAAATAGGGTTTTTTTGTGGGGCTAATTTTGTTTTTGCTGCTACTAGCCTGATCAACTGTTGACCTTCTTTATCAGTGGACTTGCAATATATGACGCATCCGTAAGCTCTCTCAGATGCATAACAGAAGCCATGAAGTTCGAAGGGCTGTTGGGTGTTGCCGACCCAGCGTGGTATGGTTATGTCGCGGGCGTAATAGCTTAGTCAGCGAATGTAAATAAATCTGTGAATTTACCAACTGCTAGTTCAGGTAAAAACTAAAACAATAAATATCATGTGGCGATGCTCGTACAATAATATTCAAAACTGTAACACAAACTTTCGTAAACACAAACAAAACTAATGACCATTGACCACAGATAAGTAATGTCGTCTAACTTCGTTCTATAACCACCACTAATTGAATAGGCAGTCGCTTCTATTATGAACACAAAATACGAATGTCAATTTATTTTGGCTGGTTATTAATGTACGCAACACTCGTCACGGTGAATTAACGCGAAACGAATGAATGTATTCTAGGATCTCACATTCGCAAGTTAACGATTGTCGATGCGGCACTCGCACTAAGTAGTACTGACTTATTACGCTAGATGGCGCTTACCCAGCGCCCTACAAATTTGCCTAAACGTTGACGCGCTCGATACGGTGGACGAAAAAAACAAAACTCGCACTAAGCACTCAGTACAGGTTTATCGAAGGATCAACAGTTTCTCTACAAGTATAACCATTAAATTAAACTGAATTTCTCACTTCTACTTCGAAGTTCTAAAATATATTTCTTTTATTTAAGTTTTTTTTATATTGATTAGCCTATGCTGTCCCAGTGCTGGGAAAAGGCCTCCCCCATTCCTTTCCAAATCTCTCGCTGTTTTCCCTTCTCTGGCCAAACAATCAGGAACGAGTCTAAATCGTTCCTGATTGACTGGCCGGAGAATTAAAATAGTACATGTTGATACAAGTGGAGAAAGTTTGTTATTGCATCCGAGGCGGAATTAACTCCCGAGCCGTAGGCGAGGGTGTTTTTGAGCCGAGAACTGCAATAACAAATGTCGACATGTATCAAAGACGTTTTTTAATACACTTTTGAAGAAATAAAATAAAAGAATTAAATATATTTTTGGCATGAATTATTATTAAACTATGATTTTAATACACTTAAAGTACTTACGGGATAATATCCGTGGTTTTCCATATTGATGAGCTCCCGATATTTCGACGCTGTTGCAAGCATTATGATCGCGGGAATACTGAAGAGGTATGCGGGTGAGGCGAAAATTATTATTATGAGCAGACAAATCTGTCTACCCTCTTTCTTAGTCTTTTATTACGCGCACTACTGGAACTCGATTGTAAATCGCGACAAAACGCACTCACGGTATCACTAGGTTTTTCTTGATAGTGGAGACGCATGTTATTTTTTATTAGGTTTATCACTGGATTCCACGTACTTGATAGTTTAAAACCGTCCTCACGATTGAAATTTTTGTGTTTTGAAATTTCAATAGCTTCTCTGGTTAGCCTTGGGATGTAGTATCGGTCGTTAGATAAAATTTGTGGTTTATGAAAATCAATCCAGTGATTTGGCCCTGAGTCCAGCAGATGTTCAGCTATGGCCGATTTGTGTTTCTCATTGTTTTTCACTGCTTTGATGTGTTCATTAATCCGGAATGAGATAGTTCGTTTGGTAAAACTGAAACAAAAACTGAAAAACTGTGTTCACTCCCTACAAGAAAATCGGGCGAAGTTTGCGTTCACCAAAAGACAAACTGCCCTTAGAACATCCTGGGGTTTACAAAATTGACTGCAGTTGCGGTAGCTCATACATTGGACAAACCAAACGAACTATCTCATGCCGGATTAATGAACACATCAAAGCAGTGAAAAACAATGAGAGACACAAATCGGCCATAGCTGAACATCTGCTGGACTCAGGGCCAAATCACTGGATTGATTTTCATAAACCACAAATATTAACTAACGACCGATACTACATCCCAAGGCTAACCAGAGAAGCTATTGAAATTTCAAAACACAAAAATTTCAATCGTGAGGACGGTTTTAAACTATCAAGTACGTGGAATCCAGTGATAAACCTAATAAAAATAACATGCGTCTCCACTATCAAGAAAAACCTAGTGATACCGTGAGTTTGGAAATTAATACTTGTCTTGCATTCCATTATTATAATTTTAAAGGTTATCAATTTTAATGTCAATGACCTCTGGAATATTTGTACGCCTTCGGGCATAACATAGCGCGCTTGTAATCTTTTGTAACAACTATTTTATTGTACCTGTGTTAACAAATGATTAAATGACTTATGACTTATGACTTGTGAGTGCGTTTTGTCGCGATTTACAATCCGAGTTCCAGTAGTGCGCGTAATAAAAGACTAAGAAAGAGGGTAGACAGATTTGTCTGCTCATAATAATAATTTTCGCCTCACCCGCATACCTCTTCAGTATTCCCGCGATCATAATGCTTGCAACAGCGTCGAAATATCGGGAGCTCATCAATATGGAAAACCACGGATATTATCCCGTAAGTACTTTAAGTGTAGTGAAAAACCGTGAAAGTCTTAAACAGTTATGATTTTAATTTTCTTTTTTACACGCTTTGCTTTCGCCAGGTTGAAGGAGAAGCAAAGGTATGAAGCCGCTAAACAGCCTAATATAAAAAATTGTTTTTTTTTTTTATATATTTGAATTTAGAACACAAACAAATTTTAATTAGTTTATGAAAGTAAATATTAGTTTTTAATAATCATGTTTATCTATGATATTCTATTTATAAACACAATTTGAATATTCAAAAATATTTACACCGTAAAGACGCATTATTGCTTTAGAAATTAAAATAAAATAAAATTGTTTAATCGTACCTAAGTGTCTCAATAAAAAAATACTAGGGGATTTTCTTGAGTTTATAACAGTTTCCAGATAACCTTAGTTGAGGATACACTAAACAAATGATGATGTCTGTAACAATACTCACAAGAAGACATGCGCGTCGCTGAGGTACTGTATGAAGTCCTGCGCGGAGGGGGGCTCCCCGACGTGGCCCTGCCACTGCGGGCACCAGTACTGCACGAACGACGTCATGCGGTTCTCCATGCGGTCCAGATTCTTCTCTGTAAATTGTTTGTTTAGTATGAGAAGGAGCGGAGAAAATTGTGGTGGAAAATGGATAGGAATATTATTATTATATCTGGGCAGTGGTGGCCCAGTGGTGGCGGCCCCGACTTACGAACAGTAAGTCGTGGGTTCGAACCCAGACAGGCGCATTACTTTGTGTAATTTATTTCATCATCACTGCTCTCAAAACGGTGAAGGAAAACATCGTGAGGAAACCGGCATGTCCTAGAACCAAAAAATTCGAAGACATGTGACATCTACCAATCCGCACTGGGCCCGCGTGATGGATTCCCATCTTATAGAGAGGAGGCCTGTGACCCAGCTGTGGGAACATTAATAGACTGATGATGATGATTGTCCCACTGCTGGAAAAAGCCCTCCCTCCATTCCTTCCAATAGTCACGATTCTGTGCTACTTCTTTCCAATTCTCAAGGAAGACATCCAGTTCGTCTCGCTATATCCTTATAAGTCAAATTAAAGAGTCATTTATTTAAATTGGGCCGAGAATCTAATTAGTGGAAACTTTTATTAAACGTTGATTATAATATACATTATTTAGTTTTTTTTTTCTCAGCACCTTTCACCTAAAACCCTATATCTAGTCTTTAGATAAAGTAATAAATATTGTTAAAAATGGTGGTTTCTTGGATTAGTTGACTCTCTGTTCGTCATTCATAGCGAGCGGAAATATAAAAAAAAAAGTCATGACACTGTCCACCATTGGTGCCCAAGGCAAAAAATTTCAAAGGTTGAGTCGCTGTCCAACATGGGGTGCCCTACAAAAAATATTTTTAAATTTCTTTCGCTGTCTACCACTGGTAGGCAAGCCAGTGATGGACATCGGGAATCATCGGTTCAATCTTTGGCAAAATACAGACAAAAATATATTTTGCGCCCGAGTGCTACCACTGGTAGGCAAGCCAGTGATGGACATCGGGAATCATCGGTTCAATCTTTGGCAAAATACAGACAAAAATATATTTTGCGCCCGAGTGCTACCACTGGTAGGCAAGCCAGTGATGGACATCGGGAATCATCGGTTCAATCTTTGGCAAAATACAGACAAAAATATATTTTGCGCCCGAGTGCTACCACTGGTAGGCAAGCCAGTGATGGACATCGGGAATCATCGGTTCAATCTTTGGCAAAATACAGACAAAAATATATTTTGCGCCCGAGTGATACAGTCTACTTTTCATCACCCACTATGAGAAAATAAAAGGCGCCTCATATTTTATTCACTGTCACTTAAAGAACTCATTTTTCAAAACAAAACCAAGAATTTCTCACAATCCGTGAAAATTGTCGAAAACGCGGGCAGTAGTTCGCGCGTTTTTAATTTGATTTCTTCTTTTTTTTATTTTTTGTTCTAATATAAAAAGTTTACTTGAAATTTGTAGCGTTTTTTGCTGATGGATCAATTCTTTTCTAAGCTGTGGAAAAAAGAAAAACAAAACTAGGTATGCCATAAGCTTCTACTCCGTTCACCTAATATACCCATTTTTTTTTGGAAAGTGATAAAAAAGTCATCCGGTATTTTGAGTGTTTCTAATCTCAGTATCTAGCTGGTGCTCAGGAAAAGGCATTGATTCCTTTGATGTAGAAGGTCGTGGCGACAATGGTGTGGGCGAACTCTTAATTTAATATTTTCTACAATGCGGGTGCTGACCCCGCACCGTACAGCCAACACTTACAGCCAGTAATTTATACAATTTTCGTTCGATTTCAATGAACGATTCATGTTCCAAATTTAAATCTCATTACTGCCCGCTAAAATCTGAATCTGAGTGGAAAATTATTAGACCTGGCCATCAGTAACCATGATTGCTCTGTTTTCCCCCCCACTGACTATTTACTGCAACTAGACAATTACCACCCACCTTTCTGTGTATTAATACCATATAAATCTTCCCAAACAACCATGATTCGAAAGTCATTGAAAAGGTTTAATTATTCCAAGGGTGATTATGAGAAGATAAATGAGGAATTAAGTAAAATCAATTGGAATGAGCAGATTGGGTCAGAACAATCCGTAGACATAGCATTAAATACATTTTATAATATTATCTTTGGCTTAATAAAATCTTATGTTCCACTAGTCAATTCTAAATCTCCGAAATTCCCGATTTGGTTTTCGCCATCTCTGGTACATATATATAAAAACAAGGTTAAAGCCTGGGTTAGATGGAAGATTTATCACAATATTTCTGATTATGAACAGTTCTCTCTATACCGATCCAGATTTCATGACGAATGCACAAACTGCTACAAAAAGTACATGAATTCTGTTGAGGACGGCATCCGCGATAATGTAAAATATTTCTGGACGTACATTGCGAACCGGAAGTCTTCTACAGGAATCCCTTCTAACATGACATACAAAAACAAGAGCACTAATGATCCCGAAGAGATTTGTGACTTTTTTTCTGCATTTTTTAATTCAGTTTATGAACAACCAACTTTAAGAAGTAATGTTCCAACGTGTTATAATTCTTCTGAGCACAATTCCCTCATTAGTAGAATAGAGTTGAGTAAAGAGGAGATATTAAGTGCACTTAAAACTTTAGACCCAACAAAAGGTCCTGGTCCGGACGGCCTACCAGTTACTTTTCTTAAAGCTACTGCTGAAAATATTTGTGCTCCCTTACTCATTATATTTAATAAATCACTGGCACAAGGAATTTTCCCCGAGGTGTGGAAGAGCGCTAATATAACACCAGTTTATAAGTCGGGCTCCACGCAAGATGTTGAGAACTATCATCCAATATCTATTATGTCAGCACTGCCGAAGCTTTTCGAGAGGTTAGTCCACAATAAAGTATATCCTGTTTTACATCACAGCATTCTCCAGCAACAACATGGATTCGTCAAAAAAAGATCAACTACAACTAATTTGGTGGCCTTTACGGATTACTTATTTAACAATATGGATTCTCGTGTTCAAGTGGACACCATTTATACGGATTTTCGGAAAGCATTCGACAAGGTTGACCATGAGTTGCTCCTGAATAAAATATCATTTAACGGCATACGTGGTGATTTACTTCGATGGTTCACTTCATACGTCACGAATAGAACTCAAAGAGTTATAATTAATGGTTTCAGCTCTGCCACTACTATTGATGTGAGTTCCGGTGTGCCTCAGGGTTCGATTTTAGGACCTCTATTATTTATATTATTTATAAATGACATCACGTCTTGTTTTAAAAACTCTAAAGTCCTGCTTTATGCTGAGGACCTCAAGATTTACAGACCCATCAAAAATTTGCAGGACAGCGGATTACTACAGGAGGATTTGGATCGCTTTAGTGAGTATTGCAAGATTAATAAACTGCAGCTGAGTATATCTAAGTGCTGTTGTATCAGCTTCACGAAAAATAAGAATGTTCTCAAGTACCCTTACTCATTAGACGGTACTTCATTATCAAGGGTATCACTTGTCCGTGATCTCGGGATTCTTCTCGACGATAAACTTCACCTTGATGCCCACATTGATAAAGTGGTCAATAATGCCTATCGAATGTACGGTTTTGTGATGAGGTCCGCGAAGGACTTTAAACGCCCATCTACCTATTTATATCTGTACAAGTCTCTTATCAGATCACAGCTTGAATATGCAGTGCCGGTGTGGAATCCCTTTTACAATAAATACTCAGATCGTATTGAAAAGGTTCAAAGAAAATTTCTAAAAGCCATGCATTACCGTTGCTTTTGTACATCTGTATCTTATAATGACTCACTTAAAAAGTATAAATTACTTGATCTGAAATCTAGACGCACTCTCTTGGAAATGGTATTTTTGTTTGATTTGTGTAATAATGTGTATGACTGTATTGATGTTCGTAATAAAATAAGTTACATCGTTCCTAGAACGACAGTATGCCGCGGGGTGCGTGCACGGCCGCTGTTTGCCGTTAGCTCGTGTCATAATAACGCAGGTCTGCGGGCACCTCTGCGTCGACTTACCGGCAAATTCAACAAACTTTTCACTGATGTTGACATGTTTGCTCTCTCTGCTGGTAAATTTAAAAATGTAATTATGAAAACACTTGGCATTGATTAGGCATAATTATTTGCATACCTTTAAATTAGTTAAATATATAGTAATAGTTTTAAATTATAAATTAAATACTTATAAAAAAAAAAAAAACACCAATATTTTATAAATTATTTTAGTTTGTAGGTCTAAACTTGCATGGTCTGTAAAGCTTGTATTTTTAATGTATTCCGTGGAAAATGTTGTTGGTAACACATTTACTCATACTTGTTATTATTGTTTTTTTATATTAATGTAATGTGTCACTGTTTGTTTTCCCTAATAAATAAAATATAAAATAAAATAAAAAGTCTAGTGCAGAAAAGAGCTACTTTGCTCCCGCTTAAAGGGGAACAAAACGACACTTTTCGAATAGAAGGGATGAAATAGTAGATTTTACAACAAGTGCACAAAACGAACCATTTTTATCCGAGATTTTTAGCAGCCCGAGCCGTAGCCCGAGCCGTAGCTCGTCGCCCGTAGCCCGAGCCGTAGGCGAGGGCTGATAGTAATGTCTGCTTTTTCCCGCCGCTTTCTTTTTTTGAAATCTTACGACATTGATATTAGACTTGGGCTGCAGACCTATACAGCCTACTATATTTTTTTTTTATAATAATTTTCTTAAATTAATTAAATAACCTACCTTAGGTACTTGAATTTAATTTTTTATGTCTTTTATGTCTTAAAAAACACATAAGGCAAATAAATTAAAGTAAATATTATAAAATAACAAATTCTATCTATGAACTTCATATTGCGTTTGGCTGTATGGCTCATTTTCTTTGCCTTAATATAGATACATTTATGAGTAGATACATTAATGCCCTTGTGCACAAAATTCGATTTTGTGCAGCCTATATCCTACACATACAAGCACTTTCAGAGCATGAGAAGTGAAAAGATAATTGCGGCGCACCTCTAAAGAGGATTAAAAACTCATTACTGGCCGCTAAGTTTCTTATAGAAACCACCACCGGGTGCACTTAAAGGGGAACCAAGTCGTCCTTTTCGAATAGATGGGATGAAAAATTAATGTCCTAATTATAAGCTACTATTTGAGATAAATTTCATTTCTTACTCGGAGACCTTACGGAGGTCTTACGCAGAGAATTCTTAGAAAAATGCCCATGGTCCTTTATTACTTTGTTTACTAAAGTATTGGATCAAGGATTTAAATTACTTTATTACCTGGATTGATGACGTATCTGCCGACATCACACTTGGTTGAGAAATACCCGTCGATTACGTTAGATTCGTGTATCTTGTACAAGTAGTACAGAAAGTGGATGTTTTCCATCCGGGAGACGGGGTGTTGGTTTATTATGGGAAGGGTTTCCCAGGGAAATGTGTCTAGCATCTGAAATAAATGACAAGGTTATCTACAAGGTGTCGCTTTGGATCCTGGTCAAATTCAAGGAGGTATCTATGCTAAGGATTATCGACCCGAATCGAATCGATAATAAAATCGGTAGGTTTTTTTTTATCTTATTTACGGAAGTCTGTAAGTGTATTAAAACGCAGCCCGTCTAAGTATAACTGGCCCTATATCTGCGCCTTCACACACACAAATAAACGCACACAGAGACATGTCGCTCGATGGGTGATTCTTCTAATACTTTCGTGTAAATAATTCGTGTAAATAATAATAATTCTGAAATACTGTCAAATATAATCAATTTAAAATAGCAGAAACCCGCGACACAGCACTGAGTGTTTGTCGTCTGTGACCTCTGTCAAAGCAATCTTGAATGAAAACGGAGTATGCATGTTTTTTAGGATTCCGTACCCAAAGGGTAAAAACGGAACCCTATTACTAAGACAATCGCTGTCTGTCCGTCTGTCTGTCACCAGGCTGTATCTCATGAATCGTGACAGCTAGACAGTTGAAATTTTCACAGATGATGTATTTCTATTGCCGCTATAACAACAAATACTAAATACAGTCAATGGTACGGAACCCTTCGTGTGCGAGTCCGACTCGCACTTGGCCGGTTTTTTTAAGAAATGTTTAACAACAAAGCTTTCCTGAAAATGTCATGTCAATGCCAAAAGAATCAAGCTGCGCTACAATCGATAGCTAAATAACAATCATCAAGCCATCTCGCGGGAAAGCTAATTGAAAGTAAAAAAACATTTAGCGCCATCTACGTGAAATTGATTTTCTAGCTTACTATGGTCAAACATGTAAAACTATCAATTCTGGTGAACTTAGAACATTATGCTTGCATTCCGTGAAGGATTAAGCAGAGCAGAGGTTTTCAACCATATTATGTTGCTACGTACACACATCAACAAAAGTTTGCGATCACTTTGATAAATCGAAATATTTAGTCTGGTAAATGAGTGCTCAAAAGGGGGGTGTGGTTGGAAAAGTCGAAAGCAGAAAATGTGACTTATGAACTTCGTTTGGACTAGTTAGAAGATAAACATATTAAAAGTCCTGACCCCTCCGAGGTGAGCCCGAGGGGGGGGGGGGGGCAAAGAAGGTCCCGTTTTTTGGTTTTTTGCTTATATCTCGAAAACGATGCGTCGTATAAAATTTTGTTGTACTACATAATAAAACCTCATAAAATTCTCTACAACTTTGTTTGTCACACTTTTTATCTATCTCCAATATTTAAAAAAAAAAAAAAAAAAAAAAGTAAAAAAAAAAAATTGCCAAGTTGTAGAGAATTTTATCAGATTTCATTGTGTAGTACAACAAATATTCATGCGACACACTGTTTTCGAGATGTAAACCAAAAACAACGAACGGGACAGATTGTAGGAAAAATTTAAAAAAATTGATCGTTTTTCGGAGCTCATACCAATTCAACGATAAGAGATAGATAAAAAATTTGAAAAGCAAAGTTGAAGAAAATTTTATGAGGTTTTATTATGTAGTACAACAAAATTTTGTACGACGCATCGTTTTCGAGATATAAGCAAAAAACCAAAAAACGGGACCTTCTTTGCCCCCCCCCCCCCCTCGGGCTCACCTCGGAGGGGTCAGGACTTTTAATATGTTTATCTTCTAACTAGTCCAAACAAAGTTCATGAGTCACATTTTCTGCTTTCAACTTTTCCAACCACAATCATTCATTTACCAGACTAATTATAATGTCTTTTTTATAAAAAATAAAATAGTTGTAATTTTAATTTCAAACAGGGTATTTCTATTTAAAGAAAACACACAACAAAGAACTTTTCTTGATAAAATACAATTTAAAAAATGATAACAGCATAAGCTAGTGATCACAAACTTTGTTTGATGTGTTTATGTTGAAGTTCTTTGTAATTAAAAGGGGCCGTTATTTTTGGGATCAGCCTTGCTAAAAAACCCAAAAAACCGAATAACACTTCAAAACTAGTTACTATCGAGGACACTTCCGCCTGACCACCACTAAGCTAATTTTTGCTTGCACTCGCAACATAGAAACGCTCTCTAGTCCCGCCCCGTTGACTTTGTATAGAAATAATTTATGAAAAGATACCGATCGGCCGAGCGCACTGACGACGCACGCCAAACGAGAGTTATTGTTATTTTGCGCGCCAAAATTGACGCTTTCCTAATAGGACCAAACTTTAGGGGCGTGGCTCGGCGCCGCCGCATGATTTAAGCGAAAAAATTTGTAACTGGTCAGGTGGAAAAGACCACGATAGTACCATTCCCAGGACCCCATTCACAATGAAACATTAAACTTAACGGCTTTAGACCTTTAAAGCTATAGAAATAAAGCTCAACTCACCTCATCCACAATAAGTATAACCGGATGTCTTTTAGCCTTCTTCAATCCCCATTCATCATTCTCCTTGACTTTAGTTGCAGCCTGAGAAAACGCCCTAATACCATCCACGAGACCAAAATGATGGATCTTCTCAAAACTCTTCGACAAACATTTCAAACACAGTTCGTTTAGAAATCTAAACTCTTTGCTGCAACTGCCACATTCTATATTCAAAACTTGTCGAACGTCCTCAGGGTTGCCATGCTCGGTCAATATTCTTCTGATGCAGGATTTTATTTGTTGTGATTGCAACACTGGGGAGCATTCTATTAGATTGTAGAGGAGGATTTTTTGTTTTTGTGTTAGCCTGATGAAACTGAAAAGGGAATGAAATAAATTAATATTTATTTAAAAGCACTAAACGCCTGGAATCTCCGAAGGGGTAGGCTGATCCGGAGTTGCGGGACTGTTCCGGGATTGCGGGACTGTTCCGGGGTTGCGGGACTGTTCGAAAGAGATACCGTGGCCCCGGAACACAAAGGGCGATGTCCTTCATCGCCCTGGATGGATGGGTTTTAGTCAGTAAAAGTCTGACACTCCCTCCTGCTCCGCCCAGAGCGGGAGGAGTTATTTGACGATTTCCCATCCGAAAAAAAAAAAAAAAAAAGGGGTAGGCTGATGTTTACCTAATAGTAAAGCCACATTTCGCCAGTCATGATTAAGTCTTATGTAATAGAAAGCGATCCCATTACCATCAGCCGAGCACAAATTCAAGCCCTGGGCTGCTACTGAGAAATTACTATTAGAAAAACCCAATAACACTTCTGCTTGACCCGGGAATCGAACCCTGGTCCTTATGCTCAGCAGTAGATGATGGATAATCCGAAAATTTTCGTCGGCGCCGTCTTGGATTTTCATTTTGACCTCATTATCGTGATCAGTGACACAGAAAACCATGGAAACGACACCCATGATGAAAAATCCGAAAATTTTCGTAGAGGAATTACCTTCTTTCATTTATGTTAGCCTAGTACTTTTGTAAGGAAACTTATCAATTTGTTTGAATTAAATATTCTTTAAAAAATATTGTTATAATCTTGTCGTCCTAACTGTACCTAACGTTGATAAAGTTTAAAGTTACACACAAAAAGAAACGTGGGACGAGTTGCACAACGTAAATATTATTTATTTTGATTTTCATCAACTCGTCCCAAATGGGCCATAGGCTTGTGGGACGAGTTGCTGAACGACTCGATCTTACGACCAAATAGACCGCAGTCACCTAAAAAAATCAATTAGACTAAAAAAATCTCATTGAAAATCTAATGGCTCATTCACTCCGTAAAACTAAGGATTAATATGGTGGCTAATTTATTGAAGGAAGTATTAGGACTTACCCCCAATCCTGTATAGTGGTGTCAACTAATTTGACAACATTTTCCTTCAAAGTATTGTCCACTAACTTGCCGGTGAGCAGACAGCCCCAGCCTCCGAGCCATTCCTTGTCCATCACATTGATTACACTCTGTAAATGATAATATTATTTTATTAGTTCACTCTACAATGTGTCGCTTTGCATCCTGGTCAAATTTAAGGAGGTATCTATGCTAATGATTCTCGACCCGAATCGATTATAAAATGGGTAGGTTTTTTTTTTTTTTCTTAATTACGGAAATCGGTAAATTTAAACCACCCGTATTTAATCGCAGCCCGTCTGTAGCCAGCCCTATAACCACGCTTTTACACACACAAATAAACGCACACAGCGACATGTCGCGCGATGGGTATTTCTGTTTATTTTTCGTGTTATTCTGAAATATTATACTTTCAAAGTTAAACAATTTAAAATAGCAGCTTTATTAATTACTAGCGGACGTCCCGCGGTTTCACCCGCGTAGTTCCCGTTTCCGTGGGAGTACGGGGATAAAATATAGCCTATGGTGGCCTATATAGCCTTTCTAATGGTGAAATAATTTTTGAAAACGGTTCATTACTTCCGGAGATTACCCCCTACATCCAAACTTACAAACAAATGTTACCTCTTTATAATATTATTATTATTAATTATTGACCACACATTGACACACATTGACATTGAATTATTGATAGTATCGTAATTTAAATTGATTATTAATGTCTTTTGTGACAATCTCCTGAATTTTGATTAAGATGCATCCTTTTTAGGGTTCCGTAGTCAACTAGGAACCCTTATAGTTTCGCCATGTCTGTCCGTCCGTCTGTCCGTCCTCGCTTAATCTCTGTGACCGTTAGCACTAGAAAGCTGAAATTTGGTACCAATATGTATATCAATCACGCCGACAAAGTGGTAAAATAAAAATTGGAAAAAAATGTTTTATTAGGGTAGTTTTTTTTAATTTCAACCCTAACGTGTGATATATTTTTGGAAAGGTATTTAAAAATGAATAGGGGTTTCCTAAAATCATTTTTTGATAATGTCAATAATATCGGAAATAATCGCTCCAAAAGTAAAAAACAATGTGTCCCCCCCCTCTAACTTTTGAACCATAAGTTTAGAAAATATGAAAAAAATCTGAAAAGTAGAACTTTATAAGGACTTTCTAGGAAAATCATTTTGAACTTGATGGAAACAACAGTTTTTGTACAAAAAAGACAAAAAGTTGTACAAAATAATTTCTGGACTAAGTTTGTAGGATATTCTTATGCAACCATTTTTACATAATGGATACCCACCTTTAAACTCATAAGTGGGAACACTTATTGTGACGGACGGGAAACTACGGAACCCTACACTGAGCGTGGCCCGACACGCTCTTGGCCGGTTTTTTTTTTAATAGATAGAGTGATTCAAGAGGAAGGATTTAGTATATGATTTGAGGGCGGGCGAAGCCGTGGGCATCAGCTAGTTTTTAGGGTTCCGTACCCAAAGGGTAAAAACGGAACCCTATTACTAAGACTTCGCTGTCTGTCCGTCTGTCCGTCTGTCTGTCACCACGCTGTATCTCATGAACCGTGACAGCTAGACAGTTGAAATTTTCACAGATGATGTATTTCTGTTGCCGCTATAACAACAAATACTAAAAACAGAATAAAATTCATATTTAAGGGGGGCTCCCATGGGGTGCGATGTCAGAAGTCCTCCACGTGTGTCTGGCGGCTGCTGGTCCCTCTCGATACGTCTGGAGGGAAGAGCAGCTGCTGGGCCGGTGCACCCTGGACGCGGCGGTATCCTTCTCCGGGGAATGAGAGGAAATGAGAGTTTCCTTTTATCCCCCGGGGAATGTGACCGCCGCGGCTAATGAATCTGACAAAGGTAGGGTCCTTTCAGGACCAACGGTGCGTTCCTCTGCGTGACCCTCTGTAAAGCAGAGGGCACAGCTGAGGAATGAGGGCGGGCTTGGTGTGCACTCACCCTGCCTCCGAGCAGACAGAGAAGGATCCGTCCTCCTCTGTCACCGTCAATCTCGTAATCTGGCTATCGAAGCGCTGTGGATCACGTCTCGCGGTTTCGATAGGGGACCGAGGGTCTTGGCTTAACCGCCCGGACCGCGAGGTAGAAAACCTCTATAAAAAGTTACCCCGAATCCCAAGTGGCGACGCACCGCGAGGGGATGTATGGCTGACGGGTGTTCCATGGAACAAATCAGTCGCTAGTGCACTCCTCGCCAGGGTACCTGCAGACCCCCATGGCGAGTAACAAATGCTTAAATCTGCCCTTCTAGGTACAGGGGTCTCTGCCTAGATTGTATGTTATTTCCCCCATTCTCGTGGGATTAGATATGGAAGATTTTAATAAAAAAACAAACACCGCCGGCAACGGCAAGATGGAGGAGAGGAGGGATGCGGCGTCGGAGTCCGACGTAGCATCAAGTGAGGTGAGCGCGGGAGGCTCAGAGAGCTCCCGTCGCGCGAGGGCTGGGACGCCTGCGGAGAACAGCAAGTTCTTCCGCAAGCGGCCCAGGCGGGATGGCGACCGGGCGTCGTCATCCGGAGATGAGGAGGCCTCGGCCCGGAAAATCCCCACCAACAAGCGTGGGGGGATCCGGGGCAAGGGGAGGGGGCTCTCTGCCCCCGTGAGGTCGGCAAGACCTGCCGAGGAGGTGCGCCCCCCGGGCACTACTGTTCCCGGGTCTGGCGACGAGGCGGGTGCAACTGGCGGCTCCGAGGCGGAGCGTAAGGCCAGGTTTGCTAAGGAGGTGGAAGCCGCAATAAGGGGCGTGGCCAATAAGATGAAGACCTCATCCAAACTCAAGGCCATACCCGGCGCTTCCGCCTCCATCATGGCGGCAGCGGAGGCCAACTTTGCGAGACCTCCACCACCTCCTTCGTCAGAGGGAGATGTGGCCAAACTGCGGGAGGAGGTGGCCCGCCTGACGGCCGCCATGGAGGTTCTCCAAAAGGAGAACGCCAAGCTCCATGCAGACCTGGCCAATCTGCGCGAGGCTGGTAGCCGTGCTGCGCCTCCAAATGGGGGCCACCAACAGCAGCAGCAACAGCGACAAGCCGAGCCCGTGCCGGTGGAGAACCAGGTCCTGAACCTGGTTCGGCAGGAGCTGGCTTCCTTCCAGGCGCGGTTCTCAGTCCTGGAGGGAATTGTTCTGCGCCCCGCCCTGGGTGCAAAGAAGGCAGCCGCGGGCCCGAGCACGATGCCGAGTACGGTGTCATACGCGGCTGCTGCGGCTGCCACACCCGGACCTGGGCCGTCGAGCCAGTCCTCCGGCAGGGCTGCGGCGCCCCCTCCCCCTGGAAAGTCAGCTCCGGCGCAACCGGCGCCAACTAAGAAGGCGCCCAGGAGGAGAAAGGGCAAGGCGGCTGCACAGGCGGCGACTGTGTCGGCTCCAGCGCCAGCGGCGCCAGTGCCAGCGGCGAGTGGGCCAGTGCCTGCGGCAAGCCAGCTGCCGCCGCCACCACCGCCCCCCCAGCCCCCAACACCTGCGGCTGAAGCCGGATGGCAGGTGGTCGGAGAGAAGAAGAAGGGGAGGAAGGCGGCCAAAAAGGCCCGAAATGTGGAGCGGCAGCGCCAGCACAGGGCGCGAAAGATCGCGGCTAGGCTTCGCGCCCCGAAGACCGCGGCTGTAGTGATCACACTACAGCCGGACGCGGAAAAGAGGGGCGTGTCCTACCGCGACCTTCTGGCGAAGGCGAAAGAGGCGGTGAACCTCAGTGAGCTTGGGATCACCGGGGGCCTCCGGCTTAAAGTCACCGCGACAGGGGCCCGATTGCTGGAGATCCCCGGCGAAACCAGCGGCTCGTCCGCCGACGCTCTGGCTGAAAAGCTCAGAGCGTCCCTAAACGCGGACGAGGCCCGAGTGTCCAGGCCCGTCAGATGCGCAGACCTGCGCATCCTGGGTCTGGACGACTCGGTTACCGAGGAGGAGGTGGTGGCTGCCGTCGCCAGGTCCGGAGGGTGCCCTGCCGATCAGGTCAGGGCAGGCACCATTCGCCCGGACTCCACGGGTATGCATACCGTTACGGTATGCTGCCCGGTGACGGCGGCTAAAGCCATAACGGAGGGCCGAAGGCTACTGGTGGGCTGGGTCTCAGCGCAGGTGAAGCTGCTAGAGCCCAGACCTCTGAGGTGCTATCGCTGCCACGTGGGACACCACGTGTCAGTACAGTGCGCCTCGGAGGTTGACCGCAGCGGACTCTGCTTCCGTTGCAGCCAGCCCGGTCACGTATCCGCGGCTTGCTGCGCCACGCCGCACTGCGGTGCCTGTGCGGCGGCTGGCAAGCCAGCCGACCACCGGGCTGAAAGCAAGGCCTGCGCTGCACCCACCAAGGCCACCAGAGGCAAGGGAGGCCCTCCGCCGCCACCACCACCACCGTCGCCACCGCCGCAGCCGCAACTGCCACCGTTGTCGCTGCCACTGTCGCCGCCACAGAGGGGCCCTCGCAGGGGGCTAGGGAGGAAGCGGTAATGGAGTGCCAATAACGGCCCCATTACGCTTCCTCCAAGCGAACATCAACCACTGCGCCTGCGCTCAGGATCTGTTGCTCCAGAGCATGGCGCAGTGGTTGATTAACATTGCTGTGGTCGCTGAGCCGTACTTTGTCCTCCCCAGGGAAGACTGGGTGGCGGACCTTAGCGGCTCAGTGACCATAGTGTCGTCGGCCGCCGCCGGTACCCCGACCCTTGAAGGTGTCAGGAGGGGTCGGGGGTGCGTAGCAGCCCGGTTCGGGGAGATCGTAGTGGTGGGAGTATACTTCTCCCCGAGCCGAACTCTCGCCGAGTTCCACAACTCTCTCGCAGAGTTGAGTGTTGTCGTCGGAAACCATTCCCTCCCCGTGCTTGTCCTCGGGGACTTCAATGCCAAGAACTTGGCTTGGGGTTCTCGTTGCACAGACGTGCGGGGAAGGATGGTGGAAGACTGGGCCCTGGAGAAGGGCCTGGTCGTCCTAAATCGGAGTTCTGTCCCCACGTGTGTGCGGATGCGGGGCGAGTCGGTGGTGGACATTTCGTTCGCTAGCCCCGCTCTGTCGCCGCGTGTCGTTGACTGGCGTGTCATGGAGGGGGTGGAGACCTATTCCGACCACCGGTACATCCGGTTCGACGTCTCCACCCAGACCTCAACCGCGCCGGTCCAACAGGCCCCGAGTGGTCCGCGTTGGGCGCTGAAGCAGCTGGACCGGGAGCTCCTCCTGGAAGCCTCGATCGTGCAGGCCTGGGTGACATCACCGGACAGGCCTGCCGACGTAAACAATGAGGCAGGGTGGTTCCAGGAGGCCATGTCCGACATCTGCGACGTGGCAATGCCCCGCGTTCGGCCAAGAAGCGCCCGGCGTCAGGTGTACTGGTGGTCGCGAGAGCTAACGTCTCTGCGCAAAGCGTGCGTCGCTGCACGGCACCTGTACGCCAGGCATCGCAGGCTCCACATCCGCCCACCGGATGCGGCAGCCATTGAGGCGGAGCTATATGAGGGGTACAGAGCGGCGAAGACTGCTCTCCGCGAGGCTGTCCTGCGGGCCAGGGATCTGGCCCGCGAGGAGATGCTGGGGACTCTCGACAGAGATCCGTGGGGGCGCCCTTACAAGTTGGTGCGGGACAAACTCCGCCCCTGGGCCCCCCCACTGACGCAGAGTCTCCGGCCTGAGCTCGTGGAGGACGTGGTGAGCACTCTGTTCCCTTCGCGAGGGGAACACCCACCCCCGCCTATGGCTCCGCCGCCTGCGGTGCTGGAAGCGGATCATCAGGACGACGACGACGACACTCCGGAGGTTACTGGGGTAGACCTGAGAGTGGCGGTACGCAGGCTCAGTGCCAAAAATACCGCCCCGGGACCCGATGGCTTGCCTGGCAAAGCCTGGGTCCTGGCCTCGGAGGCTCTCGGGCCCCGACTGGAGGGGCTCCTAAGCGCATGCTTGGAGAGAGGCCAGTTCCCACTTCGTTGGAAGACGGGGAAGCTGGTCCTCATCCGGAAGCCGGGGCGCCCTGCGGACTCTCCGTCCGCATACCGGCCCGTGGTGCTGCTCGACGAGGTGGGCAAGCTCTTTGAAAGAGTCATTGCGAACCGCCTCGCCGAGCACCTTGCGGGGACTGGGCCGGACCTTGCGGAACACCAGTTTGGTTTCCGCAAGGGGCGCTCTACGGTGGACGCCATCATGCGCGTGAGAGCCCTCACGACGGGGGATGCGGTTTCCAGGGGTGGGGTTGTCTTGGCGGTGTCTCTCGACATCGCCAACGCCTTCAACTCCATGCCCTGGAGCTGCATTAGGGAGGCACTCCGGTATCACCGGGTGCCGACCTACCTCCGTCGAGTGGTCGGGGACTATCTGACGGACAGAGCCGTCATCTACCCCGGTCGCAGCGGAGAATGGAACCGGCGAGAGATGTCGTGCGGTGTTCCGCAGGGATCGGTCCTAGGGCCGTCCTTGTGGAACATCGGTTACGACTGGGTGCTGCGCGCCGACCTCCCTAGTGGTGTCAGCGTAGTTTGCTACGCTGACGACACGCTGGTGCTGGCCCAGGGGAGGTCGCACGAGGCGGCGGCCGAAGTGATGACACGCGGGGTTGCGACAGTCGTTGAGAGGATCCGGCAACTGGGTCTCGAGGTGGCATTGCACAAGTCCGAGGCCATGTGCTTTCATGGGCCTCGGAATGCGCCACCTCCGGGATCCTTACTCACGGTAGAAGGGGTATCCATCGGTGTCGAGTCGACTTTGAAGTACCTAGGACTCGTCCTCGACAGCCGGTGGAACTTCGTGGAGCACTTCCGACGTTTGGCCCCCAAACTGGAACGGACTGGGGCTGCCTTCAGGCGGCTCCTGCCCAACCTGGGGGGGCCGAACGCCTCCTGCCGGAGGCTCTACGCGGGAGTCGTGCGGTCCATGGCCCTTTACGGGGCCCCGGTGTGGGCGCGTTCTTTGAGGCGGCGTGCCGCCCACTACCTGAACGCGCCCCAAAAGGTAGTAGCCGTAAGGCTGGCCCGGGGCTACCGCACGATTGCCCGCGAGGCGGCGAGCCTCCTTGCCGGATTGCCGCCATGGGATCTGGAGGCGATAGTCCTCGCGCGCCTGCATGAATGGCGCGCGGAGGCGCTACGCCGGGGGGAAACTCCGCTGCAGCGACAAATTGTCGCTCAGCGGACAGACTTCCGGCGGGATCTCATGGCGACATGGAGAGAGCGACTGTCGCAACCCCGTGCAGGGCACGCCACAATAGTGGCGATAAGTCCCCTCTTTGAGGAGTGGCTTGAGAGACGCCACGGCGTCCTCACCTTCCGCCTGACGCAGGTCCTCACCGGACACGGAGTGTTCGGGAGGTTCCTGCACCGAATCGGGCGGGAGGAAACGCCCGGGTGCTTCCATTGTGAGGATCGACCGGAGGACACGGTGGAACACACGGTGGAGGTGTGCCCCGCGTGGGCGGAGCACCGCCGTGTCCTCGAAGCGGCGATCGGCGGCGGCGACCTCTCGCGTCCGGCCCTGGTGCAAGCCATGGTCCGGAGCGAGACGGAATGGGACGCCGTCACTCCTTCTGCGAAGCAGTAATGCTAGAGAAGGAGGTGGCGGAACGTGAGAGGGAGAGAACCTCTCAACGTCCCGGCCGCCGCGGGAGACGCCCCGGGCGTCGGGGGCCACCACCACGTAGCCCCCGGCCACCGTAGGCGCGGGCCTGTGGACGGTGAGCTATGGGCTAGCTCGCCGTCCGTCCGTCTCATGACATGACGACAGGCCGTGTCGACGGCGCGTTAGTGTTCCACGCGCGCCTCAAAGAGAGTCAGCAAAAAGGAAGGGGTCCGTAAGGACCGATGCCTGCCGGGGTTGCGGGACTATTCGAAAGAGATACCGTGGCCCCGGAACACAAAGGGCGATGAAGGAACATGGATGGGTTTTAGTCAGTAAAAGTCTGACACTCCCTCCTGCTCCGCCCAGAGCGGGAGGGGTTATTTGATGATTTCCCATCCGAAAAAAAAAAAAAAAAAAAAAAAAAAGGGGGGCTCCCATACAACAAACGTGATTTTTTTGCCGTTTTGTCTAATGTATAGATAATGGTACGGAACCCTTCGTGCGCGAGTCCAACTCGCACTTGGCCGGTTTTTACTAACATAAAAGTAAGTTATTCCATAGAACATCAGCTATCTGACAATAAAAGTTTCGTAAAATTGGTCGAACTGCTTCAGAAATTAGCAGGAATAACCAGTTTCGGAAAGCGGCTCGACTTTGTTTTTAGGGTTCCGTACCCAAAGGGAACCCTATTACTAAGACTTCGCTGTCTGTCCGTCTGTCTGTCACCAGGCTGTATCTCATGAACCGTGGCAGCTAGACAGTTGAAATTTTCACAGATGATGTATTTCTGTTGCCGCTATAACAACAAATACTAAAAACAGAATAAAATTAATATTTAAGGGGGGCTCCCATACAACAAACGTGATTTTTTTGCCGTTTTGTCTAATGTATAGATTCCGACTCGCACTTGGCCGGTTTTTTCATTGACTTTTAGCCGGAGAAATTAGTGTACATTTGTACAAGTAATAACCTCATTTTAAAAAAATCGGTTAATTAAACACTGTTTTAAACTTTCACGATTTATAACTAAATTTAAATTGTCAAACCGCGATCATGGCGCTAGCAACAGCGTCGAAATATCGGGAGCTCAAATAAAAAACAATCACGGACGATTTCCCGTGACAGTAAACAGTCTTATTTTCGGTTAATCTATACATTCAGTAAAACAGTAACGAAAGAAAAACTGTACATTGAGAATTTTCAAGAAAATTTAAGTGGCTTTTGTTACAAAAACGTAACTGATGACAAAAAAAGTGACTTTTTAGAATTTTTGTCTGTTTGTCTGTGTGTATGGTACGGCTTCACGCCAAAACTACTGGATAGATTGAATTGAAATTCAGCAAAAATGTTCTTTGTAAACCAAAGAAGGCTTTAGGCTACATATTATCACGCCGTATGTTATGGGAGGTAAGCAACATTGATTTTAAAAGGTTTTTGTTCGTAATTGAATGCACAAAATGACATGTTAGCTATATTATGTGACGCAGACGAAGTTGCGCGGGTCGGCTAGTTAATAAATATTATTCGCTCATTTCCGGCGATAGAAAATGACGTATTTTCTTTAGGCTTTCATTCCCCTGTTTCGTGAACTAGTTTGTCCCAGCAGTGTGATACAGCAGATGTATAAACAAGACGCAAAGCAATCACAATGAAAATAATGAGCTATTAACGTGGTAGAGTGCATTGCACTCCGCCATTTACATGGAGGACGAATCAATTGTATAAATGATGTCATTTAACCATGCAAGCCGCACCGCGCTGCTGTCAATATTTGTATTACGGTTCGAGATTTAGACAGATTTTTAAATAGTCATCAATTATCACGTAGGTTCTTTCTGTAAATGATGTTTATTTTGCAAGTCGGTTTTTACAAACACTTTTACACGTCATTTTTTTTAAAATAGATGGGGCCGGTGTTTCGTACCTGACTACTCTGAGAAGAAACTGCCGAAACAACTCAGAGGTCATAGTTCTTTTGAAGTCCAGACATAATCTTGCTCAATTCACATGAGGACTTTGCAGATTAGTGTCTGAGATGATCTTTTGAAGAAAGAACCACACAGATTTAAGTGGACCTGTCCAGTCAGTGCAAGCATTTGTCAGTTATCGTGTAGCTCGACTTATAACTCGAGGAGCTCAACGAAACGACGAACAATACCAAAGAAAGGACATTTGGGTAGGTCGCCTAAAGTACTCAAACTGCCAGACATGGGAACAGAAAAATCAAACAAACAAAAAATAAAAAATGTGACCCACATGGTCCCCACATTCACAATAATCATATAAAATTAATAACAAGTTCTTTTCAAAATGAATGTAAATAAAAATCATTAAATGTCACAATGATAATAAAAAGTAAAATACTTAATAAAATTATATGTATTCATGTCAAATCAGTAAATGTCACATAAAATAATAAAAAAATAAAGTTAAAAATAATAAAATTAAAAAGTGAGAGGTTTCTTGTGCATTTCGCTAGCTATGTTGTTACTTATATGCATAAGATTTTGTTTTGAGGGCACTGGTTCGTGTAACACAGGTTACACAGGTCTATCACCACTTTCTTGTGTAATAAAGATGACTGATTTATTGATATCATTGACTACATTACTATATTGACTATTGAGGAGCTCGTGGCTAAATAATAACAGCCGCTCGGGTCAATCTTTAGGTTAAGCCGTGCTTGCCTAGGTTGGTCTGTGGATGGGTGACCACCCATTACATCCATATTTCCTCCGTGCTTCGGAAAGCACGTTAAGCTGTTGGTCCCGGCTGTCATTTGTGATCTTTGACAGTCGTTACAGGTAGTCAGTGGCCCATAAAGTCTGACAACCAGTCTTACCAAGGGGCATCGTATTACCCAGTACTAACTGGGTTGTGGAGGTCTGGAAAAAGGCTAGGCAGATGATGATGATGATAACATTGACTGAATCCAACATTTGTGAATACGGGGGTAGATTAATAGACAGTCACGATAGTTTGAGGTCTACTTGCACCACAAATTCTCTTTGAAATTTGCGATTAACTTAATTGAAACATGATCCTTCTTAACATCTTCAAACGTTTCACAGAAACAGACCGATTTTTTTATTTCGTATACCGGTAATAGTTATTTATGATACTAGTGCGCTAAGTTGGTTTACCATAGTCACGAGTTTGTAAATACCAATTTCTGCACGTGTGTCACACAATGTTTTTCAACACATTTGCGAGAAAACAGTATAATATGTAATGAAACAAACAGCGACCGCAAAAACCACGAAAACGATACCCATGAAGAAAAAACCGAAAATTTTCGTCGGCGCCATCTTGGATTTTCATTTTGACCTAATTAAAAAAAACCGTAAAGAATACGCACGGTGCTATACAGCAGGGTATGCGGTAAAATAGGTACTTAGGTGAGAGTACCTATTTTACCGCACGTTCCGTTGTATGGTGCGTAATTTTTAACTTTCGAACAATGAATACAGGCTCCGTAAATGCATTTTTTTAGCAAAGGTGTTGAAAAAATATTTAGGGAATCGTAGATTGTAGTACTTACCTACATTTTTGTTATTTAGGTATTTCATACTTTCATAAAAACTTAGCAATTTTTTCGCATTACCTTCATCCGTAAATCGATGTCCTCTCGTCGGCTCCAGTAATTCTGTACAAGGCGTTTGTTGTTCAGAAACTGAGCGTTATCTATCGTCTTGTAGTTCTCATCGAGTACCGAGTACAGCTCCGTGAATAGAGGTCTCTCGCCTTCTGGAATTGGTGCACAAGTAACATTAATTATTTATTAGTAGTTTGTTTATTAGTTAGTTTAATTTATTATTTAGTTTCAATTTAAGTAAGTATATAAATTCTTTTTAACAAGAAATTAGGGTGTCGATTCTGTTGTGCACAAACTAAACTTAATTTAGGCTATTGCTATCATTTACTATAAGGCAGTGCGAGAAAAGGACGGCTATAGCTATGAATTAAGTTAGAGATGTCAAACTAGTTTATGCCGCTTCACCGTGTTTTAGTCGACAAGTTTTTACGTGCACCCTTCATTTGTACAGAAATATTAGTTCTAACTACATTTGACAGCTCTAAATTACGTCCGTCTCTTTCTCGTTTTAATAGAGAGAAAAATATAGCGATAGCCTAAATTAAGTTAAGTTTGTGCACAATAGAATCGACACCATTATTTTGTACCCTATCACTATGTTTTCTTATTTAAATCAAAGGTTGACTGGTAGAGAATGCCTTGTGGCATTAAGGGGCTGACAACACCTAATTTGTTAAAATTGATGTTATTTATGCAGTTTTTTAAGAAAAACTATTTGTTCTAGCAAAACAAAAAATAATATGTTAATATTCATCTATGTACGAGTCTGTCGCAGCCAATTCGTATAACACGCCGTTTTACATAATGGCGCGCCGGATTGAAAAACGGTGCCGTTATGTAATACGGCGTCCTCACGTTCAGCCGGATTGTGGTGGCGATACGTTCGACAACGCGGCGTGCAACGTTTAGCCGTATTGTCAGCAATTCCGATACTTCAAATATCTTACCTAATAAAATTGTCCTAAAAGTCTTGCTAGCTGGCATGAGGAGCGTAGGCCGAAGGCGAGCGACGACGACATTTGTGACAAAAAGTGGGCGTGTAATGTTAAAATGCGAGTCGTAGAGAGCGCGCATCACTGAGTCGTAGCAGGTTCTAAATTTGCTTATATTTGGAAAACGGTGCCCCCCTTTTAGGAACCCCCTGCCACGTAATTCTCAACAAATTGACAAAAAAAAAATGAATGAAAATGGAAAAAAAAAACAGAAAAGCGGCCATTTGATTGTGACACCGTTGTCGATTGCGACGCCATTGTTATGATCATACAGCGCCAGTTGTGGCGATAAATGGAACTAAAACTTTCAAAGCGGCGTATCGACGATGCGCCCGTTTGTATAACGGCGGCACGTTATTACGCCGCTTTGACGAACGCGAAGGGCTCATTCAATGCGGCGTACTTTATTTCAGCCGAATTGTAGACCGGCTGAACGTCATGACGCCGTATTCCATAACGGTGCCGTTTTTCAATCCGGCGCGCCATTATGTAAAACGGCGTGTTATATGAATTGGCTGCGACACGTCTACTATGAATGTGCTTTTTTTTCGCTAAGTTTGAATTTTTTAAATTGAGAAGTCGACAAGACCTTTTTACTTAGTATTTTGTAACAAGACCATCTATTCTGCCATTCAAAACTCACCTTTAGTAACATTAGCAGGTATATGCACAGTCATAGGTCCCAGCCCTGCATCCTCCAAGTAATCATTGGTGAACATGCTCAAGTATATTGAGTCTACGTCAGTTCTGTACTCGAACAATGACTTCAAGTTCTCGTTGGGATTGTATGGTACAGTTAATTGTATCACAGTCCATTCTGAAATGAAAATAAATATCAATATTTATGTATATTGTATATTGGAATTCGTGTCTCAAATTGATGCAATCAGAATTTTACAGCTTATCGGAATTTTGAAATGACTCACCACATCAGTTATATGATTGCAATATTTAATCTCAACTTATTATTTACTTAATTAACCCAAATACGCCATTTAGCTACTTCTCCATAAACGACCTGTTAACTCATCTACACGGGTCTCCCTTGTTTGACCGAAAGTAATTTGACAAATTTTCACTTCCCAAAAAATTTTTCGCGTAATTTCATTTGGCAAATTATTACTTAGCAAAAAATCTATTCACAAAAAATTGTAACGCAAACCTAATGTTTGGGAAATGAACGTTTAAACTATTACTTGTTTACCAACTAGTACTTTTAACATTTTTTATTTAGTCAAATATTTCAGTTGGAATAACAGTTTTTACGCAAAATCAAATAAGCCAAATATTTAGTATCGTTAGTTTTCAATTCACCCTTTCCTATTCAGTCAAATGCTTCAATGACAAAAATGTGAACTGCTAAGTGGGTAGTAAGAATATTAACTACTCTTTTTTTTAGTAAGTAGCATTTTTTTTCATATTTTTTTTTTCTAAATCATGTAGTCGTTCCTGGGTCTGGGTCTGAGGTCACAATTTTAACCTAACCTAACCATTAAAAAAAAAAGTAATTATCTTAATCTAAATAGTTCAGTTCCGGGTAACCTACTAAAAACAATCTCTTTTTCCTATTAATGCAAGTCGTTTCTGGCACTCGCCGGCCGCTGCCGCGGCACCGCTCGCTTCGCTCGCTCGGCTCGTGCGTAGGAGGTCACAGTTTTAACCTAACCTAACCTACCCATTTTGTTTAAAGAAGAAATTAACCTAATCTAAATAGTTGAGTTCCGGGTAACCGACTAAAAAAAGTATCTTTTTTTCTATTACTGCAAGTCGTGTCTGGGACTCGCCGGCCGCTGCCGCGGCACAAATATCTTATTTTTGCTTTAATATTTTTTGTCTTTACAAATCATTTCACCAAACGTTTTGCTGTAATAAATCATTTGCCTATAGACCAAATGCCATAATGACATTATACTTGGTAATATTTTACCAAGTAAAAATTTGACCAAATAAAAATATGCGTACTAAAATCACTCGAAATATTGCAATGGTATAAAAAAAAGTTGCTAAAATTTGTTTGGGTAATGAAATTTTAGCAAAATCTTTTCGGCAAAACGGCAGGATCCCCATTTACACTAATATTATAAAGAGGAAAGATTTGTATTTTTATACGTGTGTATGTTTGTAATGAATAAACTCAAAAACTACTGCGCTGATTTCAAGAAAAAAAATTCTTTCACCATTAGAAAATTACATTCACCCTGAGTAAAATAGGCTATATTTTATCCCCATGCTGCCACGGGAACGAGAAATACGCGGGTGAAACCGCGTGACGTCCGCTAGTGTTTTATAACAAGAAATCTTTATTGTGCTAAGCAATTGCTAAGTAACACACATGAAATATTTTTTCACAGTCTTTGGCTCAACCTTATTTCCATCACTTTCACACACCTGTGAAACTCCAAGTGCAAAATAGAATAGGGAATGTCTCAAGTTAATTGAAATAACGTTTTAGATCTCAGCCTAACTTAATAGACAAAATGCGAGTATACCTCTATGTACCCCCTCAACGAATATAGGCTTAATATTTACAACTAGCTGACGCCCGCGGCTTCGCCCGCTTGACAAATTATATACCTACTAAAACCTTCCTCTTGAACCACTCTATCTATTAGCCGCGGGGGACTTTGTTTTCTAATATGTAGTGATAGTGATGTTAGAAAAAAACAAATAACAATAGATCACTATAGGTACCTTTAGGTAATTCTTTCAGAATCTTCTGAAAGTTGTCAACATTATTCTCTTTGGAGAAGCAAAGATATTTCTTGTAGAACGGCACCTCCTCTTCTATTGCGAATGAGTCCAAAACATTTGTGATGTCGTCCGTACCATCTGATAGCAATTCTAAAATCTTTGCTTCCTTCTTTGGTCTAAAAAATTACAATTGAAAATTTGTTAACACTTCAAAATATTATAAGTTAAATTTGACCCACTTCCTGGTTTCCAATTGAGCTGAAATTTTACATACATGTTTTGTTTAGATGACCATTGATGTAGCTAAGTGATGTCATTCTAAATCAAACATGGTCAGACTCCCAAAGATGGCAGACTAGTTATTTTAAAATGCATTGCCATGATACAGGTCTCAAATGAAAGAGTTTGCTGAGAAGAACACCAGAAATAAAATGACGTCATTCTCAAGCGCATTTTTTGTTTTTTAAAATATGTAAAAAAAAAAAAAAAAATCTAATGTCAGGAAGGTGGTGGTGGGAAGATGATCTGCCAGTTACGTGTAGGTAATGGACATTAAGCCACTGGTAAATAATTTTGCTAGCATCATCAGAGACTACAGAGGCCCTACGTATTAACAGCAGACATAGCAAAGTGAAGTTATTTTTTTAATATCTATAAAAATACTAAGATAAGTAAAAGCATTTGAAACTGCTGATTAGACAGAGATATCCGATACAGCGAATGACGTCATTTGCTGCATAGACGTACAAAATCCATACTAAATTCCGTTTATCTAGAAAGAGATAGAAACAAAAGTTTAAATGGTTATAACTTTTGTGTTGTGTGGCCCATTTATATCTTGTTTTCGCTTTTAGACATTATTTTTACAGTAATAAAACATTCCGTATCGAAATTAAAAAAATATGCATATTCCCTATTGGATAGGACATATTGGTAAGATCTGGGTGTAGTATTAGGTCCACCTTTGCCTATCTTTTGGGGATTATAGCCATGATAACAACTTATGTTAATAAATACGAATCAATTACTTACATAGGATTTGCATCTATTAAATCTTTTACAGGTTTTATGTAACTTGTGATTTTATGCAGTTTGTTTCCTAAAATGTAAAAAAATGGTATTATGTAATAAACTTATCTTATTGCACACTAAAAGGAACTGAGGATCAACCATATTATATATTTGAAAACCACCACATACCAAACCTTAGGTTAGACTGGAAGCTGGGGGTCTCAAATGGCCGCTTTATCAGAATCGTAATACGAATCACGTTATAACTTTCAACTTTATAGTCCATTTTAAGACTTTAATTTTTTTAACGTGTTTCTTATTAAGATTCTGCTAAAGTGGCCATTTTAGGCCCGCTGACCCAACATCTTTGGAACAAGGCTAGGAAGATGACGATGATTCTCTAACCGATGTCAGATACCAGAACTTATCTACTTTTTTTTACTAGCCTCCTTCACACTCCTGGGCAAAGGCCTCCCTCCACTTTTTGCACTAAACCCGCGTGTCCTCCTTCCAGTTCGGACGGAACTTGTCCAGTTTGTCCAGCGGCATGGGGCAGACATGACCTGCCCAGTCCCATTTTAGTTGGGCAGCGTTTTGAGCCATGTCAGCTATATTTGTTTTGGAACTTATCTATGGTTAATAGAAATTATCAACTGAGTATGAACCAAACAGTGATATTTAGTTTTTCCATCACTACCACCCAAGAGTCTGAGATTTGTTGTTACGTAGATTGAGTTAATGGCAATAGCCTCCTTGTCTGTATTACAAAGCATTCAATATTGAAAAACTAAACTGTTAAACTTACATTGAAATATAAGTCAATACTATTTGCTGTTCAAATCTACCTACCTACCCCATTCAGTAAAATGCGCTTGGTGTTATTATCTATAGACATAAGTAGCTATCTATGTTTTACATACTTACCAGCAGCCTTCAACTGTTCATCTCTATAAACAGCCATAGTTCTCAGTGTTGCTGATGACGCCTCACTCAAATGGAATGCACACCCCACGTCATCATTGTCCGCTAGACATTCCTCAGCCATCAGTTTCCTACCACCTTGAAAGGCAGAATAAATGACAATCTTTACACATCAATCAGTCATAGAAAAAAAAAACAAAGGACTTTTGTCTAGGAAAATCTTGACAGATTACTTCAAGTTCAATAGTCTCTACGGATATCATAATGCACTAGATATTATATTTAACTCTTATTTGTAGTGTTATGGCTTAATCTAACATGGAAATGGGATAGTAAAAACTTACTTTGATAATTCGGTCCGTTGGGAGTTGGAGGGACGTCATAAACATATTTATTCAGTATGTTTTTGAATAAGGGCTTCGTAAAGTTGATCTCATTTGTAAATACATCGAAATCTTCCATTATTTAAATCACTTTTTAGCTTTTATTTGAATTAAAAAGTGTTTGTGCAATGTTTTCAAAATTCAAATTTGACAATATGAGTTGTCGTTTCCAAGCCAAGACAAAACTTTTGAGCTAACGGTTGTTGCTATCTCTTTCATATGGTTTCAGGTGACAAAGATGGAAGACAGCTTCATAATAAAAATGCTAAAACTGCTGATTATGGAACGCAATTATCATTTGACGTTTTAAAATCCGTTAGGTATTGCGTTCCGATTCACAAAGGCATCATGCAGGTGTTTCCGGATAGCTTCCTTGAAAACAATAATTATCACGCACAATTATTTATTTTTAGCACTACGATCTTGATCACTGAAGGCGATATTTTAAAAACCAGATTTTTCAAATCACCGTTCGTTCCTGTTATTAGTAAAACACGCTAACAGTCCTAGAAATTGCGTGCTGATTCACTGCAATTAGTACCTATTGTTGTATGTATTTCTGTCGAACTTTCTATTTGCCGTATAATGAGCTACGAAGACGTAAGAATATTAATTAGACAACGCCATTGATATTCCATACCGTATTATGCAAACGGCATTGCTGTGTAGTACACACCCTGTGAAGCTGTTATAAATATTGAAACATCGTTTTACAATACCCGCACAGTTCTTTGATGCCAAATCGAACATTTTGCTTTCACAACCATGTGAACAAAGTACCTACCTACTAAAACCATTCGGTGTTTACAATATAAAACTGATAGGTAGTGGGTAGGCACGTAGGCAGGCAAGGTGCATCTAAAACATTAGGTCTCATCGATGGAGAAAGATTTCGTACGTACAGCTCTTTTGTTTTTTTAGCTAGGTACTTCAGTAACTTACTTGAACCGAGAGAGAACCTTGTTCTTGCCTGCCGGGTCTGCAACATTTGAACCAAGTTGACTATTGGTAACATAATTATGTAGCTATGTACTTAATTGTATCGTCAATTTTCGGGTAGGCAGTTAAAAGGTCATTTGGAAATAATAGAAAAGGTATTTTACAACTTTTTATTTCGTAATAAACTTAAACAATGCGCAAATGAGTTAACCGTCGATTTGCTACATTACAATATTACCGACTTTCACGTCGTAAGCAATTATACTCTTGGTAAGTAGGGTAAAATAAAAGTTTCTAAAGATTTTTAAGTTAAAAAATAACTGAAAGTGGTTACGCTTATATTGACTAACAAAATGCTCCTTAACAAATAGTACAAAATTATTAGTGGCACTGATAAACATTCTACAAAACGATACAAAATGTGTAGAACATCATCGACACAAAACATTTTAGTAAATTGTGCAAATGTATAAGGCACAAAATGTATAATTTAAACGTCGAACAAATTTAAATGGCCGAAAATCTTTTAAAAAATACAGTTCACTAAGCATAAAAGTGCATAATAATTTTATAGATACAAATAAAAGGAGGTAAACTTGAGTATATGTGAGGGAAAATGCAAATACAAACAGTGGACTTTCTTTGCATTTACTAACGATTTGAACAGCGCGTGGATTTTTTCCAAAATAAAGGATACAATACTGATGAATAATACAAGATGGAGTATCTACACCGGTATACCTACATATTGCTATAAATAATGAGGCATAACAAGATGGATCCTCGGAGACCGCATTAAGAGAGCAAGTTGTCGTCTGAATAATTTGTATCATGTAGTCGTTACAATTTTACAAAACAAGCAACAAAAAAGATTACCACGTAAGTTCCGCTTATTTTACACGTAACCACCGGGTATCGCGACCTATTTGTTAAGCCTCATGTAAACAACGATAATATTCTGAACTGTAAACATGCCACCAACTCGGTTTCATGAAACTGAATGCCCGATGCGCTAAGAACATCTTCGCACTTAGTAATCGTAAATCTGGCAAAATTCGTGCAAAACAATTGACTTTGTCTAAGGCGATATGTAATTATGCTTTTACTAATAATACCTAACTACAAAATATATTTTTATCACACGTGTTTATTGCGTTTAGTCAAAGTTTTGAAACTAGTGCAGGAAGACTGTTTTTGCGGCATGCCTACAGTAGCAGTTAGTTTTTGTTCAGTGTAGATAGTAAGGTACAAATTCAATACAAAGCAACAATTTTGCTATAATAATAAGCAAAAAGCATTTTAAAATATCACTTAAGTTTAACACATTTCTACTTAACCATAACACAAAAATAAACTATTCGAATGAATTCAACATGTCTAGAAATATTTTCGTTTATCTATTACGAAGCTTTTCGTAAACCACATAAGTGGATATAAGTCGAAAACATTAATAGATTCAGAGAACTACCTACCTATCTAGTTAGTGTTTCAGTGTGAGTTTAGTTCATTATAAAATCTTGTATACCAAAGTGTTATTCACAAACAACAAATCTCATCTAAACTTCGTGTTACAGAATTACTACTAAATATGTATAAAAACCTACTAATTCATACATTAATTGAATATAAAGGCATTCGTCGGATATGACTCGAAGGCACATTTTTTAAAACAAAAGTTAGGATACAACCTCTTCGGTTATCCATCACAAGTACGTTATAACGATAATTTGCATTTCTACGTAACAAACACGATCTACCGTATGTCTCTTTAACATTCTACGTGAAATAAAGTTTTAAATCGATTTCTCCAAGCACCTCATACTACGATAAAACATCTCTTTCAATAACACTAACCCTATACCACTTCTTAATATTTTTTTAACCATGATTAATAATTAATCTACAAGTAAATCTAACGTTTTTTATATATTTTACAATAAAAAAAAAACTGTATACACCTATTATTGCCCTCTTCGATATAGGTTTATTAGTGTCGATGCTACTAAACATAGCATATAAATAAATAAATAGGTATATACACTTGACTTACTAAAGATAACGGAAAGACGCTCGATCATATCGTGATTCGCATGATTTAAAAGATTATGCATACTTATCAAAATTTATCTTATTTACATTTCAGAGTAGATCGAGAAAAAAGGCCTTGAAATCTATCACATTTAAGTTTGGGATACTTAACAGGCAATAGCCAACATAAAATAAATTACTATAAAACTTGAAAAACAGCAAATACTGTCATTTCCAGATGAAGGAATTAAGCAGCTGTATTATGCGAATTACTGTTGCATTTATTCGACTGTACGCGTTCGTCTCCGCTCAAATGAACATATAGCGTAGGCGTTATACACTTGGCAATGCACGACCTCACAACGCGCTTAATTTATTCTATCTCGTACAATCGCGCCGCTATCATACCCCCGCAAAACTAGTTCAAAGTAATAAGTGATTTAAGACGCGCGGGGGCCGGACGAAATGCCATCAAACTTAAAAAATATATAAAATGATCACATACATAAACAGTTCCGAAACTAAATTGTGGCACTCAGAAAATGGAAGTACAATAAAAGCCTGAGTGTCGATCAAGACATGTTGTTGATGCCCACCCTTTTGCTCAAAGGGGAGGCATCAAGAATCCTTTCATTTGCTTTGTCTTCCTCCCTGAAGTGGATCCGCGTGATCACAATGTCCCCTGTACTAAGAGTTTGCGAGCCAATCTCGGTTTTCTTAGCTTCATTGAGATCATTGCACTTAATTTCATCATAAGTGGAATTATGGCATCTGCAGTTACAGCTTTTCTTGTCAGGCTCTCCTAAGTTCAAAATTTGGCTTAGATTGGACCAATCCTTGTTTTTGAGCAATGGCAGTGTTTGTTCCATTGTTTGTGAGAATTTATCCTCCAACTCTCCACTCAAGGGGGCGACAGCCGACAAAATAGCCTCAAGGCGATTAATTTTCTCTACTTTATCCATATTTGTGTCAGATAAGATTTCATCCATCATCTGCATAGATTCTGTGAGACTTGGTGGCTGTGTGGAGTGTGGGGATGATATTGGATCAGAGGGGTTTGACTCTAAGCTAGCCATTTCATTTTCTCTTTCATCATCATCTGAATCAGAGTCTTTATCCTGTCCAATAGCTTCCAGTTTTTCCAATTTCTTGGATATTTTGTGACAACCCTTCAATTTCTCCTTTTCCTCTTCAGTGAGTTCAATGTATCTGAGCAGTCTTATTTCTCTGTTGCTCAGTACAATATTCTTAGTTGTTTCAGCTAGTTTCTGCTTCAACTCACCAACTTCTGTGTTGATTTTTCGTTGTCTCTTGCGCAATTTAACTTCAGTGGGCTGAATATGCATAAATACTTGCTCATTGCTCAGTTCTTCAAATAGCTGCTGATTGTCAGGCCGAATATTGCTTGACATGTAAGCATAAATAGCTGGATTGACCAAAGATAGGACATCTGAAGCAGAATAAATGATCATATCTTTAGTCAATGGTCTCCTTGCCCAATAGCGTTGGTCCCTGCGGTACACATTCTTCAATTGTTCTTTCATGGGGTTCATAGGTGCATTGTACAATTCACATAAGGCGTTGAGACTAAGATTCTTGACTTTGTAAACAGGCACACCTTGTTGTTGCAACTGTAAAACAGCATGAGCAGCTTGTGTGTCAAAAACATTCTTCAAAACAATCTCAAATTGATTGTGTAAATTGACTGAATCATTCCTACAGTCATGTATAATTTTAACAACATTTTCACTCTCTAATAGTTCCTTAATTTTACCCTCCACAACCATGCCTGGACATGCCATTATATCTAGTATGTACACTTCACCATTCATGGTGGCTATTTGACACAACGTCAACACTCCCTTGAGGCCAAGGTTTATTCCTTCACAGTCAAAGGAAACAATATTCTTTGCATTGCGTTTAGGCACCATTATACTTTCAATTAGCGTGGCACATTCCCTTACATTGGCTATGACAGTTGTGCACTGAAGCACCTTTTGGCGCCATGCTTCACCCATCACATTATTCCTTAAACTTGGAGTACCATTAGTTTCTTCAGCACTCCGCGCATTCAAATGGTTGTTGACCCTGTCACGGACCATGTTTTCTGCCAAATTCTTAATGACAATAGAATTGATTCTTTGCTTCAGAGTCTGGTTTGCAATGTTAGCTTGAGGTCCTCGGGGAGATTCAATAGGACTGAGTATTCTGTTGTTGTTTGCCGGACTATTTTTGCCATCTGATGGAGTTGGACTCTCAACTGTGGGGGGAATTGGGGACACGGGCTTCTCCTCAACCACAGGCTTTGGTACATCAGTCTTTGCTTTAGCTTTTGCATTAAGATACATAACAGGTATTTTTGGTTTACTAATAAGTGTCACCAAGTTCGATTGAACATGGAACGAGTCTGAAAATATTTTTAAGAATGCGCTCAAATCTGCAGGCGACTTGAACATTTGGTACCAATACTCTTGTGGGAAGCGTGACACAATTAAGTGGAAGAGCTGGTCGACCATCACGGGGCCTTTAGCCTCTATGCACTGTGCAACATAGTCTAACAACTGTTGGGCAGTGTCTGTGTTAATATTAGCTACGGGTAGATTGTGGAATTGTTCAGAATTTGTGTGTGCGTTACCTCTCATATGATTCTCACTGACTAGAACGACGTTGTCATCGATGATCTGGAAGGTGTCCGGATGCTTCAGCAGGAAGTCCTTGAACTCCTTGATCCTCTGGCCGGAGATGTGACGCACCTGCGGGGAGGCCTGGCTGCGGTGCCCCAGCAGGCTCTTAATCGGCACCTCGGTGCCTTCGCCGTACTGGACCATTTTGCCCGCGAAGTACTCCTTCGCTTCCTCGATGTAGTCGTTGTTGGACGATGCGCCAGGCCCGCAAGTGTGCTTCTGGAACGTGTTGATATCAACATAGTCCCCGTCTATGTTGAACAACGCCGGGTACTGAGCCAGGAACTTCTTCAAGCCCGACTGCGACCCGCCAGCGATCTGTCGCATCTCCTTGGTGAATCCTTTGGCACCAAACTGGCAGGAAAGATCGTGCAACGTGCGCGGCTCGCCTTTGTCGAGTAGGCGTTCCACGAAGAACAACAGAGTAAGGTTCCTAGCGAGCTCATATTCCATTGATTCCATTTCCCTGCAGTTGGTGCCAATTGTGTTTAACTTAAACTAAATTTTTTCTACGTATATGTGTCACCCACAACACCATGAAATTTTTCTTTTATCGCACCTGAACCATAGAGATTATAGACGAAAGTGAAGTGTTGAGCTGATAATACAAAAACAAACTAATAAAAACTCATGACGTTGAAAAGAAATCACAGTAAAATATTAATTATGTAACTGCAATGAACATTATCTGTTCTTGATAAAATTGCATGATTTGTGTTCGTAAAATAAATCAATTAATCGTTAGTCGTCATTCATTAGGTTCGTAAGTTGTTAATTATATGTATGATGCAACGCACAATCAACACGGTCATTTGTAAAGTTATTTTTCATTAAATTAAGTTTTCTCACGGTAAAATAGAATAAACGATTTTCTGTTGTTTTTATAAAAATTAAATCCATATTTCTCAAAGTGACATCACTTGTTCATAGAGTATCTATTTCTTTTTCTTAACGGTAAAAAAGCAAAGTATGCTGGAACTCGTGAATGTGAAAATCTGATGAGAAAACTTCGATACAAATAATTGCCTCAAAAATAATTAAATAATACCAAACTTAATTTAAAATAAACCAATAAATTTTTGAGGATTTGCTTCAAATTATTACAAAGCGCTGTAGTAACATGACGTTGGTAAAACTAAACGCAACTGTTGATTTGTTGTTGTCAAATCTGTCAAGTGTCAACCTGCCAAGCCAACTAAACCAGTGTTGCCAACGGTACGATTTAAATCGTATTTATATGACCTTTTTGGCTCTTGTACAATGTACGATCGAGTAATCGAAATCGTACCAAAATATACGATCTTTTCAAATCATATACCCATCATCATAGAAGTAAAATTAGGTGACAAATAGAATTATTTTTTTATATTATAAAAAAAAACAACTAGAAGACATGAACGAGCTAAACATTTTTGTATTTTTATGAATGCATCCTGTAACTACTTGTCAAAATTGTACATACATAATCGCAAAAATTACGGTTTCAATCAACTGAAATTGAGAGTTGTTAGCATCAGAGCTTACATAATCAAGGTAGAGGACAACTTTTATCCGTATATAATTGGAGATTTTAAATCTGTATCTATGGAAATGACACTTAGTCTCGGTTTCATCTGAGACAGAATAGACTTAAGTAACTTTTCTCTTATCTAAAAATATAAAAATTCAGTTATAAATCTTAGTGCTAAATGTTGATTCATGTTCCTTAAATGATAAATATTGATTCAAAATTATAATTACATTCCGTTTTCAAATTATTTACGTTGTTTTTTTTTGTAATTTCATAACGTATTATTTTTTTCCCTAAAATGTTGGCAAATACGATCTTTTCTAGTCCATTCCATGGTACGATAATCTAAAAAATAAAGTTGGCAACACTGAACTAAACTAATGTCAAAGTTGTCAAACGCAACGCAAGCGGCGGACGATTAAATAAAAGTAGTCATTAGTAGTCTCGTCGCGATTTCCGATTTCTGATTGCTGTAATCAGTAATAATTGCTTGTATTTCTTCTCAATCATATTTCCACGAATTGTAATTATTGCTGCACTGTAACTAACGGTTTTCTGTAACAATATCGTACTCTAATAACATCATGGTAAGTAGTTTTTATCAGCATTGATTGCTAACACGGAACTTGTACAAAATGTACATGTACACCCACTTTTTTCAATTGATTTACAATAAGCCGCTTGGAATGCATCAGTTTTTATAGCTGTCGGAGCATAGTGATCTTTAATATAAGATTACTACATTGAATGTTTTCAAATCCTAACAAAAACATTCTATAAAATAAAAAGTCAAAGAAACAATTATTGTTAATTATATTTATTTTTAAGATCTAATTACCATTTCTAGAGACCTTAGCTTTTAACCTTTATACTCAGGACTTAAACTATGCTTTGATACAGGTTAACAAATTAACCAAACCCATCAATATGAACTTAACATATTTTTTCAATGATATCCCCAGCTTGTCCTAGTACTCGGTGACCTGCACATCCCGCACCGCTGCAGCAGCCTGCCTCCGAAGTTCAAAAAGCTCCTCTTACCTGGCAGGATACAACACATCTTGTGCACGGGCAATCTTTGCACAAAAGAGTCTTACGATTATCTGAAGACATTAGCCAGCGATGTGCATGTTGTTCGAGGAGATTTTGATGAGGTTCGTAAAGTGTTTTTTTAAGTTTTGAACTGAATAAAGATAATTTTAAAATAAATTTTCTCTAATTCAAATAATAATAATAATAAATCGTTTATTTATAAAAAGGGGCACATTTACAATTAAGTATCTTAACAAATAAAATAGAGCACTGTTGCTTATTGCCTGAACTAGGTGGAACCTGTGTTTCAGGCTAGAAGGTGCGTAAATACCTACTTAAAATAAATAAATCAACAATGAAAGAAAAGTAAATTACTAAAATTACAGCTTACATAAAAGATAAAAAAACATTGTGTCAGCAGTTTACTTGCAGACTACAAGTAAATCTTCTGTCTGTGCATAGGTTAGGGGTTGTAAAAAAGTAATAATAGACTTTTTACAGCTAAAATAGTTTAACTTATAAATACTTAGTTTTCTATTTAATCTATTGTACAGAAATGGGCCTAAAAATGTAAAGAATCTTTCCACAAAGACATGTTTGGAGGTTGTATTAGAAATGCATACTATATCATTCCGTCTCTTGTTAGTATTGTCAGCATTGTACGTAAGCATGGAGTGCTGTTTTAATACTAAGTGCATAATGAATAGCTAGCGCAATCTGCAAAAGTTCGTATTTTTTTAAATACATATATTAATTTGCGCACTCTTTTAACCATACTTTCAATATGATACCTAAAAGAGAGTGTGTCATCTATTAAATGTGGAATATCAATTTGACTGTGGCTGTTGTTGGCCTGATATATAAGTGAGAACTTACTTGTTAAGGTAGAAGTGCCAGGGTAGGCCACTAAATTCAAATTTTCTTACGTTTTATCCAATTTGTAGGTAAGTGACAGACTGTACGCTGGTACAGGCAGGCAGAATGACTATTTCAAGAAAGTCATTCAAAGCTACCTTTCTTACAATAAATAGGATTAAATTAACTTAGGGTTAATTCTCACAGCAACTCAAAATATAACTTTATTTACTACTCGAAAAGATACACATTTCATTGCGATGCATCTCGCGGCGGCGCGCGGCACAGTGCGAAATCACTGGCCTCTTGCAGTACAGTCGCGTCTCGGTGTGATGAAGGTTCACTGACTCTTAGTGGGTTGTTCAGGTGATTTTACTGATTATGACATAGAAAAGCCACCATATTTTTTATGGTTGCAAATTTCACTGACTATTTGACTACCTTAGCTGTTCCCCCTTAACTCAATAGTTCTTTTTCATACATTTTATTCTGGCCTACTGTTAGACAAAGGTCCCACACCACACAGAATTAGTTTATCAAAAATTCAAGATTTTCCTTATTTGCTTGACTGTGCAGTAAGTTAAGTATTTAGGTAATTAGTAGTAATTCATGTAAGTATAAGTTTGCTGAAGTTGTGATTACCCTTCATTATCCCATGCTTGGTGGCCTTAACGGTGAAGGAAAACATTGTAAGGAAACCGGCATGTCCTAGAACCAAAAAATTCGAAGACATGTGACATCTACCAAGTTGCACTGGGCCCGCGTGGTGGATTATAGCCCATTCCCTCTCATAGAGAGGAGGTCTGTGTCCCAGCAGTGGGAACACTAATAGGCTGATGATGATGATGATCCCATGGTTAACCAGTAATAAATTATTTTCAGAACTCCACCTACCCAGAACAAAAAGTGATAACCGTCGGCCAGTTCCGCATCGGTCTCATCCATGGTCACCAGGTTGTACCATGGGGTGATGAAGAGTCGCTCGCACTAGTCCAGAGACAGCTTGACGTAGATATCCTGATATCTGGCCACACACACCGCTTTGAGGCTTATGAGCATGAGAACAAATTTTATATTAACCCGGGATCAGCTACTGGGGCTTACAGTCCACTGTTCAGGTAATATTTTGTACTGTTTTGAATAATATCTTGTATTAAGCAGTTTGGCTGTTTTCTAGTTGACAGCGATGATTTCAAGGGGTTTCATGGCACTGCAGTGACATCTTTAATGTGATGCACTGTTGGCTCCTTTTTCAGTTACATGCATTGTATCTTATACAACTGCCTTTGTAAATTAGTTGTCTACACTAATATTATAAAGTAGAAAGGTTTGTATTTTAGTGTGTGTGTATGTTTGTAATAAATAAACTCAACACCATTAGAAAGCTACATTCACCCTGAGTAACATAGGCTATATTTTATCCCCGTATTCTCACGGGAACGGGAACAGCACGGGTGAAACCGCGTGACGTCTGCTAGTAGACAATATAATTATTCTTTAGGAGAATTTTATCATGTCTTGTAAAGATTTTTCGAAGAATGTTATGAAATGCTCAACATCACAAACATTTTTATCTACACCCATGCTATAAATCCTCTATAAAGGTATCTGAAACAGTTAGCTTATGGCCAACATTAAAACAGCCAGTGTCATAATAACCATTATAACACCCAAACGGGTGATATAATGTTGTACTGAATTTCATTATGCAACTCGTTTTAAAAAAAGAACATCGAATGTGGTAGTGAATCGAACGTCTAGCACGTGCGATACACTACACTACCACAGCGCCGTAATTAAAAAAAAAACTTATAGGTTAATTCGAATTCACGTCGTATCCCGCCATTTTTGTTCGACATTTGGAATTAGTATTGCATTATGTACTTTGTTGTTTACAAAAATGAGTGATACAAGCTTTGTGAATTTTGATAATTGAACAATCCAAAATGTAAATAATTATATTACTACCTATACACGGTTTGTTTGTAGTTAATACAAGCAATTAAACTTTCCATGAACTTACATAGACTTCTTAGAACACTGCAACACCCTATGGTTTCAGAACCTTTTATGGAGGATTCATATCATGGATGTAGATAAAGTCTTGTATGCAACTGTACATAATTAGGTATTAAAACACTCATGTGAAACTATTATCACACTCGGCTTCGCCTCGTGTGATAAACCCACATTCGTGTTTTAATACCCCTCATTATACAACAGTTGCATAAATAACTATAAAAGAGTAACAATAGAGTTTGTGTCTTCTCCTTACAAAACTACCTTTGAAAATGGGTGTAGTGTAGAATCAATCCTATTTCCTTTGTTTTAAAGTTTGATGCTTTATGGCTCTTTAGTAAATTGATCCCGCTCATTTGGATCCCGCGGGATTAGTTTACTAAATTATTATTTTTATGTCATTTTCTTTAGTTGATTGGTCCCGCTCTTAAAATAAAAAAATAAATGCCGTCGAATTTCAAATGTGAGTAACATCATCTAGAAAAATGTTAGAAAGAATAAAAATAAATAAAAATAGAATCCCGTTGGCCCCACCGTATTTTTAACATTGTATGGGATCGAGTAATGTTACTACAGTAATTGTGCTAGTTACAGGCAGTAACCTTACGAACAGTAGTACTTAGGCCTGCATGAATCCAGATGGTATTTATAGTAATAAATAAAAATAAAGAATATATAATAATAATAATTTATAGTAATAAATACCATCTTTATTCTGGGTAGGTACGATCTTCTAGTAAGAAGATCATACCTACCCAGAATTATTGAAATGCATACTACCTTGAGCTCATGCCAGCCTGGTACTTTTTGAGGAACATAATTATGTGTCATATTTAGGTAATGCAAAACCGGTTCCGTTTTATAGAACTGGGACTCGCTTACTTTCGATACTTTCAGTAAGTTTATAAGACATTACGTTGAAAGTATTGAAACGGAGAAAGCATGAGAAAGACGAAATGACAGGACAAAATAAAAACATTTAAATGAAATAAATTTAAATCAAGGAATAAACTTATGAATACGTCTACCAATACTGCTGAGCGTGCACGCCAGGCCTGCTGGCTGTGGGTGAGTGGGAGTTGGGACTCTAGCTTCAGGCTAGTAGTTAGGTGACATAACCTTCCGGCTCGCTATTTCTTTATTTCCAATCGCATATTTGCGATTGGGCGCTCCTTGGGGGCTCTACATCGCTGCCAATGTGGTAAAGTATTCGACTGCCTCAGACACCATGGCCTTTTTTTTTCCGGATGGGAAATTATCAAATGACTCCTCACACTCTGGGCGGAGCAGGAGGGAGTTCAGACTTTTACTGACTAAAACCCATCCATGTTCCTACATCGCCCTTTGTGTTCCGGGGCCACGGTATCTCTTTCGAACAGTCCCGCAAAGACACCATGGCCTTTCTTGCAGTAAGAGTGCAGGTCGGATTGCCCGGCACGCTTGCATTAATGATCTCATCCGTCGTGCTCTTGCCACCGTCGGGTATGCCAGCTGCCTTAGTACCCAATGGCTTGGCACGCATCGATGGGAATAGACCAGATGGTATGACCATAATGCCTATGAAATTTTGGTAGGCTTTTGATGTATGACGCCACTTGCGTCGACACCGGCACCTAAGAAGCCCATTACAACCGGCTTCCCTTCGGGAACAAAGCACTCTACACGTAGTGTAATTCTGTAATTGTGTAGTCACAGGAAGAAGTTTTCCCAGACGACAAACGGGAAAAAAGTTCCCGTTTGTTGCCAGGCATATATAATACACTTACTTATGTTCCCCAAGAAGTACCAGGCTGGCATAGGCTCAAGGTGGTATGCATTTCAATAATTCTGGGTAAGAACGGTCTTCCAGTAATAAATACCTTCTTGGATTCATGCCAGCCTAGTACTGTTCGTAACGTTGCGTTACTGCCCGTAACTAGCACAACTGTACTAGCACTACTCGATCCCATAAAATATTTTTGAGTAAGTAAAGTAGGTAATAAATAAAATATAAAAATAAACCCAACCCCGCCCCACAAGTGTGGACACGGGCGATGGGCCAACGGGAATCACCATATAAATTAATATCAAGAAACTTTTCTACTTGACTGTACAAATCATAAAATTGGTCAACGGGATCAGTTGACCAATTCAAAAATTCATTAGGTCGACTGATCCCGCGGGATCCACCTGTGTGGGACCAGTTTACTAAACACCCTGGCTAGGCTTGGCCTAATTCAAATAAATAGTTTGACTTTGATAACTGGCATGAATAGGCTAGTATCCACCATCAATAAATTGCAAATCTATTTAGTACGTCAGAGTATTAGAAAATAATGGACACGTATTTTTTGTTTTTGTAAATCAATGAATATTGACAAAAATTAAAAACGCATCAAAACTCGGGAGTGGGGGCTCGTGACGTCACAACGCACTAAAAATTGTAGCACAGCGTGACGTATTGAGAATTTTAAAAGCGTCGTATCTTCGGCAATTTTGGTTTACGTAACAAAAGAAAAAATACGTGTCCATTATTTTCTAATACTCTCCTGAAAAAATCTAATTAGTCCGTCAGTTAGATTATCAAAAAAATATTTGACACGTATTTTTTATTTTGTTAAGTAAACCAAAATGGATGAAGATACGACGCTTTTAAAATTCTCAATACGTCACTTCTTCTTCAATCGGTCCCTCATTACTGAGGATCGTGGTCACTGGAACCCGGAACCCTTTAAACGGACAATAACAGATCTAGATCGCTATTTCTTAAATCCATTGTGACTCTCATGGGAAATTAGTGCAGTGGTTTCCCGTTGCCTTCTGCACCAGACATTTTAAGGGTTATTTAGACCCTAAGGCCGCTGCAGCCTCTTCCAAACCAGTTGCCCGGATGGGTGTATAGTTATCCCGCTATTGCTCGGTCGCCATAGCCTCGTTCGTTGTCTAGCAGGGAGCACCACGGCTGCCACACGGTAGCCGCCGCCTTTCAGCGCGTGCAGGTGAGGAATAGGATGACTCTTGGGGCCGGAAAGATGTTATGTCCGCTCTCCCTCTAAGTCCCCAGTATAATTGTTAGTGCGTTGTAACGTCACGAGCCCCCACTTCCGAGTTTTGATGCGTTTTATCTTTGTCAATATTCATTGATTTACAAAAACAAAAAATACGTGTCCATTATTTTCCAATACTCTGACGGACTAAATAGATTTGCAATTTATTGATGGTGGAAACTAGCCTATTAGGTACACTACTTCTTAACCCTTCGGGGATTACATGCTTACTACTACAACTACAACTACAACAGCCCATAACGTCCACTGCTGGACATAAGCCTCTCCCATAATGGGAGGAATTTGCCGTAATCTCCACGCTTGGCAGGCGGATTGGAGATCTCACATGCTTGATGTTATGTAATTCAATGCCATTATTAAGGGCCTATACTACCTCAAATGGCTAAGCATGATCCTCCGTTACGCCTAAAATACTGCAGCATTGATTTTGAAATAAAAATATGGTAAAGTTGAGGATTAATGTTAGGTCTTATGTTTGGCGAAAACACGATTTCATAAAATTTTCTCGATAAAAAAAAATCCCAAAGTTACCTCCAAATCGAACAATAAACCGCTGGTATTCAAAAAGTACTTCAAATTAAATCATGAAACTTTGCATACTAACTGAACTAACTATAAAGCAGGTCTTATGTTTTTTATTTTTTCCAAAAGACGAAAAATTGATTTTATATAGAATAAAAATCACTCATTTCGCACTATTCGGCCGCAGTGACTGACGTAACAACCGCTTTATAATGCAAGCTGATTAGAACGTTATTCTAACAGTATTACAAACGAAGTTTGAACCACCACAAAGGGTTGCTAATCTGAGGTAGTATAGGCTCTTAAGTCATTCATGAGTTCTAACGTATCTGACTTCTTAAATGAAAGTGAAGACCAACTGGACTCTGAGGGTCGAAAGGTTGGAATCGCGCTACAACATCAACTTTAAGTCATTCGTGGTACGAGTTCCAACCCACCATCTAGAGACCTGCATGAAGGAGGACTTTTGGCCGAAGGGTGTCGTATATCGACGTTTCCGAGGGCGGTTACGCGACACCACGCAGCGAAACACGACGCCAACAACATTGCGTGTATAGTTTTAGTCTCTGGTTAATAATAAAGGGTGTAAAACACCTATTAACGAAGCCGAAAGGCACTTGTTCTCCTCGTCATTGCGATCATTTCTTTGTTCTACACCATATGACAAGTTTTTTTTTTTTAATACAAGTTTTTAATTATAGATTTTTACTTTAAACACCTCCACGACCCCTGAACTATTCAATCCATCCATCAGCACAATGTTTTGAGTGCGTTAAGTACCACAAAACATGATTTTTCATCCCAAAAAAAGAAGTCGTTTCCCAGCAATAATTTTTGCGTAAAGTTGCTTAGTTTGATGTATAGAATGCTTGGTTGACGGCTTCGTGGTGAGGTGGTTTACACCCTGTATGTAATAGTACCTATATTCTATTATTGTTGTTAGATATTATTTTGTATATTTTACGATCCCTTATTTGCCTGATAATAAAATGATTATTATTATTAATTACAGGAATGCCACTCCATCATTTGTACTGATGGACATCCAGAGTTCGACCGTGGTGACCTACGTCTACAAACTGCTGGGAGACGAGGTCAAAGTGGAAAGGATTGAGTATAAGAAAGCTTAACTTTTAATTATATTGTAAAATAGCTGTATTTAATATATTAATAATAGATAAAACGTATATTCGAAATAATTATTGTTCTAAACAAAAAAATAAATGTTTTTGATTTGTATGTCAATGGTGTCAATTCTGTTGTGCACAAACTAAACTTAATTTATGCTATTGCTATCTTTTACTAAAAGGCAGTGCGAGAAAAGGATGGCTATAGCTGTGAACTAAATTAGAGATGTCAAACCAGTTTGTGCCTTGCACTTCACCGTATTTATAGTCGACATGTTTTTACGTGCACCCTTCATTTGTATGGAAATATTAGTTGCAATTAAATTTGACAGCTCTAAATTACGCCCGTCCCTTTCTCGTTTTATTAGAGAGAAAAAGATAGCAATAGCCTAAATTAAGTTTAGTTTGTGCACAACAGAATCGACACCACTGGCTCTATAAAATATATTATACCCCTCCTCGATTGTCACCATCACAACGGTGAATGTGCGCTGTTTGTAGATCAACCTATCTATACAGTTGTGATTGTAATGGCGGCACTGCTTGCAAGTCCATGTTGCCAAAAACCTGCAAACACGACATTCAGTAGATCTGTGTAAAAGTTTTGTGGATAAGACACCAAGAATTTACAGAAATGGTCCCTTAAATAACCATATTTTGTGAAGATATTTTGATTTAACTTAGGCTGAATTGATTGATTAATTCATATTATATTAAGGCAAAAAGCATCTTAGTATTTACACTTGTGGATAAAATAGATAGTTTAAGTAAAAATAGCCGACCTTGGTGAAATTAAAAGGGAAGGTCGTGAATCTCAGATTTTCTACCAGAGATTGTAGTTTCTACTAGTACTTCGTCCAGAAAAAATCCTTAAATATGACGTCTCATGGGAAATTTAATATGGTATCCATCATATGAATTTGCTAGACATGGTAGGTAGGTATACTTTTCATGAAGTCAGTTTTAGATTTTAACCTGAAAGTCTGACAACCGGTTATAAGGGGTTCGTTTTACCTAGTAACTGGATTGTGGAGGTCAGATAGACAGCCGCTTCATGTAAAATACTGGTATGAAGTGCATCCGGTTAGACTGGAAGCCGACCTCAACATAGTTGGAGAAAAGCATCTTGTTAATTACGAACCATAGTCCAGTTCCAAATCATTTATTTTTTATGCCATTGTTTAGGCAGTACTGTAAGCACGAATTCCTATTCAAAGTGTTGATAACGTTGATAACTAAACTTTAGTCATGTTTTTCGTAAGTATAGTTTTATTTAAGATTAGTTAGTATGTAGATTTAATAATAATAATTAATATAATTCTTAGTAGATTCATGTAATGTCAGGGAATTTAATTGCTATGATATAATTTGAAAGCTCAAATCAATTTGCGGCATGATTTGAATATACAGACTATTTCAATTGGTAGTTGACTAGCTACCAACTGAAATAGTCCAGGCAAATTGACTAATTTGCCTATAGTTGCTGCCAGTTAAGATCGCAATAGCGGTCATTGCCCTTTCCATAATATCTCCTCGTACGAACCAAAACAAATAAACCATGTATTGTTTTTTATTAGAAAAAATGTTGAAGATCACGATAGATGACGATTCAAGACTTGAACAGGCTTATTTATGGATATCAAAATTATAAACTTTGATAAATGTAGGTGGGTCAATGACCGCTATTGCGATCATAACTGGCAGTAACTATAACAATTAATTTCCTTGAATTAACGTGTGTCATTATAATTTCATAATGTATATTTGAATCAAAGATTTAAGGTTTTATTAATCAATCAAATCAGCCTATCACTAAAAATAGGCATTTTAATGGGAAAGTAACTTGCACCATGGAAACAGTTTCTGCGTTTCAACATATTAAAGTAATTTGGAAAAGCAATTAGTTTGTCACAGAGTATTCTGAAGTGAAAATTTTTGAAAAATTGGGAGTTATACAAATGTGTTATTTTATTTGGTTTCTGTAAAAAGGTTTTTAATAAATATTTGTAAATAAAAAATATTTGATGGCTCGACCTTTTTAGGCTCCCATACCCGAAGGGTAACCAGCGAGACCCTATTACTAAGCCTTCGCTGTCCGTCCGTCTGTCTGTCACCGGGCTGTAACTCATGACCCGTGATAGGTAGACAGTTGAAATTTTTACAGAATGTGTATTTCTGTTCCCGCTATACCAACAAATACTAAAAACCGAATAAAATTAACATTTAAGGTGGGCTCCCATCGTCCGTCCGTCTCATGACGACAGGCCGTGTCGACGGCGCAGGAGTGTTCCACGCGCGCCTCAAAGAGAGTCAGCAAAAAGGAAAGGGTCCGTAAGGGCCGATGCCTGCCGGGGTTGCGGGACAGTTCGAAAGAGATACCGTGGCCCCGGAATACAAAGGGCGATGAAGGAACATAGATGGGTTTTAGTCAGTAAAAGTCTGACACTCCCTCCTGCTCCGCCCAGAGCGGGAGGAGTCATTTGATGATTTCCCATCCGAAAAAAAAGGGGGGCTCCCATACAACAAACGTGTTTCTTTGCCATTTTGTCTAATGTTGTATCCCTTCGTGCGCGCAGCGCGAGTCCAACTCGCACTGGGCCGGTTTTTTTATTTTATTTATTTTGCCTTGTTAGTCTAGTGGCCGCAAGCAAGTGTGACTGTCGACTTTGCTGAGCATGAGGTCCTGGGTTCGATTCCCAGGTCGGGCAGTGTTATTGGGTTTTTCAGTAGCACCCATTATCGACACTAGATTTGTGCCTAGTCACAAAACTAGAAAAACATGTCACAACATCAACATAATGTCAAAAACAACTGGAGAAGTGTGGGTGTACAATAGGCTAGTTTCCACCATCAATAAATTGCAAATCTATTTAGTCCGTCAGAGTATTGGAAAATGATGGACACGTATTTTTTGTTTTTGTAAATCGACGAATATTCGCAAAGATAAAACGCATCAAAACTCGAGAGTGGCTCGTGACGTCACAACGCACTAAAAATTATAGCACGGCGCGGCGTGACGTATTGAGAATTTTAAAAGCGTCGTATCTTCGTCAATTTTGGTTTACGTAACAAAAGAAAAAATACGTGTCCAATATTTTTTGATAATCTAACTGACGGACTAATTAGATTTTTTCAGGACACAAGCCTATTAGGAACAGCTCTACCTAACTCTCGGGGTCTGTCAGTAGGGGTACCTATGATTAATTGAAACGCGATTTTATATTTTTCTCGAGCTGTTTTGTAGTTTAGTGTGAACTGATGTGTTGTAGGTACTGTTCGTGAACTCTAGTAACCCAAGAAATATCCACTAGAGCTGTGCTTTTCAAATATTTAGAAAATAAAGCAATTATACATCAGTAACAACGTCACGCCTGTAAAGGGTAATTGTGATGGTGATTGTGATAGTAATGGTGATTGTGATAATGATGGTGGTTGTGATAGTGATGGTGGTTGTGATAGTGATGGTGATTGTGATAATGATGGTGATTGTGGTAATGATGGTGGTTGTGATACTGATGGTGATTGTGATAATGATGGTGGTTGTGATAGTGATAAGCATAGGTGTAATAATATGTTTTGTGGCCCGTGTAATATAGGGAAAGCCTAATGCCATCACCGGGCAGACTACGTGGCTGCTTTGAGAAACTCCCGATGGACAAACCCAATTTCAATAGGGAATATGCATGAAATACTAAACTACTAACTAGTGTTCCCACTTATGAGTTTAAAGGTGGGTATCCATTATGTAAAAATGCTTGCATAAACGAATATACTACAAACTTAGTCCAGAAATTATTTTGTACAACTTTTTGTCTTTTTTGTACAAAAACTGTTGTTTCCATCAAGTTCAAAATGATTTTCCTAGAAAGTCCTTATAAAGTTCTACTTTTCAGATTTTTTTCATATTTTCTAAACATACGGTTCAAAAGTTAGAGGGGGGGGACACATTGTTTTTTACTTTTGGAGCGATTATTTCTGAAATTATTGACATTATCAAAAAATGATTTTAGGAAACCCCTATTCATTTTTAAATACCTTTCCAACAATATATCACACGTTAGGGTTGAAATAAAAAAAAAAACACTTCCCACTTTACATATAGGGGGGCTACCCTAATAAAACATTTTTTTCCAATTTTTATTTTGCCACTTTGTCGGCGTGATTGATATACATATTAGTACCAAATTTCAGCTTTCTAGTGCTAACGGTCACAGAGATTAAGCGAGGACGGACAGACGGACGGACGGACAGACATGGCGAAACTATAAGGGTTCCTAGTTGACTACGGAACCCTAAAAACGAAGGTAAACATAATAATTTTCGTCACACAATAATTATGTCAACCATTAATCACGTTTAAAACTTTTAAGTTAAAGTCCAATTTCGCTTGCACAATACCGTAACTGCATACCTAAGTACAATACGGTCAACGTATCTTGGCGAGTCCGAACTTCGCGCAGAAGGTTGCGCAATCACTGTTTTGAGGAACCAAATGGTGGCATGAGGCGACGTGCGGGGGGCGGTGGACTAGGCTAGAGATTGACCATACATAAACACAATCGACCCTGTATTCAATCTAATATCGTAATCGATTAGGTTTATTTAGAATTAATTGATTTTTGTTTATTAAGGATATTAAACGAAATAGATTTACAAATAAAGTGTATTTTGTTTGTGAATAAACGGGATTTCGATTTAAATTAAAAAAAACTTATAAAATTTTATTTTCTCGGTTGAAAGACATGATTTACATAAAATATCAGTTATCTATTAACGACTACTTGAGTAACGACTATTTGAGAAAATTTAAAACCTCCTTAAAACATTTAAAATAAATATTTTTTTGACTTAATTTTAATCGATTTGAATAAAAATCGATTAAACAACACCCTCAGGAACGCGTATTGGACATCCCTATTTGATTACTTCGTGAAGCTTCGTGCTTATTCGGCAATGCTCGGTACACGGTAATATGTCTCAGTCACACGTTAGCATTGGTGTCGTTTTCGTATCGCTATCTCTGTCTTGAGTACAGTCGGTTATAAAAGTTTTCGTTGTTATTGTTGTGAATTTTTATTATTCTGATTTTTATTTTTTATTTTAGATTTCAATGATGAATTGATTTATGTGTGGATTTTAAACTTTGATTATGATTTTAATAATGTAATGTGAATAAAATTTTAATGTAATCTATGTAATAATTATATATCCCTCTCATAGAAAGGAGGCCTGTGTCCCAGCAGTGGGAACATTAATGGTTAAGGCTCACAAAAGTTGTACTTTGTCCATATTTTTTATGTGCCAGTTTCTGAGCAGAGAAAAAAAAAAGTCGAAGGTTCCTAATGAATTAATCTTTTGTTTTCCATGTTAGCTATTAATAACTTGTTAATATTGGGCCTTTGAAATAGTGAATATATTTGGAATTTAACCAAAACGAACTGCTATAATTATATCTCTAACTTCTAATTTCATTCAACAATAAAATGTGTCCACCCCAAGTCGAGTTCATTTTTTATTTATTTCATCCTATCTGTGCTTTTTATCGTGGAATTGTAGTAATGTGTAAAATAAATGGAGTTAAAACTACTGTTTTAATGGAAATTATAATAAAACTGGCCATCAATTAAATAAATATGATTTGAAAAACAAATGTATCCAACACGTTTCACGTGTGTTACAAAAAGTTTGTTACGTAGTAGTTTACTTGCATTATAAACTAGCAACACATGGTATCTATTTTTTGTGATGGCAACATTACTATTTTCAATATGACATGTCAGTGTGTTGTCGGACATCTTGGTTTTTGTGCAAGAGGCAGTGCTCCGTGAGAGTTACTTTTCGTCCTTAGATTTTCGAAACTTTTCGGAAGCAATTTCGCGTGGTTAGTAGTAAAAGATGTTTGTTTCGGATATGGGCAGTTGAAAAGGATAACTAAATGATCAAATAAAGCAGTTTAATACAGATTTGAATTGCATTTTAAAGATGCTAATGACTTTTAGGTTATATTACTCACGAGTGTTTGTTCACGTGTGTTGCGTGTGTTACGACATTGTGTGACGTAACACACGAGAAACGCACAAAGCTTAGTTCATATGGCAATGTTATTGAGAAGTCCACTAATAGGTATGCATGCAGTCCTGAAATGTGCATTTGGATAAACTACCTACTTAGTATTTTATTTAATTAATAACATGTAAATTAACTCTAACAATATTTCCAGTGTGTTACATATTTCTAGTGTGTTATCGTGTGTTACAAGTTCCCGTGTGTGATGGTACACTTTTTATGAGCCTGAGCCTAATAGGCTGATGATGATGATGTAATAATTATGTAAACTGAGTTCAGTGCCGGTTTTAGCACTACCAGCGCCCTGGGCGAGATTTCTAGCGCGCCCCCTAACTGCAATTTTAAACCCATACGAAAAAAGGCAAAGGATAGGTATAATGTAGGTAACTAATAAAAAAATACTTTTCAGTATTTAGACCGGCGAACTCTTTTATTAATTGGCCACCAGGCGAGTGAATTGCGCGCTCCGCCGCTAGTTCGACGTGAACACACACTAACACCTCACTTCAGGCCCGGACTGGGACACCGGCCCGGGCACTCTCAAGAGAAAGGAAAACTACTAATGTAAATTTTTAATCAACCGAAGGAAACGTCTAAAATAGAATGTTAGGCTGAAATGCTAGAGTGCGACTTTAGACTTGAAACTAAGAGAATAACGACGCTGTCAAACGAGGGCGCGCCAGTTTTTGAGTCAGAGGGGGGGAGGAGAGCGCAGAAAGTTGCCAGTAAAAACGAATTTGCTAAAATACTTGATAGAAGTACAAATTACTAAATTTGAAGAGTTATTTGAAAAGTCTAGGAACTAAAAAAATATTTAAGCTCTCCGCTCTACTACTCGACTTAGGGAGACAATTTTAAAAACAAAAAGAAGTAATGCTCCAAGAACGAGCGAAGCGAGCTCGCAAATTGAAATACCCTACCTTGGACAGGTTTAATTGCTTCGAGCCTTTATACAAGAGTTACTTGGTCGAGTTGCAGACAAAGCCAACATTCAAGAGGAAGTAGAATGCAAGAGCGAGCCAAGCGAGCTCGAAAATTTTTTGACACCTTGCCTTGGACAAGCTAGAAATGTTTCGACCTCTTGGAGTTAAGTGTTTGACTTATAATAGACAACGTAAAGATCCAAGATAAAGTGATTGCAAGAGCGAGCGAAGCGAGCTCGAAAATTTTTGATACCTTACCTTGGACAGGTTAGAATTGTTTGGACCTCTTGAAGTTAATTGCTCGACTAATAATAGACAATGTAAAGATCCAAGAGAAAATAGGTTACAAGAGCAAACGATGCGAGCTCGAAAATTTTTACATCTTGCTTAGAATAAATTTTTAAATGTTTTGTAAAAAATGTTTAAGTTTCTAGCGGTAGTAAGAGTTCCTAGAGGCTCATTTTAAGCCTTAAAAATATTTTAGTTTGAGTGTGATTGTACTTACTGTAGTACGCTACAAATTGTTACGTAATTACTAATTCTATGGCATCAGGCAGGAAAATTAAAAACATTTAAAAATCCTGAGCCTCTAGGGCAGTGGTCGTCATACAGAGGGCCGCGGGCCGCATGGCAGCCCTCGGGTGATATTTATGCGGCCCGCAACAAAACAAACGATTTCAGTAGATAATATCAAAATATGATTTTGCACAAGAAATTAATTAAATAGATGCGGGTAGGTGTAAACTTACTCGTGCAATCCGTTCGCTTGCTTTAAATTAGTTGTTTGCTAGTTAGTTCATTGAGTTGGCAAATAAAGATATCACATTGGTCACAGGTAACAATTGCCGTACAAAATCCGGGCCATCGCGTTTGGACAGCTGATAAAAATATGTCCATAGATTGGTAGTGTCAACTAAAAGGATACAAAAATGTGCCCGCAGTGATACCTCACATTGTCCTATGTGGCCTTTCACCAGAAAAAGTGTGACGACCACAGTTCTAGGGGGTACCATTACTACAGATAGAGTCCAAGAGTAAATGGAATTAGTTCCTCGATAGGACGTTATTTTAATCGATATATTGCGATGTTTTTTTTTAAATAGAAAATAAAGTCGACCGCCAGTCGGGCACACCGGCCCATCGGGCATCTGGCTAATCGGGTATTTGCCCGATTTGCCCGTATGGCCAGTCCGGGCCTGCCTCACTCTCACGCATTTGATAATGAAACTTTACTTGGGAAGAGACTATACCCCACGACACAGAGTATCCTAGTGTGGAGTCCAGGGAATTTGTAAAAATCTAGCGCTTAAGGATCATTGTTTTTCTTTATATGAAGGGGCGCCTGTGGCGCCCTTTCGTATCCGGCGCCCTGGGCGGTCGCCCACCCTCGCCCCCCCCTAACGCCGCTACTGACTGAGTTATATGGGCCTGAAAATGCCTGAAATCAACGATAATGATAATAATAATTATTGTTTAGTTTTTTTGTTTAGTGTTAAGTTTGTTCTATTTGCGTTATTTGCAAGTGTCAGTTGGCACTAATATTATTCGCCAAATATGCCAACCAAAGCATATTATGGTAATTTTATTCGTACATTGGTTTATAAAAATAATGACAATAACAGTTTTCTTCACGAGTGTACATGCGCTAAAGTTCGCAGAGCCTATGTTCAGACTCGCCAAGATACGTCGGCCGTATTGTATGTGTGTATTTCGAACAAGGCCTATAGTTCGTTGACACTATGTTATGTAATGTTGCTTGTTTAAAAATATGATTATTGCAATGATGTCAGCTTATCATCAATTTACTATCAAAGGATGTTTGTTTAGCCATTTTGTGTTAATGACACAGATTGAGTAAAATAAACCTCGTCAGTAATTGGGATGTGGGGGTCAGATAGGCAATCGTTCCATGTAAAATACTGGTATTCAGCTGAATCTGGTTAGACTAGAAGTCGACCCTAACATAGTTGGGAAAAAGCTAGGCAGATGATGAGTAGGTATGTACATAAAGCGATATTGAAATGTCCAACTCATCGTAGTCAACAGCTTCGCTGTCGTGCTGAGAGGCTGACTGGAATATTTTGGTAATAGAGACATGCTAACCGACTTGCAAATCTATTTTGTCCGTCAGTTAGATTATTGGACAATAATGGACACGTATTTTTTGTTTTTATAAATCAATGAATATTGCCAAGATAAAACGCATCAAAACTCGAGAGCTCGTGACGTCACAACGCACTAAAAATTGTAGCACAGCGTGACGTAAGTATTGAGAAATTTTAAAAGCGTCGTATCTTCGTCAATTTTGGTTTACGTAACAAAAGAAAAAATACGTGTCAAATATTTTTGATAGGTAATCTAACTGACGGACTAATTAGATTTTTTCAGGACACAAGCCAGCTATTGCTGACGTGTCTATTAGATAATCTTGGTTTTGAAGTATTAAGAAAAACTATTAACCTGCACAATTCATTGAGAAAAGCTTTGTTCATGTTGTTTGACCAAGCTTTTACTGCTTGACCTCCTTTTACAACAGCGTGATAATGCACTCGTGATCTTTGTTAGATTAAGCAGTTTTTCCCGCGAAATGCAAATTTTCTTACGTTTTTTGCAATTTACAGGCCAGTGCTAGGTTGTATGTTGATTAAAATATTGTTCGCGACTATAAGACGTATGTAGTTACAGATTTATATTCATCAAAATCATCAATATAACGCTCAAAGTTCATAAAGGTGTAAAAATGACTTTATCAAAGTCAAAATCATTCCTGCACCTTTATGAACTTGGAGGGTTGTACTGATGATTTTGATCATTATAATTCTGTAACTACATACGTCTTATAGTCGCGAACAATATTTTAATCAACATACAACCTAGGACTGGCCTGTAAATTGCAAAAAACGTAAGAAAATTTGAATTTCGCGTGCTACCCTTGAGCATCAGCCTTTTTTTTCGGATGGGAAATCATCAAACGACTTCTCCCGCTCTGGGCGGAGCAGGAGGGAGTGTGTAAGAAAATTTGAATTTCGCGGGCTACCCTGGAGCATTCACCAATGCCTTAATAAAAAGTACTACTACTACTACTACTATTTCAGCCGAAAGACCATAATCGCCACGCTTGGCAGGCGGGTTGGCGATCGCAGTACGGTTGTTACAAAAGCACAGAGAGCGCTGCTGCCCATTCTCTGGTAAGTCCCTTAGTCGCCTCTTACGACACCCACACGGGAAGATATGGGATGGTGCTATTCTTTACGTCCGAAACCATACAGAACAATACTAAAAAGTAAAACGTCTTAACTATCTTGTCTATTATGTTTTTCTAATAGCCTAGGATCGATTTGGCGTCATATTACCGGGACAAAACAAATAAGATGTGTCATGTCGGCGTATAGCCAGGTTTTAGTATCGGGGCCAGGTTGGCCGCAGCAAGGAAAACCTGTTTAGATGGAGATTCATTAATGACTCTTCCCTGGAGTGTAAATGTGGTGCTGTTCCACAAACGATGGGGCACTTATTATCGTGTCCTGCGTGTCCTGTTGTTTGTTCACTACAGGAACTGATAGACGCTGCCGAAAGCGCTAAACTAGTAGCTCAGTTCTGGGCCGACTCAATTTAGATTGCCATAGACACGCTAAGAAGAAGAAGTATCGGTGGGGGGGGGGGGGGGGGGGGGTTCAAGAAAATAAAACTACTGAAAGTGCATGAAATAACCTTAATATTATAGGAACTATGTAAAAAAAAACAGAAAGTTCATTTGATAACATTGCACTACAGAATTGTATTTTTATGGCAAGCTTTTACTCCTGCGGGTCTAAAATGGCCGCTTTAGCAGAATTTTAGTATGAATCACGTTAAAAAGTTCTTAAAATGGACTTTATGACTATGATTATAAAGTCCATTTTAAGAATTTTAAATTTTTAACATGATTCATATTACGATTCTGCTAAAGCGGCCATTTTAGTTAGACCCCTGTTAACTTGAAGTCAGTTCACACAAATGACAAAATAACTTCGTTCACTGCAAATTGCAATCGGCTTTACCTACTAGTAATCGGTGATGAGTGGCAGCAGAAAACGCGACGAGCGAGTGCGCAGAGTGCGAGTGGGATAGGATAGTGTCATACATAACAATACCGTACCACAGATAATATAATACCGTACTGATACCGAAAGAAAATATACGAAGGTAACCAATCGGATAATCGACGACACGGCCGGCGGCGGCGGCGGGTGGTAGAGAGGGCGAATCGAAAATACATTATTAGTGTAATAATTAGTGATAAAATAAGTTAAGCCAATCGCCTCTCCTTATTTTAATATTATCGATGTTGTTATCTTAACTTTTCGGGGGGGGGGGGGATGCTTCACATTGCAGACTGCTACTGCTGAGCATGCGGGAGTGGATTCCCAGTCTGGGCAACGTCCTATCAGGTTTTTCCATCAGGATATTCTCAATAGCAGCACAGAGTCTGGATTTGTATCCGGTATGGTATACCTCTGCCTTACGTCTTGGGGATTATAGGCGTAATGCTATGTTATGACATGCCGGTTTTGGACAGTAAGTAAAGTATCTTTTATAACCTTGACACTCTAGCAAGGAAATCCTTCAAACAAAACACCATTTGTTTGTAAACACGAAAACATCAACAAACATAATAATGAGCATCGCAACACAGTTTACGTGAGAAACAACACGTATAAAACTAATAACATGTTAATTAAATAAGGAAAAAGTACAAAATCTGTTGTTATCGTAGAACAAGTTTCGACAACTAGGTAGTTAAGTAGTAAGTAGTTATATTTAACCTAAATTGCAATTGTTTGGCCTACGTGGTGACCCGTGCGTAGGGCCAGCGGTGTATGATAACGCTGTGGGCAGACGAGGCTTGTTTAAAATATTAACTAAAAAAATATATACAAATTCATGTAACTCGATTGAATGACTTTTTCTGAAATTGTCAGTCAATCGAGTTATACTTGGAGGGTTATAATGATGATTTTGATGATTATCATCATAGATATTATGATTATAATTCTGTAACTACATACCTACGTCTTACAACCGCGAATAATATTTTAAGGCGGCTCCCCGAGCAAATGACGTTGAGCGAGCAGTTTTTCGGAGCCTACTCCTCTTTATCCAAAAGAAATACCAACTAATAAAAAATACATTAAATTACTACATATCCTTGACTCCAAAATTGTCGTTTCATTTTTTTTTTTAAGTTGCTTAATGTTTAATAAATCCCCTCACAACGAAACCATAGAAATGAGAAATAATGATTTATAAAATGCTACTCCTCGTAAAGTAACCATTATTTTGATTTGCTACTTATACTAATGGATAGGCAATTTAATAATGAACATAATTGTCGTTTTATTTTTTCCAAAAACGTAAGTTTGATTTTATAAAGAATAAAAACCACTAATTTCGCACAATTCGGCCTGCAGTGACTGACGTAACGACCAATTCGTAGTGCAAGCTGATTCGAACTTTATTCTAACAGTATTTCGAAGTTTGAACCACCACAAATAGAGTTGCTAATTTTGCTCGGGGTACCGCCTTAAGCGACATACCTATAGCCTAGTACTGGCCTGCAAATTGCAAAAACGTAAGAAAAATTGAATTTTGCTGGCTATAGCCTGGAGCATCCGCCTTAACTATTAATGATAATGTTTAGGTGTATTTTTTTGGTACATTATTGCTTCAGTACCATAAGAAACTTACCTAAGTTTCTTAGGTAAGTTTCTTTAGTACCATAAGAAACTTACCTAAGTTTCTTATGGTACTAAAGCAATAATGCCCCCCCTCAGAAGTGTACGTCTACACTTCTGAGGGGTAATCCATCAACCAGCGCGATTTCTGAGCGCGCTATTCTAGGTTCGATTCCCGGGAGATTGGACTTTCACATCAATATTCTATCTGTAATAATCTACGGGTCTTGTGCACGGTTGAAGGCTACCGGGCTGAAGGGCGCCCCTAATTTATTGTACAAACATGGTACTTAACCGGTGAAGTACAGGGTGTAAACAACCTCATCACGAAGCCGTCAACCAAGCATTCTGTACATCAAACTAAGTAACTTTACGCAAAAATTATTGCTGGGAAACGACCTTTTTTTTTGGGGTGAAATATCATGTTTTGTGGTATAACTCAATGTAACGCACTCAAATCATTTTGCTGATGGATGGGTTGAATCATTACGGGGGTCGTGGAGGTATTTAAAGTAAAAATCTTAAAAAGATCTTGTCAAAAAGTATGAACTTTGACCCCCAATATCTCCGTACCTAGAAGGTTCCCATATGGTGTAAAACAAAAAAATGATCGCAATGACGAGGAGAACAAGTGCCTTTCGGCTTCGTTAAGAGGTGTTTTACACCCTATATAGGTCTACGCATCCCGGGGCTTTCTATCTTTTGGCATTCGCAAAGTCCGTATACTAAGTATATGGCCTTGGATGAAGGAACTTAATAAGTTCCATTTGCTACGTGCTACGAATATCGTACCACCGAACTAAATACTTTTTGTTCCATCTGACCACGCTATTACAATCTCACTAATATTGTCTCAACTGTCTACTTCCTATCTATTGCGATATGACAGATTCACGTGTATCTATTGGTGTTAGTGAAATAGCTCTTGTTGCTAAGCAATAGATATGAAAATCGTGTGTTTTCTTTGTTACTATGAGCGTTCTGTTTTGGTTATGCACTTAAAGCTGCTGCATTTAAGTTAGCACTTTCTTTGTGGTTTATTTTTGGGTTCCCTTACCGTTCTTGTGCTTGTGGATTTGTTCATATTCTTTTCGGCCAACTTCGTTAAAACACTTAAAACCTTCACCATTTACCACATCAAGTGAAAAATCTGCCAGACCATTGAAGACGGATCTGGGACTTTTGCTCGAAAGAAGATGTTTGCGCGTAGGACACTTGTGCGAACCCACTTGCGCGCAAAGATATAGGTAGGTACCTATATTATATGCGTTCGCGCAAAATTCCATTCGCGCAACTGTCCAAGCACTCAAATGTCCGTTCGCGCAAAAGTTCATGCGCGCATAATATGTCTTTTCGCGCAAGTGTCCTGCCTGATACCAATTGAAGACCAGTGTTCGATGAAACTGTCGTTGAAAAATCGTTCCTGTTATTTATCCTAAGAAATAAGGGCAGCAATAACATTTTTAGTCTAGGACTAGCATGGCCTTCAGCTAAAAAAACTTTTTGATAGTTCGATTTGATTGATACAAAGATGTTTTAGAATTTAGAGGATCAGAGTGGAATGTTCCTTCATATAGAAAAGGAAGGATATTCCGACCAGACCGATCGGCCACCTATTTAGAAACGGAGGAACAGGTTGTTAACCAGATGAATGACGGTAGAAATATAGAGAAATTAAAGTCAGAACTAGAGATTCTATGCCAAAACAAACTTCTATGGAATCCCCAAAAACTACCTAAGCGTTCTATGCTCTCGAATACTGAGCTAATACAGCGGTATTTTAGAACTCTAACTAGACTTTCAAATGGATGGAGCCCTTCTGTTTCAATAAAGCGCTGTAGACCTACTTGCTGTATTGCTTAATGGTCATAGACCCCAAACACAAGCACATGTAACCGGCATAAACACTCCCTCCCTTAATTCCTCCTCCGAAGGGCCACGGGCTCCGAATAAAACCGACCGCGCGTTCCAAATTCAATTCAGTCCAATAGCTATCGAGAAGTGCATCGCGCGCGTTCGTATGCGTTCGGAGATGTCGAAATAATTGTTTAAAAAAAAAGAAAGTTGTTTGTTTATGTGAACAATTTGAATTGAGAACTGTTAACAAAATGGCGATGTCGATCGTGCGGTTTGGTTTAAGATCTGCAGTTAATTTCGAGAGGAATGCAGCAGTTTTGTCAGTAACCAGTGTCCCGAAATTAAAAGTAAGTACCTATGTAAATGATTAAATGGTTTTATTAAATAGGTTGTCTGATTACTTAGATGCCAAGTGTCATTGACTCGAGTGGCATTGCATTCTTGTTGCTTGGAGCGTAACTTTGTTGCGGTGCAGTTACGGTGTCTTGTCTAGGACAAAAACTATCTAACTGTAGAGAAACAAAAGAAAATTCGAATTGAGCGATGTTTGGGAAAATGATGCCTGGAGAAAATTAACGGATTGCTGAAATAAGTTTTGGAGATCGGTCGTTAAAGTGTGTTCTGAGACCGAACCGCCTCAAAACAAGAAAATGCAGCAGAAATCAACTTACTGCACCTGTAAATATATAGATATAAGAGATCTAAAATAACCTGGCAAATTGGAAATGTTTCGAAAGTTTTTAACGCTTACCAAATGCACCCAAAGCAATGGTGCATAGAGTCCATTATGACTATAAACATTTGGTTCTTGCCGTGGATGCAAATGTTAGGCTTATCATCTTTCACCTGTCCAGTGCCGTTACCTTAATTTATTTAGGACAATAATTCAGTGTTCACATCCATCCTACTTTATGGCCTACACAAAATTTCTTTCCATCAGTGGTATCGATGGTGGAAAAGTCAAAAGTATGTTGGATTGGCAAACGATAGACCTGCCGAAAAACTTATAATGCCTATGCCATAGGCATTATAAGCTTTTCGGCAGGTCAGCATAGGCCCTATGCCGATCCTTGTAGAACTCCTTGTTTGCCTAAAAAACGGTTTGAAAGCGTTTGCAACTTTGATATATCCTTAAACCATAGGTTATTTCTTGTTTAAATCGTTGTTTGACATGAAATAAGGTTCTTTTGACACCATGAATTCCAATATGCTTAGTTATCAGTTCACCAAACATTGTCGACGATGTAGGGCGCTATCGCATAATTTTATCAATGTTATGATGTGCAAAGGTTAGATTCCCATGGACTGTCACTACTCACTATGCACTTATAAATTCATACAATTCATTAATGAAAATAATTAAATGGTTGAAGTAAATTAAATTAATAATACTATAGGATTCACACTATTTCATAATATGTTTGGATAAGATTTTAAAAACATTGGACTTAAATTTCGATTTGGAACATACAAAAATATCAATATCAATGAAGTTGCTATTATAAGATTCCACCCATTATATAATCAAAGATTCCACCATACAACGAATAGGGCAACGCAATCCTGAATTAGTCCGACAGGTATTTACAGCGAACAATGTAGGTACCTACCTGCACGGACACTATACGCTTATTTACAGTGCGGGGGACCACATAGCATAAGTTATTCGTGCGTGAGATCAATGGAATCGAAGTGACTATGAACAATACCATGTAGTAGGTACGTTGGCTTCTAGAAACTTTCATCTTATTATTTTTATTTAGTAATTGTGAATATGACGTTCACCTTTTATTACACCTAAAGTACACGGCGCGAAGAAATTTACGCTGAGCTTTCTCGATCATATCTATATATTTCTTATAAGATAAAACGGGTTCCAAATTGGGACGGCATATTCGAGCTGCGAGCGTATAAGTACAAGCATCTTGTATAAGTAAAGATATGTGGAGGGCCGTTTGAACTCTGTAGATGATCTCAGGACAAAACCATACATCTTATATGAATTATTAACAATTATTTCTACGTGTTGATTAAGGGATAGCTTATTGTCCAGTAGAACACCAAGATCTCTTACAATAGACAGGGTGTAAAAGACCTCATCACGAAGCCGTCAACCAAGCTTATTCTGTACTTACATCAAACTAAGTAACTTCACGCAAAAATTGTTGCTGGGAAACGACTTTTTTTTTGGGGTGAAAAATCATGTTTTGTGGTAGAACTCAGTGAAACGCACTCAAAACATTGTGCTGATAGATGAATTGAATAGTACGGGGGTCGTGGAAGTGTTTAAAGTAAAATTCTTCCATTAAAAACTTGTATTTAAAAAAATACTTGTCAAAAAGTTGGAACTTTGACCCCCAATATCTCTGTAACTAGAAGGTTCCCAGGTATGGTGTAGTACAAAAAATGATCGCAATGCCGAGCAGAACAAGTGCCTTTCGTAAGTATTTTGACAAATAAAACTCATTAAAGATAAGTAAAACATAAGTCTTGTAACAGTGTGGTTTGTTTACTGATAAACTGATAACCTATTATCTTAATGTCCCTTAGTGACTGGCCGGTTATAATATTATAGCCCTTATTCTCTTCAGAACAAAGACGATGTTTGTTAGAACTGGATATTAGGTCAGTATTGTCAGTTGGCAGCTTTGTATTCCTATCAAACTGCATTTTTACATAGATAGGTATGTAGTTGGGGACTTGCAGACATCGTTTATGGTGGATTATGGCCCAAACCATAGACATAATAAAGTAGTTGTTTTTAGGGTTCCGTACCCAAAGGGTAAAAACGGAACCCTACTACTAAGACTTCGCTGTTTGTCCGTCTGCCCGTCTGTCCGTATGTCCGTCTGTCTGTCACCAGGCTGTATCTCATGAACCGTGACAGCTAGACAGTTGAAATTTTCACAGATGATGTAGGTATTTCTGTTGCCGCTATAACAACAAATACTAAAAACAAATTAATATTTAAGGGGGGCTCCCATACAAAAAACGTGATTTTTTATAATAATTGGTACGGAACCCTTCGTGCGCGAGTCCGACTCGCACTTGGCCGGTTTTTTTTAATATTTCTATGGCCTAAACCTCTCCTCTGTGTGCTCAGTAGGTACTTCAATAGGAACATCATAACATAACATCACGCTTGTAATCCTCGAACGGTTAGGCAGAGGTGTACCTAATAGCTGTACTCCCACATTTCGCCAGTTATGTTTAAGTTCCATGTAATAGGGGGCGAGCCTATTGCCATCAACCGGGCACAAATCCAGACTCCGTGGATGCTATTGAGAAATCACTGACGGGAAAAAACCTAATAACACTTTGCCCGACCTGGGAATCGAACCTAGGACCTTATGTTCAGCAGTCACGCTTTCAAGCACTAGACCATCAAGGTAGTTACGAGTTCTCAGCAGTGGGTACCTACACTATGGGCTGATTAGGTCAGATTGTATAGGGTGTAAAACACCTCTTAACGAAACCGAAAGGCACTTGTTCTCCTCGTCATTGCGATCATTTTTTTGTTCTACACCATACCTGGGAACCTTCTAGTTACGGAGATATTGGGGGTCAACGTTCCAATTTTTTGACAAGTTTTTTTTTAAATAAGTACAAGTTTTTAAAGTAAGATTTTTACTTTAAACACATCCACGACCCCCGTACTATTCAATCCATCCATCAGCACAATGTTTTGAGTCCGTTACATTGAGTTCTACCACAAAACATGTGATTTTTCACCCCTAAAAAGAAGTCGTTTCCCAGCAATAATTTTTGCGTAAAGTTACTTAGTTTGATGTACAGGAATGCTTGGTTGACGGCTTCGTGATGAGGTCTTTTACACCCTGTATTTAGATCTTGGTATTTCAATAATGATGATGTAAGTCAGAATCAGGTTATTTAAGTTGATCAAAATATTACAGAAAACTTGAGATTTGAATCATTATAAATAATTCAAGGTCAAAGCCAACTAGACAAGTTATGTTTATTTTGACTAACTTTTATCAGAGGTTCGAAGATAACAATTACTTAACTTCCACACCCTTGAAATAATTGGATGTTGTTATTGTATCTTTGTTTATGTAGGTAGGTACTACCTACAATGTGGCGTACGTGTGCGAGGCCGTTTTTTATATACAATCGGCTGTACCTAATATATGTTTGTCGTGAATGGTAATCGTAGTGTTTGACCCTTCGCAAGGACATGAACAGTTATATGTTGGAGAACGGATATACAGCCAGATAATATGCAATAGATAGGGACCTACCAAGGTGTGTTTATGGGCTAAAAAGTTAAGGTGATGCCTAGGCCTAGCATTTCCCAATCTATGTGCTTAGGTAAATGCAATCAGTGAGCTATCTTGATTTTATGTTCCTAGTACTGGTCTTGGAACACAGCTGCCTCCTCTGAATGGAAAAGGAAGGTAATTTACCAAGTAGGTACCTACCTGCGTAGATCCAGTGCGTATTCGTAGATGTTACTATGTCTTCCAGCGCACAAGGGTCTAGGACGTGTCTGTTTCCTGATACTTAGGCAAGCTCTAAACTCAAACTCAAACTCAAAGCATTTATTTCAATTATACCATTACGGCACTTTTGAAAGTCAAAAATACAAAAAAGAAAATCAAAGCTACAGTCCCAGTCACAGGGCATAATAACTTGAGAAAGTACTGTAGTTGCCCATTCCCTAGCGTAGATCTCTATGGAGAAGAATGGGCAAGAAACTCCATGGACACTCTTTTAAAATCAAAATATTGTTACAAAATCTTGGTTACTTACATCATTAATTTTGAGATTATACATATATGTGAGAAAGACGTGCACACTAAGAGCATCCAGAGTGAAAGATTAAATTAAAAATGTATGAATAAAGTAATTAAAATGAACCTTGGCAGCTAAGAGATGACCAGTCCCAACTGACAGCGCCCGTTCACAGACATGACGCATGTACCGGCGCCATTCAACTCAACCATATTGAAGGGCACTAAATGACCCGACACACCCGCCACCATCAGCGAGACATTTAAGTGAGCATGACATTCTCTCAGCTACCAAGGCATATTCAAGTCAATGAAAGATAAATAAATGTAAATGGTGGCTGAACAGCAAAGTACTCACAATTGCAAGAAGTGTTTCCTCGCTATTTTAAAATCTAGAAGGTATCTTCATCTTCATAATATCCTATCCTATCATATCAGCATTCTTCATTTATCTTATTCCCATCCTTTTTTATGTTACCTACCATCCACATACATGTTTTCCCTACAAACATTCTATACCTACCCTGTTCATGTTCTATATCATAAGTTTGAAACACCTGTAATGTCAATAAGTAGATAAGGGGTATTGTTGCCAAACAATAACAAAAAAAAAACTACAGCTGTTTCAATACCTGAGTGCGACGGTTGCGAAAGTGAGAAGGATTTGTACTTCGTCTCATCGATAGATTCGATCTCTGGCAGTAAGGACTCTAAGAAATGGTATGAAACTTTAAAATTATGCTTTAAACAATGACTCGTTAAGTTTACAAACTGCCGTATTAAAAGTAGTTACTTACAACAAAAATGTGGAAAACATACCTATTCGTTATTTATAGGTACCTAAGTAATCACTTATCAACACACAAATAATTTCCGTAATCTGGGTTGGTTGAAAGTCCAGTGACCTATTTGTTTACATGGGTTTATAAGTAGTATTTTAAATGAGCAATGTTGATTGCAGAACTAATCATCATCTGCCTAGCCTTTTCCGAACCATTTTGAAGTCCACCTCCAGTCTAACTGATATTTAGCTGAATGAAAGTATTTGACATGAAGCGACTGCCCGTGCTACCTCCACAATCTAGCTACTGAGTAACACTGCGATACCCTTGGTGGTAAGACTCGTTCAGACTTCCGGGTTTCTGACTAACAGGACAGGTCAACTTCGTTGACAGCATCAACTTCGGCCGAAATTACGGCTACGGGATTCATGCTTAGACAGTACATCTCAAGTGACGTAAAGTGCTTTCTATAGCACCGAGGCGATTCGGTATGTAATGGATGATCATCCATCTATAACTGACTGACCTCGGCGAGCATGGCTTACCTTGAAGATCAATCCGTACGGCTGATATTATATATTTAGTCAAGAGCTCCTCCATTGCCCCACCAATCCATCAAAATGGCCGCTAAGAACTGTCTAAGAGCTTAGATAATATAATATTTACAGAATGTAAAAGTCCTCATCACGAAGCCGTCAACTAAGTTTTCTGTAGGTAAGGTCAAGGTGGCGAAGTCATAATTTATGGCAAATTGGATTTGATGAACCCCCCTGCCTGATTTTTTTACCTAATTGTATGTTTTGCATATTAATGATGATTATAGATTCCTTATTTATCAGTTACTTTTACAAACATCAATGTAACCAATGCCAATATGAAAATAATCGCGTTTTTTTAAAGGTAGATATTAGACGGTCTTTCCCGAGTAATTGGGGCAAGTCCGTCATATGCATGATTTGTTTGTAATTTGATAGATATTTGCAGCAGTCATATTCAGTAAATATTCGAAAATAAAAGTTAATCAAATACATGCTTTAAGTTCTATGAAATAAGGTAGCAATCACAATCTACAGCGGTAAAATCATGAAGTGGGGTAAGTCCGGTATATTTGCAAGTGCAGGGATTGTCAACATTTTAATCAGTATTTTTTTTATTAATTAAATTTGAATATTCTGACTGTAGGTTAAATGTAAGAATGTTTGTTAGGTGAAATGCAATTTGAACTTCAACACGTTTTGGTATTTAGATGATACAAACCAGATCCAGAGGGTATTTAACCCAGCGCCAATTACGTAAAAAAAATAACGCTGACTTTGACACCGGGTCATGGTGACCCAAAGTTTATCAGCATTTTTCAAAATGTTATGTAATGATATCAGGCTATTTTAATGATCATGTTTTAGTTTGTGTTACTGTTTATTGAGTAAAATAACAAAAATGCCAAAATATTCATAAAATCGACTTTTATTCATTTTTCTGAGAAAAAAAATCTAAATCAACTTTGAAAACACAACTTGAGTAATAATTATTTAAATTTTATTATAGAAAACTTACTAAAATAACAAAACAAAAATCTAATTCACTAATAGAGAGATCATACACACTTAGTGAGCTTCAATTATACATATAGGTAATTAAACTTCAGTTTCCTCATACCTAGCCATGGAACTGTAACAATTTTCGCAGTATGGGATGTAATCAGGGCATATTATGTATATCTGGCAAGCATTGCAAGTGTGGCTAGTTTTCTTATCCTTTTTTGAAGGATACACCTGACATCTCCTACAAGCCCCAGGAACTTGCCGGGGAGGTTCATCAGAGGATGCTTCCGCGAAATCTGCGATTCTTTTGTTCAGTGCATGTTCCATCCTTTCCTTTGAAGCAACGTTGGTGTAGTTCCAATTGAAGGGTCAAGAGATCAATATCATCTGACGAAACCAAGCTTGATAAGTCCAAGTTTACATTTGTGTCGCTTGCATTTTATACCGTCCCACTACCTACTTTGGCTGCACTCTGGTACGTGATCTTCGTCTTCGTTGTTTGAAGCTTCATACATTTCATTGTAGGAGCCCGATTCCTCTAAGATCTCTAAAATTCTTTCAGAGCGGTTTGAGAAAGACATATTTGCTAAAATCCTAAAAACAAACAAAAAAATGATCAATAAAACGCTTAAACTAAAAAAGGTTAACAACATCTGCTTTGGGGCAAGATCGGCACATGACGGCCTTTCCCTAAATTACTAGACAGTCTTACCCCACTATTGAATTTTTAGGTTTAGTTTTTATCACAACTAATATTTCTGTAAATATAGATTTAAATTCGATTTGAATAAAATAAAACAATTAAAAGTAATACAAGCTAGACACTTACCACTACAATATGTAAAAATCTGTTGATATTCACATTTCACGTTAGGTAAAACGTCGACACACTAACTCGTGTTTCAACTTTTCAGCTACTAAAAATTTGTGAGACCGATTTTTGATATTAAACTCAACACAGCGTCATCTATAATTTGAAGGTAGGACCAAATAGTGACTCTATTTTACCGACCGAGCTACCAACGTCGTAGCTATTCAAACACAGCTTACAAAGACGTTGTATGGTGTTCCCCCGTAGACGAACTTCCCCACCTTGACCTTACATCAAACTAAGTAACTTTACGGAAAAAATATTGCTGGGAAACGACTTTTTTTTTGGGGTGAAAAATCACGTTTGAGAGAGTGAGAACTCAAAGTAACGCACTCAAAACATTGTGCTGATGGATGGATTGAATAGTACGGGCACTGTTTTGTACGGGGGCTGTGGAGGTGTTTAAAGTAAAAATCTTACATTAAAAACTTGTATTTAAACAAAAAAAAAACTTGTCAAAAAGTTGGAACTTTGACCCCCAATATCTCCGTACTCCGAACTCCGTTCCCAGGTTTGGTGTAGAACAAACAAATGATCGCAATGATGAGGAGAACAAGTGCCTTTCGGTTTCGTTAAGAGGTGTTTTATACCCTTTATATTAGGTGTATAATAAGTAGATACTGAGAGTCTGAGATTGTGTAGTTTGTGGCCCTTATCATCAAACATGTTTTCTATTACCTACCTACATAAAGTAGGTAAGGTGTTACTTAACGCCCTCGGCGCTGTGGGTCAGTGACCCCGGCAAGGCACCGATCATATCATTGTGTTGTAGAAAATTATTGTTCGATGCTACTGTGCGTTACCTACATTCAGAGGCCCTCTAGGTCGGTAACTTTAAACAGATAATAATTATGTAAGTAGGTAGACAACATTCAAATTTCAAGTTAATTAGAAAAGATTAAGTAATGGATTGACATTGACAGGTTTGTTTTTTTTAATATAGGTAATTTAGAGAGCAGCGGTGGTCCAGTGGTGGCGGCCCCGACTTACGAACAGTAAGTCGTGGGTTCGAACCCAGGCAGGCGTATTAGGTACTTTGTGTAATAATTGATTTCATCACCACTGCTCTCAAAACGGTGAAAGAAAACATCGTGAGGAAACCGACATGTCCTAGAACCAAAAATTCGAAGACATGTGACATCTACCAATCCGCACTGGGCCCGCGTGGTAGGTAGATTATAGCCCATTCCCTCTCATAGAGAGGAGGCCTGTGTCCTAGCAGTGGGAACATTAATAGGCTGATGATGGATGGGTAATTTAAGGTAAGTTCTCTGAGCTCTTTTTGATAAACAGGTAGGTAATTAAAGATTTAAAAGTATCATTCTCGCATTTGAAGTACGTACGTAATGCTGTTTCGACACTTTTGTATCGAAAATCTATCATCTCTTAAACCAACTTATTTCTTAATGTTACCGAGATGAGCCCTTGCCGCAATAGAAATAACATATTTCGGTGTGTTGTATAATATTCCATCGGCGTCGCTATCAATCTATTTGATTTGTTAACAACTTTATGAAATGATGGGCCACTTTACCTGCTACTAGCTCCTATGGAACTGGTTACACCGGAATGCGGCATGAAATCTATCCCTTCAATCATTTCCATGGTATTTGTAGCATTTGAATAACCAAACTAAACTTTTGAAATCAATTTGATTATACCTAGTTTGTTGCAGATTTACAAATAACCAGGACTACAAAACTATCTGAAAAAAAAATAGCCTTGTTTTTTGCTCACGTAAAAGACAACTCTGCACTCTGTCGTGATTATTATGATTGGCTGTTTTCATTTTTAAGTCAGCCAACACCATCATAAGCCATTGTTGTGTTCAGTGTTCACCATGTTTTGCTAAACGAATAACGCTACTTCTGGCGCCCTATTTTAAGATGAATTCTAGTTCGTAGCCTCAAATGTGAATGCCTTTTTACCTCCACAAATCCATTTGACCCCTTTCAATCTGAATACTAACGTCACAGCTCACGTAGACCTCTCCGTCACCCCATTCATCTCGATTTATTTAAAGTACCTATCAGCTATCAGTCAACAGCTCAACAGAATGATATCTGTCCGTGAACTAAATAACTAATTCGCAAATCGTTGCGGCGAGGTCTCAGGAGCACCCGCATTGACATGAGTCGTTCGTTATGTATGATTGTATACCTACATACAATGTATGATTTGTGTGGTCAATGAACTTTTGTCCTGGAAGGTCAACGATCGTTTTTACAGAATGTGAAATAATAAACGATCAATTAAGGAATATGCACGTAATTTTTTCTTCACTAATATCAATAAAATACAGTACTATCAACCCAAGAAAAGTATTCAAAGTTAAGTTCAACTACTGCTTGTCGCTTAAAAATAATATTAAACTCCTGCAATTTTCTATGACAGTTCAAACGTCCGTAGCTGTCGCGGCCTTAACGTGACGTCATTTATCACAATCTGCCTTGTTTAGATCAAATGTTTTGCCCTTAGTTTTACTAATAGTATGTGCTCTAGTCAAGTAAAAATTGCAATAACAATATTATAATAAAATCTTAGTGAAACTATGCACTTTTCAATTAAAAGTGTTTTTTTGACACAGACTTTGATGTCACTACCGGCGTTATCGAGGACGACGCGTTTTGAGAGTGCGTTCCGTTTCACCAAAAACATGCTACGTAAAACAGTAAATTGTAAAATAAGTGATGTATTAGAAACTTACACAAGTCTACCACAATGTTTTTATGGGCCAATACAAGGTATTTTCAATAAATAAAAAGAGTTTTGTATTTCATGCATATTCCCTATTGGTAAAATGCATTTGTTTTTATTATTGTTTTTTATTTTCCCAACGATCCTCATTGGTGGAAGCTTGGTGAGGTCTACACCGAGGACTGCCTCCCTTACGTTAGTGTCGTGTCTAATATAGCGTTTTCTAGGAAATTCTTGCTGATTACCAAATCTTTTCCGTCAGTCTCTCCAATTTTCAAGGCAACTACAGGAGCTAAATTAGCAACTCTATTTGTGGTGGTTCAAACTTCGTTTGAAATTCTGTTAGAATAAAGTTCTAATCAGCTTGCACTACAAAGTGGTTGTTACGTTAGTCACTGCGGGCCGAATAGTGCGAAATGAATGGTTTTTTGCGATTTACAAAAAATCAATTGATTGGACTAAAAAAGTAAAACACTATGATGCTAATATGTTGCTTGTAGAATTATTTGCCAAAAAATCAGAATGAACGCATGTATTTTAGTATGGTTTTTACTCGTATTTTTTTTTGGTGTAAGTTCGAATTTTTTTTTTAGGTTGTATTATGTTTTCAAAACCCTACCGTACTAGCATATATCCTGAAGAATATCATATATTTTTCTGATTTTGTTTATTGCAGTAAATCATAAATGCTTTTTTTGCATTATAAAACTGGCGTTTAGCTCATGTAGTCGCCTTAAGCGTGAGATTTAAGCTTAGTAGGGTCGGGTAGGTAATACGTAATGTTGATGGATGGAGGGAGAGAGGAAGTCCAAGAAAAGATGGATGGATTGTGTGAGGAATGATTATGAAAGAGAAAGGAGTAAATGATGCCGTGACGTCTGACAAAGAGAATGGAAGCTGAAAACGTGTTGTGACGACCCCTAGTAGAGGATGAAGTACGGGTCTACGTGTTTGATAACACCTAATTGTTGTAATCAACGTCTTATTATCAAAAGTTATAAATACAATGTAAACAGTATCGATCAACAGGAAAACGATTTTGTCCCAGTTTCTTATTGACATGACTGAGTTGTAAATATTATTCAACCTTATTAATTCAAGATTTCGCGGTAACATGTTTTCCATGGAAGTATTCGAAATATACTTAGCGGCATAATTTAAAGTTTCGGAAATAATAAATTTAGTAAGTAGATAATTCATACATTTTTATGTAATACTAGCTGATGCCCGCGGCTTCGCCCGCGTGGATGTCGGTAATCGCGACCAAAAGTAAAGCTCCCAGACGGCTTAGGTATATTTTTTCGACACCTCCAACAAATATTATTATATTTTAGCCATGTATACAAAAACTTGACAAATTATGCAGGGTGTAAAAGACTCATCACGACCCCGTCAACCAAGCATTCTGTAAAAAAAAAATTCGTTAAGTCGTAGTCGGGAAACGACTTTTTTTTGGGTGAAAAATGATGTTTTGTGGTAGAAGGAACTCAATGTAACGCACTCAAAACATTGTGCTGATGGATGGATTGAATAGTACGGGGGTCGTGGAGGTGTTTAAAGTAAAAATCTTGTATTAAAAAAAATAACTTGTCAAAAAGTTGGAACTTTGACCCCCAATATCTCCGTAACTAGAAGGATCCCAGGTATGGTCTAGAACAAAAAAATGATCGCAATGACGAGGAGAAAAAGTGCCTTTCAGCCTCGAGAGGTGTGTGTTGTTTTGTTTTTTGTTTTTGTTTTTTTAAGTACACTCTTTATACTAAAACCTTCCTCGAGAACAACTCTATCCATTGGTGAAAACAGCATGAAAATCGGTGCAGTAGTTTTTGAGTTTATCGCGAACAGACAGACAGACAGACACGTCGGAGGACTCTGTTTTGTAATATATAGTGATGCTAATGATGATTTCGGTCCATTGTCGGACTATCCCGACATTTACCTACTTATAGAATCATATGCGCCTGCGCATACAAGCAATCTATAAATACACTGCAAGGCCACTGCAACAGTCACTTAGTAGAATAGTGGGGTGCATAAGCTATGCAGTCTGGACAATGTAGGTAGCCCTACCTACATGCACGACGTAGTGGGGTTTATTTATAAACGTAGTCACTACAGGAGCTAAATTAGCAACCCTATTTGTGGTGGTATACTGTTAGAATAAAGTTCTAATCAGCTTGCACTACAAAGTGGTTGTTACGTCAGTCACTGCGGGCGGAATAGTGCGATATGAGTGTTTTTTTTTGCGATTTACAAAAAATCTATTGATTGGGCTAAAAAAATAAAACATTATAAATAATGCTAATATGTTGCTTGTAGAATTATTTGCCAAAAAATCAGAATGATCGCATGTATTTTAGTATGGTTTTTACTCGTTGAAAGAATTTTTTTGAGATAAGTTCGTGTTTTTTTTTATCGAGTAAAATTAGTTGTATTAAGTTTTCAAAACACTATCGTACTAGCATATATCCTGAAGAATATTATATATTTTTCTGGTTTTGTTTATTGCAGTGAATCATATGCGTTTTTGCATTATAAAACTCGCGTTTTTCTCCTGTAGGCCCCTTAAATCAATTCAGTCTACTGCTCGAACTAGGCCTCTCCTAAGCTACGCCACATCACATTATCTTCGGCCTTGGCTTCTGTATCTAGTCTGATCCAGTCACTATTTGTAACTTTTAAAACGTCTATTTAACAATTTCTACGCTTTATATACCGGATGACTTTTTTACCACTTTTTTTCAAAAAAATTGGGTACATTAGGTGAACGGAGTAGAAGCTTTATACAGCATACTTAGCTTTTTTTTCTGTTTTCCACAGCTTAGAAAAAAATTGATCCATCATCAAAAAACAACATCAAGTAAACTTTTCATATTAGAACAAAGAAAGAGAAATTTTGAAAAAAAAGTGAAAAATATCGAATTTCGATTTTCTTTTTGGAAAAAAAAAACTAAGTAAGTTTGTATGCCATTTGCTTCTACTTCGTTCACCTATTATACCCATTTTTTTTTAAAAGTGATAATAAAGTCATCCTGAATGTCAATGAATAAACCTTAGTTTAAAATAACCTTAAACCGATATTATCGATGTCAAATGTCATACTATACACGTTTGCACATAGGCTGCGTTGCACACGGACGCGCTGCATAATGCGGTCATCGCTCTCGAATATCGATGTGTATGTGAACTGTCCAAGTTATAGTTACATAAGTGAGGTCCCACTTATCTGTGGTTGTCAACTCAATGATAAGCTTTGTGCTGGGAACTTTAGTGATGGGTTAATTGCGTGATCATTCGATATTTAAAAGCAAAAAAACCGGCCAAGTGCGAGTCGGACTCGCGCACGAAGGGTTCCGTACCAATTTTTATAAAAAAACACGTTTGTTGTATGGGAGCCCCCCTTAAATATTAATTTTATTCTGTTTTTAGTATTTGTTGTTATAGCGGCAACAGAAATACATCATCTGTGAAAATTTCAACTGTCTAGCTGTCACGGTTCATGAGATACAGCGGTGACAGACAGACGGACAGACGGACAGACGGACAGACAGCGAAGTCTTAGTAATAGGGTTCCGTTTTTACCCTTTGGGTACGGAACCCTAAAAACTCAGAAAAATTGACAAATGTGAAGTTTTTTAAACACCCATTTTAGAATCGCTTACTCTTAAAAGTCGAAAAAGATATCTATTCGACCTAATGTTCAGGTTGAATCTTTATCTACACCCATGCTATAAATCCTTTATAAAGGTATCTGAAACAGTTAGCTTATGGCCAACATTAAAACAGCCAGTGTCATAATAACCATTTTAACACCCAAACGGGTGTTATAATGTTGTACTGAATTTCATTATGCAACTCGTTTTAAAAAAAGAACATCGAATGTGGTAGTGAATCTTATCTACACCCATGCTATAAATCCTTTATAAAGGTATCTGAAACAGTTAGCTTATGGCCAACATTAAAACAGCCAGTGTCATAATAACCATTATAACACCCAAACGGGTGTTATAATGTTGTACTGAATTTCATTATGCAACTCGTTTTAAAAAAAGAACATCGAATGTGGTAGTGAATCGAACGTCTAGCACGTGCGATTCACTACCACAGCGCCGTAATTAAAAAAAAAACTTATAGGTTAATTCGAATTCACGTCGTATCCCGCCATTTTTGTTCGACATTTGGATATTAGTATTGCGTTATGTACTTTGTTGTTTACAAAAATGAGTGATACAAGCTTTGTGAATTTTGATAATTGAACAATCCAAAATGTAAATAATTATATTACTACCTATACACGGTTTGTTTGTATTAAATACAAGCAATTAAACTTTCCATGAATTTACATAGACTTCTTAGAACACTGCAACACCCTATGGTTTCAGAACCTTTTATGGAGGATTCATATCATGGATGTAGATAAAGTCTTGTATGCAACTGTACATAATTAGGTATTAAAACACTCATGTGATACTATTATCACACTCGGCTTTGCCTCGTGTGATAAACCCACATTCGTGTTTTAATACCCCTCATTATACAACAGTTGCATAAATAACTATTATGATACCCATATTGCCAGCATCACTGATCAACATCATCATCATCTTCATGTCCTTATTGCATATTACTTGGGGTCGGCGCAATACGTTTTTTAGGGTTCCGTACCCAAAAGGTAAAAACGGAACCCTATTACTAAGACTTCGCTGTCTGTCCGTCTGTCTGTCACCAGGCTGTATCTCATGAACCGTGACAGCTAGACAGTTGAAATTTTCACAGAAGATGTATTTCTGTTGCCGCTATAACAACAAATACTAAAAACAGAATAAAATTAATATTTAAGGGGGGCTCCCATACAACAAACGTGATTTTTTATAATAATTGGTACGGAACCCTTCGTGCGCGAGTTCGACTCGCACTTGGCCGGTTTTTCTTCCATTCTGTCAACCGTCAAGCTATCATTTACTGCTTTTTCTTTCATATCATTCCTCACACAATCCATCCATCGTTTCCTTGGTCTTCCTCTCCCTCACCATCCATCCACATTTATATTCATCATCACTCTTTTAGTCACATGTGACGTATCCCTCCTCATCACATGTCCATTCCAAGACATTGTCAGCATTACTCCAACATGTTTTCTAACACAAAGACAGTTTGACGACCCGATTGGCGCAGCGGTAGTGAGGCTGCCTTACGTTCTTAGGGTCCCGGGTTCGAATCCCGGTCGGAGCAAATGTTTGTGTGATGAGCATCGACATTTGTTTCCGAGTCATGGATGTTTATATGTATAATAAGTATGTATTTACAAACAAAAAGTATCTATGTAGTATATCAACTATCTGGTGTCCACGACACAAGCCTCGTTGCTTAGTGTGGCACTAGATGGCGCTGTGTGTAATGTCCAGCAATATTTATTTATTTATTTATTATTTATAGTTTAGCATAATCAGCTAATACAGTCCCCACAGCTGGGACACAGACATTTTGATTTTCATCAACTCGTCCCAAATGGGACGTAGGCTTGTGTGACGAGTTGATGAACGACTCCTCTCCTTGAGAAGGAGCACGTCGTAATCCATGCAGGTCCAGAGCGCGTTAGCGAATGACACAGCATTGCCAGAAAATACCGAATTTCTCACGATGTTTTCTATCAACAAACCACCAGATTTAGCCAAATGTAACGGCCAAAAAATAACTTTTGATTGCCTAAATTAGTAAATGATCACCAAAATTAATCCCCATTTTATCGTGAAATTAGAACCCGAAATGTATTTTTTTAGTTAATGTCCACCAGAAATCGAACCGTTATGCTCTTGCATCCGAGTCGAGGGAGACCCGGTCTACGAAGCCCTGCTTCGCGGGGCTCCTACTGTTGAATGGTTTGTAAAAAAATAACCACGAAGGGTATGGCGGGGTCTATTCGCTCGCTCATTCGACCCCGCCATACCCTTCTAACCTAATCTATCCGTGTCGGGATGCCCCATATTTTCCCCCGTTTTCTATTACTAGCAAAACATGTTGCTGAAACAGGTTTTGCAACTTTTGCTTCCTGAGAAAATGTGGCTTAACTTCCATTATCTTTTCCTTCCAGTTACTCCACACGAAACCAACCTGCAACGGCAATATCTGCTACCTGGGCGAACTTCCCCGAGACCGGGAGCTCCAATCAGAACGAGGATCCATTCTACGACGGTACAGCAAACAACATGGGCGTCCGGAGGAGGATCGACGGAAACAGTCTGATAGCGAGTCGGATTCAGACTCTGATACTGAATGTAAAGGATATGATCGGGTAAGTTGATCTTTGTTACTGAACATGAAAGATAACAATAGCCTAAATTAAGTTTAGTATGTGCACAACAGAATCGACACCAATACCTTTTATAATAATTTCTTTATGTCCTCTCTTCTAGTCGGAGTTCTGGCGCCGTAAAATGCGCACAGTGCACAACATCCTGGATGTTGACAAGGATGGTCTGATCTCATTCAACGACTTCCTCCTCTTCGCCGAGAGGTTCAAGTCGCTTGGACACCTCACCGAGCAACAGGCTGAGGAGTTTACTAGTATTATTAAGGTAATTAACCGACTTCTCAAAAAGTTCACACCAGTGTGACTACGAATCAGGTTAAATTATCCGTAGTCACACCAGTGTGCCTACAGATAAATAAAATGAACCGTAGTCACACTGGTGTGGCAGTTTGGTGTGACTATGGATCGGTCATGGTTTTTTCGTGGATGCACATCGATTTATCCGTGATTACTGGTATAAACGAAGTGATTTTTTTTCATTTGGTAGAAGCTTGTGCGGTGGTCTCATATTAAATTTATTAACTTTTTTATGAGTAATCCTCAATAATCACTTTTTTTATTTTTCCACCACGTAAATGATTCATGTTCATATTCATTTATTTTGCATTCCTTATTGTATTTATAAAAGATGTTACAAAGGGCTTAAAGCTAGGTACATAAATTTAATTATATTTAATGCAAAACTATCCAACACCCGAATTCAACAACTATTACTGCTAAACTGATAAAGTTATCTTAACCGCTATAGTTTTCCTTTAAAGTCCAGGAAATGCACTATCATCATGAATTTTCAAGGTTTTTCAAGCCAGCAGTTAAGCTTTTAGAGGGGGGGGGGGACGCCTTACTGGAACAAAAAAGCTGCCAATATTCATTATGGCCAGGATGATGTATTACTTATTTTGATTCTGATTATTTTACTAACTGATTATTTAATTGATTTTAATAATTGATTGATTTTAATAATTGATGGTAATTTATTTTTGAATTTTTTGTTTTTGTGATAATTTATTTTTTTATTTAATACTAATTTTAATTTCACTGTGGATCATGTTATCTGATTTTTTTTTTTAATTTTTTTTATTACCATTGAACCTCTACAGTACATTAATGTCTATTCTCCTCAGATGACGTGGGAGGAACAATGGGGAGCTATAGACCCGTATAACTTCGTGACTGTGGAACAGTACCTAGAGGACATGCATCATGTCCTCAATGACAAGTCGCTCAAGAAGAAAGCTTACCGCTGGCTACCGTACTTGTTCAAGGTAAGGTTCACCATTAGGGACTAATTACACTTATTCAGCTCTATTCAGCTTATGCCCATAGAAAACAACGATTTTGTATGAGACGCGTACGCGTCGTCCGCGCTGAACGGATGCGTACGCGTCTCATACAAAATCGTTGTTTTCTATGGGCATAAGCTGAATAGAGCTGAATAAGTGTAATTAGTCCCTTAGCCGTCACACGTAAACACGTCACGCCTGTCTCCTTTGCTGTTACTCTCCGAGGGGCTAGTTACGGGTTTCTATTGGTCTGTTTTGAAATATTGGAAATATTTACGGTGTATACCCATAACTAGGTCGAGTCAATTAATATGCATCTACTTAGTTATTTATTAATATAGGTTCACCAACAGCTTATGTGCCTATTATTTAGCCTCCGCTGTCATATGTCTATTTCAATACGTTTGAATGTTCATTGGTAATAGGGAAGGCTGGTCAAAGCTGATTGTAGATGGCGCGTCAATTTTGCGTAATTTTGAAATAAATATATGGTAAAGTTGAGACTAATGCTGTACTATGTGTGACGAAAACAAAATTCCTTAAACTTTTCTCGATAGAAAAAAAATCCGAAGTTACCTCCAAATCGAACAATAAACCGCTGGTATTCAAAAAGTACTTCAAATTAGATCATGAAACTTTGCATACTAACTGAACTAACTATAAAGCAGGTCTTATGTGTTTTTTTTTTTTAGTCCAATCAATAGATTTTTTTAAATCGCAAAAAACCACTTATTTCGCACTATTCGGCCGCAGTGACTGACGTAACAACCGCTTTGTAGTGCAAGCTGATTAGAACTTTATTCTAACGTTATATCAAGCGAAGTTTGAACCACCACAAATAGAGTTGCTAATTGTAAGGTTAGAAGGGCCTTATGTTCACCACGATATGGTGCGTGATGAGTGCTTAAATGATGACTGAAACTCACACATTCTGAATTCAGATTATGAATTCCGACTCTGAATACAGAGACGAAATCAGAATGTGTGAGTTTTTTTTTGTATGGAAATCATGAAATGACTCCCGAGCCCTGGGAGGAGCTGAAGGGAGTGTCAGACTTTTACTAAACCCATCCATGCTCCTTCATCGCCCTTTGTGTTCCGGGGCCACGCTATCTCTTTCGAACAGTCCCGCAACCCCGGCAGGCATCGGCCCTTACGGACCCCTTCCTTAGATTGCGACTCTCTTTGAGGCGCGCGTGGAACACTCCTGCGCATCGACATGGCCTGTCGTCATGAGACGGACGGACGGCGAGCTAGCCCATAGCTCACCGTCCACAGGCCCGCTGTGGGAGAGCGCTTAGAGTTCGAAACTAGACGAACTAACCCCCAGCCCTTTTATCAAAATACATACTTATTATAATTTATGATTATTTTCAGGCAGTAGATAAGGACAAGTCGGGCTTCATATCGGTGCACGAGTTCAAGTTGTTCTTCCAGTGCTTGGGTCTGGACAACGAGAAGGCGGCCGTCGCCTTCGCTGTCATAGACGTTAATGGGGTAAGCAGAATTATTGCTAAATAAAAATGACATACAATTAACGAACCACCAGATTTAGCAAAATGTAATGGCAATAAAATCACTTCTGATTGTCAAAATTAGTAAATGATCACCAAAATTAATCCCCATGTTATCGTGAAATTAGAACCAAAAATATATTTTTTTTAGTTAATAACCACCAGAAATTGAACGAGAGGGGAGGAGGAGGGGGGGGAGTGGGGTTTGATTGATTTTTTGAGTTGATTGATTTTTGCTCTTGCATCCGAATCGAGGGTGACCCGGTCGACGGAGCTCTTCGTGGGGCTCCTACTTCTGAATGGTTTATAAAAAAATAACCGTGTCCGTGTCGGGGACTCGGGGTGCCCCAAGTCGGCCTAGGCAAAACTAGTTTGTCATCAACCACCTCATTAAAATTTGGTGCTCATATTTTGGTGATCAATTTATATTTTAGGTTACCTATAGATGTTAGTGGTCACAAAGTTATTTTTTGTGGTCATATATTTTCTCACAATAAAAATATTCAATTCTTTTTAAACTTTTAGAAATGTTTCATAAGTAATTTATATAAAAGAAACAGTTGTTACCCACAAAAGTGCAATAACTATAAACCCTATATGAAGGGTGTAAATAGACTCTTAACGAAGCCAAAAAGCATTTGTTCTCCTCGTCATTGCAATCATTTTTTTGTTCTACATCATACCTGGGAACCTTCTAGTTACAGAGATATTGGCAATCAAACTCACTTTTGCACTTTAGCTCAGTTTAATAACGCTAGTTACTAGTTATTATTCTGTGGTTTAATGTACTTACAGAATGCTTGGTTGATGGCTTCGTGAAGAGTCTGTTTACACCCTGTATACACGATCAAAATGTATGGAACCGCAGATTTTTTTTTAAATTACCGATGAAATATATCAATATGCTGTACAATACTGAATAAGTTAATAAGTATCCGTTTGTGCGTCGGTCTCCTTATACTGTGTATAGTAGGTACTTAAAAAAACAAGCAAGTTCACAAATTAATGGGAATGTATTTCATTCTTTTAATGTTTTTTTTTTCTTTCACAGGATGGCAAGCTATCTCTAAAAGAGTTTGTAAAACTCGGCAAGGAGTTCTTCTGCTCTGAAGACGAGAAGAGGGTTTCCAAAATGTTCTGGGGACCCCTGATTAACTAAGTCATTGTAATTATAACTTTACGTTTAGGACATAAGAGTCATTATCGACTGCCGTTTTAATTTAGTTCTTTTTAGATTTAGGTATGTTTGTGTTCATAAAGACAGCTTTTTTATATGACGTGTTTACTGAGCCGCAAAGGGAAGTATTTAAAAAGAGATAGTGCTACTCAATCTGCATAAGACTGACTCTTTCTAACAATGGTCAAAATTGTTGAAAGAAAGAGAGGGAGCTATGCAGATCGAGTAGCGTCATCCCTGTTTGATTTTAAGACTTCCCTATACGGTTACTGAACTGATCAAGATTATTGAGGTTTCCTATGTTATGCATTGGATTGGGTTATTCCGAATTCGGTGATATTACGAACTTAAACAGTTTATTACTACTAAAACACGGTTTCTGAGCGTATCGGCTCTGAAATCAATTGAACTTGAAAGTTAGCCTCGACAAAATGGAGGTTTTTTACACCCTTTAAAAATTTGTATAAAGGGTGTAAAAAACCTCTCAACGAATCCGAAAGGCACTTGTTCTCCTCGTCATAATGCGATCATTTTTTTCTTCTACACTATACCTGGGAAACTTCTAGTTACGGAGATATTGGGAGTCAAAGTTACAACTTTTTGACAAGTTTCTTTTTTAAAATACAAGTTTTTAATGTAAGATTTTTACTGTAAATACCTACCTCTATGACTCCCGGACTATTCAATCTATCCAATAACACAATGTTTTAAGGTTATTACATCGAGTTCTACCACAAAACATAATTTTTCACGCAAAACAAAGTCGTTTCCCAGATGTAGAATGCTTGGTTGACGGTGCAAACGGGCTTCAGACAGTTGGTACATCTACATAAGAAGGGTGTAAAACACCTCTTAACGACGCCGAAAGACACTTGTTCTCCCCGTCATTGCGATATTTTTTTTTGTTCTACACCATACCTGGGAACCTTCTAGTTACGGAGATATTGGGGGTCAAAGTTCCAACTTTTTGACATGTTTTTTTTATTAAATACAAGTTTTTAATGTAAGATTTTTTCTTTAAACACCTCCACGACCCCCGTACTATTCAATCCATCCATCAGCACAATGTTTTGAGTGCGTTACATTGAGATCTACCATAAAACATGATTTTTCACCCCAAAAAAAGTCGTTTCCCAGCAATAATTTTTGCGTAAAGTTACTTAGTTTGATGTACAGAGTGCTTGGTTGACGGCTTCGTGATGAGGTCTTTTACACCCTGTATACCGCCTATGTTTTGACTTTTATATGATTTTTATGGATTTTTGTCACTATAATGCTGTTATTATCTAGAGGTAGTTATTACTTATTATAACTATGGTCTTATGACGCTAAATAATAATAATAAAATAAGCCATTCCTATATTATGGACCAACATTCATTATTTGAATGTCTAAAAATAATATTTGTATTAAAACTTTGAATAGAATCTCAATTTTAACAAATAATTTGCTTTGTTTTATTTGAATTTTAACCCAGTATTTGTTTTAAAACTGTATTAGGGTCAGTTCAGACAGCGGAAATATGTGCAAGGAATTTACAAGCTGCATTGAAAATAGAACCGTAGTATCGTTGTTTAAAGGCGCGCGATCCAGTAGCGAGCATGCGCGAGGCGACGCGTTATTTCCGCGTCGTATTTCGTACAAATTTCTAAAATAATAAAAAATTCTAAACAATGGTAATACGGTCCTATTTTCAATACAGCCAGTAGGCTCTTATAAGAGCCAATTCAGACAGAACGGGAAAATTCTAGCCCAGCCGGTATACCGGATGACATATTTTTATCACTTTTCAAAAAATATGGGTAGGTATATATGGTATATACGGTGAACGGAGCTTATGCCATACCTATTTTTTTTTCTTTTTCTACAGCTTAGAAAAAAAATGATCCATCATCAAAAAACGCGGTACAAATTTCAAGTAAACTTTTCATATTAGAACAAAGAAAGAGAAATTTTGAAAAAAAACCGGCCAAGTGCGAGTCGGACTCTCACACGAAGGGTTCCGTACCATTGACTATATTTAGTATTTGTTGTTATAGCGGCAACAGAAATACATCATCTGTGAAAATTTCAACTGTCTAGCTGTCACGGTTCATGAGATACAGCCTGGTGACAGACAGACGGACGGACAGACGGCAACGGAACCCTAAAAAAGAAAAACATCGAATTTCAAATCATACGCAACGCAATACGTGTGTGCAGATTTGAATTTCGATTTTTTTTCGCAAAAGTACTAAGTATGGCATTTGCTTCTACTCCGTTCACCTATTATACCCATTTTTTTTGGAAAGTGATAAAAAGTCACCGGTATAGTTGGTGCCAGCTAAGATGAGAATAGCGATCATTGCCCTTTCCCTAATATATCTCTTCGTACGAACCAAAACAAATAAACCATAAGTATGGTTTTTCATTACAAAAAATGTTGAAGATCACGATAGATGATGATTCCAGACTTGAACAGGCTTATTTTTGGTTTTCAAAGTTAAGAAGTTTAATAAATGTAAGTAGGTGGGTCAATGACCGCTATTCTCATCTAAACTGGCACCAACTATATAGAGCAAGAGCCCGCGACGGCCAGACCTTCGTTATTTTATAAAAGCTGAAAAAAATTCTGTGCATGTCCCCAATACAGGTAAGAACAACCAGCGACTATAGAGTTTGGGTTGTGGTTACTTCGGCAGGTAACAGGGATTAAAGGTGTATAAAATAGTGCTTTACTTTCGTAAAAGTATAAAGCTCAATTTTTATATATTTTCTTCGGGATAACTTTATAAATCTCATCATCCATTGCCGGACATTTATGACAGTTGCAACCCCCTGCCAGACACCCCTTAACTTGAATAAACTATACTTTCGTCATAGTATAAAAGCTAAATTTTATATATGTTACTTGGGGGCCAATAAAAAAATGTTACCTCGATAGCCGGACAGTTTTCATGGTTTTTACACCTTGCCAGACACATTGAAAGTCCGATGTACTTAGTTGCGAGCGCGAGTGCTTAGTCGATTGCGATTTTTTTAGATTTTAAATAAAGAAATAATTTTATAACGTTCATAGCCATGTTATATAAAGTAAAAAATGTTATTTTATTATTGTAAAATACAAAAAAAAACCACCCATGAAAATGAAAATATCGACGACAGTGATGAAATTTATAAAAACTTTTTTTTTTTTTTTGTATTGGACAATAATAAAATAACATTTTTTACTTAATATAACAAACATGGCTATGAACGTTAAAATTATTTATTTATTTAAAATTTAAAAAAATCGCAATCGACTAAGCACTTGCGCTCGCAACTAAGTACACCGGACTTCCAATGTGTCTGGCAAGGTGTAAAAACCATGAAAACTGTCCGGCTATCGAGGTAACATTTTTTTATAGGCCCCCAAGTAACATATATAAAATTTAGCTTTTATACTATGACGAAAGTATAATTTATTCATGTTTAGGGGTGTCTGGCTGGGGGTAGCAACTGTCATAAGTGTCCGGCAATGAATGACCAGATTTATAAAGTTATCCCGAAGAAAATATATGAGAATTGAGCTTAGTAAGGTACTATTTTATACACCTTTAATACCTGTTACCTGCCGAAGTAACCACAACCCAAACTCCATAGTCGCTGGTTGTTCTTACCTGTATAGGGGACATGCACAGAAAAAAAATCAGCTTTTATAAAATAACGAAGGTCTGGCCGTCGCGGGCTCTTGGGCTAATAGTAATTAGTATTGCGTGCGACCAGATCTATGAACGTGGATGAAACAAAAGAAGTAAGGATCATCGCAGGTAACGTTCAAATTCGTAGAAACTGCATTCTGCCTACTCCCATAGCAAAAAGGCGTAAATTTATGTATTTATGAAGAGGTAATTAAAAAAACAAAAAAAAACTATGTTTTTACAGTAGGTAATATCTTTATTGAGAAACAATACAAAATTAAATCAAAGTCAGTTCTAACAATAAAATAAAGAGTTTACACAAAAATAATCATTAAATTACAACTTCACACTGTATGTAAATGTATTCTATATTATAATCTATTGTCAAATATTGTGACATATTTTTGAGTATACTATTCTCGAACAGTTGACAAAATTAAAAACAAAAGTATAAAAAATTAAGGAGGTCTTTAGTCGATGCAAAAAAAAAGAATTAAAAAAGGAGCTATGTTGTATGTATCGAGAATAAGACATTAAATGACAGGACTATTTAATTACAAACAAGAAAACAAAAACTTATTAAAACTAAGAACTAAGGTAAATCTAAACAATGCTGAGTTGGTCTTTGAGTAGCTTCGTTTCTTCGATGAGCGTTGATATTTGTCCGGTTCTGAAATGGGAAATAATAAAATAATAATCCAAGCCTAGTACGTGATATCTAATCGACCAGTCGATGAATGTGTGTACTTGAAAACTGAATTTTAAATTAAAAAAAAAACAATGCTGAATCAGGTATTTAAAAAATATCCCACATTACGATTTCTGAATGTTCTACAAACAGATTTTTTTAATGCATAAGGCCTGGTCCAGTAAAGCAGAGACAAGGGGAGCAGAGGATATTTGTGTCGATTCTGTAGTGCACAAACTAAACTTAATTTAAGCTATTCCTATCTTTTTCTCTCCAATAAAAAGAGAAAGAGACGAACGTAATTTATAGCTGTCAAATTTAGTTGGAACTAATATTTCTATACAAATGAAGGGTGCACGTAAAAACATGTCGACTAAAAACACGGTGAAGCGCAAGGCATAAACTAGTTTGACATCTCTAACTTAGTTCATAGCTATAGCCGTCCTTTTCTCGCACTGCCTTTTGGTAAAAGATAGCAATAGCCTAAATTAAGTTTAGTTTGTGCACAACAGAATCGACACCATTATGTACGGAAATGTACCAATAGGGAATATGCATAACTTTTTTTTTTTTAATTTCGATACGGAATGTTAAAGTACTATAAAAATAATGACAAAAAGCGAAAACAAGACATAAATCGGCCAAACAACACAAAAGTTAAAACCATTTAAACTTTTGTTTCTATCTCTTTCTAGATAAATGGAATTTAGTATGGATTTTGTACGTCGATGCAGAGAATGACGTCATTCGCTTTATCGGATCTCTCTGTCTAATCAGCAGTTTCAAATGCTTATAACTTTGTATTTTTTATAGATATTAAAAAAATAATTTCACTTTGCAATTTCTGATGTTAAACCGCTTTGTTTAGAGCAGCGGTCGGCAACCTTCTGGCAGACAAGGGCCGCAAGGTGGCAAAATAAGCTAAAGGCGGGCCGCACTTGTGATATTAACCCTAGAAGCCCAATATACCTACGTATAATTGGTCATATCCTCTAGAAAAAATGAAAAGCGCGTTGTTAAGGTTGCACTAGTCGCGGGCCCGACTCACTGGTGCGCGTGCCCAAAAAGCACGCTCTCACCTGGTATCGTGCCCGACAGAATGAGCTCAGTGAGATGCAAGATAATTCATAGTAAAAGACGCGCGTAAAAAAATACGAAAAGAACTTTGGAAAATCGAGTTTTATGAAAAAACCAGCGCATAAATCAAGTACAAATCAAATTGATTTAATTCTTCGATAATTGTGCTTTGTCAGTACCGACTTGTTTAAGAAATTTGACACTTCTTTTATTACTAATTTAAGCCCAAAGTTGCGTTAAAATTGGCAATAAAAAGTAAAACGAATCTTTGGTAGCTCGTCATTTTATTTTACTATTCTGTTTCCGCACAGACAAAAGTAATAATGAGACAAAACGATATCATGTATAACTTTGGAGTTTGGATGTACAGTGTCCAACAGTGGAGTAATTCCCTCCTGAAATTTCTATGGAAAAAATATCGACTAGTGTTACCTTAAGGCTGGATCCACACTATACGGTTGATGGTTCGTTCATGCATTTATTTTATTTTGATAATTATAACTTATTTACAAAACTTTTACAGGCCGCAAGTAAGACGTCCGTGGGCCCCGGTATTACTCCTGTGATTGGTCTAATCTTGCACATTTCCACATCGCTCGGCTAGGTCCCGCTTTGGTGAAAACTGGGCCTAGACGCGGAAATCAGTCTAGCCACTCACATAGTTGCGTTTATAAAAGTTATATGAAATGGTTAGTATGATCACTTACTGTTGTTGCAGAATTGATGAGATGGTATCACTGTGAGACTTGCCGAGCGCTATGTCCTTCTTCTTGTATTCAGACTGCCATTTTTCCAGCTGAAAATAAGAATTGTGACAAATAAATATTACGACAACAATATCATGGAAAGTGTCTATTCGAATTATCTTGATGGATAACTATATTATTATTATCTGGGAGTGATGATAGCCTATAATAGGCTTGTGTCCTGAAAAAAACTAATTAGTCCGTCAATTAGATAATCAACGTTAACCAAAACTGACGAAGATATGAAGCTTTTAAGATTCTCAATACGTCACGCCGTGCTTATAATTTTTAGTGCGTTGTGACGTCACGAGCCCCCACTCCCGTTTTGATGCGTTTTATCTTTGTCAATATTAATTGATTTACAAAAACAAAAAATACGTGTCCATTATTTTCCAATACTCTAACTGACGGACTTAACATATTTACAATTTATTGATGGTAGAAACTAGCCTATTGGTGTGACTGTTGGACTAAGTCATAGGTTTCGAGATTTGATTTGATTCACATTCCATGTGCGTATTGTATAATAATCACTTGCTTCGTTGTAAGATAACATCGTGAGGAAACCAGCATGTCTGAGAGATATTTCTTGACGGCATGTAAAGCCAAGTCAGAGGCCCATGGGTGTGGCATACGCTAAACATCCATAGACACAAACGAGCTGAAGTGTCGCTTATTCCGCTCTTATCGCTTACCTCGACAGACTTGTGCTCCGCGTGTAGCTTGAGCATGGATATCTGGTCGCTCAGTCGTTCTCCGCTCCGCTTGTACCGCTCGAGCTCGGCGAGCAGCTCTCGCTCGGCCGGTGTAGCTGATGCAGAAGCCCTGATGTTACGGATTACTGCTGAACATCTGTAAGAATAAATAAGAAGTTAATTAGAGAACTGTTTCTTTGATCATGAGGTTCTGGGTTCAATTCCCTGAACAGGCAGTGTTATTAAGTTTTCCCATTAGGAATTTCTCAATAGCAGCCTGGATTTGTGCTCGGTGGATGGCAATATGCACGCCCCTATTACATGGGATTCAAGGTGAAAGCGTCATGGTAGCCCGCGAAAAGGTCGAGGAACGACTTTTTAAAGGTCAACGTTATTCCTCGACCTTTATGAAGTTAGAGGGTTGTATTGATGATTTTGATGATTATAATTCTGTAACTACATACGTCTTACAGTCGCGAACAATATTTTAATCAACATACAACCTAGCACTGACCTGCAAATGGGGACTATATTTCTTGTAACCAAAATTTATATTTGTCATCAAGTTGTATCACCTAATAAATAGATCTATCGCCACGAAATATGTTCGTTCTCAGTTAAACAAAAAGTGTTCCCAGGTTCCAATTATCAAATTAATGTTAATATATGTGTAAAATAAGAGATGGATTACCAATAACATTGTAGTGCATTACATGAATATAAACTTCGTTCTTATAATAATAGTTTTATTACTTAAATAATAGCTTTGTGCTCAGAATGGTAGATCTGTCACCAAATAAATCGACTTGGGGCACCCCGACACGGATAGATTAGGTTAGAAGGGTATGGCGGGGTCGAATGAGCGAGCGAAGCGAGCGAATAGACCCCGCCATACCCTTCGTGGTTATTTTTTTATAAACCATTCAGAAGTAGGAGCCCCGCGAAGCGGGGCTCCGTCGACCGGGTCTCCCTCGACTCGGATGCAAGAGCATAACAGTTCAATTTCTGGTGGTCACTTATTAGGACAAACCTTTTATATTACATACAAAAACATTTGTTTGGTACTAGACCCTATATCTTCATGATTTTAGGTGATTTATTGTGGAATTGATTTTATAATGTTTGGTGACTACATTTTGGTGACAAATCTACTATTTTGAGGGCAAACCCTATTATTTAAGGAACGCAAAACTAATTAAATTGGTGATAGCTTAAATGATACCCCCTGCAAATTGCAAAAAAAACGTAAGAAAATTTGAATTTCGCGGGAACTGGCGAAATTTGGGTGTATTAGGTACATTTCTACCTTACCCTTCTAGGAATACAGGCGTTATTTTAAATTCGAGAGTAGGCAGAGATAAATAGTGTACGAAAAATTCGCTAGAAATGTTCAATTGGGCACAAATAATCGAATTGAATTCTTCCATAATCATGAATTCAAATTCGGGGCTGCAACTGAGAGATTTAATTGCTGGAACATTCTTTTTTTTACTTTGTTTTTCGGATGGGAAATCATCGAATGATTCCCCGCTCTGGGCGGAGCAGGAGGGAGTGTCAGACTTTTACTGACTAAAACCCATCCATGTTCCTTCATCGCCCTTTGTGTTCCGGGGCCGCGGTATCTCTTTCGAACAGTCCCGCAGCCCCGGAATTTCTGGAACCATAAATAAATAAAAAAAAAACCCCAAATAAAGAAAGTTGTCTCAGTCTGAACTATATAGGCAATAAGAAATGGAGGTTGTGATCTGAAAACTTGAAGAAGACCACGTGAGAGAGGTGACTAATAGTTATGTTATCGATATCCGTTTTTACATCAGGATAAAAAACCTGTATTTGTGTTCTTCTGTAGTAGTGTTCTGTATCATCTGCCTAGCTTTTAGGCATGACTGCCAGTTCTAACCGGATGCAGCTGATGCTAGTATTTTAGAAAGAGCGATTGCCTATCTGACCTCCACAACTCAACAACAACAACAACAGCCCATAACGTCCACTGCTGGACATAAGCCTCTCCCATGATGGGAGGAATTTCCCGTAATCTCCACGCTTGGCAGGCGGATTGGAGATCGCAGTGATGACAGACTAACAGAAAACGCTGCTGCCCATTCTCAGGTCTACGGAGGCGCAAGGTGTTCTGCCTCAGACATTAGTCGCCTTATACGACACCCGTGAGTGTATTGGGTTGTTTCTATTCTACTCTGCCGGATACCACACGGCTCCACAACTCAGTACTGGGTAATACGATAAGAGAGGTTGTCAAAGATTCGGGCCACTGACTATCTGTATTGATTATCAAATGACAGCCGGGACCAACACAACGGTTTAACGTGCTTTCAGAGGCACGGTGGGAAGTTGGTTTAAAGGGTGTAAAACACCTCTTAACGAAGCCGAAAGGCACTTGTTGTCTTCGTCATTGCGATCATTTTTTTGTTCTACACAATACCTGGGAACCTTCTAGTTACGGAGATATTGGGGGTCAAAGTTCAACTTTTTTTTAATACAAGTTTTTAATGTAAGATTTTTACTTTGATCACCTCCACGACCCCCGTACTATTCAATCCATCCATCAGCACAATGTTTTGAGTGCGTTACATTGAGTTCTACCACCAAACATGATTTTTCACCCCAAAAAAAAGTAGTTTCCCAGCAATATTTTTTGCGTAAAGTTACTTAGTTTGATGTACAGAATGCCTTGTTGAGGGCTTCGCGATGAGGTCTTTTACACCCTGTATAATGGATGGTCAACCATTAACTACTTTAAAAAAACTTTACATCCTGGTATTGTTAATAAAGGTCATTACAAAGAAAATTCACCTGTATTTGAGATCATCCTGATGTTTTTCAGCTAACATACACTTTTCTTTGAGGACCGTAGAATCGAGTTGAACGTCGTCTATCTCTTTCTGAAAATAACAAAAATTATACAGGGTTAGTTTTCAATGACCGGTAAAATTTTCAGAAATGGTTTAATATCGATAATATTTTCAATATAATGAAAATAATAACTTTTTTTTTTTCAATAAAATTTCATTTCTGTACACCAATAAAAAGCAAAAGTGTGGATTTTTTATAAAATCCACATTTTTGCTTTTTATTGGTGGTGCTGTTATCAGCACAATTCAGTTCAACAACCTAGATAGGTAGCAGATAGCACACACATACATTTGCCGGTGCATGCACGCACACAATTCCCAGTAGGTTTATGATTTAGGAGATTTTTAGAACATTTTCTAATGAATGCTATTATTTTATTTTATATTTCTCGACAATAATATTTAAAATGCACTCTTGGTTTGATAGCTAGATCTTAATTTTAAATTTTGGCTGGTCATTGAAAACTAACCCTGTGTACTGTAGATAATACCACCACCCACCACCCACCTACCACCTAAGTTCACATTGTGGAATGCAATAAATGTATTGAGTATTGAATATAATGTTTTTTTTTTGTTAACCTGTACTGTCCCACTGGGCAAAGGCCTCCTCCAATTCCTTCCATTTGCCCTTTTCCCGTGCCTCCTCGGACCAACCCTCGTGGGTAATGATAATAACCACATTGTTTAATGTTATAACTATACTTTAAATACCACCATGACCCATATACTATTCAATACATTCATTAGCACAATATTTCCAGTGCATAAAAAATAAAACGTTTCCCAGCCATTTTTTGCGCAGTGCTACTTAGTTTGATGTACAGAATGCTTGGTTGATGGCTTCGTGAAGTGTCCGTTTCGCACCTTTTAGAAGTGATAACTAGGGAGGGTGACTCGATTCGGAACGGTAACGAAGGAGTTCGGGAACGAAGTAGTTCCTGAATGACTGACTGACGGATCAACGCACAGCTTAAATAATCGGGGCTATCGCGCATGAATTCGCCGCTAGAGGGCCTTAGTGAAGAGTAAGGTCTTCCGAAATGTCAAATGTCATACAATGTTCGCGCGTTGCGTGCTTTTTTAGCACGTATTTATACTAATACTCACGATTGTGTTCTAGACTGAGCCATTCCTGATTAATTATGTCTTGAAGATTTTAAGTAACAACTTAAAATCTTATTTGTTAGTACTTGGAGGTAGAATGATTTTTAAATGTTTCATGCTCCCTAATTTCAGGGAGAATATTGTAAATATGTATCTGAAGTTTACACTATGTTGTTATAGGTAATAAAATGAAATTTTTATGACGTTATTGGAACTTTAAAAAGTATAAAATATAATTATTGACAAGACCGTAACTCGACAGTGGTGCTATCTGGTGAGCTCAAAAACGATAGCCCCCATTGGAGGGTGTGTTCTTTGTATATCTGTTTGATTTGTTGTGTATATTATATTATAGTGTTATATGGATCTTTTGACTGTACAAGGATCTTTTGGCGCGCGGCCAAAATATGCACTAACGCCACTATTTTGTTGTACTACCGATCACCTACCCATGATCTGTCCAATAGCCATTGTGGCTCCTGACCCTCATCTGTCCAAGAGCCATAGTGTCTCCTGAAGCTAAGGTTTAGTTTTCGACATTAATCTGTGATGCAACTTGTTCCTGCTCGCTCAAATTTGTACAGAGTCTAGAGGAATGAATAAGACAGACTGTAAGCGCGGGTTCTTCACGACTTACACGTTAGTAGAGTAGTTCGAAGTAAAAGTCAGTTGAGAGATAAACTAATCGATTTTTAATCACCTTATATCGATTTCACAATTAGTTACTTAGGAACTAGATGAACTACTCTAGATGAACGCAGATCGTTTTATGGCGCACGGTAGGGAGCGCGTAGGCGCATGTGTCGTCTTTGGCGATCAGAGAGCGGGAGGGCGCGGCTCTCTAGGTACAAGGATCTTTTGGCGCGTTGCCAAAATCTGACCTAACTCCACTATTTTGTTTATTTTTAAACAATTTCAATATTAATTAAACTTAGATTAGTTTAAGTTACCACTTCTGTCTGTGTTTTTACTGACTAAAATCCATCCATGTTCCTTTCTAGCCCTTTGTGTTGCAGGTCCGCGGTATCTCTTTCCAACAGTCCCACACCTATCCGTTCCCATCAGCTACGCTAACCTGCAGGTCCTGCAGCCACTCGTGGTGCTGGTTGCTGAGCGAGCGCAGAGAGTGCAGCTTGCGCGAGATGTACTTATACACTAACCTGCAGGTCCTGCAGCCACTCGTGGTGCTGGTTGCTGAGCGAGCGCAGAGAGTGCAGCTTGCGCGAGATGTACTTATACACTAACCTGCAGGTCCTGCAGCCACTCGTGGTGCTGGTTGCTGAGCGAGCGCAGAGAGTGCAGCTTGCGCGAGATGTACTTATACACTAACCTGCAGGTCCTGCAGCCACTCGTGGTGCTGGTTGCTGAGCGAGCGCAGAGAGTGCAGCTTGCGCGAGATGTACTTATACACTAACCTGCAGGTCCTGCAGCCACTCGTGGTGCTGGTTGCTGAGCGAGCGCAGAGAGTGCAGCTTGCGCGAGATGTACTTATACACTAACCTGCAGGTCCTGCAGCCACTCGTGGTGCTGGTTGCTGAGCGAGCGCAGAGAGTGCAGCTTGCGCGAGATGTACTTATACACTAACCTGCAGGTCCTGCAGCCACTCGTGGTGCTGGTTGCTGAGCGAGCGCAGAGAGTGCAGCTTGCGCGAGATGTACTTATACACTAACCTGCAGGTCCTGCAGCCACTCGTGGTGCTGGTTGCTGAGCGAGCGCAGAGAGTGCAGCTTGCGCGAGATGTACTTATACACTAACCTGCAGGTCCTGCAGCCACTCGTGGTGCTGGTTGCTGAGCGAGCGCAGAGAGTGCAGCTTGCGCGAGATGTACTTATACACTAACCTGCAGGTCCTGCAGCCACTCGTGGTGCTGGTTGCTGAGCGAGCGCAGAGAGTGCAGCTTGCGCGAGATGTACTTATACACTAACCTGCAGGTCCTGCAGCCACTCGTGGTGCTGGTTGCTGAGCGAGCGCAGAGAGTGCAGCTTGCGCGAGATGTACTTATACACTAACCTGCAGGTCCTGCAGCCACTCGTGGTGCTGGTTGCTGAGCGAGCGCAGAGAGTGCAGCTTGCGCGAGATGTACTTATACACTAACCTGCAGGTCCTGCAGCCACTCGTGGTGCTGGTTGCTGAGCGAGCGCAGAGAGTGCAGCTTGCGCGAGATGTACTTATACACTAACCTGCAGGTCCTGCAGCCACTCGTGGTGCTGGTTGCTGAGCGAGCGCAGAGAGTGCAGCTTGCGCGAGATGTACTTATACACTAACCTGCAGGTCCTGCAGCCACTCGTGGTGCTGGTTGCTGAGCGAGCGCAGAGAGTGCAGCTTGCGCGAGATGTACTTATACACTAACCTGCAGGTCCTGCAGCCACTCGTGGTGCTGGTTGCTGAGCGAGCGCAGAGAGTGCAGCTTGCGCGAGATGTACTTATACACTAACCTGCAGGTCCTGCAGCCACTCGTGGTGCTGGTTGCTGAGCGAGCGCAGAGAGTGCAGCTTGCGCGAGATGTACTTATACACTAACCTGCAGGTCCTGCAGCCACTCGTGGTGCTGGTTGCTGAGCGAGCGCAGAGAGTGCAGCTTGCGCGAGATGTACTTATACACTAACCTGCAGGTCCTGCAGCCACTCGTGGTGCTGGTTGCTGAGCGAGCGCAGAGAGTGCAGCTTGCGCGAGATGTACTTATACACTAACCTGCAGGTCCTGCAGCCACTCGTGGTGCTGGTTGCTGAGCGAGCGCAGAGAGTGCAGCTTGCGCGAGATGTACTTATACACTAACCTGCAGGTCCTGCAGCCACTCGTGGTGCTGGTTGCTGAGCGAGCGCAGAGAGTGCAGCTTGCGCGAGATGTACTTATACACTAACCTGCAGGTCCTGCAGCCACTCGTGGTGCTGGTTGCTGAGCGAGCGCAGAGAGTGCAGCTTGCGCGAGATGTACTTATACACTAACCTGCAGGTCCTGCAGCCACTCGTGGTGCTGGTTGCTGAGCGAGCGCAGAGAGTGCAGCTTGCGCGAGATGTACTTATACACTAACCTGCAGGTCCTGCAGCCACTCGTGGTGCTGGTTGCTGAGCGAGCGCAGAGAGTGCAGCTTGCGCGAGATGTACTTATACACTAACCTGCAGGTCCTGCAGCCACTCGTGGTGCTGGTTGCTGAGCGAGCGCAGAGAGTGCAGCTTGCGCGAGATGTACTTATACACTAACCTGCAGGTCCTGCAGCCACTCGTGGTGCTGGTTGCTGAGCGAGCGCAGAGAGTGCAGCTTGCGCGAGATGTACTTATACACTAACCTGCAGGTCCTGCAGCCACTCGTGGTGCTGGTTGCTGAGCGAGCGCAGAGAGTGCAGCTTGCGCGAGATGTACTTATACACTAACCTGCAGGTCCTGCAGCCACTCGTGGTGCTGGTTGCTGAGCGAGCGCAGAGAGTGCAGCTTGCGCGAGATGTACTTATACACTAACCTGCAGGTCCTGCAGCCACTCGTGGTGCTGGTTGCTGAGCGAGCGCAGAGAGTGCAGCTTGCGCGAGATGTACTTATACACTAACCTGCAGGTCCTGCAGCCACTCGTGGTGCTGGTTGCTGAGCGAGCGCAGAGAGTGCAGCTTGCGCGAGATGTACTTATACACTAACCTGCAGGTCCTGCAGCCACTCGTGGTGCTGGTTGCTGAGCGAGCGCAGAGAGTGCAGCTTGCGCGAGATGTACTTATACACTAACCTGCAGGTCCTGCAGCCACTCGTGGTGCTGGTTGCTGAGCGAGCGCAGAGAGTGCAGCTTGCGCGAGATGTACTTATACACTAACCTGCAGGTCCTGCAGCCACTCGTGGTGCTGGTTGCTGAGCGAGCGCAGAGAGTGCAGCTTGCGCGAGATGTACTTATACACTAACCTGCAGGTCCTGCAGCCACTCGTGGTGCTGGTTGCTGAGCGAGCGCAGAGAGTGCAGCTTGCGCGAGATGTACTTATACACTAACCTGCAGGTCCTGCAGCCACTCGTGGTGCTGGTTGCTGAGCGAGCGCAGAGAGTGCAGCTTGCGCGAGATGTACTTATACACTAACCTGCAGGTCCTGCAGCCACTCGTGGTGCTGGTTGCTGAGCGAGCGCAGAGAGTGCAGCTTGCGCGAGATGTACTTATACACTAACCTGCAGGTCCTGCAGCCACTCGTGGTGCTGGTTGCTGAGCGAGCGCAGAGAGTGCAGCTTGCGCGAGATGTACTTATACACTAACCTGCAGGTCCTGCAGCCACTCGTGGTGCTGGTTGCTGAGCGAGCGCAGAGAGTGCAGCTTGCGCGAGATGTACTTATACACTAACCTGCAGGTCCTGCAGCCACTCGTGGTGCTGGTTGCTGAGCGAGCGCAGAGAGTGCAGCTTGCGCGAGATGTACTTATACACTAACCTGCAGGTCCTGCAGCCACTCGTGGTGCTGGTTGCTGAGCGAGCGCAGAGAGTGCAGCTTGCGCGAGATGTACTTATACACTAACCTGCAGGTCCTGCAGCCACTCGTGGTGCTGGTTGCTGAGCGAGCGCAGAGAGTGCAGCTTGCGCGAGATGTACTTATACACTAACCTGCAGGTCCTGCAGCCACTCGTGGTGCTGGTTGCTGAGCGAGCGCAGAGAGTGCAGCTTGCGCGAGATGTACTTATACACTAACCTGCAGGTCCTGCAGCCACTCGTGGTGCTGGTTGCTGAGCGAGCGCAGAGAGTGCAGCTTGCGCGAGATGTACTTATACACTAACCTGCAGGTCCTGCAGCCACTCGTGGTGCTGGTTGCTGAGCGAGCGCAGAGAGTGCAGCTTGCGCGAGATGTACTTATACACTAACCTGCAGGTCCTGCAGCCACTCGTGGTGCTGGTTGCTGAGCGAGCGCAGAGAGTGCAGCTTGCGCGAGATGTACTTATACACTAACCTGCAGGTCCTGCAGCCACTCGTGGTGCTGGTTGCTGAGCGAGCGCAGAGAGTGCAGCTTGCGCGAGATGTACTTATACACTAACCTGCAGGTCCTGCAGCCACTCGTGGTGCTGGTTGCTGAGCGAGCGCAGAGAGTGCAGCTTGCGCGAGATGTACTTATACACTAACCTGCAGGTCCTGCAGCCACTCGTGGTGCTGGTTGCTGAGCGAGCGCAGAGAGTGCAGCTTGCGCGAGATGTACTTATACACTAACCTGCAGGTCCTGCAGCCACTCGTGGTGCTGGTTGCTGAGCGAGCGCAGAGAGTGCAGCTTGCGCGAGATGTACTTATACACTAACCTGCAGGTCCTGCAGCCACTCGTGGTGCTGGTTGCTGAGCGAGCGCAGAGAGTGCAGCTTGCGCGAGATGTACTTATACACTAACCTGCAGGTCCTGCAGCCACTCGTGGTGCTGGTTGCTGAGCGAGCGCAGAGAGTGCAGCTTGCGCGAGATGTACTTATACACTAACCTGCAGGTCCTGCAGCCACTCGTGGTGCTGGTTGCTGAGCGAGCGCAGAGAGTGCAGCTTGCGCGAGATGTACTTATACACTAACCTGCAGGTCCTGCAGCCACTCGTGGTGCTGGTTGCTGAGCGAGCGCAGAGAGTGCAGCTTGCGCGAGATGTACTTATACACTAACCTGCAGGTCCTGCAGCCACTCGTGGTGCTGGTTGCTGAGCGAGCGCAGAGAGTGCAGCTTGCGCGAGATGTACTTATACACTAACCTGCAGGTCCTGCAGCCACTCGTGGTGCTGGTTGCTGAGCGAGCGCAGAGAGTGCAGCTTGCGCGAGATGTACTTATACACTAACCTGCAGGTCCTGCAGCCACTCGTGGTGCTGGTTGCTGAGCGAGCGCAGAGAGTGCAGCTTGCGCGAGATGTACTTATACACTAACCTGCAGGTCCTGCAGCCACTCGTGGTGCTGGTTGCTGAGCGAGCGCAGAGAGTGCAGCTTGCGCGAGATGTACTTATACACTAACCTGCAGGTCCTGCAGCCACTCGTGGTGCTGGTTGCTGAGCGAGCGCAGAGAGTGCAGCTTGCGCGAGATGTACTTATACACTAACCTGCAGGTCCTGCAGCCACTCGTGGTGCTGGTTGCTGAGCGAGCGCAGAGAGTGCAGCTTGCGCGAGATGTACTTATACACTAACCTGCAGGTCCTGCAGCCACTCGTGGTGCTGGTTGCTGAGCGAGCGCAGAGAGTGCAGCTTGCGCGAGATGTACTTATACACTAACCTGCAGGTCCTGCAGCCACTCGTGGTGCTGGTTGCTGAGCGAGCGCAGAGAGTGCAGCTTGCGCGAGATGTACTTATACACTAACCTGCAGGTCCTGCAGCCACTCGTGGTGCTGGTTGCTGAGCGAGCGCAGAGAGTGCAGCTTGCGCGAGATGTACTTATACACTAACCTGCAGGTCCTGCAGCCACTCGTGGTGCTGGTTGCTGAGCGAGCGCAGAGAGTGCAGCTTGCGCGAGATGTACTTATACACTAACCTGCAGGTCCTGCAGCCACTCGTGGTGCTGGTTGCTGAGCGAGCGCAGAGAGTGCAGCTTGCGCGAGATGTACTTATACACTAACCTGCAGGTCCTGCAGCCACTCGTGGTGCTGGTTGCTGAGCGAGCGCAGAGAGTGCAGCTTGCGCGAGATGTACTTATACACTAACCTGCAGGTCCTGCAGCCACTCGTGGTGCTGGTTGCTGAGCGAGCGCAGAGAGTGCAGCTTGCGCGAGATGTACTTATACACTAACCTGCAGGTCCTGCAGCCACTCGTGGTGCTGGTTGCTGAGCGAGCGCAGAGAGTGCAGCTTGCGCGAGATGTACTTATACACTAACCTGCAGGTCCTGCAGCCACTCGTGGTGCTGGTTGCTGAGCGAGCGCAGAGAGTGCAGCTTGCGCGAGATGTACTTATACACTAACCTGCAGGTCCTGCAGCCACTCGTGGTGCTGGTTGCTGAGCGAGCGCAGAGAGTGCAGCTTGCGCGAGATGTACTTATACACTAACCTGCAGGTCCTGCAGCCACTCGTGGTGCTGGTTGCTGAGCGAGCGCAGAGAGTGCAGCTTGCGCGAGATGTACTTATACACTAACCTGCAGGTCCTGCAGCCACTCGTGGTGCTGGTTGCTGAGCGAGCGCAGAGAGTGCAGCTTGCGCGAGATGTACTTATACACTAACCTGCAGGTCCTGCAGCCACTCGTGGTGCTGGTTGCTGAGCGAGCGCAGAGAGTGCAGCTTGCGCGAGATGGCGTCACTGGCTCGCTGCTGGCGCGAGATGTACTCGCCGCGGAGCTTCAGCGTCGCTTGCGTTAGGAACTGGAACAATTGGAGGGTTTTGTGATGATATTCTGATAGGGATAGCAATGCTTTAGATACAGGTAAACAAAAAGGGAGATGTTAGACATACTGTAACTAATAAACCGGCACAACTTCAAGTTTAAAAATACAGTGTAACACTGATCCTTTACAAACAGTGCCGCCATAACTTAATTTAAAGGATCTCATTCAAATGTAATCATGGCAGCACTGTTTGTTAAGGGGAAAAAATCGAAAATCTATCAGTAAACCTATGATGAAAACCCGGCAATAGGGTAGATGACAAAAAAAAAATATTCCGTCAGTTAGATTATCAAAAAATATTTGACCTAGATTTTTTCTTTTGCTACGTAAACCACGACGAAGATATGACGCTTATAAATTTCTCAATACGTCACGCCTTGGTATATTTTTATGTGTGTTCTGACGTCACGAGCCCCTACTCCCGAGTTTTATCTTTGTCAATATTCATTGATTTACAAAAACAAAAAACACGTCTCCATTATTTTCCAATACTTTAACTGACGGACTAAATAGATTTGCAATTTATTGATGGTGGAAACTAGTCTATTGGGCAGTAGCCCACCAGAAACAAAACCTATCTGGTCGGAGAATCCTCCATTTTCTATGTAGGATGTAGAACTGTACATCCTCTTCTCCACACTTCTATAGATTAGTATGATTTACGTTACCTCTAAGCACTCCTTAGGACTTGGCTCCGCTTTCTTGCTGATTTGTAGAATTGGCTGCGAGACGTCTCTGGTAAGAATCTCTTGGACGATCGACGTGAAGGTCAATTTCTGTCTCTGGAATTACAATAAAAATAAGTAATCAATACACATACAACATGAAAACTGTGTTTCCTTTAAGCAGATACATTCATATTCGCCCATTACGTCAGTCCCATGTACAGCCTGGCTGTACTGAACAACACGTCATAGATGAAGTCTGAGTTTTTGTACCAGTACTAACAAAATCTATGAACAGTGTGTGTTGCCAGTGATTACATACGGGACCGAAACGTGGTCGCTCACAATAGACATCATCAGAAGGCTTAAAGTTACCCAAAGGGTAATGGAGAGGGCTATGCTCGGAGTTTCCTTGCGCGATCGAATCAGAAATGAAGACATCCGCAAGATAACCAAGGTTACCGACGTAGCCCGAAAAATTGCCAAACTTAAGTGGCAGTGGGCAGGGCACATTGCTCGCAGAACGGATGGCCGATGGGGCCGAAAAGTTCTGGAGTGGCGACCGCGAACTGGAAGACGTTGCGTTGGAAGGACTCCCACTAGGTGGACCGATGACCTGGTGAAGGTTGCGGGAATCCGCTGAATGCGAGTCGCACGGGACCGGTCAATGTGGCGACACTTGGGGGAGTAGTAGCCTCACTAGTAGGACTCAGTAGCCGTTTTTACGGGTATTTTTTTTCTAGCATGTTTAAAGTATGTAGAGTATGTAAGGATCGTAGCAGGTGGCAATCTGTGGTTCCTACTTACCCCTATGAGAAAAAGGAGTGACTTTATGTATGTATGTGTTTAAATGGGATCTTCTTTGCATCTTCAAATTTTTTTTGAGCCAAAACTTCGCCACATCTTCGGTGTCGTCGCTTGCAAAGCAGAGGTCAATCATTTGATTGGATCTGCATTTGATAGCAGATTTTTTGGTACAGAAGACACGATAGGAGGGCTAGATGAAGCAAAGCCTTATGTGATAAGGTGTACATACCTCTTTCAGTATATTGTTGATGTCTTCTTGTTCTAGCGTCGGATTCTTTAGCTGCAGTTCTTTATATAGCTGTTCTTCTAAGTCGAATGGCTCCAATGTTCTATGAGGCAAGAATTGTTAATTATAATATTCTCTACACAGTTTTTCATAGTAATAGCATTTTTTATGAACTTTATTATGGAAAACAAAGGGCCTATGCTATTGAATTACAAGGGTTGCCAAATGGAACGAGAAGCTCCTCTGAATAAACTCCTGAGAGAAGCGAGGGAGTTAAAACTAGAATCCTGAGTGCAGTGAGGGAAGGCGATATTAATTTTTCAATACACTTCCTTGAAAAAGGGTTCTTATCGCACTACGATTAGGTTCCACATGCAATATATTTCACAACCGTGCGATTTTTATCATCTATCCGCAATTCCGGACGTGTGCGGAAATAAAAATTTCCACAGATAACTATACTTATAACAAGTAAAAATCGGTTCAATGCCTATAGTCGGCGTTGAAAGTTTTATTAAATTTCGGCAAAAAGGTATATCTCTTTGCCGAAATTCTTCCGAAGTCTTTACGGCGTAAATATTTTTTGAAAATTTAAATTGTGTTTAACTAATATTTACATATTTTAATTTTACATAAACAAATTAACATTTGTTTGTGTTCTAAATTTAAAAACTATTTTTTATATTATCTGTTTAGCGGCTTCTCCTTCAACCTGGCGAAAGCAAAGCGCGGATAAAAAAGAAAACTAGAAAACATAGTTTCCTAATAATTCATGACAAAAATAATTTTCGTTATATTATTTTATTTCTTCGAAAGTGTATTGAGAAACGCCGTTTGATATACGTGGGCATTTGTTATTGCAGTTCTCGGTTCAATAACAACCTCGCCAATGGCTCGGTTCTAAATTACGCCTCGTATGTAATAATAAAGTTTCCCCACTTATATCACAATGTACTATTGCTTACCTAGCAAGTAGGTTGCAGCCGGCACACAGCACCAGCAGCTTGGGTAAGGGCGGTGAAGTGAGAGCCAGGCCTACCGGCGGCGACACATCGGTGCCGGTGCCCGTACACACCAGGTGACGAGCTACGCTGGAGCGGGAACACATCGCTGATAGTACAGCTTCCATCTCCGCTGTGAATCAACATACGATATTGTGAGTAAAATAAGATACATTTAAGAAAACAATATGTTTCCCCATAAGGTACCGGACCCATAGTTAAACCCGGAAAAACTGATTTTATTATTTTACCGAAACCCGGTTTCGTATGGCCGTCTTAGTGAATAAGTTGCTTTTAGGATAGCATGCAACATCGTCGCATCGACCTGATCTTTATTTACTAGCAATAGGAAAAGTTACTGTGAAATTAATGGCCCTGGCTGCTCCATACATTTCGGTCGAGTAGGTAGTTTGTATGGGACAACTCATATTTTTTTCGCAATAACAATATTGATCCCATTGAATGACTTGTGATAGTCTGATCAACATCCTTGAATATGACCAACCCTTTCTGATACACGCCATCTATATTTTGTTTGACCGTCCGCATAGAAAAAGTGGTCAACGTTAGCTTCAATAACAACGATTTTTCATCTAAATAAAGTAAGATATCTTTTTCTTAAAAGGAGAAATGGACTAAATTAGTAGCGGAGTGGTACCCAAGAGAAGGGAAAAGAAACAGAGGACGCCCGACACGAAGGTGGGACGACGATCTCAAAGTGACAGCGGGGTCAATGTGGAAGAGGCAAACCCAAGATCGTGAAACGTGGAAGAATATGGGGAGGCCTATCAGTGCCGGATTTATAGTTTTTATGAGTGTAGGCCACTTTATTTCCGCCGCCCCATGTACTTTTCTAAAATAATAATTTTCTATTTGTAGTAAGTTAAATAAATGAAAAGAAACATTTTTTACGGGACTTTTTAATAGCAAAATCATCTATAATATCATCATCATAGTTTATGGTCTTCATTATCTCAGCTTCTACTTATGTAGAGAAGAGCTAAAGGATTCATTTTTTGCTTGAGACAATGAAGACCTTTGATGATTTTTCACGCGTTTTAAACAGGAAAATCTCTTTTCCCCAGAACAATTTGTAGCCGGAGAGGAAAGTGCGATGCGGAGAGTTATATCCAAGTTAGGGTAAACATTAGACAGAGATTGATTTCTTAAAAACCTTGAGAGACTGAGTAGTGATTTTGATCCAGGCTTCACTGCAGACTCTGTAGTTTTATTAGAGGAAATGTGACTGTGAAAATGCACAACTTCTTCAACCAATTCGTCCTCTAAATCATTGGTGTAATATTTAACAAGAGACTGGGCCTTTTCTGTAACTCTTTGTGTTGAAAGTTCAGTAATTTTTGTTAAAAATTAATTTTTTTCCTTAAAGTTTAAGTATTATGCCTTCTCTGTATTTCAGCCCTCAGTCTATCAAGGATGACCAAAAAGGTGTTCACTCTGAAATAATCTCTGGAGCCGGAGGGTATTTCAGGTTCTTCATTCAATTTTTCATCTGTCATTTTTTTTCTTTTAGGTTGCCTCTTTATTTTACCTTGATACTGCTTAAATGCGCTCATCTCTTTCTGCTTTTTCTTCGAAATAGACAATTTTTTCTCGCTCTGCTATTGTAAACCAACTATACTAGAGATCCATAGAGATCAGATACCGTCAATTACATCCTACAGATGAGCTCTGAATCTGAAAACTCACATTATTTAACCTTTCCAAAATAGCATTCTAAAATACGACCATGAACGCAGTTTAAGTTTTTCTAATTTTATGCGAATTCCTTTTGCCTCATTTCGTGGGACGGGTTTATCTGTAGTGGAATTTTCAATCATTTTTATAACTGTAATTACTTCATCCTAGGAATCTCTTAGACTTTTACAGGCATCTGCTCTAGACGACCAACGAGTGAGGTTCACTCCCTTGAGTGTCTTTTGTATTCCTATCTCATTCGTTATTTTTTTCTAACGTTCGGTTGACTTCACGAAGAAAGTGTATACCTCCTCTAGCAACATGAAAAAGTGACAGGCTTCTGTAAAAGATACAGCGGCCGAGGTTCCCACCAAATTCAATGAATGAGCTGCACAAGGAACAAACATAGCAAATGGTGCTTGTTCTATAATTTTAGCTTGTAAACCATTGTAAATCCCTGTTAGTGGCATTATCTTAAAACTGACCACGGCAATCTTTGAGATTAATGTTTAACTTTTCCAGCTCTATAGTAATGGCATTAAACATTTCTGGAGCCTTGTGTCCTACAGAAGGTAAGAATTTGAGAAATCTCTCACATGGTTCTCCGTTATCGTTCTCCATTTTCATCACATAGCTAAAAACACTCCCGACGAATTCACCTTTAAACAAAAAGAAACAAAATCAAAATCGGTTCATCCGTTTGGGAGCTACGATGCCACAGACAGGCACAGACAGACATGTCAAACTTACAACACCCTCTCATCCTTAACCTCAATCCTATCGTTTTTGCGTCGGGGGTCAAAAATAAGTACCTACAGTTAGCTCAAGGCGAATCTACTCATTTTTAAAACAAACACCCGAGCACACGATGTCCACATTTGTTTACCATCTTTATACAAAAAAAAAATAAGCGACCTTTTTACATTATTGTCATGTTTTACAAAAAAATCTCAGGCTCTGTTAATGATCACAGATGTTTGACCACCTTGTTTCGACAAAAAAATAAAGAGAAAGTTTTTAAGTGTTGGCAGGGATTTAACATATTATTATAAAAAAAAACATGAGAAAACCAGTGAACTTGTTTGACTTTTATGCTCTCAAATCGAGTAAGTCTTCTCTGAAATCTGCCGCCCCTAGGACACTGCCGCCCTTAGGCCGCGGCCTATACGGCCTATTGACAAATCCAGGACTGAGGCCTATGCTACGGCAAAACAATCTTCGGAAACCGATGTCTGAAGAATAATTTATTTTTTCTTATTAGGTAAATAATATGTGTAACTAACTAGATTATAAGATTGTTAATAAAGGCTATTCTATTCTACCTTTTTCTTATAAATAAAAGTTAGGAGCTCATGGCTAAATAATAACAGCCACTTGGGTCGATCTTTAGGTTAAGCCGTGCTTGCCAAGGTTGGTCAGTGGATGGGTGACCACCCTTACATACCGAGTTTCCTCCGTGCCTCGGAAAGCACGTTAAGCAGTTGGTCCCGGCTGTCATTTGTAGATCTTTGACAGTCGTTACAGGTAGTCAGTGGCCTAAAAATTCTGACAACCAGTCTCACCAAAGTGGTATCGTATTACTCAGTATGAACTGGGTTGTGGAAGTCAGATAGGCAGTCGCTCCATGTAAAATACAGATATTCAGCTGCATCCGATTAGACTGGAAGCCGACCCCAACATAGTTGGGAAAAGGCTAGGCAGATGATGACCGAAACCTGGTTTCGTATGCCCTAGTCTTGAGTGAATGCTATAATAAAATTCCACAAAGCATTCTTGAACTGAATGAAACAAAATTTAAAACATGTATTAAACGCACACTTTGTAAGCAAAGTGGCATATTACAAATTGGACGATTATATCGCTGATAAAAATGCTTGGCTCAATGCCGGTCCTGCTCCACAAGGACAGGGGCGCATTAATGGATAGCACTAATTGTATTGTTGGAGCTGCTGAAGATTGTACAACTATCTTTGTATTGTATAAATTCAATATCTTTATTATTATATAGCCGCATATCGCATATTGTGTGAGTGCTATGTACTAGAATGCTATCAGTCGCTGGAAACCTACGTTTTTTTCCTTGACTTGAATGTGCCGTGGCGGTTAGGAGATATGTCATGCTCACTCAAATGTCTCGCTGATGGTGACGCGTGTGTCAGATCATTTAGTTTCCTTCAAAATGGTTGAGTTGAATGGTGCTGATACATGCGTCATGTTCGTGAACGAGCGCTGTCAGTTGGGACTGGTCGGCTCTTGGCTGCCACGGCTTATTTGAATTTAATAATTTTATTTTTGAATTGTTTTTGTTTTGTTTTTACTATGGACACCTTTAACGTGCACATCTTGCTACATTGTTCTCACATAATGTACCATCTCAACATGAATGATGTAACCAAGATTTTATAAAAAAAATCTGATTTAAAAGAGTGTCCATGGAGTTTCTTGCCCATTCTTCTCCATAGAGAATTACGCTAAGGAATGGGCAACTACAGTACTTTCACAGTTTTTATGTCTTGTGACTGGGACTGTAGCTACATTTAATTTTCATATTTGTTTCGACAATTCAAAAATGCCTGTAAGTGGCCTACTTGCTTTGATTTTGATTTTGAAATAAGTTTCTTTTAGGATAGCATGCAACATTGTCGCATCGACCTATCTATACTTACTAGCAATAGGAAAAGTTACTGTGAAATTAATGGCCCTGGCATAGTTCCATGGCCAAATTTACCACAAAAAAAAATTATCAGCTGCTCCATACATTTCGTTCGAGTAGGTAGTTTGTATGGGACAGCTCATAATTTTTTCGCAATAACAATGTTGATTCCATTGAGTGTGTTGTTTAGTTTGATGGTCTGATCCACACCCTTGAACATGACCAAACCTTTCTGATACACGCCATCTACAGGGTGTAAACAATTTCACCACGAAGCCGTCAACCAAGCATTCTGTACATCATAAGTAACTTTACGCAAAAAATATTGCTGGGAAACGACTTTTTTTTCGGGGTGAAAAATCATGTTTTGTGTTAAAACTCAATGTAACGCACTCAAAACATTGTGCTGATGGATAAATTGAATGGTACGGGGGTCGTGGAGGTGTTTAAAGTAAAAATCGTACATTAAAAACTTGTATTTGAAAAAAAAAACTTGTGAAAAATTTGGAACTTTGACCCCCAATATCTCCGTAACTAGAAGGTTCCCAGGTATGGTGTAGAACAAGAAAATGATCACAATGACGGGAAGAAGTGCCTTTCGGCTTCGTTAAGAGGTTTTTTACACCCTTTATATTTTCTTTGACCGACCGCATAGAACAAGTGGTCAACGTTAGCTTCAATAACAACAATATTTCATCTAGATAAACTAAGATATCTTTTTCTGATAAGTATACAAAGTATGAACCTATTAAGTAAAACAGAAGATCATAATATCATAAGACTAGCTCCTTATAAAAGTATCTCCTTACTCTCATCAGCCAGCGCATAGTCCACTAGATGTCCAAGCATAGGCAAAGTGATCGCATGCACGCCGCCTGCGTGCACGCATGCATATGTGTTGTTTGTGCACTGGAAATAAACAAATGTCAACTTTACAAGCGAGTAATTTACAACTTGTCGTGTTCATAATGTTTAGTCTAGTCGCCCCCGCACGTCAGTGGTAATAAAACCAGTATAAGTTGATCTGTTATTCTATTGACACTCCGTACTGTGCTAAGTCAGCTAAATGAAAGTGTTTCCACTGACGTGGATGTACGCGAGCGCAGGACTTGTGGCACCTGACTCAGACAGGTTAGGTTCGAAGGGGATGGCGGGGTCTATAGTGTATTCACGGAAACGAATTAGTAGAGCGCTATCTCACTCACTCACACAATTTTTTGACTGCGATTGGTCAGTAATAAACGCTAAGGCGGTGTACACAGTACGAGTACTTTTTAGTCTACTTATACTTCCCGTACTGTGCAGACGTGCTCTTACTTGTGACTGTATGCTCAACTCGTGAACTGGTTTGTGTATTGGATTTTATGATTGATTGCCTCCCTGAGGACTTGGAGGCCTGTGAAACGGACTTTTTTACAGAGAGAGTGATGATATGCTATAAACTTGTATATTAAAGTAAATTCAATAATTAACTCTCAATTTTATTGCTTTCCTTCATATCCATCACAGTTATATAAAAAATTACCTTTAAAAAAAATCTTACCAAATAAATGGCTCTCAAATACGACAGAAGAAGCCGCAGGTATAAACTAAGCGAACTTTTAAGAAGTGCAGTGTGAACGCGCATTTACATCTCTAAGGTATTGTTAACGCCCACTGACCCTAAAAAGTATTTTTTGTCTTTGTCATTTGTATGATAATGTGTGACAGAGAAGGCGCTATACTAACTCGTCTCCGTGAATAGACTATAGTGAACGGGTAGCGAGCGTACTAAGACCTAGGCATCCCCTTCGTGTTAGGTTAGGTTAGCGCAAAGGGCCAAAAAAGTAAAAAAATACAGTGGAAGTTAAACTTTAATGTGCAGGCAGTAAAGCTACTTTTCAGAAATCACAACACAGCTTGGCCACTTCAAGTGAAAGTGTTGTATCAACATGCGGGCTATTGAAAAAAGGTCATAAAGTATTGAAAATAAACCTTACGAGCTGGAATTGAAGTTACTTTTCAAAAATCATATAATATTTTAACTTACCGGGTACAAGTGGACGGGGTAGGAATACTGCAAGTCATCGTCAGGGTTGAGAACGATGTTCAGTTCGACAGCTTCGACCACATAGAGGGCGTGACTGTCGCCATCTTCCTTCTCTGATGGCTGTAAGCAGAAAACGGTATTTTCATCCTATCTATTCGAAAAGGACGACTTGGTTCGCCTCTAAGTGCACCCAAAGGTGGTGTTTTCTATAAGAAACTTTTAGCGGGCAGTGATGAGTTTTTAATCCTCTTAATAAGTGCGCCGCAATTATATTTGTCGCGCACTTTTTGAATTTGAAACATCTTAGTGTTCAGCGCCAAAGAAATCGAACGCAAATATTGTTTGAATAAAGACTGGCTGGTACGACGGCCCATAGTCGCGCCGCCGCGCCGGCTGAATACAAAGAAAAAAAAAAAAAACAAATTAAAAACGCGCGAACTATAGCCCGCGTTCTCGTCAATTTTCACGGAGTGTTCATGTGTATTCATGATTTTGTTTTGAAAAATGAGTTCTTCAAGTGACAGTGAAAGTATACAATTAACTCCTGAAAGTATTAGAACTGACGCAAGAAATGTGATGGATAATCTACTACCTGCAAAATCCCGGGTGAAATATATGAAAGCCTATGGTAATTTTATTGAATGGAGAAATGCAAGAGGCGCCAAGAATTTTTCAGAATCTGTGTTTTTGGCCTACTTCCAGTACTTAGCCAAAACTAAACAACCTTCAACTCTTTGGAGTACCTACTCGATGCTAAAATCAACAGTCAGTTCTAATAACGACGTAAAACTGGCCTCATATTCGAAATTAATAGCGTACCTGAAGAGGATGTCTGATGGATTTAAATCTAAACAATCCAAAGTGTTCTCAGTCAAAAATGTGGAGACTTTCCTTAATGAGGCACCCGACAAAGTCTTTCTTGCCGTAAAAGTAACTATGTTTATGGCAGATTAGTAAAGTATAACCATAGTGTTTTAAAATGCGCATTTTCTTGTAACCTGTACTTCGACAGATACATGTCTTATTCACATTCGGTTTTGTTACGGGTGGCTTTGATTTTCGGAGTACATGGAGCTTGTCGTGGCAATGAACTTTTAAAAATAACTGTTGATGATGTCGAAAATCACTCGGATGATTTACTGTCAGTAAAGCTGACAGACACAAAAACAAAAATTGACCGGTCCTTCGTAATCCGAGGAGAATACAAAACTATTGTACAGAAATACCTGGACCTGCGTCCTGCTGATATGAAGACCAATCGGTTTTTCATCCGTTATCAAAATGGCAAGTGCTTTAAACAAGTTATGGGAAAAAATAAAATTTCTAACATGCCACAGGAAATCGCTACTTATTTGAAGTTACCAGATATCAAGCTGTATACAGGACATTGTTTTCGTCGTACTTCTGCTACCCTTTTGGCAGATTCTGGAGCGGACTTAACTGTTCTCAAGCGACATGGAGGATGGAAGTCAAGTGCTGTAGCAGAGGGGTATATAGAAGATTTAATTGAGAACAAGGCGAAAACAAGTGAACGCATCGTGGAAAACATTAAATTGCAACCATCAGTTAATCCATCCATGCCACTGTCGCCGCGCCCAGCTACATCCAAACAACGAGATTCACCGTCACATTTTCCACAAAATGAGCCAGATTCTGACATTATTTCAAACACGCAGAATATAAAATCTACAACAATATCTATTCCTAATAAAACTGTAACAATAAATTTTCATAATTGCAAAAATGTCTCAAATGTAAATAAGTTTTTAGTTGTTTTATTATAAGATACTATTTAATTTCAATTTAGTTCTTACTCTATGTTTTATTAATAATAAAATTACAATCAAATATGAGGCGCCTTTTATTTTCTCATAGTGGGTGATGAAAAGTAGAGTGTATCACTCGGGCGCAAAATATATTTTTGGCTCGGGCGACGCACTTTGAATCCCTTGCTACGTTCAGGATTCTACTAAAGAATCCCTCGCTACGCTCGGGATTCTACTCTAGAATCTCTCACTTCGCTCTGGATTCAAAAAAGCGCCCTCGCCGTAAGAATATTATTTTGCAACCCTTATGAATCTACTATTAAGAGTCCTATTACATTTTTTACGCAAATTCATGATTTTTGACGCAGTAATTTTCAGCATCAGTTACATATTTTAATTATTTGCTTATGAATAACAATAGTGCCACTCTCTTGCTTGTAAGTTGGAGTTACACATTTTCATTTTTCTTTTCGTGTAATTTACTATAAATATTTTACGAACTCAGTTTGCAAGAAAAACCGTCGGTGATGGAACTTTGACGCTCAAATTCACATTGTTACATGCAATTCTTATAAAAGCTAAAATTACTGAAAAATAAGCTGAATGTTTTACTTGTTTATTAGAGTTTTAGAATTTCTTTAAATTCCTTGAATTTTCACGGAAAATCGAAAAAATCGTAAAGAAAGCGTAATTTAAGCCATAAATGTCTTGATTCAGCGTCCATTACATTCCAAATAAACTAAATTTTATCAAATAAATTAATATGATATTAGACTTCAATCTACAATGAATAAGTTTCATTAGTTTTCGTTTGTCAATATAATAAGACAAAATTACAATAAATAAAATTGAAGTACTATAATTCTGCGTCAATTCAGGTCGCTCCTCAGTCTCATGTCAGTCTCGTCTCTAATTTTCGTCAATAACAATCGAAAATCATCCGGAGATCGCTATTATTATCGACTCGTGTACGCCGATCGAAAAAATTTGATCCAGGGAGTAAAAATCAAAAAATTGCGAAAAAAATGTAATAGGACTCTTAAGACCTACATTCATAGGGCCGAAACACGCTTAGCATTATTTTCCGCAGTATAATATGTTTTCAGTCGGCATAAAACTTGTGACACCAGGTTAGGCAATAACCTCCACACGATAAAGAAAGAACATAAGGTTTCCATAACTACGAGGTGGAAAAATCACGAATTTAGCACATGAAAATTATTTTAACAAGTAAAAACCATACATACCACCACACAACACAACCATTCTCGTTTTTGGGCAAATAATTTTACAAGGAACATATTAGCATCATAGTGTTTTATTTTTTTAGTCCAATCAATAGATTTTTTGTAAATCGCAAAAAACCACTCAACAACAACAGCCCATAACGTCCACTGCTGGACATAAGCCTCTCCCATGATGGGAGGAATTTGCCGTAATCTCCACGCTTGGCAGGCGGATTGGAGATCGCAGTGATGACAGACTAACAGAAAACGCTGCTGCCCATTCTCTGGTCTACGGAGGCGCAAGGTGTTCTGCCTCAGACATTAGTCGCCTTATACGACACCCGTGAGTGTAATGGGTTGTTTCTATTCTACTCTGCCGGATACCACACGGCTAATAACCACTCATTTCGCACTATTCGGCCCGCAGTGACTGACGTAACAACCACTTTGTTTAACCAGAACTTTATTCTAACAGTATTCCAAACGAAGTTTGAACCACCACAAATAGAGTTGCTAATTTAGCTCCTGTAGTCGCCTTAAGAGTGTCTAATCATTGAGACGATGACAAGTTTCTACTTACATTAGGCAGCAACAGACAATGGTACAGCGCCGCGGAGCAGGTAGCTACCACCACCAGCGGGGGAGTGTCCCCTCCTCCTAGAGCGGTGATGGAGCACGACTCTGAGCCGTAGTTGTCATCAGCAGGGGGGTACATGGCCAGAGGACCTGATAGTTTTGGTGTGAGAGGGCTGAAAAGTAGAAACAATTCCATGGTAAATGGGGCGGCAATCCGACACGATCGAAGAGAGATCAGGAATGGTGCAACATGATTTCCGAGGCATGGGATTACCATTGTGCAAATTTCCGAACAGCGCTTTGTCGACTCGACTCTGTAATCGAACCCTGGATCCCACGAGACCAAGGGGGGAGATTAAGCAAAGTGCCGTCTCATAATCATCATCATCATATCAGCCCAGAATCACCCACTGCTGGGTATACGCCTCCCATTTTTTCTGCCACTCTTCCCGGTTCTGTACGTCCCTTCCCTTACCGACTCACATAAAGTCAAAACAAAACATTGCAATGTCGCAACACAAAACCTCCGTCCTTCGGTTCGGCCGATAATATTTTGAATGAAACGCCGCAAAGCTTTTAATTAAGTGCGATACGTTTATCAAAGAATACATGAGTTAAAAAAATAGCTTACCTCTTACGATCAAGCTCACACTGCATCATATACACATCCCCATTCCCCCTCAAGATCAGTAGGGTCTCGGAGTCTGGTATAGGCGTGAAGTCTACCGCGGTGTCCCCCAAACTGTCCAGAATGTTCCTGCCGGCAAGCTGACCGGAAGGCTTGATGCCGATGGACAGGATCTGTACCAGTTTGGGACCTTTCTTTAAGGCTATGTTGTAGAGCCTGTAATGGGAGAGGAGGTTCTTTTTAATGAACTACGTCAGAAAGTGTTGGAGCCATAAATACATAAGTGTCTGTGTGTGAGAGAGATTAATAGCAGGATGAATAACAGCATCTATTTCTGCGATGTACGGTCGAACAAGCTATTCGGTTTACAGTTTAATCCACAAATTACATTGTAAAATGTAAACCAAATATCTTGTTCGACCGTACTAACGATGGTCTATGTGTTACTTCCAAGTTTAGCAAGAATTGTTCGCTTTTGAGACCTCAAAAGAATGGACCTAGCTTATGTATTGAAATAAGAATAATTTGCAAAATACAAGTTGCACCTGAAGCTAAGATCTGCAAACGTTACTCATAGGTATACTACAGCTAAGCGTTATTGCTATCACAGTCACAAAACAATTGCAAGATAGACGACATGGCCGATTCAAACCTCAAGGTAGTATCGTTTGTAGATCTCGGCTTGAGAATTCTGTAGAAAATAGTGATACAATCGGTATGATCCTCTATCAATATAGCTATGCTTTAAAACTAATAAATAAAAATGTAACTAACACATCACACAAAACACTACACATTTACTAATACACATTTGTTGAAATAACTACGAGTTATCTTACCTGATAGTGTTATCAGATCCCAGCACTAAGATATGTGATAGAGACCCTGGATGCCAGTGTACCCGCCGCACTTCGCCCTGGCAGTACAGGAACCGTTCATCCAGGGAGTAACTCCTGCAAAGAAAACAATGTTGATTGTAGTACACGTGAAGCGGTGAAGTACATTTTGATGGTCGAAAAGACATTGAGCTATTCATTTGGTAGAGTCAGAAAGAGTTTTATTTCCGTGAATAAGGCCAGGATTCCACCAAAGCGGAGGCGAGGGGAGAGATGTGCATGTTTCAACCAATCACAGGAGACACGAGAGACACGATGAGGATATCAATTAATGTGATTGGTCCGTTTCCGCACGTCTCGTCTCCACTTCGCTCGTCTCCGCTTTGGTGAAGTCCGGACCTAAAACCGGAAAAGACATTCATATCGTTTCAGTTCAGATGACGCGATTTCACCGAAATAAATGCAACAAACGTGATCGGTCTCCGAAGTCCGGTCTCCGGTAATCCTTATTGGCCACGAATGGCGATGATTACATCGATGACTTTTACAAACACGGTCATCATCAATCTCCTGCTCTTATCACAATTCATTTAGAGTCGGCGCAGTATATCTTCTTCCATACTTCTCTATTATTCGTCACCTCATTTGTCTCGTTACTTACCGACGAATGCCGACGATCAAGTTAAGAAAATAGGGTTTATCTGTTGTTGTATGCACTATGCAGTGCCTAAAAGTAACCAAAACAGCATCCATTCAATTTGTCTGTATTGCAATAAAGAAATGCGGAAACCCAGGTATCTACCCTGTAAAAACAAAGCCGATAAAATCGTCCGAAAAAAAAAAACCGGTAACATCCATTACATCTATGATAAATAAGCGGTAAGACCGCGGTGCCCTCACGTGGGCCTTCTAATAATTTGATTATTCGCCGGCCATTTTGTTTTTTCTCCTCATTTTTGGCGGGAACGCGGTCTGGATTAATCGTGCGTTTAGAACTCGCCTTCTTGTCGGATTTACTTGTTTAATATTAAAATGGGGTCTGTGATTCGGAACTGTAGGTGAGCTGAAATGTAAGGCGAAATGAGCCATTTTGTGGGTAGGCTTATGTAGTACATTTTTGTGGTTCGGACCATATTAAAAGTTGGTTAAGTTTGATTGAAATTGTAGGTACTGCGCAGTAGGTGTCGATAGTGGCGAAATACTACGAAACTGATAAAGTTATGACAAATCGTTTGAAACCTACCGCTTAAAGTGATCCTTCATTGTAGACTTTAGTTTCTGAAGTTAGAAAGAGGATTACCTCTCCTTATAAACATCAACAACGGAATCAGTTGTTTAGTTGCATAAAAATAACTGTCAACACTTTCAAAGAAACTCACGTATGACCATTAGCACATTAAGACAGCGTTCAACAACTATTAGTGCAAAACATTCCACGATAATGATGCCTGACAACTCTCGGACGTGGTTTAGATTTCGTGATCACGATCATTTGGGTCCGTTCGTTAGTATGCGCCCTGAATCTAAGCTCATTTGTTTTTCACAATGCGTCCCCCGCATATTGTTCTCTAATATCATTGGTGTATTAAAATCATGGCTCCTATATTGTTCGGCTAATCAGTGTATAAAATCTCCAGATTTATTTATCCAAATAGTCAGACATGTAATCCAGATCTTTCCAAAAACCGTTAACGTTCATTACAAGTGTATCAATAGGCCCCTGAGGCACACCGCACAGCACGGCGCATGCTACACGTCCAATTTGACGCTAATCCCATTGCCGGCCGCGTTCGGGACTCAGTTACAGGCGCTACAGCAGCTCGTCCATTGTGTACGACTTTGTATTCATTAGGCTAGAGTTGTAGCGGTATTTTAGATGTTGCTTTATACTCGTAGTAACATAATCAGCCTATATCGTCCCACTCCTGGAATACAGGCCTCCTCTCTATGATGGGGAGTGGGCTGTAATGCGCCACGCCAGCCCAGTGCGGGTTGGTGGATGTCACATGTCTTCGCATTTTTTGGTTCTAGGACATGCCGGTTTCCTCACCATGATTTCTTTGACCGTTTTGAGAGCAGTCATGATAAAATACACGATCTTATGAGTTCTAAATTCCCGCCGTGGTTTAGGGGCAATAACTTTTGGATGTTGCAGTTGAAAGTGGTTTCCACATAGTCCAAAGAAAATAGTCGTACAACGTTGGAATTGGCACAATGCTCGGTTCATACAGGTATTGGAAAATGCAGTGGCAACACTGGCAACATTGTAATTTTGGCTGTGTTTGCATCACTAAACATGAATATAGAACGAATACAATAAAATTAGAACCTAAAGAAACCCGTCGCTGGTCAGCTACCAAAAGATAAATCAAACAATTTTTACATACCAAAGAAAAGGTTAACCATTAGGCGGTCAACTAAAAAAAATACACATACAGTGAAACGTAAAAATTACAAATGGGATGACATTAGAACAAACGGGGTATCCGACCCATTCCGTAGTGTCTCCGGAACAAAAACCGATAAAAAACGGCGAAAAGGATCCGATCCGGTAAAAAATAAGAATCAGACAAAGCGGCCGGACGGCCGGTAACCTCTATACGTGTCCAGTTTTTTTACGAGCACCCCGCAGCCCTTTTGTCCTTCCGGGAGGCCTTTTTTTAAATAGATCAGGGGCTGGCAAGTAAAGACCGCGGCCGACGTCCACCCTGAAATATTATTGTGGATTTTTCTGCTTGGCATTCATAAATATTTCCCAGGGAGAGGCGTACAACCCCCTCCGTCTACCCACTGTAGGGGATTTACTCGAATCGGCGTAGAATTATAAATTCGGTTAATAAAATATGATACGATAAAGCCGCTTTTTTCTCTGGCGGACCTCTATTATATTTTGTTTAATTTAAATATGAATAATTAAATTTAAAAAGGAAATCTCGGGGCTAATGAAATTTTTGTTTTCGAGATAATGAATTGAAAACACCGAGTGTCGCTCGCTCAGAGCCGTGTTATTCTTTTCTCGCTCATTCGGATTCATCCTTCGTAGTCTAAAAACGCCTGGAAAGTACAATATTTTTTAAATGTATTAATTATGAATACGAATTATATTTTTTCCATGTTTATCTGACCCTTTATACTATCGTGGGGTCCTACACGAGCGAATTGTATTTTTTAAGGCCTACAGAGTAATTAGAATTAATTATTTTTTTATAACGCGCGGTGGAATTAGGAAATTTCGGTATTTTCAGTGCCTAGTTAAAGTTAGGGCCCGTTATGTGAACAATGAACTACTTTCGTAACGGCCTCATCGCTCGTAATGGCCGCGGAACAGGCAGTCACAACATAATCACACTTTTAATATTCTACACCCATACAAATTGTCGGACACAAGTAAAAAGTATAAAAAGAGAGTGCGGTCGAGACATGGGTCCCCAAAACCTCGAACAACGCCTTTAATCAACACAAACGCACCCGGCGATCAAACGGCCGAGAATTAAAAAAAAGCATCGATCCAGTCTGCCACAACCACAAGGGATTAAAATCGTAACGAACGTATAAAAATATTCAAATACAATACTAACAAATTGATACAAACACTCATTAGGTGCGGATCGCGGAAGGCGCCCCCTCCCCCCCGCGCCCTGTGGGGGTTGCGGCCCCGCCGGCCGATCTCTACCGACATTACAATCCACATCCAACGTACAAATATTATCTAAAATTCCTTCTCATTTATAATCCTTTTGTGTCCTCAGCGCGATGTCCTCCGTCAAATCCCCCCACTCCCCACAGGGGTCGGGTGGGGGTATTTTTATATTTTTAATCGCGTTGGGCATTATCCAAATGGACATTGGCGGGTGCGCCGACTGCCGGTGCCGTCTAGATGATAAATTCTCCTTTCGTTCGACACCGGGCGCAATGTTTTGTTTTGTCCCTTCAGTAATGTCTCCTTTATTGGTATCGGAGTGAAAAAAAAGTACCCTCATAGTCATTAATTACAGAAGATTTGTCTGCTGGTGACTGGCGAGTTCTTGGCGACTATTAAAAATACTCCGCCATCTGTGGCTTCTCGTTGGCTGATTTTTTCGGCGTCTCCGCAAATGAGGATTGATTGTGGCAATCGTTTGATGCAGATTCTTATTGAATGCGATGACGGCTTGCTCCGTGATCGATGGTCTGCCTTTGTGGCCACAATTAGGTTACAATTTTTGTGGAGCTGTATAGAAGGAAGACAAATTGTGTCAGTCCAAATTAGGGAGCCACATATTTATGATTTTTGCATGGAATATCGATCTTCTTAAGGAAAAAATAAGATTCTGACGTCTGCAAAACTTTTGAGGAGTGCTTTCTATAAGCTAGTGAGGTTCTAGCGATAGAATCTAATTTTGTTATAAGAATTCCAATATAACAAGCCACTGCATAATTCTAGGAACCCTTACATTTAATCAATGTTCAAACGCTAACAAATGATCAGCAAAAATTCGCCGAAAAACCAGCCAGCTACGGAATCGTGAACGTACATAAATTTAGGTGCCGTACAACCAGCTCCCACGACGGCCCGGTCCGAAGTTTCACACCATTAATTCTTGCGCGCAGTCCACTGCACTTTTTCCACCGTTCCTCAAAAACTCCCACCAAAAAAAGAATCGCTTTTCTATATGCAAAACAGGGTACTGTGCTCAAACCACCGGTATAATACGGATCATCTATACAATATCAATTTCGTCTAATATATTGGGGTATTTTATGTTTTATTGGAGCCAGGATTTTGGTCCCATTAAACTTTTTTTCGAATTTTATGTCACGGAAGATATTGTTCTTCTTGTTTGGGCTTTTAAAATGGGGTGGGCTGTGGGCTCGTGTAATGTATTGTTTTTTGAGTTATGTTGTAAGTTATAGGAAAGTAAGCCGAGTGGTTTTGTTTAAAGTGGTATTTTGAATATTTGGAGCTTAAATTTGGAAATCATTATGAAAAGAGATCTAGCTTTGTTTCAATTTCCGATTTACCATTATCGGTTCACCTGACTATATGGAATTACGGGTGGTGCACCTCAAGTGGAGCAAGCGCGGGAACACCTGGACATCCTGGATCGAGGGGGACGCCCAGAACCGGAAAGTATGACAGAAGAAGAAAAAGAAAGAAAAAGTATTTACTAGACTAACACAGGAATAAACAAAAAAAAAGATAGACAATAAGAAACCAACCAATACAAAACCATCAAATTGGTCCTGTACGAGGCCAAAAGGCTCCTGTCTGAACATGGTGCTGTGATAGGAAAGGGGAGGCCTATACCCAGCAGTAGGTGATTTCGGGCTGATAGGATGATGATGAAATTTTGTATACCTGCTGGGCGTTATAAGTCATCGGAAAGAGTTAAATACATATCAGATACGCAGATCCCGAAGATTTTGTACGGGATGACCAGTCAGTCGTAAATTATAAGCAACTGCTGGACACAGGATGCTCGCAATTTGTGACAATACACGGAATCTATTTAATTTGATCTTACTCCTTAAGCCAGTATTATTAAACAAATTACTTCTATAAACGTAATTAGCTGCTAATTACACGGTGCAAATGAGGTAATGGTAAGCCGTTCGCTGAATAATATAGTCTATGTTAATGGTGACGGCGGGCTCTTGAAATAATTGACGCAAATCGTGTTCATTATTAAAACTGGTTGTGGAGTTACTTGTCCGTTCTTCTGTTTTGGACAAAAACTATGAGAATAAGCAGCAAAAAGTTCAGCTTTCAGAGGATTTGAAAGGTTTTATCAGGAAGTTTTAAGGTTTTTTTCAGATCTCTTGACTCAATACTACTTAGTCGCGGCAAACCTCGTAGAAGATGGCGGGATGAGTTGACCAACGACCAGTGGTCTTAAGTCGTGGTTAGAAAGAACTGGAGTACTATGGGGAGAGGCCTTTGCCCAGCAAGCTAACCGAAACTAACTTAAGAACACTGCAGAGTTTGTATTACAAATGAAAAGCCTGAATGATCCTACGCTCTTCAACGGCAATTATAAAACAGTCAAAGAATCCTACTTATTCTACAAGTAAACCCGGATACAAAATTCGCAAGTCAACCGTGTCCCAATCACTCGATAAACCCTGTTTATCTGTTAAACAAACAGTTGATTCGGAACACAGCGTTCCCCAAACGTTAGCAAAAGCGATTCGGTGAGTGTGTCGTTTTCGCGCGTTTGGCAGAAAAACGCCGCGTCAAGTGTCGAACCGACGTGTGACGTAAAGTATTGGCTGCGAAAATGTTGGAGTTCACGGTCTTGATACTTGATAATTTAAATGGGAATATTTTTCAATTTGATTTTTCTGCCTATTTGATTTAATTGTAAGCTTTCGTCCCTTTGCTGGCTTTCTTTATTTGTTTCGCTTCGGTTATTCGTTTTGGATTTTTAATTTAGTGATTTCGACGGTAAATGCGACTTGATATAGTTACGGTGTTATGGCTTAGCTTTAGCTTGTTTCTGTTCTGTTTTTATCTTCCTTTCTTAAAATTGGTGAACAGGCTTTTGAACTCTGTCTGAAGTTGTACAGGTGAATCGCACACTGTTAAGCTCTATTTCACTACGCGACACCTAAATGTAATGCCTAATAAAAACACGCTATCGGATTTTCACTTTTTTGAAAATCCAACAGTGTGTTTTATTTAGGAAAGATTTTAAAGTGAGAATCGGCTTGCTTATACTCTATGTCTGTCATCTGTGCTAAATGCTATACCTCCCTATCAGAAATTCCACTTGCCGGATCCGCGACAAACCACCTTTTACTTTAAAAGAACCAGGAAAAGAAACAGCATCAACAACACCTCGTCGCACTACATTATTATCGTGGCGAAACAACGATCACTTCGTCCCAGGCCAACGCTTCGCAATTTTTATTCAAGCTCCTTTTTTTGGCCACAAACCTCCTTTTTGCCCGCAACCGCGTCCGCGGTCGAAACTGTTTAATGATTTGAAAAACGTGTTCTATCAGCCTTTATTCGGAAACAACCGAAAAAAGGCGACAACAAAGGGTTCAGAGTGCAAATATAGACTCATCGGTAACCACTCTTCTTTCCCTGAATCCCTATACCACGCCAATTTCACCTTTATTCCCTTGGCTTAAGAAACACGTTAGATTTTTTAACACGCAGATTTTTTTTGTTGAAGTGTACGCACAGATCTCATCGGCAATTTATTATATTTTGTCCGTTGGTGAATTTACGATTATTTGAACGGCCGGTGGTCTGTGCGATTGGCTGTTTCTAACACCGATAATACGTGAATATATCGAGGAATGGTTGAACAAAAGGTTTTGTGTGTTATGGTAATGAAGCTCGATGAATTTTATTGAAAGGCAAATATAATAAATAATAATTGTTTTTATTTTAAAGCCAGTGTTTTATGGACTAAACAATCGATCAAAATTACATTGAAAAACCAGTGTAAGCTTCGACCATATTTTTTATTTTGCTTTTTACTAATTAGGATTTTTGGAGAGATACACGAATTGTAAAAATCAAAATACTTTTTGCATTCAGTGACATTGGATTGGAATTTTAAGAAAAGAGTTACAAGAGAAAGATAGAAGTTAAATACATTACAAGCTCGCTTTTTTTACAACCTAATAAACCAAGAAACTCATTGCATTCAGTGACTTTGGATTGGGATTTAAGAAAATAGATAGACGATCAAGTTAAGAAAATAGGGTTTATCTGTTGTTGTATGCACTATGCAGTGCCTAAAAGTAACCAAAACAGCATCCATTCAATTTGTCTGTATTGCAATAAAGAAATGCGGAAACCCAGGTATCTACCCTGTAAAAACAAAGCCGATAAAATCGTCCGAAAAAAAAAAACCGGTAACATCCATTACATCTATGATAAATAAGCGGTAAGACCGCGGTGCCCTCACGTGGGCCTTCTAATAATTTGATTATTCGCCGGCCATTTTGTTTTTTCTCCTCATTTTTGGCGGGAACGCGGTCTGGATTAATCGTGCGTTTAGAACTCGCCTTCTTGTCGGATTTACTTGTTTAATATTAAAATGGGGTCTGTGATTCGGAACTGTAGGTGAGCTGAAATGTAAGGCGAAATGAGCCATTTTGTGGGTAGGCTTATGTAGTACATTTTTGTGGTTCGGACCATATTAAAAGTTGGTTAAGTTTGATTGAAATTGTAGGTACTGCGCAGTAGGTGTCGATAGTGGCGAAATACTACGAAACTGATAAAGTTATGACAAATCGTTTGAAACCTACCGCTTAAAGTGATCCTTCATTGTAGACTTTAGTTTCTGAAGTTAGAAAGAGGATTACCTCTCCTTATAAACATCAACAACGGAATCAGTTGTTTAGTTGCATAAAAATAACTGTCAACACTTTCAAAGAAACTCACGTATGACCATTAGCACATTAAGACAGCGTTCAACAACTATTAGTGCAAAACATTCCACGATAATGATGCCTGACAACTCTCGGACGTGGTTTAGATTTCGTGATCACGATCATTTGGGTCCGTTCGTTAGTATGCGCCCTGAATCTAAGCTCATTTGTTTTTCACAATGCGTCCCCCGCATATTGTTCTCTAATATCATTGGTGTATTAAAATCATGGCTCCTATATTGTTCGGCTAATCAGTGTATAAAATCTCCAGATTTATTTATCCAAATAGTCAGACATGTAATCCAGATCTTTCCAAAAACCGTTAACGTTCATTACAAGTGTATCAATAGGCCCCTGAGGCACACCGCACAGCACGGCGCATGCTACACGTCCAATTTGACGCTAATCCCATTGCCGGCCGCGTTCGGGACTCAGTTACAGGCGCTACAGCAGCTCGTCCATTGTGTACGACTTTGTATTCATTAGGCTAGAGTTGTAGCGGTATTTTAGATGTTGCTTTATACTCGTAGTAACATAATCAGCCTATATCGTCCCACTCCTGGAATACAGGCCTCCTCTCTATGATGGGGAGTGGGCTGTAATGCGCCACGCCAGCCCAGTGCGGGTTGGTGGATGTCACATGTCTTCGCATTTTTTGGTTCTAGGACATGCCGGTTTCCTCACCATGATTTCTTTGACCGTTTTGAGAGCAGTCATGATAAAATACACGATCTTATGAGTTCTAAATTCCCGCCGTGGTTTAGGGGCAATAACTTTTGGATGTTGCAGTTGAAAGTGGTTTCCACATAGTCCAAAGAAAATAGTCGTACAAATTGGCACAATGCTCGGTTCATACAGGTATTGGAAAATGCAGTGGCAACATTGTAATTTTGGCTGTGTTTGCATCACTAAACATGAATATAGAACGAATACAATAAAATTAGAACCTAAAGAAACCCGTCGCTGGTCAGCTACCAAAAGATAAATCAAACAATTTTTACATACCAAAGAAAAGGTTAACCATTAGGCGGTCAACTAAAAAAAATACACATACAGTGAAACGTAAAAATTACAAATGGGATGACATTAGAACAAACGGGGTATCCGACCCATTCCGTAGTGTCTCCGGAACAAAAACCGATAAAAAACGGCGAAAAGGATCCGATCCGGTAAAAAATAAGAATCAGACAAAGCGGCCGGACGGCCGGTAACCTCTATACGTGTCCAGTTTTTTTACGAGCACCCCGCAGCCCTTTTGTCCTTCCGGGAGGCCTTTTTTTAAATAGATCAGGGGCTGGCAAGTAAAGACCGCGGCCGACGTCCACCCTGAAATATTATTGTGGATTTTTCTGCTTGGCATTCATAAATATTTCCCAGGGAGAGGCGTACAACCCCCTCCGTCTACCCACTGTAGGGGATTTACTCGAATCGGCGTAGAATTATAAATTCGGTTAATAAAATATGATACGATAAAGCCGCTTTTTTCTCTGGCGGACCTCTATTATATTTTGTTTAATTTAAATATGAATAATTAAATTTAAAAAGGAAATCTCGGGGCTAATGAAATTTTTGTTTTCGAGATAATGAATTGAAAACACCGAGTGTCGCTCGCTCAGAGCTGTGTTATTCTTTTCTCGCTCATTCGGATTCATCCTTCGTAGTCTAAAAACGCCTGGAAAGTACAATATTTTTTAAATGTATTAATTATGAATACGAATTATATTTTTTCCATGTTTATCTGACCCTTTATACTATCGTGGGGTCCTACACGAGCGAATTGTATTTTTTAAGGCCTACAGAGTAATTAGAATTAATTATTTTTTTATAACGCGCGGTGGAATTAGGAAATTTCGGTATTTTCAGTGCCTAGTTAAAGTTAGGGCCCGTTATGTGAACAATGAACTACTTTCGTAACGGCCTCATCGCTCGTAATGGCCGCGGAACAGGCAGTCACAACATAATCACACTTTTAATATTCTACACCCATACAAATTGTCGGACACAAGTAAAAAGTATAAAAAGAGAGTGCGGTCGAGACATGGGTCCCCAAAACCTCGAACAACGCCTTTAATCAACACAAACGCACCCGACGATCAAACGGCCGAGAAATAAAAAAAAAGCATCGATCCAGTCTGCCACAACCACAAGGGATTAAAATCGTAACGAACGTATAAAAATATTCAAATACAATACTAACAAATTGATACAAACACTCATTAGGTGCGGATCGCGGAAGGCGCCCCCTCCCCCCCGCGCCCCTGTGGGGGTTGCGGCCCCGCCGGCCGATCTCTACCGACATTACAATCCACATCCAACGTACAAATATTATCTAAAATTCCTTCTCATTTATAATCCTTTTGTGTCCTCAGCGCGATGTCCTCCGTCAAATCCCCCCACTCCCCACAGGGGTCGGGTGGGGGTATTTTTATATTTTTAATCGCGTTGGGCATTATCCAAATGGACATTGGCGGGTGCGCCGACTGCCGGTGCCGTCTAGATGATAAATTCTCCTTTCGTTCGACACCGGGCGCAATGTTTTGTTTTGTCCCTTCAGTAATGTCTCCTTTATTGGTATCGGAGTGAAAAAAAAGTACCCTCATAGTCATTAATTACAGAAGATTTGTCTGCTGGTGACTGGCGAGTTCTTGGCGACTATTAAAAATACTCCGCCATCTGTGGCTTCTCGTTGGCTGATTTTTTCGGCGTCTCCGCAAATGAGGATTGATTGTAGCAATCGTTTGATGCAGATTCTTATTGAATACGATGACGGCTTGCTCCGTGATCGATGGTCTGCCTTTGTGGCCACAATTAGGTTACAATTTTTGTGGAGCTGTATAGAAGGAAGACAAATTGTGTCAGTCCAAATTAGGGAGCCACATATTTATGATTTTTGCATGGAATATCGATCTTCTTAAGGAAAAAATAAGATTCTGACGTCTGCAAAACTTTCAAGGAGCGCTTTCTATAAGCTATTGAGGCTATAGCGATAGAATCTAATTTTATTGTAAGAAATGGTGTCCAGTATAACAAGCCATGACTACACAATTCTATATGGAACCCTTACATTTAATCAATGTTCAAACGCTAACAAATGATCAGCAAAAATTCGCCGAAAAACCAGCCAGCTACGGAATCGTGAACGTACATAAATTTAGGTGCCGTACAACCAGCTCCCACGACGGCCCGGTCCGAAGTTTCACACCATTAATTCTTGCGCGCAGTCCACTGCACTTTTTCCACCGTTCCTCAAAAACTCCCACCAAAAAAAAGAATCGCTTTTCTATATGCAAAACAGGGTACTGTGCTCAAACCACCGGTATAATACGGATCATCTATACAATATCAATTTCGTCTAATATATTGGGGTATTTTATGTTTTATTGGAGCCAGGATTTTGGTCCCATTAAACTTTTTTTCGAATTTTATGTCACGGAAGATATTGTTCTTCTTGTTTGGGCTTTTAAAATGGGGTGGGCTGTGGGCTTGTGTAATGTATTGTTTTTTGAGTTATGTTGTAAGTTATAGGAAAGTAAGCCGAGTGGTTTTGTTTAAAGTGGTATTTTGAATATTTGGAGCTCAAATTTGGAAATCATTATGAAAAAAGATCTAGTTTTATTTCAATTTCTGATTTACCATTAACGGTTTACTTGACTATATGGAATTACGGGTGGTGCACCACAAGTGGAGCAAGCACGGGAACACCTGGATATCCTGGATCGAGGGGAACGCCCAGAACCGGGAAGTATGGCAGAAGAAGAAGAAAAAGAAAGAAAAAGTATTTACTAGACTAACACAGGAATAAACAAGAAAAAAGATACAATAAACAATAAGAAACCAACCAATACAAAACCATCAAATTGGTCCTGTACGAGGCCAAAAGGCTCCTGTCTCAGCATGGTGCTGTGATAAGAAAGGGGAGGCCGGGCTGATAGGATGATGATGAAATTTTGGATACCTGCTGGGCGTTATAAGTCATCGGAAAGAGTTAAATACATATCAGATAGGCAGATCCCGAAGATTTTGTACGGGATGACCAATCAGTCTTAAATTATAAGCAACTGCTGGACACAGGATACTTGCAATTTGTGACAACACACAGAATCAATTTAATTTGATCTTACTTCTTAGGCCAGTATTATTAAACAAATTGCTTCTATAAACGTAATTAGCTGCTAATTACACGGTGCAAATGAGGTAATGGTAAGCCGTTCGCTGAATAATATAGTCTATGTTAATGGTGACGGCGGGCTCTTGAAATAATTGACGCAAATCGTGTTCATTATCAAAACTGGTTGTGGAGTTACTTGTCCGTTCTTCTGTTTTGGACAAAAACTATGAGATTAAGCAGCAAAATGTTCAGCTTTCAGAGGATTTGTAAGGTTTTATCAGGAAGTTTAAGTTTTTTTTTTCAGAAGACTTGACTCAAAACGACTTGGTCGCGGTAAACCTCGTAGAAGATGGCGGGATGAGTTGACCAACGACCAGTGGTCTTAAGTCGTGGTTAGAAAGAACTGGGGTACCACGGGGAGAGGCCTTTACCCAACAAGCTAACCGAAACTAACTTAAGAACACTGCAGAGTTTGTATTACAAATGAAAAGCGTGAATGATCCTACGCTCGTCAAAGGCAATAATAAAACAGTCAAAGAATCCTACTTATTCCACAAGTAAACCCGGATACAAAATTCGCAAGTCAACCGTGTCCCAATCACTTGAATAACCCTGTTTATCTGTTAAAACAAACAGTTGATTCGGAACACAGCGTACGTTTCCCAAACGTTAGCAAAAGCGATTCGGTGAGTGTGTCGTTTTCGCGCGTTTGGCAGAAAAACGCCGCGTCAAGTGTCGAACCGACGTGTGACGTAAAGTATTGGCTGCGAAAATGTTGGAGTTCACGGTCTTGATACTTGATAATTTAAATAGAATGTAATATTTTTCCATTTTTTTTTCTTCCGATTTCATTGTAAGCTTACGTCCCTTTGCTGGCTTTGTTTACTTGTTTCGCTTCTGTTATTCGTTTTGGATTTATAATTTAGTGATTTCGACGGTAAATGGGATTTGATACAGTTACGGTGTTATGGCTTAGTTTTAGCTTGTTTCTGTTCTGTTTGTATCCTTCATTCTTGAAGTTGGTGAACGGGCTTGTGAACTCTGTCTGAAGTTGTACAGGAGAATCACCCACAGTTAAGCTCTATTTCACTACGCGACACCTAAATGTAATGCCTAATAAAAACACGATATTGGATTTCCCACTTTTTTAGAAAATCCAACAGTGTGTTTTATTTAGGAAAGATTTTAAAGTAGAATCGGCTTGCTTATCCTTTATGTCATTTGTGCTGAATGCTATACCTCCTGAAATCAGAAATTCCACTTGCCGGATCCGCGACAAACCACCTTTTACTGTAAAAGAACCAGGGAAAGAAACAGCATCAACAACACCTCGTCGCACTACATTATTATCGTGGCGAAACAACGATCACTTCGTCCCAGGCCAACGCTTCGCAATTTTTATTCAAGCTCCTTTTTTTGGCCACAAACCTCCTTTTTGCCCGAAACCGCGTCCGCGGTCGAAACTGTTTAATGATTTGAAAAACGTGTTCTATCAGCCTTTATTCGGAAACAACCGAAAAAAAGGCGACAACAAAGGGTTCAGAGTGCAAATATAGACTCATCGGTAACCACTCTTCTTTCCCTGAATCCCTATAACACGCCAATTTCACCTTTATTCCCTTGACTTAAGAAGCATGTTAGATTTTTTAATACGCAGATTTTTTTTGTTGAAGTGTACGCACAGATCTCATCGGCAATTTATTATATTTTGTCCGTTGGTGAATTTACGATTATTTGAACGGCCGGTGGTCTGTGCGATTGGCTGTTTCTAACACCGATAATACGTGAATATATCGAGGAATGGTTGAACAAAAGGTTTTGTGTGTTATGGTAATGAAGCTCGATGAATTTTATTGAAAGGCAAATATAATAAATAATAATTGTTTTTATTTTGAAGCCAGTGTTTTATGGACTAAACAATCGATCAAAATTACATTGAAAAACCAGTGTAAGCTCGAACCATATTTTTTATTTTGCTTTTTACTAATTAGGATTTTTGGAGAGATACACGAATTGTAAAAATCAAAATACTTTTTGCATTCAGTGACATTGGATTGGAATTTTAAGAAAAGAGTTACAAGAGAAAGATAGAAGTTAAATACATTACAAGCTCGCTTTTTTTACAACCTAATAAACCAAGAAACTCATTGCATTCAGTGACTTTGGATTGGGATTTAAGAAAATAGATAGAAGGGAAAGAGATATATATATTAAATACATTACAAGATATCTTTTCTTAAACACAACATTTCGTTACACTTGAATAGTTTATTGTTCCTACTAATCCGATCAACATTACCAGTAGTTAATATTGAAGCTTTTCCCTTAATCACTTTCTGAAACTTAGACATATCAAGCATATCAGAAGTCAGTAGTTTTCAGAACCATTCGATAATAGGAATGAATTAATATGGGCACTTAACTACATACACGTCTTAATTTCATAAATAAAAATAAAATATTTAGCCCAATACGGCAGAGGTCAATATAACTCCGTCCGTAAAATTTACGATATATTTACATATGTGATAAAAAATCGTGTTCTACACGGGGTCGTCGGTTCAATTCCCGTGCTCGCTTTAATTAAACAAACCGAATATAATATACGGTGGCAATTTTATACGTGTGTGGTGGCCTAACGACACTTTATAGATGAGTTGTGAACACATACCATTTGTCGGCACATATTAATTTATTATTGTTCAAATTTATATGTGACGGGAGCAAGGGATATTTATGGTTTATAATAAATTTCGACATGCTGGCTTTTTGTAATGGAAATTGACGGGAGAAGAGGTATGAGTATTTGTTTTTCACACGTTTTATTTTGGTTTCTTTATGCAGTTGTAACCATTAATTGGCAAAGAAAACCTTATAGAAATAAAAAAACGATTTAAATTATCACTGTTTTTTCGTGTTAATTAAAAAGAAAAACCCCCTACAATAAAAATAATTCACTTTGGAAGTTATGAATGATCAAGACTTCTTATACCACCTATAAAGTTAGAAACAAAAATCAGCACCTACATTTTCAAGTTTTCACAGACACTAGCTTAGCGTGATTCCCCATCGAGTTTCCAAAGTAACACCAACTAACGAATAGTTTGAATAGAAAAATAGAATGATTAATTTATTCTATTTTTGCGCGTGATGGTTAATATGCATGCGTTGTTCGGGCATGTCTCTGGGGCTTAAAACATGCTTTCTATTATTTATAACGTATTTAATGCTAGGGATCATCGTGTGTGAGCTATTTTTATCAATTATGCATGAGGACTGGACCATTTAAATGTGGTGTGCGTTGTTATCTAAATGTTACGATCGATTTTTGTTATGTTTTGGCCGCTGTCGGTGGTGACGCATCGAAGACTTCGGATTTTTAAGTATGTCAAGTAATATTTGCACCTATGTCACGAGGCTTCTAAAATTGATTTATTAATCTGGCAAAGTATTTTAAGTAAAGGAGCTTATAAAATCAGTTTCTTTTTCTTGTTAATTGATCTAAACAACACTTTTTAGGCGTCAAAAAATATATATTTTAAAACCAGACGAGAAAACTGTTCTCAAGAAGATAAAGAAATTCTGCTAAATAAACTCAAATGTTTTTATTCATTTCTGAAAACACCAATTAATACAGATCATTTACTAAAAAGAAATGATGATTAGCTACTTCCGAAATTGGCCGATAATCTTGTTAAATAAGAATTAAAATCTTTGCCTGTATAAGTGTATCGAAAACGAAGCGTTCTCCAGATTTTGCGTGCGTTTTGGGCAACTGACCAGTAGGCCTATTACGTATCTTTCTGATACCTATCCAGTGACTATCAAGCTTCGGTTGTACACCGAACTTTGATGACAACGGAGAATGTCATTATATTGGTATTACGTATCGCACTGAGTGGATATCACTTTGCGGTGACTAACAGCCCGGGCACGGTGTAACGTCTTTCACGAAAGCCACTTCAAACTCAGTTGTCATCAATTTGTTGTCCACTATGCTTACATAATCTAAATAATATAAGTATCGATACGAAAGCGTCTGTCAAAATGAGTTACTATCAGTGACTCAGTACTATCGGTGACTATCAGCCACGATGACAACCAATGACGTCATATTTGATCGCTACTGGTCATATATAATACGAAACAAACCTTTTGACAGTTAATTGATGGACACTGAGCCCAGTTACTATCATTTCGAGCTATCAACAGAGATACGTAATAGGCCTGCAGAACTGTTTCCGTCGTTGTTGACACTTACGAGTACGTCATGTAATACCCAAGATCCTAAGCGACCTGTTTTATTTCTTCCCCAAAGCTACCATCTCTTCAGAAGATTAGAAATTTCACGTGCACGATGTAAAATTTCACGTTGGACAGGCTTGAGTTGTCCTGTCAGGTACCTGAGAATGTTTGTCAAGCTTGAAGTAAGGTTGTCAAGCAACCGCCACGCTGACGGATGAGAAGCCTTTCTAAAGGATTGCTGAAGGAACAACATCACTGAGGACAACACAGAGGTGTTAAAAGATCTGAGGTTTTGAAAGAGACGGACGGACTGTAGTGTTTCGTGAAGGTTATATAACCTTAAGAAGGTAGGAAGGTGTGTAAGGTATCTCATATGAGATACCATACATCTCTATCATGTCATCAAGTTAAGGGCCTTATACTCCCTCAAATGGCTTAGCATGATCCTCCGTTACGCCTAAAATACTGCAGCATTAATTTTGAAATAAATATATGGTAAAGTTGAGGATGAATGCTAGGTACTATGTGTGACTTAAACACGATTCCATAAACTTTTCACGATAGAAAAAAAATCCAAAGTTACCTCCAAATCGAACAATAAACGGCTGGTATTCAAAATGTACTTCAAATTAGATCATGAAACTTTACATACTAACTGAACTAACTATAAAGCAGGTCTTACGTGTTTTATTTTTTTAGTCCAATCAATAGTTTTTTTGTAAATCGCAAAAAAAAAACACTCATTTCGCACTATTCGGCCGCAGTGACTGACGTAACAACCGCGTAGTGCAATCTGATTAGAACTTTATTCTAATAGGTAGTATTTCAAACGAAGTTTGAACCACCACAAATAGAGTTGCTAATTTTAGGGTTAGAAGGGCCTTAATAGTGGTGTAGTGAAAATAGGGACTAATGTATCTATACTTATATTATAAAGAGGTAAATTTTGTTTGTAAGTTTGTATGTTTTTTTAATGGGGTACTCTTCGGTAGGTACTGCTGATCCGATAGGTACTACTGATCCGATTCCGAAAATTCTTTCACTACAGGGAAGCTACCATATCCCCGAGTGTTATAAGCTACATTTATCTACACCCATGCTATAAATCCTCTATAAAAGTATCTGAAGCAGTTAGCTTATGGCCAACATTAAAACAGCCAGTGTCATAATAACCATTATAACATCCAAACGGGTGTTATAATGTTGTACTGAATTTCATTATGCAACGCGTTTTAAAAAAAGAACATTGTCTAGCACGTGCGATTCACTACCACAGCGCCGTAATTAAAAAAAAACTTAAGTTAATTCGAATTCACGTCGTATGGCCGCCATTTTTGTTCGATATTAGTATTGCAATAAGTACCGTACCTACTTTGTTGTTTACAAAAATGAGTGGTACTAGCTTTGTGCATTTTAATAATTGTACAATCCAAAATGTAAATTATTATTTGTATTATTACGTAAACATGGTTTGTTTGTATTAAATAGTCAGCAATTAAACTTTCCATTAATTTACATAGACTTCTTACAATACTACAACACCCTAAGGTTTCAGAACCTTTTATGGAGGATTCATATCATGGATGTAGATAAAGTCTTGTATGCAACTGTTCATAATTAGGTATTAAAACACTCATGTGATACTATTATCACACTCGGCTTCGCCTCGTGTGATAAACCCACATTCGTGTTTTAATACCCCTCATTATACAACAGTTGCATAAATAACTATTAAAACGTTCCCGTGAGTAGGTACATTCCGTACATAACGGGAGCGGAGCTGCGAGCAAAAACTGGTGAACAATAACAACATAGTCGAAGTATTAGGTAAACAGATTCTCAGTTTTCATTGAAATAGGGCTGTGCAAGAAGGAGCAGGCCAATCAGATCATTTAACAGAGATGGAATATGGAACAAACGCTGTTTAAATTACTTACAATATGCACCTGGACTTTATTATGACATTATCAAGTTGTGGTGTAGTCTGTAAGTAGTTTATATTGTCATTGAATGGATCAAATATAGCCAGTGTCTAACCAGCATTCGAGATGTTTCATTGTCTTTAAATGCCGTCCTTATAAAGTTGAAGAACGAGCTTGTCACGAAGGTGATAAGTGACCGAGAAAATTCATTACGTACTACTACTTTTTTCTATAACTCATACATACATACATAAATTCACGCTTTTTTCTATGGGGATAGACAGAAACCACAGATCCTTACATAGTTCTATTGCCTCGTTCACGGTCGTACACGCACGCTGGTTGCGAGTACTAACGCATCTGACCTGTCTGTAGAATCCCACCAATAAGGTCAGTATATGTCATTCTTGAATCTAGGGCATCCCCTCTTTTCCACAAATCGGTGTGGCAATTAACGGCAGCGTAGGTAACCAGTAAATTCCTTAGAACCTTTAATTTTCTTTATCGACGCATTTCCTTCCTTTACACGAAGAACCATCAATACGCGAACAGGTAAACAGCATCAAGTCCATCTACAGGCACCGGTAATCAACGCACCGAACGAAATGATCACAATAAAATATTTGGGGTGAAAATGGCTTTCACCATCCGAACCCCGACTTTTCACCTTACGCCGGAAACAACAAACATTTTTCGCGAGGAACGCCGTGGATGTTGGCAATATGGATGGGATAGCGCTTGAGTTTTTTTTATTATGCACCTGATGCAAAGTGAAAGATCGCCTATCACATACAACTATAGTTGGTGCCAGTTAAGACGAGAATAGCGGTCATTGACCCACCAACATTTATTAAACTTCTTAACTTTGAAAACCAAAAATAAGCCTGTTCAAGTCTGGAATCGTCGTCTATCGTGATCTTCAACATTTTTTGTAATAAAAAACGATACATTGTTTATTTGTTTTGGTTCGTACGAAGAGATATTAGGGAAAGGGCAATGATCGATTATCTCATCTTTACTGGTACCAACGTTAACTACTCAATAAAACAAGGTGGAAGCTGTCAACCAAGCATTCCGTACATCAAACTAAGTAACTCTATGCAAAAAATTTTGCTAAGAAATTACTTTTTTTTGGGTTAAAAATCACGTTTTACGGTAGGACTCCATGTACTGCACTCAAAATATTATGCTGATGGATAGAAACTACGTAAATACATCATCATAAGTAATAAAAGTTAGTAGTCATTCAAGTTATAACTGTTATTAAATAAATAATCATCGTTTGGCGTTTCCCGTTCACCTATATCCGTGTAAACCTTTTAATAATTAAATGTATAGCGATGTGGCAGTCCGGTGTTTCACGTAAATCGTCGATCCGGGATAATACTGATCAATATTAACGATCGTCGAACACTTCGTGTGTTTCCGCCGCGGTTCGGCCGCGTTCGCAAATTGAATTAGTTATGCCCTCTGATTGGCCCCGTGTTTTATTCGTCACTGATTGCGTGTACGTTGATGACGTAATAAGTCCGTTCGTTGTTTGAAATTGGGTGTTGATTGGTAAAGATCGGTTGTGTATTTGTTGGGATTCAGTGTGTTTGGAAATTCGCTATTATCAAATGAGTAAAGGGAATACAATCAATTTGAATAAAAATAATTTAGCATTGGAATGGTCTTCCTTTGGTCACGAAATACAATGAACAACGTATATTTTTTTGACTAACCTAAACTTTCAGATTTCAAATAGATATAAACGTATATATACAACTTATAATGTATGTTTTGTTTGACATGCTAAACCACTACTAGCAATTTTTCATACGAAAAAACAATTGCAAAGTCTGCAAGAGATTGATTGGCTCAAAAACTGTTTTTACAAATAAATTAATCCATCTATGATCTCGTCATAATCTGCTTTCAGTGAAATAGAATAAGTTCATTGCGTTAAGACTTTTTTATTCTAATAAAAGACTCATGATAAGCGAGAGAGGAGACACACAACTCTTTACAACATGTCCATCTATAAAACGAACCAAGATTACTACATTAATGCCTCTAAAGACCAAATTCGCATACACAGACCCTCCCACCCAAGACCGCATTAACTAAAAACGCGAAAAACGTCGCACACGATTATAATACATACTAGAGGGGGTCAACTATCTGCCTTTTGAATTCACCCTAAATCGCGTTCATACGAACTGAGAGCTTAAAACTAATACATCTGGGTGGCGTCAGTGGCGTGTGACTGGAGTGGTGGGGGGGAGGTCTGAAGGTGGCATGTAGAGAAGGGGGGAGGGGGGGAGGTCGGTGTTAATTATTCACATTTTAATTTACGAAGCCCGGTACTGGCCAGTCGCAACGGGGAAAAATGTCTTGCGATCATTCGACAGTTGTATGGAGTATGTGGAGTTATGTTTTGGAAGATTTTTGTATAGTGATTAGTGTTTTAGATGTCAATGCTGATGGTGATAGTAGGAAATAGGAAGAAGCTGATAGTATGGTAGATGCAGATCTTATTAGAAGGGTATCTAATGATAATAGAACTGTCGTAGAGATATTCGATCTTTAATTGTAATTAAGTAGCAAAACAGCTCGTAATACCAATAGATCCGAATACATAGTAGTTTAAAGTCGTATTTATTTTGGTCAATTTGCAAAGAGAAGAATTAACTGAAAGCCGAATGTTTAGTCCAAAAACCTACCAATTTACAGAAGATATAAAACGTACAGATCATAGCAGTAATGTTACTAATTTGATTAACAACAATAGTATTAAAACTGCAAGGCTGAAATCATTTATCAAAAATATTTCGCGAAGGCAAAGGCGCATACTCCGACGTCCTCAGGTACATTATTCAAGCCAACATTCAAACGCTACGCTCAACCCCAAACGTATTAGACATCACTTTCATGACACATGCTATGAATAAACGAAACAAAAGCAGGCCCCACCTATGAATATACACATCCCTCTCTATCACTATACAAGAGACAAGGACGGTGATAGTGCTCCTATCCGATACCGATGAGAAAAACGATCAGAATACGGACCCACGATTGCTATCTAAATAATTCAAGCGCGTATTCAGTCTCTGTAGCACTTTGCAAAATTCTACACTCCATTTTTAAAAGTGTCCATAACCTTTATAACTCCCCACATAAGGGTTATATTCAAATGTGTCACAGTTGGAAAGTGTTGGCGAAAATGCGGTGCAAACGTATGGAGTTTTTACAGGCTTCTTATACGAAAATGTCGAACCGAATCGCTGTTCTCATAAGCAAAATGTATGGGACAGAAATTTAAATTCACGTATGCAGGAAAGGTTCAGAAGATTGGATGGTTAATTAGTTTGCTGTTGCGAAAGTAATTTAAGCGAAATGCTTTATGCTTCAATAATTTTCGATCGCACCTGTAGAACTTTTTTTTCAAAGAAATGTGTCAAAGTGAAGTTAATGTATGGTGCGAAGATACGTAGAGAGACTTCGTCTTCATATTTATTCCTGTTAGTAGAAGTTGATGGAAACTGTCAATCCGCGATAATTCCAGGGAATTCTCGTACTCTTACAGCAGATTAAAATTTTGACAATAACTCTGCCCTTGTAACAGAATGCACGCTATTTTAAATTTCTGCACTGCAGAACTACAACAAGTTTACAACTTCCAACTGTCACCTCGACTTGCCCTGCAAATGACAATACCAAGACCCCGAGAGACACATACATCTCTCAACCAACATATCACCCTGGTACTTCTGTTCCAACTACATCACCCCTTTACATTAACCCGGCGAGCACTCTCAAAAACAATGAATATGAATCGTAAAAACTGAATGACAAGATGCGGGTGGATAAGGAGCTCTAATAACGCGTCAGTGTCGATCACTGTGCGAGATGAGGCCGATTTGTAATGTAGATGTGTACTGTACCATCCCTTTTATGATAGCTCTCTCCGAATTTATTACACACCTCAATGGAGTTATGAATATGGGTTTTTATTAGGTTTCTGTCTGATGTATTTTAATTGGGTGTTTTGATTTGAATGACTGTCTTATCTGTACTCTTGTACTTTACTGCTTCTTATTACTGTGTTGATGGATCAATCCAACTGAAATGGCTAAGAATTTGGCAACATTCAGTAGTGTCCATCAGTTCCTGTTATGGCTTCATCACTTACTGCTGTAGTGGATATTGATTTATAAGCCTTTCATGGCGTTATATGGGCAAATAGGAAGTTATCTATAATGCTAACCGTTTCCCAAAATTATTTGTGGTTGTGCTATGGTCGTTTGGTGATTGGAAATACCCCTTTGTTACTTTTGGGACACCACGAGACTTCTCTCATTAAACGCATCTTTAAATTTTTCGCCTCCAAAATGTTTACAAAACCGAAAAAAATAACAACTAAGAAAACATATCTCCCATGATCGGTGCAGCAAAACATCGCCAGGTATCGAGCGGGTTCATTAAAAGGGCAGCGAGGGTGGGCCTTATCCAATATTTATTAACTTATTTCAAAGAAAATCGTATAATTAACACCATAGCTTCGCCCCCGGAGCCAACACCCCACGCGAGAACCTTCGACGGTGAGCGATAGAGTTGATAATGCAGATGCGACATGATAACGGATAGTATTATTAAGGATAGATTTTAAAAGTTCTGTTAAATCTATTTATGACCTTGTCGTTCTTTGTAATTTTTCCGCTTTTTAGCTGTAGCTTGGAAACTTTCCAAGTCTTAAATGAATAGGATAGTTGAAAGAGTTACTTTTTGGCAGGCGTGCACCATCGACGACAATTTTCGCTTTTCTTTATGTAGGTATAACAGATTTTTTCTGATTTGGAATTTCACTAAAGTAAAGGAATGTCTGTAGCATAACCATCTAAACACAACGTCTTTCTTATAACAGTCGACTTTCATTTCACAAAACTGATTTCTGTGTTCTTCAAACCATTTCTAACATTTTGAAGTTACTAAAACTAATATGTCATCAATGTAAACTCAGATGATGCAGTAATGTACTGTAACTTTGAGAGAGCCTGAGAAGCCGGTTATTTCTTTAAAAACGACCAAACCATAAAAAATCGGAGCAGTCTTTGGGGACTGCCGATAGACGTGAAAACAAAAAGTACACAGGCCCCACCCCAGTCGTAACACTGGTTGTGTCCCGCGCATGCCTATGTGGTGCTACGCCGTAGCGGATGCTACGAGCGCTACGAACTGCTACTAAGCGTGACCGCACGTTACGTTACGTGACGATGAGTTCAATGTTTTTCCTTCACCCAAAAAGTGCTCAACGCGCCTAAAGAAATTTTCACTTCAAAAAAACTTACTCACTACAAAAAAAAAAAAACAAATCTTTACAACATCCTCCCCGCCAATCACCTCCCATCCGTACTCAGTAGGCACAAAACACTGCCTGTAAGTTATTTGCCAATTACCCGTCTGTCGGTTCTCTGCTCATCACTCTTAGTTCTCAATTAGTATTCAGTCTCACTCCTTACATGTTCCAAACTTAATGAGAATATGTGTTGGAGTCGTATTTTTGAAATTCAGACCCTTTGAAACAACATGGCCATCGCAAAAATATGTTAATGTCACCTGTGAAGCGGCTATGCGAGCAAAATTGATTAAGTCTCCTCGCTAAGTAATGTATTTTTGATGTTAAGTGTGGATTATGATTACTTTTGGGTTACTAAATATTGTAGGAGTTGTAGGAAAAGGTATGGGCATCGCATTAAAAAATATAGAATTTGATTATGTCATTTGAAAAGAGAAAGAATAAAATGAAACATTTGAACAGGACCTACAAAATGTAATTCTACAGTTTTGGACAAGCACACCACACACACAGCACAGCACAGCACATCATACTATGTTAGCTTCTTTGTTTTGTATATATATATATATATTTATGTGTGTGTGCTTTATTAACTGACGTCAAATAAATATTTTTTCATTCTTTCTTTTCTTTTCTTTCAAGAAACATTTTGTATGTTGGAGAGAGAAAGAGCGAAAGACGAGTTGTTAATTTTTGCTTCCTACTTGAGACTTCATACGTCAAGTTTTTGTGAGTTTGAGTGTTTGTATGTTTGTTACTCTTCCACGCAAAAACTACTGAACAGAGTTGGATGAAATTTAGCACACAGATAGTTTATAACCTGGATTAAAACATAGGATAATTTTTATCCCGTTAGTAAGATCCGATGGGACAATTATCAAACTTCACGCGGGCGAAGCCGCTGCCAGAAGCTAGTCGAATATAAAGTTTTACTTACCTAACCAATGTCTGTGTGGAGCCCTTCTACAGGATATGCCCCACCTCCTTTCTTGTCTTGGCAACATACTGGTCGGGTATTATTTGAGTGTGTATTTTTTTGTGTGTTTGTGTGTGGTATTATCTATGCTAATAATTATATTGTTTAAGCCAATAACAAAGCTGCCATAATAATTATACATTATACATACTTATCTAATAATAATTTTATACTATTAATTAATTTATCCTAGAAAGTCCCCAAGAAAGAATTATAATGATTGTTATTTCTTGAGAATTTATAAATGCTTCCTCTCTCCTAAAACTCACTTATCTTGCTGTGCCCGACACCCCCATGTGATCTAATTATAAGTTTTTACCACCTAAGTACCTACATGTGGAATGCAATAAAGTATTGAGTATTGAGTCTATCGACACGCCAAGAAAGAGAAGACTTACCAAACCATAACCTAACCTATAAGTCAGGCAGGTAGAGAATACACAATGTATAAAGTCAGTCTTTTTACGGATATTAATAGTGTATAACGTTTGCATAAATAAATCTAGGTGAAACACAACTCACACATAATCTTAAACAAAAACGAACACTCTACAGCCAGGGGGTGCAAGCAAGCTATCGATGCACCCCATTGCCCCCGCTTTGATCTCGCCGCCGCCGATCGGCTAACTGGATTATTTAACGAGTTCTCACCCAATTCCGTTAATTGGTCGGTAATCCGGTAGCTAAATGACAGGTACAGGGCTTACGCCAAGCTTGCTACTATACTGAGTTTGATTAGTGTTCGTGTGAGGTGGAATGTGTTATGTGAACTTTTTGGTGGGAGTTTTGGTACATTGGTTTATACCTGGCTGAAAAAGTAAGGATTTTTCTATTTGTTTCTTAATTTAACAGTTTATACAAGGTGTAAATGGACGTTTCATGAAGCCTTCTAACAAGCATTCTGAACATCAAACTATACGCAAGAATTATTGCTGGGAAACGCCTTTTTTGGGGGTGAAAAAACACGTTTTATGGTAGCACTCAATGTAACGCATTCAAAATGCTGATAGATCCATTGAATAGACGTAAAAAACTAGTATAAGGTTGCCTTGTATTATATTGACCACTAGACCAGCTCAAGGTCAAACTGTAACCACTCATAACACCAAAAACACCGGTCGATTGCACCTGTTATATCTATATCAACCACTAGCGGACGTCACGCGGTTTCACCCGCGTAGTTCCCGTTCCCGTGAGAGTACGGGGATAAAATATAGCCTATGTTACTCAGGGTGAATGTAGCTTTCTAATGGTGAAAGATTTTTTTAAATCGGCGCAGTAGTTTTTGAGTTTATTTATTACAAACATACATACACACACACACAAAAATACAAATCTTTCCTCTTTATAATATTAGTGTAGATGACTAAATACAAATAAATAATACTCCATTAAGCAAACAAAACCACACACATCAGAACAAATAGAAGCGGTTACTACTTCCATCCATTCCACAGCAACTTCCACCCGTTCTCAAACAAAACCTCTTTTTAATTCATCACCGGCTAAGCTAAGGGCGGCCACAGATCTCGAAGCTTACGTAGTACTACGTAGGCAAGGCAAACCACGTATGCATACGATTGTCGCAAAAGGTTATTTCTGCAAGGCGGTGGTTTGTGGCCACGGCTGCTCTGACGTTCGGACTGACGCCTGTGGCTTGCTCCGTGCTTCTTACGGGCTTTACGACTTGCCCAGTGACAATGCGTAGGTGCGAGAGAAATATTGGAGTGGTCAATTTTCAGGTAGTTCGTATTTTAGTGCGGACTTTCTCGAGGGTTTTGTGGTGTTTGGGGACGACTTTGTGCATATTTTGTTTGGGTAAGAGTTTGCTGCTGTAGCATTTCTTAAAGTGTCACCGAGTTGGGTTTACATATAAAACTTTAATTAAAAACGGGGTAAAATTAACCTAAAGAAACAAGCGATACGTGAGTTTTATACATGAAGTCAAAGAACACATGTAACATAGTTTTAAAACTAGATACTATAAAAATCTCTTATTCTTAAGAACTCAGTTCAACAAATGTTCGGATGTGTGGTAGATTGAATGAACATTGAATGTTAGTAATAATATTAGTTAGTAATACAGTCTTAGTCGAAGTTTCACATCTAGAGAAAATAAAACTCGACTCGCAACTTTCTTTTCATTACCAAGAAACTTAGAACATCATCAAAAGGAGCCCCATCCATTGTGCTAACAGTTCAACTAAGAGTTCCTTACCGATATATTCCGAATGTAAGTTAGAAGCTAGTCCGTAGCGAAATAACACTAAATCTAGACCAAGTTCGAGCGTGTTGGCTGTATATTTTAGAACTTTCTTTGTGTAGAAATGGTTCTAGCATTAGATGCTAGTAAGGGAGGATTTGGACTGAAGAATTGTATCAGCCCACATTAGGTGACGGGAACAGCTAGTAATTCTTTACTACTACTACTACAACAGCCCATAACGTCCACTGCTGGACATAAGCCTCTCCCATGATGGGAGGAATTTGCCGTAATCTCCACGCTTGGCAGGCGGATTGGAGATCGCAGTGATGAAAGACTAACAGAAAACGCTGCTGCCCATTCTCAGGTCTACGGAGGCGCAAGGTGTTCTGCCTGAGACATTAGTCGCCTTATACGACACCCGTGAGTGTAATGGGTTGGTTCTATTCTACTCTGCCGGATACCACATGGCTAAGTAAGTAATTCTTTGGAGTAACCCAATTCGAAAATAATTGCAGTTGATAATAAAGAGTAGCAAGCACCGTGTTTGTTAAACTAGAAACGAACAGAAAAACAGCGTTATAACGCATATTTCTGACTACGACATACTGTGCCATTTACGGCATTTTGTGACACTAGCCAACGATCTGAAAAACTTAAGAAATGATATGAAAACGTTCCAGAAACGCAATCTATTTGTACTAAAACGATGACTGCACTTTAAGGGCCTATACTACCTCAAATGGCTTAGCATGATCCTCCGTTACGCCTAAAATACTGCAGCATTAATTTTGAAATAAATATATGGTAAAGTTGAGGATTAATGTTAGGTCTTATGTTTGGCGAAAACACGACTTCATAAAATTTTCTCGATAGAAAAAAAATCCAAAGTTACCTCCAAATCGAACAATAAACCACTGGTATTCAAAAAGTACTTCAAATTAGATCATGAAACTTTGCATACTAACTGAACTAACTATAAAGCAGGTCTTATGTTTTTTCCAAAAGACGAAAATTTGATTTTTTAAAGAATAAAAACTACTCATTTCGCACTATTCGGCCGCAGTGACTGACGTAACAAATTTGTAGTGCAAGCTGATTAGAACGTTATTCTAACAGTATTACAAACGAAGTTTGAACCACCACAAATAGAGTTGCTAATCTGAGGTAGTATAGGCTCTTAATCATTCATCATCGTACCAAATAGAAGAGTTTTCCAATGCCCTTACAAAAACAAAAACCGCCCACAGTCCGCACTCATCAGCATACATGTGTTAATTAAAATTAATTCACACATGTCTGAGCGTTAAATTATTCACAATTATAATTGTAATAATCAGGAGTCAGACCTAAGACCGTCCGAACCAAAAAGCCGGGGCTGGCCGTATTAATATTATCACATATCCGGGCACTGGAAGCTCACTGGAAGAATTTTTAATGCTATGCTTTAATTATTTTGCCGTTGCCCCGGTTGGGCGCCAGTCTAAGTTCCATTCACATTAGAGAATTCATTTTTGCTACGGCCGCGCCTACGTACTGAATTATTAAGGTGCTTGCCGAAAACTGAAAATTGCTGAGATCACCGGTTGCCAGACGGTGTGTATTTATGAGTGCGTAAATTTTCTAGAGGTATTCTGTAACCGTTTGTACATTATGAAGGGGGCTAATTAACCGGCCGAGTTCGGGTGCTGTTAATAATGGAGGAGGTGTTACGTAGTTCTAATGTTAGATGGGTGTGGGTAAAAATCTAGGGTCTGTATAATTTGGATATGGTGTGAATTATTGACACTCCATCCGATTATGTCGATGTGTATTCCTCTTGTCTTCGGTTTGTATGTTTTTGAGCGAATTAAATTGTTGATTTCATCACGTACGTCTGATATCTTTGATCATTTTAAAGTAAAATGATTGCCTAAGAAAACAAAGTTTCCTTGTATTTGTAGTACGTATCAGTTCTAAATACCGCAACAAATTTCGCAATACAAACACAGCCGAAAAAATGTTAATTAAAATTAAATCTTACCTAGTGAAGCCGCATCACAAAGAAACAGACGAAACAAAAATGTAATATGATTAGAAACAAATTACATACGCGGCCACGATAAGTCCGGCTCACGGGGGCTAACCAACCGTGGCCCACGTTGGGCGCCACTCTGCCTTTGTCCAGCCACTTTCTTTGTATATTGTACCATTTCATGCAAAATTTAATTTCGTTTTCAAGACTCGTGCGGAATGATATTACGGTCGGCGGACGCCACCGCCGTTTGTAATTTCCCTCCTCAAGTGTGTGTGGACATCGTGCCTTTTTCATCGCATTCCGTTTCGGTGGGTGGGCATGGCCCGGCCCGGTCCGGTACCGTTACGTTTATTGCGGCGTTGTTCGGAATTAAACAGTTGGATTGCAACCGCCGTTAATTACTATACACAACTACGGCCAGGTGGTTTATTGGCTGCTCTTTTAAAGCTATGTGCATGATTTTGCTGGTTAATCAAAGCTCCGACTGGCGTTTTGATATTCTCGGTAGTAATATTGTGCGATTTGCTTTGTTAGAAATGAAATTGGAAATTCGCTTTGTGTCCACATTTATTCTAGAAATGCAGGTACGAAATAATTCAGCATACAATAAAGTTTGTGATTGGTACCGTGGTTTATAGGAAAGTAAGATGTCATCCATGTATAAGCAAATCCTTAAGTCATCTGAACTATCTTAGGTGGTAAACATCAGTGTGGTTCAACCAAAATTAAACATAATTGTCGTATAACATTGATACACTATTTGGTAAGATTACCAAAAAAATATTAAAAGCAACAAGTCCCTTATACTCCCATATTCCTGACCCGAATCCACAGGGACCTGACAAAAGATTCAATATAACCCCTATCTTGTAAGGAACTCCCAAATTCTTTCAACCCTTTAAGAATTGCATCCCCAATTTGTTATCGATACCGGTAACACGGTCCAGTGGCAAGGAGACTCCCCGAAGGGATAAAAAAGGGATTCTTTCTGTGATCTACCCGCAAATCGGTGTACACACAATAGGGGGCGATTAAGGTACTTAGGGTCGACGTGAGAAAGGGATTTTCTTTTTCTTCAGTTTTTTATGGCGTTTGATCGGTTTTGGGGAGGAAATGCCGTGATTTTATCTTGTACTTTGAGGTTTGGACATTTTTGAGGATTTTAGGAAATCTTTTGATATTGATAGACTACTTAAGGCTGCTTTACACCGGGGCAACATTGTGCGGCATTGCAGCATGCTACATAATGTGGCGTGTGTCATCTTGTGGTATGCTACAAATAAATAATAAATATTAACCGAGGCAACATCATGCCTAGCTAATTTTCAAAGCATCGTAAAACATAACCTATAAACTGTATGACGCACCAAAAATGTGGCATGGAATCCATTGTGTTTGGATAGAAGCTGCGACTGGCTGCGACAGTCTGCCACATGACGCATGTTGGGGCATGCCGCATGATACTTGCCACAATATGCAACTTTTTAAATTATTATACATTATTTAATTTTCATTTTTAATTATTTTAAATTATTATTGCAGCGGCCTTGTGGCATGCTGCAATGCAGGTGTTGCCCCGGTGTAAAGCAGCCTTTAGCGATGTCAGTAAAAGTGTTACAAGATACGTACGCTAGCTGCGTCTGCAACTTCGATCAGCGATTATGGTATTTTTCTTTCAATTATCATCATCCTGATTCTCTTGCCCCGATCCTAATATATTTGAAAGCAGCGTAGAATGTTTTCTTCCTCTACACCTCTAAAGTTGGACGCACACTTGTCCGCACCGAAAAAATCGACCGCGCCGAACAAGACGTTCTATCATACGTATAACGTTATCAATTCGTCCAATTCGGTGCGGATAAGTGTGCGAAGTTACTTAAGACTTCATACAAGTAATTCTAAAATTCGATTCTTTCGGGTCTTTCGCTTACTTCGGCTCTGATAAGAGTGTGTTCACCTTGATAGTCATCTCACGAGCTATAATCACAATGGAAATCAATGAACCAACATCAATTAATATACTCCTTAACATAATATAAAGGGTGTAAAACACCTCTTAACGAAGCCGATAGGCACTTGTTCTCCTCGTCATTGCGATCATTTTTTTGTTCTACACTATACCTGGGAACCTTCTAGTTACAGAGATATTGGGGGTCAAAGTTCCAACTTTTTTTTTAAATATTATTTTTTAATGTAAGATTTTTTACTTTAAACACCTCCACAACCCCCGTACTATTCAATCCATCCAACAGCACAATGTTTTGAATGCGTTACATTGAGTTCTACCACAAAACATGATTTTTCACCCCAAAAAAAAGTCGTTTCCCAGCAACAATTTTTGCGTAAAGATACTTAGTT